>JAUAMA010000001.1:332500-2732500 GCA_030819835.1 Acmispon strigosus | reverse complement strand
AAGCAGATCCAGCACCAAAAGTGCTAGAATAATTCAGTAGACCAAAAATATGCCATCGTTTTCTAGTAAAATTTCAGGATTGCGATGTCAGGTATGATGATCATTTTCATTAGGAGACTATAAACTTTGTTGTGTTTATAGATTGTGAATCAATGACTTTTGAAGAATCCTTTGAAGATCAACAATGGAGAAAATCCATGCCTGAAGAAATACATGTTATACAGAACAATAAAACATGGGAGCTGAAAGATTTTCTTGCATATAAATGGTAATTGGAGTGAAGTGAGTATACAGAACAAAGTACAAGCCCAATGGAGAAATTAATCTCTTCAAAGAAAGAATAGTTTCCAAAGGGCACAAGAAAAAGGGCAGGTGTTGATTATTTTGAGGTATTTGCTCCTATTTCAAGATTAGATATAACTCACACTTGTTTCTCTATCGGCTCAAAATGAAATTTGGAAGATATAAAATGAATGTTAAATTTGCCTTTTTAAATAGAAGTTTGGAGGAAGAAGTATATGATGAAGATCCTATCAAATATGAGTTTGACTGAAAATAAGATAGAGTTTATAGAACGAAGAAATAGTTATATGGCTTATAGTAGGCACCAAGGGTGTGGTACAAGAAGATTGAGTCTTATTTTTTTAACCATGGATTTCCTAGATGCCTTTAAAGAACACTTTATATCCAAAATTTATTGATCATTGGGATGTTGTTATTATGTGTCTTTAAGTTCATGTTCTAATCTTTAGTGACAGTAAATAATGGAATTTTCAACTATGAAAAGAAGTGTGTGGCTGATATTTTGAAGTAATTTAATACAAAGAGTTCATAGAAAATTGCCACACTCGTTGAAGAAAATTTGAAGCTAACAGGAGAAGATGGAGGTTAACGAATCAATTCAGCCTATTACAAGAGTTTGATGAGGAGTTTGAGATGTTTAACTGAAACCAAGCCCGACAATACTATGGATTAGGATTTCCCAGTTGAATTATGGAGGAATCGCATGACTATCATTTGCAAGGAGCAAAGAGAATTTTCAAATTTGTCAAATATGGGTTGGGGGTGTTGTAAGTCTTTACGGTAGTGGAAGGGATGGTGTTGTAGTCCATACATTTTTTGAAGGAACTGGGCCTTCTATTAGAAAATGAGGCGTGAGGCGTCAAATCATGGAGAGAAAAACTAGAACGGCCCTAGCGAATCATGCTGGAAGTGTTTGGAAAATCAGACTGGACCGATGGTCGGCTTGATTGGTCTAATTGAGAATAGGTCTGGAGACCAAGCAATCACCTAAACAAACTAATATATTCTAGAACCGATTGAACTACTCTAGAAGTGGTGCTGAAAATCGGGTTGAACCGGCCCGTTTTTGTTTTCTGTTTTTTTTCTTAATTTAAAAAAAAAAACTATTTATTATTTATTTTTATCATACAAATTATATAAGATGATGAATATATACTAATTTAAAATTTAATTAGTCTAAATTTATTTATATCTTGTGTAAATATATTACATATTATAGTAAAACAATATTAATAATATTATTTAGTTACTAATTATTCAAGTACAGTTTGACCATGGTTCGACCATTGAATCTGACATAGGTTATTCCTCGAGTTATGCCTAATCATGCGAATCATTTATATGTGTTTATTTAAGATAAATGTAGAAAGGTAACGACACAATGGCATCCTTTAAATTATGAAATTATATGAGAATGAAGGGAGAGGACAAGGAGAAGATTTATTGAGGGTCTAAATATATAAAGAGAGGGGGCGAGAAATGATTAGGTATGCTCACTGTGATTCTAGGGATAAGTTAGATGGCTCATAATCTAGCTTAGTCTTATACAGTTACTTGCGTGAACATTCACTTACTAAGAGAAAAAAATTGGCAAACACAATGAAAATCATGGTAGACATCTTGACATAGTTAACTTTTTTTTTAAATAAGGTATTCCATGGCTGATTACGATGAGACTAATCTCTCATTCTTTTATCATTATACTAAACGGTAGGAGACTGACTAATAAGTTTTTTCCATTCGCAAGAGTTCGGAAATAAAGCCCCAAACTACTTACTTAAAAAGCAAAGTGTTGAACCACTACGCTAATCCACTTGATTTAACACAGTTAACACTAATAATATTTATACAACTCAACTCAAGAACAGAACATTTTCTAACATAAAAAATTCACTAAATACTACATACCATGAAATCACTAAAGCACTAAAATTTTCTGATTATATTTTAGTTAGATTGGATAGATTATTAAGTTGATAAACCATCCACGTAATCCATTTACATTTTCTTTAATAAACCAATGAATGCTTGTAATTCTCACCTTGCACCCTGCATCCATTGTTTCATTTTTGTCCATGATTGAACTGAGTATGGATTTGTGGGCCATTGGCACTTCACCAGCATACATGTAGTGAGCTACTTCCATACAAGTCTTCAAGCCATATAGCATGTTCCGGGATAATAGACAACTGCAAAACGTGAGTTGCACATGAGCCAAAACTTGACAAATGGTCCTACTACACAAAATAAATAAAAAATATGATATTTGTGGAAAGAGAGTTCAATATAATATTATTTACCGATGGGGTCAATATATTTTTTACCTAAATAATGTCTCATTCTCAGTTCCATTAATAGAGTTATGTCATGTGAATTAAAAATCATCTATGCACATATCCATATATTTTTAATTGTTTATTAGTTGAGACAGGAGATGAGACACCATTAGGATACAAAGAATCTCGATCTTTATAGATACTTAATTATCTCATTTGGGTTAGTTAACTTCAAAGAGATTTCATAGTGGATTCAAATATTAAAAAACAATATTGACTTAATATTACGAGGTAAACACTTCGGTGGAACTTAATTCATGCACGAAAAAAATGTCTTACATATGGATAAGAAAAAGCATGATAAAAACAAAATGATTGCAAGAGTGTTCGTTACCTTCAAGAAAAGAAAAGAATTTGATATGCACAACACAGTGTATACATTTAAGGGTTAATGGTATACTGGATTGTTGGGTTTGTAGTGAAGTTGGCGAAGAGTTTCTTTCTAGAAAAATATTTTGCATTCGTCCCAACGATTGATAGACGTTTTAATTTAGTCCCTGTCAAAGCTCGGAGCTCTGGTAAGCGCTGACGTGACATGCTGACTGGATTAATAAGTAATACGTGTAATTTTTATTAATTTTTAAAGCTGGTCAAAAAATAATTTTCCCAATTTTAACCTAATTACTAATTAACCTTAACAAACATATTTAACCCTAACCTAAATTAACCTAATGTTTACTCTAATTTTTGGTAAACCAGGTAAATTCACAAGTGAATCCAAATATTGATGAAGATGCTGGATTCCGATCCTCTTACGGGCTCTGGGATATGAAAATCTCTAGTGCGTGAATCGTGTAAGTGGAGTGGGTGAGCGTGGTGTCCGTCGAAAGTGGTTCGAGCGAACTGATTAAGCGATTTTAAAGGAAAAAGACCGAATCTAAAGCAAGTAAAAGGCAAATCAATAGGAAAGGAAAAACTGCATTGAAATGTAAATTGCAGGAAAACATAAAGAGTTTTGCATAAAATTTAAAGGGTTGGTCTGTTGGTCAGTCGAACACTGCTCAGTCACTCACGTTTGACTCGTTCTTGTTGCACTAAGTCACGTCACATTTTTCAAAGGAGCGGAGCGAGGATTCTTCGAGCAGAGTGTGGAAAACATCTTAAGTGTCGTTTTGGGTCTCGGGCGGCGACAACATTACGATAGCGGCAGAGGAAACCGGAAGGTCGGGGTTGTTTTGCAGAGTTAGTAGAAGAAAGAATGAAGAAAGAAAAAGGAATGAAAGAAAGAAGAAAGAACGAAGAAGAGAAGAAGGAAAATTTGATTTAGGGATTTAGTGTGTGTGTTTATGAATTATTAAATATGTTTATTAAGGTTAATTAGTAATTAGGTTAAAATTGGGGAAAATTACTTTTTATTCATTTTCTAACGTGTTCAGCTTTAAAAATTAATAAAAATTACACGTATTACTCATTAAACCAGTCAGCGTACAACGTCACTGCTCACCAGAGCTCCGGGCTCCGGCAGGGACTGAACAAAAACGTCTGCCAATCATAGGGACGAATGCAAAATATTTTTCCGAGGAGGGACTCATCGCTAACTAGGGGTGTCCGTCAGTCGGATATGGTCGGTTTCAGGCCAAAAACGTCGGATCCGTCGGGTGTGAAACAACCAACCACCAGGCCCGCCATTGTCCTTCAGTGGCAGCGGGTTCTTTAGGTTCGGTTTTGTCGGTTCACGGTTTCGGCAGGTGGGTTTGTGCGGGTTGAACAAACACGAACATGCAAAACACAATCGTAAAAAAAGGAAGAAGATGACATAACAGATCTAGAGAAGCAGCTAACAATCACAAAAAACCCATACAACTAATGAAAGAAATATATTACACCACAAAATGCTACTAAAGAATGAGCTAAACAACAACATAACCATACAAATAATATAACCCCAAATCCAAATCGCAGAAGAGAGTTCTACAGAGGCGTTCGTGGCACGGTGGACTTCACTGGACCGCTGATAGCGCGACGGAGACAGAGCACAACGAGGCCGACACAGAGAGAAGAGCGAGCTCTCGGAGATCTAGAGCTTCCTTGCGATGAAGGCTTGTGATTGTTATTCGCCACGGCGAGAGCGGCATGGTGAAGTTTCTTCCTCGGCTTGTGTTGATTTGGGGTTGAAGCAGTAAATCGAGGTTGAGGATTAGGGTTCAAGGTGTTGTTCGTAGCGGCGCAAGAGATGGGATAGGGTTTGTTGAATGTTGAGTGATGGGTAAAGGAGAAGAGGAGTTCTGCGGCGGCACAAGGAGAAGATGACTAGGGTTGATGAGTGATGGGAGAAGGAAAGGTGAAGTGTGCTGCGGCTCTAGGGTTGGGACTGGGGAGAGACCGAGAGAGAAGAATGAAGGTTGATGCGACGCTAGGGTTTGGAGTGGGGAGAGAGAAGAGTGTTTAAAAGGTTGGGTCTTATTTTTTTTGGATAAGCAAATGGGTTTGCTTCTGATGGGCCTGGGCTAATGTTTTTTTTAAATATAGTTACTCCGGCCGGTTCAGAGACCAAACTGCAACCGACCAGTCTAAACCACAAAAAACCAAAAATTTTCAACCGCAGGACCCGCAGTCCGAACCGACGCGACCGGTTCAGCTAAAAAAATCTCGGTTTGTGCGGGTTCCGGTCGAATCGGGGGTTCTTGGACACCCCTATCGCCAACTTTAGTACAAACACAGGGACCCAATATATCATTGAATTAACCCAAAAAAAAAAACTTACAAGATCATTCTGTTTTAGCACATATTTCTATTTTCCTTACTAATGACGTCTTGGCAAAGAAAAGGGAGGGAAGGTCTAAAATACTTTTGAACGAATTCCCTCAATAATCTAAAAGATTTTGCTCTTTCCTAACTAACCTAAAGGGATGAATGATGCTATAAATCACTCGCCATGTACAATGCCTAAGGAAGGCACAAATCCAATATGATGATAGGAAGCTCGAGGCCTTACTCTTCGAATTGGAAGAAATTAATTCCACGATTGAGGGTTTGTTTAGACAAATTTGATACACACTTCAAATTTGATACCATTCTATCATTTATCGTCATAAACTAATTTGTTTAGGGAAAAGTAATAATTACAAACTAACTACTAGTACTAACTCAAATTGGCCCTAGTATTATTATAATTGTGAGGTGAAAACTAGAAAGGCAGTACCTGTTTCTTCCAAAGATTTCTAATCCCTTCAAATATAATTCTTTCTCAAGAGGTTTCCAATCTGATATACTTAGCATCCCATCATCGTGAACTTCCATTGAATTGGACAATTGCTCAAATTCTATCCCTTTTATGACATCTTTTTCTCCATGCCTAAAAATCTTCTCACGCATACCATCACAAGTGCTACCTGAAACAATTAGTTTACATGAAGTATGTTCAACATTTTTTTGAAAAAGCACAACTACTTGTGTGTTTTTCTTCATCACAAGTATCAAAATTAGATCCCTTTTATATTCACCGCTTGCTGTTACTATATCATTTGATATTTTATTCATATTTTTACAAGAATTATGAGACTCATCAGGCGAAAATATTGAGTAACATAGCACTGAGTCTGTCAAATATGTTTCATTGTCTTTTCCCATACCTTCTAATGCAGGAACATCTGAATTGAGATCTTTATGAACATGATTTTTCCTTTCTTTCCGCGAGATGGCTTTATTACTCTGATCACCAGACTCCTCTTCCACCATTTTACTTTTCTCACCCTCTAAAGACGCTTGACTTGTATTTCTTAATAAAACATTTACATGTTTAAACTGCAAGCAAATTAAACCAAGACTAGTTGGTGGTCACATTTTTCCCATCAAACATATTATAAACATAGATGAAAATAAATTCACTAGTCCAGTTTTGCATATTTTGGAATTGAAAATATATTGAAAGTTGTGTTCTTTCTTGTCCCCAACATCAAACTATAAAAGAAGAAGAGTAATACCCGAAGGTAACATTGATCACTGCATGGTTTCTTGCCACCTTCAACGTCAAACCCAAAAGGCTGCTTTTCTCTCTGTAAAATAAACTATCAAATTAGAATATTAAGGGACAGACATATTAAATTCAAAAGAAAATAAAGCAATGTTTCTTACAGGATATATTGAAGGTTGAGAACAACCATGCATTGGACAGTGATAGACCTGCTCGAGAAAATAACAAAAGCATAGACACAAAATATTTAATGTCGCATTAGAATAGAACCATGGTGATGACAAGAGTTCTAAAAGGATAATGTTTTAGTATGTACGAAGCATTGGCGACAGAAGAGGTTATTCAAAGTATCTAAAGAATCACTCAAGCTTTTCTGCAAACATATGCCAAAATTAGATTCAGATTCTCCAGAATACGCAGAATGTTGGTTCAGCCTCCTAATGTTCTCTTCCTTGAGATGTTGATACCTATCCTGCATATTTTGATTGGAAAAAATTGTTTACAACATCAAAATGGTTGTTTAGGATACATCTACTTAGTGTAACTTAATTTTTTAAAAAAACTAGGATTAACAGCTATCAAGCATAAAATCACATCCTTGAGTTATTCAAGATTACCTGAATTTGTGAAATGGTACAGTCAAAAATCTCGCTAACCTCAGTGAGTACATCTTTAGTTAACCCATGTTCCTCAACAGCCATCCTAATATAATCAATAATCAAGATAGAGGTTTTAGTAAAAGAGAATTTTTGAAATTGGAATTAAGTTGAAAAGTGGTGAACAATGAATTTAAGTTCAGCACTAAATCTCAACATCTTGCTTTTTGTGGTCATGATAAAGGACTTAATTTCCCAAATATTTGGAAGGAAAATCATTGGAGGTTCAGCAAGACATCCATGTTACTCAGCAATTACATATGTAAATTGAGTATCCATTAGCATATAACTAACAACAAATATTGAAATAATGATCTCTAGCTCTTGTTGTCACTTCATCTTTCTTCACAAATCAAAACAACTTTAGAATGCAAGTGCTAATCTGAGTGTTAATTTACCAAAGAAATCGGTTTTCGCTCCGTGAAAAGTCACGTTTAGCTTCCTTGGGTTCTTGTAACTCCTTGTCATTCTCACTGTCACTGATTATCTCGGTCTCACCTACTTCTTTATTATAATATATTTGTTTTCTTCCGATAACTGATTGATCTTCAACCATTTTCTGATTTCTGTTCCACATTAAATATTTTGTTAGAAAGGAAAAATATACATAGCACAATCACCACCAGGATTAATCAATAATATTTGGAATTGAATTTCTAGTAAATAAAAGAACACAATTCAAGAAGCAAGTATGTGCACTTAGAAAAAGTTGCACATCAAGGGGAAAAGTCTTGGAAACTTGGAAGTCAAACTCACCTGGCCAAATGAACCCAACTTGTGAATGGTGGTAATTTTTCAATGTATGGAATCTTGATAGTTGTCATAAATGATACATGGTGAATGTTGATGCCATCATTCCCTCCCAAACCTTGAGAAAAACCATTGAACTTGCATAAAGGTTGGTCAATTCTTGAAGAAAGCATTTGAATGGTATTTTCCTTAGCCTGTAATGAGTCCCTTTTTGATATTGCTGAGATGACTGCAGAAACCTGACGTTGTACAGTCTTCTTATTCCGCTTAACTATTTCCTGAGGAATCACAACTAAGATTAATTTCATACTAACCATCAAGGTGATAAAAAATAACCCTTTTCAATCATGCATGTTGAAACCTGAGGAGAACAACACGCATTGAGAAATAATATGTGATCAAAATCCGATAAAGTGAAAGAGAAAGTTGCATCCAAAGAAATATAAGATACCAATATTCTTGATACTCTAATAGACAAATTGAAATATGTTTTGATTTATATTAGTTGTTTTCAACACTGGCATTAGCATATTCCTCACAGAAAAATCAAAAAGTGTCCAAATAATTCCATAAAAACAAGCTAACTTTGCGCATAGTATAAATTTATACTAGCATGCATATCAACATAAATAGGTAATTGTCCAACATACAGAAGAACCCAAAGCTAGACCATTTCGAAGTATAAAGCTATGCAATTGGAAATTTACTTTAACTGACTCCTCTCTCTCATGCTTGATTTTCTCTTTCAATAGACTTAATTTCGTCTTCAAGCCTCCAAGAGAATTCGTTGCTTCCTCTCCATGTTGTTCCTATTAACATTATATCATAAGAAATATTTTAAATATATCTTAAGAATATCGAAACATAAAAATGAAAAAATAAATAATTGCACCTTCCTCTGTTATATCATGTTTGGCTAAAAAAATGTGAGTAAGTAATGCATGCTAAGTTGAATTCTCATTCGAAGAAGGAAAGGAATATCGTGTTGTGTTGTGTCGTTTCTGAAAGGAACTATAAGTGAAAAAATACGGAACAAAGTTCAAAATCAAAGTGATCGGAAATAGAGGAACAGAGAATTGTTTAGATTACAAAACTCTCATATCAAATTACATGAACAGAAATTTTCTTAAATGAATTATGAGATACAATTGCGATGTTGGCTCAGTAGATGAAATAAAGAGAGTAAAAAGAAATGAATCGGAGAAATTGTGTGTGTGTGTGTGTGAGTGAGACACAGAAAGAGAGAGAGAGAGAGAGAGAGAGAGAGAGAGAGAGAGAGAAGCAGGGAAAGAGTAACAAACTTGAGGTTGATCGGTGGAGGCAGTGGCTCTGGGGAACATGGATGCGTCGCACGAAGACTCGGATGAAAGGAATGAAGCCGAGAGTGAGTGAATTATAATAGTTTCCGGCGCTCAGTGATAGAGAGAGCTACCACCAAAACATCATTTCTGACACGCTTCCTGCGTTATTCAAAACATTTATAATTCTTCTCTCTATTCAACGTCTATAATAAGAAATTTATTAAATAAATTTAATATATTCAAATGTGAAAGATGTTTATTATTTTCTAAAATATTTATTTGAAATCATTTTTCACAAAATTGGAAAATTATTGAAAGAAAATGTTAAATTATATTATTTTTTGTTACAACTTTGATATGTTCACATCTCTCATTCTCTTTCATAATATTTACACAAATTTCTTTTCTTATTTTTTCTCTTATTTTCTCATCATATCACTCGTTACATCTCTCTTCTATTCTCATATCACTCTAAGGGTCCGTTTGGTGGTCAGGATAAGATAAGAATAAAATAGGATAAAGGATTGGATAAGCACATGATATGATAAGAGCACGATAGACTCTTATCCTATTCTTCATAAAAACAATGAAAAATGTATCAAATTTTCCTTGAAACAAAAAATACATAATATTTTTCAAAATTTAATTTTCTAAATAATTTTTTTAAAAAAAGTGGTTATTCTATTAAATTTAATTTTTTTACATTTTTATAAATAAATTATTTTTTAATATTGAATAAAATAAAATTAATTTTTATTAATTTGGCTATTTTAATTTTTTTCCGAAGGAAGTCTATTTTAATTAAAATTATTATATATGTAACCAATGAGTTTTAAGTTTTAACTTAGTAGGGATAAGTGATTAATGATAAAAATTATTAAAAGATATTATTCTTTCAAAAATATTTTATATTTAAATTATTAATTATAATCATAGAGAAATAATTTTAAATAATATCATATGACAAATTAGTCTATATTTACTATTAAAAAATTAATATTTATATATGTATATATTTACTATTAAAAAATAAAATATTTATATATTTACTATTAAAAAATCAAATATTTATATATTTACTATTAAAAAATCAAATATTTATATTTATTAATTAATATTATTATAAATTATATAAAATATAAATATTGAAATTAATTTTGGGTCATGGTAATAAACAAACAAAAAACTGATATCCTATCTTGTCAGGATGATTTCTATCATAGCTCCTCCCCCTTAGGATAACTTTTACACATGATAGACAGGTAGAGGTGTCAAAACGGGCTGGCCCGGCTCGTACGGGCCAACCCATCTGGACCCGTTTCTAAAACGAGCCAGAAAACAGTGAACCCAACCCGGCTCGCGGGTTGGCGGGCTGGCCCGTTTTGTATGTGAAAAAATAAAAAAAAATAAAAAAGGGAAAATTTACTTAAAAAATGTTGAAAAATTAATAAAAAATCATTTAAAAAATACTAAAACATGTATTTTCCTAAACCTACAACTACAATTTTAAGATCATAATTTATAACAAATAACAATGTTATGTTGGCATGTTGCACAAATACTAATTCAAGATCATAATTGCACTCAATCAGTTGGGCCACTCACTGATTCACTCCCTCTGTCCCTCACAAGCCCAAAAAAAAAAAAAAAAAAACTGCCAACCCGCGGGCTGACCCGCATTGACCCGCGGGTTGCGCGGTGCGGGTTGGTCTGGCCCGTATTAAAAACGGGCTCGGTTTTAGGCAACCCAACCCGCCCTCGGGCCGGGTTGGGCCGGGTTGGCCCGCGGGTTACAACCCGTTTTGACAGCTCTATAGACAGGATAGGATAAGGGACATGATAGTGTTATCCTATCCTGCTGACGCAACAAACAACAGATAATAACAGGATATGATTACTATCATATCATGTCTCTGTTTATCCTGTTCACCAAACGGGTCCTAAAGGTAGAGGTGGATCGGTGTGAATAAAACATTTTTGTTTTAGTTAATAACTCTTCATCCTTTGATAATTAATGTTTAACATTTACTATATATTTATTGATTTAAAGTAAAATTATTAAGAATTTGTATCATTATTTATTGAAAAACATACCATAACTATATATGATCACTTATTATTAAAAAGTATCAACATTCAAATAAAAAAGGTAAAAAAAATATGTTGTGGTTTAATGGTACATTGACTAGCAAATAAAAGATCATTCACTTTGATTCCTTCAAGGCATATTATTATTATATTAATTATGCTTATGTAAAAAAAATCTCTTTTGCTAAATAAAAATCGAAATATATCATATATGTTAGTAAAAGTTACATATTTAAATATTAATTTATTCTTACCTGAAATAACAATGCTAAGACTTTATAGAATTACTTTGAAAAATATCTAAAGATATTAGTAAAGCTTATTTAATTATTTATTTAATTATTATATGTGTAAGCGAAACTAAATGTACTTTATTATTTTAAGTATTACTATAAAGTAAATTAACTATATCTCACATTAATAAATATATATATATATATATTAATATTCCAGTAATAATATTTAAAATAATTTTTATATGTCATTAATCATTAATAACGATTTGACTAAATGCATTAATGTAGTATAAGAACTATTTAATGATGGAATTAATTAAGTTTGAAAATTTTAAATACACTTAATTATCTTTAATAACACTAAACAAATTAATTATTAAATTTTTAAAATATTTAAATAATTATTTTAAATTAACTTGAATAAAAATATTCAAAAATAGAATTAAATAATGATATAATTTATTAAATGTCAATAAGAGAATATAATTGCTTTTAATAATTATAGTATTAAGTAATATTATTATATGATGATTTTTTTTCTTGGTATATCATCATATAATAACTAACATTATATGATGATAATCATTAAAAGTAATTTTTATTATTGTAAAATTTCCATTTACAATTATATTGATATCATTAAATCATAGTTTGTGCGTAGAGAAACATTTGTTGGAAGAGGCCTACTCATTTAACGTGATCTTAGAGGCACATAATATCTACACTATATCTCTAATTTTGAGTCTTCATTCTAGACTCTCATTAAGCCACGTCATATCTCTAATTTTAAGTCCTCATTTTGGACTCTTATTAAGTCACGTCACTATCTTTTAAAAATCTACACTATATCTCTAATTTTGAGTCTTCATTCTGGACTCTCATTAAGGCACGTCATATTTCTAATTTTTAGTCCTCATTTTGGACTCTCATTAAGTCACGTCACTATCTTTTAAAAAAAAATCTCTAATTTAGACATTTTTTTATGAGATTTTAATCTAATTAATGACCTGAATGAATGAAACTTTAATGGATTTGATTAATGTGTATTAAATTTATGAATTAAATAATAATTAAGTCATTATATTAAACTTAAACAATAGAATCACATTTGTGAATTAAAGTGTATTAATTATCATTGAATTACTTTCGAATATACTTGAAGCTAATACCAGTAACTAATAAAGACTAATTTGAAAAAGGCTTAATGGTTCAACAAGTCCCTGAAGTTGTATTAAAATTTGTGTTTGGTCCCTCCTCAGAAAAATGATGATTAGTGGCGGTTTTTTTAAAATTACTGGCTGTTTTTTACCGCCACTAAACGTCATTTTTCTGAGGAGGGACCAAACACAAATTTTGGTACAACTTCAAGGACCTGTTTAACCATTAACCCTTTGAAAAAATAAAGAGGGGGTGGAATTTGAAAACAATCAAAGTTGAAATAGAAAACATAGAAATTTATTTGTATCAAATTAATAATATCGGGCGGTGCAATTTGAAATAATTTAAATTTGAAATGGAAGAAGTAAATTAATTGCATTAATGGGGTATATAAGTGTTTTAGTAGCCCACTATTGAAGGTAAATAAATTGTATTAACCAATGAAAAATTACATGTGACATGTATATTTCAATATGGCCCACATTTGAGATTGAACATTATATCTATAATTTTGAGTCCTCATTCTGGACTCTCATTAAGCCATGGACGTCATTATCTTTTAAATTTTTTTCTCTAATTTAGACATTTTTTATGAGATTTTAATCTAATCAATGACCTCAATAAATGAAACTTTAATGGGGTTTGATCAAAAGTTAACATTTGGGATTTTGGGGTGGGTGTTCGTGTGGAGGTGCAAGATATTTGAGGGGGAAGATGTACTACCCATCCAATTATATTATTTGGCCTAAAAAAGAAATCTAATTATATTTGTATACAATGGATAAAATATTTTTTAAATACTCTATTTTACAGTTATTTTTAAAATATAATTTTAATATAAAATAATTTAAATATGTAAATTATAAATTACAGAAACATGTGCATTGTAAGGGCTACTGACTAGTTAGCTTTATGACTGTCAGCGAACCCTAGCAGCCAAACAACATATTATTATCAAGTAAGAGAAAATAGTTGAAGACCCCCTTTACATGAATCCTCCTCTGCTATTTATAGAGGGGAAAGAGATAGAACCTTAGATTTACCCTTGGATGGGCTCTTGGACCTCAACAGATTCGGCCCAATAGCCCCCGCCCCTTCTATGATCAGATCCTCACTCCTGCATTCCTGGTCACCCCACTTGCCACCCTGCTGGTCTTTGCTTGCCACCTACTGGGCGAAGTGCTCGCCCAGACCACAAGCCCACAAGACACTGAGTCTGAGGCATAAAGACGAAGTGTGTCTTCATAAAGCGCTCACCATGGAATCCTAACCAATGCTTCCTTTGGGCAGTCATCCCTATTGAACGTGCCTCGTTAAAACCTTCCTAGGAAAAACCCAGTGAGATGAAAATCTAGTGAAGGAAAAAGAGTATAGCACCCTATAGAGAAATGAGTGGCCTAAGGCTACGGCGTGGAAGATAAGTGCATCGCCAACATGGCATGAAAGTATATAAACAACAAATGGAGCCGCCACATTGCAAGGCGATAGAAATACATAAATGAACAAGACACTGGATTAAGTTGACGCGCCTATCATGGAATGACTTGTCAAGTGGTTGTCAAGTCACGTGGTTGCTCGCTAGAGAGAAGTCATTTTCCCCACGGGAGTCGCAGCCAACCCACAAGTCCACTGAGCCTCATAAGTATGAAACAGCTCGCCATACTTCAACGTAATCGCCAATCTACAAAGTGTGAATCTGGTGGAGATTCCTTCGTCATGTTTGGGATGGAGTCACTCGCCTAGTCATATTGCCGTCTCTCTTTCCTTGACCAGTTACCTGTTTTCTGTGTTTCTCAACTGCAAATACAATCATTAGTTCTCGAAATAATTCAATACTTCACGAATACCACTTTCTTGGAAGGCGTACTACTCCAAGCTCGATAAATATTGAAGTTTTTAAAAAAAAAAACAGTGTTCAAACCACTTTACACACCAGTCATCACTCACCAAGTTAGGAGTGAACTCACTCGCCAATTTTTCCCTGACTTGACTTGTTATCAACCTGCTGACGATATTTTCCTTTTACTTTTGAGGTCGCCACTGGACTCCTCTTTTTTTTTTGTTCGATATTACTTGTTTCACTCGCCACTGCGGTGTTGTAACATGCATGACTGGTTTCATCTCGCGTGACGAGACTTAATCCTATGGATCTTCTTGCGAGACTTTTTGGGGCTTGGGCTTACGCGACTAGTGCAGCCAAGGCTTTATTTTATGAGTCACGTTGTGACCTGCACACCCTGTGTTTATGCTTAAAGTTGTCATGTTTGAGGCTTTGGCCCATCAAAGTGGGGCTTCACTCAACCTTATTCCAGTGAGACTTTGGCTTGATTTAATTCGATCAAGGCTTTTGCTGGCATGGCGAGGCTTTTGCTCAGTGAGAATTTTGCTTGGATCTCAGTGGCCACTGGGGTTGCCCAAGGTGTAACACCCCGATTTTCAGGGCGTTACTGTAGCAAATGAACAGTAAAGAAATATGCAAAAAGGTTTCTAAGGCTGTAGAAAAGAGGGTATATTTTTTTTTAAAATACTTCCTTTTCGAAATATGCCAAAATGAGATGCATTATTAATATAATTACCCTGATTCACAAATAGCCACACATGTGGCATAAAGTGTCTGGTCAGCGACTTAGAAGTAATTTACAAACGATTTACTTCAAATTCAAAGACTTCGCTGCCAGTGGTAGGAAAAAAATCTAAAACTCCCTACTCTAATTCATAAGCATACATAAGAAATCAAACGTCTAGGAGGAGTCGTCCAACAACGTAGCATCCAGCTTCTATCTTGATCTTCTCTGAATCGGCAACCACTTGCAGCTTTTGGCTAAGGGCTGTCTGACTGGCGACGGATCGCCAGAAAACACACACAACAGACAAGCAAGGGTCAACTTCTAAAACAGACAATACCGATTGCAATACAAGTCATCACATATACATAACAAACAAATATCTACAACGAGAAGGTGCAGAAAGCAAATCAAATAAACATAAGGGCCATGCAGGAAAATTTACGAGTAAGCATAAATCACAATACAAGTAGAATTTCAACAAAAAATTCAATCAAAGCGGCACATAGCTGGTTGGGAATAAACTTAATTTCCCAACCGAATACGGCACAAAGCCCGGCACATAGCTGATTGGGAATAAACTAGTTATCCCAATCTTATTCGGCACATAGCACGGCACATAGCACGGCACAAAGCACGGCACAAAGCACGGCACATAGCACGGCACAAAGCACGGCACATAGCACGGCACATAGCACGGCACAAAGCACGGCACATAGCTTCCCCACAGCATGCTGGACGGATAGCCTTGCTATTCCAAACAGCTGGGGGATGACGACAGCGTCGTCTTGGGAAACGTTCCTGCACATGAAATCGTAAGCAAGCAACAACCACAATATTCAACGGTGTCATTCATCAAATAAAACCTAATCCAGCATATCAGATGCCTTCAGAGACTTGCATTAACATCGAAATCAATACAGTTATGAATCGGGTCGTTCTCAGAACGCCGTCAACTACAATTTCAAAAAAATCATAGTAGAGCATACATTTGCATAATTCAATACTCATGCCTAGTAGCTAAAGATACGAAGTGCCCTTACCTTAAAAGGTATTCGATCCTGGTGGTCACGTAAGCTCCGTGCGTCTAGATCGGGTCGGGGTCTCGTTATCCTTCAACAAACACAACCTAGCTTAGAACTTTGAACTTAAACCTAAGGTCAAGAGGCTGGTCCAAACAGGGGTCTAAACACTTAGACATAAGCTCTACAACTTAGGAAATGCTCGGAGGTCGAAGACACTTAAACAAGATTTTTCGACGCTTACCAAAGAACTTAGGAAAACCATAAGTTACAAAAACCAAAACTTCTCAAAACTTTAAACCGTTCAAAGAGCATCAAGGCTAGATGCTTATAAACCATTTTGAAGCCTTAACCAAGATTTTAGAAGACAAAAACACACATATTTTCATCAAACATCAATTCTGCCCAAAATTCTAAAATCACTAAAAATTTCCAAATTTTCACCAAACACTTCACTCAATTTCAAAATCAATTACACCACCAAAAACATAACTTTTAAATCCAATTTCCCCACCAAACTCTCCAAGTTTTCAGAATGTTCAAAACCCCAATTTGAACTATAAGTTCCAAGATCCAATTTTCCAACTCTTGTATTCAATAAAACCTAAGTGTCAAGAACAAACCAACTTCATTTAACTGTAAACTTTTAAACTCTCAATTTCCCAACTTTTCAAAACCCTAAAACAAGCTAGAAGTTCCATAATCAAGTTTACCCCAAGTGCTCTAGAAATCAATTTTCTAGGGTTTCAAATACACAATTTTTCTCTAGGCCCCTTTTGCACCTATTAGGGCAAAAACTTTCCTACAAACCCAAAATCATTTTCAAGCATTTAAACTCACTCAAGGCTAGTTGAAAATCAATTTTCTACCCTTAGACCAATGCTGTCCAATTCGGCCAAAAGCTTTAATTCAAGGATAAATTTTTCTTCCAAATCTAATTTGTACACGTCAAAGACAACAAGAAAACTAGGGTGAATAATTACCTAAGGCTTGAAAAATCACTTTTCCAAATAATCAATTTTTCAAAGACAAAACTTCCAAGAAAACTAATTGGTGATTTTCAAAGATCAACTCAATGGGAATGACTTTTCTAAAGGCTACCCTAACAAAAACCCAACTTGAAATTTTTCAAAGAACCAAAAACTCAACCAATCAAAAATCTAATCGGTTCAAAATGAAGCTAAAGGTAGTGGGAACAACATTTGTGAAGGAACTTTCAAATCCTAGTACTTGCATAAAAACCAAACTCAACAAATTGAAAAACCGAATCGGTAGCAATATAGATCAAGAGGAGAGGAGTAATTTACCTCAAAGCACCAAGTGAAGAAGACAAGAGGAAGGGGCTGCCATGGTGAGGTGAGGGTTCGGCCAAGCTCTCAACAATGGAGGAGGATGAGAGTTTCTCTCTCTAAATCTCACTAAAACCCACTTAATGACACTTAATGAGTCTTTGATGAAGAAGAAAGGTTACATGGACCCTTAGGGAGGGTTTGGGCCGTGGATTTGGGCCCTAAAATGGGGGGTGAAACTTAATTTTTCACTTACCCAAGGGACCAAAGTTGAAATGGTAAAAGGTTAAAGTAAAAAAAAACTTTTACTGTTCGAGGACCAAACCGTAAGGTTTTCAAAGTTCAGGGACTAAACTCTAAATTTAGAAAGTTCTAATAAATATCTAGGTTTGTTTATTAATAAATTATTAATCATGACGCGTCAGTGCGTCAGTGCGTCAGTACGTCAGTGCGTCAATGCGTCAGTGCGTCAGTACGTCAGTGCGTCAGTGCATCAGTGCGTCAAGTCACCGGTCATCATCGGGTTCTGCTCATCAGTGACTACCTCAGTGTCACTGAGAATATCTGCCCCGGGGTCATTTATTGGTTTCGGAGTACCAGACCCGCACAATTCGGGGCCGGGTCGATCTTTCTCGAAGTCTGCGCCACGCTGCCTGAAAACACTATTCCCTGAGTTACTATTCACAAAAATCTTCTGCACAAAATTGGTCTCAAAACGCCAAACGAAATCGTTTGGAGCTTTTTAGATTCTCGATCCGGGGTCCCGAAGTCGTCCGTTTCTTCTGTTGAAGGTTCGGCTAAAAGTCCCGTTAGAGCGAAAAATCCTTCCCGGGCTCCGGGAGGAAACCATATCAATATTACAGTCGTTCTTCACGAAATTCTTCACTGAATGTCATGGTGATAGTGAGAACGTCTAATTCTCGTCCGAACTTAAAGTCAAGTCTAGCTTGGTTTCCTACCAAGTGCTGCAAAAGGTGTTTCACCGGTACTTTGCTCGACGATAACGCTTGCCGATGCCGCCGAGCGGATCCACACAGTACCTTGGAATAATTAAATAATTATTTAATCACTGGGGGAAATTCCGGGTGTTACACAAGGCTTGGTTCAAAGATAGGTGCTCGATTTAATTCGATCAAGACTGGGCAATTTGCAGTATTGCACAAGGGTCGCGCGCCATTCCAAGCAAACCTCCATGCTGACCCCCACCTCTCGTGAGGTGAGAACGCCAAAGATAGGGGTTTTTAAGCCCCTTGGTTGCACGGAAGCAGCATTGAGGTCGCCACTGGACCGAAATTCTGTAAGATAAATTTCAAATAATTCTTTCATGAAATTGCTTCTTCACTAAGAGTGTATTTCTTATCCTCCGTCATGCCTGCATGAAACATAAATAACAGGATCGCCCATTGTAACACCCCAATTTCCGGTCAGGGGTCACATTGTAAATATGCGGAATTTAAATTTCGTAAACCTCTCAAAAAGGTTGCTCAATTTTTTTAAAAACGCAACCATCGCTCAATAAATAATTAAATAATAATAGTCATCCCATAATTAATTATAATCTAACGGAAGAATTAAAATAGATTATCAACAACATAAAATTCTTCTAAGTCTTTAAATAAAAACAAGTATAATAAAACTCCAAGTTCATCTTCACAACTCCATCTTCACTTTCCTCTTCTAACATTTTCATCCTCAATTTATTCCCCGCACTGTTCATCTGGCGTTAAGCGCCCAATCAACACACAAACAAACAGTAAAGGGTTAACTTCGAAAAACAACAAATAGATAACTATCACTACGTGATAATTAGGAAAAGCAGAAACGACATACAATACATATTTACATCCAGTGAATTACAACACTAACAGTGTCAAAATTCAGTATCAACATCTTAAATAAATAACAATTTCATTTATAATACAGCAGTATAAAATTAGAGCATGTTATCAACCAAATCATGAAATATGCTAGTTAGCTCTTACGTAACTATATGCATAAATCTATGGCCAAGTTTTGCTCCATCAGAGCAGGACAATCACGTGGGACGAGTATCCACCACATTGCCCTTGCAGGGAAGATCACGCGGGACAAATATCTGCCACATTACGGCGAAGTCAGCGCTCATTAGCTGTCTTCCACAGGCCACTCGTCCCTAACAGACGAGGCCTAACAGTGCTTCGCTGGATGATCTCTTAACCGGAAAATCTCTAACTAAGACATACTCCAGGCAGACGATCTCCCAAATGATCTTCCATCAGACGATCTCCAAGAATATCTCATACCAGACGAGGCAACAGAAATGAGCCAAACTCAACAATCTCCACCTTGGAGAATTTCTTCCAAACCTTGTGAAGATCCGCTGCTTCCTCTTGGGATCTTGATTCCCGGGATTGCGCTCCTCATATGCTTAACACTTTGAAATGTGCAACAAATCCAAGCAATGCTTGAACTTCTCTTTGGTGACTGGCTTGGTCAACATGTCCGCTGCATTCTTAGACGTGTGAACCTTCTCAAGTCGTATCTGCCCCGACGCAAGCAACTCTTTGATCTTGTGAAAATGGCACCTGATTGTTCGCTAAGAAAATGGCACTCTGACTATCGCAGTACAGACGAACTCCACCTTGCTCAACACCCAACTCTTGCACCAACCCTGTAAGTGACAATGCTTCTTTTGCTGCTTCAGCCACAGCCATATACTCAGCTTCAGTTGTGGACATTGCCACTATGGATTGGACAGACGAGTTCCAGCATATAGGTCCACCTGCCAAGGTAAAAACGTACCATGTTGTAGACCGTCTGTTGTCAATGTCACCAGCATAGTCGGAATCAACATATCCACCAACACTCGGATCACCTTGTTCACTATTCAACATTATCCCGTGACCCGTTGTACCTTTTTGGTACCTGAGTATCCACTTGACTGCCTCCCAATGACGTTTCCCTGGTCTTGACATAAACTTACAGACTTGGCTCACAGCTTGTGCCACGTCTGGTCTAGTGCAAACCATAGCGAACATTAAACAACCAACTGCACTGGCGTAGGGAATTTTTGACATACCTTCGAATTCCTCAGCTGTTTTTGGACACTGGTCTATCGAAAGCTTAAAGTGATTCGCCAACGGAATACTCACAGCTTTTGAATTTCTCATGTTGAACCTGTCCAACATACCTTCAACATAGCTTTTCTAAGACAGCCACAATTTTCTGGCTCGTCTGTCCCTGTGAATTTCCATTTCAAGAATATTCTTAGCGGCTCCTAGGTCCTTCATGTCAAACTCCCTGCCCAGTTTGGTTTTCAAATCACGCACGTCACTTGAGTGATTAGCAGCAATCAACATATCATCCACATACAGTAACAAGAAAATTACTGATTTATCATCAAGGCTCTTAACGTAAACACAACAGTCATAGTCACATCGTTTGTAGCCAATCCTTTGCATGTATGAGTCAAACCTCTTGTACCACTGCATTGGTGACTGTTTCAACCCATACGGAGACTTCTTTAATTTACATACCAGACGTTCTTGACCGGACGTAACAAGTCCTTCAGGTTGCTGCATGTACAATTGCTCATCTAAATTGCCATGAAGAAACACCATCTTCACATCCATATACTCTAAATGCATGTCTCGGAATGCTACAAGGGCCAACATTGCCCTTATAGACGTGTGTCTAACCACAAGGGAGAATATCTCATTATAATCAATCCCCTTTCGCTGTGAATAACACTTTGCTACTACGCGAGCCTTGAACCTTTCCCCTTAATTTTCTTTTACTGGTGGCTTCTTCCTGGACACCCACTTGCAGCCAATTTCCCTCTTTCCTTCCGGAATCTGCACGAGATCCCATGTCTGATTCGTCATCAGGGACTCCATCTCCTCCACCATATCACCCATCCACTTGTGTCGGTCTTGGCTCTCCATAGCCTCACGATAAGTAGACGAATCTCCAGAACTTGTAAGAAGAGCATAAGCAGCTAAGTCTTCAAAACCATATCTGAGTGGTGGTCCTCTCGGACGAGGCTCCCTATAATGTACAAGATTATAGTCTTGTATTCCACCTGAAGCAACTAGCTCATCGTCTGATTCACTATCTGAACCTGCAATGGCCTGCACATTGGGCAAGATCTGCCCAGGACTATGGGGGCCAGACGTGACTAGATCGTCCGATGCCTCCACCATCAGACGATGTTGCAATTGTTGGTTCTTGTGGCTTGACAGCAATCTGAACCTTCCCAGCAGTGGAAGTTTCAGCCTCCAAGGTAGTCTTTTCCTTTGAATCTGACTCCTTCAGCTTGCACTGTTCATCGAACACAATGTCCCTACTACGAACTGCTTTCTTCAAAGCTGGATCCCAAAATTTGAACCCCTTCACACCCTTGGTGTAACCAAGAAAAACACATTTCTTGGACTTGGGATCCAATTTGGATCTCTCATCACTGGAAACATGCACATAAGGTGGACAACTAAAAATCCTCAGATTATCTAGGTTAATTGGCTTACCTGTCCACACTTCTTCTGCAACTTTCCCATCCAGTGAAGTTCTAGGAGACCTGTTGATAAGGTAACATGCCATACTCATTGCTTCTACCCAAAAACCCTTCGACAACCCTGCCTGCAACCGAAGGCACCTTTCCTTCTCCGTGAGGGATCTATTCATCCTCTCAGCAACACTATTCTGCTGTGGTGTTTTCTTCACTGAATAATGCATCTAGATCCCATGTTCTTCACAAAACTGCTTGAATTTTGCATCCGTGTATTCTGTCCCATTATCTGGCCGCAAATACTTGACCTTCCTCCCTTTCTGGTTCTCCACCTCAGCTTTCCACAATCTGAACTTGCTGAAAGTCTCAGACTTGTGCTTCATGAAGTATACCCAGACCTTCCTGGAGAAGTCATCAATGAATGTAACAAAGTACCTGGAACCTCCAATGGAGGCCTCTCTAGTAGGCCCCCAGACGTTTGAATGAACATAGTCGAGGATTCCCTTTGTTTCTTGCTTCCCGGTCACGAAACGGACACGACACTGTTTACCCAACACACAAAACTTGCAAAAATCCATCTCGCAGCTTCGAACACCCTTCAAAAGATTCCTCTTATGAAGTGCCCTCAACCCCTTCTCACGGGGGTGACCCAGACGCATATGCCAAAGTCTCGTTGCATTATTTTCAGCTTCAATTGATGCAACGTCACCTACCACGGTGCTTCCCAACAAGCGATATATATTCGTTGCAGTACGCTTTGGTGTCATCACCATCAATGCACCCTTGCACACCTTTAGAGTGTCTTTACCCCCATCAGAACAGAAGGAGTAACCGTTCTTTTGTAAAGTACCCAAGGAAATCAGATTCTTCCTCAAGTCTGGGACATACCTCACATTACCCAGTATACACAAGCCACCATGGTCCATAGCAATTTTGACTTTCCCTATTCCAGTGATATCACATGTCTAATCATCACCTAGATAGACAAATCCAAACTTGCCCGCCTTAAACGAACTGAACCACTCCCGGTGCGGCATCATATGGTAAGAGCACTCAAAATCAAGAATCCATGCCTCTGTCATTTATCAGACGAGACACAAAGCATATCTCCTTCACTGCCGAAATCACTTGTCTGAGCTACATTTGTAGAGTTAGAGAGATTCAGGCAATCCCTCTTCCAGTGACCATCCTTCTTGCAGTTGAAACACTTTGCTGTGCTCCTCGTCTGCTTGGACTTAGAACGCTTCTTCTTTCCAGCAGCTTTACCCTTGTTCCGTCCATGATCTTGTCCTCCTCCCTTAACAAATAGACCTTCACCATGACTTCCTTCCTCTGCATTCTGCTTCCTCTGTGAGTGAGACAAGAGTGCGGACGTGATGACATCAAGCGTGATAGCGTCCTTCCTGTAAGTAAGAGTGGTGACCAAGTGGTCGTAGGAACTTGGTAACGAGCACAGCAAAATAACTGCTTTATCCTCATCGTCAACCTTCACCCTCAGTCGCAGTAAATTTGCAACTATCGTGGTGAAATGGTTAACATGACTTTGAAGGTCACTTCCCTTCTGCATCTTCAGACTGTAAAGCCTTTGCTTTGCAAATAGCTTGTTCATCAACGTTTTGGACTGGTATTGGCTCTCCAACTTGTCCCAAATGGCCTTTGGAGTCGTGAAATTCACGATGTGAAACATCGCCTCGTCCGAGACGCAGAGACATATCAATCCAGCTGCCTTCTCTTGCATCTCCAACCAATCTATGTCTAACATCCCTGTTGATTTCTCCTCTCGCTGCACCGTTTGTAGTCCTTGTTGAGCCAAAAAATCCTTGACTCTGCGTTGCCATAAACTGAAGTTTCCTATTCCGTTGAACTTTTCAACGTCGAACTTTGCACCGCCAGTAGTCATTGTTGCTCTGATACCAAATGTTGGTCTTAGACACTTGGATTGCATAGAGTAACCTTGAGAGAGAAAAGGGATAGAAAAGCACACAAAAAATTTGTTCACGCAGTTCGACCAATATGTCTACGTATGCGGCTATAGATTGCTATAGCTCATATTCTTATTCAGAACAAGAATCAGGGTTTAAGTGTTACAACATATTTATACTAGGATTTAATGCCACACAACATCTTATCATTAAATCCTAATGCAATCCTATTAACCAATCAGATCCTAGCTATAGCGTCCATTACGGTGTACATTACGGCGAAGTCAGCGCTCATTTGCTATCTTCCCCAGGCCACTCATCCCTGACGGACGAGGCCTAACAGTGCTTCGCCGGACGATCTCTTAACCGGACGATCTCTGACTAAGACGTACTCCAGGCAGACGATCTCCCAAATGATCTTCCATCAGACGATCTTCAAGAAGATCTCATACCAGACGAGACATCAGAAATGAGCGAGACTCAGCGACTTATATAGTGAGTCAACAGCTAACTATACTTAGTCAAAATAGAAAAGCTAACTACACTTGGAATTACTTTTTAACAAAAACTTCATTAGCAAAACCACATATACAAAAAATAATCAAGAAAAGCAAAACCAATATACAAATAAGAATCAAGAAAATCGTAAGTCTCAATGCATGAGAAACACATCTCTCACAAAAACAATAATATTAGAAATAGCGCAACATTAAAGAGCAACAAAGCAAAACCAATCGCATTAGAGAAAAAAAGAGAACAGTTGCAGCCATGGAATCATAGTATGGAAACTCAATTTCAGTTTAAGAATATAATTAATCACATTGAGTGCATCATCCAAAGAAAAATATTCATAGGATTAAAAGAAAGAGCATGAAAGGAAGAAGGTTGAAAATAGTGCAATTCAAAATACATCAAACTTCTTAATTACACTGAGATATACAGCACAAAAGCATCTGATAAACAAAGTAAACATCGATAATGCCTAAAACCGTATCACCCTTCACTACTCTACTAGTTTGATTGCCAGATCTCAAAAGTATCTTATGAATTCATGGGATAAAAGGTTACTCAATGAAAACCTTATATCTAAGCCTCCATCTTCGGACTAATGTACTTCACCATACCAAATGGGGCTTTTTTTTTTTAATATTGTCAGAAAAAAAAAGAATTAGTATAATAAGGTAGAAAAAAATAAATTTAGCAAAGTATGGTTGTTTTAGCCACGTAGGAGGGAGGTGGGGTCTGAGAAGGGGAGTCGCGGACAGCCGTGCGACTCCCGAAAAGCTGCTAAAGGTTGCAGGAGGGTAGGTGGGGTGCAGGATTGGTGTTGTGGAAAACGAGGTGAGGGAGTCGCATGGTGGAAAACGAGGTGGGGTGCGACTCCCTCTTCTTCTCCTGAACGAAAGCTTGCTCTTTCCCATTTCCTCTCTCTCTGTTTCTTTGTCTACTGTTCTTCCTTCTCAATTTTTCTAATTATTTCAATGTTTTGGGTCCTTGAATTTGCCTTTTATTATGAATTCTTCAGCTGCCACTTCCCAATTACTGCTGAATTGAATAATGTACTAATTGTAATATATAAGAATAAGAAATAGAGAAAGATGTGGGAAAGTGGTTGCTTTTGCACTAGTAATTATGTTTTTAATTTTTATATTGATTAAATGGTAAGAAAGCAACCCAAACACCAATTTGCAGAGTCTCATCGGGAGAGTCGCAATATACCACGCGACTCCCTGGTGTTGTGTAACAGTCACACGCAATTCATATCCAGCTTGTTCGCATTTCCCAACATCTAAACTAGTTGGGAGTCGCGAGCTGACATGCAACTCCCAATCAGCAAACCTCTCTCATCACGTGGCCAAAACAACCATATTTGACTAATTATTTTTTTTTATACTATATTCTTCTAATTTTTGTTTTTTTTAACAATATTATAAAAAAAAAAGCCACCAAATGGAATATCAAATCTACTATAATTAAGGCGAAGCATTTGAGTCATTATTCAATTTTCTCGATATAATCAAAGAACGTAGACCACTGCATCCAAGGGAAAAATATCAAATCTAGTAGCGAGCTTAACAATTACCTGCTTCCTTTCTTAAAATTAAAGAAGCTTTTCTTTTCTTATTAAACCATAACAACTTGATAGGCTTTTTAATGAAAATATTCAATGGTTTAGCTATAAATCACTAATTGCACGTACTGGCTAGACACAAAATAAGACAAACCAGCCCGACCTACTACTGTTATGCTTAAGCACATCTATTGGTTTTTCCAATTTGTCTGATTTATTATGGCTCTTTCTGCATTAAGTCCTTAAGTGTCTCTAAAAACCAAGACAAAGGGCAAGGAAGGTAGCTGAAGTACGCTTAAGACTCATCCAGGTAGTTACAACTTCCAATAATTAAAGTTCACATACAGTGATGCTATATTTACTAAGTACCAACCTAAATGCCTCTTTATACAGGAAATGACTAAAAACAGTACATAAAATTCAAAAACTAAGATAAATCAAAAGAAACAGAATCTAAAAGTAACCATACATGAATGATCTAGCTGAAAGCTTAAGCAAGTGTCCACTGAGATTGTAATAAGACAAGTCCCTGAATGCTTAGAGTCATCGCATGAGCCAAGAATGATTTAGCTTATTTGATTTTCAATAAGTGCGCAAGTGGGCGAACAGATTGAGAGGGGGGAAACTGAGATAACCATACTCACAAGATAGCAAGTTGTGAGATTTTGGAAATTGACACAGGAATAAATCATAGATGTTGGTTAGCCCACATTTTTATGATCATGGGTCCTCCATTTGCGCATCCGTACCCATACCGGGTATGTACCCGGTATCGGTACTTATGGGTACTCGTTGGGTACTTCATTATCTCATTTTTCCCGAACCAATGCTCCCCTGCATTGGTTGATGGTATATAAATTACTAAATTCATATTTCCTTTCTTGCAGTGTGTTCAATTTTCAATATCTTAGTTTTTCACAACAATTTATGCCATAGATTTTTTTATTGTAAATATGTTTAGCTAATTTGTTGAAAATATAATCTCCTATGTTTTTATATAAATATTTATATTATATATAAGCGTACCCGTACTTCAATTTTTTTAAGAATCACGTACTCGTATCCGTACGCGTATCGGATATGGTACCATAACGGCAACCTAGTTAGGGAGGCAAGAAATTTAGCTTAAGTTGAGTTTACTCATATGATGGTTAAATTTTTTTCTATTTTTGTGCTGGATATGGAAACTTCCTTTCTTGACTTCAAGTAAGGGACTTTAGGAATAAAAAAAAATCTGCTAAACTGTGTCTATTAGTAGCTTGACATAAGTAGCCCTGCACATTCAAGTCATGTTTAGATTTTCTTTTGGAAGGCCAAAATTGTATTAATAGGGAGTATAAGGGATATTTCAACCCATAATACAAGAAGAAGCAAAAGAAAAAATACAAATAACTTATAAGCTTAATCCAGCTTATACATGAAGACCAGCCGCAAAAGATGTTCCAACATAGCTTAATCCAGCTTCCAAGATTTGTGGTATCAAATAAAGCCGAAATAAAAGCTAGTGAAGACACCAGCCCACCAACAGAGTTGTTCCGGGAACCACCATCTTGACCACAAATAACGTGCGACGCTCGGAGGACCCCCTAATAGGCACTCTTTAACCCTAGGCCTTCGTAACCGAGAGTTTGGGCTGGGGGGCTACTGTTTCGGGAGTAAGTCTACCAAGCCCTGCAACCTTCTCGGAACAATCCTGTCGACCGTGCGAACACCATCAACCCTATCGTCTGAACCATCCTTTACTCCACTTTCAAACATCTAATCACCGGTCCCACCACGGAGCCGCTATGGAGAGCGCGCCGAGCCAGGACCAGTGTGGACCACCTGATCAACCTGACATGGCTAAGAATCCTACGGTTCAGAAAAATTCCTTGGTCAAATCACCACCAGCTGTCCTCGAAGGCCACGCCTCTCTCAATCCCCTGTACAAAGGGGGTTCCCTCGAACCATGAGGTACACACATCTTACTATTCTACGCTCTCTTGGATAAATCCTCTGACACCGATCCCTGACTTTAGCATCAAAGTGTCTTTGCAAGACCCCTTCCCGGGCCTAGGAACGGAAAAAGACTACCGCAACCAGACGTACCTACCGACTCCCTTATAACCGAGCAGACTTAGTCTGTTCATTTGGCGCCGTCTATGGGAAATCGGTAAAATTCCACCTTCACCGCAATGGGGAAAGCCAAGGCATCCAAGCAGCAAAATTCCAAGAGACAAGCCACCCCAGAAGGGAGGTAGAGACTCTGAGCGAGGGGAACTCACACCAATCTCGACCGGCCCCAGACCGAGAGGCTGTAGCTAGAATCACCAGGGTGACCAGTCGGGCTCCTCAAGGGTAGAACCTGTCCCAGCCTCCGGTCGCCCCCGAGCCGTCCATCAGACCAAGGGATGCCAGGATGACTTTGGACCAACTCAACGAGTGAGTTCTAGCCATGGAGCATAGACAAGAGGCACCTGAGGGAGTAGGAGCGCGACCCCTTGCCGAGGAGTCTCTCGCCATTTTCCAACAAATGAAAGCTCAAATCAAGCAGCTAGAGCAAGAACGTGATCAACTACGGTCAGAGAGGGACCAAGCCCAAGCAGAGGCTAGTCAGAGCAGCAAGCACACCCCTTCCCAAAGGAACAAGGTTTCCGTCAGGATTCTCGGACAAAAGAAAGCGCCATTGGCCCAGGGCCAGCCGGAGCAATCGGCTCAACACCGAATTCCTCCGACTGCACCAATCGTGAGAGGCCTGTTTTGCAGGGAGATAACTCTAAGACCTTGGCCACAAGGTTTCGTCCGACCAACCTTCGCATACCCCTATGCCGGGACCACCGACCCTCAAATTCATCTAAACTTCTACCTAGGCTCCATGTAGTGCGCTAGGGCCGACGAGGTTCTGACGTGTCGATGCTTCCCTCTCAGCCTAGGGGAGAATCCTATGGCCTGGTTCCAGTCCCTACCAGCAGGCTCCATTACCAACTGGGACCAATTGGAGAAGCTCTTCCTAAGACGCTATGCCACCGCCAGACAACTTCCGAGGACTTCCCAAACCTTGGGCCTGATCAGACAGGGACCCACAGAGCCCCTACGAAGCTACCTCAACCACTTCTACGATGAGGCTAGTCGGGTAACCAATTTACCAAAACTGCTGCAACTCCAGCTGGTACAACAAGGCCTCCTGGAACTGAGCAAGTTCTTGTCCTCACACAACAAATAGAAACCCACAACCATGCAAGAATTCACCACCCGGTCGGAGAGATTCCAAAACCAGGAAGACAGTGAAGTTGCCCGCAAATTGGTAAAAGAAATTGCACAAGCAATACCACCAAGCACATTGACAAGCAACCCACCGAGCATAGGGCCCGCGGTGAACAAAGGTCCTGACCCCAAAAATTTCAACAAGAGATTTGAAAACTTCTCTCCTCTCAACACTCCATTGTCTCAGATCTTCAGGGAAAATCAACATACGGAACTGAAGGACCGGTCTGCCCCATCCAAAATGTCAAAAAACTTAGACGGGTTAGCTTACTGTGATTATCACGCTGGACTTGGTCACCACACTGATGAATGCCTGACTTTGAAGGCGAAGATTGAAGACCTCATTCGAGAAGGGCATCTAAAAAAGTATGTAAACTCAAGTCAGGTCCACCCTCCAAACCCTTATCAGAGACCCCCTTCGAGAGATGACTGCCGCTGGAGGGGGAGAGACGAACGAAGAGGAGGAAATCAAGGGAGAAGGAGAGACAATCGCCGCAACGACCGCGAGGCCAACAGACGCGACGACCGACGATTGGAGGAGAGAGTTAAGCGACAACCAGAGACCACAGCGCCACTATAACTTCTCCATAGCGGGAGGCTTCGCCGGAGGTGGATCCGGAAGTAGCTCCCAGAGAACCCACCTAAGGAACGTCATGAAGGCCGAGGTTCAAAAACCAAGGCAGAGAAGGAACTCCCTTGAGGAAATTTCCATCACTTTCTCAAAGGAAAATTACGGCCGGGAAACCGAGGAAGACAACGGCCCCTTGGTAGTCAAAGTTGTAGTAGCGAACCAGTGCCTCAAGCGGGTACTCATGGACACCGGGAGCTCAGCTGACATCATGTTTCATGAAGCATTCAAGTCTTTACATTTATCCAGCTACGATCTAGTTCCTTACGACAATGAACTGGTCGGATTCACAGGAGATCGGGTCACCCCCTAGGGTACCTAGATGTGCACATCTCACTAGGTGATTCGGGGAAATGAAAAACGGTTAAGACCTGTTTCATTGTGGTTAATTGCCCGACTGCCTATGATGTCATACTCGGACGCCCTTCCATCAACAGATTCAAAGCGATCATCTCCACCCTCCACATCAGGATGAAATATCCTTACAACGGGAAGGTTGTTTCAGTCCGAGGGAGTCTCGAGCTTGCGAGAAGCTGTTACACGGCCAGTTGCAGAATGGCCACAAAAACCGACGACAAACAAGATACATAAGAAAGTATTAATCTGTCGCATTCATTCATTTGGCAAAACCCGAAGGATACATTGTGGAAGTTTAAACAATCAAGCCGAGAACATATAGAGATTAAAAATATATATACTTAAAAATCTGAGACCAATCAGGAAAGAAAATAACAATCCGAGCAAATCATTTTCAGTTGCAAAACCATCGGACCACATTCTCTTCAAGACGCTGGAGGAGCTTGATCTGCCGGGGGGAATACAGCGACGAACTGATCGTCCTTTAGGTGCCCAATCTTACAATCTAGAACAACATACCGATAGCTAGTGTTCTCGGTATTCAAATCCGAGTTCACTATCTTCAGTTGATCAATAGCATTCTGGAAGGAATTTAGGTACACCCGACCAATTTGCTCCTTCTGTCTCTTCACTTCGGCAGCGAGGGCCTCATCAATATCCTTTTTCATGCGGCCCATCTCGTCGGCAAGTGCTTCAGACCTTGACCTCTCTTCGGCAAGTGCACTTCTTAGCTCTTTGTCCTCGGACATCAACCTCTCAGTATCCTGCTTTTCCTTTAACACATCGGCCTCAGCAACAACCATCCTCTCTTCCACTTTTGCCAACTTCGCCCGAAGAGAGGCCGCACCATCTGACATCTTCTTCATCTCCACCTCGTGTTTATTAACACAAGTTTGAGCGTTCCGAGCGGCCTCATTGGCATCATTGACCTTCACCAAAAGTTCCTCGTTAATAGTAACCAAGCCCCTCGCCACCTTTTCGGACTCCTTAAGCTGCTTCTTCACCTTACTCAACTCGGCTTCCAAATAAGCCACCCGCTGAGACTTGGCTTCAGCAGAACCAGAACCAAGGTACCCGAGCATACTGTAAATTCTCAGCGCTTGCAGCCGAATCTCATCCACCCGAGATTCCACGTGGAAAGAAGAAACTCCTAGTCGTCCCGGGTGACCAAAGCCTTATCCACTCGATCCGTCACCTAGGGCCAGAGAGAAGGCAGATCACTCCACACAGAAACCCGGGTGCCCTGACCGCTAGATTTGGAACCCACCAAATACTCCCTCAGAGGATCTCTCAACCTCGGACCACTGATCAGCGCAGCACTAGTAGCAACTGACTGCTTAATCGAGTGACAAGTGGGATTCAAAACAGCAAACTCAACAACCTTGGCCTTGTCCTTTTATAGAATTTCCTTTTCTTCGGCGTAGGGGGCCTTGGACTCCTTGACACAGTCACCTCAGTCGAGGTGCGATCACTCGATCGGCGACCCGAAGTTGAACCAACTCCACAAGATGGAGTTTCAGGAAAACCACTTTCGGGGCCTGCCGGCGCCCCACCATCACCCCCCTCTTCCTCAGAATCACGCTGGAACTCGGGCAATGGTCCAGCAAAGGCAGGTTCCGCTGGGGCACTTTGAACAGGGTCCTCGGTAGGATCCACGTCCTTAAGACACTCAAATAAATCAGCGTCAAGACCCTCAATGTATTATGCAAAAGCAGACAAAGCATAATAAAAAAACGAGGAAGAGAAGAGCAAACAAAAATGAAATCTTTGCAAATTAAGCCCAATCGTCATTACCATATCCTGAAATAAATTTTTTACGGAACTCGGCCACTCCTAAAGAGATGAGACCATAACACTTCAACAGTCGAGTATACTTATTTTCGCCTACGAACTCAACTACGGTCTTACTTAACAAATGCATGAGTTCCAGGTCGGACTCAGACAACTCATTCTCCTCGACGTTATACCAAGTGGTCCCTCACTCGAAATGCCTCTCGGACCAGGATAGTGGAAATAGAATGCACTTGCTCCCATCTTCCCTATAAGAATGCCAAAACGGCTCAACACCCTCCGGGCGACCAACTATAAAATACAAATCCTTAAAATCTTTGTACGAATCTGTGCACGGATGCAGAACACCCCCGAGCTTCCCTCGGCCCCTAATACTGACGAGACCTAACCCTCCACGAGCCTTAGTATGAAGAGGTTCATACAGGTGGAAAAAGAGATACACAGAGGCCTCTCGGTACCCGAACATGTGGCTGGCCAACTCAAAACCCTTCACAAAAGCCCAACCTTTTATTCATGTGGCTAGCCCCTAATATTTAACCCTTTATTAATTTGTTAAAATTTATGTTGGTCCCACTAAATTGAAAATGCGGTCTATTTTTTTTTTTGTGAACAATACATGAATTTCAATCCACCAATCAGCAAATATTGGAAATATTTAAACAAAAGTATTTGTAGTATTTATCCAACGTCAAGCAATCGAGTTGTCGCCGAATCATTACTCTCCACGTGGCCTTTCATTTTCAAGTGCTTTTCACTTTCTTTACCTTTTATTTATTCTTGTTTTTCACTTTTTTTCTCAATCTTCTGCTCTTGTCTTCTCTCAGGTCTTTGCATTGCACATGTTTTTCTGATTTTGGTCGCAAATCTGGAAGAGCAAGAGCTACCTGACGATGAGGATGGATTTTCAAGATGAAGCAACACAATTGATAAGCTCTAATCTCAGTGGCCTTGTTGTGGCTGCTAATAACCTCGCCCACCATGTCGGTGAAGGCCGGACATAAGTATGCCAAACGGGATGCAGTCCGCCAAGCTGTGAACAAGTAACCTGAAAGAGATACAGTCTTTCCTGTCTCGCTAAATGTCAGACATGAGTAACCAGAAAGGGATACGGTCCACCTCGTTGAAAGCCGGACACAAGTAACCTGAAAGGAGTACATTCCACTGAGTAGGAAGCAAGTAACCTGAGAGGATACAATCTTACACGACTCGCAGAAGAAAAAACATACGTAACTTGAAAAGGATACAGTCTGTCGAGCTACAAGCGAGTAACCTGAAAGGGAACATTCTTGTCTGTCTCCAAGAAAGGCTAGACATAAGTAACCTGAAAAGGATACATTCCGCTGAGCGACAAGCAAGTAAACTAAAAGGGTACACCCTTACCCATCTTGGCGAAGGCCTGACATAAATAACTCGAAAGTGATGTAGTCCGTCAAGCGGCGAGCAAGTAACCTGAAAGGGATATAGTCTTGCATATCTTGGTGAAGGCTGGACATAAATAACCCAAAAGGTATACGGTCCATCTCGCTGAAATCCAGACACAACTAATATGAAAGGGAAACAGTGCGCCGAGCGGGAAGCAAGTAACCTGAAATGGATACAGTCTTACCCGACTTGCTGAAGAATAGACAAATGTAACACAAAAGGATAAAGTCCATCGAACAGAGAGCAAGTAATCCATTTAAGAATACAATCTCATTCGTCTTGGTAAGAGCAAGATGAAAGCAATCTATCCCAAAGGAATGCAACATCCAACATCTCTTCAAAACAAATAAAGAAAATCAGAATTTCCTTTATCTTCTCAAAATGAAAGAGATTATAATCGGACCGAAAAGGATGAGCTATTAAGATGAAGGGCGTTAAGACTGAGTAAATTAATTGGGCATATATATATGTGATTAAGTAACTAAAACGTATTACGTACAAGTTCTCCCTTTTGTAAGAGGAAATGCTCTATAAGAAAAAAATGGAGAGGCACTACACCAAAAAGGCTGTTTTCCGGTGCCTATTTCGCGGCGATTCTACAAACCGCCGTCGCTCCTTATTTTTAAGCATAATTTCACGGCGGTTTTGTCAACCACCAGCAAAAACCTGTTTATTAGCAGCGGTTTCTACCGGCGGCATGTTTTTGCAGATCTTACGGCGGTTACAACCACAGGCAATTATGCTTCATTTATTTTTCTCTTTAGTTTATGGCAGTTTTAACCGCCGGCATGTTTTTAAATGCTTTACGGCGATTAAAACCGCCGGTACCTTTTTTTTCCGCCCGCGATTTTTTATTTATTTCCCTCCTTCTTTTCTATTTCCCTAAAACCCCATAACCCCACAACCCTATTCAACTTCCACCGTCTCCTGTGTCGCTACCCACAACCCCCACGACCCTCTCTGCTAGCTCCGTATGGCAGCCTCTCCTCCGATCCCCTGCTGCGGTGGCACGTCCTCTCAACGGCGGCAAAAACCCCAGAACCCTTCAACTCCCACAGCGGCAAGGTAGCCTCTCCTCCAATCCCCTGCTGCGGCGGCACGTCCTCTCAACGGCGGCCAAAACCCCAGAACCCTTCAACTCCCACGGCGGCAAGGTCCTGTCTCGTCCGCTCCCTTGCTGCGGCGGCTAGGTCCTCTCCACGGCGGCCAAAACCCCACAACCCTTCAACTCCCACGGCGGCAAGGTTCCTCTCTCTGTACGATGTGATTCTCCTTCCTTTCTTCATCCTCTTTCTGGTTTCCCTCTCATCTCATCTCTGATTTTTGTTCTGCGTTTTTCAGTGAAGGTTGGAAGAGCCCCATTTGCAACGATTTCTGTTGGCTGAAACTAGAGGAAGATAAAAGAGCTTAAACAGTGGAGATAACAGGTAGGTGCTGATAGCTTAAATTCTCATGCTACAAGGGTGACTTTGTTTCTTTCTTCTCTTTTCTTAGTTCTCACTCAGCGGGTTTTGCTATGTGTTGGTTTTCATGTAGAATCCGGCCATTATTGTCTGACTACCTCAAGTAGGGTAGTCATAAGTGTTTCATTTCTGCTGTTTTTTTTGTAAATTTCATATGAATTTAATTTATGAGAAAGATGTGGACGGGAGGATTATTAATTTTATGGATGGATGTGATTTTGTGTTACAATTCCAACCCATTAATAAAAATAAAATTGAGCTAGTAAGGAGAACTTGTAGCTAAATTGATCAGTATGAAACAGGGGGTTAGTTTGATAGAGATAGGATTTAAGGACACAAGAAACCTTGCTCATTGCAATGCATGCATATCCCATAAAATGAAGGGAACTTTTAATCATTCAGATATTTAGTTTTATTTCTTTTTGGAGAACTTAGTTGGGTTTCTTTAGTCAAAGGAATATGAATTAAAAACTATGGCAACTTTAGTAGTTTCTGAATTTTGGCTTGTTTACCTTCTTCTCTATTCCTTCCTCTGTATAAGTTTTGCTGTAAGCTGGGCTTGTTTTCCAGTTTGGATCATGTCATTTAAGGTGTTGGGATCTTTCAGTTGATCTCTTTTTTAATAAACTTTGCTTTATTTAGGCTTAATTTCATCAGAAACCATGGTAGATTATGTATCCTTGAGTTTGGAATTTGTTTGGTCCATGTCCAGGTTTTCAAAAAATTCATATCAATTTTCCAGTCACCAACCACTACTGTGACTGTTCCTTCTCACCATTACTCTCCAACATTCAAGGATACATAATCTATTTTTCTTCTAATTTTCCAGTCACCAACCACAAGGCGTTTTTACTGCTATCACACATGTATTGTTTTACTATCTAATACATATAGTTAGACATCAGATTTGATTATTATATATGTTGTTGAATTTAAGATAATGTTATAAGATTTTAACAAATTCAATAGCAATGAATATCACTACAAGAAGAAAAACGCATAATAAAGTCGGCCAAAAATCAACGCTAACAAGCCAATAACTGACGTTATAGTTGATTTAGCATGATTGATTGTTGACAGTGACACAATGAATTATAAGTTATTAGCTTCCATTTTCTCTTAAGTTCTTCTTGTTCTGTTACTCCTTTATTGGTATTACATAGTTTTATCACTAGGAGAGTGCTTATTCTTTCCCTTTAGGCCGTATTTCGTTTAACAATGTGATCCCCTAAATTTTTTTTTAACTCAGAAAAGAATATTGAGTTGTAGAGCTATGGATAAGTCATGGATACCGAAGCCACGAAACTCAACTGAGTATGAGCAAGGACTTAGGGGATTTATTGATTTTTCCCTTGAACATCGTTCGGTCAATGGCAAAATCATATGCCCTTGTAAACGTTGTCGTTTCAAAAAATGGCAGAGTAGAGATGAGGTGTATGATCACTTAATATGTACGCCATTTCCAGAAGGATACACTTGTTGGTTCAATCACGGGGAGAGTGCATCGGGGGAAACTCAGAATGCGTCTTCCACCAACACCACATATGCAGCTGAAGGCACAGTTGTTGCTGAAAATCCTGTTCAGAACATGATCAATGATGCATCCGGAGTCGATAGGCACAGGGAAAATGAAGTACCCGTTGGAGGAGATGTGGATGTTGACATTGATGAAAATGCAGCGGAACCTACATCTCAAGAAAGGCTTGAAGCTGATGAGTTTTATGAATTGGCCAGAGATGGAGAACAACCCTTGTACGAAGGATGTAAAAAGTATTCAAGATTATCATTTTTGGTGAAACTATATCATATCAAGTGTCTTTCTGGTATGAGTGACAAGTCCATGACAATGATTCTAGAACTACTGAATGATGCATTTGAGCACGCAAAGATTCCTAGCTCCTTCTACGAGGCCAAGAAGACGATCTCCAAGCTTGGTTTGAACTACGAAAAGATAGACGCGTGCAAATATCATCGTATGCTGTATTGGGGTAATATAGAGGACGAAGAGAGGGAGATTTGAAAGTTTGTGGAACCTCCAGGTGGAAATCAAGTGACTCTGATGGTGGAAGTAGTAAGAAGAAAGTGCCTAAAAAAATTCTTCGTTACTTTCCACTAAAGCCCTGATTGCAAAGGTTGTTTATGTCAACAAAGACAGCGGAGGACATGAGGTGGCATGCTACCGATACCAACAAAGATGGATTAATGAGGCATCCTAGAGATTGTAAAGCTTGGGAGGAGTTTGATAAATGTCATGGTTGGTTTGCAGATGATCCGCGAAATGTGCGTCTTGCATTAGCATCTAATGGGTTTAATCCCTATGGTACTATGAGTGCAAGTCACAGTATTTGGCCAGTTATTCTCATTCCGTATAACACTCCTCCATGGGTGTGCATGAAGCAATATTCTTTTGTACTTTCACTGATAATCCCTGGTAAAAAAAATCCAGGAAATAACATAGATGTCTACCAACAACCTTTGATAAAAGAGCTAAAGGATTTATGGATGACAGGTGTGAATGCCTACGACTCATTCAAGCGAGAGATGTTCAAGCTACATGCAGCTGTAATGTGGACAATTAGTGACCTTCCTGGGCTATCGACACTTTCTGGGTGGAACACTTACACTAGACTTTCTTGCCTGTCATGTAACTTTGACTTTCGCTGGTTCTCTAATCGTGTAAGTGTTTTCGGATGTATGTATATGTCGTGGATGATTTTTAATTGGAATGTGACTAACAATGTATGGTATCGCTTGTAGATTCAAAATAATCTTGACACTGTTTCCGGAACACATAAAGATAGTCTTATTAGTCTTGCGCAAGGTCCTTTTGATCAAGCTAGAAAGTTCACTGATTTTAATGTCAATGGATACAAATTTCGAACCGTAGCACGGGAGAGGTCATTAAAAACTCAAAACAGTGGAGTTTATGGCATGTTTGGAACAAGAAGTTACTCAAGCAGTAGTGATTCCCAAATGAGGTTCGGAGGGGTGCCTTATTATGGAAGATTTGTAGAAATCATTGAAGTTTTCTATAATGGTTTCACAGTACCCATGTTCAAATGTGAATGGGCTAATACCACAAATCCAAGAGGCTTAATGACAGATAAGTTGGGTTTTGTGTCTATTAACTTTGGAAGACTAATACATACTGGGGCACATGAAGATGATGAACCATATATCAAGGCTTCTGAAGCTCAGTTGATATATTATGTCGATGATGAAAATGCACAAGGTTGGAGCATACCAGTTCATCTGAAGCCAAGAGACTTGTATGAGATGGGAGAAGATGGAGCAAATGAAGAAATGAGGGCATCCGATGAGGCATACCCATCACAAAATTTAGAACAAGTTTTCGCAGATGATACCACCCCCATACCATTGGCAAGAATGGCTACAGATGACGATCTTGAAGTTTAACACCAAACACAGCACTGCTATAATACTAATGCTGTAACTATACTCTACCACCCTCCATATATAATACTTAAGCTTTATTATCATTAATTAAGCTTTGATTGTCCTGGCTGTTAATTATTATCATTGTCCATATATTACCTATATAAAGCTTGTTTATCTTTAGTGAATTATTGTTCTGGCCTTTGTAACAACATATCTGAACTTCTTTCTGTGGCTTTTGTGGTATTATTGATCTCGTTCTACTTTTGTTACGTGTGATAATTAAGATGCAAATTGTAGAAAGATGTGGTTCTAACAGCAAGTTTTGTATTTAAAAACAGATCTGAACTTCTTTTTGTTAATTTCTTATGGTGAGGATTCCTATAGCTGCTGGCAGGGTTATTTTGAACTGAAAGACCTTCAGGTGTGTTCTTCTTTCTGTGGCTTTTGTGGTATTATTGATCTCGTTCTATTTTTGTTATGTGTGATAATTAAGATGCAAATTGTAGTATCTAGTAAGAAACATTCTTAATAAACCTTTGGTATATTCCTGATGGTCCTAAATAAAGGGCCAACCCTAGCCTTTGCCATAATTAACATGGCCACTTTGCTATTGGCTTGAGCCAGGGAGGAAAAAGAAAATCCTGCTGGTTGGTGCAGAAATCTTGAACAAAAGAGAATATGTTAAGGCGTCATGTAACATTTTTGTAGAACATGTACAACCGTACAATTAATTTTTGTAGAACATGCACTGCACTTTGTCTTAATTTGTCATCTAAGAAAAATTTCATGGTACTGGCACAGGTGGGGTATTATGTACCAACCAAAGACATACATAGAGGTATATTAATTATATGACAACTTCTCAAATTATAATTCTTAATTTTCGTATTAGCTAAGATAATGTACACATAGTTAATTTATTCTTCTTTCAATCTTTTGTCTGACAAACTTATACACGAAGAAATAAAGAATTAGATTCTAATAATATCACAATGTTAAGATGAGTCATGTTTTTCTTACTAATATTTAATACATGTTATTTAAAACATTCTCATTATCTGCTGAAATTAATTTGTAGTGAAACTCTTTTAACTTTGGTTATGTGTAAAATAAACAAATGTACCACAGAGATCAATCTTGGCACTTAGATAAAAGTCATCTTGAATTTTTTAAACTTAGTGGTTTACAAGCAACAAATTATGCCGTTTTGAAGACTTTAAAACACCGAATTTTGTCCAGTAGTGTTCAAACTGAATCAAAGTGATCACAATAGTGTTTTGTCTTTTAGTATTCTACTTAATTTAAAGAACAAGGGATGCGGAATGCAAGTTATTTGATGATAACTTAAAAGAATAATGCTTCGGTGAGCATGATCAAACATAGTGTTCAAATAAAAGCAAGTTGTCCAGTGATAACTTGAAAGTTCAAATTTTTCTTTCTGCTGGCAGGGTTATTTTGAACTGAAAGACCTTCAGGTGTGTTCTTCTTTCTTATGGTGAGGATTCCTATAGTTTCTTATGATATAATACTAATGCTGGCAGGGTGTATTTTGAACTGAAAAACCTAGTAATATCTTATCCATGCTATATACAGGTATGACTCGTAGAACAAGACATACTCCTTGGAGGTGTGTATCCACACCAGTTGATCCACACAATCCACAATGTTCAGATGATGGCGGCGATCATAGTGTGCCTATAGCCAACTTAGGTTCATCTTCTCATCAAGAGGTACACACCATCCTCTCTATTCAAGATCAAACTAATGCAACTACTCAAGATCATGCTAATGCAACTACTCATGGGGAAGCACCAGTTGCAAGCTAATCTGCAAAGATAAGAAAGCTAAGAAATGCTTACTGGAATGTAAACGTAATAGGTATATGTCATTTAATTTTAGTTTTTTCTTACTCTTCTATTTCCATGGCCTAATATATGTGGTTACGTGACATGATCGATGCTGAGGGTCGTATTACGCCATCATCATTTAGAGCAGCTGATGTCCTGGCAACAAAAATGACGACTAGGATATTGATTGAATGGAATTCTCGTAGCCAACCCGTAGGACACTCTGGTGGATTATTGGGACAATTTTTGGGACTTGTGGCAAGCAATTTTTCCAATTTCCCCATAATTTATGAGGATTAGAGACTAGTTCCTCATCTTTACAAGGATAATGTTTATGATCAGACTATCAAGGTACAAATTATAATTAGTTAAATACATTTGATCTATTGTGGTATTGCTCACTTACATATTCCGTTATGTTTATGATGCAGGTCAAATTTGTTGTCAATGATTAAGATCACAAGAAATTTATTTTAACAAGCTTGGGTAAGAAATGGAGAGACAACAAATCTGAGTTGTTTCGTGAAAAGTATGTGTGGGAGAAATCTTTTGAAGCAAATGTTCAAGAATGCCCAGAAGGGATTGATAAAGACCATTGGATAAAGTTTCTGCGGCATAAGATAAGTGAAAAACAACAGGTAATAAGAATACAATCATCTTATTGAACGTATTCTAAATGGATTTATGATTGGCTGATAAGCAAATGATCCCTCACACACTAGAATCAAAATCACTTACAAGGAAGAGATATGAGCTAGTAAAATTTACTCGAACTGTCGGTAACTGAAATTATTTGAAATATTAATCAAATATATGATTATTGTTTATATGGTGTAAAAACTTAGGAGTTGCAAGATGGACGACAATATAATAGAGCTGATATGTACATTGTTTCTCACCAAAAGAATGATGGATCTTTTATTAATAATGAAGCTAGAGAAAAAATTGTGAGCATATTTATTGTTAGTCATTTATTATTGTCATTGGAAATTTTATCATTGTAGCTTATATATACGTGTCTTTTTAAAAATATATGCAGGATCAATTGCTCAATGCAATTGAAAATTGTTCATCTGAAGATGAAGCATTCCAAAATGTCTTTGAAAAGGAACATCTTGGATATGTACGCGGCATGGGCCTTGTAGTTACTCCAACTCAGATCACTGGATCCAAGTTTGGCAAATCAACAGTTGAAAATGATAGCAGAATTGAAAAAATGCAATCTGAAATTGATTCTTTGAAAGAAAAAGCTGCTGAAGTTGATACTCTAAAGGAACAACTTGCTTTCCTTATGCAAGTTCATAGGGCAAATAGGGTAAAAAAAATTCTCTCTGCTTGCTAAGAATTTTTAACTTATTCACCAACTAACACTTAATCTTTTATTTCTTTTTTATTTCGGTTCACTAACATGGAGTCACCAAGAGAAATGAGGCCCTCTTCCTCGTCTAGTCATGTGTTTGAAGATCGAAGAGCACCATCACAATAGACTTTTTTAGATTATTAAGATTTCTAGTTATGTACTAAGTGGATAATGCAATCCTATGTTATTTTTTTGTTATGTAGTACTTAATTGAAACTGTACTTAAGTAAGTATTTTGGTGCATTTGAATGAATTTATTTGCTATATATATGTCTCTCCTAGTATTTATTATCTTTCTACCAAGCAGAATTTATAATAAAGTAGTCAAAAAATATAAGCAGGCAAAAAATATAAGTAGGAAAAAAAAACCTGTAGAAGTTTAGCGGCGGTTTCCATGCGCCGCTAAATTTATAAGCAAATACATGTAGGGGCGGTTTTAACCGCCGTCGTATTTGGAATCAAATAATAATAATGTTCACGTTTACCAGCGGTTAGGACCGCCGCCATATTTTCTTGTGATTTTGCGGCGGTTCGAAACCGCCGTCAATAACCAAGATTGGAAGTATTGAGGGAGTTAATTTAACAGTGGTTGTAACCGCCGTTAAGTTTCCTACGGCGGTTTACATGGCGGTTAGCAGAACTGCTGGCAAATGCATTGGCGACGCTTGAAATAGCGGCGGTTTGAACCGCCGTGAGTGCCTTTTGGCGGTGGTTTTAACCGCCGTCGCTAAATAAGCTTTTTCTTGTAATGAGGAAAGGAACGAACAAAGCGATTAATAAAAAGGTACAGGAACAAGATATTATTTCAAGAAAATTCAACAGTTGATTCATTTGGAATAAAAAAGGAAAGACATGAACAAAGTACCAACAATAAACAAGCCTCACAAACTGGAAAGGAAACAGTGACATACAGTAAGTGCGAAAAATCATAGAGGAATTCAATGATATATGGGCACGAATAGGTCATTCTTCATCTCGTCATTCACTCCATGCATCTCGGACTAATTTGCTACTACTGATCCCATCGAGAGAGAGGGCTTGGAATTCTAAATCTGGTAGAGAGGGCTTCATCGAGAGAGCGAATTAGGTTACCTAAAATATCCAACCTGCTACGAAGCTTGGAATTCTTTTCCTTCTCGGCCTGGAGAAGACAATGAGTTTCTTCTACTTCCTTGCCAAGACAGAAAACCTTCCTTTTCTTCCTGAGACTTGGAAAAACGAGGGCTTTCTCCTCCGCTCCAGGGCATTGTTGTTTCAGCTTTTAAGGGGGTTAACCTCAGATTCAAAGTCCATGATCTTAGCATGTATTGTTTTGTTTTCATCCTCGAGTTTGTTCAGTTGGAGGGCTTGCTTCTTTTATTCTTCAGTATATTGATGGTACAAACAAGCCTTCTCAAAAAGGTCTTCCTCTAAGTGAGGAAATACTTTGCTTATGAACTAAGAAACGGCCATAGACCTCAGAGTTTCAACAACCATGAAATCTAGAGCAGCTGTCGGATGAATATCCTTTGGAAGGCCAAAATAAGAGTTATACGAGCAGAGTTTGTCCAAACTATTCAAACGATTGGCGCGTGTTAGCGTGGCTTTCCATTGGTTCAAATATAATTGAGCGTCGTCACATTCACCAACTCTGGCCTTCTTGTAGGAGAACTCGTTAGGAGAATCATGACTCATCTTCAAGTTCATAAGAGAGGAAGGGGTTGTAAGCTTTTGCACAACAAAAACAGTTATGGTCATTGGTTCAGAAGAATCCCCTTCTTCTTTAGATTTCTTTGGTTGCGAAGGAATGATGGTTTGGTCAGGAGTTGAGCTCTCAAGCTCAGCACCAATGTTGGATGTAGAAGCCACAGTGGGAGCGACAACCATAGCGCAGTGGGTTTACCTACGTTGATAATGATAGCAGAAGTTCCAATAGTGGCAAAAGAAATCTCAATAGATTTCTTGGGGGAACTCTCATTGTAAGATAGATTGAGAGTCACCTTTCTATGATTCCTCTTAAGCTTTAGAAGACCAGCTATATCCTTAGCTGTTGACATGTTCTTGAGGGTATTGTGAAGGTCACAAAAATTGTAGATAGAAGAAGGCGAAGAATTAAGTTAGAGGGAGTGTAGAATTAAGGACAAGAAGTTTGGTATTGTTAGTAGCAAGGACGAAAGTATTATATAGTCAAAACGATCATTTCCAAAAAGACACTTTTTGACAAATTAATGATGCATCCGGTGCCCGAAAAACTGGTTTGTAGTTGGAAAGTTTCTTAATGGAAGAAAAGAAGTAAAAAGAGAAAAACTTTTCCTTTTTCTATTCATTTTGCTTGATTCACAATAAAATTGATCTTTTAAATGATGTAAGGTAATAAAAACAGACCTCACGTCGTAAGAGCTGATGGATAAATAGGTGCAGGCGGAGGCAGAGGGATCTACCCCTGCAAAGGATAACCCCCTCCTTGAAAAAAATATAACATAAAAAAGTAATAATGGTTGGGGTACGGCACATGGGAGAGTGGAGAAGAGGCGGTGAATATGGCATATGGGGATAACAATGAATCTCGAACTCATTGGATACTTGCAAAAAATATTTACCATGAGTAGGTAAAAACATGCAAGATGAGCATGAGATTGGGCACGGGTAGTTATCCGCAAATCATAGTGGGTATGTGTGCGGGTAGAAGTATTATAATACCCAACTCACACGGTACCCGCACACCCATATTATTATATTGTACACACAAATTTGATATTATATTACCAAACTTAAAGTTATAACTTTCTAACTTTCATCTTTTAAAAATTAAGTGAGTGATTAATATTATATATACTTTTGCTAATTTACTACCTCTTATTTTTGAAATAATTTTGTAAGTTAGTAATCTACTACTTTACGCCTATATAAATTTAAAGTTATCATTTTCTCGCTTTGCTCTTTTTTTTTTTTAAATTTATACTTAGTTGAATGATTTTACTTATTAAGTATTTAGATGATCTTTTATATTTTTTATTAATGCTTTTTTTATAGTTCAATGATTTAGGGCCTCTCTTTAGGGCAAGCGTTCTTCTTATGGACCGTTTTAGGGCTTCCAAATTTGGAGGGTACACATCTCTATACCACTTTATCTATTTCTATTTATAAATTATTTTTTAAGACCCCTTTTTAGTCCCTAAATATAAGTCGCTTTATAATATCTATAACTAGTTGGATTTACCTGTGCGAGACACAGATAACTTTGGATAAACCAAAATTATTGTGCGTGGAATGATTTTTTTATAACTTATTATACATGTTGTTGTGAGGTCGACAATAGTGACCAATACTATAGCCGTGAGAAATAGTTACTTAGCAGTAAACGGTTGGCGACAATTTGCGCTTAACTCTCATGGGCAAGGATCGAAACCCCCTTCTGCATGGTCGAGAGACAAAGTTAGCTAACTACCACGCCACATCATGTGCTATGTTTAGATGTTATTTTCTCATGTTGATTCCTCGATTATTGGTATAGGAATCTTTAGCCTGGAGCGCGTCGTCCTCTCTCTAGGCAACAACAGTGCTGCAAACCCACTCGAGACATCATTAATGACAATATCACCTCTCGATCTAATAGATGCCGATAGAGTGTTCCATACAAATGTTTTAGCTGTTCCTCCATACCCATACATGAAGAAAAAACCACCTTTGTTTAATGGAGGGAATCAAAATATTAGAATTTAATTTTCAATTTTATTTGTAACTTAATATAATTATATTTTACAATATGTTATTATTGCTAATTTTATTTGGAACATAATTAGTCATTAATGATTTTTATAACTAATGGTATATTGAAAATTTATTTTATATTTAAATAAAAATATTTTAGAATTTCTGAATTAATTAAAAAGGACCAATTGTTATTTATAATGTATTTAAAAAATGTTATTTATAACATAATAAAAGTATCTACTATTTATAGCATGGCTAGAGGGTAATTCCATATTAATTAGATTGTTTATGTATTAGATTGTTTAAATTTGAAAATCAAATTTAAGTTGGTTTTAAAATTTGATTTCATATTAATTTCAAAGACAACTTTTTATGGAAATAATTATTTATGTATAATTATTTGTATCAATTTTTTCGAAACTGATATCAAATTAGTTAAAAAAAGATTCCAAGTATTTTATATACTATTTTTCATTTTTAATATATATTCTTCTTTTTTCTTTGAAAAACGATATATGTATGTATATATATTTTCATATTTAAAAAAGGGTTCCAATTAAAATTAATATTTAAAATTGAAAAAAATTATTTCATCATTTATTTTACAAAATTGATTTAGTTTTTAATTACTTAATTGTATTAATAAAATTATTGAATTTTTTAAAATAAAATATTTAAAATTTTATATTTAACAATATTTTTTAATTTATATTTTTTAAATATTTGATATATCAAATAAAGGATTTCACGTAAAATTAAGAATCAAAATTTCAAACTGGTTGGGTTAAAAATAAAATAAAATATATTCATGCTTTCATAAAAAAGATATTTTCTTGAGTTAATATTATTTTACATTTTTTTCAAAAATCCTGGAGTAGTTAATTATATTAATATATTGATTATTGCCGTAGGCAGGCAGTATTAAAATTCAAAATTAATATAATAGGAAAAAATTCATAGATATTGTTTTTTTTGTTTTGGAAGGAAAATGAATGGCTTAGGTGGTGGGGACACGTGGGAGAAGGTTATAGAAAATAATCTTTCTTTCATATGTCCCAAGGAATTGTACGCACCACTAATACATCAACTTAGTTTGGAACACCTAAATTTGAATCATCTAAAACAATATCTCATCTTACCATATGATTAATAAGATGAATCAATATAAATCCATCAAGTCAAATATTATCAAAAAAGAGGTATATTTTCTTTTCGTATTTATATTTTCAATTAATCAAAATGAATTCAAGATATCAAACAATAAAAAGACAAAAGATAACTTAAATACATTACAGACTACATTACACGTAACAGAAAAAATGTAAATAAAGAATCACCTTCTTGAAGATAATACGCACCCAGAGAAAAAAAGAAACTGTGAGATGCAAGTATGGACAACACTAAAAAACCAATGTTATAGAAAACTACAAAAATTAAAATAAAAAAGTCAACATTGTTGAGAGAAGATTCATCGCGAGAAAGAGGAAAACCTCGAAAATTTGAAAAGATTCCAAGTATTTTATATACTATTTTTCATTTTTAATATATATTCTTCTTTTTTCTTTGAAAAACGATATATGTATGTATATATATTTTCATATTTAAAAAAGGGTTCCAATTAAAATTAATATTTAAAATTGAAAAAAATTATTTCATCATTTATTTTACAAAATTGATTTAGTTTTTAATTACTTAATTGTATTAATAAAATTATTGAATTTTTTAAAATAAAATATTTAAAATTTTTATATTTAACAATATTTTTTAATTTATATTTTTTAAATATTTGATATATCAAATAAAGGATTTCACGTAAAATTAAGAATCAAAATTTCAAACTAGTTGGGTTAAAAATAAAATAAAATATATTCATGCTTTCATAAAAAAGATATTTTCTTGAGTTAATATTATTTTACATTTTTTTCAAAAATCCTGGAGTAGTTAATTATATTAATATATTGATTATTGCCATATGCAGGCAGTATTAAAATTCAAAATTAATATAATAGGAAAAAATTCATAGATATTGTTTTTTTTTGTTTTGGAAGGAAAATGAATGACTTAGGTGGTGAGGACACGTGGGAGAAGGTTATAGAAAATAAACTTTCTTTCATATGTCCCAAGGAATTGTACGCACCACTAATACATCAACTTAGTTTGGAACACCTAAATTTGAATCATCTAAAACAATATCTCATCTTACCATATGATTAATAAGATGAATCAATATAAATCCATCAAGTCAAATATTATCAAAAAAGAGGTATCTTTTCTTTTCGTATTTATATTTTCAATTAATCAAAATGAATTCAAGATATCAAACAATAAAAAGACAAAAGATAACTTAAATACATTACAGACTACATTACACGTAACAGAAAAAATGTAAATAAAGAATCACCTTCTTGAAGATAATACGCACCCAGAGAAAAAAAGAAACTGTGAGATGCAAGTATGGACAACACTAAAAAACCAATGTTATAGAAAACTACAAAAATTAAAATAAAAAAGTCAACATTGTTGAGAGAAGATTCATCGCGAGAAAGAGGAAAACCTCGAAAATTTGAAGAAGATCACAGCCTTAGGGTAGAAACATCTATAAAACGAGATGAAACCTTGATCTAATAATGAGGAAGAGAAATTGAGAAAGGGAAAAATAAAAAGCTAAAAAGAAGGAGAAGCGTTTCCGCCGTATGAGAAAAACACACCTTATATATTGATAACCATCAAGATTTACTTATATTTTAAGAATTCATTCCAAATTTAAAATTTGCTGAATTTTGGCATTATATTTATTAATCGAATTAATTAACACTGGTGAAATTTGAAATTTAAATTAAGAATTACTTAATTTATAACCTTCCCTTTAAAGTTTTTAAATTGATTTAAAAATATTTCAAAATTTTCAAAATTATTGGAGGGACCCCTCATATTAATTTTGATTTTAAAATTTAAATATTTCAATGCTCTATTATTTTTACAATTTTTATATAAAAATTAATTACTATACTTAATTTAATTACTTAATTTATTATTTCAATGCTCTAAATGTTTCAAATTTGAATTATTTAATTTATTTCATAATTTTTGAATTAACTAAAAAATATCAAAGCTGTGATATTTTTATCAATAATTTCGAGTTTTATATTTTATTTTTGAAATAGCTGGAGGAAAGTTGAGCATTAATTTTTTTTTTTGTAGAAATTGACTATTAATTTTTCATTTCAAATTATAATTTTTCAGAAATAGAAATGAATTTTATTTATGTTTTCTAAAAAAATAATTGAAAAAACTTTATATATTTCTAGATTTCAAGATTTATCGACCTATATATTACTTATCCTTGAAAAAAGAAAACAAATCATCTATTATATATTACTTAGAATAGTGTGTTAAATCTAAAATGGTATTTTAATAATTAATTGAAAAATATAGCTGGGGCAAATCAAATTAGGAAATAGTTCTAAAAATAATTATTTAGGTTAGGGTCTTAGTGGGTAGGACATATTGGGGTAGGTGGTAAATCAAGAGATACTTCTTGCACATATTTTCTAGCATGGATTTCAGTATTTCTGTCTAGCAGTAACTGTGATCCAAATAATAATTATTTTATTATGATTTAAATCATGTTTTTTTCGAAAGATAAAATATATATATTAAGAAGGAATATACACCCTAAATAGCGGCCAACATCTAAAAACCGGTCTCCCCAAAAAACACAGTGGGTGGACAAAGACCACGCCACATTCCAACACAGGAATGTACAAAACCCAGCCAAAACAAGGCACCCAAAAAAATCAGAAAAAGAACCCCACAAAAAACATCAAAAGCACAAGAAGGGACCCTTCCTATGAGGTTCTACTTTCCATAATACTGTTATCTGCTTAACTGCCACATCTTCGAGAGAATAAAAAACAACGCCCACTTGCTTACCCACTACAACGGCGCGCCTAGCCCTCGTCAAAACCCCCGGAGGCACCAAAGACTCGGACGGTAGAAGAGAGAGATGGCGATCTTCACAGCCTTCACCTCCCACCCCGATCTCCACCTGAGAGAGGTTGGAATTGGCCAGGTTACTCAGCTCCTGGCATCTGACCTCCTTCCTGGGGCGACCCCGAGCCCTCTTCTCCCCATGTCCATGAGCCCTATCTGTCAAGCCTGCTGCCACTGATGGATCACCTATGTCCTCTAGATACTTAGGACGTCCTCGTCTTCTAGAAAGATGCGTCACCAGTTTCTTGGGTTTCCCACGTCTTCTAGGAAGCTGCACAGCCACCCCCTCCTCGGCACCGCCCTCCTCCGTCCCACGTGGAACAACGCATCCGTCAGAGAGAGCGAGAAGCGAAGTAGCCTCGGCACATAAAACCTTAGAAGCAAACGAAACCTCCCTCTCCGAAGAGCCAAAACCCAGGGGATCAATTTCAGGAAAAAGACAAATAGGAGGAACTATTTCTCCATCATAGAATCCCCTATCAACGCCTAGAACCAAAGCCACCTCATGAGCCGCTGAGGCAGAAGGCTTCCCCACAAGAGCCTCCTTCCACGAGAGGTGAGAGCCAACATCGCTAACCACTCCGCGGCCATTGACCCTGAAGGAGACCGCCCCCTGCAAAGGCACACCCTCAACACACGAAGGCCGCGCCACAGAGCAAAGCAGATCATCCCTGGGAAACTTTGCTGGCGCCACCGACAAAAAAAATCCACCCACCTTGAGGCCATCCAGTCCAGAGCACTAATGGCAGAAACAACATGCTGCATGGAGAGAAAACGGACAAAACCGAAACGAAAACGCCACCCAAATTTGCGTTTCCATTGGATGAACACACTCAATATCCTTCCCAAAAGAGAAAATAAACCTCGGATGTGATGATAGCCAATCGCCTCTTCGATTCCGTCAATGAAAAGAGTGGATAAGCCACAACAAGGAGTGTCGCCGGACTGAATTGATACACTAGCAGGCGCCGCTAGAACCTTATTGGCCGCTAAAACACCTACTCCCACAGGACGAGAAATCGGGTAACCCTCACCATCCGCCGCCTCATCCTCATCCGCCTCACCAACTTCAACCACCAGCCCTTGTCTTGATCCGCCACCTGCAGCCGCCGAGAGAGAAACCGAAGCAGATCCGGGGGCCTCCATAGCAGGGGAAAAGAGAAACAGAGTGTGGTCGAGGAGACAAATTAGGCGCGCAAAAGAACAAGGTCAACAAAGGAAGTGGGTCAACAGGAAGGAGCGGTGAGGGAAGAAGGGCGGGCCGCCTGCAAGGGCACCACAGCCGCCGCAGCCGCTAAAGGAAGCAATCCTAAAAACCCTAGCAGAGCGGCGAACCAGATCCCATGACAAAAAAATTATTGTTATATGATCTGAATCATGTTATTCAAGGGTTCATTAACTTTAGTTCATATAAGATTATTTGGTATTAATTAGTTAAATAATTAATAAGTTCGTATTAATAATTTATTTAGCATGATAATTTTGTCAAAACCATTATTAATAATAAGTCAAATTATTAACTATTTATTAATAAAATTATAATCATTTGACTTTAGTTTATAATTAATAGGAACTTTGAGCCAATAGTGTAACGCACTTGTTGTGGGTGATTCGAATATAGTAGTATAACTTGTGAAATTAAGTCCATACAGAGGAATGCTAGGATTCTCAATTGGCTTCACAGTGATGACTTGTACTTGTATGAGTTTATAGCCACGACAGAGTTGACAATCTCGTAACATATGCTTTCTCTCAAAAGGCTCTCAAATTTTTTCACGTGATTGTGACGCTAAATATCACAAAATCATTCTAAAAGGAATTAAATAATTTTCAACATACCTTAGCATCAACAAATAACATTTCAATGAAGCCTGTTGTATCAGGCTGCTTCCTGTTAGGTGATCTCCATAGTCGTGCAACTCTGACCACTATCTATGATGTAGCAGGAAAACAATTTAGAAGTATGCAATAGTTCTCACGATTGATTTTTGAGTTTATTCTTTTAAAATGATATAGCAGAGAAACCGTAGAGATACAATTTATAGCATCAAGTGAGGAGACTAATTGTTAATAAAAATTCATATTTCAAAAAAATATCTTAAGATTGTAGGTTAACTATTTCCTATTAAAATTTGGTTAAAAAATTTGTATTAATTAGTTATGATTCATTCCTTATTTTAAAATTTGGTTAAATATTTAGTATTAATTAGTTAGGGTTCGTTCCTTATTTAACAATTGTAAATTTTATAAATATTAATTATTTGAAAAATATTTTTTTAAAAAACCTTAAGATTGTAATTAGTTATGATTCGTTCCTTATTTAACATTTGTAATAAATTTTATAAATATTAATTATTTAAAAGATATTTTTTAAAAACTCTTAAGATTGTATGTTAACTATTTTCTATTAAAATTTGGTATTAATTAGTCATGATTCGTTCCTTATTTAATATTTGTAATAAATTTTATAAATATTAATTATTTAGGGTATTCATATTTCAAAAAAATATCTTAAGATTGTAGGTTAACTATTTCCTATTAAAATTTGGTTAAAATTTTTGTATTAATTAGTTATGATTCATTCCTTATTTTAAAATTTGGTATCAATTAGTTAGGGTTCGTTTCTTATTTAACATTTGTAAATTTTATAAATACCAATTATTTGAAAGATATTTTTTAAAAAAAACCCTTAAGATTGTTATTAGTTATGATTCGTTCCTTATTTAATATTTGTAATAAATTTTATAAATATTAATTATTTAAAAGATATTTTTTAAAAAAATCTTAAGATTGTATGTTAACTATTTCCTATTAAAATTTGGTATTAATTAGTCATGATTCGTTCCTTATTTAATATTTGTAATAAATTTTATAAATATTAATTATTTAGGGTAGGGTCGTATTGGGTAGGTCATAGTGAGGATAGTTAGGATTTATACCTTATTTTAGTTGGTAGGTGGGTATAAACTTTCTTTTATATAATACTAGTTGAATTTACCTGTGCGAGGCACAGGTAACTTTGGATAAATTAAAATTATTGTGTGTGAAATGATATATTTTTATGATTTCTTATACATGTTGTTATGAGGTCAACAATAGTGACCAATACTGTAGTCATCAGAATAGTTACTTGGCAGTAAACGGTTGGCGACAATTTGTGACTTCAAATTGCATCTACGACTTCTTGTTAGTATTATTTCAGCTTCCTAAAAAAAACATACTTGATTTGTTCAAAATCTTTAGACATAAGTATATTTCTGTAAAATGTTCATTATTTACATTTTTTTGAACTTGACATTAAAGCTTTCACTAAAAAGTTCAAAAAGAATTTGAATTCAATCTCAAATTACTTGTGAATATTCATTTGTTTAGAAATAAAATTAAACCGTGCAAATGCTCGAATAACTTTTGATAAATCAAAGTTAAAATGTGTGTAATGTTATATTTTGTAACGCTTTATACCTCTAATTGTAAAAAGATATAAATGGTTGTTAGAGATGTATATTTAAAGTTATGTTAATGTTAAATTTTAAAAAAAAACTTTGGATGATAATTTTTAAAAAGATGAGTCTAGGATATCCACGCTGTTAATTAACCTATTTATAATGATTAACTAATTTATTATGGTTCCTTTTGAATTACTATGTATAAATGTTTTGATTATTTGACCCCAAATCGCAGAAATACTAATTAATATATTAAACTAAAAATATTCTATTCAGTTTTAGATCAGATTTTTTAAACTGTGAATAACAATAGGATGCATTAATACTATCATTTAACACCAACTTTTGAAAATTAACAGATGAATAATTTTTTTTCGAATTCTAAATATTTGTCATAACAAACCGTAAAAGCAAAAAGATTTTGTCAAATTTAAACGAAAATATGATTTCAAAATAAAGATTTCAAATCCTTTATTTTGTAAATATTTAGGTGGGGCCATATTAATCATGTTATAATGTCTTTAGATCCAAATTTAATTTATTACGTGGTTAAAAATTAGTTCTCATTTGAATAATCTTCATTATTCATATGTGTCAATGATATATTATTCATTAGAGTGATGCTAGATAGCTCGAATAGCTGCCTTCCATGGGGAATGTTACGTTGTTGCTTCTTCTTTTTTCAGCTGTTTTCTTTCTGTTTCCTATCTTGCTGTAATGTTACCTTGAAGCTTTGTGTTCAAACTTTTTGTATTTGGGCCTAGCACCCCTTGTGCTATGTTATATGCAATTTATCTTGGCTTTTCAAAAAAAAAAAATGCTAGATAGCTCGAATGATGCATGTTTTGCTCGAAAATCAATTCAACATCCAAAAATGTGTTTTCAAATTCAATATTTTCCTCCGTATATTTAATGAACCGGCTCTCACAGAATGATCCTTACTAATTTCATCTTCTTCTTCTTGTTTGGTGCTCTGCTTCCAAAATCATTGATGCATATCTATCGAAAGTGGTCAGTAGAACCCAAAGATACAATTATGAGAAGCAAGTGGGGAAGAGTTTATAACATGAGAAAGTATCAAACAAAATCAATTCGATAATGTTAAGCATAGCAAACCAGAAGAAATCAAAACTAAGATGAACCAAAGGATCAAAAAGAAATAATATATTTCTTACCTCTAACATTAGTCCTTTCCTTGTGCCTTCATCTCCTAAACCCTACTACAAAAATATGGAGAAGATAAATATTACAATTGAGATAAAAAGAGAACCAAAAAAATTATTGTAACATTAGAATGAATCAAAACTAAAATGAATTGAAGAATTCAAACATAATAACGTTGACATAGTCCATTTCCTCGTTACAGGATTTGAGTTCGCTGATCCTTTAAAAATAGAGGAACTCTTTGCCTCTCTCTCTTGTGGAAGAGCGTGCTTCCCATCCCCTTCATCTCCTATACACTACAAAATTGAGGAGGATGTGAATATTGCAATCAAAATTAAAAGAGAACCAAATAAAAAATAGATAAAATTGCAACATGAGAAGGAATCAAAACTAAAACAAATTGAATGATTAGAACACAGTAACGCGTGCAGAATAGAAAAACAAAGTTTGTAAGAACGAACAAATTGCTTACACAGAGATTTCTACTTTGAAACTCACCACCATAATCGATTACTTTCAGAATGATGTAGCAGAAAAATAATTTAGAAGTATGCAATAGTTCTCACGATTGATTTTTGAGTTTATTCTTTTAAAACGATATAGGAGAGAAACCGCAGTGGTACAATTTATAGCATCAAGTGAGGAGACTAATTGTTAATAAAAATTCATATTTCAAAAAAATATATTTAATTTGGTATTAATTAGTTATGATTCGTTCCTTTTTTTAAAATTTGGTTAAATATTTGGTATTAATTAGTCAGGGTTTCCTTATTTAACATTTGTAATCAATATCAATTTTTGTACCTATTAAAATTTGGTATTAATTAGTTATGATTCGTTCCTTATTTAACATTTGTAATAAATTTTATAAATATTAATTATTTAAATTTTTTTTAAAGAATTTTAAGATTTCGTTAAAAATTTGATATTAATTAGACTAATTGTTAATAAAAATTCATATTTCAAAAAAATATATTTAATTTGGTATTAATTAGTTATTATTCGTTCCGTATTTTAAAATTTGGTTAAATATTTGGTATTAATTAGTTAGGGTTTGTTCCTTATTTAACATTTGTAATCAATATCAATTTTTGTTCCTATTAAAATTTGGTATTAACTAGTTATGATTCATTCCTTATTTAGCATTTGTAATAAATTTTATAAATATTAATTATTTAAAAAATATTTTTTAAAAAATCTTAAAATTTGGTTAAAAATTTGATATTAATTAGTTATGATTCGTTCCTTATTTAATATTTAGGGTATAATCTTAGTGGGTAGGTCATAATGAGGGTAGTTAGGATTTATACCTTATTTTAGTGGGTAGGTGGATATAAACCTTCTTTTATATAATAATATTAGTTGGATTTACCTGTGCGAGGCACATATGACTTTGGATAAATAAAATTTTTTTTTTTTTATAACTTCATATACATGTTGTTGTGAGGTCAACAATAGTGACCAGTACTGTAGCCGTGAGAAATAGTTACTTAGCAGTAAACGGTTGGCAACAATTTGCGCTTAACTCTCATGGGCAAGGATCGAAACCCCCTTCTGCATGGTCGAGAGATAAAGTTAGTTAACTACCACACCACATCCTGTGCTATGTTTAGATGTTTGTCATGTTGATTCCTCGATTATTAACGTAGGACAGTGCTGCAAACCCACTCAAGGTATTTGATATTAATTAATTAGGGTTTGTTCCTTATTTAACATTTGTAATAAATTTTTAAATATTAATTATTTGAAAGATATTTTTTTAAAAAATCTTAAGATTGTAATTAGTTATGATTAGTTCCTTATTTAACATTTGTAATAAATTTTATAAATATTAATTATTTAAAAGATTTTTTTTTTAAATCTTAAGATTGTATGTTAACTATTTCTTATTAAAATTTGGTTAAAAATTTGATATTAATTAGTAATGATTCGTTCCTTATTTAATATTTGTAATAAATTTTATAAATATTAATTATTTAGGGTATGGTCTTAATCGGTAGGTCATAGTGGGGATAGTTAGGATTTATACCTTATTTTAGAAGGTATATGGGTATAAACCTTCTTTTATATAATATATAGATAGATATAGATAGATATATATAAAATATTTAATATTAATTTTTTTTCAAAATTACCCTCCCCAAGGTTTAAATTTTACACCCCAGTTTCATGTAGTAAATGTCCTAAATACCCTTTTGTTTTTTGCTTTCCGAGATTTTCAAACCCGAATCGTTATCTGACGAACTTCCGAGTTTTGTATTCCCGGAACGTAGTTGATGTTTTCTGTTCCGGTTTATATATCTCGGAATGACATTTTTCGAACTAGTTCCGTGTTATAAAACCCGGAATAGATGTTACTGAAAATAGGTGCCTTCCGGGATGTGTATAGTCGGAATGTTTTTTCACTTCTACCGGTTTTACAAAACTCAGAAGGGCTAATTACAAGGTTCTGGGAACACAAAACCCGGAAAGGTATTAGTTTCCGGGATGTAAAATTTGGAAAACATAATTTAAGTTGTGAAGCTTGCATAAGTGTTTCACTACACTATTCATTTCGGTTTATATATCCCGGAATTTAATTTTATTGTTTTCCGGGTTTTAGATCCCGGAAACAAATGTAAGGTGAAATGTATGTTCTGAGATATAAAAACCGGAATGTTGGTAGAAAGAACCAAATTTCGTGTTATAAAACCCGGAATTTGGAGAAGTTCTTGTTAGTCAAAAAACAGGCTAGTAATGTATATAACATAGATAATAATTTTGGAAAAATATGAACTTGAAATTAATAAAGCCTATTACAACGCGTTTGAGTATATTATTGTTAAATTAATGACTACAATAGTGGCTAAAGGAAGGGAAACATAAAAACTTTCTTACCGGAAAATAGAATCCGGAAAAAGGAAAACTTCGAAGACAACGAAAATGGAATCAATCAGATCATGGCTAAACAGTGCTTGATGGTAGTGGTAGCTTCAAGGGTGGCTGAATGGTGGTTACAAGGAGCACAACAGTGGTATTTGGAGTTAGAAACTAGTGATGGGTAATGGTGGTGGTGTGGTGGGAGCAGAAGCAGAATGAAGATTGAGGAAGAACTAAGAAGAAATGGGTAAGAATGGTGGAGAAAACGAAGTTCAAGAATATATATAGTGCAATTACGCTTCCGGGTTTTAAATCCCGGAAGGCCAACCAAGTTCCGGGATATATATCCCGGAGAAATAGTGCAGTAAAGTTAATTACCGAGTTATATATCTCGGTAATTCTATTTTCCGAACTACATTCCGAGATTTAAACCTGGAAAGGGATATTATTGATATTTATAAAAATACCCTGGAGTTTAGAATTTGGGGTGCAATTCTAACCCCTAATTATTATCAACTTAATTACTTCACTTTTCTCCTATACCAAATTTTAGTTTTTATTTTTCTTCCATGACGCTAATTATTTTCTTTGCAACACAGGGCACTGTTTGGGGAAGGGATTGCTCTCATTGCTGTAGTATTACGCCTTTTCTTTCCAAAGCATTTTCCTGGTATGCTACAATTTTACGCAGACCGATCTATCTAGCTCTTGTTTATAAAATCACATTGTTCATGCAGGGAAGGCAGATCCAGAGAAGAGACAAAAATGATAAATGCCAGTCATGTATAATGTGATAGGGAAGAGAGAGATAACTGCGGTGTATGGTGTATGCGATGTGTCGTTAGAGTAGAGTGTGTTTCAAAATCGGGATTGAATGACAAGTCCTGATTACACAATGCAATGAATCCCCTCTTGTTTCATTTCCTCTATTTATTTGAAACATTTAGCCCCTTGTAAATTTGGTTCACATTCATGACTGTTTTTGCAGATTGGTTGGAATTTCCTGCAGCCTTGACTGTTAGCTTTTCAATCTTGTTAGACTTTGATGTATGTGACTGAAACAATGTCTTATGATATAGTTGAAATGTTTTATGTATTATTATTATTTAAAGCTGAATACTTAGTTTAGAGAAGTCAAATATATATTCTTATGCCTAAGATTGTGGATTAATGGATGAAAGTATTATATGATTCCTAAGTTCTTTAAATGGAAGATTAAGCTTTACAATAACAAGAAAAATGAAATAATAAGCACTTCATGCTAACAGTAAAAGGAAAACAAATGCAGATTGCAAGGGCCACGAAATTTATATTAGCATTTCAGAATTTCTATATATGAAGAATGAAATATGGAATTGCTGCTTCAGCATACGGTACTTTTATCTTATTTGTGACCCCTCTAGCCAATACAATTATTAGCCAAAATGTACAAAATCCTAAATGGGTTATGCTTCAACTGCCCCAATTGGATTTTGCTTCAGCTGCAAGATATTAGTATTACTGCATATAGATGGTTCACACTTTTGTTCCCTTTGCTTCCTTGTATAGTTGATCAACATGATCCTGCAAAATCATGTTTCAATAAGGATCTTTATCAACATATGACTGTAATTTGTAGATAAGCATTGCCTCCTGATGAATGTAAGCAAAAACTGATGCATATTTGGTACAAATTATGAATCATAAAACTAATTCAATAAGTAAACACAAATAAAAATGCTAACAAGTTTATGCTGTGTCACTGTCATAGAAAGTTAATTTTTTTGAAATATTGATCTAAGTACATGAATCAAACCTTATAGTACTTGAGCAGTTGTGGTCTCTTCAATTTGAATGTTGGAGTTATTAGATCTCTCTCCATGTCAAAAGGAGTTGGTTCCAGATGAACAGATTTTAGCAGCTCAAATCCCCTAAGCTGTGAAAATTTCTTTCATGTTAGATGGAATTAGCACAAGAAAAATACATCATACTATCAGAAATTAGCAGCATAGGATGGGGAATTCTATACATACTTGTTGTTTCTGACCAGTGCTGTTGAGCTCATCCAAAATGTATTTCCTCACTTTCAGATTTTCACATAAAGATTTAAAATCATCTGTCAAATTATGCTCTCTTGCCCAATCCTCAAGGGCCTTTCTCTCAGGAACCACCACAGCCACCAAGAAAGACTCAAAACTGTTTCCATACACCCAAATCTGAATACAAAGAAATTTCTTTTATCGATTAATGAGTTTCATAAATTTAGTAATTGAGTCAAGTGCAAAGCTACTTTGTATATGGACATTACTTCAAAACTTTAATATCCAACAAAAGAACATGCAAGATAACTCTTGTTTCTCTAATTTTATAAACTGTTGAGTGATTGATGTTGGAGCATACCGATGTTATAAGAGGGCATTGCAAATACTTGTTTTCAATATTCTCCACAGCAATGTATTCTCCTTGAGACAATTTAAATATATTCTTTTTCCTATCAATAACTTTCATGGCTCCATTGGGTTGCCATTCTCCAATGTCACCTGCAATGATCTCCAAGTCAATTATGCTGAACATATACATAGTATAACCCAAAAACAATGGTGGAAATAAATTTATTTGCCTCTTTTACTGTGATTCAACTTATTAATAACATCTTGAACCAGATTGTTATGTGAAAATAAATTTTGGATTGCTCAATTTCAAATGAACCTGGCACCCTTGCCCTTTTGTCAGCACAGATATTCAAGTTTTCTATTTCCATTTCAGTTTTGGATGGCATATTGAGAACTATTGATAACATAACATGTTTTGATCAACTTCTCTTTCCTTAGAATCAATTCTGACACCAAGAAGCTACTCACATAAGTTTCTCCCCGTAATTAATTTTGGTTTTAGAATCAATTGTAGAAGGATTTTCGAACAGGCACTGAGTACCAAACAAACCAACAGAGCTCTTTAACATTTAAAAAGTACTATTTCTACTGTTTGTTGTGGAATGAATGCAATTCTTTCTAGTAGCATCTTCACAGGCAATGAAAGGTCCCAATAATTAATCATATCAGTTTTGGTTGATTTTGCAAATCACTGTTAAAATCTAGAACAAAAAGGGGATATACCTGTATGAAACCAACCATCAACCATAACCTCTTCAGTAAGATCCGGACGCTTATGATAACCAGAGAACAAGGTAATTCCTCTCAGGCAAATTTCTCCGCGGGGTTCATTGGAAAGTGCATCATATCCCATTTCTGGCACAGATTCAAGCCTGGCCTCAATGGTTGTCATAGGAACTCCAACTGTTCCTGTCATAGAAAACACATCCCCAATTGCTGTGAAACACCCAGCACAACTTTCAGTAAGACCTGTAACACCAAAATGACAATAAATTAATAAATAATTCGCATGGACAACTATTAAGTGCATGTTAGAAAATGCTTTTACAATTGATTCTGAAATCAAAATTGTTTCTTGGGAGAAGATTCTGTATGTAGCTTATGAGTGCTTGAGTTGATTCTGATATAAGAGAAGCTGATCCGAACAAGCTATAATTAACATGTGACCGTTACAATGGAAAATTTATGCTAGAAACGTGAAACCATTTCTCATAAACATGTTTAGCAAAAGATTCATATATCATACCATATCCTTGTGATAATGTAGATCCACTAGTGACTCTAAGAAACTCCTCCACATGCCTAGGCAGAGGAGCAGCTCCCGATAACAGAATACGAACACGCCCACCTAGTGCTTGTTTTGTCTAACCAACAATAAAATCAAAATCTCAGATTTGAAACCATACTTTTGGAATAGATTATATAAAGTTCAAAGTAGTCTACCTTATCAAACACAAGCCTATCAAACAGAGGTGCTGCTTTGTGCTGTGGAAGACCCTTCTCCAGATTTCTTAACTTGCTGTGAAGAGACTCTCGATTAGTCTACTTTAATCACAGATGAAACTTACGACTAGAACACTCAAGAGGTTAGTTATAAGACATACTAGTTGAATGCATACTGAAACAATGTACTTAGCACTGCTCCTCCGGATGAAACTTTGCTATTGATACCTTCAGGTGCAAAGCATAGTGTTAATGCTTATTGGATAATATAGTTACACAAGTATAAGGAACTTTAGGTCAATGTTTAGATTATTATTTAAAAATGGTAGTCATAAAAGTAGAGAAAAGCATCAAAGGAATTCTTGTCTTACCAGCATAAATGCGGTCAAAAACTCTAGGAACACCACAAAAGATAGTTGGTTTCAGCACCTGAATATCTTCCATCAAGAACCTGACATCCTGTAGTAGTTAAAGAGAAAACTTCATGAGAAGTGTTGAAAAAGTTAAAACAGAACACTTGAAACTAATTCCATGAAGCGAATCAATGTCTTACGCCTTGCCAAAATCCTATTGAGGAGCCCTTGTGGATGCAATAGGTCTCCATTATCTGGTCATATACGTGAGCGAGAGGAAGAAAGGAGAAGTACACATCGCCTTCTCCTGCCTGAAAGTATTAAGCGGTACATGTTTCTTGTCAGCATTATAGTGTTTCACAAAGATGAGAAACTCAGCTTTATCTTTCACACTCATTGAATTAACACATTTAATGTATATCCTTGAGAAGATTGATGAGTATTAGATTCCTCAGAATAATGAAAGGGAACTTCACTAAGTCTTGGCATGCATTGGTTTTCAAGGCAAAGAAATATACAATTGAAAATACAAGTTACAATCTCCCTGGCATATACTATATAAAGCCAATGAACATAGTTTGTTCACTAAGATCCATTTAGATGCGGATCGGACTAATGTTATTGGAGCTTATCTACTAGAAAAAACACTGGATAAGTTCCAATAAGTGCTTTTTGGTCCACATTCAAAAAAGCTCCATTTCTTATTCAACCACCTATTAATTGAAATATCATAAGGGTTTGAGTGCAATGTCATTAGTTTTATGTTGCAGATTGAGAATCATTTTGTGACAACTATCAACATAGCAGCAAAGAAAGTGGCACTTTTCAAAAGTCAAAAGTCAAACTCATAAAAAGTATAACATGAAAATATTGAAGCTTCAAGAAAATTGTTATCTTACCACTGTATCTGTTAAAAAAATTATTTGGTCAATAGACAACACTTCAGCCATGAAAGCCTCATTCTTAATGATGACACCTTTGGGATCTCCAGTAGTTCCACTTGTATACATTATTGTGCAAATGTCAGTCTTCTTTTTTGGTGGTAGATCCTCATCCAAACTTCCCTAAAGATAGGAAGTAAAAGGAACATATTATATTGTTACTTCATAATATATCTCAGAACACTCAATCAAAATGGTTCATGCTTCTAATTTCAACACCAATGAGCAATTGAAAATCAAGTTTAACATCTTACCAACTGGAGAAATTCTCCCCATGAGAAACAAGATGTGCCAAGCTCCTCAGCTTCTTTCTTTTGTGAAGTTGAAACATTTCCAAAGCTCACAATGGCTAAACCATTAATCAGCAGAGGTTGGTCAGAATTTCAGGGAGGAAAGACCCTTAATCTAGGAGTAATTAAGATAGCAATGCTTGACTTACTTTTAAGATTGGAAGAACACTGTTTAAGACATGACAAAATCTGTGGAAACAGATATTAGCTCATCAGGGAAGAAAATGAGAGGTTCACAATTCTGTCTCAGAAGATAAATTAATAATCTTTTAACAAATCCAATGGATAGATTACTACTTAGAATTAAATGTACTAAACAACAATGTAAAGATGGACCAGAAGTTAGTGTAGCAATTTTTTAACCTTCAATATATATATAACCTGATCTCCAACCAAGTGACATACAAAAATTTTATAAAATAAATCATGCATGTAACCCATCTAAAAGGCTGCTCATGGCATGATGCCTCAAGCAGATAATCTTGGCATGGTTCGATGCTTCAAGCAAAGCATGTTTTGAATTGCAGTCAGCAACTACAATTGCGACCGCAATGTTTAAGTTTTTCAGATCATCACAACCACATTGCGACCGCATTGTACACATTTATCCGTACTTTTAGTTTTCCACAATGTCAAGGATTACAACATAACTGCAACTGCGATTTTGAAACTTGCAGAGCTATATCACTAAATAATAGAAGTACCAAAATTCTGAGGCACTTTAAAATCCAGGTAGACTCAGCAAATAAGGTAAATTTTAACATTAGAACAATCAAATGTTTGAGAAAGTTCATCTTGAAATAATAAAAAGATTCTAGTAAAAGAACAGAAGCATACTGATGGAATCTTTTTTTCCTGTACAAATGCAATTGAAACTTCAGCATGGTTTATGATAAACTCCACTGCATTAGGACCTGTAATGTGATAATCCAAATTGAATGTCATTTCTTAGCTGACTCAATGACAGAATATAAAAATGTTAATGAAAGAAAATTTACAAACTATGGTTCATAATGATGTCCACTAGTTCTTTAGGGGAATTCAAATGATAAAATCAAGCAAATTGAGACACTTTTTAAGGCAGAGAAGAACACATACCAAGGGTGTCATATAAGGGAACATATGTTACTGCACAGCTATTGCAAGCCTGCAAAACAACAAAGTTTAATCAGGTGAAGTCCTTGTGGCACTAATTGCATGTTTGGATGAGCTTCTATTTTTTCAGAATCAATTCTGAACCTCAGACAAAAGCATCTCACCAGAATTGATTCTGGCTTCAAAATGAATTGTAGAAGGACTTCGAAACATGCACTAAATTAAGAATGATGATAGACATGAAGTGATATACCTCCATTGCAATTATCCATTCAGGGCAATTGGACCCGTAGATGCCACAACGGTCGCCCTTGTGATTAAAAACCATCAGTTAGATTGTTAATTTCAAATTTTAATGATTCACAATGCAAAATATCTTGAAAGAACAAGTAGTATTGCAGACTCACAGGGTTGACACCACAGCTCCTCATGGCAGACCCCAATTTGATGGCAGCATCATAAACCTCTTTATATGTTAACCATGTATAGGGACCAACCTGCAAATTCAGCTCAGTGCTCACATAATGTTTTCAAAATATCAATAATTTAGACTGTTGAAGCTATAACAGAGGATGCATTGATAGCATGGGATGAAGTTGGTACCTTAGAATCTTGTTTTTGACGCCTTCCCAGCATTGGGTTGTTAGGGTTCCTCTGAACAGAGTCCCTGCCAAAGGAAGCATTAAAACTGCTATGAAGAAATGCTTAAAGCTTCTTCAGGAACACAACAAAGTAGTATTTCTTTTACACCTAGCAGGAAGCATAGCATAAGTTTTTAACTTCTTATGTTCATTTTAATTTTTATTATGTTTATTTATTTTGGTCTCACTGTCCACCCATTATAATTGATTTTGTTATTGTTCAGATTTTTCATCTAAACTGTTCTATAAACAATGACATTGACATGTAATATTTTCCTAAATTATCACTTTAACATCCATTTTACACATTATCATGTAAATAATTTGGAGGAAGAGCATTTATGCAATTGGTAAATTTAGAAACTGAAATGAACAAATTAAAAAGATGAAGACTGGTAAAAACATGTACAAAATTTTAGTTAAATCAAATGCTATAAATTAAGTAAAATCAGAATAAGGAAACTTGGTTAGAGTACTTCTGATAGACAATGTGAGGCATCAAAATCAAAATAAGCAGCATTTTATCTCGTTCTATGAATTGCATAGGCAGGTTCTGGATGTTTTTTTGATCTTTCCTCGGAAAAGCTTTTGTCTTTAGAAAACACCTATAGAAAAACTTTATGCATCATACATTTATTGTACACAGGAGGGCAAACTTGGTGCTATAAAACTCCTTCTATGCGCGAGACCCAAGGAGGAGCCAGATCCACATAGTAGATTTAATGTAAGCAGTCCTACCTTGCATTTTTGCAAGAGACTAAGTTCACGACTCAAACTTGTGACCAGAAAGTCACATGCGACCAACCTTACCAGCGAGGCACATATTAAATGAAATAATTTAGCAATATGTAGGACAATATTTGTTGATTTCAATTTGATGGGAAAGAAACTAGAAAACAAATTATATAGTAACCTGAAGAAATCCCATGGAGACTCTAAACCAGCAGGTAACTCCAAGAGACCATCTTTGGCATAAATGCACCTAAAGACAGGACCTGCTGATGGCTTTCCTTCAGTTGTAGGCCTTCCCTCCTCAACCTTCACAGTGTAAACCTCTGGCATTGTGATCAGGAACAGGAACTGGAACTGGAACTGGAAGAATGGAATGGAATGTGCAGGTTTGTGTTCAGAACTGAACTTTGCAGGGGAATATGATGATGATCCTGGCCACAAGTGGGGTTATATTATATGGCTTGTTTGTACTAAAGGTAATTAAGGGTGTGGTGGATGGGAGACTAGAGGGGAGGCAAAGCAATAAATTCTAAGTTTACTTTAAGAGGTGGAGCATATCTCAATTTCTTGTACTGATGTTTTATTAGCCTCTTTCAGATTTTTGAGTCTGTTTGCATGTTTTCAGCACCTTCCCCCATCTAAAGCATTTATAGTTGTGGTGAAAGGTTGGTGAAGCTACCCTTGCTGTTATCCCAATAGACAAAAATCAGAAACAGAACAAAGAAATAAAAAATTTATAAACAATGGTTGTTCTTATTATTATTATGTCATTATTTAGACTTCAAATTGAAATGAAAAAGAATTATAGATTTGGTCCTATATTGAAGCTTGAAATTTTATTTGTTTGACCACATGTATTTTCACCAGTAATTCTATTTGAGCCGTAAATATCTATATGATCCATATCCTATTCCAGTGCGATTAGCTCTTGCAGCTGAATTTTTTTCATTAAACTTGAGACTTTATTTAAAGAGAATTAAACAAATATGACTCATTGCCGATAGTGAAGCCACTTGGCTGGCTAATAATGCACCCTTAAATCATGCATGATCCTGCCAATATTAGTCAACATTTATTGCAGTGAAGGCACACGCATTGATTGAGTGAGTAGTTGGTTCTTTATTACCTTAAGAAAATATTACTAGGCTATGTTAGTTGTTCCAATTTGAACAACCCGTCAAATATTGTCAAATATTAGATCAACTGAAATTTTATGTTGTGGGGCATGTAAATTTATAGTATTAAAAACATAAAATATTATTATAAAATTTCTGAATACACATCATTACTACTGTTCTCTATGAGTTTTCATATTTTGAAAATTTTGTACAATATTTGCATTCTCAACACTATCAAATATGTCTGAATATTGTGAAATTAAGGAAGAAAATAAAATTAGATACGGTCAAAGGAGATCATCATTAATTAGGGAGGATATCAGTGATAATTAGGGAAATAATATTTTGCTATTATTATTGAAATATTTTATTACCCTAGTTAGCAGTCTGAATTGTACTATAAGAACAGCTCTACATGTACACAATTAAATCAATGAATTAAAATGATCTTCTACCTTCTATGCTTTGTATCTGTTATTTCAATATGATATCAGAGCAGCGTTCTTTGATTCTGGAAACCTTCTATCATCCCCTCTTCCCTTCGACCTGAGTAAGCCAGAAACCATGTCAGAAGTTAGCCAAAACTTTGATAACAATACAAACCAAAATTCAGAAAAGTTAGCCAACATCCCTGATGAACTAACACTCCAATAAACAGCCTTGGAACACAACCTTCAACAACCAACTCGAGAATCTGTCTCTCGGAATCAAACTCAGTGGAGGTAATTATCCACTGTGAGCATCCTTGATGAAGAAATCCATTGGAGGCAGAGGAAGAAGTTCTCATATCACTGGAGAACCTGCAGCACCAACAAAAACAAATCCCGGGTATATACGCTGGGAACAAGATGATCAGTGTGTATTTACCTTGTTGATTCAGAATATTGAAGCGCATCTGGTGAACAACGTCTCGCAATAGCCAACCGCAAAGAACCTATGGGACGGGCTGGCCGTGACATATGGTTCTGGAATTGATTCTTTGTAGGTATTTGATCTTCACAGGAGGGCGAACACATTGAGACAAGGGAGTGATACCTTCGAAGAATGCTGGAACAAACTGCAAAGCCACTAGATTGCCATCGACAGACGAGACCCAAACCCAATGAAGGATCCTGAAGACATTCAAATCTACAATAACAAAATTCAGGAACAGAGGCTGTACCAATTGCTAACAGCCATCAATGACAGGTTCGAACCAATCAAACGAGACATTCTGAAATGAGATTTTCCCCCCTCAGTCGAAATAGCTTACGCCACTGTACAGTGGGAGGTCGCCAGGCTTCACATTCTGAAAGCGGCATCCTCCGAGGTCGACTCATCATCGGGGATCGGTGCAGGTCTGGTAGCCAGAACAGCAGGGGATCGAGGATACCGAGACTCGGGACAAGCGGCCGGCAAAACCAAGTTTCGGTCCAAAGACAAAGAAGACAAGTCGAAACTAGTGTGCACCCACTGTGGGATGAAGAAGCACACAAAAGAACATGCTTCAGGATCGTGGGTTACCCAAAATGGTGGGAGGACAACCACAAGGAGAAAACAGGACCTCGAACCGGCAAAGCCGCCACCGCCACGAATAGCATGTCCCACGAAGCCGAGGATGCTCCTAGACCGCCTGAACGACGCGATGCCAGCTACAGTGGGAGAGACGATGGACAACATGGTGGCGCGGCCAGCACCGAGGGTGAAAACCCGAGAGGAAGCGACGCAACAAGTAGAGGGGGTGACAGTGCAACAAGTCCCAACCTAGGGGAGAAGAAAGGTAACGGGTTTGGGGTCATGACCCAAGCCCATTACTTTCTAATCCTTTTTTTTTCACCTAATTGTTTTTTTGGTGCTGAATGTGAAACCTATGATAAAACTGGGCCACATGCTGAAAGTGGGCCAAGTGTTAATTTCTCCAGCAAGAAAAAAATTAATCCCAAGTTCACAGCCTATAAAGCAAAGTTTGCTACCACTGCTGGTCTTGAAAAATCAACTGACTGGATCTTTGATTGTGGAGCGACAGATACTATGACCTACGATCATAAAGATTTTTTAAGCTTGTCCTCACCGTCTAAGACCCACATTGAGACTGCTAGTGGAGAACTTGTTACTATGCAAGGAGGGGGCTCTATTATGTTTTTTGAAAAAATGAAATTAAATAATTGCTTATATGTACCAACTTTGTCTTCAAAATTGCTGTCAATCAGTCAAGTGACGAAGGAACTTCACTGTGTGGTGCTAATGTATCCAAATTTTTTCCTTTTGCATGACATTCTTACGAAGAAGATCATTGAGCGTGGTACTGAGCGAGGCGGCCTTTACTACGTTGACAAGGTGGTTCACCCGGGTCATGCCATGCTTGCTCACGGGACGCCTGACAGACAACTTTGGCTGTGGCACCGACAGTTGGGTCACCCCTCTTTTGGGTATCTTAAGTTTTTATTTCCTAGCCTTTTTTCCAATAAATCCACTCATCTAAAGTTTGAAACTTGCATTCGTGCTAAAAATCATAGGACTTCCTTCCCTTCAAATAACACTAGAGTTTATTCTGTTTTTTCATTAATTCATTCCGATGTCTGGGGTCCAGCTCCAAACTCTAATAAAAGTCGGTTTCAGTATTTTGTATTATGATTGTTCTCGCATGACTTGGATATATTTTACGAAACACAAATCAGAAGTGCCTGAGAAATTCTTTATATTTTACAAAATGATTCATACTCAGTTTCAAAATAAAATCCAAATTCTTCGCTCTGATAATGGTGGGGAAGTTGTGAATCAGTCTATGCGAGAATTTTTTTAGGAAAATGGTCTTATTCATCAAGCTTCTTGTCCTAACACACCGCAACAAAATGGTGTAGCCGAACGCAAGAATTGGATTTTACTTGAGATGACTCGTGCACTACTACTTGAATCCCAGGTCCCTTCCTCCTTTTGGTCCGAAGCTCTAGCCACACCTGCATATCTCATCAACTGCCTCCCTACCCAAATCCTTGACCACAAAACCCCTTTACAAGTCCTAGCCACTCAAACCACTATCCCTTCAATTCTAACCTTACCTCCCCAGGTCTTTGGGTGTTCTGTGTTTGTCCATGTTCGAAAAGTGACAGAACCAAACTTGATCCTTGTTCCGAGAAATGTGTTTTTGTGGGGTATGTAATGCACCCAAAGGGGTATCGGTGCTATAATCCTAACACTCGTCACATTCATGTCACTATGGATTGTGACTTCTTAGAATCTGAGTTTTTCTACCATCAACTTCGTGTTCAGGGGGAGAATGTTATTAAATCACTAAGTTGGCTAAGCGATCTAAGTTGCTCCGATACTATCCCAACAGAGCAGGTAGATGGAGCCACTGAACCTGTCCCTATCAACGTAGTCAGGGTTGACAGACCAGTACACACAATCAATGTCCCAACTTCTAAAGATGTCCAACATGAGGTAAATGAATCTAACTCTGATGATTTGTCACTTGATTTGAATGATGTCACTGCTCATGATAACAGTCTAGTCCCAGAACCAGAAGAGCCAGAGCTAGAAGTGTGTGCCCTACCTCCTAGGAGAAATAGAGGTGTGCCTCTGAATCGATACTCACCTGAAAATGTGCCCTGTGCCTCAAGATATCCAGTAAATATAGCCAGGGGGAGAATTGTTGAAGTTGCAAAAGAATTCTCGGCCACCCTTCTCTCAGAAGATATCCCAAAAACAGCTCACGAGGCAAGCAAGAAGATTGAATGGCAAGAAGCAATGAATACAGAGATGGAAGCTCTTAAGAAGAATGGTACATGGGAAAAGTGTGTGTTACCAGCAGGAAAGAAACTAGTTGGGTGCAGGTGGGTCTTCACCATCAAGTATAAGACTGATGGAACCATTGAACGATACAAGGGAAGATTGGTAGCCAAGGTCGATACGCAAACATATGGAATTGATTACTCAGAGACCTTATCCCTAGATGCCAAAATTGACACCATCAGGGTGTTATTCTCAGTAGCAGCTAATAAAGATTGGCCACTTCACCAGTTCGATGTTAAGAATGCTTTCCTACATGAAGATTTGAAAGAAGAGGTATATATGGAGGCTCCACTCGGGTTCTCAGGTGACTTCCAAGGAGAGGAAGTTTGCAGGTTATAAAAGGCTTTATATAGGCTTAAACAATCCCCTCGTGCGTAGTTCGAGAGGTTCACTATGGCTATGAAACAGTATGGGTACAAACAGAGCAATGCTGACCACACTCTTTTCTTCAAAAGAAGGGGAGACTTGGTTACCTGCCTAATAATATATGTTGATGACATGATCATAACAGGAAGTGATGAAGAAGAAATCTCTCAACTTCAGAAGAATCTCTTTACAGAGTTTGAGATGAAAGACCTTGGGGGGCTGAAATATTTCCTAGGGATCGAAGTTCTCCGGTCAACAGAAGGAATTTATATCTCTCAACGGAAGTATATACTGGATCTGTTAGATGAAACTAGTATGGTGGATTGTAAACCCAGTGACTCTCCGATAATGGTGAACCACAAACTCAAGATTGTTGAAGGAACTGAGCCAACATATCAAGAGAAGTATCAGAGGTTGGTGGTGATAGTGCAAGAAACACACAAGAAATGGGGGTTTGAATTGTGTGTGTCATTTTTGAAAACTTCTTTCTTAAAATATATCTTCATTGATAGTTTTCAAAGAGTGTTATATATTACGCGTGTATGCATGTATGCAGCGGAAAATTAACATAAGGTAGAAAACCAAAGCACACACGATATTTATCCTGGTTCACCCCCATAATCATCAGGGCTACGTCCAGTCCTTGGCTTCACCAAGACTTTCACTATTTCAACAAATAGTACAAGTATTATCAGGGACTTCTCCCAGTATTGTAAGGACTTTTCCTATCAAGTATTATACAAGACTTCTCCTAGTATTCTCAGGACTTCTCATTTACAAGTATTCTCCAGGACTTCTCCTTATTAGTATTCTATAGGACTACTCCTGATTCCCTTTACAAATTGGGTTTGTTTTTCTACAAGAATTCTCTTCAATAAGAGTGAGTAGAAGAAATGAAGCTCGGGTTACAGAGAGGATAGGAATTTAAGGTTCTCTGTTTTGTGTTGTGTGTGGCTTAAAATAAGAGTAACACTCTATAAGTTCTTCACACAAGTGGACGACATAACTCAGGTAAATTTTGGCTTGAAGCTTTCTGAGTTTGAACTAATAGAAGCTTGGTTCTCTGGGCAAACTTGGTCGAGATATGCAATGAATTGAATTCAAGTCGCCAAGTTATTCTGGAAGCTGAATTCTCTATTTATATCTTCAGTTGAAATTCTTCATTCATCTTTGATAGAAGGAGAGAAAATAGATCCGTTAGTGCTCATACTTCCTTGTGAGTAACGGATAATTCGGTATTTGTGGACCAGCATTAAATGCATTCTGTCAAGCATTAATTGCTTGGGTTGACATCGTCTGGCTCAGCGCTGTGTCCAGCTTTGGGTTTTTGTTTGAACATAATATCCCAGTGCATGCCAGCTAAGAATCATTAAATGATTTTGAACATAAGATTTGAATTTTGAATTTGGAGGGAATATGATGTTCAAAATATCACGCCGTTGATTCCGCGAAGTCAGCTTGATTTGAGGAAAAGCAGAAAGGCAGAGGAAACAAGGAATAATATATTGATTATGTCATTTTCTTCTTTCTGCAATTAGCAGTGCTCCATTCAATGTGCAGATGAGGTAGATAATTCTTGATCCAAGAAGCAATGATAATAGATGAACTCATCAGATTTATTGTTGACGATTTCTTTAATGCTCCTATTGAATTGATTCTTCATAACCTCATGACACATGCTTTTTGGCATTTATGACCGTTGAGCACTTTGATGATCTGAGTGGAAAGAATCTTTCATTATGATTCGGCAGACGCAGTCTTTATAGAATCTTCAGAATTACGTCATTGAGTGAGTTGCACAGGCAGACGGACTTTGTCATCTCAATCTCTCTTGAAGATTAGAGTATTTTTTATTTGTAGATGATTGGGCGCTTCCTTCTTTTGTGCTACTGTTGAAGTTCTCCTTTTGAATAAGTTGTTACTCAACTGCTTTGTATAGGGCTAGAGATACTTCAAAGCTGAGAATGTTTCTTCATGATTTGTTGCTAGACTTATTCAGCTTTTGGCGAAACAGTCTTCCTGTTGAGCATTGTTAATTCAAGCGCCGGACTGTTTCAAATTTATCCCATGTGCTTTTGCTGTTGAATGATCATAGTTGCTTCTGAGCTTTCCAAGGTATATCTCTGTATTGTGAGCAACCTTGACCTTGGTTGAGTCGTCAGACTGTCTCCACTTGATTTTGCCTTCTTTGTATATTTTGACAGCTTTTCTTAAAGGTGTATGCATTTGTCTTTCCATGAGGACCGGACGATTTCTTCTTGCAAGACTGTTTTTCTTGATGACACCTTGTGATTTATTCAGTTCTTCAAGTAGATAGATTTTCCTGGATATGAGAAATTTAAACGTGTTAAGAATTCTATCTCTAATGATATTAAACCTTAACGAAATTTTTAATTATCAAAACATAATAATTCATTTAATCGTTTGAATCTAATAGGTGGGAAAGCTAATCTACCTAGCTCATACTAGACCAGACATTGCATACGCCGTTGGGGTGGTAAGCCAGTTTATGCACCATCCACAGGTAGAGCATATGGAAGCAGCTATGAGGATTGTTCGATATCTCAAAGGTACTCCAGGAAGAGGTGTCATTTTTAGGAAAAATGGACATCTGGATATTGAGGCCTGTACTAATGCTAATTGGGCTGGTAACCCAAATGATAGACGATCCACTGCAGGGTACTTTACCCTAATTGGAGGAAACCTTGTCACTTGGAGAAGCAAAAAACAGAAGGTAGTAGCACCGTCAAGTACAGAAGCAGAATTCAGGGGCATTGTAAAAGGGATAACTGAAATTCTTTGGCTAAAGAAACTGATGAATGAGATTGGTTATCCAGTGAAACTTTCGACCCAGCTCAGATGTGACAACAAGGCAGTAATCAGCATCTCTGAGAATCCTGTTCAACATGATAGAACAAAACATGTTGAAGTGGATCGGCATTTCATAAAGGAGAAGATAGAGGATGGCACTGTTGAGCTTCCCTTCGTGAGATCTAAAGACCAGTTAGCTGATATTCTCACAAAGGCAGTAACAGGAAAAATCTTAGAAATAGTCTTGCACAAGTTGAGTATTGGAGATCTCACTATTCAACTTGAGGGGAAGTGTTAGAATATTGTGAAATTAAGGAAGAAAATAAAATCAGATACGGTCAAAGGAGATCAGCATTAATTAGGGAGGAGATCAACGATAATTAGGGAAAGAATATTTTGCTATTATTATTGTAATATTCTATTACCCCAGTTAGCAGTCTGAATTGTACTATAAGAAAAGCTCTACCTGTACACAATTGAATCAATGAAATACAATGATCTTCAACCTTCTATGCTTTGTATCTGTTATTTCAATAAAATATTTCTCTCTATATATATAAGTAACTAAGCAATCATTCAACAACTCATCTTCCATGTGATTTCGCAACCGATTCTTGATAATGTTCATAGCAGAGAAAGCTCTTTCAACTGTTGCAGTTGCCACTGGTAGTATCAAAGCTAACTCTAAAAGCAAATATACCAATGCATAAACAATACGATTTTTTGTCTCCACAAGCTTTGTAGCAAGATCACTAATTCCACTCAATCCTAAAAATGCACTATCAGAGCATACGTCTATGAAATGATTTTGAAGTTGATTATCTAGTGTCAAAAGTTCTACATAAGAAAAATCTGAAGGATAGAATTGAGCCAAACAAATCAATTTTTCCTTATCAAATGCAACAAATGAATCTCTTGGACTCAAGCAAGCTACACGAAGAAGCAACTCAATATTCACTTATGTAAAACGGTTATTCAACTCAGTATTCACTTATGTAAGACGGTAATTCAACTCAATATTCACTTCTATAAAACGGTTATCCAATGGCCAGGAGCTCGGGACTCAATATTCATATTTTATCTAACGGGTATTAGACATTAGTGTTGGAGACTTGAAGTTTTACTCAAAAATTGACACTTTTAATGGCATTATATATAGTTGTGGGGGCATTTATTTTGTGGGGGGGGGGGGGGGCGGAGTTGAATATTTTATATTAAAATAATGAGGGTATTGGAGAAAATTTTAGAAATGATGTGGGGCCAATTGCCTCACCCCCTGTCGAAGTGGGTACGCCCTGAGCAAAGGTCTTGGGTTCGAATTATACTCAATGTTGATGTAAATATTTGGTAGAGATAGTTTGTCGCACGCCATAATAATTCTATAAGCTATAGAATTACGTGAACAATTTAATAAAAAAAACTGTTCCAATTAATTAGAAGTTTTTTTTTTGTTTTGCATATATATCTTTCATAATAGATAATCTTATTTCAGTCAAGAACATTATTAATACCCGCTAATTCTCCCGGTGTGAACTTTTTTCCTAAATAAAAATGAAAATAATCAACGGGGCAACAAACAATGGAAGAAAAAATGTTTTGCTAGCTAAGTTGGGTTGGAATAATTGATGAATGCAGTTGGGAATTGGTGCAACGAAACTTGTTATTTGCTAAGTGACTATAGTCCAAAAAATGGTTGAACCGATCTTTAATAAGGAAATTTGTCCAAACAAGGTCAAGGGGATATAGAAAAATCTTCTCAGTTCTCAGTACACTCTTTCTAAATGCAATAGAGAGAAAGTGATATTTTTGCGAAGCGTGGACACGTTTGGGCACATGACTCAGCAATGCAATTGGAAATTCGAACACACGGTGGATTGAAACATTCTGATTTTGGGCCACTGCAAAATTTGATTTCACTTTTAAACCTTCTATTTTTTCGATAATCACATCGATACACTCTAACATCTCATTTTCTTTCCTGTTTAATTGTAGATTCTCAGCAAATTGGTTATTCAATCGACATATAGATTTATGCGGTTTTCAATTACTTCTACTACTCGCAGCGTTATATAAAAATAAAGGTGAAAGTACATTCCTGACAATCTCCAGTCTGCTGGCAACCCTAAATTAACAGAAATACGTATGTGCAAAGTATGTTGGTACTATTCCAGGGTAAAAAAACATATCCGTTTTGAAAATGATTTTTGAACCTGCACAATGTCAAAAATAAACGGATTCTGACAATTTCGCCACTAATGTGTAAACGGATAAATAACCTTTCTGGATTATAGATCCCAGAATGCATTTTTTAAAAATACTACTTCTAACTATTAAAAACTGTTACTAATGTACAAAATGACAAAAATATGGTTCGGGAATTAAAACTCAAAATGTATATACACATTCGTGGTGGTTTTTAACCCCCACTACATGCCTTTGTCAATTAGTGGTTTGGAGCACCAGGTTCAAATAGCAAGACTGTACTTTTTATCACCTTTTTATCACTCTTATACGGTCGTGTTATGTAAACTCTACAAAAATCGACACTCAATAGGATAGGAACCAACTTTTATGATTGCTTTATACCTCGACAAAGTGAAAAGTTCAGAGAAATATATATATATATATATATATATATATATATATATATATATATATAATTAAAACAATTCAAGCCATCACAAATTTCATATATATTTTTGCACATAAAATTTGTGTTGTTTTAAACTGCTACAAAATTTAAATATCACCCGCATGGATAATGCTAGGGTTTAACAATGTTTTTCCTATCAAGTATTATACATAAATTGTTTTTTCGAAAGGCCTAAAGTCAAGCTTTCCTTGATGGAAAAATAGGCGATATATTAAGGACTCTAGAAAGAGAGAAGTGGTGCATCAAATTGTAAAGATAACAACTTGTAACTCATACCTAACTTTTTGTGCTAGTCTTAATGTTCTTATGCAACAAATCACGTACGTACGGACAGCATGTGGGCACAGGGAATGGTAAATTCATATACTCCTTCCGTTTCTATTTAAATGTCACTATTTTTATCCTTTTTCGTTCCTAATTATCTGTCACTTTACAAAGTTCAAAAAAGTATTAATTATGTTTTACCAATTCTACCCTTCAATTAATGGTAATAGGAAATTAAAGAGTCTAAATTAAGAAGAAAGATAAAGGATATGTTAGGAAGTTAGGTAGTAACTTTGATAGAAACAAGAACATTAATACAATTCCTTAATATATGTGCAAAACCTTAAAGTGACAGTTATTAAGGAACGGAGCGAGTACATGTTTTCTTTGTTTTGTCACTACCTCTTAATTGAAATCTTGTGTGGACATTAAGAAGCAATGAGGGCGTAACTTCAGTGGTATAGAGTAATTTGTTCTTCACAATTTCTCTAGAATGCAATTTTAACTCTCAAAACAAATAAACAATGACATGCTAGAATTAATGTCCGTAAACATGTTTGTTTTCCAAAATACACTTACACCACACTCTCAAAAGTTAAAATAATTCGGAAAGATATTTTCTTATGATAGAGTTTGCAATTATAAATGAGATTAATAGATATGTACGGTCAAAACTTCAGGTTATAGAATTGAAAAGTTTTGCTTATAGAACCACAACTAGAATTTCGGTTATTCCTTGTGAATTTCGTGCTTCACAAACTCAATGACCGTGCTCTGTCCTTGAACAAGAGATTTATTTGATTTTTTGCTTTCCATTACCTTATTTTTCTTTCCTTTTTCACTTTTTTTCACATGTGACCTGCCTATTGCATATTTGTTAGGAAACATGTGAGTTCTGTAATAATAATCCAACCTTCATGCACAAAATCATAATGAAATACATGAGAAAAGTCATGCAATTTAAATGTGTATCAATATGCGAGAGTGAAAAAAAAATTAAAAGAAAAATTAATGAAGTCCTTTGATGTATATATAGTTTGTTTGTTGTTTCTTCTCTTTTTGTTAAGAGATTTTGTTTCTTCTTTTTAATTTTTACCTTTGTATTAATTGTTTTTAGCATCAGTTGTATTAGGATTTTCTCATTGTAATTTTCTCTTATATAGTTTGAAATCTAGGAAAAGACTAGTACTATTTTTAGATTCTTGCATGTACTAGGACCAAAGCCTTGTAATTTTCTCTTATCTCTTGTAACCAACTTAGACACTATCGTTTTGCGATCCTTTCCTTTGATTCTTTACTTTTTGTTTGTTTGTGTGGGTAAGTAAGGATATTGAATCCTATTAGAAGAGGACACGCTTGATCGAGGAATTGCAAAACCTAATCCAAAGATTGACCATGAGAATGGAGAAAAGTGAGAAGAGTGATCATGGGAGGGATGACAGAAGAAAATATAAGGTAGAGAGAGTGCATAGAGAAGATAGATAGAGAGAATACAAGTGGTGGGGATAAGAATGAAAGTAGGTCTTATAGTGAATTTCTTTTGGGTGAGATGAGAAATGAGAGAAATGAGAGAAAACATGAGTGAACAAATGAGAGTAGTGATGAAGATAAGATAAACTATGAGACAAGATAAGATAAACTATGAGACGAGATAAATAAGAAATGAGAGAAGAGAAAGAAGATGAGAGAAAAGAAAGAGATATAGGGCTTGATAGAGATAGACATGTAGAAAATAAGCTTAAGATTCCTACATTTCATGGTAAGAGTGATGTAGATTGGGAGCTAAAAATAGAAAAACCTTTTATAAATAAGGAATGATAAAAAAGTTAAGCTATCTACCATAGAGTTTCAAAATTGTGCTTTATTATGGTGGGATAAGCTAGTTAAAGTAAAGAAAAGTTAGGGTGAATCATTTATCTCAAATTAAGAAGAGCTTAAAGCTTAAATGAAAATAAGGTATGTACTTTCTTATTACCACCAGGAGCTTGTTTCTAGTCTCCAAAGTTTATCCCAAGGCTCTATGAGTGCAGATGAGTACCGTAGAAAAATAGAAATATATTTGATTAGAGCAAATCGGCCTCCATGAGTATAGGGACACACTAATTGTGAGGTTCCTCAATAGGTTAAATCATGACATATGTGATTAGAGGTAGAACTAGGTCAGGTCATCGACAGAGGCCTACGGCCTAGTCTCATCAAGTCCAGGTCAGGTCAAATTCCTAAATAGATAAAGCCAATGCATTTTTAAAAGTCTATTTAGTTAAAAATATCAGACTTTGACCACTCAGAAATCCTTATAAATCTAATAGGTCAGCCTATTTAAATAAATATAAATTTATTTTATTACTTTTATTATTTGACATTGGATTTTTATTATAATATTTTAAAATTATATACTTATTAACTTATTTATATTTTTAACCATGTTAGACTATATAATGTTTTAACCATTATTGTTAGCTCTTCGTCCATTGCCTCTCTCCAACCAGAAAACTTTACAGCTTCCTCAAATCCTGTAGGCTCAACTCCGGCAACATTGCATGTTTCGTAAATATCAGAATGCAAGCGAGTACCTCGCACAGGAACATCATCAACATTCTCTTCCTCAATGTCATCAGAAACAACTTTTTTCTTGCTGTATTCAACTTCTGCCTTCTCCCAATAATGTGGCTTCCTCCATGAATTTAATGTCTCTACTAATAATCACTTTCTCAGTTAAAGGCTGATAGACTTTGTATCCTTTAGTAATGGTACTGTAACCAATTAAAATACCAACTTCAGATTTCTTTTCCAGCTTATATATATCTCTTCATAGCAGGAACATAGGTATAGCAGATGGAACCAAACAATCTAAGATGTTCAACTGATGGTTGGTGACCTGTCCAAGCCTCAAATGGTGTCATATCCTTCAGTTTTCGAGTAGACAATCTGTTGAGCAAGTAGGTCGCTGTATTGATAGCTTCTGCCCAAAAATTAAACATTAAACATCGAGCCATTTCCATCAGTGTTCGGTTCTTTCTCTCGCTTACTCCATTCTGTTGTGGAGTATAAGTTGTAGTAAGTTGATGCTCAATACCTGCATCTGAACAGAACTTATTGAACTGGCCAAAAGTGTACTTTGTCCCATTATCAGACCTGAGTATTTTAATCTTGTGCCCACTTTGATTTTCAACCCAATGTTTAAACTACAGAAAAATACCTGCGGTCTCGGATTTTTGTTTCATGAAATAAACCCAACACATCCTGCTAAAATCACCAATGAAAGAGATATAATACGTGCTTCCATTCAAGGACAGGGATTTCATAGAACCAGCTAAGTCAGTGTGTACCAACTGTAATGGTTTAGCAGCTTTCCAAGACTTGTTCACCGGAAATGGAAGCCTTGTTTGCTTTCCAAATTGGCAAACTGAACACACATCGGAAGTTGCTTCTATGTTGGACAAACCATTGACTAATCCTTTCTCATGCATGTATATTAAAGCACCATACTTAGAAGGATCTACAAGAAGGATAGTGTCCCAGCCGCTTGTGCCACAACTCTGATTGGTCAAGTTGAGCTGGAGTGGCTCTTTTTTCATCAGACATCAAATTTAAGAAAAAACTCCTATTGTGCATCTTTACTGTAAATAACTCAGCACCACTATGATCATAAATCACAGATGCCTTATTTTTAAATGAAATATCATAATTATTCTCCAGAAGTTGCCCCACACTTGGAAGATTTTGATCAATTTCAGGCACAAACAACACATCTGAAATAAGTTTAGTACCCGATGATTCTGAATTGCAACAACTCCTCTGTCCTTTACCTCCATAAAATTTCCATCTGCAATTCTGATTTTGGAGTTTTTTGACTTATGCAACTCTTTGAATATGCTTTCATCAAAGGTCATATAATGAGTACAACCACTATCAATCATCCATTCTTCACTTGTATTATTAGCCACAAAACTACTAGCCATAAATAAAAGCTCTTCTTCTCGCTCCTCATTTTCAACAATTTGAGCTCGTTGGCCTTGTTGTTGATCCTTATTTTTACAAACCTTCTCCATGTCATGACCTGCATTGAATATCAGGCCTATACCAGCAATATTTTTCAAGATGAGTTGGTTTCTTACAATGAGTGCAAGGAGGGTACTTTCTCCTTTCCCCATCCTTCTTGTAGATCCTATTTTCTCTGGCTCGAAAAGCTCATTCTACCACTTCTTCTTGTCGAATGGCTCTCCTTTGTTCTTGTGATTGAAATGCACTTACAACTTCTCCCTAGGTGATTCTTGACAGATCCTTTGCAATTTCAAGAGATGAAATTGTAGCCTCATATTTTTCGAGAATTAAAACTAGGATCTTTTGTACTATTCTAGAATAAGAGAATTCAGTACCAAGAAGTCTAACATTGGTAGCCATGGAAACAAGTCTATCAGAGTACTCCTGGATTGTTTCTGATTCTATCATCTTTTGCATCTCAAATTCTCGAATTAAATTCATCACTTGCATCCCTTTCACCTTTTCATTGCCTTCATATTCTTGCTTCAAAAAAATTCCAGATTTCATTGGCTGCTTTGATTGTCATTATTCTGTTAAAAATGGCAGGGGAGACTGCTGCAAACAAACTTGCTCTTGCCTTTGATTTTCTTTGCTTCATCTCCTTCTGATTTTTAATTTGTGCCATAGTTGGGTTGGCTGGAAGGAGGGGAACTTCATATTCTTGTTCAACAGCTTCGCATAGATCATTAGCTTCAAGATAGGCTTCCATTCTAAGAGCCCACACATGATAATTTTTCCATCAAAGACTGGAGGAGTAATTGCTGCGGATGAAGCCTCTGAATTCATTTGAATCGATTGTTTGTTTTTGGCTCACTCAATCTACAGGTCCCTTAAGAATCAAGATAAAGCTCTGATACCAGTTTGTATGTTTTAAACGTGATAGACAAAAGTAATTACCTTTATTGAATCATGAGTCAGCTCTTATATAACAAGAGCAGTAACATAAAAGCATAACAATAGTTCAAAAATTAAATTTAACAGCACACCTAATAATTCAACATAGTAACAACTAGATAGAATATCTATCCAACTAACTTATCACAAAAGGGCAAATCTGATGGTGATTGAGTATTTTCCTTAGTCTATGATTATTGGATAGTTTTTTGGAGAAGTGTAATATTCAGAACATTAATTAGTTAGGTTGCATACTTAAGTGATTTTACTTTTTGTTTTTTCAAGAACCATGTGTTGTCTTAATTAAAGCACATGCTTTATTTTCTTTGAATGTATTTTCTATAACTCTATGAATACAAATACAAGTCTGCTATCTTTTTGGCTTCCGTCTTAGACTCAAAAACCAACAAAATCAAATAACTTCAACAAACTTCCACCATAATCTCTTGCTAGTACAATTGTTGCAGAAGAATTGGATCGAAAAAGTGTTAAAACAAATCACTTGCACTTTGTGGAAGATTCATAATGTTTGATTCTTTGGTAAAAGAAACAAAAAAAAAAAGACAATATGAAAACAGATAAAAGAAAGAAAGAAAAAGAAAGCAGTCATGTCATACCTTCTTATTCTTGTTCAACTGGTTTGCTTGGTACTCATCACTTTGCTCTTAAAAAAGCAGTATAGCATATATAGATTCTCCCCAATCATTCATATCGCCCAATATGAAAAACCTTTCTCCTTGTAACACGTTACAAGTGCATCTTTTTTATTGAGCCCAGTGCCGACACTAAGTGTGGCTTGTCACAAATTGTGCTTCATTCTTATAAATGAGCAAAGACCAAACCCCCGATGTCATAATTAAGAGACGCAGTGAACTAAGCACTAATGGTGGTTGTCGCAAATGCATCTTTGGTCATGCTTTTTGAATTGGTAATGCAAAATCCTTAATGAAACTTTTGTTCCAAAACACGGTTGAAAATAAATTCGCAACAAATATTTAAATATAGCTGCGGATAAGTTTTCCGTAGGTAAAAATGCAAAAAAAGTTATAATTACCTGTGAATATTTCTACAAAAGATATATCTGCAGGAAACAACACCCAAAACGCAGTAAAATTTGCAGAAAACTCCTGCCAATAAAATTTGACAAAAAATGAGCAGGTAATAAGCACAATAGTGAAATACAGAATATCCATCCAAGAATTAGTTTCTAGATTTGCCTCATGGGTGTTACTTTGACATTCTAGATGAAGATACAAATGGAAAAGACTATAAAACAGGTCAATTGCACCTAAAATGTTAGAAGCTAAAAAACTAGAAATTCAGATAAGGAATTTATTCGTACGTTCTTTCTTTCAAAACTTTGAGGTTGCGTGCTTGCTCTGCCCCGTTAGGTTTCAGCATTTCATTCTTTGCTTGAACTTGAACAAAACGGTACTATTATACGAGTGATTTAAAGGTACAGGGCTTTTTAATTTATACCAGTATCTGGTGGAGTGGCGCAGCAGATCACGAGACTCATATAGTCTCATGGCTCATCATCCACATTGTCATAAGATCACAAGTGATTTAAACATCACTTACATACATTCACGACAAAACCTTAAGATAATGGGTGGGTGGGTCATTTCACTTATAAACTAACCTTTACTTCTTCATCTAATGTGGAACTTCCTTATTCCCACTTGTTATTTCAACACATTCCCCTTAAAGTGTGAATCCACTTTTTTCATCTTGATAATTTTATACTCCCCTTCAAGTCTAACTTACTTGATCATTTTCCTTTTCCCTTTTTTAATAATTCCCCTCAAGCACTTCAATTCACTCATTCTTGTATGGTCGTTGGAACTTAACATCAACGAGGTCGCGTAAGACTCTTTCACTTGGCGCATCACACAGTCTGTCTCACTTAACAGTGTCCTCGATATAATGAACTGTTACACAACATAGTCGCATCATCAACTTCACTCGTCAAAGTCGCACAATAAAGAGTTGGGAAAACATCCTTCATATTCATATAGGTGGAAAAGTCCACCAATCCTTGTCGGAGTGGCTCGAATTAATACCACTCTTGGAGTGGCTCTAATACCACTGTCGGAGTGACTCTGATACCATTGTTGGAGTAGCGCAGCAGAACACGAGACTATGTGATTTCATCATGATCACGGTATATATAAGAGTAAAATGTAATAACCATTTCTTATTTGGAAATTTGAAAACTTGTGCAGCAGGTTTCAGGTTAAGAATAACATATCACCTAAAGTAAAGAAATCTCGCATATGTTCTCTTGTGGGGGCAGGACCTAATATGCCTTAATTATATGTTCCTCTTTCTCTCTTCAAGTGTTGACGTGGGATTCCCATGAACCAACTCTAGTTACCACCATCAATTGCTTCAACCATAAGCTAAGTTGAATCCACATCCAAACACAACTCAAATAGCAACTTTTCTATACCCTCGAAGTTCACCCTAATAAAAACCACAATTCCACATCCCTCTTCAATCATATCCAAATGATGTATTCAACAAGCAAGGCTTTCCGGAAAGAAACAAACATTACCAACACCAAATGCAGTGAGATATCCCATTTCAGCCACCCAAAACACAAGCTCAGATTTGAATACTCAGAATTCCCATTCAAATGTGATGGCTGCAAAGAAGTTGGCATAGGCTCACGCTACAAGTGCTCCTCCATTTGTGACTATGATCTTCACATGCATTGTGCCATGCCTTCCCCTTCTCTGTTCCACCCTTTCTACCCCAAATGCTCCTTCCAGTTCCTCTCTAAGCCACCAGGTAGCTAGGGACGAAGCTAAGTTAGAATATAGTTTTTTAATGTGTTAACTTAAATCTTGGTTCCTCTGACCCATTTTTTCTGGTTCAGGTGACATCCCTCGTTATTGCAATGCGTGCGAGAAGGGTGTGACAGGCTTCGTCTACCACTGCATGTCATGCGGTTTCGACCTTCACCCTTGTTGTGCAAAGCTTCCAATGGTGCTCGATGATGGCGAGATCAAGCTATACCTGTACAGGAAAGTGAGCTCACCGTGCCACCGTTGCGGACAGAAAGGGCATAGCTGGAGTTACAGGTCATCCTGCAAGAAGTACAATCTGCACGTGGCGTGTGTGAGGGAGATGATTGTGGAGAGTTGGCATCAGATTTACATTGGAAGGAGGAGCAATAGTGGAATAAAAATGGTGGAGACAGGGATTCCAAGCCTCAACAATACTCTGCATAGTGCTCATAACAGCAGGAGCAAAGGGAAGGTGAGGAAATGCTGTGAGATTGCTGGAATGGCTGTGCAGGTTGTGGTGTCTGCTGTGTTGGGAGATCCAACGGCTCTGATTGCTGGGATTATGGGGTCAGTGATGTCAAAGGCTTGATCTTAACACGGAAGACACACCATTTTATACATAGGCACAGCACAATCAATTAAAACTTGAAGATAGTTAATTTGTAAAAATAATTTAACTACTTTTTTTATTGCTGTTTTAATTGATTGTGTCTACTCATACAAGAATTGATCTGGTGGTGATTGTATCAGTTTGTGTATCATATGTGTTTGCACAAGATGTACAGAGGAAGGTAACTTCATTCATGTGGCTATGCTTTTTCAATCCTCTGTATTGTTCAGAACTATCTGATATGGATATTGGATTATACACATGAAAGTTTTGGCTGTGAAATTATTTTCCAATAGATAGTTTAAGATTTTCTAATAAATGTTAGACATAATGGATAAAAATATTAGTTTTTCTGCTTTTTCGCTTATTAGTTTTTCCAACAATTTCATTACAATTAGTTCACATGGCAACAGAAAACATTGTGCAGCCTGAAATTCCTTGTTCCGATGGTCAACATGACAACTCAAGCAAGTTTATAGAGAAGTATGAGGTTGAATCTATGGCACACCCGAAAATATATATATACTGTATGACGTGAATTTGGATCAGTTAAAATCAGCACAAAAATATGATAAGAACATTTTAATGGAGGATGTTTTATACTTAATGAAATATTTGTGGCGATTTTTAACCTTCGCACACTCACATCAAGTACTACACCAGATTTACATTAGTTTGACCAAGTTTAAGGGGCATTGACAGGTTGTCTTTGATGAAGTTACCAAAGTATCAGAAACATAGAAAGTTAAAGCAAAAAATTGAAGGTAAAGGATCTTGACTTACGGATAAAAACTACTACGTACCTATTTAAGCAAATTGATTGTGCAACATAGGAGACAATTTTTTACAAGGACACTTCCAAAATTCAGCGAAAAATAACTATCAAGGTTCTACAAGAGCAAGGAGGTTTCAGTCTCAAGATTCACATTCAAAATTCAAAAGCAGTTAGGAAAATCGATTGTAGATTATTTCTCTCACATAATGATAGTTGGGAACATGATGCAAGTCAACGGAGACAAGCATTAAAAATATTTCAATCTTTGTCACCAAAATTTAATGAAGATATGTATTTTCTACGAAAGTGTAAAGAACATCAGATAAATTGAGGGGTCAACAATGAAGGCTTCAACCAATAATATTTTAATAACTCTAGAGGAAGAAGTTAAACAAGGTGTCATCAAAATCAAAGGTCAAACTGTAATAGAGGGCATTCAAAGGAAAGAAAGAGGAAAAGGGGCTAACTGTAGAGTAACAAGCGCAAATGGATTTAAAAGGGTTTTTCAATGAAGACCTGGACACTACAGAAGGAGAAGAGAAGACCGTAGTCAGTTACAGAGGAGAAGAATAGAGAAGTGGTGCGTGGTGGAGGGATATGATGGCGAGGGCGGGTGAAGAAGAAGAGTACGATTATATGTTCAAGCTTCTGTTGATCGGCGATTCTGGTGTCGGAAAATCCAGTCTTATATCCCGATTCGTTTGGAACGAATTCAGCTTGTCGTCCGCGTCCACCGTCGGCGTCGAAATCCATACTAGTGTCTTTCAGGTTAGGTCAATTTCTTTCTTTCTTGCTTTCTTATGGATGGATCTCCAATCTCACCTTCACTTCATCACAATTGTTCCTTCTTAACCATTAATTTAGGTCTTGTACTTTGCTTTGCTACCACCACTCATTCATTTTTTTATTTTTATTTTACTCTCATTAGTTCCCTCACGGGGTTAGATTTCTCACCCTATCAACCCATTTCTGCTTTCATTACGGGTTTTATGTGTTGGAAAGTAAATTTTTCGGAATTAAATATATTGGAAGGCAAAATTTTCGGGATTTAAATCTCCAAAGGTAAAACTCTTGATTATTCCTTTTTTAGGCGTATATATTATAATTGTAAATTTCCAGAAGAAATCATAGAAAGAGTCATCAGTTCAGATTACTCTTATTTTACCATTCTATTTTTATTCATAGAAAACCTATTCTTAATTTTTTAATCTCTAAAGTCTAGACACGAGGACAAGAGGAATGAATTGATTATGATAATATATTGAATTGTTGATCGATGATATGTGATTGATTATGTATCAAATTAGTAAAGCAAGACTAGTTATCAGAATGGGGGGCATAATATTATAATACATGCAGCTTCAAAGAAGAAAGGTGAAAGCTGAAATATGGGATATACCGGTAAAGGAAAAGTTCAGGGGAATGACGAGTGGGAACTATCGCAGTATCCACGGAGTTCTTCTTGTCTACGATGTCGCCAAACCAGCCTCTTTTGAAAACGTAACCAGATGGCTGAAAGATATCAGGGATCACGCTAATGCTAGCACTGTGATCATGTTGATGGGCAACAAAATGGATCTGAAGCATCCCCGTCGTGTTGCCACAGAGGATGCGCAGAGTTATGCTGAGAAAGAAGGCCTCTCTTTCATCGAGACATCTGCTCTCGAAGCAACCAATGTTGACAAGGCATTCAAAACCATCCTTGCACGAATTTGGACAAGGCATGCTTTATTTCCACCTCTAGAGTGCAGCCCAAGTGTAGTGTCCTTTCGAACTTCAATCAATCAATTCATATCTCCACTTGTAGGTGTCAAGTCCACCCAATCTCGTGCAGAGTCCATGCCTGTTGAGTTCAATTCTTTAGCTGGCAAGTCTAAATTAGAAGCTGCGTGTCAAGAGTTGGAGGCTGATACTTTCCAAGGTTTACAGTCATCTTCAGGAAGCTTTAGGTATTTAAGCTCTACAAATCAGGCTAAAGATAATCTGTTGAAGGCACTACAAGATGATAAATACCATATAGTTGGATTGTTTGGAGACAGGGGCTCTGGTAAAACAGCTCTAGTGAAGGCTGAGATGCCCGAATATGAAAATATTTTTCATCCAGTTGTATTTGTCACAGTGTCAGAAACAATAGATATCACGAACCTTCAAAACCAAATTGCTCCTCAGTTGCATGTGATTTTTCAGGAAGCTAGTAGTCAATACAAAAGAACATCAGCAATAAAGTCGGCATTATTAAAAAGTAAGGTTAAAGTCCTTGTCATCTTTGATGATGTTTCCACAGACTTTGGTCCTCAATATATTGAAGATATTGGCATTCCTGATCCTAGTAAACAATGCAAGATCCTTTTGATCACACATGAAAAAAAGTACTGCAAAATGATCACATGTCACCCTTGGATCCGTCTGGGTCCCTTATCGGATGAGGATGCGTGGAAGCTGCTCCAACAATATTCCGGCATAGATAGTGACTCCCCACCCGACCTATTTAATGTGGGCCGTGAAGTTGCTTTTCAATGTAAAGGGTTACCTCGTGTAATCGAAGATGTGGTGTCTTCCTTACAAAATAAGAACACTGAACACTGGGCAGAAACATTAGATTGTCTAAGGCATACAGCAGCCTGCCACCATATTTTTATCAGCTTTAGAGGAAGAGACACCCGTGACCATTTTACCGCTTCTCTCTCCGATACTTTGACCCAAGGAGGATTCAAGGTCTTCAAAGATGATGAACAGTTGCGAAGCGGGGACCAAGTTTCTGAAGCTCTTATTAAAGCAATTGAACAATCAAGATGTTCAATCGTTGTGTTGTCTGAAAACTATGCAGAATCTTCTTGGTGTCTTGACGAACTTGTCAAGATTCTTAAGTGCAGGAAAGAGATGAAACAATTGGTTTTGCCGATCTTCTACAAATTGGATCCCTCGCAGGTGAGACATCTGAAAGGAAGTTTTCGCGAAGCCATAACCAAGAAGAAAGAAAGGTTTGAAGAGACTAAGATAAAAGAATGGACTTCGGCTTTGTTCGAAGTTGCCGGCTTGTCTGGAAGGGACTACCAAACTGGGTACGTCGTAGTATCCTTTCATTTATTTTCATTCAAATTTCATAATTAATATAGTCTCATAGTAGACGATGTTAATAATGTGATCAATTGAAATGCCTTGTCTATACTTTTGCAGGTCCCAAATTGATTTTATCAAAAAGATTGTACAATATGTCCGAGATAATAAACATCGCTTGCATATTGTATAAAATCTCTGGTTGTAATTTCTGGAAGGGACTTAATTTTTGCCCTCCCTAAGTCTCTCTGGTTGTAATTGATGTTGGGTGGCTTTGTTTATGTGGTGGTTCGATTTGGTTGTTTAGTTTGTCGGCGGGCTTTTATTTATTGGTCCTGTTTTTGCTGTGTTGGCTGTTGTTCCTGTTTTTGCTGTGTTGGCTGTTGTTCCTTCTTTTTGTAAAGGTGTATTCTTGTCTATCATCTTATATACCTTCCATCCCTAATTATAAACTAATATCGTAAAATTCACTCTTATTAATTTATGCCCGTTAAGAAAATAAATGATAAGGTTAATTGATGTATTGATTTTAAAAAAAATTGTACAATCTTCCCTATTTGTCTCTATTTAAGATAAAACTTTTCAATCATTATAATACTAGTTGGATTTACCTGTGCGAGGCACAGGTAACTTTGGATAAACTAAAATTATTGTGTGTGAAATGATATATTTTTATAATTTCTTATACATGGTGTGTTATGAGGTCAACAATAGTGGCCAATACTATAGCCGTGAGAAATAGTTATTTAGCAGTAAACGGTTGACGACAATTTGCGCTTAACTCACATGGGTAAGGATCGAAACCCCCTTCTGCATGATCGAGGGATAAAGTTAGCTAACTATCACGACACATCTTGTGCTAAATTTAAATGTTATTTTGTTATGAAGGTTCCTCGATTATTGGTATAAGAATATTTAGCCTGGAGTGCACCGTCCTCTCTCCGGGCAACAACAGTGCAGCAAACCCCTCGATGTAAAATTAATAACAATATCACATCTCGATCTAATGGATGCTGATCGGTTCCTGTTTGTGTTGTTGCGCGAGTAACTATGATTCCTTTCCACCGCCTAATTCTGCCTCTTCATCGATATCCATTACATGCTGGCTCCACCCTCGCATCACACCTCTCCAACGCCCTCTCTCTCTCAGGAACGAACACGATCGCTCCCTTCTCCAGGTAGCCGCTTCCTTCTGTACTCCCATGAATGCTTATGCGAGACTCGCTCAGGGGGTGATCAAGTTTAATTTTGGTGCTTCATGTCTGAATGCAAACATTGCTGGTTTGGGGTGTGTGGCGAGATCATAGCGTCGATGACAAATTTTCTCGTTGTGTTCTCTCCGGAGATGGTTGAGGCTATTGCTTTTCGGTCGTCCCTGAGATTAGCTATCAGTTGGTTTTCAGCTGTATCTAGTTGAGACCGATTGCTTGTCTTTGGTGGAAAAGTGGAAGAAACCTTTGATGTCCTCTTCTTATTTGCATTCTATTTTGTTGGATTGTAAGAATTTAGTTTTGGCTTTTCCTGTTTTTGAGTTTGGTTTTGTCCGCCAATCTGGGAACTGTGTTGCGGACTTCCTCTCTCGTCAGGCTCTCTCTTTTATCAACCGTGTTTGGGTGGAAGTGGGGCCTCCGGGGTCTGGGCATTGAAGCTTTCTTGCTCTCTGATGTATTTGCATCTACGACTTCTTCTTAGTATTTTTTCAACTTCCTAAAAAAAACATACTTGATTTGTTCAAAATCTTTAGACTTAAGTATATTTCTGTAAAATGTTCATTATTTACATTGTTTGAACTTGACATTAAAGCTTTCACTAAAAATTTCAAAAAGAATTTGAATTCAATCTCAAATTACTTGTGAATATTCATTTGTTTAGAAATAAAATTAAACCGTGCAAATGCACGAATAACTTTTGATAAATCAAAGCTAAAATGTGTGTAATGTTATATTTTTGTAACGTTTTATACTTCTAATAATTGTAAAAAGATATAAATGGTTGTTAGAGATGTATATTTAAAGTTTTGTTAATGTTAAATTTAAAAAAAAAACTTTGGATGATAATTTTTAAAAAGATGAGTCTAGGATATTCACGCTGTTAATTAACCTATTTATAAAGATTAAGTAATTTATTATGATTCCTTTTGAATTAATAAGTATAAATGCTTTGATTATTTGATCCCAAATTGCAGAAATACTAATTAATATATTAAACTAAAAATCTTCTTTTTTCCTCTTGTAACAAAAAGAAAAACTAAAAATCTTCTATTAAGTTTTATATCAGATTTTTTAAATTGTGAATAACAATAGGATGCATCAATTTTATCATTTGACACCAACTTTTGAAAATTAACATATGAACTTTTTTTTTTGGAATTCTAAATATTTGCCATAACAAACAGTAAAAGCAAAAAGATTTTGTCAAATTTAAACGAAAATATGATTTCAAAATAAAGATTTCAAATCCTTTGTTTTGTAAATATTTAGGTGGGACCATATTAATCACGTTATAATGTCTTTAGATCCAAATTTAATTTATAACGTGGTTAAAAATGATTTTGTCAAATTTCATTTATAGTTACTTTTTAATATAAATTGGTTCAAAATATCGTGTCGTTCTACAGAAAAATAAGTTAGACGCCACTAATAAAACAGTTTTCCTATGACGCTAAAGAGCACAAAATCGTTCTAAAAGGAATTAAATAATTTACAAAGGTATACACACATACCTTAGCGTCAACAATGGTAATTTGCTACATACACTTGTTGCTCATTCAAAAAAAAAAATTAATTAACTTAAATTAAAAATTAGTTCTCATTTGAATAACTTTCATTATTCATATGTGTCAATGATATATTATTCATTAGAGTGATGCTAGATAGCTCGAATGATACATGTTTTGCTCGAAAATCAATTCAGCATCCAAAAATGTGTTTTCAAATTCAATATTTTCCTCTGTATATTTAATGAACCAACTCTCACAGAATGATCCTTACTAATTTCATCTTCTTCTTCTTGTTGTTTGGTGCTCCGCTTCCAAAATCATTGATGCATGTCTATAGAAAGTGGCAAGTAGAACCCAAAGATACAATTATGAGAAGCAAGTGGGAAAGAGTTTATAACATGAGAAAGTATCAAACAAAATCAATTCGATAAGGTTAAGCATAGCAAGCCAGAAGAAATCAAAACTAAAATGAACCAAAGGATCAAAAAGCAATAATATCTTTCTTACCTCTAACATAGTCCTTTCCTTGTGCCTTCATCTCCTAAACCTAACTACAAAAATATGGAGAAGATAAACATTACAGTTGAGATAAAAAGAGAACCAAAAAAATTATTGTAACATTAGAATGAATCAAAACTAAAACGAATTGAAGAATTCAAACATAATAACGTTGACATGATCCATTTCCTCATGACGGGATTTGAGTTCGCTGATCGTTTAAAAATAGAGGAACTCATTGTCTTTCTCTCTCTTATGGAAGAGCGTGCTTCTCATCCCCTTCATCTCCTATACCCTACAAAATTGAGGAGAATGTGAATATTGCAATCAAGATTATAAGAGAACCAAATAAAAAATAGATAAAATTGCAACATGTGAAGGAATTAAAACTAAAACAAATTGAATGATTAGAACACGGTAACGCGTGCAGAATAGAAAAGCAAAGTTTGTAAGAATGAACAGATTGCTTACACAGAGATTTCTACTTTGAAACTCACCACCATAATCGATTACTTTCAGAATGATGTAGCAGAAAAACAATTTAGAAGTATGCAATAGTTCTCACGATTGATTTTTGAGTTTATTCTTTTAAAACGATATAGGAGAGAAACCGTAGTGGTACAATTTATAGCATCAAGTGAGGAGACTAATTGTTAATAAAAATTCATATTTCGAAAAAAAATATTTAATTTGGTATTAATTAGTTATGATTCGTTCCTTATTTTAAAATTTGGTTAAATATTTGGTATTAATTAGTTAGGGTTCGTTCCTTATTTAACATTTGTAATCAATATCGATTTTTGTTCCTATTAAAATTTGGTATTAATTAGTTATGATTCATTCCTTATTTAACATTTGTAATAAATTTTATAGATATTAATTTTTTTTTAAGAATCTTATGATTTGGTTAAATTTTTTATATTAATTAGACTAATTGTTAAGAAAAATTCATATTTCAAAAAAATATATTTAATTTGGTATTAATTAGTTATGATTCGTTCCTTATTTTAAAATTTGGTTAAATATTTGGTATTAATTAGTTAGGTTCGTTCCTTATTTAACCTTTGTAATCAATATCAATTTTTGTTTCTATTAAAATTTGATATTAATTAGTTATGATTCATTCCTTATTTAATATTTGTAATAAATTTTATAAATTTTAATTATTTGAAAATCTTACGATTTGGTTAAAAATTTGATATTAATTAGTCATGATTCGTTCCTTATTTAATATTTAGGGTAGGATCTTAGTGGGTAGGTCATAATAGAGGTAGTTAGGATTTATACCATATGTTAGTGGGTAGGTTGGTATAAACTTCTTTTATATAATATATAGATATAGATTAATAGTGTTCAACTATCAATAAATGCATGGACAAATATGGAAAGAGAAATTAACTTTTGTTAAGTTAACTTATATTTAGTCACACCATATAGATGTCAACGACGTTAGCTTATAATTAGGGATAGGAGTAAAAAAATTAATAACAATTTTATAATATTTCAGTCATTATTAAAGAAAAAAAAGTGTAACCCATATCAAAAATATTTTTTAGAACATCAATTTGTTACTTGAAAAAGTAATGAGATGAAATTAGTTCTTAAATGAATTTTTGTTGTTGAATAATGTCAATTCATTGTGAACGAAAAAGAAGTTTTAATCTTTTAGACGTAATTTTTTTTCTTTTTACGGAAACGTAAAAAATTATTATTCATATACTAAGTTGACGTAACAAATTTTTTAAGTTCTAAAATCCTTTCTGTAAAAAATTATGAGTTAATTTTTAGTTAAAGGTTATAAAGAATTTTGAAAAGAAATTGGCTAATGAATATCCTCATACACTAAGGATGTAGTTGTTGAATATATAAAGTTAAAATAATACCAAATTTTAAAAATAATTTTTTTGTTACTGATACCAAACACGACCAAAGAGATTCCGATTTGTTTTTTTTTTTTCCTCAAGTATTTGTAGTTTAATAATCTACCCTTGTATCTCTAAATGTGAGTCCTCACTCTGGAGAGTGAGGCACTCACAAAACACACTCTCCCTCACAGCCCTCCACGTCACCTCTTTCTAAAGAATCCTCACCTACTCTATCTATTCACACAACGCGTACTCACAACGCGCCCCTCCTGTTCTCCTGCTCTGTGCAATTTGTTTCTCTGATTCTCAATCTTCAATCCTGCGCTCGAAATCTCTAAATGTGAGTCCTCACTCTGGAGAGTGAGGCACTCACAAAACACACTCTCCCTCACAGCCCTCCACGTCACCTCTTTCTAAAGAATCCTCACCTACTCTATCTATTCACACAACGCCTACTCACAACGCGCCCCTCCTGCTCTGTGCAATTTGTTTATCTGATTCTCAATCTTCAATCCTGCGCTCGAAATTTGTTCTGTCATTAAACTACAATCCCTCTTCCCTGCCCCGAAAATTCCTCTTCCACGATTCTCAATTCCGCGGTTCATGGCCGAAATTTTTCCTGCCATTAAACTCCAATCCCTCTTCCGCGATTCTCAACCCCAAATCTCATACACCCCATTGTGATGGCTTCTTTGTTCATCTATACCTTGTGGACAGGGTATTTGGGGTGGCAATGGACGCGAGTGAGGACTACTCAGGATGAAATTAATGAGCTCAAGAAACAACTGAAGCCTACCACAGTCACCCCTGAAGGTAAATCACCGGAAGCAACACCACCATCACCGGTTCAACTCAAAATTCAGCAACTTTCTGAGGTAGGTAGCTTTGCTGTTGCTTGCTGCTATTGCTGTCCTGCAAAATTCTTTAAATGGTTTGGTTCAAATTGACAAAGTGTTTGAAGACAATGTGTGTTTTGAATCTATTTATGGAAAATCGATTTTCCAAATATATGAGCAAGAAGGGCTTATATCATTAGCTGAACAATAGTAATATTTTTTTACAGAATCTTGGTTCAAAGTGATTGAAAGTGTAGCCAATATATAACCCATAGTTATGTTAGAAATAAAATGTAAAACTAACAACTTAAGTTTCTGAGATAATTGGTTTCCAATGTGGTATTATACACTCTATGTGACATTGTTGATTCTACTTGGAGATTAAAAAAATTACAAACTTGCTTACTAATAGTAAATAGTAAGGTTCTAGAATCTAGACATCTCACTAAGAAAATCTTAATACTCAGTAGTATCACAAGTTCTTTCTTATACAAGTCTTTGAGACTATTAATTTGAAAATCTTAATACGCAGTCAAATGATAATACTTAATTTTACTATCAAAAATCATTGGCAGCTATGCAAGTTATTAATATTCCACAAACATATAGGGGTTAACTGTTTAAGAATCACCATTTAGCTGTCAAAGATATGGATCAGTACAATTGGTTATGATATAAAATTACATACCACAAGCATTCTTTACTCCCAAAATTATGCAAGAACACAGACATAGTTTTTCCATATCACAAATAGAAATGCCGAAACTTTTTAAAATTATTATTTATCAGAAACAATTTATCAGCTCAATATCTCCTTACCTGTATCACTATTCTCCTTATTGTCAATGTGATTTTGTATTCATCTTTTCCTGTTTCTCTTTTGGACCTGACTGATGATAGGTTGGCTCCATTTTAATTAGTTGGAAATTATATAGCTTGTCCCTCCATTTTAATGAATATTTTGTTATTTACAGGGGGAAAACCAAATGTGCTCTCCTTGGGGACTATGTGGATATTGTTAAAGCTTATGTTGAAGGTGATGGTCACGCATACTGTATTATTGCAAAACAAGTCTTCATGAGTATGTGGAAACTCTCATTTACTGATTACTAAGCAAAGTCTACCGAGGAAGATTGGATTGATTTTGTGTGGTCTCTTTGTTGGTAGCATGCATATCCATGTGTTCATGTGCTGCTAGGTAGATGCTTGGATGAGAGTATTGATCGAGATTCATCTGTCAAAGTGAAGGCTTAGTTGAAGGTGCTGGTTTTTGTGTTAATTCAAGTTGTTTCGAATTAGCAGTGCTGCAGCTGGTGTTGATTGATTTTTTGGGGCCAATCTAACAGTGGTTCCAGAAAAGAGCGAATGATTTGCACTTTTTCTGTCAATAATTTTGAGTTGTATATTCATCATATATAGTGAATCATTTAGTTTTTTCTTTGATGAGAGTGCTTCTTTGTATAATTATTATTGTTTCACAACGCCTAAAGTGAAGTTTGGCATTTTTTAGTAGAGGAAGCCAGAGCTCTAACCAGAGTGTTTGAATGAGACTCTACAATTATATTGTCTAAACCCAATTCTTGAGCCTACTTTAGGCCCCAGCGCATAGCTGCGGCCTCCTCTGCAATGAGAGGATCTTAGGCGTTGTGGTTCCATCAATTTTAGCTATGTTAAAATTTCATTGTAATAAACTCTATTGTTTCAATTTTGCTCTCACGTTTGTGGAAAAACCATTTATTTGTTGTTCTGGTTGTTTGTTCTTTCATCAGCACAAGCAGGAACTTCCAGGCTCATTTGAGGAAATATTGTTGGAGAAGCCTGAATTTAAGCCTCCTATGAGAAGCTCATACGGTGGAGGAAAAATCAGCCAGGTAAGTTTTGGCGTTGTAATGTTGAATCTATATAACTTGAGCAGTGTTATTCCTATGTATTAGTGTTTGAAAATTGCTTCTAGCCTTTTTAATTGATTCATGAAATATACTACTTGTGTTTCAGTTATGTGTTACTGATTGAAAATTTCTTATACATTCTTTAATTGATTTTAGAAATATGTTGGTTGTTGATTCAGTTATGTGTTACCTTGAAAGTTGCTTTAGGCTTCATTAAGTGATTCTGGACATGTTATTCAAGTACTTTAGTTTCATGAGTGTGCTATTGAACTAAGTTGAGAGTGTGTGGCTGATGGGTCAAGAGGCCCCTTGATTCAATGTGCTCTAGCCTAGGTTACCTTCTCTTAATTAGTGCAAAAATTACTTCTAGCTTTTTTTAATAGATTCTGGAAATATCCTGCATGGTTTCAATTATGTGTTAGTGTTTGAAAATTGCTAGAGATTAGAAAAATTTCTATTTTGTATATACCCATATGCATGCTTCTGAAACTGCTCTTTCTGTACAGCTTTTGTCCATGTGATTCTAATTTAATTTTAAGGGAGTTTGAAAATTGTGGTATAGTTTTGAATCATGATGGTCATACAGATGCAAATTGGAAGCAAAATTTATATCAGGTTTTCAATCTTTCTGTCACCTGAATTCATTTCATATAGTTCTGTTTTTGTGAAATCAATTTGAAGATTGTCTTCATCAGCAACTTTGCATATTTTGTATTTGGATCATCGATGATTTTGCCTTTTTTTCCCCTGTTCTATACTGGTGATGTGCTGGTCTGGATGTTGCCGGAGAACAATTTCTTGATGATATTGATTGTCAAAGTGTTTTGAAGGATATCCATTCATAAGTTAACTTTCTTGAAACAAATGGTTCAAAGAAGGGTTGTGTCTGTTCCTATGTTTTTAAGATGAGAATTTGTTCTTTTTCCAATTTTCCTGGGAACTACATATGGGTTAATATATTTGTCTCTAAAGAGGAGGATATTTGACCCTAGCTGCGCTTTTATCAGATTTCCCCCTTAAGATCTGTGTCATGACCCTAATGGAGCAAGCCACCTTTGAGTGTGTGCAGCTGTGTAACCTTTCCCCCTTATTTTGTAATTTCTTTATTTATATAAAAAGTCAATATATATTTAATTATAAACATTTTATTAAAAAAAATTTGTTACAGAAAATCAGACGCGGTCGACCGACCGCGACCCGTGCAATTGCACGGGTACCTTACTAGTTAGAAAAAAGGCTTAATAGCCACTTTGGTCTCCCAGGTTTCACGATTTTGCGTTTTTAGTCCCCCTTGTATTTTATTAGCACCCAGCATCCCTGTAAGTTTACACTTGTTGCAAAAGGGGTTTCCGTTACCCTTCCGTCATTAAACTAACGTGTTGTGGGACCCAGAAGGAGAGAGAAAGAGGTTGAAGGTGAGATAATTCGAAGAACATGCGTTCTTCTTCTTCTCCAACGGATAGAAGGGCATTGTTCTACAAAAGAGGGCTTTTCCATCCTCTTCGAATTGAGACCTTGTAGCTGGAATTTCGTGAAGGTTGAAGGAGAAGAGTTACAGAGGTGTGGGTTTGAGCAAATGGGTCGCAGTGGCGGAGCTTCTTCGTCTTCATCTCGTTCTATGATGGGTGGAGAACATTGGAGACCAATACTGTGTAATTGTGGTGTTGAAGCTCCACTGGTAACTTCTTGGTCTGCTGACAACCATGGTAGGAGGTTTTATGGGTGTGGTCTTTACAAGGTAGGCAAATTGGTGGTTGTTTTGTTCATCTTCTTCTTATTTATCGTGCCTTGCTCTGTTTTTTATATAAGTTGCTGGATTTTTTTTTGCTTAGGTTAATGGGAGGAGAATGTGCAATTTCTTTGTGTGGTATGAAAAGGAGAAGGAGAATTGTAAGGAGAAGAAGCTGATTTCTGAGCTGATCAAGAAGATAGAAGAAATGAAGCAAAGAGAGATGTTGTTGTTGTTTAGTTTAGTGGTCTGCATTGTGTTGATGTTTGTAATGGGTGTTAGTTTGGGCTTTTGCAGTGTGAAGAAATAGGAATATTATGTAATTTATGTATTTTGAATTTGTTTGGCAATTTGTACCCATGATATATTGCAGAATTATTTTGTGGTGATATCAACCAAATACTTGCATGACCCTGCTTAGATTTGACAAATTCTACTAAAAATTTAGCATGACTTTGCTTAGATTGTTAACAGCATGGGGTCCTTTAAAAAATAACATCTTGTTCACACATAACAATATTTCTTCAGGAACAAAGCAAAGTTTCTACCTAATGGATTTGACAAATTCTACAAAAAATTTGGCATGACCCTGCTTATATTGTTAACAGCATATGGCCCTGATTTTTTAACATCACAATATGGTTAATCAACAAAGCAAAGGTGGCTGTATTTTTAACAGCATCAACATAATACTCATTTTGTTCACATCACAATATGGCTAATCACAAAGCAAAGGTGCCTGTAAATTCAGTTTTAACAAGACAAAATGGCACTTAGGCCCAATATTGTAACAACATCAAAATCCCTTGTCCATAATAGAAGCTGTAAATTAACCCAAAATGCAAATTAATCCAAAATGGCAAATGTACTTAGTGCCAATATTGTTCTGCATACATTTCAAAATACTTCCTAATACATAGATAACTACTTAGTGCCACTTGTTTCTCCAATTTTCCTCTTCCTTCCTCTGGTTGCTGGTTTCTTCTTAGCTTTGGCTGGCTTGCTCTGAGGTGGTGGAGGCTGGCTCTGTGAAGCAGTTTCAGGCTGTGGTGCTTGTGAACCAACTGGAATTTCAGTTGCAGTTTCAGTCCTTTGTTCAGGTTGCATAAGCTGTGTATTGTCCTATTTAAGAGAAATAATATACCCAAGTTCAGTCATACTACCTCTTTATCAGTTAAATAACCTAATAATTTGTAAGGGAAAAGTAATAACAACCCTAACCTTATTCCCTCCCACTGGTATTGCTCTGTCAGCAGCTGTTTTGCCTATGCAGGTTCTTTTGTTATGACCCAACTCACCACACCTTGTGCACTTCACTTGCTTGTTAACTTTTCTCAGTCTAAGCCTGTTTGGGTCCTTTAGCTCATCATTGACCTTCACTCTAGCCTTTTTAGGCCTTCCAGCAGCCCTTCTCATGAAAGGAGGATTAAGGGGCACTGCAAGGTCTTCAGCCCATAGATTAGGACCATTGTTCGGTTTGATGAGGTAAGAATAAGTCTCGAGGTAAGTGGATTTCCTGTGAATAATGGAAAGGTGAGTCGTAAGATGAAAAAACAAGATATATTATAATTGAATTGCTACCTTTAAAAAACAAGAAATAATACCTATAGCAAGGATGAACATAATCTTCTGGGTTTCGCCTTGCCCACCAGATACAGGCCACAGCATGCTGGCAGGGGATTCCAGATAAGTCCCATCGTCTACATGCACAACTCCCATGTGCCAAGTTCACAGAATACTTATCGGCATCCCTTGAAACCTCGAACTCACTCATGGCCGTATCACCATGCCAAGTAGGCATCCATCTGTCGGAGTACTTCTTGGACAACTCGAGTCTTTGCTGAATCATGGGACACAGAACTCCCTTCCATCTTTGCATGAGTCCCCTTTGCTTCACAATCCTGTTTGTTAAGTAGTACTTGATGCCCTCCAGAAGTGAAATTATGGGTTTCTCCCTGTGATCGAGAATAGCCATGTTAAAGGCTTCACACATATTGTTAACCTGCAAATCACACTGTATGTCAGTAGAAAAATGTGATCTGGCCCATTGCTTGGGTGGGAGATTTTTCATCTCCAAATATGCAGCCTCATTCAGCCCTTTCATCTTATCCATTGCACTATTCCATTCAGGAATAGTGCTTGCTCTAGCTGCCATCCACAAACACTGCTTCAGCTCATTGCCAGGATATTTCTTCTTGAAATTTCCATACAAGTGTTTAACACACAGCCTGTGATCAAGATTACCATCCAAGGCAGCTATGGTTTGCACCAGACCCTGTAATGAGATAATACAGCCCTTTCAACAATCAATATCATTCAACTAGCTAATTTCTGTATAAAATCAGCAATCTAATATATGTATTAAATCCAAAACAGCACAGTGACATGTATAAAATCAGCAATCTAATATATGTATTAAATCCAAAACAGCACAGTGACATGTATAAAATCAGCAATCTAATATATGTACTAAATCCAAAACAGCATATGGACATGTGTAAAATCAGCTATGTAATATATGTACTAAATCCAAAACAGCAATGTGACATATGTAAAATCAGCAATCTAATATATGTACTAAATCCAAAACAGCAATGTGACATATGTAAAATCAGCTATGTAATATATGTACTAAATCCAAAACAGCATAGGGACATGTGTTTACCTTTTGCTTATCCGAAATGAAAGACCATTTCTTTCTCTCCACCGAATCAAGATCATCGACTAGCAAATTGACAAACCACTGCCAGGATTGTGTTGTCTCGGCCTCTACCACAGCATAGGCAATTGGGAACATCTGATTGTTTCCATCTTTGCCCACTGCTGCAAGTAGCTGGCCCCCATACATCCCTTTCAAAAAACATCCGTCTAAACCAATCAGCGGCCTGCAAGTCCTTGCAAAAGCCAACTTCTGTGCTGCAAGACAGACATAGATTCTCTCGAATACAGGACCATAGGGAGAATCCCCATCTGCAGTCTTTATTATGACTGTGCTGCCTGGGTTACTCCTTAGCAATTCATTTGCGTACCTCCTCAAATGCGTATACTGATGTGCACCAGCCCCCTGAATCATCTCTAGTGCCCTGTTTTTAGCCCTTATAGCCTTCCACTTACCAATTTTGACACCCCACCTCAGTCTTGCTTCTTCAGCCAATGCTGGAGGCTTCATGCACGGTGTATGCCTTAGGATAGGTACAAATTTCTTTGCAAGAAATAAGCACTTGGCCTGCCTATTGAATGGTGTCCTGGCACAAGTATGCACATTATCAAAGCTAACCAACAACCAAAAGTCTCTGGTTTCAGTCCTACTTATCCTTCTATAGAATGGGCACTCCTCAACACACCCAACAACAACCCGTTTCCTGTCATTTTTCCTGATTTTTAAGTCCTTTTTCTCCTGAAGCGCATACTCTTTCACAGCATTCCTGAACTGATCCTTGGACTGAAATACCTGGCCAACCTTGAACACAATCTGCTCACCTTCAACAGCCTTGAAACCGGGAAATCTCCTCTTCTTTACTTCATCTCCATCCTCATCTGGACTTTCTAAATCAGACGAGTCACCTTCGGAGTCTGCAAAGTCAGAGAAGCTTGCTGGATCTGCCGTGTTGTCATCAGCAAGACCAAATTCAATTGGGTCTTCAGTAGGAGCACAGGGAATATCAAGCAGGGAATTTAAATCTAACACATCACTCCAGCACCAATGCTCTTCATAGTCAGAATCATCCACAGAGATACTGTCATCTTGAACCTGTTCTGCTTGTTTCCCATCTCTCTGACTGGCCTGCACATCATCTTCGTCCTCAGTCACACCTTCACCCACATGCTCACCAGCCCCCTGCTCAACAGTTTCTGAATTAACCCTTTCAGCCTGTACCTGAGGAATGTCAATTATCTCAACATCTCCAAGTGTATGCCCATCAATAGCATTCTGAAATAATGGCTCAGTAACAACTACCTCATCCTCATGCTCTACAAGCACATCAACCTCAGTATGCCCATTCAAGTCTGTGCAGAGCTGTCTGACATCTTTATCACAATTCAAAGGCCTCAATGGAGAACAAGGCAGACTAGGGGGCTTATACCACAGTGACTTATGTTTCTTATAACCCAGGGACTTGACTAATTTGCTGACTTCAATGGATGATATTTCATCAACATCCCACCCCTCAATAGACTCCACAGCCCCTCCCACATATGCCAAAGATGGGTTTTCTGTAATTTTCCCTCCATGATGGAGGTTCATGGTAATCTTATGTGCTACAGTTGGCCTGCATAGTTTATTGGCTATTTAAAATCAGAAAAGGACACCACTTTGCATTGAAACCATTTACCAACTATTCTATAATCAAGGACAAAGACATAAAGAATAGACAAAAATGCTATATAAAAATCACCTTGACACATGGTTTGGTGGCAGAGATTCCTCACCCCACATAAATTGCTTTACTGATTTGCCTTTGTCTGGGACCACAGCATCATCAGCTTTTTGAACCTCTTTCCTCTGAGATTGCATTTCTGGTCAGTCTCCTCGTGTGGAGACAACCTCCTTCCACGACCTCCATTGTTGGGTTTCCTAGGGGTGATCTTCTTCCGGGAACCAGCCATTCGATTCGACCTTCCTTCCTCCCACGGTGACCTCCTTCGAATCGCAGCAACCACGGTGACCTCCTTCGAATCGCAGCACCCTTAACCCACGACCGTCGTCGACTCGCGCTCCTTCTCCCACGACCGCGACCTCCTTCGATTCACCGCCGTGCCTCTTCGATGCAACGCCGCAGCAGCTTTCTCTGGATAGAAAAATTGGACCCTCGACATTCCCAAATTAGGGTTCTAGAAAGGGGAAATTATGTTCACACATCACGTGTATTGTCACGTGCATACTTCAGCCTCTTTCTCTCTCCTTCTGGGTCCCACAGCACGTTAGTTTAATGACGGAAGGGTAACGGAAACCCCTTTTGCAACAAGTGTAAACTTACAGGGATGTTGGGTGCTAATAAAATACAAGGGGGACTAAAAACGCAAAATCGTGAAACCTGGGGGACCAAAGTGGGTATTAAGCCTAGAAAAAATCATGCAGGAGTTTTTTTGTTACCGAGCTCATTTTCTGTTTTCTTTAAAGCAGATTTTTTGTTTGTTTTTTTCTAAATATTGAAACGCGGATTGACGGATACGATTTAAACTTATGAAACTATTTATAATATGTTACGAAAAAATCAGCACCTAACGTGGTCCCATGGTCTAGTGGTCAGGACATTGGACTCTGAATCCAGTAACCCGAGTTCAAATCTCGGTGGGACCTAAAATTTTTGTTTTTCACTTCTAAATAGATTTATAGAAAAAATTTGAGTATTGGTTTTTTGCACACCCTAAAATTGTTAAGTCCACGCCCAATAATTTTTTAAAAATATTTAATTCTCATGATACCCTCAAATTAACATTTTTACGTTTACTGAAGTAAAAAACTAATTTCTAAAACTTGAACTTTCGGGAAAAAAAAAAATTTTACTTTTGAAAAAGTAATTTTTTTACACTTTCAGAATTTGGACCTTCAAAAGAAAACAATTTAGACTACCAAAAGATAAAATTCCATAAGTGAAAAATTAGCTTCTGGAACTTGAACTTCCATATGTGTAATTTTTGTCATGTTAATTATACTTTTAGAACTCGAGTTCCCAGAAGCAAAAAATTTACACTTCTAGAAACAGAAATTCAATAAGTGAACAAAATTAGCTTCTGAAAATGTAAATGTTTTTCTTGTAAGTTACACTTGTAGAACCTGAATTTCTGGAAATATAATTTTTTTATGTGAATTTCACTTTCAGAACTTGAACTTCCGAAAATATAAATTTTTACATTTCCGGAACTTAAACTTCCAGACTTTTCAAAAAAAAAATTTTTGGAAAGCAACATATAGGGATATTCTTGGAAAAAATTATTTAGGGTGTGCAAATATTAATTTTGGGGTGTGGAAAAATTAATCCCCAATTATTTTACGACTTTTGTTTTGTTGCCTAACAAAAAAAATTATTTCAAATGAGTATAAATGATGTTATGATACTTAGATGACTAATCCATATGGAATTTTCACATCATTCTTTAATCAAAGCCTTGAGATGGTACATGTAATACATTTTTTCAATCAAGTTAATCTCAATCCATAACTATTCAGTACTTGCAGTGCATGTCAAAGCAATCAATAATCAAGCTTCATAAACACTAAGATATTAGTTTTACAAACAAACAAGATGATAAAACACATAAATCTCACAAATTATAATTAGAAACACCAGAACCCTAGTGTCTGAAAAGAATGAGAAAGTTTTAGCTTCCTTTACATACCAAGTTAATAAAACTCAGCAGTGTCTCCTACTGTCTACAACATAAAACAAAGTTTACCAGGATCCATGATAACTGAATATCATGAAATTTCATAAGCAAGATGAACAAATGAATTCTAAAACAACCGTCACCGGTTGACAATATTCTTCAGTTGTTGGGAAGTTTTATGATTTTTTGCAGAACCACAATCTTTGCCCTTCGAATGTCACGGCTAAAGATATCAGCTTGGACTCCTAAATCTTCAACATTCTTCATAAAACTTCCCAGCTTCTTTTTTATCTCCTCTATTGCAACCTTCACTGCTCCTTCTTCTTCCTCAATGGTGAAATCCACGTTCTTCTGTAGAGACTCAATCTCAACTTCCAGCCGATTAACGAGAACAGGGATGTTGTCCAAATCCTTTATAGCAACATAGGTGCCAACATGCATTGAGATAGCTACTTCATTAAGTCCTTTCAATGCATTTTCATAGTTATGCAAGAGGGAGTTGTCGCAACCGGGGTCGCGGCGGGGACGGCGCTAAAAAGCATATAACACAGACAGAGTCGCCACTAATGTTTTTTAAAGGAAAACACTAGAAAACCTAAAAAGAAAATAAAAGGCCTACGAAACCTAAAATCTAGGTTCGGGAGTCAGTTACGCATGGGGAAGGTGTTAGCACCCCACAGCGCCCGTCTAAGACGGTACCTTAGATCGATTGTGCACAAACTATTAAAATATTTATTATTTACAAAGAAAAGAGATTACTTACAAAAACAAAAATGTTTATTTTATTTTATTTAGCCTGATAGGTGTGAACCTAGTCCTACGTACTTCCTTTCAATAGGAAGATCAAGGCTAGGTAGTTCTCAAGGTTTAAGTTGATTGTTTTTAATGTTGTGCCTGGCGGGGTTGTTGCCCGATCCTACGTATCTCCGAGGAGAAATCAAGGCTACGTAGTTCTTAAGGTTTAAATTGATTTTTTAATGTTTTTAATTTTAAAAAGATTTTCTTGTTTTTTAGAGTTTTTATTGGGTTTTAATTTTAAAGTTGTTTATGCTACCAAATGGGTAGTCATAGGAACAATACGAGGTAAATGATAGAAATGCTATTCTATTACCCCCATTGATTTATTTGAGAAAAGATTTTTGTTCATTTTGTGATATCATGCTACCAAATGAGTAGTCAGTGATTTTTATGAGATAATGAGTAGAAATGCTACTTTTCATTTGCTTAAACAAAATTGTTATTTTTTAGAATTTTTTAAAGTCTAGAGTCTAACTAATTAAAAATAGGAAAATGCCAAACATTTAGAATATTAAAATCAATTAAGAATTATTACTAACAAAATAACAATGATAATAAAGTAATAAATCCACACATTAACACTAATAACCACACATATACACAAACACACACTGGCTTAACCCACACACATAATAATAATGTTACTAAAAACACACATATCAGATATAATACATTAACACTAAATAGAAAAAATCATAAATCAAAAATACTGTTGCAAAAAAGATAGGAACAGACGTGAGATGAGAGCAAAAAAGAGAAAGGGGATCGAGGGAGAGAGAGAAAACCGCGAGAGAGAGCGTGAGAGAAGAGGAGGCGACGGCGATGAGCTTGATGACGGAGGAACAACGGCGGCCAGAGAGTGGTGCGCGAAGCGGCTCGACGGTGGTACGGCCGGAGGAAGACGAGGTCGTGGTGGCGGCGGAGAGCTGGAACGATGGCGACGACAACGAGGAGCAGGGGCGGCGGCGCGGTCTCAAACGGAGAGGGAGAACCGACGGCGGAGGAAGTGGTACGGCGGTGGCAGTGGTTCGAGGCTGGACGGTGATGGGTGTTTGGGATATTAGGATTTGGGTGTTAAAGTGAGGAGAGGGAAGATGGAAGGCTGCTGATGGTGAATGGTAAGTGTGGCTGGTGGTGGTGAATAGTGGAGCAGGAGGAGGAAATGGTGGCTGAAGATGAATCTGGAAATTTATGGTTTTTTCCTCCTCCCTAAGTGTTCTGCTTCTTCCTCCTTTTATACTCAAATTCTTGCTCAAATCCCCTTCTTTTGCTTGTTGGATCTTCTGATTGGATTGAGATTGAAAGCAATTTCTTGAGCTTGAGTTTTTCTTGTTGCAGGAAGAGTATTGCTTATTATGGTATGACTTGAAGGAAATAACAAACCATTTTTTGTTCACATATTCATCTTGCCAGACACTGCTCCTGCCTCCATTTTCTTTCTTTCTCTGTCACTCACGTTTCCTCCTGATTTCATTTTTCATTTTTCTTTTTTCTTTTCTTTTTTCTTTTTTGGGATGATAATAATAATAATAATAATAATAATAATAATAATAATAATAATAAAAGATAATTAAAAGAGCACAAATTGGAATTCACAAAATTAAAGGGTAAAATTAAGAAGTAAAATCTAAATATTAATGAAAAAATAAAATTCAACTAAGGCGGACAAAATTGGGTGCTGATAGGAGTCAATCCACTCTCCCATTGAACCAATTGGAATTGCAGTGACAGCAGCTGCAACATGAGGAGAAGCAACGGCTGCAGCTAAAACTGAGCAGATCAAGACAGTAGCAACTGCGGCTACAAACATCGTACTCGAAACCTTCCTCCGAATACGAACTTGTTGTAGTTTCTTATCACTCTTGAGGGAAGAATTGTCCCACCTACAGATTTACCCGTTGGATTCAAGATCCCGCCGCACTATATGCACCTAATGGAGCAAAACCTGTTCGGTGGGACTTCACTTGAGAATCCATACACTCATATGGATTGTTTCACTATGCAGTGGACCCCGATGAGGACCGAAGATGTGAGTTTGAACTCTATCAGACTCTTACTTTTTCCCTTTTCTGTAAGGGATGCTGCTTTTGAATGGTTGAGAACCCAACCTCGATGGAGTATAACTTCTTGGGATGATCTGGCCAAGAAATTCGCAGATAAATTATTTCCTACTTCTCGCATGAGGAAACTGAAGCAAGACATTAATTCTTTTTTTCAAATGGATTCAGAGAACTTACATGAAGTATGAGAAAGATTTAAAGGATTGCTTAGGCAATGTCCAGGTCACAATCTTAAGGAATCTGAATAAGTTGATAGGTTTTATGCAGCTCTAAATTATTGCTCTAGGGATAAGCTGGATCTTGCATATGGAGGAGGAGCTTTTGATCTTCTCCCCCACACATGAATCCTTAGATGCCATTAATAATTTGGCTCAACGGGCTGCTTATTTTTTAACATCCCGTACTTTTATTAATATAAAACAGTACTATATAATATAATTATAACAAATAGGAAATACATGTAAATTATTTACCCAAAATATAATTACATTTTAGAAAATTACATTAATCTTAAAATTTTATAAAAATAAATTATGTGTGGGAATAAATTTATCACTAAAAAAATAATTTATATGGATTATTATAGTTTTATTTCATGGACAAATAAACTTGAATTGAATTAAGTTTTACTTAATGATATGAGTATTTAAATTAAATCAAGTTAAACTTATATGCTCAAGCTGGTAATAATTGAAGAGTATTGTTCAAAATAATTTTACTAGCTTAAATTTAATTCATGAGGATTTTAGGAAGATAAATGTATGTGTACCATTATACACACATATCCTATATTTCCTACGGACATTGAACTTCAGTAGCCTTCACTACTACTCGTCTACTTCCTATTCCTTCATCATGCCTTTCCTTTCTAATTCTTATCTGCACATTGTTTCTTTTTCTCTTCTTCTACATACACATATCACCCACACATTTGACCTTGAAGGCTCCTATGCTTTGATTTTCTTCTCTGCCATTAATTAAAACTTAAGACCCACACTCATTTGTCATCACTGTGTACATAATTGCTGCTACCACAGCCCCTTCACAAAGTTTTCGAGGACCCTTGCTTGGTCTCTTCCATACACCTTAATCTTCTTTTCTATAAATAACCAAGCATCACTCACCTTCTATATCATTCCCCAAGATCACTTCACTAGAACCATAACTCTCTTGTTTGATAATTCTTCTTCTCTTTCCCAGCTCAAGACTTATTCTCTTTCTCCCCAAAGTCAACACGACTCAAGCACACAACTTTAAATTTCAATTTTTCATTTTCTCCATATGTTAGCCGATTAATTTTCTGGACAAACACCACCATAGCATATCCTTCGTGGTCCCATACCCGACTCCTAAACACATAGAGCTTGCTTTAGGAACCATGATATATGCAACACAGTCCCTTCAACAAATGGGTTATTTTTGAAAGCCCTTCAAATGAGTATTTGATAGAATATATAAGGTCTTGGAGTTGTGAGGGTTCTAAAACAGTGCCCAGAATTGAAAACGGAGGTTGGAAGAACCCTCACGCGCCCCATGCGCCAGCTACGGTGAGGGAGCTCCTATCCACTATCTTCCACGCGCGGCTGGAGGTTAGGGACGAGTGGAGTCACGCGCCACACGCGCCCAGCAGCCCTGCCACGACCCGTCCGTGCTGGTCCAACCAGATACTACCACGTGGACCAATCAGTGGCGCTACGTCATCAGAACGGTTTGGAGGTTATTAAGTGTCAAATTTGATCCATTTCCCGCTCAAAATGACTCGTTTCTAAGGTTTGACCATTCCAGACCCAACGGTGAGTTCTGTTTTGTAAAATACAAATTAAAAATGACTTAATGTCACATAACCAATTTAATTATAAAAATTGGATGCAATTAAAATGTATTTCATAGACAAAAACTTACCTCATGATAGGTCGTGTTCTGAAGCAGGACCTCAGAGTGGTGGTGCCTTCTTGGGAACGGTTAAAGATGCCAGAGCAGAGTTGTCCAAGATACCAGTTGGAATTAGCTGCAGGAGAGTTTGCGCTCGAGTTATGAAGACGCCACCTCTATGAGAGTGCTACACTATCTTCAGTTATCACGAGGAATTTGGGATACTCATTTGATTTGAAGGAGGAAGCTTGAAGCGACGCGAATGGGAAAAGCCCATGATGAAGTATGGCCTTACCCCGCAGTACCATCTGAGGAAGTTCATCGTGGTTGCCAGATCTTGGATCAACCAGCAATGAATGCCTCCACCATGGCGGTGAGGAAGATGGAATTGTTCAAACAGTTTCAAGGTCTGAAGTTGGATCAGGCTATCATGAACAAGGAAGCAGACAGACTGAGTGTGATGGCATGCCTCACTTGTCAGAAGGCAAGGGTGGAATGTGAGGAGCATGCAGAAATGTTTTAGCCCCGTAACGTCCCCGAGTGGAAGTGGGACGATACATCTTGGATATGGGTAATCGAGGATTGACCAAGTCAGCTCGCCTCAACTCACAGAGAAAATCTTCAACGTACAACGGACGTTAGAAGTATGCTTTCAAAGGATGCTGAACTGCACAGAACATGCCCAACATCACCTCAGATATGGAACGATATTCCAATCGCCCTTGAGGGAGCGATCCAAAGAGCTTAGAGTTGAAGCCCTCTCGTCGAATCGAGCATTTGGAAGTTATTTTAGTCAGGGTTAAGCAACACCCTAGACCGGAGATGCAATCTTTCGGGGACGTTATGCAAACGTACCCGTGTAAGTGACAACTCCCGACTGTCCGCGGCACTTTTCACACGAAAATCGGTTGAGTGTCCCGCCAACCTACGAGGTTTGGTGCCGTCCTTTTAATGGAATTTCTGTACAACGGGGATTTGCACGTGCACATAGGAACCGTAGAGCCATCAACCACACTATTTATTCATTTTGGTGTGGAATGTGCCTACGTGTTAACTTGAATGTTACCTACGTGCTTGCCTGCCTAGTTTATGCCTGACGGTATTTGAAGACGGGACCAAGATTCTTCTGTCACCCTTCGACGGTAAGACAAGGTTGAACAAATATTGGAATCACAAGGATTTCTGCAACGCATGTGCCTTGGACCATCGTAGAAGCTGGAGGGGACAACTACCTTTGATGGAGTTTATCCTCAGCGACGACTATCGTGCAACCTAGGGATGGAACCCTGCGAAGCAAAGTCTGGACGCGAGATGTTTCGAGCTACACCGAGGCGGTAGAAACTGGTACTTGGAGTTGAACTTGCTCGGCAACCCATGGAAGGGTTTGAGGCGAGTAAGGAAAGGATGGGAGCTTCCTAGAACAGACATGAGAGCTACTCCAGTAAGAGGACTAGAGCATGAAACAAGGAACATGCTTACCTCGAAAGACCCCAGCAACGGGAATCGCGAAGTCAATTAAGCCAGGATGGCTTATGCAAGGATTGTTGAGTCAGAACCCTCACAACCCTAAGGAAACTTATCACTCATAGTTTCGCCCATGAAAATCGAGGATAGGAATGATGAGGAGTTGCTGGGGAAAGAGTTTTCCCTAGCCAAGTAGTATTGGACAAACCACGGAAGGAACAACGTGGAAACCCGAAGAGAAAGTAGGAGAAGACATTGACGGTTCTGGGTCTATTTAAACTCGTTTTTAACATATTTTGGGATATCTTTGGCTATTGGAACTTATTTTGGGAGATATTTTGAGGAGAGCATTAGGTTTTCAAGTCCTTTCAGGTTTCTTGATTATTTTATGCTTTATTCTTTAAACTCCTGTTTTTATCCTATGATTATGTGTAACTAATCTCCCTTGTACTGGGGGAGATGGATTTGGTTATGAATATGGATTGATATGCTTTAGTTAATATATAAGTAATTTATTTTTTCTGTGTGTTTCTTTTCTTGTTTAATTGAATTCGGAGTGCACGCCGATATTATGCTCTACTTAGACATACCGAAAGGTTGGTGAGTTAAAGGAAACTGAAAAGGAACTGAATAAGGGTCTGGACTTACTATACATAGGGGTAACAAATTATTTGTGTTGACCAAAATTAGAACTTAATCTCTAATTAATAAGGATTGGATAGGGCGAAATTTGCTATCACTTGTTAATTAGAATGGATATTTGAACATGCGAAAGCAGCAGGTAGACACTTAGGTATAGCAGCGTAGAAGAGTGAATTTAACTTATATATTATCTATAGTGGGTAAATCCATAGGATTAACTAATGAAATCAGAACCCCAGTGCGTTTCTCTCATATGAATTTCCAAACACAGTTTGATTCTTTGCTTTGCTTTGATTTCTGTTACAATTGCTACGATTCACAATCAATTAATTGAAACCCCCCTTTTTCATTGCTTTATTTTTACGAGTTAAATCATTGAAATAAAAGTAAACATCACAATCCCTGAGGTTCGATAAATTAAAACCCCGGGCGAAAATGTATACTTGTAGTTTGGCACATCAGACATGCCTCTTTGTACTTCCATGAATCTAAAAGAAGTGAGCAATCTGTCTCGAAAATCACTCTAAAGAAACCCAATTCGAAGCAAGCTTTCAAAATCCATCGAAAGTGAACAGACTAAGCCTGCCCGGATCACCATGAACGGTTTTTGTGATGTGAAGACGAAAAGGGCGGGTCTGAAGCTTCTTCCTAGAGCTGGGTGCTGATGGCGACAGGTGGTCGGTCATCGTTTTCAAGCCCGGGAGGGGCCCTTAGAGATCTGGTGAGTGACCCTTTTATAGAAGGAGCAAGCTTGTGTTATCTTCGAGGATTGTGATGATGATCTTGTACTTGCTTTGCCCTGAGCCGTTAGATCCTGTGCTACCCCCAGATATCATGTGGTCTAGGTTACAAGAAAGTAGGGTCCAAGTCCTGGAGCACCGCGCTTGCTAGAGTATCCTGATGAAGGGACTATGACGTGACATTTGCGGGCACTAGCAGGGTGTGTATCTCAAGACTGATGTTCCCCCTAGGGTTTTTTTTGGATTACATCAAGCCCGAGAGGGAGTCGTTGTGCTTTATTAGACGAGGGGTGATCGGACAGGACCCTCTCGGGTCGCGTATTCCCCGTGTGGTAGGACATCGTTGGACGTTGAGGGGGTAATCTCAAGGGGTTTGACTAACGCGCTCCGATGAGGTATTTCCCATAACAGTACCCCCAGCCTTGACATTTGGCTACAAGTGCCAAGGGGTGCAACGAGCCTTTTCCAGAATAGAAAGCAAATCACTTTTGTCATTGTGGAGTCCAAGGAAAAACTTTCGTGCATGGAGTATGCAACTGCCATTAGTAAGCCACCATCATTCCTTACTACCAAAAGTAGCATCAAAAATTGCTTTCAACCAACCAAACTCTAGCAAAGACCACGCCGAAACAACCACTAATTGCGGCATAATAGTGACGATCATGAACGAATGTCATACAAACACTTGCTTCCAATTGAAGATCAGATCAATAGACAGGAAAGACCCCTAAAAGCTACCTTGTTTCGCCTATGGCCCTTGCGACAGAGAACAGCAGGCCCGAGCTCCAATCATCACCCCTCCTCATGAAACCAATAAACCAGGCCATTAAATCTATTACCATACCACCATCAACTCACATACACATAGATGAAGTGAACCAAATAGCTTGAGCATGAACACATTGCACCTAGGCGTGTATAACTCTCCAGGAATTTCAATTGCTCAGTTATTTCAATATCAGTCTCAATCTAACAAAGAACTTTTGAGCCCAAAACTAGTCGGGTGGAGAAAATATTTGTTTGGCACTATTTATTCCTTTATCCGTAGAGTACATTGAATGCACAGAAATGACCCCAAGATTGAATAATAAGGCATCATTGTCTTGAAAACAATTTATTTCACCACAAATCAGTGACCATACCAATAGGTAAGTGACTTTTCAGAATCGAATGCACCATGAGCTCCCTGCTTTCTTTCTTTTTTTGGTCAATGAGCTCCCTGCTATAAGGCACCCGCTTATCAACCCAAATGTTAATATTGGACCTATTGCCCACTCTCTAAGGATATCCCTGGTCAAGGACCCACCTGGAGTTGAAAATGCTCTTTCAGAAATAGTTATTCGTAGGTGGCTTCCAAGAATCCAAGAGAGAGCAATTTGGATAATATTTAGCTTTTAGCACCTTAGATGCAAGACTCGAGGAATTTGATAATAGGTGGAACCATTGTTTAGCCAATAAAGCAGTGTTGAAAGCAGAAAACATGTGAAACCCTAAGCCACCATCTTCTTTAAGAGCAACTAGACGCTCCCAACTAATCCAATGCATATGCCTCTTAGAGACATCCCCACCCCAAAAAAAAATGCTAATCATACCTTCAATTTGTTTGCAAATAATGTTGCATTTCAAATACGCACTCAAAGAGAAAGTGCATTACATCATATCATAGATCACATTTATCTCTTTTTTATTACTTTTTCACTTCACTAATTTTGCTTCTCTACACCCAAATGGGTGTCTACTAATTATTTTTGAAAAATATATGGCAAATACTTTTTTTGTCTTTCTAAAATATTACAATTTCCAATATGTTACATATTTTTTATTAAACTATCGATACTCTTAACAATTGGCCTGTTAGCATTTTTTTTCCCCAAAGTATCTCATGGGACTCTGAAATCACCTTAAATGAGTAGGTCTCCCAACAAATACTTCTCCATATAAACCACCAAGAAATCAAACCTTGAACTAAATATTTAAAAAGTCCAATTATCTACCAATAGTGCTATACCTTGTTGGTAGTTAGCATTTTCTTCAGGACAATGATAGACTTACTAGTTTTACTAATGTTAAATGATGCACAATATTTAAAACATAAATGATAGCATACTGTATCTATATTTCAAATAATTGAATCAAACAAATTAAAGGTCAATCATTAAACACATTTGAAAAACATATCCGAACAGCAACTTAACATTACACACAAGATTAATCTGTTTTCCTCCTAAACTAGTAGCGCATACTTACCATCGTTGTTTGTTTCACATGCTCACAAGAAAGAAAATCCTGGCTATTCTTACTGAGATGGATTACCTGTATTTTTGGTGCAGTCCAAATTTCTATCAGAAGAACCAAACTGGTAAGTCTAGAGAGAAGTTTAGTACATCATTTTCTCCTGCCATGAAAAATTGAGCTGACACAGGCACACAGCAATACAACATAGATTCACAATCAGACAAAGCTTACATGCAACAACTGGAAAACAGAAAGAAAGAGAAAAAATGAAGAAAAAAAAAGAAGAAAAGCCCTTAGCTTGAATAGTCAAAATAAATATAGACAGAAAAAATTCCACTTCTGGATGAGCATAGATGATTGAGAACAATTTCTTTTGCAGTGATTCAGATACTACAAAGACAATGGATACTCTACAGCAAAGAACATTTACTGAAAGTACAGTGGTATGCTCATTTTCTCATTTTTGCTTTAGTGAGCCCTTTTTAGATTTCTTAAACTCCCACGGTGGTAGGCAACCTTTATAGTGAGAGTGCAGAAATAAGGAAGACATTGATACTTCCCTATGGGGCATAGAGATTGATGACAAGCAACTGAAGGCAGTTCGTAGCCTCCTTTTTTCACTATCACACCCTTGAAAGTCTGGATCATTCGGAACAGTGGTAGTTTTAAGGGCATCAGGGAGTATGCAATTGCAATAAGAACCTACAAACAAGAAACGACAAGTTAGTAAAACATGACTAAGAATTTTGAGTGAGTCTGGGGAAATATTTGACTTCGAAAAGAATTTCACCCGACACCGCTCTTATCTGTGCAAAGCATAAAACTTGTTTCCTCTATAAAGTTCTTTACTATAAATGTAATAGGCTTAAATAAATTTCTAGTCCTCCATTATACAGTTGGATTTGGTTTAGGTCCCTACAATCTAATTTATGTGATTTTGATCCTTGTTAATATCCCAATGTTAGCTGGAGATGTGGCCAATAGAAGGCTAAGTCATCATTGCTACATGTCCATCAAAATCCTATGTGCATATTTTACAGCCCAATCATATCTAATTACCGACTCTATTAATAAAAAAATTCTCATTTTGTGAAAGTTAATCGATTTTCGATCTTTAAGAATTTTTTTATCAAGAGTTAACTATCAAATCTAACTTGGCAGAAAAATAAACCACATGAGATTACTTTGGACATGTGGCAATGGTGATTGGGCCCCCTATAGGCCAAATCACCCATTAACAGTCGTTGTGGGAACCGAAACCAAAATATATATGTAACAGTAGGGATCAAAACCATAAAATTAGATAGGAGGAACCAAAAACCAAATCTGACTAAACCTGTATTTAAGCCATGATAATAATATAGTCAACCACTGTAAGGCTATGCATGTTTAAGTATGTAAGTAGCGGATACGGGGAGGGAAAGTAAATGGGATGGGAAGGTTTTGATTTTCACTAGTTGCTTGGTTGGGTGGAAAATCACTGTCAACTGAGCTTCATGGCCAAATTTTCTGGGGTCGAATGGAAGGCAAAGTAGTTACACTTCACATGAAATCATCCAACACTTTTGTTGAATCAAGCTGGAAAGTATTTCTCACTCCAAATTTTCCACCTACTCAAACAACCATAGCCTTAAAAATGAGCCTGCAGTTGATGACAGATATTGCATTGTTGGCAGATGCTCAACCAAAAGGGAAGAGCAAAGGTGCAATCTATGCATGGCATGAAATAACTGAACCATAGGTTCCACCAAGCCGTGGAGCCGCAAGTTAAAAGCATTTTTAGGTTTCAACTGTTCAGGAAGAAGAAAAGTTCTGACACATTTGCATTGTTTACTGATGCAATCTAAAAACGAAAGGATGGATCTAGAGTTTCAAAGCATATCATATACCCATTCTTGCAAGACGATTGACCCATTTTGGTATCGAATTCCCTGTCAGCTTGTAACAAATATCTTCACAGAAATGATTGCAATTCTTCACAATCAAGTGATAACTATCACCATAATAATCTGCAGAGAGGCGCTCCATGAACTCTCTTATCTGGAAAGGATCTAAGCTAGTAGTTCCCATGAATATTGACTTCCTAAACTTAAAGCCGGGACATTGCCGAGGTTCAACCTCAAAGACACCACTTGTTGGATAGTCATGGGCTCCAAATGCATATTCTACTCCATAAACTGTCAGTACAGCAACTCCATTTTAGAAAATATTCATGGAATAGAGTTAAAAAAAAATTCTACACATAAAGCAAAAAGGAAAGTAATCCTCACAGATATAAATATACATAGATGCATAGATATTCAATCTCACTAAAATATGAAGGTACGTCAATTTAACTTTCGCTTATAGATGTGATCAAACACTCTTCTAATACAAATCTCACAGAAATATGAAGTTACATGTATAGAATATTCCATCTCACTAACATTTTGAAGGATGAAATACAAGAGCATACAACAACAACCAAGCCTAGGATCAAATGCCAATTAAATGATCAAACACTCTCAAAAACCAATTTTTGTGAAATAAAGACTAAAGTTTAAGTTCCATGGAAAGGGGAGTTGGTGGCATGGTAATAATGCCATAGAATTGAACTGAATCAAAACTTCAGATAAATAGTTTTGGATATATTTGAAAAGAACTAAAGTGTTTACTGACCTTCAACCCCAGAGTGGAAAATACCAAGGCCTGCCCAATACATATAGCCATTTACTGTTGTCAAATCATATACATTGAGATAGACAGGTGTATTCTCAGGTTTGTCACCAGCTGATTTCACTTTAGAGAATACGCAAAAGGGGGTGACTGATTTGTCTTTGAGACGAAGACGTACAACTGAGGGCCAGCCACTTTTAAATCCAGATTTCATTTTATGACTGAACTCAGGAAGCATTCAATATCTATCCTACCTGCACATGCATCGTGACAAAGCATTCAAAAACCATTTACACAAAACATCAAAATTTCTTTTATCTTGAACAAATTAACAGTGAAAGCAATGGAATCTCTGCAGCCAAATCGTTTTTTCCAGCTAACGCCATTACCAATTTGATGTATCTCAATAAGAAACCACATGACATGCATAGAATCCACATATCTAATGCAATATACTGTCATTCATGATCAGCCAACACTATACATACAATATAGGGTAAAGATAGAATGGCTACGAATGGTCCTTTCTTTTTCATACATAGCTTGTTTCAACTTTGGAAGGCAGGGAATGCAGAATTCTCTTGATTCAATTGATGATAGTACAGATTCATTTTTCTTCCAGAATCAGACTAGTTTTTAATGCTTTATAGAAAATGCAGCAGCAGCAGCATGGCCTTGTTCCCATGTCTATCATCATTTAATTAAACATAAGAAAAGATCTATCATCATTGATGTTGTCAGGCAAATCTGAGCCTTTCCTGATTCACATGGCTGTGAATCATCTTCCAAGTTTCATTAAGGATGTGGTCCCTCTGTGTGCTTTTAACAAACGATATCACAAAATGATGTTATTGAGACTAATAATAACACCAGCGAGAAAGTAATTAAAGAGGAACTATGAAGGATAGATCAAGGTATGAGAATGAATGAGTGGTGATGGGCAAGACACCCACAGTGAGCAATTTCAATATCTTGGTCAATAAAATAAAATGAAGCTGGAAGGGATGTATAAAACCGAATCTAGTCTAGCCAATCTAAAATGGAGTAAAAGGAATTTTGTGGGTTAACTCACTGAATCTACAAGGTCTATTTTATTGACCTGCCATTCTTTTCATTCTTTGTGAGTATTATGACATCTAATGCACCTCTTTTATGAATAGCAGAAAATTTTCTAATAGAACCAAGACATTCAAAATTAATACACATGGGTTCGGGGACGGACCCAGGTATGGGCAAAATGGGGCATTCGCCCCCCAAGAGAAAATATTTCTTAATAAAATAGTATTCAAATGTTGTTTCTGCCCCCTTAAAATTTGTATACTACCTCTTTCAAGTAGTGACTGTTAATTGTGCTTGATGTGTTAAATTTTCTCCCCCTTACCCATTTTTTCTTGTTCCGTCCCTGCAAGAGTTATCAACTTTAGAGATCCTATCATGTTTTGCTTCTTTACTCAGAAAAACACCATAGCAACTCTCTCATATTTGAAAACCTCCATAAGAATAACCACTGCTTTACTGGGCACTAATTTGGATATCAGTAGGCATAATATTTAAAACAACAAATCAATATATTCAGCCATGGTACAAAAAGGAAGGCCAGTAACCACAAGATATGCAATTCCCACAATACTTGACATTTCAAGTAATTCAGACACCAAATGATTAGTATATAAATTCCCTTTTAGCTTTCTTTTTTGATCTAGATCATACTTATCCTCAGATCAAGGCAATTCCACGTGAGCCAATTTACTTTTAGCTACCAATAGTTGAAATGTATGTAACCTATTAGAGTTTGGACAAGGCCTAACACTACCCAAAAAGAGCTTAGAGTTGAGGATTATTTTACCCTTTAAACTTTAAAGGACCTTAACAGCCTAGGATTGGACATTTGGAGTGTGGAGATCAAAAACATCATATTCATAGGAATGCCCTTATCCCTATCATGGGATATTACCGGGCAGGTCAGTTCAAATCTACAATTTCAAAGGGTGGTCCAACAATAGATTTAGGATTAGCTTTGATACCATGTTACAATTTGGGCAATGCCTAACTATACCCCTAAAGTTAGCTCAGGTGTGAATAAGGCCTTCATTAGTCATATCTCTAGTCAATGTTGGGCATTCACATAACTCATACCACCTATGTCTTGCTATCTCTTAACTCAATGTGCCATGTCAACTCCAAGTTAATCTAATAACAAACTTCACTGTCATCCATTTGTTACTCTCAAGTCCCAAGTTTTAAAATGAAGCTACAGGTCCTCTGGGCTCATCCATAGATCAACCTAAACCATAATATTTAAACACATACCTTTCTGGATTCTTATAATTACATACAACCATAAATATTATGTATGTAAAAGTGTCTGGATGTCAAATCTAGAAGCTTTACATTATTATAGAATACAAGCAAGAATCAAAAAGTACAGCTTGAGCAGTTTCATATGCATCAATCTCAATAACCCACCTAGATTCCACAGCAAAATACCCTTTTTTTTCATTTTATGGGAAGCACAAATCTAATTAATAACGAGATGGCTTCATGATATGTGAAGTTCCGACTTCCAAGCAGAAAAAAGAGGAGTCAAACTGAGTAATGAAGATTTAATAACATAAATGAAGATCTGACTGATATCTGAGCAAAAATTTTGGTGCATGAAAGTAGTGGGAGAAAAATTGCCAAAATGTAAGGAGAGAGAGAGAGAGAGAGAGAGAGAGAAGAACATCATAGGTCATATTCCATAGATCAGATTGGAAAACCAAGGAAAAAATTTACACAAGGATAACAAGAAGCAGAGTAGATGATCTTTCACAAGCAAAGCAACAATGAGAAGAAGAAAATGCATACAAAAAATTCAGCTAAATAAAAAAAAATAGGAAAAGAAAAAGGGGTGGATACAGTTGACCAATGCAAGAAACATGGAAATCAAAAAGACCCAGAAAACACAAACCTTTTAATTGCAAAGAGAGAGTGAAGTGAAAAACTCCACCAAACAGCCATCGTTGGCTCAAGACAGAGGAGGAAGAGAATGGAGCTATGTGTGTGCCTGAAACTCGCACATTGTCTCAGCTCTCCTCTGACTGACAGCGGTGAAGGCTGTGAGGTATAGTAAGAAAAGGGTACTTCAGACAGAACCTACTTTGTCTTTTTTGGTGCCTATGTATCAGGAAAGATAATCATAAATAAGCCATTTCTTCTGGTAAATGAGTTTGAAAAAAAAAATTCATTCACACTCTAATTTTTTTCTCTCATTTTTACCTATATTTTTTTATTTATCCGTATTTTTTATTACATTATTTATTATATCTCTTATTTTTCTATTTTATCCGGGAAGTGGATTTGTTTATGAAACAAGTATTATTAAAAAGAAAGTGAAAAACAACAAAACACGAAATTATGCAACGAAAAAGTGAAAACCGTGAAAGAAATTCTGTCTGGATTTGACACTTTGACATTGACTGACACCATGACATTGCGTTGAATGATGACTTACTCTCTCCTCTATTGATTTTTGGTTTTTACTTTCATTTTAAAAAACTTGTTAGTGTGTGTGTTTTTATTATTATAACTCTATTGATTAAACAACACTCATTGCTCATTAATAATAGCTGGCACTTTCAAAAAATAAAGTGATAGCTGGCTTAAACAGCTTTTTGTCTCAATAGGATATTTGGGTTATGTTTAGATATATAATAAAAAAGTCGCTTAGTGGCACTGAGGTAAAAAAAAATTATTTAATATTTTGATACATATACCCAAAATAAGTATAGAGAGAAGGAAAGAAGGAGGGAGATTATCGAACATCTCATTTTTCCACAAAATAATAATATTGTTAATAATATTATTATTAATATTTGATTTGTGTTTATGATTTTATGTGTATGAAATAATTGAATAGAATGAAGATTAATTAGGAATAGAATATAAAATTATATTATGATTAAGTTAATAGATAAATGAAAGTTAGAACATGAATTATCACTCATTAGAGATTAAGAAAATTTAATCATGAGGATTAGTGGATAATTTCTCACTAAAAGTTGTTATTTTATGTGAAAAATCCTAATTTATGTTAAAAGAAATTAATCAATTCTTTATGTGAGGGAGGGAATTCGAGTTTAGAGGAGTTTAGGGACTGAAAATGGAGTTTTAAGAAGTTTTGAGCGAAATTGGGTTGCTTGTTGGTGACTTGAGATGGTGAAGGTCACCATGCCAAGTGACACTAACACACTCACATGTCTTCCCTTAGACTCTTCATCTCCTCTATATAAGGACGAGCTCAGTAGCTCTGAGCCTTCAGCACACTTCCCTTTAACCATACCGAGGCTCTGTTGCTCTAAAGGTAGAGGGAAACTCTCACTTCTCTCTAGAACTCAAGCTTTTGTTCATCTTCTTTCTTTTCTGTTCCTCGAAGAAAACCTTCTCAAATCCTTCTAAAAACATCACCATCATGTTTCTGGGTAGCTAAATATCTATTCTGGAAAGTTTGGTGCATTTATGGGCTGTTTTTGGGTGTGTTCATCGTGTTCTTCATCGTCGCCCTGGCTTGGAAGATTCCGGCGAGATCACCAGAAATCATTCGTGTTTTTCTCCCTCCTCTAGCCACCAACCCACACGCCACGACCACCACTCTTCTTCTGGGGACAAGTAGATTCCGGCATCGGTCTCAGATCGTCGCCGGTGGGGAGCGCCGCTGGTTCATCTTCTTCGACGAACCCATTTTCCATAATCTAGTTTTCTTCGGTATTTCTTCTTATGAATCCATTTCTTAGCTTGTCTCGATGATAATTAACATGAATAACATAATTTAAGGCCCCTTAATCTGTGATTTTCGAATTGAACAAAACTATGCTTATGAACATATACTGAATACGTAATATGTGCTTTCTGGTCTAGTAGGATTAATTTTTGGACTGTGGGATTATGTTTAATGAACCCTGTAGAAGCTCTAGAAACTCAGAAAACGGAAGAAAACCACAAGGAATGAGAAACTCGAATTTCTATTCCTTGAACCCTAAAAGGGTGGCTATGAACATGGTGTATACCCTAAGCTTTGATCTGAAATGATTAAGAATGATGTTATAAACTGGATTGAGAATGTGTTGGTCTGAAAAACAGGGAGAAAGAACTCAAGTTATGAGTTTGGTCATGAAAGGCTAGGGTTTCATGCTTTGAGAACCCTAATCATGGAGAGTTTGTGGAAGGAAGGGGCTAGCCTGTGAATCAGAATTGGAGAAGGTGATGTTTATGTGCTGGTTGGACCTCAATCAAGTGGAAAAAAATATAGGATTGTAACTAGACTTGATTAATTAAGGATTAGTTTGTTTAATTGGTCAATGAATAAACTAATTAAGTTAATTATAATGTTGATTAGTAATGAACTCTAGTCATGGAATGGGTTATCTAAGTGATGTTAGAATTCAAAGTGTAAGTTAACAAGGGTTAAACAATCTTAATTAATTATAGTTAAGTTAGACTTAACTAAACTGGCTAAGGAACCTTAATCATAGAAGGTTAAGTCAAATAAGGTAATTAAGTAGAAGAAGTTAATCGAAAGGATTGATTAAGAAGGTTCATGTAACACCCCGATTTTCAGGACATTACTGTAGCAAATGTAAATAAACATGCGAAAAATCTTTCGAGCTTATGAAAAAACGAGTGTATTTTTTTTTTCAAATCATGCTAAAGACAACATGCATTACTTATATATATATATATATGAGATGTATCTAGTGAGAAAGCTCTTTTTATATGAGAATGGTGAGAATAAATCGTGGCCGTTAGATATAACAATGGGTGGTCCTGATTAAAAGAAATAAGTGGTCACATGACCACTTAAAAATGTCATGTGACTTTTTAAACAAGTCACGTGACTTATTTCTTTTAATCATGACCATTCATGGTTAGATCTAACGGCCACGATTTATTCTCACCATTCTCATATAAGAAGAGCTTTCTCACTAGATACATCCTCTCTCTCTCTCTCTCTCTCTCTCTCTCTCTCTCTATATATATATATATATATATATATATATAAACTCAAAAGATGAACAGCATGTGTGTTCTTATGAAAATGAGAAAGAGGAAACTCAGAATGATGACTTTAATGAATATGAAAAGTGTGGACCAAGTCATTCTGTTTCTGAGCGTCTATGGACTTTATATATGCACTAGAGGTCGTCCATGAACCATCACAAGGTTTCCCAAACATTATGAGACACATTGGTTCATGAAACAACACATCTGTCGACCTGGTAATCAATTACAGAAACCTGGTAATCGATTACACTTAGTCGTTTCAGTTTGAATTCAAAATTCAAATTGTTTAATCGATTACATGAATGTGGTAATCGATTAATGCCTTCCTGTAATCGATTACACACAACCTATAATCGATTACAGATAGTCCAGAACTCAGTTTTTGATCGTTCAAGACCTAATTGAGTGTTCCTACCAAGTTTTACTTGTGAGAACATATTGTACTCAATTAGTTGATCTTTTATGAGCCTTCAAATGCAATATTAACCTTAATAAAGCATAACATACTAAGTTAACAAGACTTACTAAAAGCAAGAACCTTGATGATTGATCTTGAAGTTCTGAGTCGGTTCTTGAAGTCTTTCCTTTCTTTCTTGAAGTCTTTCCTTTCTTTCTTGAAGTCTTCTTGAAGTCTTTCTTCTTTTTGTGATGTGTTTGTCTTCATCAAAACTTTAGCAAAGTCCAAGGACGAGACCTTCTTCACAGGGGTTCTCCCCCAGGTTGAGGGGGAAGCACCAGCACGTGAGGAACTCGACGGCCCCGGCACATTGCATGGAGCCCAAGTAGAAATTGAGGTGAATTTGGGGGTCGGGAGTCCCCATATACGGGTATGCGAACATAGGCCAAACGAAACCCCGGGGCCAGGGTCTTAGGATGATCTCTTGGGAGAAAGGGCCTCATACCAGGGGAGCTGCCAAGGTAACTTGGTGGGGTGTCGATTGATTTGGCCGGTCCTGAGCCGAGGGTGCGTCCCTTTGTCTAAGGATCCGAACAGACCCCTCGTCACGAGGAGAGGGTGAATACTTGTTGCTTTAGATAGCCTCCACATGAGCAAAGGCTCTTTCTGATCGGAGCTGATCGCGCTCTCGCTCGAGCTGTCTGATCTGGGACTTCATCTGTTGGAAAAGGGCGAGGGATTCTTCGCCGAGGCAACAGGAAATGCTACAAGATCTGCAAAAGGTGTTGTGATAGGAGGTGCTGGATAGGGACGTGGTACTTAAGGTGCACACACCAGGCATAACATAAGGCAACAGAACAATGTTGCAATTGCTCCACAGAACAATGTCCAACATGCCCATTCCTCACAAGCAGGGAGCTCATTAACTGCTGATGTAAGATGTGATTTGGTTCCTAGGAGTTCAAAGAGGCAAAGGGTTGTTGTGGGGACTCAAGATAGCAACAATGCTATGTAGGGACTTAGGGAACTGTGTAGTTGGCCTTTTTGTGGGCGTCTAAGAATTTGTCAATATTTTCTCTTAACTAAGTGTTTGGTACATTTTGGGATTGTAATGATTCTGTTTTAATGTTTTGGTACGATTTGGATGTGTGATTGTTAATGAATGAATGAAGTTGATGTTGTTTATAAATGAATGGAATTACATAGGTTGTTTATGAATGAATGGAATTTTGTTGTTGTTATTGGTATTGTTAAGTTTGGCTCATCAGGAAAGGGAAGTTGCATCGTCTGTTGCGTAATAAATTCCTATATATCTTGTAACACCGTTACCCTAAAAGTCAAATTTGAATGATAATGGAGCTATAGCTACTCTATAGCCGCAGAGGTAGGCTCAATTGGCTGAACTACGTGAACAAAGCTTTCGTGTCTGTCTACCCCTATTTCTCTCAAGTTACTCTGTGCAATTCAAGTGTTTTTGCTAACAGGTATTGCCAAAAGAATCATGTTAACAGGATACATGAATGAATTAATGAATGAATGAATGACTAAATAACTGAATGAATGCTACCTTATGAATGAGGATCATGTTAACAAGATAAATTTCAGAAACATCAATTTCCATTGCATTACACTATCCATTACATCCACCAATTCCATTACAATGGCAATTAAGCCTTTTCATTTCAAACGAAAATTCTTCCATACCATTCCTAAACCTACAACCTATAAAAAGTGCCCAAAGTCTACTGCAACCCCTCAACCCATCTTACATATCAACCCAACCACAAGAACAATTGCTAAGAATAGACTAACAGCCCAACCAACAAAACAACACATAACTAAGAATTTCTCATTTTTCTTCATGGCTTCAATTCTTGCCAACAAGCCAGCAATAATCTTCTTGTCCCTTGGATTACCATCTTTGTCGTGTCATACAAAGAACTCGCACATCTTATGCCCATAAACCTGGAAAATCAGACAGTGCCAAAAATTAGAGTTCATAACAAAAATTGGAAGAAAAAAACCACAATTTCAATTGCTCAGAAGCAAAATCGGGTTACCTTATACAGTCCACAACCCCAAAATCATCTTATTGGGTTTTCATTGCTCCAAGATGTAATCAATGGAGCTTCAACCCCACAATCGCAAACTTTTTCTGCTTCACACTTGCAAAGGTAGTAGACGAAGCTTCACTATACCTTCCCATCTTTCACGTCTTCAATGTATCTTCCTCACTTCTGCTTTGCGGATTCTATTTTTCTTCTCTGGTCTTCTCTCATTTTCTTCTGTTTCCGACCTTCAAATACTGTGGCTATGATGAAGAAGAAGAAGAAGAATGGTGATGGAAGGATATGACCGTTGAAGGAGAATAGACCGTGCCAGTCACGTGTTCATACATATTAATCACTTTTAATTAAGTAATAATAAACGATTAACTAAATTAAACTACTTTTATTATATTAATTCTGGTACAGTCACATGGGCACAACATTGACGGTCCACATCAGTTAATGAACCGTCCACGTAGACCGTCTTCATTAGTGATTGGACGGAGCACTGACGGAGGGACCAAAATCGCACACAAAAAAAATTCCAGGACTTAAATCGAGCGTTTTGAACATTAGGGACCCAAATCGCACAATCGTGAAAGATAAGGGATTAAAATTACAATTAAGCCTTTAAGAATTTCACTATATATTCCTGGGAATATACATTTTTAACCAAGCACATGTTATAATTATTCCGAGGAATGTTGCTAAAGATTCTCGGGAATCGAATTAACTAACCAAACACATTTTTAATCCAGGGAACTGTGGAAGTTATTTTATTCCCGGGAATGATTTATACCCAGGAATCATAATTTCCAATCTTGTAACAAACGCAGGAATGTTCATACCCAACCTCCATATTCTCGGAAATGTCTTTCCAAACCTTGAAACAAACACCCCGTAGAAGTGAATAATTTGTGGCTTTCTTTTTCGTTCCATCAATAATTAATTAGTTATCCTTGCAAATATGAAAATATTTTTATTTTTAGTAAAAATTTTCCATCATTTCAAAAAAAACTTTCCATGTTTATTTTTTTATTATCAAACCTAATTTAATAATTCAATTGAAGTGAATAATTTGTGGCATTATTTTTTTTCTAATGTAACCAAACAGCTGCACTGATGAGACTAATCTTTTTAAGACTCGAAAATCACATTAAGTAAATAAGTCTCCCTCAACAAATCTTTCTCCATACACACGCTCGAGACGTTAATTTTTGTTCCATCAATCATTATCCTTGCTATTATGAAGATATTTTTACTTTTAATAAAAACTTTCCATGTTTATTTTTTTTATTATCAATCCTAATTTAATAATTCAATCGAAGTGAATAATTTGTGGTACTAATTTTTTTTTTCTTCCTAAGATAACCTCACGCACCTAAGATAACCTCACGCATGCAGTCAATGAGATTAATCTTTTTGAGACTCAGGAATTACAATAAGTGGCTGACACCTGTCTCAACAAATTTTTCTCCTTGCACACCAGAGGATTAAAATGTGGTTTTATTGTTTGTTCCCTCAATCATTTCCCTTGCAAATATGAAAATACTTTTATTTTTAATAAAAACTTTCCATGTTTATATTTTTCTTACCAATCCTAATTTAATAATTCAAACTTTTTTCCTGAAAAAAAATTAGAGGCAAATAATATTTTATCAAGTAACAAATAATAATCCAATTTTGCCAATATACGTCCAAATATAACCGTCATTAACTATTCAAATTTCAAAATAATAAAACGGTGTCTCTGTGTGTGTGTGTTTTATTTTTTATTTAATTTAATAATTATTTTGATACAAAGGGGAGACACAAACGTGGTTATAACTTGGACAAGAGTCTTTCGCGCCACACAACACAAGGTTTCTCTTGTCTCTCTCTCTTTCTTCTTCATCTTCTCTCCCCTTTCTTCACTTCGCATTCGCTACTCTTTCAGTTCCGGTAAAATTTTCACGCTTTTCTTCATTCTTCAACTTCTACCTGCTTCAATTTTTGGGGGTTTTCCCCTTATTCTTATTCTTTATTATTATTATTATTATTCACCGATTCAAATTCAAATATTTGTCGTATCTTATTTCAAAAATAATTGTGTTCTTTATCTATTCATCTTCTCTATGCTTCTTTCTGGGTTCTCCCCCTTTCAGTTCATTGCAGTGCAGGTGTGCATCTATTTTTTTTTTTTTTAATTTCTGATAATGCAACATTCAGATTCATTCTGTGAAACTTTTTTCTTTTAATGAAAAAAAATCAATTGGAATTGGCTTTTGATAAGGAAAAAAAACCCTCTTTTTTGGGGTTTACTTGTTAATCGGGGATTGCATAACTGAATGAGGGGTCATCTTAAGTTTCATGGCTTAAATGGAAAGAGAAAAAAAGAAAATTGAGGGCAATGAAGGGATAAGGATTTGTAATTTTGTATAATTGTGTCAATTTAATGGAAATAAATTTATTTGGCTACATATGTTCACAGTATGTTTGGATTCGCGTCTTCCAACCCTAGAATCGCTTATGTTGTCTCAAAAGCAACTATTTAAAGCTTCGCGATTTCTTGTTTATATTTTCCAAACATTGCACTTCTCGTTGTTTGTTAGAAGTCTGAATCTATCAGACTTAATCAAGCATTATCTGGTAATGCTAATGTGGGGGTGTTTGGTCAAGTAATTGATGAATTTCTGGTGCAGCTTTCAATCTAGTGTACCCAATATTTTCTTGACAATGTGCTCATAATTATTCATTCTGTAGAGAAAGTATGAGCAGACTAAAGGATTGTGCTCTAATATTGTTTTGTGTCTCCTTAATTTGTTCATTGCAGGATTCTTGCTATCTTGGTGTTTTGATTTAAAAGCAGTTATTCATTTATAAACCTTCTGGGTTTATAAGTTTCTTGAGCTTGATGGGGACGGAAGAACCCAATAAGTTTGGCACACCTTACAAATTTATGGTGCCTGAAGATGTCAGTAACCATGCTTTGGTTTTTTTTTAACTAACTTTATATGCAGTCTGCTTATAGCTGATATTATCTAATTTCTGTTTCTTTTTAATAACAGGTAACTCTAAACAACCCTTTCCGGCATTGGACTACTATGCAGGTGCGAAATTTGAACCAATTTGCATTTGTCCTTTGTTCATGTGTAATTGTGTTTGACATATATTGAGAAAAAACTAACTTACTGCATCTCTTTTAAATAGGCATATTACAACACTGGGTCTACTCAAACTCCCCTTTTAAATCCGCATGCAACCGGTTCTTACTTGTATCACCACATACCATCAAATCAGGTATGATAAAATACATCTAATTGCATTAGAGCAACTTTTGTCATGAATAAGTGAATGGCTTTGTACATTTAATGCATATGATAAACTGCTTTTGCATTTTGTTCAGGATGCTGCGTTAGCTTTTTCAGAGATAGTTCACAAGACTTATGGTGAAGGAAACTTACAACCTGAAAGATTAATAAACATGGAATCACGAGAAAATGGTAACAAATCTTCAATACAGAAAAACAACAGGGATGGAATGTCAATGAAGGTACATTTTGTTTTCCTGACATAATTTGGAACCAAGGGATTACGAGATGATGGCCATGACACTAGCAATGTGTGTTCTATTAAATTTTTATTTATTTATGTGGCCGGGGAATATAATGTGTGATTTCCACTTCTATGTTTAGAACATTTAAAAAAATGTACCAATTTTTGTATTGTTGACAAAAAAGTCCAATTATATTCTTACAGCTGCTGCAGGATTTTTCTTCAACTATGGACCAGCAATTTAATATGGTACCTGGAAATGGTAAGGTTGAGGGTCTGTCTTTTGGTTGTTTTATAATCTGAGATTTGAAAAAGGGAAGATGATAGGATACTTGGGCTTGCTAAGGCCCAGAGGATTTGGCCAGTTAGTTAGGGGAAAGAGAGTGGGGACCAGGTGAGAGAATAAGAGTTAGTTAGTGAGCTGGCAAGATTTTCCGGATGGGGGGGGATTCTGGTATAAGTAGTGAGAGTGAGTGCTAGGAGGACTAGGCTGGTTATCCATGGTTTGTTAGAGGAGAGATTATCTCTCTGGTAGGAGTCATTGACTCTGGTGTTTTTCTCCATTGTAAGAGCTTTAGCTCATCTACTTCCATATAATATATACATATTTCAATTCAATCCTTACCTGGTTCTATCATTGGTCCGACCTGCCGGATACGAGAGAGGAGCTAGCGATATTTGGGGTGTCCATGCCACCGAAGATGACGGAGAGAGTTGATGCACTGGAAGCCCGAATGGCAACGCTGGAAGAATCGATGCGACAATCCCTCGACGAATTTCGCCAATCTCTGGTTGGGGAATTCACCAAGTTGCTTCAGGGTCGAACGCTGGGGAAAAGCCCGGTGACGAACAACGTAGAGGATGCTGTGGGTGAGTTCAGGATGGCGGCGAAGAAGGTTGAACTTCCACCGTTTGATGGTACCGACCCGGTTGGCTGGATCACGCGAGCAGAGACATACTTCGAAGTTCAGGGAACGACAGAGGAAGTGAAGGTGCGATTGACTAAACTGAGTATGGAGGGAGCCACCATTCACTGGTTCAATCTTCTCCGTGAAACAGAGGATGTCCTGACTTGGGCCAAGCTGAAGCGAGCCCTGATAGCACGTTATGGAGGGTGCCACAGCGCCAATCCCTTCGAGGAACTCAAAGATCTGACGCAAACAGGGAGTGTCGAAGATTATTTGCAGGAATTTGAGTTCGTTTCGTCTCAGGTGGAACGATTACCAGAAGATCAATACCTTGGTTACTTCATCGGCGGCCTTCGACCGGAGCTCCGGCGACGTGTTCACACGTTCAATCCAACTACACGTCTTCAGGCTATGCGTATCGCGCGTGATGTGGAGAGGGAGTTGGAGGGGCCGACGGCGCTTCGCAACGGCGGAGTGAGACCATGGAAAGGAAATAGGGATTGGGTAGAAGCCGGGTCGGGTCCAAACCCGAACTCAACTAAGAGAATTTATGGGTCTGGGCCCAATACGGAAAACCAGCCCAAGGAAGGAACACTTCAACGTGAACGTCCTCCAACCCTTACCCAACCAAGCCGCGCTGGAAGCGATGACGGAAGGCGCAACAACGAACGGAACCGCGGCATCAAGCATCTACCTTACTCGGAGCTGATGGATCGTAAAGCCCGTGGCCTCTGTTTCCGATGTGGGGAACGTTTCCATCCTTTACATCAGTGTGCCGACAAGCAGCTGCGACTAGTGGTGTTGGGTGATGATGAAACCGTGAATGGGGAAGGCGAGGTCATCGCGATCGAACTGAAGGAAGACGAGGAAGAGGAACCTGTGACGTACAGATCAATGGAGTTGCTCGAGATAGTGAAGGAGATTCGAACCCCCAAGGTACCTCCTTCATCCTTATGCTTAGAAGGGAAAATGGGTGGGGTCTCGATGGTGGTCCTTGTCGACACTGGGGCCAGCCATAATTTCATTTCGCCACGGGTAGCCGCAGAGTTTGGGTGTCCGTTTGAACAGAATGAAGAAAAGAGAGTGCAGCTAGGAGGTGGGTATCGAGGAATTACGAAGGGAATTTGCAAGGGGGTAGAAGTTCAATTGGGAAGGTTTCAAACCATAATTGACGCATATGTGTTGGAATTAGACACCCTGGATTTGGTACTTGGAGTAGCTTGGTTGCGGAAATTTGGAAAAGTGACTTTTGATTGGGGGAAGATGTCAATTAGCTTTGGTTGGCAGGGGGAATGTGTGGAACTGCAAGGCAACACCCCGGAAGCTTCGAGGTCGAGGAAGGAGAAACAAAATTCGTCACAAGCAAGATTGTTACATTCTCTACTGAAGGGGAACTTGACGAAGTCCAACCTTGCTGGGGAGCAGAATCGGACTGATCAACAAGGTGAATCTCAGCAAGTGCTAGATGAATATATGGTAAGAGCTCACCCAGTGATGAACATATCTCAGTTACAGGACGCCATCAGAGATACTGCTGTGGAGGTCGCACCCCCTGAAGAATTAGAAATGAAAGTGGATAAGCTTGGAGAGCAAGAACTGCTGCGGGTCACTAGAGAAGTTCTGCAAGGAGGACAAGGGACAAGACTTCGGGAAGATAAACGGGAGGATGAAGCTGTGTTGCAGAGTCAATTTTTCCCTATAAGCCTTGAGGACAAGGCTGCTTCTGCAGGAGGAGGCAATGATAGGATACTTGGGCTTGCTAAGGCCCAGAGGATTTGGCCAGTTAGTTAGGGGAAAGAGAGTGGGGACCAGGTGAGAGAATAAGAGTTAGTTAGTGAGCTGGCAAGATTTTCCGGATGGGGGGGGATTCTGGTATAAGTAGTGAGAGTGAGTGCTAGGAGGACTAGGCTGGTTATCCATGGTTTGTTAGAGGAGAGATTATCTCTCTGGTAGGAGTCATTGACTCTGGTGTTTTTCTCCATTGTAAGAGCTTTAGCTCATCTACTTCCATATAATATATACATATTTCAATTCAATCCTTACCTGGTTCTATCAGAAGATGTTGATTAATATTGAAAATTATAGTGCAGTTCATATAAGTAACAATCTTGTATCTTACTTCTTCGCAGAAAATTCAACTGTATTCAATCATAATTTGGGAACAAACCACAACGCATCCAGTACTAATGCTCAACTCACAAAGCTGGTACTAAAAACTTTATAAGTTTTCGTATCATGTTTGATTAGCTTTTATTAGTGGCTTAGCTAAAATACAACAATAAATATTCTGAGATAATATTCAGAACATATTCACATGCACATAATAAGGTTTCGTTGATGTAGTTGTGCTTTGGATTTTAAATTTACAGATTTTAATGCTAGTAATCAATTGCATATTCAATATTGAAATGAACATATTAAGAAAGTAACTAAAGAAAGAAAAAATCATACTGATTAGCTCCTCTCTTTTATATTATTGATATATCTTATAAATTCTTTAAAGCAAAATTCATTTCTACATAAGCATCTATAATTAAGATGAAAGAAAATATGACTGTAGTGTAAGAAAGGGAATTTAATGTTGATTGCCAATTAACACTTGAATTTTATCATATCTCTAACACATTCCCTTATGCAAGCCCTTTTGCTTAAAGCAGCGAACTATGCATAGGCTCAATCTACCTTGTTCTGGAACTTCACTTTTAGAGAAGTGAGGTGGCAAGGATTAACCTCCAACCTAATTGGTTAGATATCATATGAATGACCAATTCTGCTAAAACCTTAAGTTGTTAGGTGAAGACTTACAAATGAGACGCTCTGTATACACAGTATATGGGTTGAGAACTTGATATTAAGAATTTGGTTGAGAACTATAGCTATAACTCCACCATCGGTCTAGACCTATCAATAAAATTAGACGATCCACGCCATGTTGTATTGTAAATACTCGTACTCTGTTTTCTTGCATTGCAATTGTTACATTTTCATCTCGTTAAAAATTTTTCTTTTGGTTTTAGTTTGCACTTGCATTTTTCCTTTCTACACTCATTCATGTCAATTATGAGCTTTTCGTATGAAATTGTACTGCCATTTTATTATTAGCGTTCTAGCTAGAGATGTGTGCTTCATTAGAATGATGGCCTCTGGTGAATAATACTTTTCAGGATATAGATTCCTTCTTAAGATTGATCAGTTTGATTCTTACTCCTGTGGCTATGTCTAATGTCTAATATTTCTTACTGAGCTGCATTTCTTTTGACAGGAAGCGGATCAAATAAGAAAAGAAAGAAAGAGACTCTCAAACAGGGAATCGGCTAAGAGATCAAGGTTACGGAAGCAGGTATATACTAGTAAATGACTATGCATCAGTGTAGTCAAAAGCTAGCTTTTAAGCTAAAGCGTAGAGGGTCCTAAAGCGTAAAGTGCTAAAGCGTAAGCCTTGGTCGCTTTTGATATTTATATATATGTACGCATATAAATACTTAGATGCATATAAAATGGTATAAATAACAAAAATTCTTAGGTTGTCATACATAAATCATAAAGTATCATAAAACATAACTCATAATTCATAGGAATGTCATACATAAGTCATAAAATACTAATCCAAAACACCATAAAACTTAAACATAAAGTAGTTATCATCATCAAAGCATAAAATTTGAACATCAAAGTTCTCATAATCAAAGCATAAAACTTAAACATCTAACTTAAATCAGGAACTTGTCCAAAATAAAATCATTAGGTTCCTCCATAAGATCATCATCATCATTTTCAGGTCCATCAATTTCATCAGAGGATGCCGGTGGCCTCTGTAGTCGCCGCCGGTGGCCTTTATAGTTGTCGCCGGTGGACAGAGGACAAGAGAGAGAAGGGTCGCGAGAGAGAGGAACGGCTGCTGAGTGAAAAGTGGGTGAAAACCCTATTTTCACTAACTGGGTCGCGTAAACGGGTCAAAAAACCCGACTCTGGATCCTGATGAAAGCTCAGAAGCTTAAAAAGCGAGCTTCTGCCAAGCTTCTGCACACTATGGGCTGATTTGAGCTTTAGCAACCGCTAAAAGCACAGGGTCCCTGAAGCGCGCTTTTGACCATTGCAACCTGATTTTGTGGATCTGTTCTAACTATTTATCCTCAGAATCTCAGCAGGTATATACTAGAAAATGACTATGCATTGAAACCTGATTTTGTGGGTCTGTTCTAACTATTTATCCTCAGAATCTCAGTTAAACTTAAATAAGAAATTTCCTACTTCACATTTTATCACTTTCTGCTTTCTATTTTTCTTCGGTTTTTCTGATGACCTTAAAGGAAAGGAATCAGTCAAACGGATGGAGGAAATTGAAAAGGAACCACACACCGACTCATGATACATAGACTATTTTGTAATTTACCAATCACCCATTTATTATGACACATGACCCGGCTAAGGCTTCACTTTAGATAGTAAAGATAGATAGAATGAAAGTTATTGAGAATTAATTCCAAATATCAAAGAAAATAAGGTTTTAATTTTGGCAAGGGCAAGCACTAATTTTAAGTTGGTACCGTTTTATTATGTAGTGCATATATGTGACACATTACTTAAAGTGCATGTGTACTCAAAATATTAGAAAATAATTATCCAGATTGTTCTGCTTGCCTCCTATACTTCTGCTATTTTTTTGTGTTCCAGAGCATAAACTTTATTGAAAGGACACCTCATATCTTAGTGGCCTTCATTGATTATCAGTCCTATAGAACATGCTTATTTTTCTAATTTTCTAAAAAATATGCTAAATTATTCCTCATTATAAACTTATAGTACATTCTCACCACTCTTTCCATTTCTTCGGAACATGATCATAGGAAATTAGCTTACGAATCATATCTTTGACAATCAATATGGAAGTTATAAATTTTACTTGTGCTTCTGTACGACTTTTCTTACATCTCTAGTAAATTTGTGATAGTTTTTTATTTTTGAAACTGATGATACATGGAAACAATCAATGTCCTTAATATTATTATTTCACACTATGTTTGCATTATTTTTGTCTTGGCAGAAAGAATGTGAAGAGCTACATCAAAACATGGACACGCTTAAGGATGAAAACTCCTCGCTTACACAAAAGCTTTTAAGGCTTTCTGAGGAATGTATGGAGCTGAACAATGAAAATGATTCCATACAGGTCCATCATTTAATCCCAACCCCTATTTGTTCAATTACTTATTATTCATTCAACGACAATACTTAGATTCATACTACATGGGGATCTTGTGTTGCTGGGAGGTCAAGAGGAGTCCAAAAGCATAGGGGATACCGATCAATAGGCCAATAGAGAAATCCACAATAATAGGCTTAACACCATATATTAACTTAAAGCAATAAGGTTGTGGGTCTGACTGAGTTTTCTCACTTATATGATAGTCACTTATTTCATTCATTATGAATGTGGGACTTCATAACTCATTGCTTGAATTTTCATCATTAGTCAGCATTACTATGCTCTCCCTTGAGTGGAACTTACAAGGTTACAAACCTAGAGCTTAGTCTTGACCAGTGCTCTACAATCTAGGTTTTGCAAATACTTTAGCACCAACCATCCTCTTTAAATGCTGGACCCAACGAAACCATCAACTTTGACATCACTTGTGAACCCAGAAGACACAAGATGCCATCAATTGCTAAGAGTGAGATCACAATTGTAGATTTGACACCATATTTTCACCCAAAACTTTAGGGAATAAGCTTATGGATCTACTCACATGGTCCTACATGAAAACTTCATCACTCAGCATTTAAATTTCTAATATATTATCTTTCTTAATAGAAAGTTCACAGTTTGGTTAGGTTATTATCGCTCCATGTTAACTATTTGCTGTTTTACATTAACTATTAAACTACATTCTATTTTAAATTTGCGGGAGCCTTGCACATTGTGAAAATCTTCGGTGATTTTATCCAATCCTGAACTTGTGATGGGTTTATCTTGTAAAAGACACTTGGATGCTTACCTTAGTAGGGTGTTTAGAGAATAAGTGAATTAGAATGATAGTGATAATCATACACGCAGGAGTGCAGCCTTTTATATAGATGGTGCCGTGGCCTATTGATATAGATAGAAGCAATCAACAACTTATTTTTGAGTAGCTTATCTTAGGTTTCCTTTATCTGAACAATTATCTTAGGATCTTATCAATTATTTGTCTTGTTGCATATTATGCAGTTAAGTTTGTGAGAAGGCTGAATTTGTTTTGTTCTCAAGATGACATCCTCGTTCAGTTTCTTAGACAACATTTATTTATTCTTTAGCTTCTGATGATGGTTTATTAAGAAGTTATGAACACATTCTCTATTATTTCTTCATTGGAGTTTACTGACATTTTAAACATTGATCAATATACTATGCTAGTGTATTGACTTTTAAAAATTATACCAATCATAAAGATTGTCTTTTAAGAGTGTGATTGAAAAAGTGTGTTCTAGCATTTATCTGGAAGTTCATTTCAGATCTTGAGTATTGTATTGTGTTTCCTTATGCTAATAATATGTATGTGATTTGGTTGGGGACAGGAAGAGCTGGTTAAGATGTATGGACCAGAATCAATAGCAGATCTGTTGCCCATGAAGCCTGTTTGACACTGCTGCTGGTGGATTCACTAACAAAAGTTGAAGATAAGGAAGCATCTCAAATATCAAAATATATAGTTTTTCTCTTTTAATTAGGGCCAGTTTTGAGGTTTGGCCCTGCTGAAGTTGTCCAGATTAAAGAAACTCCGAATAGAATTGAGTGAAAAGAGTACAATACTGATATTCTTGTGGATTTCAAATAATAATTTGAAGAATTTACAGTCCATATTCCAAATGTGTCAAACTTCAATTTCAATTTTAATTTCAACATTAAGCGTTGAGGAAATCTTAGTGCAAAATTTGGTTTGTATGTGGTTGAACATAGAGCTGTCAATATGGGCTGCAACCCGCAGGCTGGCCCGGCCCAACCCGGCCCGTAGGCGGGTTGGGTTGATGAAATCACAGCCCGTTTAGAATACGGGTTAGAGCAACCCGGCTCGTTTAACCTGCGGGTTAAACGGGCCAGCCCGCGGGTCAAACGGGTCAGCCCGCGGGTTGGGCAATAAAATAAAAAAACATTTTTTGGCTGATTCTCTTAAATCTTGGGTTGGGCCACTAAGTCTAAGTGTCACGTGAAAAGTGAAGTGAGTCTGCAAAGATAAGGGAGTGATTTTCTTCCATCTTGGGTTGTGTTTGTATTGGAATTCAAGAATGACTTGGAGTTTGAACTTGAATTTAGATATGCACAAAGTGTATGGTGCAACATTGTTAATTTGTTATGATCTTGAATTAGTAGGTTTGGTAAAATGCATGTGTTAGTATTTATTTAATATGATTTTTTTGTTACTTTTTCATCATTTTTTAATTGAATTTCCTAATTTTTAGATTTTTTTTATTTTCTACTGCCAAAACGGGCCAGCCCGCCAACCCGCGAGCCGGGTTGGGTTGATTAATTCCTGGCTTGTTTAGAAACGGGTTGCTCCAACCCAACCCGTTTTGAACCCAACCCGTGACGGGCTAGCCCATATGGGCCGGGCTGGCCCGTATTGACAGCTCTAGTCGAACATGTCTCTACTTTTAGTTGTGTCCAAATTTTAAGAAAAAGAACTTCATTAAACTTCAATTTTAAACATTTAATCTTTGAAAGGAAGAAATTAGGGGTGTTGTCTACATGTTGTGGGTTGATTCGAGTTTAGGGTAGAATAAAATTCAAACGGATCAAATTTAATACTCGTATTCTCTATGCTCCTAGCATTCCTAGCTGTCTAGATCCACCAATGTGCAGCAATAGAAATTGGGTTAGAATCATCTAAAACTCTTTTAAGGCATAGCCTAGAATCAGTCTGCAAAAAAGGATCACTCTCTACATAAAAATTCAAACCATCCAAGTCCTTCTAGCTTGTTGGCAGTCCTGAAGACCAATGTTGTCAGACTCGAGATTTTACGCAGAAACGGAGCAGGGGTGCAGACTCGTAGAATCGTATAAACGTAACACGGATGTTACGATTCTACTAATATACATAAATATATTATATGCATATAAATTCATAATAACAAGCACTTCAATAGACTTGCATAATCCATAATATTGTCATTGTCTATAATAAAGTACTCAAATACCAAAATGTACCATTAGAAAGCTTTACATCTCAATGTACCCAAAAAAAAGTTTTAGATCTCAATGTACCTAATGAAAGCATTACATTCCCAATGTACCATAAGAAAGCTTACATCTCAATGTACCAAAAAAAAGCTTTACATCCCAATATACGAAAAGATTATGATTTGTTTGAACGAATGTATGTTTTGATTAAAGAAAAATTAAAGCAAATTCGTGTTAGGAACAAGGTTCATTTTCATGATTTCATATGGGATAACTATTCTGGCCTGACAATTCTACCTAGAGAGACAAACCAATTGGTCCCATTACAGCAACAAGAGGTAACAACAAAATTTACAATGATGGGGTCCTCCTCGGAGTAGCCATCAGATCCCTCCAGCCATCCAGCACCACCCCCGCCTGGGGCTTGTCCGTTAGAGTCCGTGAGGTCGATCACGGGAATGTCCACGTCAATGATGGTAGTGGAGACCGTCGTCACTACCTCATACGTTAGAGGCACTGATCGTCATCAATAAGTACCTCAGTGCTACTGTGAATACCTGCCCCGGGGTCATCTATCAGTCCTGAGGTACCAGGCCCACAGGATTCGGGGCCAAGTCGATCTTTCTCGATGTCCGCTCCTCGCCGCCTGAAAACACTATTCACAAAAATCTTCTGCACAAAATTGGTCTTGAAACGCCAAACGAAATCGTTTGGTGTTTTCATATTCTCGATCTGGGGTCCTGAAGTCGTTCGTTTCGCTTACTGAAGCTTCGGCTAAAAGTCCCGTTAGCGCGAAAAGTCCTTCCCAGGCTCCGGGAGGAAACCATATCAATATTACAGTCGTTCTTCACGAAATTTTCCACTGATTGTCTTGGTGATAGTGGGAACATCTCATTGTCGTCCGAATTCAAAGTCAGGTCTAGCTTGGTTTCCTACCAAGTGTCGCAAAAGAGTACTTCGTCGGTGCTTCGACCGATGATATCGCTTGCCGATGCCGCCGAGCGGATCCAAACAGTACCTTGGAATAATTAAATATTTATTTAATTACTGGGGAAAGTTTCGGGTGTTACAATCCTACCCCCCTTAAATTAGTTTCGTCCTTGAAACTATAGGTCAGCGAATTGCTTGAGTATCTCCCTACTCTACTTTCTCTTCGGGTCTCCATGTTGTTCCTTTCGTGGTTCGTCCAACACTGCTTGGCTAGGGAAATTCTCTCCCCTTGGAATTTTCTTACCGTTCTTGTCCTCGGTCTTCATAGATGAAACTTCGAGCAATGAGTTTCCTTTGGGTTGTGAGGATTCTGACTCCACAAGCATTTCATAAGCCATCCTGGCTTAATCGACATTCCCGACTCCCATCGTCGGGGTCTTTCGAGGTAAGCATGTTCCTCGCTTCATGCTCCTGTCCTCTTACTGGCGTAGTCCTTACGCCTGCTCTGAGAAGTTCTCATCTTTTCTTTACTCGAATCAAAACTTTCCATGGTCTGCCGAGCAAGCCTAACACCAATTACCATCCTGGTGTAACTTGAGGTATCTTGCATCAAGACTTCGCTTCGCAGGGCACCATCCCTGGGAGGCACGACAGTCTTTATTGTAGGTAAGCTCCATCAAAGGTAGTTGTTCCCTCCAGCATTTACGATGGTCCAAGACACTTGGCTTGCAAATCCTCTAGTGATCCCAATATCTGTTCAGTTCTGTTTTGCCGTCAAAGGGTGATAGAAGAACTCGGTCCCGCCTTCAAATACCATCGGGTATAAGGCTAAGGAAATAAGCACGTAGATAACCTTCAAGAATATATCACCAAACCTCATAGGCTGGTGGGACACTCAACCGATTTTCGTGCAAAAAAGTCCGCGGACAGTCGGGAGTTGTCACTTACACGGGTACGTTCTGCATAACGTTCCCGAAAGATTGCATCTCCGGTCTAGGGTGCTGCTCAACCCTAACTGTAACAACTTCAAAATTATCGATTCGACGAGAGGGCTTCAACTTTAAGTTCTTCAAATCTCTCCCTCGAGGGCGATTGGAATATCGTTCCATATCCAAGATGATGTTGGGCACGTTTTGTGCGATTAAGCATCCTTCGAAAGCATACTTCTGATGTCCGTTGTACGGTGAAGATCCTCTTTGCAAGTGGAGATGAGCTAACTTGGTCAATCCACGATTTCCCATACCCACCAATGTACCGTCCCACTTCCCCTCGGGGACGCTATGGGGCTGAAACGTTCCTGCAAGCTGCTCATGTTCCACCCTGGCCTTCTGACAAGTCAGGCACGCAGTCACACACTTAATCCTTCGCTTTCTTATTCCTGATGTAACACACAGAATTTTCCCCAGTAATTAAATAATTATTTAATTATTCCAAGGTACTGTTTGGATCCGCTCAGCGGAATCGAAAAGCGATATCATCGGCTGAAGTATCAAAGAAGTACCTTTACAACACTTGGTAGTAAACCAAGCTAAACCTGACTTTGAGTTCGGACGAGAACTAGACATTCTCACTATCACCAAGACGATCAGTGGAAAATTTCGTGAAGAACGACTGTAATATTGATATGGTTTCCTCCCGGAGCCCGCAAAGGATTTTTCGCGCTAACGGGACTTTTAGCCGAAACTTCAACAGGCGAAACGGATGACTTCAGGACCCCGGATCGAGAATCTGAAAAGCTCCGAACGACTTCGTTCGGCGTTTCGAGACCAAATTTATGAAGAAGAATTTCGTGAATAGTGACTCGATGAATAGTGTTTTCGGGCAGCATGGAGCGGACTTCGAGAAAGATCGACCCGGCCCCGAATTGTGCGCGCCCGGTACCCCGAAACCAATAAACGACCCCGGGGCGGATACTCTCAGTTAGGGGTGTACAGAACCCGATCCTGTCCCTTGACCCGTCCTGGCCCATGTCCCTTAAACCCGCATTTCTTCGGGTTTCTTCGGGTTTAGGGACGAGTTCGGGTTTAAAAATTGAACCGGTCAATATTTAGGGCCGGGTGAAAGTCAAGTTCAACCCGTCCCAACCCGTTCCACAAACATCATTACACACTAACTTCAAAACATGGTTTTGTATATCTTCATTTATAGTTTGGTTTCAAGTGAATATAATTTGTATTCTTTTCTCTAATTAAGTATATTGTTATGAAAAACTTCAGTTCTATATAGTTTCTTCTATAATTCATTGATATGATAGAAATTAGTCTTTTTACATAATGATATGTATTTATAACTATTTGGTGAGATTTGAAATTGATATTCAATTTGTCCGTCGGGCCAACCTGGACCCGTGCTTTTGCGATCGGGTCTGTGTTAAACCCGCACCTCATCGGGCCTCTCCGGGTCTAGGGACAGGTTTGGGTTTAGAAACCAACCCTATCAGTATTTAGGGCCGAGTAAAAGTTAAGACAAACCCGTCCCAACCCGTCCCATGAACACCCCTACTCTCAATGACACTGAGGTACTCACTGATGACCAGAACCAGATGAAACCAGTGACTTGACGCACTGACGCATTGACGCGATGACGCGCTGACGCACTGCGTCGTCATAGATTAGGAATATAATAATAAAATATTCAATATTTTTTCCTAATCTTTTGTAATCCTAGTTTGGTCCTTTCCCCTTCAAAGTTTATGGTTTAGTCCTTGCCCTTTGAGAGTTGACACTTTGGTCCCCAAATAGTAAAAAGAGATTTTTACTTTAACCTTTTACCCTTCACACTTTGGTCCCTAGGGGTAAATAAAAATTGAAATTTGGCCCCCAAAGCCCATTAAGAGCCGCGGCCCACACCCCTTAAGTGAGGGTTCCTTGTGTTTTTTTTCATTAAGCCTTCATTAGTGAAAATTAAGAGAGAATTTAGAGAGAGAAAGAGGAAGCTTCATTTTCTTCCTCCATGGAGGAAGCTTGGCCGCCCCTCCTCCTCCACCATGGAAGCCCCTCCACTTGCTCCTTTGAGGTAAAATACTCCTCTCATCCCGATCTACATTTCTACCGATTCGATTTTTCAATTTGTTGAGTTTGGATTTTATGCAAGTACTAGAACTTGAAAGTCCCTTCACAAATGTTGTTCCCATGACCTTAGACTTTAATTTGAACTGATTGGAATTTTGATTGTTTGAGTTTTTGTCCCTAGAGAATTTTCAAGTTGAGCTTTTGCTAGGGTTGTCTTTAGGAAATGTAAAACATATAAAGTCTTAGGAAATCTTTATCTATCATGATTAAACTTGAGGTAATATTGTTATTATTCAAAACATGATAAAACATGGAATCGTTTGAACTTAACAAGAACTTCAATTCTCCCATCATACTCATCTCAAACTCGCTTTGCATAAGATTTGAAGATTCCTTGCACAGAGTTTCATTAGTAGCACCAAAAATAATATCATCAACATATAATTTAACTAAGATAAAGTCGTTTGATGAATTTCAACTAAATAGAGCATTATCAACTTTACCCCTTGTGAAGCCATTACTCATGAGAAATGAGCTTAGACGATCATACCATGCTCTTGGTGCTTGCTTCAGACCATACAATGCTTTCTTCAGCTTGAAGACGTGATCTGGCAAGGTTGGTTCTTCAAAGCCTGGGTGTTGCTTTACGTAGACTTCTTCTTCAATATATCCATTTAGAAAAGCTCTCTTCACATCCATTTGATATAACTTGATTGAATGTTGGCAAGAAAGTGCTAGAAGTATACGAATGGCTTCAATGCGAGCAACATGAGCAAAAGTTTCTGTGTGATCAATTCCTTCTTGTTGATTGTAGCCTTAAGCTACCAATCTTGCTTTGTTCCTCGTCACTTTCCCATCTTCATCTACCTTATTTCTAAACACCCATTTGGTTCTAATGATGATTTTCCTTCAGGTCTGGGAACAAGATTCTAGACTTAGCATCTTTCGAACTGGTTAAGCTCTTCTTGCATAGCTAGGATCTAGCCTTCATCTTGTAAAGCTTCAGCTACATTCCTTGGTTCTATTTCAGACAAAAATGCATAGTTACCATAGTTGTGGAATGAAGATCGGGTTCTTACATTCTCTGAGACGCTTCTGATAACCTGATTTGGAGGATGGTCAGGTTTGAATCTCCAATCCCTTGGAAGAGAGATACCGCTGGACGTCATGACTTGATCGGACAATGCCGAATCAGACGATGGAGCATTGCACGATGGTAAGTCATTTTCTTTAGACGATGGTTGACTATTGGACAATGCAGCTTGATTGGACAGTTGAGCTCTGGTGGACGATGGTCCATCATTCAGATCTAGACTTGAAAAATCTTCTTCAATATTGGTTTGATTCTCATAGGAGTTATGATCATCGAACTTCACATTAATTGATTCTTCTATCACCATTATTCTTGAGTTTTACACTCGGTAAGCCTTTGAATGAGGGGAATATCCAAGAAATATTCCTTTGTCAGATTTAGCGTCGAACTTCCCGAGATCATCTTTGGTGTTGAGTAAAAAGCATGGGCATCCGAAAGGATAAAAATAAGATATATCAGGTTTCCTCCCTCTCCATAGTTCATATGGAGTCTTTTTTCAGAATTGGCCTCATAAGAATCTTGTTTAGGATGCAACAGGTTGTATGAATTGCTTCGACCCAAAAGTATTTTGGCAGGGAAGTTCCACTGAGCATTGTTCTGGCCATCTCTTGCAGTGAAATGTTCTTCCATTCTACTACGCCATTTTGTTGAGGAGTTCTGGGAGTTGAAAGTTAATGAGTGATGTCGTTCTTCTCACAGAAGCTATCAAACTCTTCATTGATGAATTCTCCTCCTCTGTCTCTTCTAATTGACGAGATGCAATAGCCTTTCTCGTTCTGAAATCTTTTGGAGAATATAGTGAAGGCCTTGTATGTTTCATCTTTATGACTTAGGAAATGAACCAAAGTAAATCTTGTGTAGTCATCAACAATGACAAAGAAATACCTTTTTCTAAAACAACTAGCCGTTCTAGTAGGTTCAAATAAGTCCATATGTAACATCTCCAGAGATCTACTTGTACTCACAATGTTCTTCAAATGAAAAGAATTTTTTAATTGCTTTCCTTGAAGACATGCTGAGCATATGACATCAGATTTGAAAGATAGTTTTGGCAGACCACGTACTAAGTCATATTTTACTATCTTTGTAATGGTCTTGAAGGATGTATCCCTAGCTTCCTGTGACAAATCCACTTATCATCCTCTGGTGACACTAGACAGGTTACATTTTGACTTGCAAGGTTTTTCAAGTTCGTCTTATATAGATTTCCTTGTCTCTGAGCTTCAAAGATAACCTTGTCATTATCATCAGTGACACTACACTTCACTTTATTGAAGGAAACAGTCATCCCACTATCACATAATTGACTTATGCTAAGTAGGTTATGTTTTAATTCTTCAACCAAAAGAACATTCCTTATTATAGGAAGAGGAGCCTTACCCACATCACCTTCTCCTACGATGAAGCCCTTCTGGTTACCTCCTAAGGTAACTATTCCACCGTTGTCCTTAGAACGGATCTTTGGGAACATAGACTTTCTTCCCATCATGTGACATGAGCAGCCACTATCCAGGTACCATTTCTCTTTTCTGCTTTGTCCTGTTAAACACATCTACAACAGGAACAATCATAGATTTAGGTACCCAAATTTTCTTGGGTCGTGATTTGTTAGTTGTGGCTTTAGGTGGAACTTTCTTATCATAAGAAGTTCTCTTTGTGGTTTGTTTGACTCTATGTTTTACCACAAAAATCACAGGTTCAGATGATATGGTATTGGACGATACATATTTAATGTCAGACAATACATGATTAGACGATGATGCATATGACATGTTACACGATGTAATATTGGATGATGCAGCATTATCATCATTACTTTCATAACCTAGTCCGCTTTTATCATACATTGTTCTGTTGTTTCCACTTAGTCTCACTAGGTTGTCATAACCATTTGTAAACGATGAAAGATCTTTAATTAGAACCTTAACTCTATCCTTGAGAACTTTTACTTCCTCACAAGGATATTGTTCTTTCAAAGTTTTGTTCTCTTCAGTTAGCAAAACGTTTTCCTCCTTAGAGGCATCGAATTCTTTTTGAAGTTTTAGAAAATTCTTCTTAAGGTTACTATACTTTGTAGATAAAGCATGTGAAAAGTCAAGCAAATCATTATAATCTTCTTCAGAAATTTCAGAAGTTACCTCATCTTCCTCGTCGTCTGAAGCGTCAACAGACGTCATGAATGCATAAAATGATTCTTCATCGTCTTCATCTTCTTCATCGTCTGAGTATTCTTCAGAACCTTCATTTTGGCCGGTGAGTGCTTTCTTCCTCCTGTTGTGGTTCTTCTGAAATGGTCTTTTTGTAAGTCGAGGACACTCAAATTTTAGGTGGCCAGGTTTTCTGCATTTGAAGCAAACGATAGTGCTTTTCCCAGAGCTTTTGTTAGAGATAAGTATCGTCTGCTGTTGAAGATGCGCAAAATCGAGCACAACATAGTCTGGGATCGTCTTCCGTATTAACTGACAAAGGAATACATCACCTGATCTTATCATCTGATAAGGATCATCTGTATGTTGAAGTAATGGATCGTCTGCCAAGCTATACCGTCTGACCAGTACTGTGCTAGCTGTAAAACAGTTATCTAGTAGTACTAGCAATCCCGGAATATCTTGGATCTTATCTTGTATTTATTATTGTTTATGTTTCCCAATGTAATAGTTGACCTCGGAATATCTGTCGTTCTCTCTATGTAAATACAGAGCTTGTAACCATGAATAAAACAGAATAGAAGTGCAGAATAATAAGAATACAAATTCATCCCAGCACCTTCGACTTCTCAATTATTTTTCCCTTTACTTCAAGAACAACCTTCTGTTCTTAACATGGTATCAAAGCCAGTCTAGTCCATGGTTTCTTTTTGTTCTTTCTTTTCTCCCATGACAGAAGCTCCGCCTTCGTGTCAAGCTTTACCCTTTTCGTTGTTTAATTTTCTGACGCTGAGACTTATGAATAGAGGGGTAACACCTGTTAACGTTCCTCTAAGCTCAAGCCTTTATGCTTTACATATTTCTTTATTTAACTTTTCAACGCTGAGGCTCATGAACAGAGGGGTAACCCATGTTAACGTTCCTCTGAGCTCAAGCCATGGCTGTAAGGCCTCCGAGATTCAGATGAAGGAGCACAAGTCAATGACCTCTGAGGCTCCCACTGAAGGACATGCCCAGGCAATACTTCCTCGGACTGGCATGGAAAGATCATTCTGAAGTGCCTTTATATTTTATAAATCAAAACAAAATATGCCTTTACTTTCATCTACTTTCACCTGGTGAAGCAGATCTGGTGGATCTGGCAAAGAAGTCCAATTCATCTTCCATGTTCTTCATTTCTAGCACCATGTCGTAACCCTTCGCTCCGAGCACAAGCATCAATGTCAAAGGGGCGCAACTATTCCTGGCATTATATTTCTACTCTTGCTCGTGATGCCTGCAAGGGAAGTACAAGCAAGCAAGTTGTAGCTAAGAAGGCCAAACTTAACGTGTTTTCAAAGGCTGTCTTCCTTCTCACCCACGTTGAGTTTGCAGGGGGATGTTAGAGATAAGTATCGTCTGCTGTTGGAGATGTGCAGAATCGAGCACAGCATTGTCTAGGATCATTTGTCGTATTATTGACAAAGGAATACATCACTTGATTTTATCGTCTGATAAGGATCATCTACATGTTGAAGAAATGGATCGTCTGCCAAGCTATATCGTCTGGTCAGATGTACCGTCTAACCAGTACCATGCCAGCTGTAAACCAGACATCTAGTAGTACTAGCAATCCTAGAATATTCAGGATCTTATTTTATATTTATTATTATTTATGTTTCCCAATGTAATAGTTGACCTTGGAATATCCGTCGTTCTCTCTGTATAAATACAGAGCTCGTAACCATGAATAAAATAGAATAGAAGTGCAGAATAATAAGAATTCAACGTTCTTCCCAGCACCTTCGACTTCTCATTTCTTTTTCCCTTTCCTTCATGAACAACCTTCAGTTCATAACATCTTTGTTCTCCATCTCTTCTAGAATTGGATGAGACTTTTCCTTGTCCAGAATATTTTCTTTGCTCTCTTCTTGGCTCGTTCTTGGCTTGTCTTCGTTTAAGCCACATATTTTTGAACCTTCTATTGAAGAGGGCTTCTTCATCGTCTAAGTGATCAGACGGTTCTTTAGCTTCCTCATATGACTCTTCAGCTTTTAGGGCTTTAGAGGATCTGGATTTGAAAGCTACAGATTTACTCGTTTTAGCATCTTCATCGTCGGCAAGTTCAATCTCATGAACTTTTAATGATCCCAATAGATCCTCCATTCTGAGAGTGCTAAGACATCTCAGGATCTTGGTGATTTGATCAAGATTGTTATATGACCTACCAAGATTTCTCAACCCATTAAGAATGGTTTGAAATATAGAGAACATATCGTCTATAGATTCATTGTCCTTCATCTTGAAGGCTTCGTATTGAGTGACCAACATACTTATTCTAGTATGCTTTACATTTGAGGTTCCTTCATGGGCCATGGCAAGTGTGTCCCATATCTCCTTAGCAGTATCAAGATTGTCAATTTTATCATGTTCGGTCTTGCTTAGAGCACACATGAGAAATAGCTTTGCTTTTGAATTTAATTGGTTCTCTGTGCGTTGTTCATCAATCCATTGCGTCTTGGGAATGGCTTCACCTGAAGCGTTTCTGGGAATGTAGTTGCCTTGTTCAACGATGTCCCATAATTTGTAACTTGCGGATCCTATGAACAGCTGCATTGTTTCTTCCAGTAAGGGTAGTTTGTACCCTCAACGAATGGTGGCTTGTTCGTGGGTGAGCCCGTTGGAATTGCGTTGCCCTCCATGGATCTTTTTCTCTGTTCTTGTGAAAGTGTTGGATTCTCAGAGCCTTATGCTCTGATACAAATTGATAATGAAAGAAATAACACAAGAAGGGGGGGGGGTTTGAATTGTGTTTTAGTTTTCTAAAAATTGTTTTTACAAAACATATATAAGTTTTTGAAAAACTTGAGTAGCGGATAAAATAACATGGATCTTTTTCTCTGTTCTTGTGAAAGTGTTGGATTCTCAGAGCCTTATGCTCTGATACAAATTGATAATGAAAGAAATAACACAAGAAGGGGGGGGGTTTGAATCGTGTTTTAGTTTTCTAAAAATTGTTTTTCAAAACATATATAAGTTTTTGAAAGCTTTTTGAAAAACTTGAGTAGCGGATAAAATAACAGAGCGTAAAAGATAAAGCACACAGAGAGTTTATACTGGTTCACCCCCTTAAACGATAGGGTTACGTCCAGTTCTTGGCTTCTCCAAGATTTTCCACTATTCAACCCAGAACAGTACAAGTATTAAACATGACTTCTCCCAGTATTCTACAGGACTTCTCCCAAGTATTCGACAGGGCTTCTCCTTACAAGTATTGTATAGGACTTCTCCTAATTCTTTAACAAGTTCTTTTCTACAAAGTCTCTTCAGAAAGAGTGAGGTAGAAAGATTAAGAACAGATAACTCTAAGTATAGAGGATATGACTCTTTGGGAATATACTTGAGTTTTGGCTAAACAGAGAGGATCAGACGATAAGTTCCCTGTTTGGGTGTCAAGGCTAGATAGTGTTATACATTTGGGATATTTTCACACTTGGAAGATTTTCTTCTCTTGAAGGTTTTGACACTTAAGAAAAATGAGAACCAGAATGGTTCCGCCCGCGCGAGATTCCAAGAGGAATGCGCGCAAGCTTACGCGGGACTTTCCCGAGAGCGTCTTCTAGACGCGAGCTCGCGGCTGCTCACAACAGTGGGGCGCGGTCGCACCACCCATTGCTCCAGCATCTGACTTTTCTCTCTTTTGTCCGATTTTGTCCATTTTTTGCATTATTTTCATCTAGAAAAATATAAATAACATAGATAAGATTATAAAAAATATAACACTTTATTAACTCAAAATAACAACTTAAATACTAATAAAATAACAAAAAGATAGTAAACTAAGGCATAATTCAAATAACAAAATATCAAAACTAAACTAAGTAAAAACTCAAATAAAACCTTCCAACATAATTCAAATACTATAAAAAAACACAAGAAAATACTTTAAAAAATACCGTTATCAATCATCTATAGCATTCTTCCAAACCAAGGCATACCTGGAGGATGTAGTATGTTCTCCATTAACATACTAAATATGACAATCATCTTGAACCCTCGGATTACGCATGATAAGTTCCTCTAGAAGGCGCAAAATGATATTCAAAGGTAGCTGCGTCCAAATAGCTTTAAAATCCTAATCCTCATTTTTCCGGGAGTAAGTCTATTATGCCCTACAACCCTCTCCGAGCAACTCAAACCCATATCATCAACCCTGTCGACCGTGCGAACATCATCAACCCTATCATTTGAACCACCCTTCACTCCGCTACCCGATGAACGTCGACACGAGAGGTTACAATAACTCTAACCGAGGTACCACCTTCAAACTTCTAAGCATCGGTCCCACCACGGAGCCGCTCCAGAGAGCGCGTCGAGCCAGGACCAGCGATGGAAGACTGCCACACCCAGGCGTACTGAATACTAGCATATCGACTCCCCTATTCCTGAGTAGGCTTGGTCTGTTCATTTGGCGCCGTCTGTGGGGATTCGGTAAAATTCTACCTTCATCACAATGGGGAAAGCCAAGGCATCCAAGCAGTAGAATTCCAAGAGACAAACCACCACAGAAGGACATGTGGAGACTCTGATCGAGGGGCACTCACACCAATCTCGATCGGCACCAGGTCGAGAAGAGGTTGTGGCCAGAATCAGCAGGGCGCCCAGTCGGGCCCCGCTAGGGCAGAACCCATCACAACCTCGGGTCGCCCCCGGACTGTCCATCAGACTAAGAGATGTCAGAATGACTTTGGATCAACTCAACGAGCGAGTTTTGGCCATGGAGTGTAGATAGGAAACGCCCGAGGGAGTAGAAGCACGACCCCTTGCCGAGGAATCTCTCGCTGTATTTCAGCAAATCAAGGCCCAAATCAGGCAGCAAAAAAAGAGCGTGATCAACTACAGTCGGAAAGGGACCAAGCCCAAGCGGAGGCTAGCCAGAGTAGCAAACACTCGCCTTCTCTCACGGACGAGGGCTTCGTCCGGATCCTCGGACAAAAGAAAGAACCATCGGCCCAAGGCTAGCAAAACAGGCACAACACCAGATTCCCCTAACCGCACCGATCGTAAGAGGCCCGTTTTGTAGGGAGATAATCTTAAGACCCTGGCCACAGGGTTTCGTCCGGCCGACCTTCGCGCATCCTTATGCCGGAACCACAAACCCTCAAGTTCACTTAAACTTCTACTTAGGCTCCATGCAGTGTGTCGGGGCCAATGAGGTCCTGACGTGCAGATGCTTCCCTCTCAGCCTAGGGGAGAACCCTATGGCCTGGTTCCAATCCCTGCCTGCCGGGTCCATCACCCGTTGGGACAAGTTAGAACTACTATTTCTAAAACCCTACGCCACGGCCAGACAACTGCCGAGGACTGCGCTGACTTTGGGTCTAATTAAACAAGGCCCCACCGAGCCCCTTCGCAGCTACCTTAACCATTTCTACGATGAGGCCAGCCAGGTAGGAAATCTTCCAGAAACGTTGCAACTTCGGCTAGTGCAGCAAGGCCTTCTGGACCCTAGTCGTTTTCTATCCTCTCTCGATAAAAGGAAACCAACCACAATGCAAGAGTTCACCACCCACTTAGAGAAATTCTTAAACCAGGAAGACAACGAAGTGGCTCGCAAAACGGTAAAGGAAATCACCAAGGCGGTTACCCCGAGCATCCCTATGAGTAATCTGCCGAGCGTAACTCCTACAGCGAACGTAGTCCCCAACTCTAAAAACTTCAGCAAACACTATGAAAATTTCTCCCCCCTCAACACCTCCTTATCTTAGATATTCTGGGAGAACCAATATACAGAACTGAAAGACCGTCCCCCGCCGATTAAGAACACAAAGAACTCTGATGGTTCGTGTACTGCGATTACCAGGGCCTGGCCACCATACTGACGAGTGATGAACCCTGAAGGAAAAGATCGAGGAACTCATCCGAGGAGGACATCTGAAGAAATACGTCAATTCAAGCCAACTCTACACACCAAACCGTCAGCGCTCGAGGATCCCTTACCAGCAAAGGCCCCCCTCCGAGACACAATTACCAGTGGAGGGGAAGGGACGACCGGAGAGGGAACAAATTAAGAGAGACAACGAACGCAATGACCGCGGAGTTGACAGACACGGCGATCGCCAACAAGACCGATGGCCTGAACACAACAACGATAGGAGATGAGGACAAGACGACGACGGGAGGCAACGCCAACACTACAACTTCTCCATAGTTGGGGCTTTGCTAGAAGAGGGACCGGAATAGCTCTCGGAGGACCCACTTAAGAAATGTCATGAAAGCCGACGTTCAGAATCCTAAACAAAGAAGAAATCCCCTTGATGATGTCCCCATCACCTTTTCCAAAGAAGATTATGGCAGAGAAATAGGGAGGACAACGACCCCCTTGTAGTCAAGGTAGTCGTGGCAAACCAATGCCTGAAACGGGTGCTCATAGACACGGGTAGCTCAGCAGACATAATGTTTCATGAAGAGTTTGAATCCTTACATCTGTCCAACAACGACCTAGTCCCCTATGACAATGAGCTAGTGGGGTTGCACATAAAAATACACTTAATAATATATTAATAAACTTAAAGTTATAACTTTCTAACTTTTTAAAAAAATAAGTGAAGTCTTTTTCTTTTTAAGACAGGTTCCTTCCTTCGGAGGCAATCTTGTTCGAGTCAAGAACATCTATATCATGCTTATGGGGAATCAAGCATGTACTACTTGAACCAACCAGCAATTGGTAAAAAATATGTAACTGAAATCTTAATATTATATATATGGTTGTTTGTTTACCCTCCTCACTTGTTTTTAAAATAAGTTAGCAACTTACAACTTTAGAAGTATATTAACAAATCAAATCATAAATTCAAAGTTATAACTTTTTCTCATTTACTCTTTTAAAAAAAATTATACTTAGTCAAATGATTTTACATGTTAAATGTTTGGATTTTCTTTTTTTTTGGTAACATGACTGGATTGAGACACCTATAGAGAAAGAAAGGATCACTCAATCACAAATTCGCACTCACTACAGAAATGGACGATGATTTCTGACACAGTAGCTTCTTTTTCTCTCTCAACCACAATATCCAGGTGAAGCTGTATGATGAGTGCAAGAAGCTATTGACTCTACCCGAAACTCTGTTTCTCCGTTGGAGCACATGTGCAGCGCCAGCAACGCTTTAGCCATGGCGAAGATCGTGACTGATTCGGATATTGCAGACTATGAGTAGAAGAACATTGCAGGGGAGAAAATTACAGGGAACAGGAAATTGATGGTGGAGGTGGTCGGAGTGGATCTCTGCAGCGGACAGGAGGCTGCTTCAGGCGGCAACGGTGAAGGCAGACAGGAGTGGGAACTTCAAGACGGTGGCTGCGACTCCGAAGAAGAGTAGCAAGAGATGGGGTTTCAGGTACAAAAAGTAAAAACAGAAAACAAACCACTTTTTTGGTGGCTTCTAGTTGCACCTAAGTGGTGCAGCACCAAATGACATGCTATAATAAATTTCTTATCTAATTTTTAAAAAAATTAAAAATAATAATAACTAATTAATACTATTTTTACCTCTTCTGGTACACAAACACTAGGCAATTTTTCGGTTTCAATGCACAAACTCGGGCACTTGAAATATCCCTTCCCACACGACGCTCTCTCTTCCTTCTCCTTTGTTCCCCTCTCACTCTCTCTCTCTCTCCACCACCACTACTGCAGGGAAGAAGGAAACAAAAACATCGCAAAAAACAATGGATTTCACCAAAATCCTCGTCGTCCTCCTCGCCGTTGTTGGCTGTACTCTCCTCGCTCCCACCGATGCCGTCGACCACCGCAAGCCCACACCGGGCCCTCTGCAAGCCCACCACGGGTCCGCTCCTCTGTTTCAATACCATCCTGCCCAAGGCCCTAACCGGCAAATTGAACATGTACAAGGCCCTGGAGATCCAGATCACTGTCACCAAAGCGCAGGTCGACAAAACCGCCGCCCACATCTTCGCCTTGATCGCCACGCCAGGAAACTCCAGACCCATTGTCGATTCCCCAGACGACTGCAAGGGGTGTTTCGACAGTATTACCCACGCCATCACCGAGATCAGCACGCTCCTGGCGAAGCGCGACGTCTCTGGAAGACGGCCATAAATCATCACTGCGCGACCACCGCCACCGAAACCCAGGCCCAACCCCATCCCCAAAACCACCAAAGACATCATGCATGATGTAGATGAAGTAGCAAGAGTCAAGAGATAAGGTTGAAGACGGTTAACTGAGAAGGGAGGGAAAAAAACAGTAAAAGGGGCTTTATGGTAATTAACAAATTGAAATAGTAATAAATTACCAAAATTAAATAACCGGTAGAACCGATTACCAGTTAGGACACTTGATGCGATCTCATTGGCTAAAAGCTGGTAGTGCACGGTGCACTACTTAAATGGTAGTTCACCTTAGAAAACACCTTTTTTTCTCTAAAATTTGTTTTAAAACTGAAATATAGAAACTATTTTTAAAAACAATCAACAAAAGCATCCATAGCCAAACAAGTTTTATTGTTTTTTAATTTTTAAAAACAAAAATTGTTTTTAAAACCAGTAATTAAACAGTGCCTAAGCATCTAACTCAAATGTCCAGGAGGACAAATCTTCACCGTAAACTATTCTAAGAAAACAATAGAAACCGCCAAATGAGGACAAGACATGGACCCAGCGCGTGTCCGACGGTCAGGTTGGGGCGGTTTCGGTCCAAATAGCCCAAATCGGCCGGATCGGACCACACTAATAAAGGACCAAAAGCCGACCGCTGGTAAGTCCCGTTTGGGACTGGTCCGGTTTGGGTCGGGTATTGGGCGGGTTGGGCGGGTGTGGGCTTTTATTGGGTTTTTTTTGTATGATCTAATTTTTATTTCTTTTTGTTCTGCACTGCCTTCATTGGGTCATGTCTGAATGTTTAATTGTATATAGATTAAGTATGCACTTCCGAAAAAAAGTTAATTAAGTTATAATTAAACGTACAATCTAGAAACAAACAATTAGTGCACTAAAAATAAAAGATTACGGAGATTTCAATCTTCTCCGGTTAAAAGTATAAAAAAAATATAGGAAGATAAATTACATTGATTATTTGCAATTCTTGAATACAAATTTGAAGAGCTGAGAGATAAATTACAATCCTGATGAATATTTTCTTAAATAAATGCTTATTTAAGAAATACAAAGCAGAATTGGCACTATGGTGAGCACTGAGCAGTAGGACTGTCCACCAACCGTCCAACTTTAGCAGGACTGTGGCTTGTTCATCTTCATTCCGCTTAGGAAGTTGCTTACCGCGCGTTAGCCACCTCCCAAACATAGTGAAGATGAACAAGTATTTCTGAACAGGGTTGAGTTTGAAAATTGTTTCCATTTGCAGTACACAAAATAAAAAACCATTATCAGTATTCAGTAATCACTAATCTGTAAGAAAAATCAATAATCACACTCCAGAGTTCAAATAAGGGAAAGTAAAAATCAAATACTCCAAGAACTTCACAAACTAAAAATAAGATATATATATATAGAAGAAAAATGAATATAACAGTATTCTAGATTGCTACCGTAAAGTGGTGGAAATAAAAAAAAAGGTTAATGGTTTGACAAGTCCCTGAGTTTGTACCAAAGTTTGTGATTGATCCCTCGCCAGAGAAAAGTTTGCTATAGGTCCCTCAGTTTGCACCAGGTTTGCATTTAGTCTGTGCTGGAGACCGGAGCTCCGGCGAGGGCATATGTGGCGTGTTGATTGTGTAAGTGACGATTATGTGGATTTTTTATTTTTTTAAAGGGAAAACATGTCAGAAAAACCTTTTAATTTTTAAACCCCCTATTTTTACTAAATCTCACTTTAACCCCTCAATTTCCATTAACCTCAAATCCCTAAATTAGCTTTTTAAAACCCCTTGTTCATCTTCGTCATCATCTTCAAACATCTTTTATCATCTTCATCAAATTTTTCCAGAAAAATTAACTTAATCTCTTCATCAAAAAATCAAATCCACAAAACCCAAATAAGAACAAAAAACTAGAATCAAGAACAAAAATCCAAAATCAAAACTCAGAGAATACAAAACAACTCAAATCAACCAAGAAAGTGAAATCGAAGGGAGAAGAATAGAGAGAAGAGAAGAGAAGAGAAGAGAAGAGATCGAGAGAGATATTGAAGGGAGAAGAAGAGAGAGAAGAGAAGAGATCGAGAGAGACGCAGGTGGAGAAACCCAAAACCTATATCGGCCTCGACTCACGAACTCTCTCTGCTGCTCCAGATCGAATCATGGGTCCGGGGGAAATCGAAGGTAGGTGAGGTTCTTTGTGAAATAGGATTTTCATGACACAGAGCTGGAGTGATGACGGCGAGAAAATTGTCACCCTCTGTGCTCTCTTCCTCAGAGCCTCTCGCGCAAGCTGAGTAGAAGGAGAAGATGCCAAGCTCGCATGGTGAAGATCAAGGATCAAGGAGAAGCCTCCAAGCTCGCAAACCCTCTTCTTCTTCCTCCAAGCTCGCAAATCCTCTTCTTCTGCCTCCAAGCTCGCAAACCCTCTTCTTCTGCCTCCAAGCTCATGAACCTTCTTCTTCTTCATCCAAACCCCAAATCAGAAAAATCAAACCCAGAAGAAGATGGGAACGGTAAAAAAAAGGTGGGACCTTTGTAAACCCAGAAGAAGAAACAGACATTGAGGGTTTCAGATGCTGGATTTGGATTTTGGGGTTTTGGTTCCTGGGTTAGGATTTTTGGTGTTGTGGTTTTTGGGTTTAGATTTTTGGGGTTCTAGTCCACCTTCTCCGCCTAATGCCTCCAGGTCCACTGTTTCTCGTCTCTCTCTCTCGTCTCTCTCTCTCTCTCTCTCTCTCTCTCTCTCTCTCTCTCTCTCGCTCTCTCTCTCTCTCAAATCTCATCGCTGACCCCTCGCTCTCTTTTTTTTTTTACATCAACGTTGTTAAGGTTAGTGGGAGGGTTTTTATCTTTCAGAGAAAGAATTGATTTTAGCATTTGGGATCCTTGGCCCCATTCTTCTTCCTTTCATTTTTCATTGCTAGGTTTGAAAATTCTTGGTTTTTCAAGTTGGATGTTCTTGATTTACAATGAGATTTCTAATTTGTATTCTTATTGGGTGTTCGTCTGTGTAATTGTGATGAAGATCAAGAGATGATAATATTGTTTGTTGTTGTTGTTGGGATTGGAAGAAGAATAAAGGGGATGAAGAATTATGGGTTTAGGAGAAGAAGAGGATGAAATATTCTGGGTTTGGAAGATAAAGGGGATGAAGATGATTCTCTGGAAGATGACCATGGAGGTTTTTGGAAATCCAGATTTAAAATGAAGAAGAAGATGCAAATGAGGTCCAGATATGAAGTATTTGGGGGAAACAATTTAGATTTTAGCTTTTTAGTTTGGGGGAAAATTAAGAATATGAAGTATTTGAGGTTAATTAGTAATTGTTAAATTTCTGGCATGTTTTCCCTTTAAAAAAATAAAAATCCACATAATCATCACTTACACAGTCAGCACGCCACATATGCCCTCGCCGGAGCTCCGGTCTCCGACAGGGACTAAATGCAAACTTGGTGCAAACTGAGGGACCTATAGCCAACTTTTTTCCGGCGAGGGATCAATCACAAACTTTGGTACAAACTCAGGGACCTGTCAAACCATTAACCCTAAAAAAATTAAACCTTCGTACCAAGAACACAATCTGTTTTTATTTTGTGGAAAAGCCAAAGAAATTATATATAAAAAAGGGAGGCAAGGGCTATATATATATAAGAAAAAAATGAATATAACAGTATGCTAGATTGCTACCGTAAAGTGGTGGAAATAAAAAAAATTAAACCTTCATACTAAGAACACAATCTGTTTTCATTTTTGGAAAAGCCAAAGAAATTATATATAGAAAAAGGGAGGCAAGGGCATGCCCAGTACACAAAAAGGATGAAATGAGCCAAGAAGGAACAACAGATCTGTTTTAACCAAATACAAATAGATGAGGGAAATAATCTAACAAATCAACAAAGCAAAACTTAAATAATTTAACAAATCAACAAAGCGAGGAACAACAGATCCGAGGCAAAAAACATAGATCAAATTTTGTTCTAATTCTGAGTGGGAAAGAGTGATGCTAGGGTTCCATTTGAGAGAATGGGAAAAGAGAGGAGAAGAGGAGGCGGCGGTTTCGGGTTGAGAGGAGGAGAGGATGGTGGGGTGAGGAGAAGAAGGAGAGCATGGCAGCAGCGGCTAGGGTTTCTACCTTTCTGGAATATGAAAATTGAAGGGTGTGAATGCGAATGAGATAAATAACGTGATCTCTCCTCTCATTAATAATTTATTGTTGGCAATCCGCATTAGAAGCAACAACATCCGTTGATAGATCTTGATCTGACGGTGTGGAACGCGTGAAGAGAAAAACAATATTTTTTATTAATTTCACATGGATCCACGCATTTTTGGCACATAAGTGGAGCCACACGTTTTTGGTGTTGTTACGCGTTTTTGGCACAGAAGTAAGTGGACCCACGCGTTTTTGTTGTATCACTTTGGGCTAGGCTCCATTTTTTTTATATGTATAACTAGTTCGGTCAGGCCGATCAGTTCAGAGACCAAACCGGACTCAACCGTCAATAACCGTTTCAACCTTTTTTTATGAACCAAATGCTAGACTGTCACTAGTAATATAAGTATAGGATATAAAAAAAAAGAGCTATTATGATAAGAACAACCTGAACATGAATAATCTCAAACAATGTCACATGGAACCCTAATTGTCTTAAAAATTCACCGTTATATGAAAGTCAAAACTTAAATACAGTAATCTCATGTTCACATGCACCATGTTTGATCTTAACTCTTATTTCCAACAATCAGCTACCTCCATGGCTATAAAATGTAAGCAAAAAAAAAAAAAAACGTTAAGCCACAAAATTTCAAAAAGAATACAACTTCCATCTGTTACTCTTAAAGGGCCGAAAGGCCGTTGCTAGCAGTTGACGACATGACAGCTAGAACTTCAGTAACAGAACCCATGGCACTCAGTGCTGCTTTCAGAACCTCTTGAGGGCATCCCGGCTTTACAATGTTTCGAACCTGAAGCAACAAGGAGGAACTCCATGAGAAGCAGAATATTGATTCAAGATATGGAAAAAAGGTTAAACAATATTGGACACTAACAACTTTAGACACAACAACTAGGTAATGCTTCCGCCATGCCGAAAAGGAAGTATTGAACATTAATTTAAAAGCTACGCTTGTTTGAAAATCATTGAACAATTGATTCTTAAGCAAAAAATCAATTATGGGGAGAAGCTAGCATGTTTGGATCAGTTCCTATTTGCTCATAATCAATTTTGGAACTCAAAAGCGACTCACAGAAGCTTCTCCCAAGAATTGATTTTTACTTCAGAATCAATTGTAGAAATATTTCCAAACATGCAAAGAGTAGCTTTTGGGTGTTAGAACTGATTCTGAGGAAAAATAAATTGATCCAAACGTGCTTCACTAGTTTGTAGGTCTTGCACAAGAGACACTTAACACCAGCAAGTGAACGAACATATTTGCCAAATGATCAGATGAAATTATCTAGTTGATTCGATCTAGAAGATTGCATCTACTTATACATGCTAGGTATGCCCTAAAAAATGAATTTGTTTAACATGAAAATTTAAATAAGAAACTCAAGTCATGAAGGCTCTTGTGATGTTAAAATATCAGATAGTTAATTATTGTCAATACCTGTTCTAGGTACACCTGAAGTTGCTTAATGCGACCCATGTAGTCCTGGTCTTCAACAGAAAGAGTTATAGGCTTGGCATCAGAACCAGGACCTTCAAACTGAAGTGGACCAGGATTTCTATAAATATCGTCCAGAAGAAAGCTCGTTGCGTTTTTCCTCAAGAGCCTGCAACCAAAGTCATGCAACAGATTCAAATAACTGCGTAGAGTACAAACTAACTGACCACAAGGAGTTGCAAATAAAAAATATTTTCTTCCATCTTTTATCCTACATGCAGATGCATAAACCATGACAAAAAGGCTTACTCATATGCTTTGCCTCTCAAATCCACAGTAGCTGGATGAATAGCAGGTTTCCCAATTGATGTGGCTCCTGGATTTGGAGACCAGCGCTTCACGGTCATCATAGACTAGAGTTCACCACAAACAAGTAAAATCTGTTAACATTTTCTACTGTGGAAACAAAACACAAACAACACATTGAGTTTGAGAGAGAAAACAAGAGAAACAATGTTTGAGCAAGCTCATTGCAAGTATATTAGCTGATCTGATTAGTTAAGAGCAGTTAAAATCTGATATGATAGTTCTAACTAATGCTAACCGTAACCAACTCTTAGGTCTAGAACCCCCCCCCCCCCCCCCCCCAATGACATCCGGGAGTGTGTGCTCTAATAGCACAAAACCATCGTCAATAACCACTAAGCAGGGAATATAAGCAAAAATATGAAAAGATCAGAGACATACTGCAATTGGAGCAGCCCCACATCGCCACTTGTTTACAGGATTCTTCAGGTTAGTTAAAGATGCCATGTATCCATTTAAACCTGCAGCCAGTATATGGTAGCAGATGTGTCCAAGAACCTGCAATAAAATCAAAGACAAAAAGTTATAAACAAAAGAGAGAAACACAAAGATATAGATGATGAGGCAATTGAATCGACATACATATGCATAGTCACAGTCAAACTTCGATGGCAGGGATCCACGAGCTTGATAACCGAAAAAATGGCAAATGGCATTGAATTTCTTTCCCTTGTATGTGCCTTCTTTCTGTCAAAAGAACAACCAGATGTTTAGCCTACAGACAGAAGTGGATAACTTACCTTATAAATCACTAAAAGCAATTATGGCCAGCTCAAGAATGCTTTTGGACCCTCAAGCAACAAATTGAAATCGGACTGGATTGTAGTTATATAAGAATCGAAATTTTACCATTCATAGCTAACACATACTTCATGACAATTTCAAAATAATACTGATTTATCACAAAAGTATCTACCATTTTAGTCACCAAGGAAATGTTCATTTTTAACAAACCTTTAATAGAAAATGAAGGAAAAAACCACATGAGCTTAGCAGCACAACAATTACAGCAAGTTGGACAGCTCAGTAATTGTATTGCAAGAGGGAAACAGCCACAAACAAATAAAAAAGGGTTCATGCATAATAATCTTCAGAAGTGCGAAAAAATAGAGGAGAATCCAGTTATGCCAAAATCTAGTAAAAGCCATATATGATACAGAATGAAACAGAAATCTAGAGACCACACCTGACGCTTGTTTATCTCTACTTCCACAAGGTATGCTAGCAGTTTCTCAGTTTCAATCTGAAATTCATTACAAAAAAGGGAGAAGAAAGACATGAAGAAGCTGCCGTTCTAGTAATTCATATAAACAGCAAAGGATCTGATGATTAGAACCTGTGATAACTGTGCAGAGTCATCTGATTCAGGGTAAAGGAGTAGCTGCAGCGTTGAAGACAATAGGTTTTATTTGTTAATATTGTTTAGAACCAAATTGACTCAAGGCCAGTTTTCAGCATGATAAATATTAGTTTACCTGTTTCCTAATAAATGGTGGTAGAAATTCAAATAGAGCAGATGCCCATGGTGAAAGCTGAGAAGATATCTTGTCAACAGCAACACCTTGTCTGAGAAAAGTGTGAATTTCCTGAGACAAATGGTTTTGGAAAGAACAGATTATGGTCTATTCTTTATCATATTCAAAGGAGACACAAAAAAACGCTCAGCTAACATCAATGACAAAAAGGAAACTCTCATTTTTTGAAGCTTCAACAGTCTACAATGGCTTGAAGATATATACACAGATAGATGAATACTTCAACTAACAAGAGTTTCAAAATGTTTTGTTCTTGCGTACCTTTAAGAGTGCATACACTTCAGGAATGCTCTCTATCAGCCCTTCTGGCAGGAGGATTACTCCGTGGTATTTGTCTGAGCAAAACATAAGAATATGATGCTAGATATAAAAAGATAGTAAAAAACATAAAGACAGGTAAAGATGCAACTCATATAATTCAAACCTTGCTCTGCTCTAGCCTGAACTGCATCCGAAATCTGTTTTGTAATTTCAAAAAGGGTAAGCTTTGATGCAGCAACCTCCTCACCAAGAACTACCTGTATTGAGCATAATAAAAGAACAACTTTTCAGCATGGAACCATAGGCCATAAGGTCATGAATAGTCATAAATGGTGCAAGCCAATAATATGTACCATGTTTGGATGGGATTGGAGGGTGCATTCCAAAGCAACATGTGATGCCTTGCGTCCCATAAGACGGATGAAATAATAATACTAGCAAAGAAAACTCAGTCAGAAATATGTTTGAAAAGAAAATTAATGAATATTAAAATCTTACTCGAACATGCAAGTTTGTGTGCATGCATAGGGGGGAAAAATGATATCAGAGAAAATAAGGGCGTTAGACTCCTCACCTTTTCCGCAGAGAGAGCATCAGTGCAGACATTGCTGATGAGCTGAGAATTCACCTGAGCAAACAAAAAGAAAATTTTCACTGGTACTTCAATTGTTCATTATTCCTTAGCACAAATTAGCAAACTGATATACGGTATACCCAATTATACCAAATCCCAAACAGTCTTTCAATTTGGATAGGAGAAGGGCAGTTTAAAAGGCTCTAAAAAGTACATGAAATATTTTCATCACAAGGGGAAAAAATAGCTAAATACACACTGGCCTATCATTGAACACAAATTGGCAATCATCACATTAATGTCAAAATTAACACCCTCACGATGACATCACATTTTCAATGTAAAGCATAAATAAGAGTAAACACATTGAGCTCCATCACATGTAAATAAATAATTAAAAACCGCATAGGACAAATACCTTGCAAATGGTATCAAAACCAACATTAGTTTCCACAAACTGGTTTTTAAGATCTCCATTCAAAGTCACAGGAACTCCAACCACCTGCAGAATCCCAACAACTGTGATCAATATACTATTATTGAAATGTACAATTGAAATTAAACCAAACGGTATGATGTAACAAACATATAACTCTCAAACCAAACCAATTACAAAAAATGAAAAAGATAATCCCAACCATAGATATTTTATAAGCAACCCTTGTTTCGCATCTACAAGGACAAAATGACAAAATCCACAATGACCAGTAAGAATACCTTGGTGGGGCATTTTGCTTCAGCAAATGTTTCTGCAAGCTGGGCAGCATCTGTATTTGATGTCACCCCTGAGAGATAATGTATTTCAACACTTAGAAATCTCTTCGTAAAATTTAACAGTAACTATACATGAAGGTCCAGGAAGATTAAGTATACCCCCAATGATGACAAGACCATCAAGTTTCAAGCTGTTGCATGCAGCAAGAGCAGCATTAACTTGCTCTGTGGTCCTAATTTGATCTTTTGTCCTTCCAAGCAAATCATAACCACCTAAGAAAGAACAACCATAGTGTCATAATAAGGACTTAATAATTTTCTGAAAGATAATTGACTGACTTACAACAACTTTATTTGCATTAACCAACCTTGATTCTTGTATGTGGAAAGAATACTGTCAGTTATCTCTAGAGTTTTCTGGGCAAATAGACCTTCTGAACCACCTGGAGAAAGGAATAAGCACATGCAGACCAAAGTTACTCAGTTTTCTAACAAATATCACAATTTTGGAATGAAAAGAAAATATCAAATCAATATACCAAGCATGGAGTTAAGATTTCTAGTTGGAAAAAATAACTAAAGACCAATTATGAGAATTACCAAGAAATCCAAGTAAAACACTGTTAGGATTGTGAATTTTGAGAGCACTGTGAAGACCCCAAATGACATTGTGTCCTCCAGGAGACTGTCTTCCACAAAAAACAATCCCCACCCTGAAACAACACCAACAGAGCTTGTAAGATTCAAAAACACAAGAACCATAAACAGATTCACAACAATGCCTAGGAAACATCAACATGATAAACAGATGCTAACCTCATAGGAGGGTGTTCAGTTATGATCTGAGCATCAGGGACTTTAGCAGTGGCCCTGAGAAAGTGAGCCAAAGGGTGTCCATAGGTGTGTGGGAAAGCCCTGCTTATAGCAGGGGCATCAGAAGGGTCAGCAGTTGTGGTTGCATCACCAAATTCAACCCTCACAGTGGTTCCCTGCACTCAAAAACAAAACAAAAAAGAACAAAAGGGTCAACCCCATTCCAAACAAGTTCATCACCCAGATAAAAAAATAAAAACTTTGTGCTGTCACAAACACGAAAAAAACATGAGATCTGATCACAGAAGAAGGTAGTGAATGAACATTGACCTGGAGGCAAGGAGGGAGCTCTGGCTGGTACAAAGATCTAAGCTTTTGAAGATCTGAGAGTTCTCTGGGAATACCATAGTCAGAATCCATGGGAGAAGAGAGAGTGAGAAACACAACACAACACAACGTTGTTGTTGGCGATGAGTACTATGGAAGAGTGTAACTACTGTTGTTTGTTGTTGGTAGATGTTGAAAGTTGTTTGGTGCCCTTTTAAAAGCGCACCAACGCAACACCAAACCTAACCAATTTTCTTAGCTTCTTCAAATCTAATGACCCATCTTCCACAAAATCTAAACCTACCAAGCCCATGGAATTCGGGTCCCTTTTTATTCGCATATTCTTTTTCCTTAATCTACTTTTTAAAAAGCTTCTAAATTTTAATCTTTATTTTCCTATAGTTTAGTCTTTTGTCATCTATCCAAAGTAGAACAAAAAGGGAAAAGGAAAGAATTCAAATTGACTTTTTAGTTACAATATTATATGAATTTTGAATTTTTTAGGTGATAGGCCTTTTGGTCTTCAAAAAGATATGCCCCGATTGAGATTTCTCAACAATTGAGGGCTCTCAAAATTTGGATATGAATGATATTTAAATGAGATCCCATTGTTATTGTCTCCGTGCATCACACGCAACACCAATAAATTGTTGTTAAGCAACTTTTTTCAAAAGGTTGGGAATAAGATTTTATTGATTGAATTATGTGGATATTTTTCATGTAAATTGAGTTAGAATATATTCTGTTGATAATGATATATATATATATATATATATATATATATATAAAATCTCTTGGTTTTTTTGTTACATAAGCAAAGAATAATCATAATCTCTTGGTTTGAATCTATTAAAATAGACAGATTATATCATGTTTATTTGAAAATTAAATTTCAAAATAAGTTTGTGTATCTTTTTTTATTGTTTTAAATATTTTATCTTGAGTGTATTTATAAATTTAAAATTTATTTGAAAATGTCTCACGTGATTTTTATTTTTCAGGTTTTTCATGAACCAACTACTTGCTCTGTAAGGTATAAAATTAAATTTTCATTTGAAGTAAGTTTGATTAACATTTATTTTGATGATAATAAAATAAAGATATTTTTCAAATTTAATTCATAAAATTTTCAAATGATATTTATAATTTTTGTATTATCTTAAATAATGATTGAGGAAATTAAAAATATTTACTTAAATAACTAATTAAGCAATAAATTTGTATTTATTTTAATTTGATATAAAACATCATGACACGGGTTGGAAATGGAGGAAGAGGATTTGGCCATCAATGGTGGAAGGAGGAAGAAGATGAATAGTTCAAGCTTTCTTTCTTTCTCACATTATTTCTCTAAAACCCTCTTGATTTTCCTTACTTATTCACTTAATGGAAAAAACCAAGTGAAATTGCTCCACTAATACATGCTTGGCTTTAGGTTCCAACCTTCCTTGGGGACCAATTCTTAATTTTTCTTAAATCCTAGGGACCAAAGTTGAAGAGTTGAAAAGTTTTCCAAACTATCTAGTTACTATTTGGAGGACCAAAGTCTAAACTTTCAAGGGGCAAGGACTAAAACTTAAACTCTCAAGGGACAAGGACTAAAGTCCAAAGATGAAAAGATTGGAAAAATATCTAGGATTAGTTTAATATTAAACGTCTAATCTGTTGACGCGTCGTCAAGTCAGTCGCCATACGCGTCAGCCGCGTCATAATCATTTATCCTTATACTAATCCAGTCATTAGCACGTCTCCCAACGTCGCTGAGAGTGAGTAGCATCAGACACTTACTCACCTTGAACCACGTGCTCGCACAACTTGAGCACCGGGTAAAACACTATTCATCAAAATATTTTTATCGCATATCTGCATTCGTCACATCAAACAAGATCGATTGATTAGTCTTAGATTTTTTATTTGAGGTCCCGAACACATTTGTTCCACTTGCTGAAGTTTCAACTGAAACTCTTGTTAGCGAGAAAAGCCTTTCCTGGGCTCCGGAAGGAAACCCTATCAATATTACAGTCGTTCTTCTCGAAATTCTTCACTAATCGTCATAGAGATAGTGAGAATGTCTTATTCTCGCTCGAACTCCAAATCGAGTTAAGATCGGTCCTACGACAAACCGCCTTTTGGAAAAAATCACATCAATGATCCGAATAGCTCTTGGTCTTAACTCCCGCCTGCACGCCTCCCTAGGTATGCATCAACTGATTAAATAATTATTTAATTGTTTAATTTATTCAGGGTCTTACAATTCCAGCAAATCCATCTTCCATGTTGACATATTTCATCGAGCGCCTCCGGAACTCATTCATGTCCGTTGGTGGAGTTTTCGCCAGCGAAGTATGGAAAGGCGTTCCGATCTGGATGGCCTCGCATGAAAGGTTTAGCTTCACATTTTCATCCAGGTCAGGCACTAGCATCGCTTCTTTGTAAAACTTGATTAGGAAATCTCTCAATGACTCACCTTTTGCCTGTTTCATCTTACTGAGCGTGTGGGATGTCTTTGGAAACCCCTTGCTCATGATGAAGTTATGTGTGAACAACTGCACAGCTCCTTCCAAATCTTAATCAAATTCAGGGTTAAGGACTGGAACCAACGCAGTGTTGCCTTCCTTAGGGTCAAAGGAAAAATTCTGCACATCAACGCATCATTTTCCCTAAGGAGAATGACTGCAGTTGTGAAGGTATCCAAGTGTTCTGTTGGATCGGTTTCTCCTATATATGGCTCAATTTCGAACGAATTTTTTAAATCCTTTGGAATATGGACGCTCATGATCTCCTATTGGTAACCTTGCGTTCACGCCATCGTTCAGAACCGATTCTCCTTCTAAGTCCGTTCTCCGTCTGCGGGCATGGTTATGCTCAAGTTCTGGAGGCTTCTTCGTCCTCTCCTATCGTCTTCCGTGTGTTGGAGAAGAAGGTTTATGCCTGCTAGCAGTTTGATACTGAGATTCATGGATAGTCCTTTGTTGCGACTTGTGGAGGGATCTTTCTAGGTCGTGTAGCCTTTTTTCCATGTGTTGGCTAAAGTTCTTCTACATTTTATTGTGGCTGACGCTTGGTAATTTCATCCGATGGCGTCCTTCCTTTCTGTGAAGGCTCCCCTCAAACCAGAACTCGTTGCACCGATGGAGCCCTTTTGAGAGTTGTTTTTCTTAAACATTGATTCCTTTTGAATTCGCTTCTTGCTGCTTATGCATCTGCATCGTCGCTTAGCTTCAAATAACTGAGAATAGTTTGCCTTGTAATTAAATATTGTTCCTGAATCCAAGAACAGAATGACATAGGGTCGTTACGAGCTTCTACTTTGTTGAAGAGAAAGAACGACATTGAATTGTCTAATCTTTCCCACAGAGGACGCCGAATGTTCGGGCGTGAATCCTAGACGATGGTGCTCTCGACGAGGATATGATAGCGCTCGCTGTGCTCCAGTGTGAATGAGGTGGGGTCTTCGAGTCCAATGCATCGGGGGGATCTGCAAAAAACACTCTGACACTCAAGTCAGTAAGGGAGCTCTGAGAGCGTCCAAGAGCTCAACTCTAACATGTAAGAATGCATAGCAAACTTGTAAAGTAAGGAGCGAGTAAGAAGCGTCCTAAGAGAACGGTAGAACCTGTATTTATAGGCATCGGAGGTGTCTCTGCAAGTGTTGGGGAAGCTCATGAGTGAGGCTCCCGAGCAGGAGTGACCGTAGGTCGAGCGGCTGTTAAGCACTTTCCCTTCGGCCTGTGTCCGGGCCAGTCGGATAAGGTACAACTAAGCCGAAAGTGCTCATCCCTTAGCTAGGTCGTTCAGGTTACCTCTTAGGTGTATGCTTAAGAGCATCCCTAGTGGGTCAGCTACTACTCAGTTGGGTTGCATGGCTGAAAAACTGACTGAAACATAAGCATTCAAGTTTCTACCCGTGGCTGATCAAATTAAAACAATCACATAAGAGCGCAACATGTCATATTAAAATTAAATTATCCATACAAGATTTCAAATTATCCAAAATCCAAAACAAGAACTCGAAAACATTATTAATCGGATACAAAACAAGGTTTAAATTATCAATTAATCCATGTAGCACAACATCACCATCCACAGTGCACAACCTGCTCTATGATGGATGGCATGTTTTGGATTGCATCCCAAACCTCTGTGCCCTCCTGTGGCGCTCCTAAGCTAGCTGGACCCATTGTTATGTCACACTATCTCTGCAATTGTGCGTACTTACCTTGAATAAAGTAGAAATAGTGAGTATTATACAATTACTATACAATTCACAGTGTCCATAAACAAAAACTAACCACTACATATGTTAAGTCATCATCCTCAGCCTTCTCCTCGTCGTGATCACCATCCTCATCACCACCACCACCATCATCATCATCATCACCACCACCACCACCACCACCACCACCATCATCATCATCATCAACAACAACAACAACAACATTCATCATCATCATCATCAGCAGCATCATCATCAGGACTATAACGTGAGGAGGCATCTCATCCTGAACGTCTTCCTTAACCTGCTGCTGTTTAGTAACCTGCTCAGCTTCCTCCACCACCAAACGGGTTTGTACACACCTTCTATGCTCAGACGCTGTCATGGGTTGATGAGTATGCTCGATGTTCTTTGTCCTTGCCATATCTAAATCACAAAAAATACATAGTTTAGAAAAAAAAGTGAAACTACAAGGTTCACACAAAATTACACCGCACGTTAAAGTGCGGAAAGGTAAAAAATACCTGCTTTTTTGTTCCGCACTTTAAAGTGCGGTAGATTGACAGCACATGTAGCAAATACACACCGCACTTTAAAGTGCGGAAATGTTCAAAAATACACACTGCACTTTAAAGTGCGATTTACAAAAAACAAGGTAAAAGGACACCGCACTTTAAATTGTGGTCCACAACTAATGCACGAACATGCCGCACTTACAAATCATGGAACGAAAACATGCAAACTAGATATTGGAATCGAAAATCAAAGAGAAAGACGATGGAGATGGAGGACGAAGTAAATACAAAACCTAATCATGCTTACCTTCAGACAATGGAGATGAGAGATCGTGAAAGAGAAGGACGGAGTATTAGGGAGATGGGAGAGAGATCGTGAAAGAGAGAGAGAGAGGGAGTGATGGTGGGGTGTTGGGGACTTGGGTTTGGGATCTGGGGAGTGATGGTAGGGAGAGGGAGAGATATCTTAGTTGAATGGGCAAGTGGGAGGTGGGGTGGTGGCCGGGCAGGTGGGGGTGTTTTGAGATTAAGAGTATTTTGGGGTTTTAAAAAATAGGGGTGACATTTGTAACAAAATGGGTGACAACAATAACAATGTCTTTTTATTTATTTATTTATAACATTTTATATTTTCAAAATAGGTATTTATAATTCTGCCTAAGTTATAAGTTGCTATACGACTTTAATTTAGTTTTTTTAATTTATAATCTTAAATTTTATTCAAAATTTAAAATGATTATAACAATATAAAGAAGATTCTAAATAGTATTTAAATTATTTAGCTTTCAAAATTTAAAATGATTATAACAATATAAAGAAGGCTTAAATGCACATTTTGCCCCTGTCTTTTCTGAAAGTTGCAAATTGTAACCCACTAAAATATTTGTCACCAAAAGTACCCCTCTGCATTTTTTTTGGAGAAATTCGTACCCTTCCGTCAGTCCTCCGTTAGTAACTTAACGGACATGATGACGTGGCCATTACAGGTGGAAAAAAAAAGGAAAAATTGACATGTTTAAAATTAAAAAAATGGCTAAAATGCAAGGCTCCGCACGCCGCCGTCGGAGGGAGAAGAGGCCGCGCCGCACGCCCCCGTCGGAGGAAGAAGAGGCCGCGTCTCCTGGGGCTGTGACTTGGGAGAAGAAACAGTCGCCGGCGAGAAGAACCAAGAACCTGTGCGAATGGAGAAGGGAAGAAGAAGCTGTACAGATGGAGAAAGCTCGTGGTCTTCCTGCAACAAGCAAAATGCAAAGCTCAAAATCTGACTTCAATTCAATCAGAAGATCCAGCAGACAAAAGAAGGAGATTTGAGCAAGAATTTGAGGGAGTAAACAGAGAAGAAAAGGGGGGAGAAAAAACCAAAAAAAAAACACATTACCTTCATCTTTCAATAATCCACTTTCAAAACTCTGTTTCCCCATGAATACCCAGCCCCAAAAACAAAAAGAATTGAGCCACAATCAGAAGGGGGAAAAAACCAACACTTAGAGGCACCTCTCATTCACCAAGCCACCTCCTTTCCCATCTTCGTCAAATCCTTGTTTGAACCCCTGCCACCACCGTTCCTCTGTTTCCGGCCGCCGCTGCTCCTCAAACCACCGCCGTCGCTGCTGGCTTCGTCCTCCATAGCCTGAAGTGCCGACGACATCACCCAAATCCCTTTTCCCCTCCTTCCAGCGCCGTCGTCCTCCTTCCTCTCTCTCCGGCCGCACCACCATCGATCCGCCTCGCTGCTTCTCCCCTCCTCGTTCCAGCGCCGCCGTCGTCTTCACCACCGCCTCTGCCGCTCGCTCGACCCTCACCGCCGCTTCTTCTCTCTTCCTCTCACTCCCTTTCTCTCTCGTTTTTCGTCCCTGTTTCTTCTTTCTTTCTCACCACTTCTCTCTCTATTTCATTCCCCCTTATCTTTAATCTTTAATTTTAATCTGGTCCTCTTTTTTTTTTTCTTTTCTTTATTATTTAATTTTTTATACACGTGGCGTGTCCACGTCATCAGTTCCGTTAAGTTACTAACGGAAGACTGACGGAAGGGTACAAAGTTCTCCAAAAAAAAAACAAAGGGGTACATTTGGTGACAAAAATTTTGGTAGGTTACAATTTACAACTTTAAGAATTATCAGGGGCAAAATGTGCATTTAAGCCTATAAAGAAGCTTCTAAATAGTATTTAAATTATTTAGCTTTCCAATGTAAAAATAGAGTATTTTAATTATTTTACATATTTGATAATCAAAGTCAATAATGAAATCTTATTCTTGACCACTGTTAGACAAGGGTCCTCATTCTGAAAGAGGAACCCAAATTCACATCTCCCCTTCGAAGTTTTCAACTGCATGAAACTAAAGAACCAAGAATTTCTGTGTCTAATGATGCCAAAATGTATTTTATCTCTCTTTCTCGAATCTGTTTTCACTAGTCAAAGCGTCTAGAACCACGTTATAAGAGTTAAATGAGGATGTTAGTCGTCCCTTTTTATAAGAAACACATAAAGCTTTGTGTCATAATTATTTTTTCATATTTTTGCCCCTATTCAATTCTAGAAATATAAAATAATATTAACGATGGAAAGAGATTAAAAAGAAATATGTTAAGAATAATTTTAGAAATTCAACAACATTTAAAAATAAATTTAATGTGAAAAACTATATTACCTAACTTTCTTAAGAAGTGTGTAGAATTGGTTTAACTCTTATAAAAAGAAATGGAGGGAGTATTCTACATATTATCCCCCGTGTAACTTTTAACTGGTTCACCTTGCCTAGTCTAACTTTATAAATATTTTATAAACATTTTCTTCTCACTGTCGTATTTTACACTTTAAGTTAACAGGTACAATATGTTCTGTAAATTATTTTATATTATAAATTGTATCCTACCTCATCATCGGACCAAAGAGTCTATCCTATGAACAACGATAAAGTTTTCTGATGTGTAAATGTAGTAAAAAGAAAGACAGATATGAAAAAAATAAAGAGAAACTAAAACATGTGACATGTGATGTAATTGAAAAAGAAGAAAAATAAGTATAAAGTAAGTGGAAATGAAGTAAAAGCCTGAATGAATTATTGCTCAAAGAACCCAGAGTACGACCTCAGTCCCATTGAGTCATGCAAGTTCACTCGCTTTTAAGTTTTATTTTTGGGCTAGTTTGGTGGTCAGTATAAGAAGACATGATAAGATAGGGTAATCATAAAATATGATAATGCAATTATGTCTCTTATCTTACCAAGTCTATCATGTGAGTTGAGTTAGAAACCAGCAAAATATGATAACAACTTTATATTCCTTTATAGTACCCTAACCCCAAATTAATTTTTTTTCAATATTTATGTTTTTTGATAATTTGTAATATATTAATTTCTAAATGTAAAAATATTAATTTTATTATTTGTCAATTGTTAGTTGTTACTACTATTATTTAGTTACTCATATAATCTTAATCAAAAATTGAACTAACTTATAAATGGTAAAAATATTGGTTTTACTCATATAAAAATAGACAATTTTTTCCTTATCACTTACTATTATTACTCACTTAATATTATTTCATTACTTATATTATGATAAGAAAAAATATAAACTAATTATTCTCTAACAATAGACTACTCACTTATAAATATTAATTTATTAATAGTGATATGAACTAATTTTCTCTTATCATCTCTTATTACTTACTTAAAACTATTTATGTACTTATTTAATTATTTATAATTTAAATTTAGACCAATTTTAAAAATAAATAATATTTTTAAATTTAGTTAATTTTAATATTTATCACTTGTTACTATTAAATTAAAATCAATTAGTTACTTTTATATTTTAAATTTAAATAGACTAATTAATAAAAATAGTTTAATTTTAGTTAATTTTAAAACATATATAAAAAAATAGACTAATTACTTTTTAAAACTATTAATTTAGAAAAAATAAATTTTAAAAACTTTCATTGTTTATATCATATCCTATTATTATCATTTGTGTCACACACACAAGATAAGATAAGAGTCTATCGTGCTCTTATCATATCTTGCATTTGTCAAACTCTCTTATCCTATCATGATCTCCTCCCATTTGGTCAGATAAAAAAAAGTGTATACTATAAACAAAAAACATAGTAGTTTCCCCCACTAATATTTTTTAATGTGTAAATACTAATATATTAGTTTAGTATTTGAATAGTTTTGCTTCCAAAGATTTCACTAAAGGAAAAACACTAAATAACGCCCAAAGCTGACGCTAATAAGTCAAAAGTCGACGTTGTAGTTGATTTATTGTCGGGTTAGCGTCAACATTGGGTTGTTGTTAAACGACTCGAAGCTAACATTTAGCTTCTGCCATGAGGCTGATGTTATATTTTAGCGTCGATTTGGCAGACTCTAAGTTGTTGCAACCCCCTTACAACAAGAGCCAACGCAAATTCGTAATATTTAGTGTCGGTCGTATAGCCTGACTTTAATATTTTGCAGGTTAGCACCCTCGAGACCGACACTAACGATGAGACCAGAATCATTATAATTCATATTAGGATTGTCTTATATGTTGTTTTTCCATATTATATCACAAACCTGTACAAGCTCCACATAGGTCACTCATTTTAAATGCTTTATAAAATAACTCAACAAGAAAAAAACTACAAATACTAATTAATATAGATATAAAAAATAATAAAGATCAATATTCACTAGGATTGTACCCGTGCGATGCACGGAGAAACGATTCTACATTTATTAAAATAAATTAAGCAACATACTAATGAATTCTACAATTGACATATCATACTCATTTTAGTTGTTATCTTTATCACTATATAAGTTTAGATTAATCATTTTAATAGACGTATATTGCACATGTATATAAACTTTTTGCACTGTTTTTATAATTAATACAATAATATTATTATTATTAGTTTAAGCTGTAATACTGAGTTGATACCAATGATAAAAAAATTGAACACTAACAACACTTACTTTAACCCTCTTTTATTGTTTGGTTGGAATTAATGAGATTCTACTAAATTAAAAGTGAGACTCATATTTTTTGTAGGCTTAGTATGATTTTCAATCAAACAATGAAAGAGTGAGATAATGGTTGATGCTTTTGTAAATTATGTGGATACATATAACTCTCTCTGTCTCATATTATAAGTCATATTTTTTCAATTTTTTATCTCAAAATATAAGTCACTCTTCAATATCTATGAAACATGAATTACTTTTTCTCATATTTACCATAATATTTAATATGAAAGAGAGAATGTGATTTTAATTATTTTTAATTTGGAGAGAGAAATTCATGCGTAGTCTAACTTATAAACTTATTGCTAAAAACTACTCTTCTTAATCTTAGCGAATTAGATAATTATGACTTATAAATTGGGATGGAAAGAGTAATTGATTTTACTCTCCTTGCTCCCCTCCCTTCTTCCACCTTGGTAATAAAGACTGAAATCTATTTCGAAAAAAATAATGTGCCTCTAGTTTTGCATAAGTTAAAAGGCTTCTCTTAACCAATATCAAAAAATGATCTGACCTTAAGGGAAAAAACAGTTATAGAGAAAAAGTTAATAAAGTTAAGAAAATAACTTATGAGAAGCTCTTAGAAAAAAATAGAACCAATAAATGTCTCAAATAATAATGCTAGCCTTAGGGGTGCTGCTCTCCACATGACGGACCTTTACTTGTGCAACCCAGTCCATTAAGAAATCCTAACGTTGCTAAAAAAAGGCTATAAATGGTAAAAAGTGAACTTTAAATAAAAATCATGTTATTCAAGTACAATATGGAAAGTGAATAAAAAAGCATCAACATGTGTAGCAGCAATGGGAATCAAGTACAAGTCTTCTTTTCTTCTAGCAGCCGATCCAAATTGCTCAATCATGTCCAAGTCCTCACATTTCATTCCATTGGAAAGCTTCCAATCAAAGTGACACACCAAAGATGCAAGGGCCAGCTCAACATTTAATAAACCAAATGTGGTTCCAGGGCATATTCTTCTTCCAGCACCAAATGGGATGTACTCATAATTACTCCCTTTGTAGTTAACATAGCTATCAATGAATCTCTCTGGATAGAATCTGTTCGGGGAGTGACCTTTTTGGTCCGCGTATGGTCCAAACGAGTATCCGTTCGGACGGACGTGACCGGCAAATATCTGTAAACGTCCAATCACCCGCCACTCCTTCCTGAGAAAATCTCCACCGTCCAAACATCTGAACACAACAAAGGATCTAGTGACCCATAAAGAGATAAGTACAAGCCATCATCTTATACCATTGGGAAGTGTGCCGGTTTCCAAACCTCTATATAAGGAGTCCCCCTCACATCATAAGGTACGCAATCTCTCTCTTAATCTCACTCTCCCTCTAAACCCTACGCCTCTAACTTGAGCGTCGGAGTGTTCTCGCAGGGGCCCTTCTCGGGCGCGACAGAAGATGAAGTAACGTGCAGACCGCCGCCGCACCTCATCGTAGTTCCGCCGCTCCCCCTTCCTCAACACCTCTCGAGGTGATGTGACCGGCTTAGTCCGTTCATTTGACGCAGTCTGTGGGGAGCAGTAAAGCTTCTCCTTCGCTGCGTTGTTAAAGGCTCACCTCCGCTCGCCGACGAACACAACAGCTTCACAGCCACTAGAACTACCTCGGGGACTACAAGAACCGGGTGGGAAGAATGGGGCAGCGACAACGACACTGGGAGTTAGATCCAACCATGGCAGCCTCTGCTACTACAACCTTGCTATCGCCTTCTCCATCCCAAAAATTAGCAGGCGTCATCACTACCCACCACCTCTTTCCCTCTCATCTTCTTCATCATCAAGGATTCTACTTCCTGCTCCTTCTGCCATGGAGACCCACAACAACAACCATGGCAGTAGCAAATTCCTCGACTTCCCCTTCGTTTCAGCTCCCCACAAGAACCTCATGGCAAAACCACCGTAGTCAGAGAAGAAAAGATGAAGAAGAAATTGAAATTGATAAGTGGAAACAGAACTAACCGGAGGTCCCTGAGCCACCGCTTCTCATCGCGAGTCCCTTCAAGCTCCAACCTCGCCATTGCCTCCCGTTTTCGCGTCACGCCGCCGTCTCCACTGGTTGCACCGCCAGCGCTCTCCCTCGCCGTCCCTCTTGCTGTTTACACCGGAGAACAGCCTTGTCATCGCCGTCATTCACCTTCAGCATCTCCCTCAGCGCCAGTTGAAGGCCTTGCCGGAGAAGAGGCTCGCGAACGCCGGCACGCTTCACGCTCCAGCCTGCTACTTCACTGTTTGGAAGCATGCCTCGAGCCATGTGCTCCACTCGAGTCACATCCTGAGCATCACGAGCAGAGCATCTTCAACTTTAAACAAAAATATATATATATATATATATATATATGCATATTATATATATAACCAACAAAATATATATATATATATAGTAAGAATGCTCTTCTTATATGTGAATGACGAGAATAAATAAACCGTGACCGTTAGATCTAATAATGAATGGTCATGATTAAAATAAATAAGTAGTCACATAACCACTTAAAAATGTTATGTGACTTTTTAAACAAGTCACGTGACTTATTTCTTTAAATCATGACCACTCATTATTAGATCTAACGGTCACGATTTATTCTCACCATTCTCATATAAGAAAAGTTTTCTCACTAAATACATCCTCATATATATATATATATATATATGTATGTATATATATATATATGTATGTATGTATGTATGGTTAGCCTCCATCTTATACACACACGTTAATAACCACTGTTTGAGCATGAAATAATAAAACATTTGGTCACCACTTTCTGAGCATGTCTTATATGAAAAAATGTATTAGCATGATTTGCTAGATAAATACAAAGAAACCTCGAGCGCGCAACACCTCGGCGAGCGGATATAAAGAACCCTCCGAGTGCGCAAGGCCTCAACAAACGGGTGAAGAAAATTTTCCTAGGGCCAAGACTCTCGTCAAGGAACATCCACTGAATGACAATGACCCACCGAGCAGATATAAATAATCCCCGAGCGCGCAACACATCAGTGAACTAACATAAAGAATTCTCTGATGATCAAGATCCTCATTGAGCAATTATAAAGACTTCACCGAGCAAACATAAGAGACCCACCGAGAATAAAAACTCTTCAGCTTACTCTAACACGTCACTCCAGGTTCCATTTCACTCTCCCATTTACTTTTATTATGTACAAAATATCACTTAAACTACTTATGCAGTGAGAACTTAAATCATGGAAACATCACTCTCGTCGTGGCTCTTTTATGCATTACCGAGATATATGCGATCAAGATTGGTAAAATATGGTTCAGCAACCATCGGCTCTCATGTTGCAAGATATTGGAAGCATGTCTCTTTACCTTGCCTCATTCGGCTTCACTTATGACCCTCACACGGTTGGGAAGCTTTCTACTTAAATAACCGAATCTGGTTCAAAGCATCACAGGACCCTCTACACTTTTACTTAAATAACCGAATCTGGTTCGAGCGTCACGGAATCCTATGCTTTTCCACTTAAATAATCGAATCTGGTTCAGGCATCTTGGGATCCTCTACTTACTATCTTATAAGGGTATTACCCAACATGGAATCGGGTTCAAACTACTCTATTTACTTCTAGCCCGACACAAGCTACCCAACATCCACACGGTTTGAAAAATTCGAATTCTTGAAACTAACCAAATTGTGTTTTATATGAAAATGTATTGGCATGGCTTTGAAAGCAGGAAACAAAGACAAACCTCATCAACACAACACGAAGAAGACCCCAATGCTCTCTCAACATCTCACTTACTTAAATTGCTTCTCAGCAGATACAAGTGGAGTTCGAGCACTCTCTCGGCATCTCACTCAAACTACTTCTCAGCAGATACAAGTAGAGTTTGAGCACTCTCTTGGACTAAGCCTCGGAACTCCTAAGCCCGAGCAGCCTTTCAGCTTTTCAGCAGCGTAAACCCACCGGGCAGCTTTTTAGCAGCGTAAGCCCTCCGGGAAGCTTTTCAATAGTGTGAGCCTCGACACTCATAAGCCCGAGCAGCTTTTCAGCAGCGTAAGCCCTTCGGGCATCTTTTCAACAGCGTGAGCCTCGGCACTCATAAGCAGCAGCGTAAGCCCTCCGGGCAGCATTTCAACAGCATAAGCCTTACGGGCAGCTTTTCAGCAACATAAGCCTCGACACTCCTAAGCCCGAGCAGCATTTCAGCGCCTCAGCAGCATAAGCCTCGACCCTCCTAATCCCGAGCAACACTTCAATAGCATAAGCCTCGGCACCCCCGAGCAGCTCTTTAGTAAGCCTCAACATCCCTGAGTAGTTCTTCAGTAAGCCTCGGCATCCCCGAGCAGCTCTTCAGTAAACCTCGGCATCCCCGAGTAGCTTTTCAGCAGCATAAGCCTCGGCATCCCCGAGCAGCTCTTCAGTAAGCCTCGGCATCCCCGAGCAGCTCTTCAGTAAGCCTCGGCATCCCCGAGCAGCTTTTCAGCAGCATAAGCCTCGGCGTCTCCGAGCATCTCTTCAGTAAGCCTCGACATCCCCGAGAAGCTCTTTAGTAAACATCGGCATCCCCGAGCAGCTTTTCAGCAGCATAAGGCTCGGCATCCCCGAGCATCTCTTCAGTAAGCCTCGGCATCCCCGAGCAGCTCTTTAGTAAACCTCGGCATCCCCGAGCAGCTTTTCAGTAGCATAAGCCTCGGCATCCCTGAGCAGCTCTCCAGCAGCGTAAACCTCGGCATCCCCGAGTAGCTTTTCAGCAGCATAAGCCTCGGCATCCCCGAGCATCTCTCCAACAGCGTAAACCTCGAAATCCCCGAGCAGCGCCTCAGCAGCGTAAGCCCCACGGGCAGCTCTTCAGCAAACATGAGCCTTGGTACGCCCGAGCAACATTTTATCACTCCAAGCGAACCGAGTACCTCCTTGGATTCAGAGAAACCAAGTACGTCCTTGGAGTGAGACTCCCTCACACTGCTTCTTAGAGGTCACAGGTCGAGTGAACCGAGTGCAACCTTGGATTCAGGAGAATCGAGCACACCCTCACAGCGAGACTCCTATACCCTACTTCTTAGCAACGCATAGTCAACTAAATCGGGTAGCACTTCAGCAGCGACCTGCCCAAGCAGCACTTCAGCACGTCCCCTCGTGTTGCTTCTCAGCAACACAGGGTCGGCCGCCACTCATTTCTCAACAACACTCAGTTGAGCGGTGTATCAAAGAGCTCTCTCGAGCATTCATAGGTCTCAACCGAGCAGTCCAACAATTGAAGCTTCCGGGACGAGGAAATTCAAACACATAACTCTTGGCCTGCAACTTATTGCGGCCTAGAGCTGGGGGGCTGCATACCCTAGGATATAAAGCCGACCACCAGCGCTCAAAACTGAAAATGCAACCGTTGACAAAGGCTATCAAGTTCCCAGACCGGCCAGACTTCGGTTGATTGGGAAAGAAAAAAATAGTTCGAGCAAGTCATTTCTAGTTACAAGTTGCGGAACGCAATCGTCACCATTATAGCGTGGCGACCACTTCTGAAGTCACTTCAACTGAATGTAGAGAGATCATAAGCCAGTTGATAAGCATACACAAGGAGTCCATGTTGAGGATAAGCATCGCCAACATCTTATAACTCTCGACATTCATATCTGAATGCCAGAGCTGGGGGGCTACTGTTTTGGGAATAATCATCTCGGTCCAACCGAGGGAGGAGATCCTCGCTGAGAGGTCATGCATCTGGCCATAACACCTTATAACTCTCGGCATTCATAACTGAATACCAGAGCTGGGGGGCTACTCTTCTGGGAATAATCCTCTCGGTCCAACCGAGGGAGGAGATCCCCGCTGAGAGGCCACACATCTGGCCATAACACCTTATAACTCTTAGCATTCATAACTGAATGCCAGAGCTGGGGGGCTACTATTCTGGGAGTGACCTTCTCGGCCCGCGTACGGCCCAAATGAGTACCCACTCGAACGGACGTGACCGGCAAACATCCGTAAACTCCAATCACTCGCCACTCCTTCCCGAGAAGATCTCCACCGTCCAAACATCTGAACTCAGCAGAGGATCTAGCGGCCCAGAAAGAGACAAGTACAAGCTATCACTTCAGACCATCGGGAAGCGTGCAGGTTCCAAACCTCTATATAAGGAGTCCCCCTCACTTTATAAGGTACACAACCTCTCTCTTAATCTCACTCTCCCTCTAAACCCCATGTCTCTAACTTGAGCGTCGGAGTGTTCTTGCAGAGACCCCTTTCGGGCGCGACGGAAGATGGAGTACCGTGCAGACCACCGCTGCACCTCACCGGAGTTCCGCCGCTCCCCCTTCCTCAACATCTCTCAGGGTGATGTGACCGGCTTAGTCCGTTCAAAATCTTTCCGATTCACTCCAGTATTTTGGATCTCTTCCAATTGCCCAAGCATTGACAATGACCTTACTTTTGGCTGGTATATGATACCCTTGAATCTCAAATGCTTGTGCACATTCTCTTGGAAGTAAAAGTGGAGCTGGAGGGTGTAATCTCAGGGTCTCTTTGACAACTGATTTCAAATATTTAAGTTCATTGTTGCAATTTCCATCCATCCTTCCTTTCATCTTGAACACCCTCTCACCTCAACATGTGCTTTCTTCATTACTCTTGGATCCTTTACCATCTCTGCCATTACCCAATTTATGGTAGTTGCTGTTGTCTCACCACCTGCACTAAATATATTCTGAAAAGTAATTGTGGGGGATACACTAAAGCAAGGATATCCAAACACAGTTCAAAAACATAAGCAGTTGTCATCTAATACTGCACAAGTTCAGAGAACTCACATGTGAAATATTATAGAGTAATTAAACATTCTCAATTAGACTATACTATTGAGAAATCAAGTGTGAGTTTGGAGTCCTACATTGGATGAATGTGAAAGTGTTGAAAGCCTTAAAGTTTTGGGTGAAAGATTTGGAGTTTAGTTCACTAAAGTTGCTTGCTCTTAGCCCAGTGTACATGATGAAGATATGACTATGTGATTTAAAGTATATCCTATATTCTGACTATGCAGCATGAACATGAAGAGAAATATTTGCTCTGATGCTAAACATGAAGTGTTGATTGTTTTTTAAGATCATTATTTGTTCGAGTTCTAAAAGGTCTACATGTTTAATTTATTCAAGCTGCTTCTTCATCTTGATTTATCAAATCTCTGTTGAGCACCTTGCTTGAGTCTTATATAATTATTTTTTTGTATATTAATTTGGAAACTGTTCTCAATCACATGTAGACCTTTACAGATGAATCATGTAGCAAATAAGTGTTTTTCAAGGTCTTTCTAGATTCAGAGCTACACTTGCAAGTTGAGCTGCTACTTGGACACATCTATTAGTTCTGATTGATCATTTCTCTTCACCTTGCTCTTTGTGATATCACCCGGCTTAGTCTCAATTGAGATCTAATAACCATGTATTCTCCTTTTAAGGTTTGTTTAGTTGTAGTCTACTTAAAAATTAATCACATTCAACTGCATTAGTTCATCCAAGTTCTGCCATAGTTAATTTTGTCTGTTTGCTGCTTTTGTAAACAGATGTTTCTGATCAGCTGGACTACTTTGTGAGGGCCTTAAATCAGGTCACTATTTTACAATCTCATCTTATTGTTACTAAATTGTTCTCTTTACTTAAAATCAGTGCCTTCTGGGAAAAGAGCAAGCCAGAGAGGAATCTTGGCACCAATTGTTAGCTTTATTTTTTCCTTTATCAGGATTCAGGAGAAAAATTACCAAATCAAGATTCAATCCCTAATTAAAGTTTGGTTTTTGTTTCTGTAAATTAAAGCTGCTAACCATTGGTGCCAAGAATTAAAGTGTTTTGGGCTTTAAAGTTGTTTGTTCTCATCAATCCCTAATTTCAACATCATGCATCTCATCTTGCAGCCTCATTGTGTCACTCTTGCCCTGCAAATTTTGGGGGTTTCTATGCATTTTTAACAACTGTTAATTGTCATGAGATAGAAAATAATAAAAAATGGAAGTAAATGCATTTTTGCTTGTTTAGGATTAATTAACATGAGTTTGGTTACATTATTCCCTGACTTGTGTGAAGAACATGCACTTTGACTGCAGGATTAGTTCACATCTGGCAGGCAACAAGTGTTCAAAGCTAAATGTGATTTTAGTAATTAGTAGTCATTCAAGGGGAAAGGTTCTCCACACAATGGACTGCTTGCTACGAATCATTGTAATCAGACACCTAAAACAACTTAAGAAAGATGTGTTAGTTTGAAAGTAGGTGGTAGAAAACAATTCATGATGTGCACAGTGCTACTGCTAAATGCTAAGAATAGTTAAACTCAATTCTCATATACAAATAAATTAAGTTAATTGAAGGCACTGCTAAATGTACAGATACTTTCGATGTCTAAATCAATAATCTTTTAAGTGAAAAAGAGACATTTTCATATGAATTGAATGTAGTTTTTCAAATACTCATGGTTTCTGCTTCCATATGGAATTCAAAAAGTTTTCTGTTGGAAGTAATGCCTAGGCAGGTAGTCCTAATGGCAACCTTCTCAAGGTCATTTGGATCAGTCATCAATGGTGATGGAAAATGGTAGTAAGTTGAACAATGCTGCTATGACATCTGATTCCTAATGTACTCAACTAATGTCCATATATTTTTGTAGTTCTATTTGTTTTGTTACTGATTCGTGGTTCTCATTATACGAATTCTTATGGGCACGAGTATAATAAATAAATATTTCTTTTTGTTAGTAACAGGATCTGGATCCTCTCATGTGAAATTTATCACTCTCTCTTTTTAAACCTTTACTATATTTATTTAATGCATATATGTGAAGAGAGATAGACATGAAACTCTCGCATGATGACACATGAGAGAAATTTCACATGAGAGGATCCAAATCTGTTAGCAAGAACACCTTAGATCGCACAGCTAATTGTGCCTACCTTTATGGTCATAGAGTAGCTATAGCTCCTTTCTCATTCAGAATGATCTTTTATTTACACAGGAGCTTGACTCTGCGGCTGGTACCCAGTACCACCCATAGTAGGGTTACAAAGTTACCCATTTATAAGGATTCTAATGATCCAGATATTACAAGATAATATCCTATTAAATCCTATCACAATCCCAACAAATCAGATTCTAATAACAAACAAATATTAGCTAATAACAAATAGATATTAGCTAATAATAAACAAATTTTAAACAAATAATTAAAACTGATGAGCCAATTCCCAACTATCTCCACCTTAACGAATTCTCGAACCACTTGTGAGATGAGCTAAACTCAACACTTTTTTCACTTCTCATTAAATGTGTATTCCTTTAAATAGAAACCTTGTAGAATGAAGTCTTGTAAGTTATAAGTGTGGATATGTGGCTGCTGTAGATTTCTTTTGCTCTCCATTTTTGATTTAGGTGTTGAAGGTTCATACTAGGCATTGTGGTCCTAGGTGCTGAAGTTACATGTTCTAGATTCACGTTTCCACACCTCCATGACCAACTTAGCCACTGTAATGGGGATTAAAGTTGTCACAGTTTAAGTGGTTAAAACTCAGCTCTGCAAAGATTGTATGTAGATAAAGATTCAACCATAGAGAATATTTATTGGTACACAAAAACCTTATAGTTAGGTGATTGATTCTCTGTGCATACCGGTTCAATCCTAGTAGACTTAACAAGATGGGGTATATTTCCTCCATGGGCCTGGGGGTATGTTTGGTGGTGTTGAATTTGTTTTCTTGAGATTCATTCCCATCTTCAGTGGCACAAGGATGAAGAGGAAAAAAGAGATCAAGGGTAACAAGTCAAGGATTTGTCGTGAATCCATGGAGATAGAACGGACCAATCAGATGGACTAATCTCCTGCTTGTTTGAGTAATATTGTTGATGGTGGACTGAATGCTGTCTTGTTATGGAAACTATGGGGTGGACTAATTTTTAAATGGAACATCTATGTAATAATTGAAGAATACTATTTTTTCATCGCGGATTGAGATGTATGACTAACACCAATAATGTGTAAAACAAACAATAGATATGCCGTGTTTCAAAATTACAATTTTCTCTCTTATTTTGGTGAGTCCGAGGATCTTGACTTAGAAAGAGGTTGTTCATCACATGCGAGGCGCAGAAATAGTGTTTTTTTATTTTTAACTTTAGACTTTAGTACTCCCCATCGGGAGTTTAGAATTTAGTCCCCTAAATAGTGAATAGATATTTTATCAAACTTTTTCCACTTCATCCTTGGGAGTTGGTTTATGACCACCTCTTTGGTCCTAAAGCCATCCCCCCATTTTTAATATTTCCAAATTATCCTTATTATTTAAAAAAAAAAGAAAAATTCAAATAACCCCACCCTTCCATCTCCTCAACCGGTTCTTCACCCTCCTAATTACCCACACCACTCCTCTTCTCACTTCTTCACCCATCTTCTAATCGTTCTTCTTCTTTCTTCTTCTTCTTCTCTCCATTCTTCTCATTTCTCCTTACCCAAACCCAACAAACAAACCCATTTCTTTGGGATTTGATGTTACATATTGTTGTTTCTGCTTCCTTGCATGTTGTTGGTGCAATAATTTGTGCCATGTTTTGTTTTTCCTGTGAAAGTTCCACCTTTTAATGCCCAATGACGTACTGGTAAAAAATCTCACCTTTAGATGCGATTTTGTTGTTGATTTCGCACCTAAAGGTGCGAATACTATGTTCCTGGTATTGTTGGTTTCTCAATTTAATGTGAGATTTGATATTTCCATTTCTCACTTTAAGGTGCGAAATGGTTGATTTGTGACAATTTTTTTTTGTTTATTTGGGTGATTGTTTCTGGGTCATTGTTGTTGATAAAATTGTATTTATTTTGGTGCAGATATGGCAAGGACTCGCTACGCCGGTCGCCTTGTTGAAAATTAGGAATCACAAAATGAAGAAACCGACATACGATGTAGAGGCCACGCATCCCATCGTAGCCGCCGTGGAAAGGCTCCGATGGTGGAGGAACCAGCACATGGTTGTTGATGACGGCCCAAACGACGAAGATGCGGGAATGGGGCATGATGGAGAGGGCATAGATGGTGATGATGATGAGGAGGAGGATGAAGATGAGTAGGATGGCGAAGAATGGGAGCGAGACGACGGTGCAAAGAAGGATGGGGCATGGTTGTAGCTGACATTTGTACTTGTCGAATGAATGTAATACTTTAAGTTGACGATTATGTTTTATGTGTGTTTTTAATTGCGCCTCCTTGTTGGCTTCTGGAATTTATAATTTGTTATCATATTTGTTATATCGTTTACCCTGTTAGATAGCAATTTATATATGCGTTAAAGCGCCTTGCAATTAATCTCGTGTTGTTTTTTTTTCACAATACTTGTTTCTCACTTTAATGTGCGAATTTAATTAAAAAATCGCACATTGATGTGCGATTTTAATATAAATAATTTATTTTTTAATAGTATTAAATTCAATTCGCACGTTAGAGTGCGATTTCTGGGGTTGAATCGCACGTTAAAGCACGATTTGAATTAAAAAATAATTAAAAAACAATATTTAAATGTATTATTTTAATCGCACCTAGATGTGCGAAAAGAGGGTATAAATTCGCACTTCAATGTGCGAAAATTACACAGGCGATACAAAACAAGAACGAAAACGACGAAGACACTGGAGAATGAAACAACCTTCAATTTGTAACGACACTTGTTTCGTGGGGATGATGAGAGGTTGGAGTTGAAGGAGGTTAGGGTTTAATGGAGGAAGGAATGGAGTAGGAAGGGTGGTGGTGGTGAGTGGAATAAGAGGTAGAAGAAGAAGGATATGGAGGGGATACAATTAGATCTCTAAGGGTAAATATGTAATTTACCAATTAAAGGGGGTGGTTTTAAGACCTAGAGGGGTGGTCTTAAAACCAGCTCCCTTCATCCTTTGGTTCCTAGGTGATGAGTGGATTTTATATGATGTTTTTAGGTAGTTTTTAGTCTTTTTATTTTATTATTTTTGAGTCACATATATGATTTTTAGTCTTTTTATGTAGATTTTATATTTATTTTGCATTTTGCATGTAGATTAGATTTTATTTGTTTTTCTACCTTTATTTTATATTTTTAGGAATTTTTTATAGCTATTTTATATTTTTAGGAAAAGCTGGTTTAGTTATCATTTTTGTCCAGGGACCGATTTGTAAAGTTTCAGAAAATCGGGGACCAAATTGTGAAAGTTCAAGAGTGGAGGACTAAAAGTGAAGATTGAGAGAATTAAAGGGCTTGAATTGGAGTGCTAACCAAGAGAGGACTAAAAGTGAAAAAGAGGAATATGAAGCAACTCTCTTCAAATGAGCACATGGGAAATTAAGTTGAAGGATTGATGGTAGTGGGAAGAAGGTTTCAGAATTGATTAAGGGCTGAGTAGTGGCTTTTTATGGCATTCAAAACCCACTACCATGAAGAAGGAAGGAAAAGCTTGAAGTTGAAGAAGCAGTGCCCAGCGCTGCAGCGCTGGGAAGCCAGCGCTCAAGCGCTGGCCCTCGGTCTGGCAGTGGATTTTTAATGCCTTCCAGCACCCAAGCGTTGGGAATTCTAGCGCTGAAGCGCTGGAGGCTGGATTTTTACTATAAATAGGACCCTTTTCTTCACTTGTAAAGCACACCTCTTAGAATACAACAAGTATTCTCTCTTTCTCCCTTTTGAGCATTGTTCCTAGGACTTGTGGGAAGCCATACTTGAGCTCCTATCCAGGGTAATTCAATGACTCCTTTAGCCATGCTTGGCTAACTTCTTCTTTAAGTTTCTTGGTTTGTAGTAGTTTATAAATTTATGTTTTAGTTTTGTTTCTACCTTTCTGAATATTATTTCCAGTTCTTGTTTTAATTCCTTGCTCATATTGTTATCTTGCTGTACACAAGAAGTTTTGCTTATTACTTATACGAATGAGAATTGGTAAGTAGTAAGGGATCTAGGATTAAAAAAGGCTATAAGTATATATCGCTAAGAGATTAGGATAGACGTAGCTTTGTGTTGGCCTGAACTCTATCTTCATCTTCTTCTTTAGTTAACTAGATTGCAAGAAATTGGGTTTAGTAATTAAAAAGAAAGTTCTACAATGTGTAAGAGATTAACTTGTAGATATACTAGGCTATAGCACCTTGAACTTGGATTTAAAATTCAGAAATTAAGTAGATACTTGCTAGCATATTTTATATTCTATGTAAACCAACCCAAGAACTTAATTCTCATCATATTCATCTCATCTTTATTTTATGCTATTATTCTTGTTTGCTCTAAAAAACAACAACATATTTTCATCTTTAATTTTCTGCACAAGTACTAAATTTTATATTAATAAGAACACCTATCCCTTGGGTTCGATCTTTTTACTACGCGATAGTTAATCGTACACTTGCGATTTCCTTATCAAGTTTTTGGCGCCGTTGCCGGGGATAGGTTCTTTTCAAGTTCTTGTTTTTATTTTGTTTAGTACTTCTTGTATATATTTAAAAAAAAATATTTCTGCCTAACAGTTTGTTACCATGTGGAAAGAAGATCCTTTAGAGACTATAATCTCTGAGGGGTTGGATTTTGAAGATATAGACAGCAATGACGAACAGGTCATTGAAATGGCAAGGTATCTGGAAGCTGCCCATTTTTTCCCTTCAAGAAAAAATTGGGTAGAGGAGCTGAAAAGAGAAGAAGAAGTTCAAGAGGAAAAGAGGGAATTGAAGCCCTTACCTTCCACCCTTAAGTATGTATTTCTTGAGGAAGGTAACAATAAACCTGTCATTGTGAGTAGTTCCCTCTCTCCTCTTGAAGAAGAAAAACTGGTAAGAATTCTTAGAGCTCATAAATCTGCTTTGGGTTGGACTATTGAGGACATTAAGGGCATAAGCCCCACTGTTTGTATGCATAAAATTTGTTTAGAAGAACAAGTTAAACCTGTAGTCCAACCCCAAAGAAGACTTAATCCTTCCATGAAAGAGGTGGTAAGGAAATAAGTGATTAAGTTGCTTGATGCAGGGATCGTCTATCCCATTTCTGATAGTGAATGGGTTAGTCCCGTTCAGGTAGTTCCCAAGAAAGAGGGAATTACAGTGGTTCCTAATGAAAATAATGAATTGATCCCCACCAGGAAGGTAACTGGATGGAGGGTGTGTATAGATTACCGGAGGCTAAATTCTGCCACCCGGAAAGATCATTTCCCCCTTCCCTTTATTGATCAAATGCTTGACAGGTTGGCTGGCCATGAGTTTTATTGTTTCTTGGATGGGTATTCAGGATACAATCAAATTGTTGTTGATCCTAAGGATCAAGAAAAAACTGCTTTTACTTGCCCCTTCGGGGTGTTTGCTTATAAAAGAATGCCTTTTGACTTGTGTAATGCTCCAGGAACCTTCCAAAGATGTATGTTTGCTATTTTTTATGATTTAATTGGTGAATGTATGGAAGTGTTCATGGATGATTTTTCTGTATATGACCCCAGCTTTGACAAGTGTTTGAGCAATTTGGAAAGGATTCTAGTTAGGTGCCACGAAAAGAATTTGGTATTTAATTGGGAAAAATGTCATTTTATGGTAAAAGATGGCATTGTGCTTGGGCACAAGATTTCTGAAAGAGGGATTGAGGTAGATAAGGCTAAAACTGAAATCATTGAAAATCTACCTCCTCCCACTAATATTAAAGGTATAAGAAGCTTTCTTGGTCATGCAGGTTTTTATAGGCGATTTATAAAAGATTTTTCTAAAATTGCTAAGCCTATGACAAATCTCCTTGAAAAAGATGCTCCTTTTATCTTTAATGATGAGTGTTTGGCTGCTTTTAAATTATTAAAGGAAAAACTTGTTTCAGCCCCTATCATTGTTGCTCCCCAATGGGATTTGCCTTTTGAAGTTATGTGTGATGCTAATGACAATGCAATAGGGGCTGTTCTTTGTCAGAAAAATGGAAAAGTTTTGCATGTGATTTACTATGCTAGTAAGGTTCTGAATGAAGCTCAAAAAAATTATGCTACAACTGAAAAGGAGTTGTTGAGCGTAGTCTATGCTTTAGACAAATTCAGACCTTACGTTTTGGGTACTAAAGTTATTGTGCATACTGACCATGCTGCATTGAAGTACTTGTCTGCTAAGCAGGAAGCTAAACCCAGGCTGATCAGGTGGGTCTTACTCTTGCAAGAGTTTGATCTTGAAATTGTGGACAGGAAAGGGAAGGACAATGGTGTAGCAGACCATTTGTCAAGACTTGAAGAAGGGAACTCCGATCCAATTCCTATTCAAGAGGAGTTCCCAGATGAGAGACTTTTAGCTGTCCAAGAGATAGCTCCATGGTATGTACATTTAGCTAATTTTAAAGCTGCTGATGTGTTGCCTTCTGATTTGACTTGGCAACAAAAGAAGAAATTTTTGCATGATGCTAAATTCTTTTTCTGGGATGAACCTTATTTGTTTAGAGAATGTTCTGATGGGATCATTAGAAGGTGTATTCTAGAAAAAGAATTTGAGGCTATTTTATGGCATTGCCATGGCTCCGATTATGGAGGCCATTTTTCAGGTGAGAGGACTGCAGCTAAAGTCCTCCAAAGTGGTTTTTATTGGCCTACTATCTTCAAAGATAGTAGAGCATTTGTGGTAAGGTGTGATCGCTGTCAACGAACTGGTAATATCTCAAGAAGGAATGAGATGCCCCAAAAAATGATTTTGGAAGTTGAGCTTTTTGATGTATGGGGCATTGATTTCATGGGACCTTTTCCACCTTCTTTTGGTTGCCAGTATATTTTGGTTGCTGTTGACTATGTTTCTAAGTGGGTTGAAGCATCAGCCCTTCCCACAAATGATTGAAAAGTGGTTCTGGATTTTGTGAAGAAAAAGATTTTTACTAGATTTGGGGTGCCAAGAGAAATAATCAGTGATGGAGGTAAGCATTTTTTTAATAAAGCTTTTGAAACTCTTTTGAAAAGATATGGTGTTAATCATAAAATTGCTACCCCCTATCACCCCCAAACTAGTGGACAAGTAGAGGTTTCTAATAGGGAGTTAAAAAGGATTTTGGAAAAAACAGTTGGTACCTCAAGGAAGGATTGGTCAAAAAAATTAGATGACACCTTGTGGGCTTACCGAACTGCGTTTAAAACTCCTATTGGAACCTCTCCTTACCAGTTGGTTTATGGTAAGACTTGTCATTTGCCTGTGGAACTTGAGCATAAAGCCTTTTGGGCTTTGAAACAATTAAACATGGATCCCAAAGAAGCTGGGGATAAAAGACAGGTACAGGTACATGAGTTGGATGAATTTAGACTCTAAGCATATCACAATGCTAGGATCTACAAAGAGAAGACCAAGAAGTGGCATGATAAGAAAATTGTGCCAAAAGAGTTTTGTCCATGACAGCTTGTGTTATTGTATAACTCAAGGCTGAGGTTGTTTCCTGGAAAGCTGAAGTCAAGATGGACAGGACCCTATATGATCACCAAAGTTTTTCCCCATGGTGCGGTTGAGTTAGAGGATAAAAGTGGCACATTTGTTGTCAATGGGCACAGACTGAAACAGTACCTAGGAGGAGAAGTTGAGTCACAAGTGATGTCTATTTTTCTTGATTCCCCTAATTGATTAAAGGGAAGGGTCTATCTCGGACCTTAACAATGAGCTGGTTGGGAGACAACCCAACTTAGGATAGTTTAAATTTTTGTCTTTTTAATTTTCTGCACTATTCTTGTAAATAAATAAAAGAAAAAGAACTCTATGTTTTTGCTGCAGGATAGGCCAGCGCTCCAGCGCTGGTGGCCAACGCTCAAGCGTTAGGCCCCTGCTTTACACCTCTGGTTCCAGTAATTTCCAGCGCTCCAGCGCTGGAGGGCTAGCGCTCATGCGCTAGGCCCCTGGAATCCACCCAGTTTTTATTTTAATTCCAGCGCCCAAGCGTTGGCAAACCCAACGCTCAAGCGCTGGAGCTCGGGCAATTTTCTGTTTTTATTTTGTTTTCTATTTTCTTTGTTTTTAAATAATTTTGTGTCCACCAGTTCTTGAAAAGTTTTAGATTCTTTGAGTTTTCCCTTGCTTCTATAAAAGGTTTTAATCTTTGGGAACTCAAGAATTCTTGTTTTAAGGTGGACACAATTTTCAACCCCATGTTCTCAAGTATGCTGTTTTGGGAACTAACGAGTCAAGCAAGCTTCTGCTTGTGAGACTTTTGTTTGTTCAATGTTACAGGATAGGTACCAGAAGGAGGAAGAACCCTCTTGAACTTAAATGTTCAATTTGATTTTTGCATTGAGGTTCCCTTGGACCTTTGTGGAAAATTTGTTACTATGCCAGCTTCTTAGTTTTTAGTTTTTCTTTTTATAGTTTTTAGCTTTATTTTTAGTTTAGTTTTTCTGTTTTGTTTTTGCATGAGTCTTGAGTATTTTATCCATTCTGAATATTGCTATAGCTTTGTGAAATACTTTATCTGATTGAACTGCTTTGTGAAAAGGTTCTATGTTTTGAAGCAGATAGGATTGCATGCTGTAGAAAGGATTTTTGATATCTTGATTGTTTTGGTTGTTGGAAAAGTCTTTTTCTGAGTTCTAAAAAGGGTATCACTTACCCTATGTTTTTCTGAGAGCTGAGGACTCTGATTGCATGATTGTGAAATTTTTCTGCCTTGTGTTGCATGTTGATTGGAGTTTTGTATACTTTGTGAGTTGAGAAGAGATTATAGGCATTTTTTGAAAACTCAGAGTTTTGCTTGAAATGTTATATCCACTAGTAGCCCCTTTTGAGCCTTAAAAGAGTCATTCTTTGGAGCTTACTTTGTGTGATAATTCTTAAAAGTTGTTATTGTGATTCATGTGCTGAAATTGTTAGAGCTATGTTTGTGGGTTTCTCTCTAAAAAAGAAGAAAAAAAAAAGTTGGAAAAAAAAAAGGTATGTGCCTTAAAGAAAAAAATAATGAGGTAGTGGGGTGAGAAAGAGTATGGAGGGAGTAAAATTCAAGTCATTCATCCCATACATTCCACTACTTTGTTTAAAAAAAAAGGAAAAGAAAAGAGAAAAATTGAGACGACCCTTGTGTGAATTGTTAAAGCTCTTAGTCAAAGAAAAATCACTTAACAACTGTTTCTGAGTCAGCCACTAGAGTTGCCAATTTCTTGAAATCCACACCTTGAATTGTTCAACCCTTTGGCCAAGTTACAACCTTAAAAATCTCTTCAACATCACTTGGTTGCTTTACTTCAGTTTTGATTTGAATTATAGGCAGGATCATTGAGCTTTCTTGTTTTCATGGAGAATATCATTTTGTGAACTTAATTGATGAACTCAAACATGTTAAAACCCAAGCCTAGCTTTCTTGATTCTTTATCTATAAAACTTGCATGTCTTCCTTTTCTGCTAAGCTTTCTGTGAAAGGTTTTTGTGCTTCAAGTTTTAATCAGATAAACTTTCTCAAAACTCAGGGACGAGTTTTTCTTTAAGTTTTGTCGCTTGAGGACAAACTGTCGTTGGGTATAGTGGTGTGATGAGTGGATTTTATATGATGTTTTTATGTAGTTTTTAGTCTTTTTATTTTATTATTTTTTAGTCACATATAGGATTTTTAGTCTTTTTATGTAGATTTTATATTTATTTTGCATTTTGCACGTAGATTAGATTTTATTTGTTTTTCTACCTTTATTTTATATTTTTAGGAATTTTTTATAGCTATTTTATATTTTTAGGAAAAGCTGGTTTAGTTATCATTTTTGTCCAGGGACCGATTTGTAAAGTTTCAGGAAATTGGGGACCAAATTGTGAAAGTTCAAGAGTGGAGGACTAAAAGTGAAGATTGAGAGAATTAAAGGGCTTGAATTGGAGTGCTAACCAAGAGAGGACTAAAAGTGAAAAAGAGGAATATGAAGCAACTCTCTTCAAATGAGCACATGGGAAATTAAGTTGAAGGATTGATGGTAGTGGGAAGAAGGTTTCAGAATTGATTAAGGGCTGAGTAGTGGCTTTTTATGGCATTCAAAACCCACTACCATGAAGAAGGAAGGAAAAGCTTGAAGTTGAAGAAGCAGTGCCCAGCGCTGCAGCACTGGGAAGCCAGCGCTCAAGCGCTGGCCCTCGGTCTGGCAGTGGATTTTTAATGCCTTCCAGCGCCCAAGCGTTGGGAATTCTAGCGCTGAAGCGCTGGAGGCTGGATTTTTACTATAAATAGGACCCTTTTCTTCACTTGTAAAGCACACCTCTTAGAATACAACAAGTATTCTCTCTTTCTCCCTTTTGAGCATTGTTCCTAGGACTTGTGGGAATCCATACCTGAGCTCCTATCCAGGGTAATTCAATGACTCCTTTAGCCATGCTTGGCTAACTTCTTCTTTAAGTTTCTTGGGTTTTAGTAGTTTGTAAATTTATGTTTTAGTTTTGTTTCTACCTTTCTGAATATTATTTCCAGTTCTTGTTTTAATTCCTTGCTCATATTGTTATCTTGCTGTACACAAGAAGTTTTGCTTATTACTTATACGAATGAGAATTGGTAAGTAGTAAGGGATCTAGGATTAAAAAAGGCTATAAGTATATATCGCTAAGAGATTAGGATAGACGTAGCTTTGTGTTGGCCTGAACTCTATCTTCATCTTCTTCTTTAGTTAACTAGATTGCAAGAAATTGGGTTTAGTAATTAAAAAGAAAGTTCTACAATGTGTAAGAGATTAACTTGTAGATATACTAGGCTATAGCACCTTGAACTTGGATTTAAAATTCAGAAATTAAGTAGATACTTGCTAGCATATTTTATATTCTATGTAAACCAACCCAAGAACTTAATTCTCATCATATTCATCTCATCTTTATTTTATGCTATTATTCTTGTTTGCTCTAAAAAAACAACAACATATTTTCATCTTTAATTTTCTGCACAAGTACTAAATTTTATATTAATAGGAACACCTATCCCTTGGGTTCGATCTTTTTACTACGCGATAGTTAATCGTACACTTGCGATTTCCTTATCACTAGGCTTTAGAAAAAATGAAAATTTCTCCCACCATGGATGCCAAACCCGTGGCCTCTAGAGGTTAAAGGGGGGGGGGAGGTTTGTGTTTTATTTCACTTAGTGTCATAACTGAAAATTTGAGAGAAAACTTAAGAGATAGAAATAGAAACAGAAAGAGAAAGAAATATCATCATTTTCCTCCATCATCCTCTTGTTTTCGTCCTTTGATCCTTTGAGGTAAAATGATCTCCTCCTCAAACTCTTTACATTGATGGTTTTGGTTTTGAAAATGGAGAAGTTTGGGGATGATGAAAGTTAATGGAATCCCTAACTCCTTTCATTAAAGTTGTAGCCATTATCATCCTTTTCATTTTGAACCATTTAGTTTTTCAAAAGCTTGAGTTTTTTCCCTTTGATTAATTCTTGGTTGAACTTTTTCTATGGTTGCTTTTGCTAATGTTGTTCCCCTTAAAATGATCTCTTAGAATCTCTAATTTGTTTTTCAAGAAGTTGAGTTTTTGAAAATAATTATTTTAAAAAAAGTGATTCTCAAAGTTTAAATTTGGTTTTTACCATAGATTTCTTTATGCCTTTGATGTGTACAAGTTAGGTTTGAGAAAAAAATTCATCTTGACAATTAACCTATGTTGGCCGAACCTATGCTATATGCTATATTTTTGGGCTTGGAAGAATTGAATTTTAACTTGATTTCCCTGTGTTTATACATTGTATGTGAGGTTTGATGAAAAGAAAAATTTATTCCCCTAAGTTTTGGGTGATAGCCGAGAGCTTCGAGAATTGATTATAACTTGGTTTTGAGAGTTAAAGTTTAGAGGGACTAAAATCAAAGTTTTGGATTAAATGGTTTTTGAAGCATTAAACTTGTTTTAGGGTTTTTGAAAGATTGAGAGTTAAAATAATTGAAAAGTTTTACTGTGAAGAGTTCTTGTGTTTTTTACTCGTAGGAGTTTTGAAGAAATGTGTATGTGTTGAAAACTTTAATGAATGTCTAAGGAAAGGATTTCAATCCTAGAAGACAATGAGAGGTCATATGTGATGTTTGCGCTTATTAGTTTTGACTACATTCAAGGATAATAATTTGTTTTGAAAGCTTGCTTGAGTTCTTGAAGTCTTGGCTTGGAAATGTGTTTTAGAGATTGTGTGTTAATTAGTAAAAAAGGAAAATTTTACCCCATTTTGTGGCCTAGGGCAGAATTGAAGTCATTAGGATTTGAGTGTGTTTTTGTCTTAAAAACTTGTTTTAAGCTTCTAAATGTTTTGGTTTAAATCTTGCCTAAGTTGTTCTTAAGAGTTTTAAAGTTGACAAAGTTTTGGATGCCTTGATTTGAAGTTTTGCAAAACTTTTGAAGATTTAAAAAGTTTTCCAAAAAGTCTTGACTCCATGGTTTTAATTCTTGTGAATTATACCATTTTCTTAGAAAACAAGCTTCCCTAAGTACCTTAGTGTAAGTCTTAGAACTTAGTTTGAAAACCCTAAACTAGGTTATGTTTTGTGAAGGTTCACGGGACTTAGGAGCACTCGGAGCGAACGTAGATTTCCGGAGAAAATGAATCATCTGTAAGGGAACTTCGCTATTTATTAGATATCATAGCATATATATATATAAACATGTATATATTGTGACCTTGGAATTGGTAGCTAATGGCGTTCTGAGAACGACCCGATTGTTTGGTAGCGTTGCTTGCTTTTGTGATGTTGTTTGATTGATCTTCAATTGATGCTTGAGTATATCTTGATCGATTATATGAAAGCATGCTATTTAGATCATATGAAAAGAGCTAGACATACTTGGAAATGTATGCTATGTTATGTTTGATAACATGTTGTTTGTTTTGATGCTTTCCTCTGAATATGCTTGTTGTGATGTTGCTATGCTTTATCACCGATTGTCATCGAGTGCGCTAATGGAGGGAAGATAAAGTGAGCTACCGTTAGGGCGGGGGTTCCTTCAGTACTCGAGTATAAAGGCTTGTTTTGGAAATAAAGGCTTAATAGTCTTGAAAAGGATAAGAAGAGAAGATTTCTTTTAAAAACTAAATGAACGCTTTTAGAAAAATACTTTCAATATAACCTACGGTTATGACCGTGCGCTTTCAAAAAGAAACAGGATCTGTCTTAAACTCTTCTTGAAGGAAAATTCATAATGTACTAAATGGATATATCAAACCCTTTTATGAACTTAAGGACGATTCGCTTCTTATTTCTACAAGTCACATCTTGTAAGGAAACATAAGGCATACCTTTGTAAAAAGAACTATAAGATCTTCTTTAAAAGGAATCATAAGACATGTTTTCTAAAAAGCCTCAAAATTCCTTTATGAAAAGAATCTCAAGTGATGTTTTCTCAAGAAAAGAGGTAGCTTGTTCGGGGAGTGTTTCTACGAAAAGAAATAAACTTGGACACTCATAAAGGAGTGACTCCGCTCCTGTCGACCAGCTAGGACACGTACACAGACGTTCTGTATGCTGGTGTTTAGGAGAACTAGGATGCTAACGAGAGTGATCTTAGCAGAGATAATTTGATAGCGAACTTGAGCACTGGGAGGACGATTTCGTTGTATGAAAATAACTAATAGGTTATGTCATGCAACTATTTATATTGTCTCCAGGACAATAATGAGGTTGTACCTTCTTTTGTCATGAGAGCGGAATGAAGTCGCACCCATATGACCACAGGTTGGCACCGAGGTCGTCCTTGTGCCCGATTGTTGATGACACCGAGGTAATTAACAAATCAACAAGTGCCATTCATCGACGAGGGTGAATTGTCCCGCCTTCAATCGAGTGTTGGCGTAACATCTGGATCATTGTAGACACTAGCATGAGCATAACATCTAGACTATTTCTAAGATGATTGCTATGTGTATTTGAAATTTTTGGGTTACAATTCTTCTTGTACAATAAATGTTAATTGACTCATGAATTACTATGTATGACTATGATCTAATGTATATTACCTGACCTGCTTATTTATGTATACTATTGTTTTTCTACCCATGTGCTCCCATGGAGAGTTTATTATTAAGAATTTGACCCTTTCATACTGTTTGCTACTTGTGTTTGGGTGATCCGTCGCCAGCTGAATAACATCTAGCTGAGAAATATCCGGTGAAAGACGAAGGGCACAAGGACACGGAGGACTCTTCCACAATGCTGATAGGTGCTTGAGCATTGTAAGTGATGAAAGAGATATGCATGATGAAAAGAGGTTTTCCTCCGCTAACTACTATCAAATCCCTTTCAAGACTCAATCATAGTATAATATCGGGTTTAGTCGTCTCCACCGGGATCGTGTTGCTACATAATAATCTCACTAGCTAGACGTTGAATAAGCGGTTCAAAATGTGATAATTATTCTAAAAGAGAAAAACAATAAAGAAAACGATAAGAGAAGTTGACGGAGGTAAAAAAAGAAGAAAACGTACTTAGGAAATGATTTCACTTAATCCATAACTTGTTCTTAACCAAGACACTCATATAAGGTGGAATTAGAATTTAAGATGTCGATAAGAGTTATTCCCCTAACTAAATCCTTAGTTAAGCAAAACGTACTAATTGAGAACCTACCCTTAATCCCTTAAGCCCCAGTGATCCCAAAAAGTGCATTGTAGCATAAACCAGCTCGATGAGACATACTGCAAGCTCTGTTCCTAACTCAAGAAGTTCATGTCCTGGTGGATGGAATCTATGATCGTCACTCATGAAATCTCATTGGTTCCCGCCTAGGTACTCATATCCTAGTGGTCAGTATCCCGACTAGTCACTCAGTTTAGACCCCATTCCCAACTCACAATATTCCTACCTAGTGGTGAATGTACCCCATCGTTACCTAGAAGAGCTCACCTAGCCTAAGGCAATCCATTCCTAAGGTGACTGATGCAAATGGTGGTTCCTCTCATTTACTAAACTCACAGCAACTTCTCAATTGTCATGCAAGCCTTAAAAGTCATCACATGGTTAAGAGATGCATGAAGCACAAAGAGAAAATAACAAACCCAAGACACGAGTGCATTTCCCCTTTCATAAACAAGCATACATCAATCCATATCAATTCTCCAATATATCTATGAATCATTACAAGCTTTAGAATTCATCGATTGACCAAATGAAGCTTTAAACATAGAGAGCAACACCCAACCATGAAAACCCATCATAATAATTGCATAAAGATGTGTTGAACAAGAGTAAATCAAATTACATCATCCAAAGTACAAAAATAGAATCAAACTACATAAAAAGGAAGAGAGGGAAGAGAACGAAGATAGAACTCAAGGTGAATCAGAACCATGGCCTTCCGGAGGAGATGCATGACTCCTCCGTGGTGCCCTAGCACCGGCCTCCAAGTGCCTAGCCGCACCTCTCCACCATCAACCTCCGCAAAATCTTAAACTAGGTCTGAAATATATAACAAATTTTGGAATTTGTGAAACCAGCGCACGCGCGCCAGGAGGCCGGCGAGTCGCGCCCAAACACTGCTTATAAAAAAAACACTACTGTTGGTCGCTAGCGCGAATGCGCCCGTCTTCATAGGGGCTGCTTCATTTTCTGGCACAAGCACGCCTTCTTGGCAGGGAGTTCTCAATTCCTGACGATATGTCCCCCATCAACTGGCGCGGATACGCTATTTTAAGTGAAACGCTACATTACTTTGTTGAAGACCGGCGCGAACATGCCAAGCATCTAGCGCGAACGCACCCAAGTTGGCAGTGAACTGGTCTGGTTCAAACTTATGTCTTCTCGGCTCCACGGTGCTCGCACTCCTATACATCAAAACTCAAAGAAAAACCATAAAAATGTCTAATAAATAAAAATATAAAACAACCTAGAAATATGAAAATTCATGATATGAGACCTAAATGAGTGAAAAGTGAATAAAGATTCTAATTAATCTATAAACATATATGCAAAATAACTATAATAATAGCCCTAAAACTTGGGTCAACAGTAAGACCCTGGATATTTTAAATAATAAGCTAATTATTTAACTATCCCGATGTGTATGATTAATGATATGGAGCCATAGTTAATGCTATGAGCAGTTTGTTTATCTAGTACAAGGTTTTGTGACGGTCATTCGCCCTAGAAATGCCAATTGAACATTGACTGACGTTCGAGCGAGATTTGGGCTTCTTTATATATGTAGGATAATATATGCACGTTTTCATGAAGATTGACTGTGAGGTTGATGTGGTTTGGTTTCGAGGCCCAGTAATGTTTCCTGCACTCGGTATCGGGATTGTGAAAACCCAAAAGTGCTGAAACGGGTCAGTTTGAGACCGTTTCCTGAATCTCTGAACGAGATGAAAAGTCTTAGAATGTCGCGAGGAACCCGTTTATGAAATAAACTTGTTTTTGATAAATAGTGTTTTTGGGTCGAAAACGATCGGAATCTCGAGAATAGTATGATGTGATATTTTGTCAACCGACGCCCGAGTTTGGCGAGCGTTTGAGTCGAGATGAGCGAGTGACCAACGTTAATCACAAAATGGAATCTTTAGGAAAATGTGATTAAAGTTTGATTAATAAAGTGATTATGACGTGAATAGTGTTTGTGTAAGTGATTAGATTTGATGGGTGGAAGTGATTATGACTAATTGTCATATAACCTTTCTAAAATCATACTTTGGTCCCTAAAGCTTTGGATAATTTATTTTTCCACCTCCCTTAATGGTTTAGGATGCAGCCCACATGGTTAAAAGTTGGTTAAATGATAGGTTTTGGATAGTTTTTGAGTGGAGGTTAGAAGAGAGAAGTGAGAGAGAAAGCTTATCATCTTTTTCTTTCCCTCATCCATGGCAGCAACACCTCCACCTCCTTCCTCACCATTTTTTCTTCATTTTCTTATCTTGGTGCTTTGGAGAAAAAGGTAGCCCTTGTTTTGCTCTTTGTTGTGATGATTTTAGTTTTTGGAAAAGAGATTTTGGGCCATGAAAAGTTGCTTGAAAGAAACTAGAGCCTTTGTATTTCTTCTTCCCCTTTCCTTGAGGATTCCATTAATGTAATTGGTTTTGTTGGAAGTTGATCCTTGTTCAACTGATTTTGGAAAAGTAGCTTTTTGGCAAAGTGGTTTTATTAAAGTTTCTCCTTGATGTTATGTTTGAAAAACCCCTCAATCAATTTCTAAAAAAGTTGGGTTCTTGGAAAAGTTATTATTTTGAGAAATGATTTTGAAGATTCTAGCTTGGGTTTCACCATAGGTTTTTCTTAGTCTTGAGTGTGTACAACTTGGTTTTGAAGAAAAACTTGGTCTTGATGTTGTTGTTGACATGGCTCAGAGTTGTTGTTGTGCTTACTAGAAAGAAAGTGTTTTAGGGCTTGTTTGGCCTTGGTATTATTGTATCCCTTTCGGTTATCGAAATTTTCCCGCTGGTTTCATGTCATTACGAGTTTTGTAGCTCAAGTTATGTGCGTTTTAGCGGGCAAAGGTCTTGCTGCCTGGGAGCATGGACCTACAACCCTTGTTTGTTTTTGCCTGATTTCTGTACTTTTATTTTGTATTTGAAAATTTACAGGGGCTTAGGGGACATGTTAGCAATCATGGGATAAAAAGTTTAGAGTTTTCTGAGTGATTTTGATGTATTTAAAAATCCGTCCAAGTAACTGGACAGTTTACGATTTATTGAACAAAGTGTTTTTGGTTGAAGGGTTGTTTTTAGGCCTTAAGAAGTCTAGGGACTAAAAGTGTGTTTCCTGGAAAATTGAGGGCCAAATGACATTCTGGAAAGTTAAGGATTTAATTATTAGTTTATGAAGCTTGGAGGTAAAGAAATCTCGATTTTCAATCTTGTTTTGAGTGCTCAAGAATGTAGTGTTCAAACTGAAAATTTAGAGGATGATTCCTCAATTTTAAAATGCATGGGCTGATTTCTAAAAAAATTCATATTTGTTTAAGTGTTAGAGAATCTCGATGATTGTCTAAGGAAAACGATTTAAAATCCCAAAAGAAAATAAGAGGGTAAATCAGATTTTCAAGCTAGTTCCATGGATTTCGACTAAGTATCGGAAGCCTCAATGAATGTCTAGGATTAGGGATCTGAAACCCTAAGAGAAAATAAGATATTCATTGTGTTTATGTGCTTGTGTTTTATGCTAAGCTTGATGGGCCATGAGTTTCCCTAAAGGTCAATCTTGAGTTGTAAAGTCTTGAGGTATGAAAGCTTGCCTTTGGGTATAAAAGTTTTTAGAGAGGTTGTCAAGTTTTAAAGTTTTAAAGTTAGAAGTTTTGTAGGAAAACTTAAAGTGTTATAACGCTTTGGCCGTGTGCTTCGTGTGTTTTTGCAAGGTATTCCCTAAGTGTTAAAGCTTGTTTGACTCGTTGGATGAGTTGTAACTCAAAATCCCTAAGCCTAAGTTCCTAAGGGTTAGTGACCATCCTTAAGCTTTGGTTAAAAAGTAAAGTCTGGTTTTGTTTTGGTACTAAGTTAGACTATGTGGCTGTGAAGGTTCAAGGGACGTCGGGACCTTCGGAGCACACGTTGAACGAGGGATTTAAAGCAACGACGGCAAGAGCACTTCGCTTAGAGCTAGCTTTATGTTATGTATGTATGTTGCAAGCATGATAGCGTAAGATGTGAATGACATGTGATCTTGGTGATTAGCTAACGACATTCTAAGAATGACCTGATTGTTTGCCCTCAGGGGATTGTTGAATGATTACTGATTGTCAGTTATTGTTGGACCTACATTGTACTCAAAATATATATGAGCATGCTTATGTTCGATGACATGAAGTGTATTGAATTGTAAAAAGCATGATGAATTATAAAAACATGTGAATATGAAATGTATTGTGATGTCCTTGAAATGCATGTTGATTATGAAAGCACGATGATGTGATATATATGATGTGATTGATAAGCATTTTAGCTTACAAAAGCATGTGGATATACACTGTGTTGTGAATTCACTTAAATGCATGCTTGAGGTATATTAATGTTGGTAGAGGTCAAAGCAAGTCATTGGCAAGTGAAACCAAATGACATGAAATGAGGTGATGTAAGATAGAAATGTCCCTCAATCGGTAAGGAAACTAGATTCGCAAAAAAAAGTGTTCTTGGCTAGGCTTGCTTATTTGTGATTAAGCTTGCTTATTGTGAAGTATTTTTGCTTGCTTATTTGTGATTAAGCTTTCTTGGTGTGAATGACATGACATCCCATGCATACATAGGCAGGTCAGTAAGGTTGATAATCGTATAGGGCGACTACGGGTCGTGTGACTTGGGACGATTAGCCGAACCGAAAGTCTGGTCATGTCATTGTTGAATCCAAGACGACTTCGGGTCGTGGCCTGGGATAGTGGCAGCTTTCGGGTTTGATGGATGGTGGTCATCGACTAGATAACTGAAAGATCTTGCCTCGCCTACCTTGCGAGGAATTGGCGTTATATCTGGATAATAGTCACACTCAGTGACATATGTGCATTAGCATAACACAAACATGAGCGTTGCATCTTGATTGTTCGTGTGAGTGTGATGATGTTTTCAGTAAGTTGATGGTTGTTATATAATGTTGCTCATCATGTGATGAGGTTGGTTGTCTGTTGATTTAGAGATCATCACTGCTATGTATGTATGTATCTATCTATCTATCTATCTATCTATCTATCTATATATATATATATATATATATATATATATATATATATATATATATATATATATATATATATAAATAATGTGATTTTGCTATTCCTGAAGTTGACCCTTGCACTTTGTTGTTTGTGTTTGGGCAATCCATCGCCAGCTGGACAACTGCTAGCGAAGGAGCATACGGTGGATGTGGCACCCGAGGAAAGTCCATGGGAATCAGACGGAAGATGTAGTAATTAGCTTAGATATAGCTAGTGGAGACAGTGTCTGTAATCTTGCATGATTAGGGACAGGGTAGGTCCCGGGACTCTCTGTCTTTATGTGGTCACCCTGCGTGGGATCATAAAAGACATACCGGAGTAGGAGGTCCTTGATTTTAAAACTGTGGCAGCATGTCTTTTATAAAATAATGAGTTAGGGTTTTGTAAAACCTTCTTTTCTCATTTTCACATTACATCCAAATAAACATTTAAGTGGATGTCATGGCATGAGTGGCTTCACTAACCCAAATGTCTCCCTTTGTTTGTCTAATCTAATTGTTTGCAGAAAAGCACAATTTTAGGACTTTGTATGAGATTCTGCTCAAGTAAACGACAAAAGCAGTCAAGTACCTTACACTTGTTATTACATTGATGCTCCATTTAAAAAATAGTCCACCTTAAAGTCTCCAAAACAAGCAAGAAACAACATTCAAGATGCCAGTAATCTCATTGGATTTTCTCTACTCAAACAAGCAAGAGATCAGTTCTATCTCTATGGATTCACAACAAATCCTTAACGTATTACCCTTGATCTCTTTTCTCCTCTTCATCCTTGTGGCACTGAAAATGGGTAGGAATCTCAAGAAAACAAAGTCAACGCCAAACATACCCCCAGGTCCATGGAAGCTACCTATTATAGGAAATTTACCTCAACTTGCTATGTCTACACCACATAGAAAATTGAGAGATTTGGCCAAAATACATGGACCCTTGATGCATCTACAACTTGGAGAGGTCTTCACAATTGTTGTTTCTTCACCAGAGTATGCCAGGGAGGTGATGAAAATCCATGATGTCAACTTTGCATCAAGGCCTCAGATTCTGTCTGCAAAGATAGTTTCTTATGATTCCTCAAGCATAACTTTTGCACCTTATGGAAATTACTGGAGACAGCTACGCAAAATTTGCACCTTGGAGCTTTTGACCCCAAAACGTGTCAATTCATTCCAACCAATAAGAGAAGAAGAGCTCACCAATCTCATCAAGAAGGTTGCTTCAGATGAAGGATCAGGATCAGCCATCAATCTCACCAAAGCAGTACTTTCATCATTGTATGCAATCATTTCAAGGGCTGCATTTGGCAAGAAATGCAAAGACCAAGAAGAATTCATGTCACTGGTGAAAGAATTGGTAACTGTTGCAGCAGGTTTTTCCATTGGAGATTTGTTTCCTTCTGCAAAATGGCTTCAACATGTTTCTGGATTGAGGCCTAAGCTTGAGAGTTTGCACAGACAACTTGATCAGATATTGGAAAACATTGTCAATGAACATAAAGAAGCAAAGTCAGAAGCCAAAGAAGGCCTAGATGAAGAGGAGGAAGATCTGGTAGATGTTCTCCTAAAATTTCAGCATGGTAATGATAGCAGCAAGCAGGATATTTTCTTAACTGATAACAATATCAAGGCTGTAGTCCTGGTAAGGATATTAGCATCTTGCACTTCTATAATGATAATCATTCTTCTTATTGGAGTATTGATTGCACAACTTACTTGTATTTGTGACACCTAGTTAGTTACTTATAACTTATTCTGTTTTACTGTTAGTTAGTTTGTTCTAATTGATTATGTTTTTACCTCATGTACATAAACACTTGAAGTGAATGAATACAAAGTAGCATAGCATTTCATTCCATTAATTTGCCTTTTATGGGATCCTAGTCAATTCCTAGATCCATGGTTGGGTCACTTATTGAATTTGATAGGGATAAAAGCATTGACGTCGCCCAATAGATATCGCATAATTGAGATATGGGCATTCCGATGAATATGAAGTTTGTGATCACCACGCTCTAAATGTTCACTCTGGGCGTGAGGGGAGGAGTTAAATCCCACATTAACTAGAAATGTGGCTAATGAGGTAATTATAAATGGGAGAGAAATCCCCACCTCTGAGCAAGCTTTTCGGATGGAATGAGCAAGCTTTTCGGATGGAATTAGACCCGGCAAAAATTCTAATACTTGCTGTGTAGTCTAGTAAGAAAATGTTTAATTACTCTATAATATTTCACATGTGAGTTCTTTGAACTTTTGCAGTATTGGGTGACAACTGCTTATCTCTTTTAACTGTGTTTGTGGATATCCTTGCTTCAACTTAGCCCCACTTAACAATTACTTTTCAGAATATATTTGGTGCTGGTGGTGAGACAACAGCAACTACCATAGATTGGGCAATGGCAGAGATGGTAAGGGACTCAAGAGTAATGAAGAAAGCACAAGTTGAGGTGAGAGAGGTATTCAACATGAAAGGAAGTGTCAATGAAAGTTGCATCAATGAACTCAAATATTTAAAATCAGTTATCAAAGAGACCCTGAGATTACACCCTCCAGTTCCTCTTTTACTTCCAAGAGAATGTGCACAAGCATGTGAGATTCAAGGGTATCATATACCAACCAAAAGTAAGGTTATTGTCAATGCTTGGGCAATTGGAAGAGATCCAAAATACTGGAGTGAACCAGATAGATTTTATCCTGAGAGATTCACTGATAGCTCTATTGACTACAAAGGGAGTAATTTTGAGTACATTCCATTTGGTGCTGGAAGAAGAATATGCCCTGGAACCACATTTGGTTTAATAAATGTTGAGCTGGCACTTGCATCTTTGCTGTATCACTTTGATTGGAAGCTTCCCAATGGAATGAAATGTGAGGACTTGGACATGACTGAGCAATTTGGAGCTACTGTTAGAAGAAAAGATGACTTGTACTTGATTCCCACTGCTCATTCTCCTATCACAGTAAGTAAGACAAACCTAAACCTTTGAATTTTTGAATTCCTGTTTCCCCATTCACTTATGAAATAATATTTCTCCACTTATGTTGATATTAGGAGAGCTAAGGACTTCCTAATGTGTCCAAAGCCAGTGGCAACTATGTAATGAACCTCCATGCTGACATTTGTGAACGGAAAATGAAGAACCAATTGCAAAGGAATGTGCACTACTAAAGGGGAATGAATATTTATTTCTATGTATTGAACTGAGAGAATGTTTAGGTGTAAAAGACTCTACTTTTTCCTGCTCATCTTCTCTTTGATGTATAATCTTTACTTTATTTCACTACTCTAGCCTCTTCGGTTGTTTGTAGCTTGTTTATGGATCATGGTTCATGTAAATAAATTAAATAATAAAGCACTATTCCCTTTATTTATACTTGTGCTTCCCTGATTTGCCTTCAATTGCAGCCATTACAAACTTAAAATTGAAAAACCTAAAGATTGGTATCCTGCTGTTTGAACTATTCAAATTAATTTCTCGTGGGCATAACTTCAAAAATTTAAATATCTCCTTACTTTTGCACTTAGATGAAGCCACATCATATGTAGGAGGCGATGCAGTAAAGAACCTGGGGCTCTGAGAAAAGTGAATCATGTAGCTGAAATAAATCCTATTATCCTTGAAGCAAAGGGGCAGCATTCTTTGGCTCTATGTTATAAACACTCCTACAAGCCCACATAAACAAATTAAAATTACCACCATAGTTCAAAAACAGATTGAATGTATTCATTATCCACATTTACACATCGATTTTGATCATATACTCCGTACTTATTTACAATCTTTATCCCACTAACTGAGGTCACCAATCTGTAGTGTTTGATCCATACTTATTTACGTTGGTTATCGATGTCTAACACAACCCTCATTCTTTTTCCCAACTTAGAACTGGCTAGCAAGCATTGGCGGAGTTACTCCATACTTATTTCTTGATTCAAATTCATAAAACTAGTTTGAAATTGTTGGAACCAATTTTTTATTTTAAAAGTTTTAAATATTCATTAAATTTTTTTACAATAAAAATAATCACAATTCAACAAAAAAAAAATCACCATTTTGGTATGAATTAACGTATTAAGATAGTAAATTGATAGTCAAGTGGGTTAAGTGGTTTAAGACTTCGTCCTTTAAGTAAATAGTTGAAAGTTTGATTCTCAACTCTTCTAAATAAAAAAAATGCATTGGTCAGTCTTCTACCGCTTAGTGTGGTGCTAGGATACCTTGGTTAACATTTAGTAAATTGATATTCATTTTAAATATCCTAAGATCAAATTGATATTTATATTTTTTTTTATTTGATATTTATATTTTTAAATGATAAATTAATATTTTTTCTGGTGAATAAAATGATAAATTAATATCACAATTTACTCTAGAATTTAATATTTTCATATCAGAATTTTATATTGAGAGTATGACATTCTTAATTTTACAAAACACTTTATTTTCACAAAAAGTATCAGCACCAAAACTTTAAAAGCACGTATTTAGTTTCAAAATTTTTAAAAACCAAAACAAGTATTCAGTTTTATAAATCAAGTTTTAATTTTTTGTGGTTTTTAGTTTTAAAAAGTGGTTGTTAATTTTGTAAATTCACAACAGGCATCACCGTTGTAAGACATCTTATATCAATATTATCGGGTTGCGGCGGAGATTGTGGTTGGTGGTCGTGGATGGTGGATGTGGTGGTTGTGGAGGTGGTGGTGATAGTTGTGGTGGAAGAGGTTGGGGTGGCGGTGGAAGGTGGTATGGTGGTGTTCTTGTGTGAACTTTGGGTGGCGGTGCTCTCGGCAGAGCTGCGGTGGAGCTTAGCCTTTCCCTAACATGTCGAGGTGAAGTCTTCAAGTCGTGATGTGTCGGAGGGACATGTAGAAGACACTTCGGTGCTCAAGTCAGTATCGGAGCAATAAGAGCATCCAAGAGCTCAGCTCAAACGTGTAAGAATGCATAGCGAACTTGTAATGTAAGTAATGAGTTAGAAGCGTCCTAGAGGGAACAGGGGAACCTATATTTATAGGCGTCGGAGGTCCTCTGCAGGTGTTAGGGAGGCTCTTAAGTGAAGCTTTCGAGAGGGAATGGCTGTATAGCCGAGCGACCATGTAGCGCTTCCCCCCGACATTTGTCTGGGCCGGTCAGATGAAGGGCCAGTAAGCCGGGAAGGCTCATCCCTAGCCTAGGTTGGGCAGGCTGCCTCTTAGGTGTATGCTGAAGAGCATCCCTAGTGCGCCAGCTGCTACGCCGTCGGGTCATATGCCTGAAGAGCTTGTCCTGGCGGGTATTGACATGTCAAGTTGTATGAAGCTTTTTGCCAGGATCGCTTTTTGCTGCGTTCTGAAGCCCCCCTGTGTTCAAGTATTAGGCTTCTGTTTTGCAGTCATACGAGACCCTTTGATCTGTTCTGGCTCAGATTTTTTTCTGAAGTTTACAAGTGTCGTTCGGATTTGTCTTGATCCTAGTCGGGTGTATCTGACTAGACCGGATGTGACTTGCCGAGCTGGCTGTGCTCTGATCCGAGCAAGAAAGGAAGATGTCGGTCGGTGTTTCTCTGTAACTGTAACTTCACTTTTCTACCATCCCGGTGCGCTTGTTTGGCGAAACGTTTTGCTTTAACTACCACTGTTTCATCACTGTTTATCTGAAGTTTACATTTTCCAACAAAATTTGCTTTTTTCCTTAAGGGATTTCTTTGAGTAATTTCGCCTTTACTCGTGTTTTCCATATCCCTGGATTCAAAGAAACCTCTTCTACTTCCCTTCTAATATTCGTCCTCGTCACCCCTCGCTAGTTGCTCGCTCGGTGTGTCGTGGTTCTTTCTCTTGCTGAGAAGCTTCCAGGTATCTCCCCTTCTATCAATCTACCTTCTGCTTATTTTCCATTTGTCAAATGGATTCTCATCAAAGGCGTATGGATGGTCGGAGCGTGGATTCTGCCATTGATGTGGAGTCCTTTCCCGACATGCCCCTAATCCTGAACCCTAGTCCCCTCAGGGTTTACCGAGAGGGATATACGTACAACGCTTTATTGTCCAAGATTATGGGGATTTTTTGAAACGAGCTCGTCTTTTTCTGACTCTGATGATTCCTTAAATGTTCTGCTTAAATCAAAACCTGTCATCAACCGCGCAGGTTTTGCAAAGATGGGCCATCCTCAAGGAACCAAAACTTTCGATCGTAATCCCATTATCTCGTCGAGGAGTTTAATGGATCAATTCTGAGATTCGAGGTAATGCTAGTCATTTTTCTTCGGCAGATGAGGATTCACTAAAGGAGAGGCTTTCTTCCTCTTTTCCCCCTTCAGGGGATTATTCCCTTTCAATCCCTCACTCTTCCGACTGGGTTTGTGCTTCTCCGATCGGTGATTTTTTATGCACTCCTACATATTGGAGGAGTACAAGCTTCAACTTCCTTTCTCTCCTTTTCAAATTCGGGTGCTTGGCCATTTGAACCTTTCCCCATCTCAACTTCACCGAAATACCTAGGGCTTCGTATTGGGGTATGGTATTTCACCCCAGAGAAGCTCTTTTTCTTCCTCTTCGACGTGATTCTTTCATACGAAGACCTATGATCCCTTTAGAGCCATAAAAACAGAAAACTCTTCAGTGGCTATACATCGTCAGCCAAATCTTGGCTCCTGGATAAGTTCATATTTCTTGAGTACTCCGGCAATCAGTCCTCTTTCTAGCAGGTGGACGACCAGGCCAACTTATTTTCCCTTTCTTGGAAAAAGAAACCCATTGACCCATCCACAAAGAAGTAGGTCACACCAAAGTTCTACGCAGTCGAGTGGATAATTTCCTAGTGGCTGATCGGGATTTTTACATCTGCCTCTTTCCTTTCATCAACGACCGGAATTTCATTTCCGGGAGGGAAATCATCAAGAACTCCAAGGAGCATCTGGGTAATCTTCTTTCTCAGCCTCTGTAGTAGGAGTCTTATATGCTTTTATGAATTCTAATTGGATTTCTTCTTTTGCAGATAAAATGTTCCAGTACTCCAATTTTGTTGCTCAGATGATCCAGGTACGGGACCTAGAGGATGAGTACAGGAATGCCAGGCAGGAGAAGGAATTTGAGATCCTAGCCGAGCAAATCCTTGGACCCGAGTTCATTAAGAGAAGGAGGCGTTTGGAAGAGAGGAAGACGAAAGAGACAAAAATCTTGTCGAAGCCTACCTTATCAAAAGTGGTAGCCGAAGAGTTTGAAGACGCTCCTTCCGTGAAAAAGAAGCGCCTGACGAAGCAGTACGGTGGCCCCCTGGCCAAGGAGGCCCGAACTACTCAAGACAGTCCCTGTCGCAAAAAAAGAGCAATTTCTCATCCCGCCACTCCCCTTCCTCAATCTGACCATGCTACTCACTCCCGATCCAAAAGAATCCTGAATCCGACCGGATCGTCAAACATGGTGGCCGAGTTGGATCGCCTCTTAGCAGATAGCAGCATCGTCACCACTCTTCATGGTGACGACCCATTTGAGGCGGCAGAGCTCTGTCTTGGGCAAGCCATGAATGCTGCCTATGGCTAGGCCTACATAAAGGACGTCGTCCTTCCTCAACTCCGAGAGGAAACCTCACAGCTCCAAGAAGAAAAAGAGAAACTTGGCAAAGCTTTATATGAGCTATATGACAAGGAAACTTCCCTGACTGCTCGTCTCTCATAGGAAACCCGACCCAAAGAAGCTGTTTTGGAGGAAGCTGATAGCCAAATCCGCAAGTGTACGGAGGATATCGAAGTAATATAAAAGATATCGTCTCCACAGGGAATGGTTTGATTATACAATTGGTTTTTCAGAGTTGATAAAATAAAAGATAATTGTTTTGATTTTGCGATAGCGTAAAGATTAAAAGAACTTTTAATAAAAATAGCATTTGGGTAATAGCATTTCCTAACCAAACTATGTTTTCCACAATCAGTTCACTATATGAATTCAGGAATTGATTCTTAGTGAATTAGCCTAGACCTCTATTTGTTAATACCTTAATCAAATGGATTATCAATTACAATTACCAACCCTAATCCATTAGTGATTAGTTAATTCAATTGAAACATGAAAGTTCTTAGTTCTGGACTACACAATTGATTCCCACCCTTATACCTAAGTTATGGATAAACCATTAATCTATTCCCAGTTCCCTCAATTCCTACCAACTACCGTTGTGCATAAATAAGCAATTTACTTGCGTCGACTCAAGCAGAATAAATATGGGGAATTGATTCAAGAAACAAGAACTACACTCATATAAATTAACAGAAAGCTTAGAACATAATTAGATTAGGATTCGCAAATACCCTAATACAAAATAGCTTAGCCAAACATGGCTAAGGAAAACATAAAGATAAAAACCTGAATTAGGAGCTCAAGGAGGCCTCCCACAAGTCCAGGAAATGCTCAGAAACTAGAACAATATTATAAAAAGTGTCTAACAAGGTCTATTTACAAAGAAAGCAAAAAGCTCTATTTATAATAAAACTGCCTCGTCCCAACGCTCAAGCGTTGGCCTTGTTGTTGCTTCATATTCTTCTTCTCTTCTTGGCTCTTTGATGGAATGGACTTGATGGCCATCAATGGCTTTTTCCCCATTCCAAAACCGCTGCAGCACTTGAATTCTTTCTATTTAGCACATGGTAAACAAGTCATTGATGCTCCATTTCTCCATTAACTTTGTAACCCTTCACCTTTGTGATCAATTCCTCTTCATCAATTCTCCTTTTATGACTTTATTCCACATGTTTTAATCAAAGTGAAGCAATGGTGCTTCATCTTCTGCCTTCAATTCCAGTCCTTCAACTTCTGTTAATTGCAGTTAGGTCCTCACAAGTGTGCTTAATTTAACCAGATTCCTAAAAAGGACTAAAACCTAATAAAAACATCTAAAAAGAGACTAAAAATGACTAAAAACACAAAATCACTACTCACCTACATGAAAATGCAAAAGTGAAGAAAATCCTAACAAAATGAAGAAAAATCTATATGAGACTCAATAAAATTAGAATAAAACGAAGTAAAAAGACCCTAAAAACATCAAATGAAATCCAGTCATTAGAAGCTGACGACCTTCGAAGCCAAGTTTCTTCTTAGAAGGAGAAACTATCAACAGTTGAATCTTCTTTGGCCCATGTCAAGCTCTCCTGTTCTGAGTTTGTAGATGAAAGAGACTCATTAAAGGAACAAGATAACGAGTTCACTAGGTTGAAGAAGGCTCTTGAAAAGGCTGTGAACGACAACTGGACTTCTAAATCCCGGGCACAAGAGCTTGAGAGCAAAGTCAGGGACCTCGAGGCAGCTCTCGAAGTGGAAAAGGCTAACTTAGCTCGCAACAAGGAGCTTCTCAACTTCTTAAATTCCCAACTCGTGGGAACCTTTGAGGCCCAATTCCTAAATACAGTGGCTCAGATGAAGATTTTGAAACCTAACCTTATCACCTAAGGCGCTGGTGCTAGTAGATTAGCCCAGGGCAGGGTGATTTATATAAGTGAGAATGGAAATATTGTTGGCCCTGCTATGCTTTAACGTTATGCTTTGCTCTTTTTTTTCTTTTTTCTTGTTGATGTAAAGGATGTTGCGATCCTTTTCTCTTTGGTAAATCATCTCAATCTATGGCAATGACCTTTTGAGTTTTGCACATTTTAGCTTTTCTTCCATTTTGGAATGACAACTTCATCTTCCCTTTATTTTCATTTCCCAAATGTCCTTGCAACACGCCAATGTTGCCTTCTTTCGATTTTAGGCAAAACATGAGCGTGTGATTCGCGTATTTCCTCCGATTGGATATATGTTCGGGGAAGAACACTTTTGCTTTTTATCCACTCAATTCTTAAGTCATATTTTGGCTTTCGTTTTAAATAGAACACTTTCCCTTTTTTGCTCGGACTTGATGTAAGACCCTCAAATTTTTATATGTATGTTTTGGTCCCTAGACTATTTCATATTTATGATTTGGTCCCCGGACTATTTAGTAGTTTCAGTTTTGGTCCCTGTTGACCTCTGGTTGATTTTGTTTGACTTTTTGTAACAGGTTCTATTATTAATTCTAAATTGAATTTGGAGATAAGAAAATATCTCTGAATTTTTGAGTGATATATTTTGAATATTTGATTTGGAATAATGGTTATTAAGTGGTTATTTTTCAGAATATATTTTAAGCTAATGCAGTTTCTGTTTCTGTTTTAAAACCATATCTTAAGGATTTGTTCTTTTTAAATAAAATGTGATAGAGATTTTGGTTAGAATTAATAGAGGGGAATCTGAAACAATCCTTCCTAATCTTATTAGGGTTTTCGACCAGCATATGGAGAGGTAGGGCTGAGTTCTATTCTTCTATCTCAAGCAAAAACTCTTAGACAACAATAGAGAAAATCATCTCTTCTTCGTTGCTGCTGCTGCTGCCCTGCCTCCTTCCCTTTGAGGCCAAGTTTTTTCTCTTCCTTTCCTTTTCAAGAGTTTTAGGTGGGTGGTCTCTTGTAAGCCTTTGTATTACTTCAATTCTGAATCCTTAATGACGATAGAACTCTAAGACAATGCTTATTCTGTTTCTGTTTTCTTTCTCTTCTTTTCCTTCCTTCCAAGGGTTGATCATGAATTCTCTTGGTTTTTCCTCCAACATGTAGACGAATTTCTCTTGAGTCTTGGACGAGCACTTTGCTGTTTCTGTTCCCCTTGATCGAACGACGCACGAGGTTGGTTTCCGTTCATTCTTATCATTCTTCAATAGGCTGGGCTGTTTGTGTTTCTAAAACCTTTTTCCTTAAAGTGTTATACTTCTTGAGAAAAATTGTTTATGAAGTGTTAAACCTTTGGAAATATATGTTTGTTTTTGAAAATTCAAGTTTTAAGGTTTTTTTGTGAAATTGGAGTTTCTAGGCTCCTTGGCAGGGAGCCAGCGCATAGGGGCTGGCTTCTCCAGCGCGCATGCGCTGGGAGCCCTTGACCCAGTGGGTCGAGGCAGGGAGCCAGCGTATGGGCGCTAGCTACCCGGGCGTACATGCGCGGGGAAAGGCAGAGAGTCAGCGCATTGGCACTGGACTCTCGGGCGCATATGCGCTGGGGCTGTTTTTCCCCTGGGCACGACAGGGTGTCAGCGTATTGGCGCTAGCATCCCAGCGCACACGCGATGGGCCCCTGTTTGGCTAGAATTGTTGTTTTGTTTTAAAAAAATTGAGGTTAATAACTTCCACCCTTCCAATGGTTGTTTGATTGTTATATATGTGTTTATCTTGAAAGGTTGGAGATCAAATTTATGCGACCCGTTAGACAGTAAGGGTAACTAATGTCCTAGAGAGTCTCGAGTCATGCATATTTTTATGTTGTTTTGCATGTGGATGGGATGAATATGTTTTTTATCGTGATTGAGTTTCCTATTGAATTATGAACATATCTTGTTGTTGTGGATTGTTTTGGATTATGATATTGAGGCTGAAATCTATTATCTGATTATAACATGTTGACGGTTGATTTGGATTGAAACATACCTACTCGTGCTACAATACCATGACTGTTTGGATGGATATTGAACTATTGGTTCAGCTTTTGGGAATTGTTGTTCTTGTCACGGCATGTGCATTTGTAGGAGTTGAAAGGTTGATGTGATGGATCATTGTCCCATGTGATCTTCCTAGGGTGATGTGATGGATCGCTGTCCCATGTGATCTACCCTTAGGGCCGTGTGATGGATTTTTGACCCATGTGACTGTCCTGCCTTGTTTGGCGAATTCTAGCCATAGTTGAGCATGTAGTTTGCATTTTAAGGACTAAAAAGCATTGACTTTGTTGTGAATTTATTGGGTTACATGTATATTTTATAATTGTTGTTTCTGTTTTATAACTGTTGTATTGCTAATTCTGTTTTCCTGCTGCTGTTCTGTATTCTGCATTGCTGCTGTTATTTCTATATTACTATTGTAAAATTACTCCTACTGTTTGCACTCTTAATGCTATTACTGTTCTTAATTTTATGCATGTTGTTCGGTTTTGTTACTCTTGTTGTTTGTTTTAGGAGTTAACCTTTTCTTTTTGTTTTGTTTTGTTTGTTGTTTTGGCGCTTAATGCCATAGACTTTCAGACTGAAGATTTGCGTGGAGATTAATTATTTTTGTGAGCTTAAGGAGACTTGGGAAGATCAACTAAGAGTTGAAGAATTTTATTTTTCCGCTGCTATTCGTACTTAATGCTTTGGGCACACTGTTTGTGCAAGCAATAATATTATCTTGACTATACGTCGTTGTGTTTAATATAAGTATGGGTATTTATTACATCATACTAATTGAGTTGACGTTGTGTTTTAAAAATTGATTTTTTGAGAGAGGGTTTGTAAAGTTTCTGTTATTACTATGTGACCCCTGACCGAAAATTGGGGCGTTACATTTGTGGTATCAGAGCTGTGGTTAAGTTAACAAGAGTTGTTGGGTAGATTTGTTTGTTAGGATAATTGAATTCTGAAATCGATTGATGGGGTGTCAATCGAAAGAAAAATAAGTGTTTGACTTGTTTTATTGATTTGTTTGTTTGTTAGAAGGTTGTTCCTTGAGTGAATAACCTAACATGATATAAATAGTTAGAATAGTTATCTAACTTTATGCTATTTTTGTTTCTGGATTAATTGTTAACTCTTCTTACAAGCAAGAGTAAGAGGTAAGCAAGTCAAGATACATAAATGGTCGATCAAAACAACATGAACCATATGGCAGCCGCCATCACTAACTTGACCACCTGGATGACTATTCAAGCTAACGCTGCTGCGACACGTGCTGTTGACTGGAAGGCTGAGCACTGGTGGAATGGTGCTAGGGCGATGATGGAAGCTGACCATCAGGCTATTACTTGGGAGACGTTCAAGAAGGCTTTTCTGGGAAAGTATTTTCCTAGGAGCGCCAAAGAATGATAGAGGCAAGGAGCCATACCAGCGTCCTTAGACTAAAGAGCGCACCGATGAACCAGACCAACCTACTGGAGGAAATCTGGATATTCAGGGAGAACAAAAGCCACTAGAAGAGGTTGTATGTTTCAAATGCAACAATAAAGGGCACTACGCCAACAACTGCACAAAGAAGCCTATTACCTTCTATAACTGTAACAAGCTAGGGCACATAGCAAAGAATTGCCGGACTTCAAAAGCTAAAGGAACTGTGGAAGCTACGCAAGGGAAGCGTCCTGCCACCAGGGGAAGAGTTTACGCTATTATAGGAGAGGAAGCTAAAGACAAGAACGAGGTTGCAGAGGGACTAGAAAAGGGAGCAATGGCCTGATTTATTTTCTCGACCCTTAGTTTCAAGGACGAAACTCTTTTTAGGGGGTAGTACTGTAAGACCCTCGAATTTTATATTTATGTTTTGGTCACTAGACTATTTCGAGTTTATGATTTGGTCCCTGTACTATTTCATATTTATGATTTGGTCCCTGGACTATTACATGTTTATGATTTGGTCCCTGGACTATTTGTAGTTTCAGTTTTGGTCCTTGTTGACCTTTGGTTGATTTTGTTTGACTTTCTGTAACAGATTCTGTTATTAAGTCTAAATTGAATTTGGAGATAAGAAAATATCTCTGAATTTTTTAGTGATATATTCTGAATATTTGATTTGGAATAATGGTTATTAAGTGGTTATTTTTCAGAATATCTTTTAAGCTAGTGCAGTTTCTATTTCTGTTTTAAAACCACATCCTTAGGATTTGTTCTTTTTAAGTAAAATGTGATAAAGATTTTGGTTAGAATTAATAGAGGGGAATCTGAAACAATCCTTCCTAATCTTATTAGGGTTTTCGACCAGCATATAAAGAGGTAGGGCTGAGTTATTTTCTTCTATCTCAAGCAACAACTCTTAGACAACAATAGAGAAATTCATCTCTTCTTCATTGCTGCTGCTATCGTTCTTCTTCCTTCCCTTTGAGGCCAAGTTTTTGCTCTTCCTTTCCTTTTCAAGAGTTTTAGGTGGGTGGTCTCTTGTAAGCCTTTGTATTACTTCAATTATGAGTCCTTGATGACGATAGAATTCTAAAACAATGCTGATTTCGTTTCTGTTTTCTTTCTCTTATTTTCCTTCCTTCCAAGGGTTGATCACGAATTCTCTCGGTTTTTCCTCCGACACGTAGACGGCTTTCTCTTGAGTCTTGGACGAGCACTTTGCTATCTTGGACTTTTTTTTTCTGTTCCCCTCTTGAGAAATTTTTTTATGAAGTGTTAAACCTTTGGAAATATATGTTTGTTTTGTTTATGGAAAACCTTGTTTTCGAAAATTAAAGTTTTAAGAATTTTTCTGTGAAATCGGAGTTTCTGGGCTCCTTGGCAGGGAGTCAGCGCATAGGCGCTGGCTTCTCCAACGCACATGCGCTGGGAGCCCTTGACCCAGTGGGTCGAGGTAGGGAGCTAGCGCATAGGCGCTGGCTACTCGGGCGCACATGTGCTGGGAAAGGCAGAGAGTCAGCTCATTGGCACTGGCATCCCAACGCACATACGCTAGGCCCCTGTTCGGCCAGAATTGTTGTTTTGTTTAAAAAAAAATTGAGGTTAATTTCCACCCTTCCAATGGTTGTTTGATTGCTATATATGTGTTTATCTTGCAAGGTTGGAGATCAAGTTTATGCAGCCCGTTCGACGGTAAGGGTAACTCATGTCCTAGAGAGTCTCGAGTCATGCATGTTTTTATGTTGTTTTGCATGTGGATGGGATGAATATGTTTTTGATCGTGATTGAGTTTCCCATTGAATTATGAATATATCTTGTTGTTGTTGATTGTTTTGGATTATGATTTGAGGCTGAAATCTATTATCTGATTATAACATGTTGACTGTTGATTTGGATTGAAACATACCTACTCGTGCTAACATACCATGACTGTTTGGATGGATATTAAACTGTTGGTTCATCTTTTGGGAATTGCGGTTCTTGTCATGCCATGTGCATTTGTAGGAGTTGAAAGGTTGATGTGATGGATAATTGTCCCGTGTGATCTTCCTAGGGTGATGTGGTGGATCGTTTTCCCATGTGATCTACCCTTACGGCAGTGTGGTGGATTTTTGTCTCATGTAACTGTCCTGCCTTGGTTGGAGAATTCTGGCCATAGTTGAGCATGTAGTTTGCATTTTGAGGACTAACAAGCATGGACTTTGTTGTGAATTGATTGGGTTACATGTGTATTTTATAACTGTTGTATTGCTAATTCTGTTTTCCTGCTGCTGTTCTGTATTCTGCATTAATGATGTTGTTTCTGTATTACTGTTTTAAAATTACTGCTACTGTTTGTGCTGTTAACGTTGTTACTGTTCTTAATTTTATGCATGTTGTTCGGTTTTGTTACTCTTGTTGTTTGTTTTTGTAACACCTGGAATTTTCCCCAGTAATTAAATAATTATTTAATTATTCCAAGGTACTGTTTGGATCTGCTCGGCGGCATCGGCAAGCGTGATCGACGAGCGAAGTACCGGTGAAACACCTTTTACAACACTTGGTAGGGAACCAAGCTAGACCGGACTTTGAGTTCGGACGAGAATAAGAAATTATCACTATCACCATGAATTTTGGTGGAAAATTTTGTGAAGAATGACTGTAATATTGGTATGGTTTCCTCCCGGAGCCTGCGAAGGATTTTTCGCGCTAACGGGACTTTTAGCAAAAACTTCAGCAGCCGGAACAGACGACTTCGGGACCCTGGATCAAGAATCTGAAAATCCCCAAACGATTTCGTTTGGCATTTCGAGACCAATTTTATGAAGAAGATTTTCGTGAATAGTGACCCGATGAATAGTGTTTTCGGGCAGCGTGGAGCGGACTTCAAGAAAGATCGACCCGGCCCCGAACTGTGCGGGCCCGGTATACCCAGGCCAATAAATGACCCGGGGCAGATATTCTCAGTGGCACTAAGGTACTCACTGATGACCAGAACCTGATAATGACTGGTTGTTAATACAGATAGCAACCTGAGAGTGGGGGGGGGTGAATCAGTGTTGCCCCAATTTTCGCCTTATTGAACTTGTTACTTTCAAGATTATGATGATCACGAAACGATCATTATGATTGCAGCGGAATTGAGCGATGCTTGAAAGTAAATATGAAGGATAAAGGAAATCGCACACAAGAGTTTATCCTGGTTCACCTTCAATCCACCGAAGGCTACGTACAGTCCCTCAAGAAAACCCCTTGAGGATTTTTCCACTATTGATAAAAATCTCTTACAAGTTCCTAACCCAAGGACCCCAAGAATTTCTACCAATATCCTGTGAAAGAAAATCACTTTCAACAGCCCCTGAAAGCAAACCGCTTTCAGTTCCTTAAGGCAAACCACCCTCAGACCTTGAAGACTAACCCGCCTTCAATCGAAACCCTGAAAGTAAACCACTTTCAGTGACAACAACCCTTCACCGAGTACTACGGTGAAAACTCAATCTTACAGAAAGAGATGAAGAAGAGTTTACAATTGGCTGTATCAATCTTTTAACATACAAGTGGATTGATCATGAGAAATTATGCTTTAAGGCTTTTAAGCATAATATGATTCTGAGTTCCTCAAGATATGAACAACTAAAGTGTTCTTATGAACATGAAGATCATGGACTCAGAATCTAGGCTCTTGAATGTTTAAGTTCTAAAAGATGAACTAATTTTGACAAAGCTTTGGCCTAATGTGATTTTCTCATGTGTTGCGTGTTCTCTTGTGTATGTTGTGTGTTCTGGACTCAAATGGACTTTATATAGGCAAGAGAAACGTCCTTGAACCATCACAACCCTTTCCAAAAGGTTTGGGACACAATGGTTCATGAAAAGATACAACTTTTCGTGTTGGTAATCGATTACATCACTTAGTGTAATCGATTACACTAATAGCCGTTTCAGTTTGAATTTGAAATTCAAACATGTAATCGATTACAGACAAGTGGTAATGGATTACTTGCCTAGGTGTAATCGATTACCAGAAAGCTGCAATCGATTACACAGAAGCCCATTTTCCAGAAACTTGTTCCTTTGAGATCGGCTTAAGGTTTTCTACTTCTTTTAAGTTATGAAAACACTTAGCTTGATTAGATTAGGTGTTTTAAGAGCCTTTATGCTTTAATAGACCTTTGGAAGCATAACTCACCTAATACTAAGACTTCTAGACTATTGATGGACTTGTAGCGCTTGTTTCTTCGAAGTCTTCTTTTCTTCTTTTTGTTGATGATTTTGTCGTCATCAAAACCACAGCCAGGGTCAGGAGCAAGACCTTCTTCACACTGGTGACTTGACGCACTAACGCATGACGCGCTGACGCATTGACGCACTGACGCATTGACGCATTGATGCACTGACGCATTGATGCGTCATGATTGGGAATTTATTAATAAACAAACCTAGATGTTTACTAGAACTTTCTAAGCTTAGATTTTAGTCCCTGAACTTTGAAGCCTTACGGTTTGGTCCTCGGTAGTAAAAAGTTTTTTTTTTTACTTTAACCTTTTACCATTCCAACTTTGGTCCTTAAGGTAAGTGAAAAATTAGAATTTCACCCCCCATTTGGAGCCCATAGCCACGGCCCAACCACCCATTATAAGGGTTCCATGTTGTTTTCTCTTAATACAAATCATTAAGTGGAGTTTTAGTGAGTTTTAGAAAGAGAAAATGAAGCTTTGAAGAAGACACTCCTTCCCTCCTAGCTCCATCATCTTTTGTCCTTCCATCTTGATCCTTTGAGGTAATATGCTCACCTCCTCTTGATCTACACTTCTACCGATTCAGAATTTCAATTTGTTGAGTTTCATTTTTATGCATGTGTTAGAACCCAAATGTCTCTTCACAAATGTTGTTACCACTATCATAAGCTTAAATTTGAACCGATTAGAAATTTGATTGATTGAGTTTTGGTTCCTTGAAGGATTTTAAGTTGAGCTTTTACTAGGTTTGCCTTTAGAAAAGTCATTCCCATTACATTGTTCTATGGATATCCCTATTTAGTTTTCTTGGAAGTTAAGTTTTTGAAAAATTGATTATTTGAATAAGTGATTTTATAACTTTGGAAATTTCTTTTACCATAGATTTCTTGTTGTCTTGGATATGTGCAAATTATATTTGAAAGAAAATTTTATTTTGAAATTGTTGTTGTTGGCCGAATTGGGTTATGTTTTGGGACAACGGGTATTTGATTCTCTGACTAGCTTTTGAGTGTGTTAAAATGCTTGTGAATGATTTTAATTATGAAGCTAACTTAGGCAATGTATAATGACAAGTAAGACCTAGATTGGGTAGTTAATTAAATATACGTTCCTTGAGGTCTTGAGGTAAGTAAATATATACAGAGTTGCTCGAGCCTTTCTTGGAATACGGATAAGGTGTAGGAGAGCTCACGCCGAACCTACAGAAGTGGCAAATCACAGTGGTCGATGGAAAGACACCGTCGTACCTAAACTGAAGAATCGTCCCGCCTCCCACGAATCAGAGTTGGCGCTGCATCCGGATAAATAAAAGTCTTAGAAGACAGCGCGAGATGCGTTACTATAAATAAAAGTCCTTGTGACACCACGTGATACATTTTGTTTTAAACCCAAATGGCTTAGGCATATAGAGACAAATATGCTAATTTAATGGGTTTTGGGGGTTTAGTAGAAACACTAACTTGTATGTTTATTTGATTGTCCCTCTGCTTAGATAATCTGTCTGTTAGTAGTGTATATTCATATAGGAAATGCTATATGTGTTGTTGTTTTTTTTAAGTTGACCCTTGCTTGTCTGTTGTGTGTGTTTGCCGGTGATCCGTCGCCAGTCGGACAGCCTTTAGCCAGAAATTGCAAGTGGATGCTAAGTCAAGGGAGATCAAGATAGAAGAGGGATACTTATCCGCAGGATGACTGGTTGTAGAAGTCATGTTTTGATGTGAATGTATTCATGTATGTCTAAATATTCGTATAAGGGGTCTTAGGAGAAGAAGGAGGTGTGCGACGAAGGAGAAGAGAGGAAGAGGTACACGAAGCGTGTGAGCAGAGAGAAGAACGAGGAGCGCGCGAGCCGAGAGAGGAACGAAGCGCGCCGCTGCCGGAGGAGAGGAACGAGCCGCTGCCGCTGCCGGAGGAGGGGAAGGAGGTACACTCGAGCAGAGTAGAGTTGGAAGAGGTAGAAGTTGTTGCTGCTGCAGAGAAGAAGAGAAGGTTCTCTTTAGGGTTTCTAAAATAAAATAAAATCTAAGTGTGAGAAATAGGGGTTGTCCGGATTCGAAGAGGGGATCTCATTAAAAGGTCCCATAAGCTCCGAATAAGCTCCGGATAAGCTGTTCCTGTCAGCTTATGGAAATAAGCTAAAAAGAGCTTATGGAGGGCTTATAAGCTATTTCGATAAGCTCTGCCAAACACGCACAAAATAGCTTTTTCTATAGCATAAGCTCAAATAAGCTGTTGAAAAGCTCTCCCAAACAGCACCTATTTCTAAGCTGCTGGACAGTCACTTTATGCCACATGTGTGGCTATTTACGAATCAGGGTATTTATATCATTAATTCATCTCATCTTAGCATATTTTAAAAGATGAAAAAAAATATACCCTCTTTTCTACAGGTTTGAAAAAGTATTTTGCACATTTATTTACTGTTCATTTGCTATAGTAACGCCCTGAAAATCGGGGTGTTACAGTTTTAGGAGTTAACCATTTCTGCTTGTTTTGTTTGTTGTTTGGGCGCTTAACGCCGTAGACTTTCAGAATGAAGATTTGTGTGGAGATTAATTATCTTTGCGAGCTTAAGGAGACTTGGGATTAACTTGAAGATTTTGGAAGAGCAACTAAGAGTAGAAGAATTTTATTTTTCCGCTGCTATTCGTACTTAATGTTTTGGGCACACTGTTTGTGCAAACAATAATATTATCTTGGCTATACGTTGTTGTATTTAATGTAAGTATGAGTATTTATTATATCATATTAATTGAGTTGACCTTCTGTTTTAAAAATTGAGTTTTTGAGAGAGGGTTTATAAAGTTTTCGTTATTACTATGTGACCCAGGACCAAAAATTGGGTTGTTACACTTGACGTCATGTCTGACTTGCGTTTTGTTATGCTTTGTGAGTGGGTGCCTTTTTATGAGGAAAATTTGCTCTTGTACCGGGCTAGTTTAGCTTTGTGGATGGTCGGAATTTTATGAACTGTTGTCTTCTAGAAATAACTCACTTTCTTCCTGGGAGTCCTCGCATCTTGAGATGCATTTTATGTTTCCCTATCACAACTTTTCCTTTGCCATTGACTTAGTTTCACTGTTTTGTTCTTCTTTGTTTTTAGCAATTGATGTCAGATATTTCACTTCTTAAAGACTTTCTGCTTCTGGCAGCTTTCCCCAAGGTGCCTATATGATTTTCAACCGCCATTGCTGCATTCTTTTGCTGGATTGCTTTGATGGGGCGATCGAAAATATATTCCTTTGCAAGATTTTTGACCACCATATTGCATTTCCTTGCTGGTTTGCTTCGATGACGACCAGTAATATATCCATTAAAAGGGATTATTCAATTTAACTTTGTTTGTTTACTTTTGCCAAGTAGCTTGTGGAGAGATAGGCAGGGCTGTAATCCTAAAAAGGATACTTGATCCCACCTTTGCTCATTGTCGTTCTTCGTTGCGCTTTACACAAAATAAGTGAATTTGCATCTTATTTGTTATTTATCTAGATCATTTTGTTCATATAAATCAATTGATGGACGCTAAATTAGTTATTTTTAAACGATATCACCTTTGTGTTTTCCATCATCGCTGTCAAGCTGCATTCCTTTTTTGGATTGCTTTTGCCGAGTAGATTTCCAACGAGACTAGCGGGATTGTATCCCTGAAGAAGGTTACTTACACCCGCCGCTTTGGTTGAACAAGGTTGTATCCCTGAAAAAGGGTTACTCAATAAAAGTAAAATTGATTTAAAATCTCTCACCTCCCTTCCTTAGCCAATTAAGAAAGGGATTATTTCCTCTCTCATCCCCTCCCCTAAACCAAACATGATAACATTAAGGGCTCGTTTAGTGGTCAGGATAAGATAAGAGCCGGATAAAATAAGGGGTTGGATAAGGACATAATATGATAAGAGCAGGATAGACTCGTATCCTGTCATGCGTTTTAGGTGGACAGAATATTGATAGGATATGATACAAACAAAGAAAAATGTATCAAATTTCCCTTTAAAATAAAAAATACATAATATTTTTTAAAATTTAATTTTCTAAATAGTTTTTTTAAAAAAGTGATTATGCTATTAAATTTAATTATTTTTATATTTTTATAAATGAGTCTATGTTTTGACTTAGTAGGTGTAGGTGATAAACAATAAAAATTAATTAGATTTTTTAAAAATATTAAAAGATATTATTCTTTCAAAATTAATTTATATTTAAATTATTAATTATAATTATATAAGTAGAGAAATAATTTTAAATAATAGCATATGATAATATAAAATTAGCCTATATTTACTATTAAAAAATTAATATTTATATGTGAGTAGCCTATTTTATTGTTAGTGAAGAATTATTTTGTGTATTTTTATTATAATATAAATAACAAAAAATAATGTTAACTAAGTAGTAGTAAGTGATAGTGAAAATTTTATTATTTTATATGAGTAAATCTAATATTTTCACCATTTATAAATCAATTTATTTTTTAATTAAATTTATAAATAACTAAATAATTTTAACTTAACAATAACAACTAGTACTTGATAAGTAATGAATTTTTTCTTTTGGTTACATAAGGAAATAAAGACAAAAAAAAAAAGCACATTACTGCATCTTTGCACAGAAGTGGAATCATAGAGGACAGAGGCTCCTTCCAAACACGCATCGGACACTCTGAATGAGAAGCTTGTCTTGCCAACGCATCCGCCACCGCATTTCGATCACGTGAAACATAGGAGAATTGGACCTTCCAGTCCCCAACCAACATAGCACGAATAGAATCAATAGTATCTCGTTGCCAAAAGGATCGGGTGTCCCTGTTCTGACTCAAAATCTTCACAATATCCTTGCAATCCATATAACAGACTATTTCCCGGAAGCCCAAGTCCCATACTAGCTTCAAACCGGATCGAAGCGCCAGAAGCTCCGCCATGAAGGCACAACCAGTCCCATAAGAACAAGCAAAGCCCGACAGCCATCGGCCAGTGGAGTCCCTCACAACACCACCACCACCCATCTGATTTCACCCAACAACCCAGCTGCCATCCGTATGAAGGTGAATCAAATTAGTACCCTTCACAAACATGGTTTCTCGAGGATTCAGTGTTATCTTTCCCCATCTTGCAAACTCATTCGCCGTTATCAAAATCTGTCGCCAAACCACTTGAATAGGCCACGGTTGAGGATCAAAGACCGCGCTATTGCGCCAACACCAGATACACCAGAGGGTGGCAATCACGAACGCCTGATGTGGTCCCTGTAGGATAAAAAGAAACCAATCCTGGAAGGAACTCGTCGCAGGAGGAGTTGGCAGCAAGCTATGAAAGTGGCTCCATGTCAACCGCGAGCCATGGCAGTCTCGCAAGAGGTATTCAATATCCTCATCCTGCTCACCACACCGGGTACAAGTCGCGGTCAAACTCAGATGGCACTGTTGCCGTCTCAAGTTCGTCGGAAGGGCACCACGACCCACTAGCCAAAGGAAAAAACGAACCTTCTCTGGTGCCTGAGCTTTCTAAATCACCTTCCAATCGCGGGAGCTCGGTCGATCCTTACATTGAATCATGTGATATGCGGAGGCTGTCGTGTAGACTCCTGAACTAGTTTCTGCCCACATAATCTTGTCCTCCTCATTGGAACACAGCGGTATCCCGACCCGGACAATTTCATTGACTAACTCAAGAGGAAGAGGTGTGTGAACGGATGTAAAATTCCACGCACCCTGAATCCAAAGGTCATAGACCTTAAGCTCCGTATCTGAGATATGAACATAGGGAACACGATGACACAAACTCCCAGTTCCCAGCTAGTTAGAATATCAAAGCGATGATTGTCCATCTCCCAGATACGGCTGAAACCCTTGCTTGATGACATCCTTAGCCTTGATAATTCCTCTCCACACATAAGAGTCCCCAGGGTGATATTCTGCCGCCAACACCGAATCAGATCCCGCATATCTTTGTTTCAACATTCGAACCCACAGCATGTCAGTATCATACACGAGGTTGTTAACCAACTTCCCCAAGAGAGCAATATTATTCTCCCGTGCACTGCGAATGCCAAGCCCACCCTTATCCTTAGGTAAGGTCACATCATGCCAAGGCACTAAGTTCCAACTTCGACTCGACCCTCCTTTGGACCAAATACAATTCCTAACTAGCTTATCAATATGATCACAAACTCCCTCAAGGAGCCAGAGAGCTTGCATAGTATATACAGGCAAGGAGGACATGACAGACTTAGCCAAGCACAATCTCCCCGCCTTATTCAGAAGCTTATGTTTCCAGGACGCGAGTCGAGTGTTCATCTTATCAATTATAGGAGCAAATATGTCCCTAGTGACTCTCCCCTTAAGGAGTGGTATCCCCAGATACTTACCAAGATTTGCTGCCCTACTAATCCCTGAAATATCTGAAAATTCTTGCTGTGTCCTTTGGTCTAAGTTCCCTGAACAGAACATGCGGGACTTTTCTAAATTAACCTTCATTCCAGACGCTTGACAAAACACAGAGAGCGTGTCAGAAATCAAATGCATTTGCTCCTTAGACGCTTGGCAAAAGAGAAGAACATCATCAGCGAAGAATAGGTGTGAGATACCAATACCTTCCTTTAATTTGAATGGGTTGCCACACGCCCTCTTGGACGAGCCGCTGAATATGAATAGCAAGCCTTTCCATACAAAGCACAAACAAGTATGGAGACAGAGGGTCACCTTGCCTTAACCCACGTTGTGGAGTAAAGGGAGGTAGTTTAGAGCCGTTCCAAAGGACTGAGATATTCGACCCCTGGACACCCCACATAATCAAATCCACAATGGACGGAGGGAAGCCAAAGTCATAAAGGGTTGCCCGAAGAAAATCCCAACTAACCCTGTCATAAGCTTTCTCCAAATCAATCTTCAGTGCAACTAACCCACCTTTCTTCTTATGCGTGTGAATTGTATGCATCACTTCTTGAGCAAGAATGATGTTGTCTCTAATCCCTCTCCCTGGTATAAAGCTCCCCTGAAGTGGTCCCACAAGTTCAGTAAGCAGCGGTCTGAACCTATTTACCAGCACTTCAGTAATAACTTTGTAAGCTACATTACAAAGACTAATCGGCCGCAGATCCTTCAGCCGAACAAGGTCATCCACCTTGGGAATAAGAACAAGCAATGTGTCTAGTAATGAAAGGTCCGCTCTCCCATTTTGGAATGCCATGGAGACCATGTGATGGAGATCCATACCTAGAACATGCCAGTACTGCTTATAGAAAAAAGCTTGCAAGCCATCAACTCCGGGAGCCTTAAAGGAGTGCATCCCCATGACCGCCCGTCTGACCTCGTCAAGTGAAACAGGTTAAACTAGCACCACTCTGTCCTCATTAGAAATGACCGGAGTCCTATTCTCCATGATCACATTCCTGCACACCTGCATGTTAACAGAAAAGAGATTGATGAAGAAGCGTCGGGCCTCCTCTTGAAGGGCCGTTGGATCCGTACTCCAAGTGCCATCTTGAATAAACAATAAACAAACCATGTATCTTATTCCGCTTTCGTCGCACAACAGTTTGGGTGTGAAAGAACCTCGTGTTTCTATCCCCCAATCTAACCCAATTCTCCGTGGATTTTTTATACCACAGGATCTCCTCCTGTGTGAGAATATCACCATACTCTTTCTGGAGAGAACGCTCCAAGCGACACAAGGCTTCGGTCTCGCACCTCTCAAGCTCCTTCTGAACCCCATGCAGTCTCCGCTCTACTCGCTGTTTCCTAGCGTGAATACTTCCAAAAACTTCCTTATTAAAAGTAAGCGAAGCCTCTTGAACATTCAATAATTTCCCTGTCAAGCTGGTAGAGAACTTGTGCCAATTATTAGTCACAACAGCCTCAAATGACGGGTGGGTAGCCCAGGCTGCTTGAAAGCGGAAGGGCCGAGTTGCCCGATCACCAGAGGGCACCTCGCAGCACAGCAAGAGGGGAGTGTGATCGGAGAACACTCGTGCCAGAGTTTCAACATATGCCTCAGGGTGTTGTAGCCGCCATTCAACATCTCCCAACGCACGATCAAGCCTCTTTGCAATCAGCCTTCTTCCATTTTCCCTCCTTTCCCATGTAAATCGTGGGCTTGTCGCCCCAAGATCCATAAAACTACATGCATCAAGAATCTCAAGCATAATTGTTGCCTGAGCATCACAAAATTCCCCACCGATATCCTCTGACGGCGAGCAAATCTCATTGAAATCTCCAATAGCTAGCCACGGATCCCTGCATCGAAGCCGAAAGGATCCCAGATAATCCCATAGCTCACGACGCTTCACAGGATTAGGACTAGCATAAACTATAGAGCAAACCCAATGTTTGCCCCGACAATGGATATCCACCGACGTCATTTGTTCTTGAGTGTCAATAACCTGAATCGTAAACTCTCTATTGCATGGTGAGAGAATCCAAATTCCCCCGCTATGCCCACGAGCAGCAGCTTCACCAACCAAATCATACCCCAAACTCTGCCAGAAAGCTCTCACACGATCAAATTGACAATGTGTCTCAACTACAGAAAAAATAGCAGGACGAAAGGATCTCACAAGGTCCCTAACTCGCCGTTGCCCACGTGCATTCGCAGCACCACGAATATTCCAAGCTATCAAATTGAAGGTCGTACTATCCATAAACACAAATGGAAGATTGAGGGCGTAGGTGTGGTTAGGCACGCCGTGAGGGTTGCGTGTCAACCACCATGACCAAAAGTGGCCCTGGGTCCGGAGGTTCCTGAGCTGAACCAGTCCCCTTGCTGTCGGAACTTCTAGCCTCCATATTCTCTTGGAAGTGAATGCTGCTGCCCCTCACCGGCATTAGACTCATTGTTGAGATTACCCCGCCACCAAGGTCATGGATGACATGGTCCCCTATTTTCTTCAACCTTGTGCTCTCATGTTGTGCATTTGAACCACCGGTGTCAGGTCGCAGGTGAATCCCCTTTGGGCGAACAAGTTGTACCGCCACTGGAGTGTCCTCTTGTCGTTCCTCATAACGGCCCCGCTTACTGGCGTTAATTTTCTTCCTTGTATTCTGCTCATTATTGCTACCCGCATTAAATAGTAAATTACCCTTAATAGGAGGATTTTCCAGAACTGTTAGTGTATCCAACGCAGCAAATTTGTTACCCACTGACTTTGATGGACCATATGAAGACCCATTGGATTGCTTTTTAAATTTCAAATTATTTCTCCTCTTATCAACCACTAACCACGTACCATGCGCAGCATCTGGACATTTAAATTCTTGATTAATAGCTCCTTGGCTATTTCCTATAATCATGGCATTAGAATCTGGCCGTTTATTATCATGCATAACAGCTCCTTGACTTTCTCCTATAATCATGGCATTAGCACCATTTATCATTGCATTATTTACGTTTCCACTCGTTCCTATAATCATGGCATTAGCACCAATTATCATGGCATTATTTTCGTTTCCACTCGTTGCTGCTCTATCATGCGTTTTGGCCGCCGCTGTTCTTGATTCCGTTGTCGTGGCCGTTGCAGCGGTGTCCGTAACGCCGCTGTCCCCCGCTGCCTCTTCCGCCGGGGCTGGTTTCTGCACAGAAGGGGTCGTGCGATTCCGCTTCAAATGGCCATAATAGCCGCAAGTTGAACACAGGAGATGGAGACCTTCATATTCAACGTTGTACCATGTATCATCAAGACAAATCATCCCCACAACTGGTTTATTGAGATCAATCTCAACACAAATACGAGCGAACTTCCCTCGTTTCATATCCATCGTGTTCAGGTCAACCTTCATTGGCGTCCCAACCAAAGAGGCCAACGTGCCCAGAATGCTTTCATCATAGTACTGGAACCCCAAGCCGGGTATCCTGATCCAAACCAACGTCGTGCTGATCTTTGAGTTCGCCGCTCTAAAATCTGGTGTCCACGGCTTCACCGATAAGTAATGGTCGAAAATAAGATATGGTGCTCCTGTCATCACCTTCTCCTTGTCGGATTCCATGTCGAACTTGACAAGAAAATATCCATAATGAATGTATCACACTTCATAACCTCCTGAGAGATTCCACAGTAGTTTCAGTTTCTCACATAGTGCAGTATACCCAATGTGTATACCAAGCAACTTAATCACGAGACAATCTTCCCATGGCTTGCAGATCTTCTTGTAGGCTTCGGGATTCATTGAAAATCGGGGAAACAATCGATTCCCATCCACTAACTCAAACTTCATGGCACCCTCCTGCACAAGGTTCAGCACTTTTTTTGGCCCAGGCTCTGTAATCCCAAGAACTTTCTCTTTGAAAGTAGGCTTCCTCTCCGGTGGTTTACCCGCCGGCGTTGCACCTCCATCCATTGTCTTCACTCCCTCACTCTCTACCTCCATCTCCTTTGTTGAACCCACTCTTGTCTCTGAGATTAGTTGCTTCATCTCTCCGGTGGTTTACCCGCCGGCGTTGCATCTCCATCCATTGTCTTCACTCCCTCACTCTCTACCTCCATCTCCTTTGTTGAACCCACTCTTGTCTTAAAGATTAGTTGCTTCATATCGATCAGTAATGAAATTAATATAATATTAAAATTAAAAAAATTATATTTATTAACTAATATTATTATAAATTATATAAAATTTAAATATTAAAATTAATTTTGAGTTAGGGTAATAAACAAATAAAAAGCTGATATCATAGGATAATGAACATGATAGTATTATCTCATCTTACTGGCGCAACAAACAATAAATTACAGCAGGATATTATTATTATTATCCTATCATGTCGGCTTATCTTATCCACCAAACGGATCCTAAAAATCTATCCCCTTCTTACCTCTTCCTTCCATTAAAATTCCTCATCTTCCTTTCTTTGAGCCATACACACTGCACAACACTTTTCCACGTCCTTCCTTACTTTGAGAACCGCCTCCAAGTGTCATCACAACTCTACCATTTTGTTCAGCATGCAACCACACCTTCCATTGCCAGAGTCTCATCCTTCACCACGTCCGTAACTCTAATCTCCCTCAAGTGACGCTAGAGCCATTGCCGTCAAGAATCATTTTCTGCTTCTCAAACCTCCATTTCGTCACAACACATTTTGAACCGATCCCAACAGGTCAAACCTTTAATTTTACCGGATTTTTATATCCAATTTTAGGGATTTTTTTACCAAATTTATGCAACCTGATTTCCTTGACATACCAAACCGGTCTTCAATCCAATTCCTGATTAGACCAGTTGAACTGACCAATAAAAAATTAGTGACCGGGAAGAAATATTAAGACAATAAGTCCTACAGAAAATACTAGCAACACACTCTTTTGAACACACTTTCCAACACTCACAATGTAATTGATTCATCTTTTGAAAAATCAAAACATTTCTCTCTGATCTACCATTTTAGTTAAAAAAAAAAGTGTTGCTAGCACTCTTCCTACATTATCTATTATCCCTCTTCAAGACAGCATAGCTGGCAATTGTCATATTTTAAGAATAAAAGGACAATAAAACCAGGTTTGCCTTCATTTTGATGTCTACTTCCTGACTTGTCTTTCAAACTTCTGTGGCTACATAATAATTCATTGAGTTCTACTCAAGACTTCAAAGCACCACTACATCGAGAACAAAATTCAACAGATCAACCTGCAGACTACAGAACTTGATCAACTGCAGTTGATTCTGATTGGATGATAATCTATCACGGGTTTGATAATCAAGTACGGTTAATGACCACCCAAGAAACCAAATTTAGGTAAGACTTCAAGAATACTGCCTGTAGACCTGTGAGGCATTGACTTGGGTTTCAAGGTACCTAACTGATGAGTGGAGAACAACTGCTTTTTCTCAAAATGATAAATTCGACGAACAAGTTCATAAAAAATCTGGGCGTCACACTGCCTAGCTAAATCGCCTATAGAAATTGGAGTAAGCATAGATTTATAGCAAAGACTAAGCGATATGTTGGCCACAGGATCCGAAGAGCTCAAACACCACTATAGCCTAAGTGGCAGAACTCCCAACACAATAACAAACCAGAAGTTGTCATCTAAGCTGTCTCAAGTTTGTACAGTATTTAGCACTTGGATTCAGCAGAAACATATCTCTGAAACATGCTTTAATATACCTATAGTGCTGAAAAGACAACAAAGAAAGCCTGTTATAAAATCCACAGATGGATCTGCCTGAATTGGCATGCAAATAAAAGGAGTCCAGTCTCACATGTAAACATAAATGTTCAATAATAATTCATAACAGAAACATGCAGTCTTACATAAGGCAGTTCAAACCCCAACACTATCAATCCTTGAAGTGCAATTCCTACATCTCAAGAACATCAGCTGCATAACCAATCCCTCTGGTACCTATTTAGACGGGGAAAAACATACATTTAAAATCTTGACATCATGCAGTAGAACAGAAAGGAACGCAAAAAAGGACAAATAAAAAAGGACACAAGTGAGAAAAAGGAACTATTAAAGATAGCGTTTCGCACATGAGCACACTAAAAGCACGAAAAGGTAAATATTTAAGTTCCATTCCATTTTTTCCATTCAAAAATTTCTTTTTAGCAAAACTCATTTAGATATAGCTTCCGCCTGCCAGTAGCTTAACATCAAATAGCACATTTGTAGCAATAGGTAGCTTGCGGTGCTCTAGTATAGCAAATCCCATAATACAAGTGTAGCTATGTAAGAAATATAGCGCATAAACATTACAGATCACAGCATCATAGGAAAATGAACGTGTTTTTAGCCTTGTGTCTTAGCTCTAAAAAGAGAGAAAAATAAAACTACAAACAACCAAGAAGAAGTTCACACACAGTGACAGATTTCACATTAACAGAGAAGAAAAGAAATCACCCATTATCACTTATTCACTTAGATACAGCACAAATGCAGTAGAAATTTAGGATACGGTATAAATTCAACATGCATTACAATTACAAAAGCATTAAGAGTAAACAAACAACAGCATAGCAGATAGTCCATAGCTACAGTCCCCTATGGCCAAATGTTCTAACTGCATAAGTCTTAAGCTGAAATTCAGGTGTAAGAATATGTCCTAATTTGCCTATCATACCCAGAAGTGAAAAGGAGCACGCCAATGAAAATTGCGCCCTACCCTTGTAGCAAAGCCTATCCAATTAGCCATAAAAAACATGGATACCTTCCATGTCACTTAGCTTTGCATTTGTCATAACATGAACAACAAGGTAAGAGAAAGTAAGCAGGGCTGCAACTCAGTGCTCAATATTAATCAATCAGGGCTGTATGAACTAATTTTCTTGAAAATAGAAAAATTACATAAAACAAAAAATGCTGCCGCCAAATGTATTTTACTTAACAAAACCTCTTATCTATAACCCAAACCCAGAAATAGACCAACGTGTAGAAAAATTCACTGAAGCCTCCAACAAAAGCTCTGTTTCTATTTTAATCCATAAAAACCACTTATTCAATCAACACAATTGTCTAAGATCATGCACGTAAACACCAAAAACCATATCCAAACCATGATAAGCAGCAAATAAAATGTCCCTCACAATATCAAGCAGGTAATTGACTAATTGTCACCTTGGTCCTTACAACAAAAAAAGAAGTAAGGTTCCTACTCTGCCAATGGGTTTCTTCATATAACAGTGCATACATATACCAACCAGTCAATAGAGCTTATCATTCCTTTCTCGGATTGCTCCATCAGGAACACCACCCCCAAAAAAGAAAAACCACCCAAAAGTATATATTCGATAGTCACTGCCAAATTTATTATATCCAAGTTGAAACAAGTATAGTACAATGTACAAAATGCACCCCCAAACTAAGTTAAAAAATTAGTTTTACCACAGATAGATGCAATGTCAAGAAACACAAACAAATATGACGCAAAAAGCTCCATGACGTCGACCGCTGTTGATCAAAACACCAGAGTTTAGCAATAGAACGATTTCAGTGTCCAAAAGATGGAACAAGGTAAAACAATGTTAGGTGACAACAAGTAGTCAAAAATCACATTGCAGCTTCTCCAAGTAAATCCCTATTTGTCTTCCTAATCTTAGCCAAAACTGTTAAGTCACAACACTAAATAAAGGTCACCGACAAAAGCATTGAGGATTAGCGCATCTGACACAAGCATTAGCATTGCATAAGTTATTTATTCATGACAGGGATTAATATCTAAAATTTTACCTAAGATTGAAGATGAAAAATAGGAATTTACTCCGGCTTCCCCTCTCTTTCTCGATTCCATTGCTCGATCCTTGCTCGCCGTTCTTCGCTCCCTTCCCTCACAGGACTCTCATGCCTCCTCCTTCTCCCACCATCCCTCTCCCTCTCCCTATCACTGCTTCTCCTCCCTCGAGAATCATAATCCCTCTCCCTATGACGCCTATCGCGATCCATGCTTCCTCTCCGGCGGGGCGGGCTCCTGCTACGGCGGGGTGGGCTCCTACTTCGGCTCCGGCTCCTTATCCGGAAAGAGTGCGACGAGAAGAGCTTCCTCCGGAGTTCCCTGCCAATGAGCTTGACATGCATGAAGTTGCAGTAACCGCCGCGGTTACAGCTGTTCTCCTCGTACTGGCGGCATGTGGCCTCCCGGAAATCGGTAACTGGCGAAAACTCAGCGATGATGGGGCGGCCGGAGTAGAATCGGCCGTGCAATGCCGCAAGCGCCTTGGCCGCCTCATCCTCCTCGCGGAACTGGACGTAAACGTTGCCGATCATGTGGTCAGCGAGGTTGTCACAGACGTTGAGGGTTTCAATCTCGCCGAATTTCGAGAGCTCGAGGAAGATATCCTCATAGAAGTCCTCAAAGTGCTGCTGGATCTCGCGCGGGTCAATAGGCTGACCCTGTGGGTCGACGCCAGGGGTAATCATGTCGGGTCTCTGGTACATGTTGGCGAGGAGGAGGGTGGGGGAGATGCTGGGCCTGTTGTGGAGACGCGAGCAGCGGTCGCCGTGCCTGCACGCGCCGATCTTGAAGTAGAAGGGGCAGTTAACACGGTCCTTCTCCGTTCCGAATATTGATGCCAGGTGCTCCGCCATTGAATTGGGAAACCCTCGATATAAATTTGGATTTTCAGATTGGTTGAGATTTTAATTCGATCTGCTTATTCTGCTGCTTCGATTTGCAGTGTGTAGGGTTTCTGGAACAGTATTGGATTGGGTGGGGAAGAAACAAACGAGGCTCGACCTGATCTGCAGGGTCTATTTATGGCAAATTTCGAACAAACAGAGTCTTGCACTCTTCCCACACTAAGCCCTCGTTTGGTACGCCATGTAGGCCATACAGGGGTGATAGTGTAAACTTATAAAATACATTTGATTTTATCTATTGTTTGGTACTAACATTGTATTGTATGTAGTTTTAAAAAAAAAAAAAAACATTGTATTGTATGTATTTATCTATCTCGTATGCATTAAAATGATAGATTATTTAATTTATCATATAAATGATGGATAAAGCCTGATAAGATTGTGACGTATAAGCTACTTGAAATTATTTAATTAACTGTCACAACCACCATCACCACCACCATCTTCCACTATCACCCTCTACCATTGCCGCCACCGCCACTCCTAATCCACCACCAACTACACTACCATCATCGCTACCACCCACCACCACCTTCGACACCGCCAACACCACCACTCTACAACACTGCCGCCACCACTACCTTCACCACCGCCAACGCCACTATCAACACGACCACTCTACCGCCACCACCCACCACCACCATTGTCACTGTCACTGTCACTGTCACTATCACTGTCACCACTACTGTTGTCGCCACCACCACCCTCACCATCGCCTCCACCACCGCCAACGCCACTATCACCACGACCACTCTACCGCCACCACCCTCACCACCGCCTCCACCACTGTCAACGCCACTATCACCATGACCACTCTACCACCACCACCCACGACCACCACTGCCAGTGTCACCACTGCTACTGTCATCACTACCACTATCGCCACAACCACCACCCTTCGCCACTGTAAGACCCTCAAGTTTTGAGTATTTATAGTTTAGTCCTTGAAATTGTTATAATTGCCACGTGACCCCCTGTTCCCGTTTGGAACGAAGTCGCTCTCGTTTGGAACGATGATAGCGGTGGGTGGAAAGTAATTTCCACGTGAGCGAAAGGGCGGTGGGGTGGACGGTATATCGGCGCTGGAGCAGGGGGTGACGGCGGCGGCCCCATCAGGGAAGATGCGGAAACTCTTCTTCAAGCATGAGCCTCTGTTTTTGTCTCTATCATCACAAAAACAGGGTAATCTCCCACTGGGGTTGAACGAAGCACAAACACCCCACAAAGAAAGCTGGAACAGAACGAAGAAGAAGGAAGGAGCAGAGCAGACCCATGTTTCGAAGAACACACAATACAGAATGAAGAAGAAGATGAAGAAACAACAAGAAGAAGATGTAACTCGTGTAGTTCAGGAATAAGAAGACTAAAATTGGGGGAGAGAGACTTATAGAAAACTTGGTGCAACTACAGGGACTTATTGCAAATTAAATAAATTCCACGTCATCTTCATTAATCCAGTCAGCCTGCCACATATGCACTCGCCAGAGCTCCGGTCTCCGGCAGGGACTTATAGCAAACTTGGTGCAACTACAGGGACCTATTGCAAACTTTTTTCCGGCCAAGGATCAAAGACAAATCTTGGTACAACTACAGGGACCTAGTAAACCATTAACCCATAAAAATTTGAGTGTTAGTTTTCGCATCATCCTTTTACATTTTTATATCATCCCCGTTTTTGCTTTTTCCCATACAAGTGCGGTATGTAAATATTTTCCGTCTTATAAATGCAATAAATTTGGGTGATGAGAAAATGCAAAGAGATTAAATGAAAACCAATTCCCTAAAAACTTCATGAGGTTGAAAGTTCTATTTTATAAAAAAAAAAATATACAAATTAAAAAACATTTTAAATAGTTGCTAATTTAGGACCCTCCGCCACCCCCTTTGGACCCTCCGCCACCCCTGAATATGGTCATATATCATTTTACCCTTAAAAAATAAAATCCTTTCCAACATATCCCCCTCCCCTTCCTTCATCAATTCCCCACCCCATCCACCATCCCCATTCCCTTACTCTCATCTTCATCCATTACCTTCTTTCACCGTTGTCACCACTATCCCTTTCCCTTCCTCATCAACATTGTCACATCCACAACCACCATCATCTTTGTTTTCTACATCAACCTTTACCTTCCCTCATAACACCAATCATCATCTTCTCCAAACCTACTCATCATCTTCTCCCTCACACCCACAACCATTTTCATCACACCCACCACCATTTCCATCTTACGAATCATCGTTGGAGGGTTTTCTTCGCATTTCCGCACACCATACCAAGGTTCGTTGCTTCTTTTGCATATCTCTATTTGGTGAATCCTCATCTGGTTAAAATTCGCACCTTTAAGTGCAACCATATTTATTTCGAGGTCGCACTTAAAGGTGCGACCACATGAAGTCCTGGGAAATCCATGTTCGCACCTATAAGTGCGACCATATGTGGTCAGTTCACACTTATAGGTGAAACCAGCAGTAATTCTCAATTTTAACCTAGTTACTTGTTACTGACAGGTCATTCATGCATTCCGTATTGTCAGAGGAGGTTGATAAGGTTCATAATGTGGCTGAAGGGCTTGAAAAGTTGGAAAAATCAAGTGGTGCCGGAAAAGAACTAGTTGTCCATGTTAAGGTTGAAGATCAAAGTATAAAAGACTCCCCGAGCAATGAATATTCCACAACCCGTATTGTCCATGTTGATTGCTCAGATGCATTTATGACTAACAAGGTCTGTACTTGTCTTGCGCTTAATATGGTTTACAGAAATGGTAAGTTTCTTATGTGTTTCTATTGTCTGCAGATATTCCAAAATCGACATGAGCTCATTGATTGAGCTTGGATGGTCGTGAAAGAGAATGGTTTTGTTGTTGTTATTACGAAGTCCGATTATGGAAACCTCAAATGGAAAGAACTCCTGACTCTAGGTTGTGAGTGTGGAGGGAAATACAAACCGTACAAGGGTAAGTTGACAAGTAAGAGCATTGGAACAAGAAAATGTGACCGTCCTTTTAAGTTAGGAAGGAGACCAAGGAAGGATGATTGATGTTGGAGGCTGAAGGTGTTGTGTGGATTTCGTAATCATGCAAGGGCACAATCGTTGGTTGGGCACGCATTTGCTGGGCGATTGACCCATGAGGAAAAACTAGTGTTGCACGATATGGCGGAGAACAGAGTTGAACCGGGACAAATGCTTGTGGCGTTGAAGGATAAGAATCCCGATAATATGACAACAGTTGACCAAATATACACTGCAAGCAAAAGGTACAAGAGAACAAAGAGGGGTCCATTCATAGAGATGCAGCATTTGATGCAATTGTTGGAACGTGACAGATGTGTTTATTGGCATTAGAAGGACGAAGCAACTGATGTGGTTCAAGATATCTTTTGGTCACACCCTGGTGCGATTGAGTTGTTCAACCTTTTCCCTAATGTTGTGCTCATCGACAATACGTACAAAACCAATAGGTAGGATTTCCATTACTTGAGATGGTTGGTGTGACATCAACAAACATGACATTCAGTATCGGGTTTGCTTATATGTCGACTGAGAAAACTCACAACGTTGTATGGGCATTGAACAAACTGAAGGGGTTGATTGTTAAACAGGAAAACTTGTCAAGTGTGATTTTCACTGACAAAGACCTTGCACTAATGGCCGCCGTGGTAGATGTCTATCCTATGTCGAAGAACTTGCTATACAGGTTCCACATAAGCAAGAATGTAATTGCGAAGTGCAAGTTATTCTATGAGAAGAAGGAGTGGTATGCAATCAGAGAAGCGTGGTGTGATCTCATGGATTCTGCCTTCGAAGACGAGTATGCAATCCACTTGAAAGAGCTAGAAAGTTTGTGTGCATCGTTTCCGCAGAACATCATGTTGTAGACCTCATGCTTGATGGATAACTTGTATTATTTGGATCGTTTTGTAAACACTGAATTGTTTTAAATAAAATTTGTAAATTCTGCAACCTGTTATATGTTGTAACCACTGTTCATATTTCAACAAAGTTGTACAGGATGTGTTTTCATTAAAAAAAAAAGTCGTTTCAATTATTTTTTAAAATGAAAAAAACACATTATTTTTATTAAATTCACACTTATGAGTGCAAATTTGTCTTCCATTTCGCACCTACAGGTGCGACCATTATAAGTTCTTCAGACGACAGATACCAACAGACAATAAGTATCAGTAGACGATAGGAACAACCAAACTTAGTTTTTTTTTTTTTAAATTCGGTTATCCCTTTCTAAGACCATACAATACAACAAAACTCTCTTATAGGTCCACTAAATGTGTCTTTCTCGTGTACTCCCCCAGTCACAAAGGTTACAAGTGTCTTGATGTTTCTGGAAAAATCTTTATTTCTGGAAAAATCTTTACAGACATATTTCCTTATGCACAGAATTCTACTGTTCCCATTGAATCACCACCTATCCCTACTACCATCCATATAGTCCCCGCATCTCCTATAATCCCCATGCCTGACTTTGTTCCAGATTCACCTGTGTCTCCAATTGCTGAATATGGCTCAGATTCTGTTCCAGATTCCCCTACCACCAGCTCTACTTCTAGTCCCACGTCACCTCCCACCACTTCTTCTTCCTCAGTTCCCATTGTTCCTGTCCCTGTCAATGCTCACCCTATGCAAACTAGAGCCAAGTCAGGGATAGTCAAACCCAAACAGTTTCCTACCCTTCTTCTCACACACGCTGAGCCAACTTCAGTCAAGCAAGCTTTAAAGAATCCAAAGTAGCATTCCGTCATGAGTGATGAATATAAGACTTTATTAAAAAATAACACATGGTCTCTTGTCCCACTGCCCTCAGACAGGTTTGTCAAGGCTGCAAATGGGTTTTTCGTGTGAAAGAAAATCCTGATGGCTACATACAGAGATATAAGGCAAGGCTTGTTGCAAAGGGTTTTCATCAAAGGGAAGACATTGATTATGCAGAAACTTTCTCACCAGTGGTCAAACCCACCACAATCAGAATAATTCTCACTCTAGCCGTGTCAAAGAGATGGCGAATTCAACAACTGGATGTCAACAATGTCTTTCTCAATGGCACCCTGAATGAAGATGTTTACATGACCCAACCACTTGGTTTTGAAGCATCCAACGAAAATCTGGTTTGTAAGCTTCGCAAAGCCATTTATGGCTAAAAACAAGCTCCAAGGGCCTGGTTTGATAAACTCGAGTCTGCTCTCGTCAAATTTGGATTCATGCCCGGCAGATGTGATCCTTCTCTCTTCATTTTGCAGACAACACATGACACTGTCTATCTTCTCGTCTATGTTGATGATATCATCATCACTGGCAGCTTTGTTACTCTTATCCAGCAGCTAGTCACCAACCTAGACTCTTAATTTGCTCTCAAGCAACTAGGGGATTTGGACTATTTTTTGGGTGTTCAAGTTCAAAAGATGCGAGATGGTTCTCTTCTTCTCAGCCAAACCAAATACATTCATGATCTTCTTGCAAGATTACACAAGGAGGATGCTAAGGGTATCTCCACTCCCATGGTTGGTGGCTGTAAACTCAGCAAACAGGGTTCCGATTACATGAATGATCCGACTGAATACAGGTCCATAGTAGGAGCTCTGCAGTACGCCACTCTCACTCGTCCTGAAATCTCCTTCTCAGTCAACAAAGTCTGCCAATTTCTATCTCAACCATTAGAAGATCACTAGAAGGCTGTAAAGCAGATTTTAAGATACCTTAAAGCTACTGCAAATCATGGTCTTCATCTCAAACCCGCCACTCTTTCCAGACCCTTCTCATTACATGCATATTGTGATGCTGAGTGGGCATCTGATGTAGACGACAGACGATCCAATCTGGCCTATGTGTTTTCCTAGGACCTAACTTGGTATCCTGAAGCTCTAAGAAACAAACTCTTGTAGCTCGCTCCAACACAGAAGTAGAGTATCGAAGTCTCGCCAACTCCACAGTAGAAGTTCTATGGATTCAATCCCTCCTTAGTGAATTAAAGATTCCTTTTCAGGTACCTCGCATCTTCTGCGACAACATGAGCAACGTTGCTCTTACCCATAACCCAGTTCTTCATTCTAGAACTAAGCATATGGAGCTAGACATATTCTTTGTCCGAGAAAAGGTTCAGTCCAAAGCCCATATCGTGCACGAGTACCTTCCTTGGACCAATATGCTAACATTCTCACCAAAGCTCTTTTCTGGCTCGCTTCATTGAAATTCGGGACAAGTTAAATGTGGTTGACAAGTTTCAGATTACTCACCCACCTTGAACTTGCAGGGGGCTGTTAGCAATATATAACAAAATACAAATAAAGACCACTGTGTTGATCGTCTGGGTTATCATTTAAGTTATCTTCTGAGTAAAACTCAGACGCTCGTCTGAGCAGGCCCTCGTCTGAGAACTCGTCTGAGTATATCTTAGACAACCTTGTGATTACAAGTTCCTTACGTCCGGTGGTTTAGATTGCTTAACTTTGGGGGTTTAGTCTGCACCGACTGACAGTACTGCAATCTGTCAATACGTGAACCTGTCCTATTAAGACTTCAGTCTCCACTACTTTATTGACAGCTGTCAAGAGACAGCTGCTCTTCTCTTTCCTCTATATATAGCTTCACTATTATATAAACAAAGTAATGAATGTGAATGAGATTTAAATAATGATACTTTCTTTATTTTCTTTTCTGTCTTCTCTATTTTCTTTATATGCTCAACCTCAATTCACCTTAATTTAATCTGTAAGTACCACTTTTCTCTCTTCTTCTTTACCAGCTAACTTAAGATTGAGTCTTTTTTTATTAAAAAAAACAATTCTCATGCCATGCATGTATGTTCAAGATGCAATAATTAAACTTATTGATGTGTATACTATATAAATTTCTTTATATGTTTAAGATCTGCACACTTTTTTTACCAATTTGTCGATTTTGACTGTGAAACGCAGCAACCGGCATTTTTCGTTTGCCACAAGGACATCAAGGATGAACTTGACAAATAGATGATGTTGCAACTTTAAGGTGACCCCTCAGGCTCTTTCTTCTTAATTCTCTTTTTTTTTTGGGTATTATTAGTAACCTTCATTGCTTTTCTTTACTCAAATCTGACCATAGTGATGATGCACTCCATGTGTTGACCCAAATGGTTAAACTGAATTCTGACTTTCCATCATATAACTTTACACTGAAAATATAATGGCCCTCCTCTTGATTGTGTTTTTCATGTTACAAAAAATCAAAGATTCAGGAGCTTCAGGAGCAGAGCAGATGAAAGAGGTGAATTATGTGAAACTAATAACTCCAGAGATTAAAGAAGCCACAAAGACATTGCAACAAGTTTCTGAAAAGAAACCTCCCTGAGAAACCTAGCTGCCTCCCTTAATGCAGAATTGAAACAAGTGAAGAAAGAGCAAGAGGAACTGAAGGAGAATTAAAAATCTGTATTTATAATATCTGCACCATGCATCCCACATTTTTTAAATGTAAGGAATAGTGGTGCCTTTTTTTTACAGAAGTCTTGGTCAACTTAATTTTAGCTTATTCTGATGTAATATTTTAGAAAGAGGAAGATATAGGGCATAAACATATGTAATGACAAACATAAATGGATGACAATTTCTATTCTGACCACGCTACTCTATAACCGAATGACTCGCTAACATGTGGATTTTGATTATGTAATACATCATTACTGCAATGTAGATGCAAATGTAAGTCAGGAAATCATAAAGTTCTTATATTACTTCAGAATTCTTTACCATTTCAGAATGAAACTAAACAAAGTTGTCAACTCCTTTTATTATAATCTATATTGAATTCTCTTTTATTTGATATCTCTTGTTGGGGAACTAAAACCATGGCTCAAGTCTTCTTTTCTTTATTTCCTTGAAGTACTATCTCAATTGATTTGGGAGGAGTACCCTTTGGGTAAGCATTTCTTACTTTTGTTATTTGATATCTTAAGCCCAAGTATCAAAACACAATTCTCTTCAAACTGAATCAATCATGCCTGAGATTTACTTACTCTTGGTGAAAAATAAAGTTATAGAGCTATGCTTACATAATGGCTCAGGCCAATGAAATATAAATCTTATCAAGATAATACTAATGTTATTTGTGGCTTTAATCGGATAAACAAAAAAGGCATTTTTTAAATGTCATAACAATAATCTATTTTCTCTTTCTTTTTTCATAGTGAAATTAGAATTATCTATGCGCAACAATGTGGTGCCAATGTGGTGCTACTAGACAATGGTTTATCTGCTGCATATTCAAAGAGGATTAAGGTGGTATTGTATATTCTTGCGTGTTTTCTGCATTAAGTTTACATGGGGGGATATGGTATTATTCTTTTAGCTTAAAAGGCTATCGGAGATCGTCAAAATAATGGAAATCTCCCGGAGATAGAGGGTGGAGAAGGGAATAGAGGGGATTTCATACAATGACATACTGACATTCATGAAAAGATAGAGTTTTATACGATCAAAGTGATATTTTCAGTTGGTGAAGTTGTAAATTATGTTACATGCCTGCAAAGAATATATGACTATAATGAAATTATAAGATGACCTTCCAAGAGATTATCAAAAGATGAAAATGGAAGAATTTTGTGGAGTACCTGCCCCAAACTTTTGAAGGCAGACAAGATAGAGATTTGAGAAGTTGTGTTTTATTAGGAAGCTCAACCTTAAATAATACTCAAACCATTTATATAAACCATTAAAAATTGCTTAATTCAATTTAATGATATTTAATAATATTAAGTATGATATAAATTGACCAACAATTTGTAGAAATTATTAAGTCCGAAGATAAATGTGAGAGTCAAGCTTTCTAGGGAAAAGCTGACCGACAAAAAGTTGAAGAAAAGAAAGCAATGAGCATGAAAATAGTTGAAGAAAAGAAAGCAATGAGCATGAAAAGCTGCAATGAGCATGAAACATTGAGTTTTCAATTATCTGGGGAGGCTGTTTTGTGGAAAGTTGCGCAATGGATTCTTCCTTAGCAACTCTGTTTCCCTGCCGGGAACAATACACATGTGTCAAGTTACCAAGGTCCTATTTATTTAATTTCTGTTACCAGATAGCTAAATTGTGAAGTAAATGGTGATTACCTTTTCAAGTCTTTGTCATCCTCCTGCATAATCTTCAAACTTGAGGACTTGCAACCCTCTGCTTTCATACTTTGTGAACTGCATAAAACAATGTAATAGTTCACCAATATATTCTACAAAAGAAATCTAACAACATAGACAAACTGCACCATGCAATGGCTTTATAGTCGAAGCACATAAAAGTCATAAACCATCTTTCCATTCTGAATCATTCCCAACAGTATTCTTTTAAAACAGAAAAAGGTAGTTGAGAAATTCTTTTGTAGCAATTGTTTTCTAGTGATAATTCCAAGAATGAGTTTTTTGTACCCTTAAAATTGAGAGGAAAAGTTAACAAAAGGATTAGATTGATATTAAAATGTCCACGAATGATTAAATTTTCACCCCATTTTTAAGGTTTACCAGACTGAGTTAAGAGCAAAATTGAGGTGTAATCGAGGTGCCATTTGGGAAACAGCTCTATGTAAACATTATAACAAACTGACAAGGTACAAGGAAAGTGATTCCACTCACTCTTGACATTCTTCATCTACAAACACAGGGATAGCACTTGCAGTAGCAGTTCCGGTTCTAGTTCCAGGTCGCTGTGGAATCTGTAATCAACAAAATTAGAACACAAACAAACATAGACAGTAAAGTATTGGAATTAGGATTTCTCATGTCACATGATAGTGTCGGACTGTGTCTTATCTCTCTTTTCATAAATATGGAGAGGTTTCCACCTATTTATAGGTATGAAGAGGGTGAGACACAAAAATTCAACATGACAGTATTATGCAGAGTGTATGCACACATGAGAGGATCCTGATGATCCGAAGTATTGTAAGATATAATATGATCAATCATGTAAAACAAAGACAAAAGAACAAGGTGTAGGGAAAATTAGCACCTTGAAGGATTTCCATTTGGCGGGAATTGCATTATTTTCCTTATTTCTTTCAGCTCGAGCTCCAAGTGAGTGCCAAGGTTGTGAAATGTCTGACTGTTGTGAGTAGGTCTCACCAGAAGCAGCTGAATCTTTATAAATAGAAAGCGGAGTTGCTCTAGTCCTACATGAAGAGAACAAAATGTGGAGTATTCATCATGAATATTCATGAAGATATTCTAAGAAATGAGAAACAAAATATGGAGTATTCATCATGAACATTCTGAATGCCTAGGGAGGAATGTAACATGAGTTTGAACTTGACATTCCCAAGGCTAGGGAGGAATGTTGCATCAGTATGGAGTTGGCATTTCCCAAGTTCAATTTGTATGTTTCTGCAAAACTCAGGAACTTTTATGAGGATATTCTAAGAAATGAGAATCCCTTCACATTCTGAATGCCTAGGGAGGAATGTAACATGAGTTTGAAGTTGACATTCCCAAGGCTATGGAGGAATGTTCATAAGTATGGAGTTGACATTTCCCAAGTTCAATTTGTATGTTTCTGCAAAACTCATGAATTTATATATTTCGCTACAAACAACAGTGTATATAGTGCATAAATGTAGTGTTAATTAGAGAGAGAAAAAAAATAATCCCGCTTTTTAAACACCCAAACAATATCTCAACACCCTTACAAGCAACTCATTTTCTATCTATCTCTCTTCCTATCACGTCACATCATATCTACTCATCTCTCTTATTCATTTCTCTCTCCTTCTAATTTGGGTGTAGACAACTCAATCGATCTACAAAACACTATTAGTGTATGTTTGGATTCCAGTTGACCTTAATGCCGAAGTGGCAAAATCTTACTTCTCCATTGATGCGTTGTGATAACGCAAACGGGCACGTGCATAAGGATTGGATTCACAAAAGAAGAAAATACAAGGGAAGAACAGTAGTAGGTAGCCAATTCCGACTTAATAAAGCCAAGGATTACCTATTATTCGTAGTAGAAGAATTGCTGTTCAATGAGGCCAGAGGTGCACCTGCAACACAGGGAAAACATTCAGAAATCATAAATTTGAGACAAAAGGTAATGCACAGAAAAGTAAAGGAACTCACGATTCTCTGTCTTGGCAAGAACAGTTCCAAAGCTACGCGTAGGTGCTAGTTTTTCCATTGAATCCTTGATAGTGAAAAAATATGGGGTTAGACAACAGTAGTAGCTAGATAGATCATAAGATCATATCATAGTTATAACAGTCTGGGTTGGAAGAAGTACTTAATTAGAAACTCTACATACATCTATAGCTTTTGGCCTTGTCATTGAACGTGCAAGAAAATTTCTATAAGCAGCTTTCAATTTTTCAATTGGTTGAGCATTCCTGCAAAATGGCAATCCAATGAGGGATGAAAAAATAGCATGTTGGTAAAAGTTGCAGCATACAAAGGTAATTGGAAAATACAACCATCAAAATTTGAAGTATGCCAACGAGAGAAGCAACAACATTCTTGCCTTTCCAAATTTGAATGAAATGAAATTACATGGACATGCAGCACTTTGAGCAATTGTATGTAGTAAGTCCTATCAAATCCTCTAACATTCCCTTAATCACTTAATATGCAACTACTACCCCTCTATTCTAATCTTTTGTTGCTTTAGTTATTCCCATTTTTCTAATACTTTTTGTCGTTTTAGAAATCCAAGATTATTTATCTCATTTTTAACATCTATACCCTAATTATTTCAGAATTACTCAACCAATAACTACTCTATCGCTCACCTATCACCATTCTCACTAATAATTCAACCAATTACTATTATTCTCTCTCTTTAACATGACTCCCTTTTAAATATGGGTATTTTAGTCAAGTTATAAATTAAAAGCATTACTTTCTTCCTATAGTAGTCAGGACTCAGGACTATTTACGGAGTTACTCAACTGGTATATGTAACTAACACAATATCACATATCAAACAAGAGAAGATTTCTTTTACAAGCTCCAAGAGATGAGGGGTAAATATCAATACCTAGATATGCCAAGTTCGAATGTCAGATTAGCAGCTTTAGTCTTGTTATTAGATTCCAAGTGCAAACCATAAGAGATGTAGAAATCGGAATAAGTTTTTCCAATTCCATTTGCATCTAGAAAAGCATATATAACTTCCTTATCAAAGCAATTATCTGCCTGCAACAACATTTCTTCTTAACTTAGCCACAGTGCCACTCACAATTAATAGAAGCAAGTAAATCAAGTAAGATTAACAAACAAACATATTCAGAAAAACCCACATATTCAAGCCACACTTTGAGATAACGCAGATCATCCTTATAGCGCTCGGAATGCCAAAATGCACGCACACACTGCTCGTAAATCACCACCAGCCCCGAGCTGTCTCCACCCGGAGGAAACGCCTCCTGAACCCACTTGATACACCTTCAACAGCATGAAAATAACAATTAAGTAATTGAAAGTTCTTGTGCACATAAATTGAACCTTAATTTGCACATAAATTCATCAATATGTCAAATAAGCAAGAGTGCTCACAATTTATAATAGTTAATTTGGTCCCTGAAAATAAAAACCTATAGTGCTTTGCTTCTTGCTAGTGTTGTGTACACAAATCAATCCTTAGAATATGCCAACCTAACAGATTCATTTTCAATTTCAAAAGTTCATTATTACCATATTTGGATAAACTTCTCTATCATCAACACCAATTCTGAAAACCTAGAAGCTATTCAGTGAGTTTTCTCCCCAAAATTGAATATAGTTTCAGAATCAACTGGAGAACTGTTTCAAAACATGCACTATTATGCCAAATACACAACAGTTAGCAGTTATAGTTACACGGTTCAGCTATTCCCATTACAAATTATCAACGCTTAAAAAAAGAATGACAAAATTTAAAAAGACATAATATAATTGATGGTAGCTTTTGACAAATTGATGGTAACTAATTAACACAAAAAGATTTTCAGGATGAAATTATATATTAATTCTAAAATAAATTGAAAAAAAAGGAACAAGTGGGTTGTTTTGAAGCGATGCTTACTGTAGCCAGGGGAGAAGAGGGTCTTCGCCTTGGTATTCATCGATGGCTTGGAGGAGTTTCCTTCGGTGGTGGAGGAGCGATTTCTTGAGGTCCTTGTCGGTGTGGGACTTGAGGGCGTGGTTGAGGAGGTCGACGTTGCGTCCCCTCTTCAATGGCCTCACGTTCTCCTTGAAGATTTCCCACTCGTTCCCGCTCTCTCTCTTCGACGCCAGAAACGCTGTCTCGGCGTCCACCTTCTCAATATCGCACTCCGCCATTGTTGCTGCGCTCAAAGCTCCGTCTTCGTCTTCGTCTTTTTTTTTTTTACGGAAGTCTTCGTCTTCTTCTTATCGGGAAACGAAACGGGAATTTGAGGGGAGCGTTGGCTTCAGTAATTCAAAATTTGAAATCCTATAATATTAATATAGTACTAGTATATGCTGATTCTAGCCGTTGGCTCTTTTCCACTATGGAAAGTTTTTTTTAAGGCTTCACTGCTCTTTTGGTCCCTCATTTTACATGAGTGTGCAAGTATATAGTCTTTGTGATTCTAAAGTTCCAGACTAAGTCCCCAATGTTTATAGTCGCTTGGAGTTTTAGTCCTACTGTCTCTTTTCCGTCCAAATACTAACATTTTTTTTTGTCATTGAAAGTGTTAGCATGTTTGGGATACGGTGGCGGTCCTTCCCAACAAATGATTTTTCTGGGATTTGATCTTGTAACATCATTCTTACAAGAAGGATCTAACTTTTCTACCACTAGACCAACACCTTGTTGGTACTAACATTTTTTTTTATGATGTGACATTTTTTAATTATATTTTAATTAAAAAATTTATATTTTAATTGAAAAATGTGAGATGTTGGCTTATTGACTCCCCCTACTACCGGCCACTTAACCCTCTCCATCAACCACCATTGTTCCTCCTCCTTCCTCACCCACCACCACACATGCCTCTCTTCACTTCTCTCAACCTTCTTCTTCCTCCCTTCTCCTCGGTTGATGTTTTAAGACACATACACATACCCAAGTCAGAATCGCACCGTAACCACCTCAAAAAATACAACATTAGCCACTGCTAGTAACAACCCCCGAATCATAAAAAAATAAGAAACGGAGAAGAGATAAAACAACTAGACAAACAACTAGAGGAACCAAATTCAAACGAAAAAACCTCACGAGACAATGTGATTCTTAAAGTGACTAAATTGATTTTTAAAGCGACCAATGTGGTTCTTAAGTTGAATAAGTGATTCTCGAGAGATTAAAGTGATTCCTAAAGTGACAAAATGATTCCTAAAGTGACTAAAATGATTCTTAAAGTGATCTAAAGACAATTTACCATGTAATTGCTCAATCTCCATTATAAGACGATTAACCTCCCGATAAAAGCACGAATAATACCTATAATTAAGCTAGTGACCTCATTTTTCATTCCTCTTTGATTCACAAATAATTAGTTTTCTTCTCTTCTGGAAAGTATATAGTAGGAGCGTTATTGTCTTTGAAATTTGACGTGTCGCGACGGGGACAAACCTTCGTCTCTCACTTCGCACGTCGCGCACTCTTCATGTTCGCCGCCCATTACCTTCACGTTCATCGCCGCATGTCGTTCCTCCGCCGTCTTCTCTGATCCGTCATCCTCTCTCTGACAGCGAATTAAGGAACCTTCGACGACTCGACGAGTCTGTCCAGCGTGATGGAGGTTGAGAGTGAGGGAGTAGCCGTTGTGAACAAGAAGAAGCGTCCGAACCACCGGAGCCGCCGCCAAGGAAGCCCACGTTCAAAGAGAAAGTCATCGGCAACGCGAATACGCAACAGAACGGGGACGTTGATCTGGTGGAAGCCGGTGTCATGTCCATGAGATTTTTGGATGATAATAGGCTATTCCCCGTGTTTGACATGAACGACGAGGCCTACACCTGAATTTGTAAGCCGTGGGAGGACTGCTTAGTGATCAAACTATTGGGAAAGAATATTGGGTACACTACTCTTAGTGAGAAGTTAAGGTTAATGTGGAAACTGTCCTGAGGCTATGAGGTAAGGGACATCCACCATGGATATTTTCTGGTGAAGTTTGACGTCGAGGCTGACAAGGAGAAGGTCATGTCAGGGGCTCCATGGTTGATTTATGATCATTACCTTGCCGTCAAGCCATGGACGAAGGACTTTGTTGCCGCTGATTCGAGAATCAGTACGACACTCGTGTGGATCCGTATCTTAGGATTGGGGTTCCAATTTTACGATAAGAGTATACTTCAAACGCTAGCCAAGACGGCGGGTACCCCGGTCAAAGTTGATATGCACACTACAGACATGCAGAAGGGACGTTATGCACGGGAATGTGTGGAGGTCGATCTAACTAAACCAGTGGTTGGTCGCCTATGCCTTTGGGGATCTTGGTATAACATCGAGTATGAGGGGCTTCATCTGTTGTGTTCAACTTGCGGGTGCTATGGACATTTAACACGTAACTGTTCGGTGACCGTTGCTCCAATGCAAAGTGCAGGGAAGGACGATGCACAAGTCATGGTGGCAGCGGCAACCGCACCAGCGATGGTGGCCACGTCTGCAACCCAAAACAAGCAAACCCCAGGCGAGCATGGCCTGGAAAACGACGTAGTAAACCAGGAGGGAATGGAAGGAGTATCAAGCGGAAATCATGGAGGAAATTCAGGAGGAAAATTAGCAACCGAATTTAGGAGGGATATAAAGTGTCCAGATACATCCCATGGGCAGTGGCTTGTGGTGGATAAAAGAAGAAATAATTCAAAATTCAAACAGCATGTTAATGAGCCATTAATTTCGAATAAATCAGCAGCTAAGAAGGTGGAGATATCAGGTGCTAAAAATAAGGGAGCCGAAAAAGGAAAGAAAGTTATCCCTTCGATTTTGTTTCCTTACACAGCCAGCGTTGATGTGCCTCAGGATACCATATTTAATGCTGGAATAATTACAGAATTAAGCAATAATGCTGCACCAGACTTACCAGGAAAAAAAAGACATAGGAAAGAGACATCTATTATTGGCGAATTGAAGCGCTCATCTGTCACCTCTAAGAAAGGAGTAGCGCAGCAAGAATTAATAAAAACTGGTGGGGGAAAAATTTACACTTCGAAGGATGGTGCTCGTTCCATAATGAACATACAACACCAAGGAGGAAATAAGTATATTGTCCTGCAAGATGACCATGACCCGTGTCCATCATCTTCAATGGAGAAGGTGAGGGGAAGCAGCAGTCACATCATGGAGAATGTTGAGGCTACAAGTCCAGGCAGCCTAGGTACTAGTTCAGCGCAGGACCCCCCGGATCCAGGGCAACTCTCAACTATGGTGGTGGACACGCACTCCTCAATGCGTGCTTAGCCACTATCGGGTCCTCGTCGTTCACTCCCGTTTATGGATAGTACGTCATTTAATTTGATAGCTTGGAATATTCGTGGTGGTGTGAATGTACATGGCCAACAGCGAGTTAGGGACCTTGTGAGATCCTTTCTCCCTGCTATTTCCTCAGTTGTCGACACTCATTGTTAGGTTGATCGTGTAAGAGCTTTCTGGCAGAGTTTGGGGTACGAGTTGGTTGGTGAAGCTGCTGCGCATGGGCATAGTGGAGGAATTTGGATTCTTTGACCATGCAACAGAGAGTTTATGGTTCAGGTTATTGATTCCCATGAGCAAATGGTGTCAGTGGAGATTTGCTACCCGGGTCAACATTGGGTTTTCTCTATATTTACGCTAGTCCTAATCCTGTGAAGCGTCGTGAACTTTGGGATTATCTGAGGTCTTTTTGATTACGCTGCAGGGATCCATGGCTGGCTATTGGTGACTTTAACGAGATTTGTTCACCGTCAGAGGTTATTGGTGGGGAGTTTTGTGATACTCGGGCAATGATCACGCTTGAGATGTTGGATGCATGTAATTTTATAAATCTTGGTGCAACAGGACCACACTTTACATGGGAGAGGAGGGAAAACGGTAGAAGGCTGGTTGCAAAGAGGCTTGAACGGGCCTTGGGGGACGTGGAGTGGCGGCTACAGCACCCCAAGGCATACTTCAAAACTCTGGCACGAGTATGCTCGGATCATAGACCCCGCTTGCTGCGTTGTGAGGTGCCCTCCGGTGATCGTGCATCTTGACCCTTTCGCTTTCAAGCAGCCTGGGCCACTCACCATCGTTTGAAGTGGTTGTACGTAATAATGGGAATAAGTCCTCTCCTAGCCTTACAGGGAAACTATTGAATGTTCAGGAGGCGTCGCTTACTTTTAATAAGGAAATGTTTGGCAGCATTCAAGCGAGGAAACGACGCGTAGAGAGGAGGCTACATGGGGTTTAGAAGGATCTTGAGTGGCGCAACACTGAAGCCTTGTGTCGTTTGGAGTGCTCCCTTCAGAAGGAGTATGGTGATATCCTCATGCAGGAGGAGATTTTGTGGTACCAGAAATCCAGGGTGAATTGGGTGAGACTTGGGGATAGGAACATGGAGTTCTTTCACACTCAAACTGTGGTACGACAAAAGCGGAATAAGATACATGTCTTGTTCATACACAATGGCAATTGGTGAACGGATCCCGCGAATCTCCAAGAGGAGGCATGACTCTTTTTTATTAACCTCTTTTCTGTTGATAGACAGGTGTGACAAAATGTGATTATGGAGAATAGGACCCCGATCATTTCCGAAGTGGACAGGGTGGCGTTGGCTCAACCTGTTTCGTTTGATGAGGTTAGACGAGTGGTCATGGAGATGCATTCCTTTAAGGCACCCAGGGTTGACGGCTTTCAGGCTTTCTTCTATAAGCAGTACTGGCATGTCTTGGGTATGGATCTCCACCACATGATTGCCATGGCATTTCAGAATGGGAGAGTTGACTCTTCCTTACTGGACATGTTGCTTGTGCTAATTCCCAAGGTGGATGACCCAGTTCGTATGAAGGATTTGCGCCCGATTAGCCTTTGCAATGTGGCGTACAAAGTTATTACAAAAGTACTGGTTAATAGGTTCAGACCACTGCTTGCTGAGCTAGTGGGAATACTTCAGGGAATTTTCATTCCAGGGAGAGGGACTAGAGATAACATCATTCTAGCTTAAGAGGTGATGCACACGATTCACACGCATAAGAACAAAGGTGGGTTAGTTGCCCTGAAGATTGACTTGGAGAAATCTTATGATAGGGTGAGTTGTGATTTCCTACGGGAAACCCTTTATGATTTTGGCTTTCCTCCGTCCATTGTAGAATTGATCATGTGGGGTGTCCAGGGGTCGAATATCTCAGTCCTTTGGAATGGCTCTAAGCTACCTTCCTTTACTCCGCAATGTGGGTTAAGGCAAGGTGATCCTTTGTCCCCGTACTTGTTTGTACTTTGTATGGAACGTCTTGCCATTCATATTCAGCGCCTTGTCCAAGAAGGTGTATGGCAACCTATTCGAGTTACAAAGGAAGGTATTGGTATTTCACATTTGTTCTTTGCTGATGATGTCCTCCTTTTTTGCCATGCATTGAAGGAGCAAATGCGTCTTATCTCTGATACGATTTCTGATTTTTGTCAAGCGTTCGGAATGAAGGTGAATTTAGAGAAGTATCGCATGTTTTATTCATGAAACATTGGCCAACAGAAACAACAGGAACTATCAGACATTTCAGGGATTAGTAGGGCAGCAAATCTTGGTAGGTATCTGGGTATACCCCTCCTCAAGGGCCGTGTAACTCGGGATATTTTTTCTTCTATAATTGATAAGATGAACACTCAACTGTCATCCTGGAAAGGTAAGCTTCTGAATAAGGTGGGGAGGTTATGTTTGACCAAGTCTGTCATGTCTTCGTTGCCTGTGTATACCATGCAAGCTTTGTGGCTTCCTGAATCAGTCTGTGATCATATTGACAAGCTAGTTCGAAATTGTATTTGGTTCAAGGAAGGGTTGACTCGAAGTTGGAATCTAGTGCCTTGGCATGATGTAGTTTTACCCAAAGACAAGGGCGGGCTTGGCATTCACAATGCTCGGCAGAATATTATTGCTTTCTTGGGGAAGTTTGTTAATAATCTTGTGTATGACACTAACATGCTTTGGGTTCAAGTGTTAAAACAGAGATATGTGGGAGCTGACTCGGTGTTGTTGGTGAAATATCATCTTGGGGACTTCTATGTGTGGAAAAGAATTATCAATGCCAAGGATGCGGTCAGGAAAGGTTCCCAACTGTGTTTGGGTGATGGGAAATCCTCGCTTTGGTACTCTAACTGGCTTGGAACTGGGAGTCTGTGTCACCATGTCCCTTATGTGCATATCTCGGATACGGAACTTAAGGTCTCTGATCTTTGGGTTCATGACGCGTGGAGCTTCAGTGCACTGTATACACCTCTTCCACCAGAGGTTGTTAGTGAAATTGCTCAGGTCAGTATACCGCTGCACTCTAAGGAAGAGGACAAGATTCTATGGTAAAAAACCAGTTCAGGAGTTTACTCGACAGCCTCTGCATACCACATGCTTCAGCGTAGTGATCAGCCGAGCTCTCGTGACTGGAAGACGATCTGGACATCTCATGCTCCGGAAAAGGTTCGTTTTTTTTTCCTTTGGCTGGTAGGGCGCAACGCTCTCCCAACAAATTCGAAGCGACGCCAGTGCCATCTGAGTGTGACCGAGACTTGTCCTCGGTGTGGCGAGCAGGATGAGGATGCTGAACATCTATTGCGAGAGTGTCGTGATTCTCAATTGATATGGAGCCACATTCAAAGCTTGCTGCCAACCCCTCCTGCGATGTATTCCTTCCAAGATTGGTTTCGACACCTCCTTCAGGGATCTCAGCAGGCGTTTGCAACTGCCATTCTCTGGTGTATCTGGCGGTGGCGGAATAGTGTGGTTTTCGATCCACATCCGTGGCTTGTTCAGTTGGTTTGGCGACAGGTTTTGATAACGGGGAATGAATTTGTGTGGTGGGGGAAGATGACGCCGAATTCTCGTGAATCCATGTTTGTCAAGGGTCCGAATTGGATCTATCTTCATACGGATGGAAGTTGGGCTTCTGGGCCAAATCAGATGGGTGGTGGTGGTGTAGTGCGGGACTCCACTGGTCGATGGCTTTTGGGGTTTGCTTGTTCTTATGGGGCTGGTTGTGCTTTTCATGCGGAACTTCTGGCACTGCGAACTAGTTTGAAGCTTGTCTGAGATTTGGGTTTCCGAGAAATTGTATGCTATATGGATTGTAAGGATATTGTGGAGCTTCTGAGCCAGAACAGGGACACTCGAGCGTATTAGCAATGGGACATTATTGTGTCTATTCAGGAAATGTTGGCTAAGGATTGGAAGGTTCAGTTCTCATATGTTAGGCGGGATAGAAATGCTGTGGCGGATGCTTTGGCGAGACAAGCTTTTCATGCAGGCTGTTCGATGCGTATTTGGAAGGAACCTCCTTCCTTTGTAATTCCGCTCTTGTGCAAAGATGCGGTAACTTAGTTCATTTCCTTTATTGTTTGTTTTTATTCCTTGTGTTACTAAAAAAATGTTAATCACAAATTTACATATGGTTAACCATAAAGACGCACTTCAAATAATTTTTTTATTTGCGCAATTGATAATTGTTAAGTTCTCAATAAATGCATTAATAATGCCCATAATTAGATCTAGGACCTCATTTTTTGCATTCCCTTTTAATCACAAATAATTGATCTAGGACCTCACAAATAATTGGCCTATTTATGGGCTTAACACAAGTTATTAGCATGATCTTATCCATGTTGAGAACCTAAGGGTATGCGTATGGATAGGTTTTTGCATTCTCTATCGATTTAATAAATGAAAAGTTTAATTATAAATCGGTAACCGTTTATCACCTTCTGTTAACCAGCTTTTTGCATAAGATTAAACACTAAGGATTAATTTTTCATTTGCCCAATCTCCATCGCAAGGTGGTCAAAGTCATGCTACAACCTTGAATGAAGCCCTTAAATAGGCTTAATACATAATAGTTTGCATTCTCCATTGATTTAGCAAATAAATAGCTTAATTATGTAATTGTAACCACATAGATGGTCACATTGGGAGTTAGATTTCCCACCCATCACCCAATTTGAAACTCTACCCTATTTTTCAATATACCCAAAATACCTCCAACATAAAAAAACCTTATAATTCCCACACCCCACCCCCATTTCCCTCTTATTCTTACCCTTTCATCTTCCATCTTCTGGTTCCTACTTCTCGACCCTTCTCCTTCTTCCTTCTTCGTTGGTCGTCATCTCCATCGTCGCCATCTTCGTCATCTTCAAGCTTCGTCATCGGGTTCAGCCACAACTCGTCATCGTCGCCCTCTTATGCATTCTAGGTATGTTCTTCATTTCTTCCCCCCTTCTGGCTTCGTTGACGAAGGTTTTGCCATTGGAGCAGACCTTCGTCTATCTGGGTTTTATAACCCGGTAAGTATTTCTTGTCCCGAGATTTATAACCCGTAATGGTTGTGTGTTCCGGGATTTAAATCTCAGAAACTCTTAATTCATTTGCGTTGTTGTAGAGTTATGAGATTTACATCTCATAATGATCTTGGTGTAGAAAGGGAATGGATATTTCTGGGTTTCAAATCCTGGAAGTGAAGGGATATTTCCGGATTTTAAATCACGGAAGGAAATGGATACTTCCAGATTTTAAATCTCGGAAGGAAATAGATACTTCCGGATTTTAAATGCCGGAAGGGAATGTGTAATTTCAGGTTTTATATCCCGGAAGCAAAATTTATGCAAAGTTTCAACCACTTTACCTGGATTATACTGCAACTTGGAATTTTATGTCTTTTGTCATTGTTTGAATATTGAAAGATGGCTAGGAATTTTATACAAATATTCCATGCAGTACGCTTTGCAGTCCTAACTGTCAATGCACCTTTGCAAACTTTCACGGTATCTTTACCTCCATTAAAACGAAATGAGTAACCATTCTCTCGTAGAGTACCCAAGGAAATAAGATTCTTCCTCAGATCTGGAACATACCTCACATTACCCAAAATACGCGTTCCACCATGATCCATAGCAATTTTGATATGTCCGATGCCGGTGATATCACATGTTTTGTCATCGCCTAAGTAGACAAATCCAAAGCTTCCCGCCTTAAATGAGCTAAATCACTCCCAGTGCGGCGTCATATGGTAAGAGCATCCAGAATCAAGAATCCAGACATCTGTGCATTTGCCGGATGAAACACTAAGCATATCTCATTCATTGCCGGAATCATCAGTCTGAGCCACGTTTGCAAAACTAGAAGGATTAGGATAACCCTTCTTCCAGTGACCAGCCTATTTGCAATTAAAACACTCTGCTGTCTTCCTTTGCTTGGATTTAGAATGCGTCTTCTTCCCTACAGACTTATCCTTGTTCCTTCCACGACTTTGACTTCCCTTCGCAAACAGACCTTCACCTTGACTTCCCTCCTCTACATTCTATCTCCTTTGAGAGTGAGACAAGAGTGTAGACATGATGATATCAAGCGTGATAGCGTCCTTCCCATGTGTGAGAGTGGTCACCAAGTGATCATAGGAACCCGGTAACGAGCACAATAGTATAAATGCTTTGTCCTCATCGTCAATCTTCACCCCAAGCCTCAGCAAATCCGCGATTATCGTGGTGAAGTGGTTGACATTTTGTTGTAGATCACTTCCATCCTGCATCCTCAGACTGTAAAGCCTTTGCTTGGCGAATAACTTGTCCATCAACGTTTTGGACTGATATTGGCTCTCCAATTCGTCCCAAACGGCCTTCAGAGTCGTGAGATCCGCAATATGATACATCACCTCGTCTGAAACGCATAGACGTATCAATCCTGCAGCCTTCTCTTGCATCTCCACCCAATCAATGTCTGACATACCCGTCGATTTCTCCTCACGCTGCACCTTCTGCAATCCTTGTAAAGCCAACAAATCCTTGACCCTCCGTTGCCATAAACCGAAATTGCCCGTTCCATTGAACTTCTCAACATCGAATTTTGCACCGCCAGAAGTCATTGTCATCTTATACCAATTGTTAGCAAAAGCATTTGGATTGCACAGAGTAACTTTAGAGAAATTGAGATAGTAAGACACAAAAGCTTTGTTCACACAGTTCGGCCAATTGAGCCTACCTCTGCGGCTATAGAGTAGCTATAGCTCCGTTTCATTCAGATTAGCCCTTTAGGGTTACGGTGTTACAAGATATATAAGGATTCTAATGATCCAGATCTTACAAGATAATATCCCATTAAGTCCTATCACAATTCTCCCAACAAATCAGATCCTAAAACAAAAAGATTTTGGCTTAAAATAGAAACATCATTTCAAACATCAGGATTCACGGAGTCCAGATGCATGTGCTATAGGAAAGCCACGCTCATGCGTGGGCCACGCATGTGCGCTGGGAATGCCACGCGCATGCGTGGGCTCTCTGCCAAAACACCTCTGAAGACATTGTAGCACTATGCAGCAAACGATGTAGCAGAAGATGCGCCAGACGATGCGCCACGCACATGCATGGGCTTCCTTTCCTTATGATCCAAACTCAACACATAAGAACTCTGCTAAAAATATAGCAATAAGTAGAAAAAATTAGGGTTCTATGACAAGGAAAACTAAATTCAAGTCCCAAAACCATCTCTATCGATTGGCCAGAGTCCCCGGCGGCGAGCAGCCTCCATCGTCACTGTGCATGGCGGAGCCAAGAGGTCAAACACCCCTGTTTCTATCGTAAAGAGGAAGAGATTTATGTGAGCAGAGAGAAATAGATTCTTGGGTTGTTGCTCCCATGAATGTTTGAAGCTATACCTGGGAAGAGAAGGGACGGCCTTGCGTCGCCATGGGAAGAAGAGGTCTAAGATGACTTAACATTCATCTCAATTTCGGCCATGGAAACCGTAAAATCGAAGCCGCGCAGAGATGGATCAGAAGTGGAAGGGGAAGAGGAAGCCCTGATTTCTTACAGAATGAGAGATGAAAGGGAGGGGTATGATGGTAATGAGCAGAAGGAGAAAAAAGAGGAAATGATATATATAATTGTAATATGGAGAGGGATTTAATGGTAACTTAACATGATTATTTGTAACCACTCATTTTTTAGGCTTTTTGAAATATTTTTTGTGATTTATTTGAAATCCACATTGCTTCTAGAGAACTGGTCTATAGTAAACCACGAGACCAATTAACCTAGAATTCTCCCAATACATCGGTAATTGTTTACCAAAAATATATATTAGTAATTAGATACTTTCTTTTAGTTCTCCAACGCCTAAAACTTCTAACATATAGTTTTTTTTTTAATGGCTCTTCTAACATATAGCTAAAACTATTAATTGGAGCGAGCCTCACCCCTCATCCATTCCTGAACTTATTACTTATTATTTTGTGTCGAGTTGTGTATTTGTGTATATATATCTTGAATCCGTAGTGTGGGCCTTGTACTTCTTTAAACATCAAATATCACATGTCAGTCTTCAATTCATTAGGCTAATTCTCCCTTTCATGATTGTCAGTTGGAAAATGTTTAGTGTATCACTCAACACTACGTACCACTTTTTAACTCTCTATTTTGTGCTACTTTTTACCATCACAAAATGAAAAAAGTAATCTTGTTTTATGCTACTTTTCACTCTGCGGCGGTAAAAAACTGTCATAAAGTGATATATTAAAAAGTGGTCAATAATTTTTTAGTTAATGGTTAAATTAGTATCAAATTTTGCAAGTGAATTTGATTTTAGTAACTTGCCGTAAAAATGAAATCTAATGGCAGTAAAAAACAACTGATCATTATAATAATGACCGCCACTAAATATCATTTTTCCATTGAGTGACTAAAATCAATTCTCTTAAAAAATTGGATACTATTTTCACCGTTAACCCCTAATTTTTCGTGGTATGAGAATGAGCATTGTTCTCAGTTATACTCACAGATCATAGTTCTCTAATATTTAACTAAGCATTGGACAGGTAGTGGTGGCCAAAACTTTCTCCAATGGGACAACTTCTTAAGCTTCTATCTTTGGTACTACTATTGTTTGTATCCAATAAGAGAGAGAGACGAACATGTTTCCCTATTGTAATTTTCTTGGATCCCTAACACATTTCCTTTAATTGATTTTTTTCCTAAGAAGTACTATGTCCTTGTCTATATATGCTTATGAGGGACAAATTGAGAACTTTATTTTAAGCAATTGTACTTTCTCTGCCTGTATATATACATGTGGTTCCGCTGCCAGGATGACAACCAAAAACAGGCTTGATGAATTGTGCATGTGCTAGTAGTGCCACTTGGAAGGAACAAAACAGCCATCACATTTTGAAAGTTTTATTATAATGCTAACAAGTCAAATCTTGGATGCTTTTCGGACTACATAGTATGGAAAAAGTTTTGGTTCATCATCTCACGTTCATTGAAGTTTGAAGGATTATCTTAGAATTTAGTTCATAAAATTAGCTCAAATATTGGAATTGTTCTACTATTTATAAGAATTTATTTGTTTATATTTTTAGATAATATGGTAGTTCTCAACACCTCAATAGACTACAGAAATATAGGCAAATAGAAAACAGAAAAGTAAGAGAAATAATGGTGATGCGAAAGAAAAATAAGAGAATGGTCCTTCTATATGGCCATACGGCCCGAGCAACACAAAAAACCATATGGGTTTCGGCAGGTTTAGCTACTAATTTTTTCTGTGGATTTTCTTACAAATTTTACCTGCGAGTTTTTTTATGAATTTTCCTACACCCCAAAATTTTGAAAAAAATAATCGCATGAAAATTTTGTTGGAAATTTGGCGAGAAAAGTTTTGAAGAAAAATTCGCAAGAAAGTGTTTAGCGAACGTGAAGAGGAAAAAAATAAATAAAAGTGTTTTGCGACGGTTGAAAATTGCCGAATAAAATGCGTATGTTGATTGGATGGTTACACTTCTGAAAATCATTTTTCATAAGAGAAATAGAAAAAAAAAGAGTGTAAAAATATGATGAATTAATGGTGAGGTATGAGTGAATCAAAAACTACTTCATGTTAGTTTTGGTATTTTGCCTATTATTAGTTGTGCAAGCTGTTAATGAGGTTTTAAGCTTCACACTCTTGGAAGCCCTGGCTACTAGCTGGATTGGATTGTTGCACCAGCAGTAGGTAGTATAGCATTAATACTTGATTGAAGTATTGAACGTCATGGCTAGAATGATACAAACAACAAAAAAGAATAATTATGCACAATGGCAACTTACTACAAATAAGAACAAGGAACAAATACAATAAGGACAAATGTTGTAGCAACAAAAACAAGCAATATGAATTTTTACTATGCACAATAAGGCAAAAAGGAATATAATTCATTGGATTCAGGAAATTTCAGTTTATGCTTTTATTTTTCTTGGTTAGAATAAAGGGTGAGGCCTCGAAACAGAAAAACGAAACTACCCGGGGCAGAAACTAGGATAGGAGAAATAACTCTCATCCTGTTCTGAGCTAACAAGCTATGTCACTCTCCAAATGAAGAATCAAATAAGTGATTCCCTATCTGAAACCTTGGCCAACCTTGGCCTTGTAATCTGCAAGCTCATTTGCTTCTCGATGCACATGCTGACACTTAAAGGCTCCATGCTCCTTGGACTGGGCGAGCGCCCATGCCTAATAATAGGGCGGCCAAGAGGCTCGACAGGGCGATCCCAACTGCCTCAGTGGGGTATATTTATAACATAAGGAGGGTGAGAATTTGTAATTTATTGGGCCCAATTCCCAAGGCCCATAGGCCTGTTATGATTATAGATATTTATGGCTCCTCCCCCTATAAATAGCTAGTAGGGGGCTCATGTAAAAGGGTCTTGATTTCTCTCTGGTTACTTGAATAATAATATACTTTTCTCCTATACTGTCTTATTCCGAGAACATTTGGCGCCGACAGTGGGGAAAGGTAAACTAACCCCCACTATCACGAGGAGAAAAGTTATGTCAGGCAATACGAGAAGAGGGCGCGGCTGTGGGCGAGGGGGAGGACAAGCGGCAACAGATCCAGCTTCACCGTCTCCTTCCCCAACATGGAACCCTAATCTTGAGCAGCCAGAACCAACAGCAACAGGTGATCGTACGCCTCAGCACGCCCCCTTCAATATCTTTCTTGGGGATTGGAACAGGGTGTGTGGCATCCTCGAGGTTGTACAACAGCAAAATCAACATCTGCAAGCTCAATTGGAGTACTTTCAACAACAGAAAGATCCAGGGATGGAGAGTTTCAAGGAGGCAGAGAATGTGGTGGAATTCCAACTTTTTTCGGCGGCGATACAGGCGGTTCCCATACTAGACGCCGTGAAGCATCTCTTATTGGACACTTATTCAGGCGAGACGGACCCTAAGGAGCATCTACAATCTTTTATGACTAAGATGGTGATTAGTCAGGCGTCTGACGCGATCAGGTGCAGGTTGTTCTCATCAACATTGAAGGGGACAGCACTGGCTTGCTTTTCAAAACTGCCCTCCTATTCCATAAACAATTTCACAGAATTTTCACACAAGTTCCTCTCGCATTTTGCGGCGAGCAGGACGCAAAGGGTGACCACTGCGGCGCTGTTCAATATCAGGCAGGGTACGACAGAGACCTTGAAACAGTACATGGCGAGGTTCAATGCCACCATGGTTTGAATTGAGAATCCACCACAGGAGACATGTGTGAACGCCTTCAAGCAGGGCCTTAGGGCGGGCATATGTTGATGATATGATTGCTACCTCAACAAAGGCGGGTGACCATTTGACAAACCTGGGCGAGGCCTTTGGGCGAGTGCGACACTACAACATGCGATTAAACCCAGAAAAGTGTTCTTTTGGGATTCTTGGAGGCAAGTTCCTAGGATTTATGGTGACGGTTAGAGGAATTGAAATCAACCCCGACAAGTGCAGGGCGATCCTAGAGATGGTCAGCCCATCAACAATCAAGGAGGTTCAGGGTTTGACAGGTAAGGTCGCCTCTCTGGCCCGGTTCTTACCAAATGCAGGGGAGAAGGCGGCTCCATTTTTCAAATGCTTGAAGAAAAGCACGAAATTTGAGTGGACGCTAGAGTGTGAGGAGGCGTTTGGGCAGCTCAAGCAGTTTTTGGCTACACCACCAATCTTACAAAAGCCAGTGGTGGGGAAGCCGCTGTTGTTGTACTTTGCAATAACGGATCGCGCCTTAGGGTCGGTAATCACGCAGAACATTGGAGGTGAATTACATATTATCTATTTTGTAAGTCATGCTTTACAGGGCGCGGAGAAGAGGTATCAAAGGATTGAGAAGGCGGCCTTGGCGGTCTTGGTTACAGCTCGTCGGTTGAGGGCTTACTTTCAGAGCTTCCAGGTGAAGGTAAAGACAGATTTACCATTAAAGCAGGTTTTACAAAAGCCAGATTTGTCAGAAAGATTGGTGGGCTGGTCGGTTGAACTTTCAGAGTACGGATTGATTTATGAGGCGCGAGGGAAGGTCTCGCCACAGAGGCTAGCTGAATTTGTAGCAGAATTAACTATGGTGGGCGAAGAGCTAGGATCAAATAAATGGATTTTGTACATAGACGGGTCGTCTAATTCCCGCGGCAATGGAGCAGGGATAATTTTGAGTGGCCCAAATGAAGTTCGGATCGAACAGCCCTTGCGGTTTGAATTCAAGGCGAGCAACAACCAGGCAGAATACGAGGCGTTGTTGGCGGGCCTTGCTTTAGCCAAGGAACTAGAAATTGAGGCTTTGGAGATTAAAAACGATTCGCTTTTGGTCACTAACCAAGTACAAGGCACGTATCAAGTCAAAGACCTTCTGCTTGAAAAGTATTTGAGGCGAGCACAACACTTATTGGGGGAAATTCCAAGCGTGGAGATAAGTTATGTTCCCAGGGAAAAAAATCAGCGCACGGACTTGCTCGCCAAATTGGCGAGCACAAGAAGACCGGGGAACTATCGATCTGTAATTCACGAAACACTTCAAGTTCCAAGTGTGGAAAGGATAGAACAGGTATGCATGGTAGTTGTGGGCGACACTTGGATGTCTCCTATCATTGAAGTATTGGAAAGAGCTTCTAGTGGCGCATCTGATATCTCCGCAAAAAGGAGACGGGCAGCCGGTTACTTTACATTGATAGAAGGAAAATTGTACAGGCGGGGCTTTTCAGAACCTTTGTTAAAATGTATTTCTGAACAGCAAGCCCAAGGCTTGATGAAAGAAGTACATGAGGGGGCCTTTGCAAGTCACATTGGTGGGCGATCTCTGGGCGCCAAGATTCTGAGGGCGGACTTTTATTGGCCAACTTTAAGGAAGGACTGTCAGAATTATGTCAAGAAGTGCGACAAATGCCAAGTGTTTGCATACCTGCATAAAGCGCTACCAGAATGTATGGCGACCATATCCTCACCATGGCCGTTCGCCCTCTGGGGAGTGGATTTGGTTGGACCATTCCCAACCGCCAGATCACAAATCAAGTACATACTTGTGGCGGTTGATTATTTCACAAAGTGGATTGAGGCAGAGCCCCTTGCGTCCATCACTTCGGACAAGATAAAAATTTTTATTTTCAGAGACTTATTTGCAAGTTTGGCGTGCCCCAGGCCATAATCTCAGATAATGGAACCCAGTTTTCCAGTAAGGTGACCAAGGAATTTTGCAAGGAATGGGGAATCCAGAACAGATTTACTTCGGTGGAGCATCCCCAAACAAATGGCCAAGTTGAGGCGGCCAACAAGGTGATCCTGGCAGGATTAAAAAAGCGTCTTGATGAGGCAAAAGGGCGTTGGTTGGAAGAATTGCCAGTAGTCTTGTGGTCATACGACACTACCCCTCAGTCCACCACAGGTGAAACGCCGTTCAAGCTAACTTACGGAACGGATGCAATTTTGCCAGTAGAATTAAAGAAAAAAGCATGGCGAGCAGTGGCGACTGACCCAGAGCACAATGAGAGTAATCTGTTGGTAAGTTTAGACTTTGCACCCAAAGTCAGGGAAAGGGCTCGCCTCCGAGGTGTGGCCATGAAACAGCGAGTGGCAAGAAGGTACGACACACGGGTTGTTCCAAGAGCAATGCGTGTGGGCGACCTAGTATTACGAAGGAGAACTGGTGCCTCAAATGTTAACAAGTTGTCACCAAACTGGGAAGGACCCTACAAAATCACTGAATCTCTGGGAAATGGAGCATATCATCTAGCAGATTTATCTGGTACAAGGATACCAAGATCTTGGAACGCCTCACATTTGAGGCCTTATTTCAGTTGAGTTTGTATCTAAGCAAGGGCTTTCTCTTTTCTCCTCACAGAGGAGTTTTTAATGAGGCGACCCTTGCAACAAAATTTGGCCGCCTCACTGTGAAGAAGGTCTTGCTCCTGACCCTGGCTGTGGTTTTGATGACGACAAACTCATCAACAAAAAGAAGAAAAGAAGACTTCAAAGAATCAAGCACTCAAGTCCATCAATAGTCTAGAAGTCTTAGAATTAGGTGAGTTATGCTTCTAAAGGTTTATTAAAGCATAAAGGCTCTTAAAACACCTAATCTAATCAAGCTAAGAGTTTTCATAACTTAAAAGAAGTAGAAAACCTTAAGCAAGTCTCAAAGAACAAGTTTCTGGAAAATGGGCTTCTGTGTAATCGATTACACCTGTATGGTAATCGATTACACCAAGGCAAGTAATCGATTACTCCAGTCTTGTAATCGATTACATGTTTGAAATTCAAATTCAAACTGAAACGGTCACTTGTGTAATCGATTACACTAAGTATGGTAATCGATTACCAGAACGAAAAAGTGCATCTTTTCATGAACCATTGTGTCCCAAACCTTTTGAAAAGGGTTGTGATGGTTTAAGGACGTTTCCCTTGCCTATATAAAGACCATTTGAGTCCAGAAAACATAGAACACACAACACACACGAAATATACACATTTCACATGAGAAAAACACATTAGGCCAAAGCTCTTTCAAAATTAGTTCATCTTTTAGAACTTAAATCTTTTGGAGCCTAAATTCTGAGTTCATGATCTTCATGTTTACAAGAACACATTAGTTGTTCATATCTTGAAGAACTCAGAATTGTATTATGCTTAAAAGCCTTAAAGCATAATTTCTCATGTTCAATCCAATTGTGTGTTAAAGGATTGAAACAACCTATTGTAATATCTTCTTCATCTCTTTCTGTAAGATTGAGTTTTTCACCGTGGTATTCGGTGAAGGGTTGTTGTCACTGAAAGTGGTTTACTTTCAGGGTTTCCATTGAAGGTGGTTTAGCCTTCAAGGTCTGAGGGTGGTTTGCCTTCAGGAACTGAAAGCGGTTTGCTTTCAGGGGCTGTTGAAAGCAGTTTGCTTTCACAGGATATTGGTAGAAGTTCTTGGGGTCCTTGGGTTAGGAACTTGTAAGAAATTCTTATCAATAGTGGAAAAATCCTCAAGGGGTTTTCTTGAGGGACTGGACGTAGTCTTCAATGGATTGAAGGCGAACCAGGATAAATCTTGTGTGTGATTCTCTTTATCCTTCACATTTACTTTCAAGTATTGTTCGTATCCGCTGCAATCACAACGATCAATCCGTGATCATCATAAACTTGAAAGTAACGATTTCAATAAGGCGAAAATTGGGGCAACACTGATTCACCCCCCCCTCTCAGGTTGCTATCTGTTCTAACACTCACATGTCAATAAAATGCAAATTGGCACCAAGTTGGGGCGCCCTAATAAAGGCCCAAGGGCGGTCTCGTTCAATTCAATAAAGATTCAAGTTGAGATAATTAAAGATTTTTAAAGATAAAATAAGGCCCAGTGGCGGTCTAAATTCCAATTCTAATACTAAAGAGATATGGTCTAGTGGCGTCCTAAGAAAATACTATGCGCGACCCTTGTGCGATATGGCGAAGAAAGCCCAGCCTTGATTGAAGTAAATCGAGCCAGTCTGTGAACCAAAGCCTTGGGCAACCCCAGTGGCCACTGGGATCCAAGCCAAAAGTCTCACTGAGCAAAAGTATCGTCATGCAAGCCAAAGCCTTGATCGAATTAAATCAAGCCAAAGTCTCACCAGAATAAGGTCGAGCGAAATCCTCACTAAGGCGGGCCAAAGCCTCATAATAGACGAATAGCACAATCACAGGGTGTGCGGGTGATTACGTGACTCATTAAACAAAGCCTTGGCCGCCCTAGCTGCGTAAGACCAAGCCACAAAAAGTCATGCATGCATCTAAGATAGCCCAGTGTCGGCCACACAAGTAACTTTTATCAAAATGATTCAATGGCGGCTTAAGATATTACTTCTTTCAAATTGCATCCAGTGGCGACCGTTACTATCGTTCCTTTCAAAACTTAAGCTTTGAAGGCAATCTTTACTTCTACTGTCCTAGAGGGGCAACTTAGTAGCTTTAGCTATTACGAAACTATGGTTTAGTAGCAACCTCAAAGATTATTTATTTCAAAGCAGTAGTCAAGAGGCGCCCTCAAAATCTATTTCTTAAAACACAATGGCCCCCGAGGAGATCGTTAAAAAATCTCTTTAATTTTAAAGGCGGGTAGTTTACCTTAAACGTCATTTATTTTAAAGACCCAGTGACGGCCTCGTACAATATTTCTTTTATACAAATTAGTTTAAATACGTTGAAGGGTGGCTTGCAATTTTCTAAAACGAGTTCGAACACTTAGCATACAAATAAAGGTTGACAAAGGTAAAACATTTCATTGATATTCAAAATGCAGGGTACAAAATAGGAAACTGTAAGGAAAGGCGGACTAGTGCAACAAAAATAAAAAGAAAACAAAAGACGAACATATTAGAGCAACACAATCAAGCTTGACCATTGTTATTGGCCTCGCCGTCAACCATCTCTTCATTCGTCTCGTCTTCAGAATCAATTCCCTCCAGCCCAGTGGCGGTCACTTCTTTCCATTTTCCCATGGGAGAAATATCGGCTTCAGGAAAAAGGAACCGCACTTGAGCCTTGGCAGAATTAAAACCCTCAGTATATTGTTTGGCGCTCGCAACAGTGAAGTCCTTCTCTAGGGAGACCATATCTGCAGCAGTAGTGGCGGCTTCAGCCTTAACCTTAGTCAATTCTTTGGTTAGGGCGTTTAGATTCTTTTCAGATTCAAATAGAGCGCCTTCAGCAGTCGCCTTTTTCTTCTTAGACTCAGCTAATGCCGCATCCTCCGTCGCCTTCTTCTCCACCAAATACTTAGAAAATGTTGCTTCCAAACTCTTCTTCTTAGTCTCAAATTCTTCCTGAAGAGAAGCTTTCTGGGTGGCCAAAGCTTCCGTATGGTGCGCTTCAGCATCTGACATATTGTTTCTCAAAGGTAGCTTTCTCAAAGCACAACCTTTTCAACTCGTCCGCCATATCTTGGGCTAAGCGAGGGCATATGTTGGCGACAGAGAGATCCTTCTCCTGTTGTTCAATTGTGGCTGCCGACTTTTTGTTTTCAGCAGCTAAAGATTTAGCTCGTTTAGAGCGGGAGGCGACGACTTTGAGTGCCTCTTCATATTTCTGCATCAGCACATAGCTCCAGCTGGCGGCCGCCAAGTTGTTCCTCATCACTTTGTTCCCGATGGCGCGCGCGTTGTTGCAAATTGGGTCTTCAAAATACCTGTCAAAGGACAAGTTATTCTCCATGAAGTTTAAATCGAACAGGTCCTCGACATCCTCTTGGGCGACATCCTCTTGGCCGCCCTCGTTGGGTGCACTGCCATCTTCAGCAGCGACGACCTCTTCAGTAATGGTTTTCAGACGACCAACCTTACGCACGGACTTCCGACGATTAGTATGGGGGGAGGCACGGTCGCCCGATTCTTGCCTTTCAGCGTGGACTGATTTCCACACCGTTGTTTCTTGAATTGAGCCCCCGCCAGGCAGACCGCTTCTTGAACCGCTTGCCTGGACCTCGAGAGCGGGCTAAGGTGCCTCCTGGCGCGCCTTTTTCCTCGCAGGTTTCTCCATTGGCGGGCGACGCGCGTTGGTGTTGTCCTGATTCTGAGCTTCTTGTCTCTTGGCCTCCATAGCGATTCGGGCGAGATCAGCCTTCGAAAGCTTATACTTATTCACTGCAACAAGAAGAAAAACAAGTAAGCAACAACGGAACACATGTACAATCATAGAAGGAATAAAGACAAAAACTCACACAAGTGAGGTGTGGCATTGCCTTTCATATGGGCGTAAATGAGCTCGCCAATATGAATGGGCGCGGCCATGTTCGCAAGATATAGAGCCCTGATGCTGGAGTTACCAGAGGTGGATGTTTTGATCAGCGAGTAGAGCTCCTCGGAAGAGGAGTAGAATCTAGAGTGAGGCTAGGGCCTTTTCGGTAGAGTTTGTCTTCTGGTATGAAATCGAGTCGACTTGGTAGTCTGTAATTTCATAATATGGTTTTTGAAATAGTCTCTAGCGCTTTTGTGTGGTTTGCCCTGCGTGGTGACACAGGAAGTGATTGGAGTTATGAGTTTTAGTTGAAGTTTCCATTTACCTTTTTTCTTTTTAAACAATGGTCCGTTAGTGGCCAAAGGTTTTGACTTTTACACATTTTTTTCAAGAAAGGTTTCTATTAGATGTTTTAAGAGATCATTGTCTTGAATATTTTGTTAAAAGTTACTAAGGTAACCTTTGGGAATCGGGGTGCTACAATGCCAAAGAAGTGTTTGCATAGCCATAGAAGCATAAAGGTGTTGTGTTCCGCGTCGGACACAGGTCCAAAGGTCTTGGCATTAGCCTTCATAAAGTCACCAAATTGGTTGTTAGCTTCGGGAAGATCGATCACTGAGGAAAAAGGATCAATTTCAGACTCACCTGCTACCAAGGAAAGCTCGATTCCGTTCATCGGCATGCCGAGAATGTTGACTACATCCAAAAGTGTAGGGGTCATCATGCATGCTGGAAAGGCAAAGCCATTTATAGTTGTTGACCAGAATCTGGAAAAGCCAACATGATGATATCATAGATGCCACACTGTTTCAAACTGACTCCCCAAGACGCTGCGACTTGCGTGATCTAGTCACTATAGTGAAGCATGTCAGAAGACCAGTTGAAAAAGTGGAAAGGACACCTACGGTAATTGAAAGTAGCATGTAATATGGGAAGACAGTGGTGTTCTCTCGCAATGAAGTTTGTAATGCAAGGGGGAATTCAGTTTGTTTTTTCGTATGAGGGCTAAGAAGATCCTACCTCCTTGAGGTGTTGAAAGGAACCACAAAGCAGGCCTGGGAAGCACCATTCGAGCCACGGTAGCCAGAGGAATTCCTAGAGTCATCGGAAGAAGGAGACACAACTCCGGGAGAAATCGGAGATTGACATGCTGAGCAGGTGTCAGGGTTTGTTAATTGAAGGAGCTAGTGGCCAAGGAGGGGGAAATAGTTGTTGTTTTATAAGAAAGTTTGAATTCGAAAAGATGACCACAGACACCTCGGAAGGCGGAAGGGATATTCGCATTTTGATTCACAGCGAAACAGCTAAATCGAGAAAGCAGAAGGGTAATGTGTTGGCACCCAAAAATCCCTAACGGATACCAAGGCAGCTGAAAATACTCGCTAGCCGTTAAGAAAAACTAACCATTGGAAGGGCTAGCCGAAAGTGTAAGATTAGTCGTGGACACACTAAAACGGATTGGCTCGATGATGAATCACAAACATGGACAAGATTTGAGGGAAGGTACAGAGGCTCAAATACAGAACTGAAGATATCTTATGAGCTTCTAGAAGATCTTCATGTGCAAAATATCAATAGGTTTAATCCTTTGATTTAGGGAAAACGTTTTTTGCCAATGAACAAGGCGATACAAGGAAGATCGGCTAACAACAAGCTTCCAGGATAACTAGAAGAAGTCAAGAACCAATGCCTCAGGATCTGTAAATATTTGCAAAGGTCAGGAAACGTGGGTAGTGTCTGGTGGTTGTTAACTAGGGGTGTATAAGACCCGGCCTTGTCCCTTGACCCGTCCCGGTCCATGTCCCTTAAACTCGCATCTCTTCAGGTTTCTTCGGGTTTAGGGACAGGTTTGAGTTTAAAAATTGAACCCGGTCAATATTTAGAGCCGGGTGAAAGTCAAGTTCAACCCGTCCCAACCCGTCCCACAAACACCATTTACACACTAACTTCAAAACATGGTTTTGTATATTTTCATTTATAGTTTGGTTTCAAGTTAATATAATTTGTATTCTTTTCTCTAATTAAGTATATTGTTATGACAAACTTCAGTTCTGAATAGTTTCTTCCATAATTCATTGATAAGATAGAAATTAATTTTTTTACATAATGATATGTATTTATAATTCTTTGGTGAGATTTGAAATTGATATTCAATTTGTCCTTCGGGCCAACTCAGACCCGTCCTTTTGCGGTCGGGTCTGTGTTAAACCCGCACCTCATTGGGCCTCTCCGGGTTTAGGGACGGGTTCGGGTTAGAAACTAACCCTATCAGTATTTAGGGCCGGGTAAAAGTCAAGAAAAATCGTCCCAACCCGTCCCATGAACACCCCTATTGTTAACTGTAATAGGATAGCTGAATTTGCCTCTATATAGAGGAAGGGCCATTTGTAAATAAAAAAACTCAAACAATCAATCAAATCTACAAATTTCCCGCATTTTTATCTTTGCCTTTACTTTCCTGCCTTTACCTTTCAACTCTTTAATTTCTTTAGTCTTTCAGCTCTTTACATTTCATTCGTTCACTTCAGTCGTTTATCTTTATCGCTTTAAGTCTTTTATCCATTTTAGTTGTTCACTTAGTTCATAGCTTTACCTCAACTACAACTTTTCAATAGTGATCACTAAGTTTTTTTGGAGTGTCTTAAGAACCGGCATTGAGGAACTAAGTCCATCCCTCGAGTAATCGCTTGTTAGGGAATCGTTACATTGGTTTCCCAGCCGACTCACACGGCTATCTAATCTAAATCTATTTGTAAACCAACCATGGCTGAAATTATTTTATTATATTTAGAATATAATTGTGTTTATGCAGTGTATTTGTATAGTACTTGATAATTTTTTTCAATAAATAAAATTTAATGGTGTGAGTAAGGAAAACCTTGAACTTTAAAGAGCAATTACAATAAATGATTCACGTTTTCTTCTGAAAGTGTTTGACAGACATATGAGAAAGGAACAAAACGAGATATATTAGTTTCGTTCTGTGTTTGTCATATTCTTTAGATGAAACGAAACAGGATATAAGGCTCTTTAAATAGGACACTTTGATTGCATGAAAATAGGCGAACGAAAGAAAAGAGAATGAAACTCTCAATTAAAATATTTTACAATGACAAAATTACCTCTAGGTTTAGTCTTTCTCGAGCCGTGTCTCCCATTTTTGTTTCCTGCTACTGCGCACCCACCTTTGGGATCCAGTAGATACCATTTGCATTTAAGCTAATTCGCATCACTCTTGCAGCATGTGTGTCATGATTTCTTTCTTCGCTTCGCAGAAACGAAAAACTAATATGCTAATAATGTGCGACATGGTATTTTTTATTTTTTTTAAACAACCACATCGTAAATTGGTAGAACATAAAAATAAGTTCATAAGAAAATTAGAAATTTTTGAAGCTCTTTACCAATAAGCTAAGCTTTCGTAATCCTTTTAGTTTTGATGTTATCAGTGTTTCAGTTTGAAGAACACAGTGATGACATATACCAGTATATATGTAATTAACGTTACGGTTCTCTTCTTCGTCACATGCCTACCAAATAAAATGCACAAATATAGTCTTATTCTATTATGTTATGTTCCATTTCATATTATTTCGTGTTCTGTTTCGTTCTATTATCAAACGTTACCTAAGAATTAATTTAATAATAACTAAACTAGACTCCTATAAAAATGTGGAAATATAAGTTTGAATGTTGGGAAAATTTGTTAGGAGAGACGTTATAATTTAGTGGGAATATCCCATCCTAATCAAATATCAAGAAGATAAGTGGAAGCTAAAAAGTGTCTAATTAATTATATAAAAATCTGTTTAAATCTTATCTATAAAAAGTAAAGAAAAATATAAAACGATAAAGACCGATATATGTGAACACTACGGCACGGGTAACTTGTTTCTCTCTATTGGAAGCCTGGCTAGCTGTATTCCAGCTGGGTGGGATTGTTGCACAGGAGTAGCATTAATATTTGATTGATTGTCATCTCACCTAGAATGATGCAAGCAATCTGGACAAAAAAAAATATATATAACTCCATATATAAAATTTTTTTATGAAAGTATTCCACAGTTAACGGATATGAAATTAATTCTCTCATACTCTAAAATAATATTATGTGAGTAGATTTTTCCTAACAAATTATTATTTATACATATTGTTTAGATATTTAACAATAAATTAAATGTTTAAAGAGCACATGTGCATTTGGACATTGGTACTACTTGATTTTTTATTACGCACAATCAACAATGGTATCTTATCTACTAATATTTACAAGGAAGAAATTACAAAGAACAAATGTATGTTGCAGCAAGTTATATATTTCAAAAAAAAAATACCAAGTTTTATAAATTTCTATTATGCACAATATATACTACCTTATTTACTAATAAAATGAAAAAGTTCATTTGCTCTAAGAAAATGTCATTTGCAGTGCCGTTGTTAAATGCTGAGTCGTGAAAATGTCATATGCTAACAGTCCTTGAATATATTTCATTGACTTATTCAATTTGCTCTTCTGCCAGTTTCAAAAAAAAATAAAAAAAATTGCTCTTCTGCCTCTCACATACACTGTACTACTATTTGTTGAAGGAAATATTTCATTCTCCATAAAAATATATCTTGAATGAATTTCCTTTTATTTTATGTATCGTTAACGGTGATTTGAATATTATTATAAATAGAAAAACTTCCGCTATAAGAGATATATTCTACAATGATACGAAGACAAATGTATTAACACATTTTTTGAAAAGTACTTTTTTTTTTTATTCTTTGAAAAGCATAACAGTACTCTTTCTAACCCAGTAATTGATTTATTTTTTAGAAATCTATAAACTTTTTAATAAGTAGGATAAATAGGTTGATTTTTTTGAAAAATATACATATCACATAAAGACTGATGTGAATATTTCTGCCTCAAAGGACCTTACCTTAAGTGTTTATACCTGTCGTGCATAAAAAAATTTCAAAGCTTTCATAAGTCAAGAAATAAATAAGCCAAAAACGAACTATCTGCATAACGAACGGAAAAAGCATTTTTTTCGGAACAGCATTTTGTTTTATAAGTTATTATAATTATGATGAACTAAAAGGATTACACGTAGCCTTTTTACACGTAGGCGTAGCCCAGCACATATGCACACATTACATGTGAACCATGATGTATATCTTAGGGCAGTTTGGTTTGGTTTCTGGATCGTTAGCGAATTGAGCTAACCTAACCATGTTATTAATGTTGCGGTGAGATTTTAACACGCTCATTAGTTTTTTTCTGGTATGAGTCAGCCACCAGCAGACGGTTGACCAACTGACGATAAAGGAACATGTTTAGGTTCATCCCCTTGACCTCATTAGTAGCAGCCTCTCGGATATCTCTCCGATACAGGTGTCAAATTGGCCCATGGCCCTGGGGCTAGCTCACTAGGCCTCCTATTTTAGCGCTAACTTTTTCAGCTCATTAAATCCTAGAGTTTTTTAGCTCACAAGAGATGCGAGCTAGGACAGTACCAGCCCAAACCCTACCATTTTAATAGTTGACTAAAATATTGGGAAAATATAGTTGACCAAAAAATAGGTCCGAAACTCAAAAATCGGGTTGAAACCCAAAAATTAGCTTGATACTTGAAAATCAGTTAGGAACCCAAAAAATTGATTGATACTTAAAAATCAGCCTAAAACTCAATAATAGACCTGAAACCCAAAATCGGCCTGCAACTAGGGCTGTGCAAAATGAAATTAATGAAACAACACAAGAAAGAAGGGGTTTGAATTGTGTAATTTTTAATAAACTTTTCTATCTAAACAAATATAAGTTTTGAAAGTGTTTTTGAAAACTTGTGTAGAGAAAGTTAACAGAGCTGAAAAGTAAAGCACACAAGAGTTTATCCTGGTTCACCCCCTTAGTCGACAATGTTACGTCCAGTCCTTGGCTTCACCAAGATTTTCCACTATTCACACTAACAGTACAAGTATTGAACATGACTTCTCCCAGTATTCGAAGGACTTCTCCTTACAAGTATTATGCAGGGCTTCTCCTTACAAGTATTAGACAGGACTTCTCCCAATTCTTTTACAAAGAATATTTCTTTTCTACAAAGTCTCTTCAACAAGAGTGAGGGCAGAAAGAGTTTAAGTGCAGATTATAGAGAGGATATGAAAATGTGTTCTCTATTTTGAGGTGTGAGAAGGATAAGAGTTTTCACTCTATGAGAATTTCACACAGGCAGACGACTGAACTCAGAATTGTATGACTCTAAGTTTCTAAGTAGGTTATAGAGCTTGATTGCGATGAAAGACTTTGAAGGCTTAAGATTTTGATCATTGTTAGCCGCCACTGATTCCAGTGTTTAAGTCTTCTATTTATATCTTCAGTAGGATGAACGTTGGTGAAGATCATGGAGTTCCGTTTGAATTTCTTCTTTTTTGAAGGTGCAACGGATACTTCTGGCAAGCTCTCATAAGCATTAAATGCGAACATGCTAAGCATTAATTGCAGCATTTAATGCGCTTGTTTATGTCGTCTGGTCTTTGCTGTTCTGTTTCCTTATATAGCGTCTGAGCCTTAAATGCAAAGGAAGGCAGCAAAGCGAATCTTCTTCTTGTGAACACGGAGATTTGATTCTGACTTTTCAGGTGATACGATGTTCAAAGAATATTTTCGTTGACTCTGAAAAAAGTGTATCTTGATTTACGGAATGTTCAGACACGGCAGGCAGATACAAGAAATATAATATTAAATGTGTCCTTCCTTGAATCTGGTGCGAACAAAGCTTCATTTAATATTCAGACCTTTGTAAGTCTTCGTTGTTTGAAGCAATGAGGCATACGTTCTATTTTAGAACTGATAATAGTAAAACAACACAAGAAAGGGGGGGGGGGGGGTTGAATTGTGTGTGTGATTTTTAAAATCTTTTCTTATAAACAAGTATAAGTTTCAAATACTTTTCAAAGGCTAGTGCAGCGGAAAATTAATCAAAGCTGAAAAGTAAAGCACACAAAGTATTTATCCTGGTTCACCCCCTTAATCGACAGGGCTACATCCAGTCCTTGGCTTCACCAAGATTTTCCACTATTTACTCCAAATAGTACAAGTATTATACAGGTCTTCTCCTATTATTCGAAAGACTTCTCCTTACAAGTTTTATACAGGACTTCTCCTCACTAGTATTGGACATGACTACTCCCAGTTCTTTTACAAAGAAGGTTTTGTTTTCTACAGGGTCTCTTCAATAAGAGTAAGGTAGAAAGATTAAGTTCAAATTACAGAGAGGGTATGACTGTAAGTTCTCTGTTTTGATTGTGTGAGAAAGATGAGAGTTTTCACTCTATGAAGGTTTCACACTAAGGGACAATGACTTAACTCAGGAAAAGAATAACTTTGAGTTTCTGAGTTTGCTGTTTAGCTGATTGCTAGAGAATGACTTAGAAAGCTTATGAATTTTGTTCGTTGAAAGTCACCACTGAATCCAGTGTGTAAGTCCTCTATTTATATCTTCAGTAGGATTCACGTTGATGAAGATTTTGAAGTTCCGTTTGAAATCCTTCGTCTGGTTGTGCAACGGATACTTCTGGCAGCTCTGATTCAGCATTAAATGCAGTCTGCAACACATTAATTGCAGCATTAATTGCACTTTCTGAAATCGTCTGGTTCTTCAATGCAGTTTCCTTAAATGCTCGTCTGAGCATTAAATGCATGAGGAAAACAACAAAGAGAATTTCCTTCTTCGGAACAAAAGATCTGATTTCGACCGTTGAGGTGATAGGATGTTCAGTAAATAGCGTCGTTGACTCTGAAAAGATGTGCATGATTTACGGAATTGCAGAGAGCAAGCAGATACGAGGAATAAAATATTTATTATGTCCTTTTCTTGGTTCTGCTGCGAACAGTGCTTCAACAAATACTTCGACGAAGTTTGCCTTTAATATTTGAAGCATTTTTGGACGAACTCTTTATCTCGTGATCGGACGAACTCTATAGACGTACTCTACCGGCAGACGTACTCTTCATGCAGACGTACTCTTTTTCGTCATATATTTTCATGCTGCCTGTGATATTATTTAAAAGAATAGGCAGACGAGTTCTCTTCATATTGATAGATGTTCCTGAAATATAAAATACTCAAAGTATTAGGAATTCTTTATCTATCAACTTTAAACCTTAGATAAAATTGTTATTCATCAAAATATAATAAAAGATGAAATCGTTTGAATCTTACAATCTCCCCCTTTTTGATAATTTTGATAATGACAATTTTCATTTGAGAAAAAGGTTTAATTTGGTTATTGTGAAAAAGATAGTACTGGAACATGAAAAGTATTTGCATCTTTCAGAGCTTTTCCTTTAGAAAATAACACTAAGATATAGAACGTTTGTCTTTTTGAATTTTCTTAGGTTAGAAAAGTATGAGTGTTTATAAAAGAAATTGTAAAGCATGAAAGCATGGTATCGAAGCAAAAAATAAATTTGAGATTGTGTAGCTAACGAGGCAGACGTGCGTGCTTTCTTTCATGAGAAACTTACGTTCTTCTATGTTATTTTTAGCTCCCCCTTAAGGTCGTAATTTTCTAAACCTATGCTTAGGTTAATTATTTCTTTCATTGCTCCCCTCAACATAAGACTATTTTTCTAAAACTTTCACGAATATTTAAAACTTAGGATTTTAAGCTTTTTCTTATAACGCTCCCCCTAATTAATATATATATATATATATATATATATATATATATATACTCCTTGTTTCTCCCCCTATATAACTCATTTTTCTCTAATTTTCTCCCCCTTTGTCATTAGCAAAAAAAAATAGCAATTATGAGCAAAGGTATCAGAGCAAAAAGGTTAGCATAGCAATAAAGATCAATAAAGTGAACTGAATCAATGTAAGCATATATACTGAGAGAAAAAAATGTTCATATGGTAAATAAAATAAGATACGAATAGAGATATGAAGATTGTCTTCATTTAAGTTTGGACAAGATCTGGCTCATCAGGTTCTCCAAGTTGCCAAGTTTAGCATTGAATTCTTGCTTCAGCTCCACTTTCATTTCATCTATGCGCTGCTAATTTTTGGCATCCAGTTAATCAATCTTTTGATTTTTCCGCTCAAACAGAGCTTGGACTTCACTTTACACATTAGCAAGTTCCTCCTTGAGGACTTCAAGATCATCATCACCTGCATGAAGCTCCATAGATATTGGAGTAGGAGAGATATCAACAGTATGAGCAGTTTCACATGCCAGAGTGCCCATATTAGACTTTGTCTGTATTGAGCTGAGGATAAATGGAACTTTATCATAAAAGATATTTTCAGCCTTGCAATGATGTGGGGGTAGACGAGATGCTGGAAAGCTTGAAGGTGAAGAAAAAAAGCCTGTAGGCAATAGAGTGATTATCTAATTTCCAAGTGGGATCACAAGAGCTCCAATGTGCTTAATGAGATAGAAGGGAATATAGCCAACATGGTGACGGAATTCCCATACAATACATTTGAAGTGATATAAGTCATCGAGCTTGCGATCAAGAAGTGTGAGCTTGACATCAGCACAGCCAATAGAGGCCCAAATCCTTGCAGTATAGCAGAATGGATACCCTAGCATTTCAACACTTAGAACAGCAATAAGATTGAAGTCCTCCATCTTGGACATTTTCTGCTTCTTCTAAGAGCTAGGAAGGATAGATTATCGAGTGCGTCTGGGCACCCTTGGAATGAATGACATGGCCTGTTTTGTAATAGATTCAGAGGCTTGAATGCAATTTCTGCTGCAGTTGACGTTTGGTGAGCGGCCTGAGAAGGAACTTCTATTGTTTCTGAGGATGGCAACTCTTTGTCATTGGTTGGAAGAGAATCAATCTTTGGTTCTTTCAGATCGGGGCAATCTTCATCTTCAGCTTTGCTTGAACCTTCATCATTCAAATTTGACCCCTCGTTCACCGAACGAGATTGATCCTCCTTCATCGGACTAGTGCAATCTTCCTGTATCAAACTAGGTCCATTATGCACCAGAGCAGGATCTTCTTTCTTCATCGGACTAGGTGTTGGAGTAGCCGGACGAGGCCCTACAGCAGTAGTCTGACGAGGTTCAACAACCACCAGACTAGACTCTTGATAGGATTGCTTTGGTGGAGAGATCATTTCTGGAGGTCTCTCTTCATCTTCATCATCTTTAATCTCATGATACACCTTAGGCACCGCAAACAGATTATCAATAAAGTTATTGTTTTCAGCCTCAAGGATTTGTTTAAACAGCTTTACACGAGGAATTAATGGAGTTCCCCATGCCTTAGCTTCAGGTGTACAATGATGTCTCCATTATGGAGTAATAGTTGGCAAAGGTGAATTTTCATGAAGCTTAACTCTAACCCAGTGATGGTCACTGATGTTCCCAAGAACAATAATGTGGGGTGTGGGTGGAACTGGACCAAATAGTGGCAAGTAGGTGCAGCTGCCCCGTGGTGCTAAAGCTACAAGAACTATGTTGAAGGCGGTCGCAGCCAGTAATCCCATGTCTGGTACAGAGAACCACTTGGGTTCATAAGCACTCTCCCCTTGATCCAGTTTTAGTGCCATTAATAGAGCATCAACTTCAGCATTAGAGCTCAGAATCTTTGAATGAATGGCTCTTCTATCAATAAGTTATGTAATCAGCCTTCTGCGGATATGGGGCCAGTATTCTTCACCATGGCCCAGCCATTCAGCTATGCAGCGATAACCGCAATCACCGTCATCCTTGACGTTAAGGACATCTGCAAAAAAATTGTGAAAGATAGTAGGTAGATACTTGAGGTAATAAGCATGAGCAGCTGAAAGAAGTTCAGCTGGATTTGGTGTTTCAGCAGTGGTAGCAACTAGAATCTCTCCTTCTTCTTGTTGAGAAGCTTCATCCTTTGAAGGCTCCTTAGGAATTGTTTCAAGTTTAGCAGTAGTAGCCTCAGGTTCAACGGTTTTAATCGGTTTGATGATGTGAACTTGAGCAGACAAAGGTCTCGTCTTGTCACCTTCTTCAGACGAGGGCACCGTCCTTCTACCTTTGATCGGACATTGCCTCTTTGGTGCAGGCGCAGACGAGGGAAACTGCATTGGGCGAGGCCTCAGCAATGGACGAGGGCCTGTTTGCCCTAGTTTTCTTGCAGGTGGATTGGGAAAAGCTTTGGCATCTTTTCCAGGAGACAAGGCTTCTTCTTTGGCAAGCCTTTTCTTATTCCATTTCCCCAAAAGTTCAGGGGGCACACCGGAAAGATCAATGGCCAACTTCATCCTCTTAACATCACCTGGCCTGATCGGAGTTGAGTACAGGTAATCGTGAGAGATGAACTGTCTTTCCTCCATATCCTTGGTTAACCAAAACTTTTTTCCCATCATAGCAGTAATGAGAGATCCATAAGGTAGGTTGTGGTTTGAATTCTCCAGTGTTTGCAGCATGTGTTGAAAGATTAGTTGCGGAGTGTTGATTTTGAATCCCTTCATCATGTGGTAAAGGGCAAAATGGGCAAACTTGTTGACCAGATCCCTTGAACCTTCTTTGGGAACCACTATCTTGCTGATAATGGCATGAGGAAAGACACATTCTTCAACCAGATTGTTTACTGTGAACCCACCAGTCTTGGGGTCCTCTTTCCAGATACAATTGGCATCAATAACATTGTTCTCCCACTTTGGGGTGTGTTTAACTCCTTCTCCAAAACTCATATTTAGAGTCAGTCTATGTCAGTTGGATAGATTTCCACAATCTTCCTCATGAATCTGGTTTTGATGTGATGACTGGGATTTGTATGATGTTTTTTGTGTCTTTTTATTTTATTTTATTTTCTTTTCTTTTCTTTGAGTCTCATATAGATTTTATTTTATTTTGTTATATTTTTACTTTATTTTTGCATTTGCATATAGTTTAGCAACTTTTGTGTTTTTAGTCCTTTTAGTTTTGTTTTATTGCATTTTAACCCTTGTTAGAGGTTCTGGTCAAATAAGGAACATTTGTCGGGATCTTGATGCAAATAAAGGAAAAATTGTGGCTGAAATTAAATTAAGAAGAAGAAGCATCAATTGTGTTTGTTGTTTAAAACATGTGGAAAAAGAATTGAAGGAAGACATTGATGCTAATTCAGTTGTTGAGAGACAAAAGAGAGCTACATGATGGGTATTTATGATAATCAAGAGCCATCACGGAAGAAGAGAAGAGAAGCAAGGCAAATGAACCATCAGACGAGCCCAACACCTGAGCGTTGGATCCCCAACGCTCATGCGTTGGCTCCCTGACTTGGAGTCCAGAAATGTTGTAATTCCGATGCTCAAGCGTTGGAGGGCCAACACTCATGCGCTGAGCCCCTGAATTGTGCCTAGTTTTTATTTTAATTCCAATGCTCAAGCGTTGGAGGGCCAACGCTCATGCGTTGAGCCCCTGTTTGGCCACGTCTGATAGTACTTAATCTCAACGCCTGAGTGTTGGATCTCAGCCAGCAAAAATCTATAAATAGGCCTCTTGTTTTCTTTTATAAACACACTTGGATACTTGGAGAAACACTTAAATATTTTGTTCAGAGCATTGCCTGAGGTGTAGGAAGCCAATTCTTGAGCTCTCAATTCAGGTTCTTATCATGTTTCCCTTAGCCATGCTTGGCTAAGTTCTTTAGTATCTTGGGTTGTAGTTTATCTGTTTCTAGCTATGTTCTAGGTTTCTATTTTCAATATATGAATAAAGGTTTATGTTCTTAAGTTTCTATTCCATGCTTATCATTTATCTTGTTGTACACAAGTGTTATTGCCTAATTCTCATGCAATGGTAGTTGTTAGAAATTGGGGGAAATGGGAATAGAAAGAACAATTGCTTGCCACTTAGGTATAAGGGTAGAATTGTTAGTGATGGCCTGAAATTCATGAAATAATCTTCAATGGGATTAACTAATCACTAAGGCATTAGGCTTAGTAATCAAATTGGAAGTTCTTCTTGCTTAAGGAATTAACAAGTAGAAAACCTAGGCTAGATCACCTAAGAACATATGCTGAAATTCATATATGAAATTGATTCCGATAGCTTAATTTAGAAGTAGAGAAGCTCAACCCAAGTGTTGTTTTTTATCACATATTTATCTTAGTCTTTTTACTGTTCATTTGTTCCTATAAATAACCATCAATCAAAACCTTTTATTTTCTGTTTTTAAGCTATAAACAATTGATTTGGGGTCTTGAAATTCACCCTATCCCTGTGGGTTCGACATCTTTTATATTACTTCGATATCCTCCGTGCACTTGCGGATTGGCTTATCAAGTTTTTGGTGCCGTTGCCGGGGATAGGTTTCTGTTTTTAAGACCTTGTTGTTAATTTGTTTAAAGCTTTTTGGTTACTAAAATTTTTGCTGAGTTGTGAATAGGTGCTCTTGACTTGTTTGTTCTGCATGCTAGGTGATTTTTATTTTGATCCTAAAATTGAAAGAACGTTTCATTGCAGACTTGCACTCCGGAGACTAGCACAAGAAATGGCAGAAACACAAGCTGAGATGGAGGCACGTACTCGTGCCGAGTATGAGGAACGTCTTGCTGCAGAGGTTGATTCACGACTCAATGCAGAGGTCGATGCTCGACTCACTAGACAGAAGCAAGAAGCTGAAGAACGGGATGTTAACTGTTCTCTTCGTGACATCACAGCCCCCCAAGTGGACTATAATTTTGAAGGGAGCATTGTGGTGCCAGCCGATGCATTGCCGGACTTCCAAATTCCTCCACATTTCATATCACTGGTTAGCCAAAACTAGTTTGGACGAAGTGCAAATGAGGATGTTCACACCCACCTAGAGAGGTTCACCAAGCATTGTTCCACCTTGAGGCGGAATAATGTGCATTTGGATACAGTAAGGTTGATGATGTTTCCATTCTCTCTCAGGGATGTAGCGGAGGAATGGCTATCCTCTCAACCACACTAGAGTATCACCTCTTGGGATGATCTAGCTGAGAAATTTACAGCTAGATTCTTTCCCTACATCAGGATAAGAAATTTGAAGCAAGAAATCAACTCCTTTATTCAACAGGACTTGGAGAACTTGTATGAGACATGGGAGAGGTTCAAAGGACTCCTAAGGCACTGCCCAGACCATAATATATCCATTGCTGACAAATTTTCTAAACATGTCAATTGACCCCAACCATACTCATTCATCATATGAAACATGTCTAAGCTTTAAAGTTCAACATTCAAGCACATTTTTCTAAAGATTCAAAACTCTAAACAATCGAAATCATGTTTCATGCATTTTCACAACTCAATAGGCCAAATTTTGATTTACACATTTCTAGCACATGCCAATTGATCCAAACACATTTATATAGCATAAGAAACTTGTGCAAACATTAGAATTAGACATTGACACTCAATTTCCTCAGGATTAAAAATTCCACACACTTAAATTACTTCAAATGAGATTTTCAAACAAAAAACACAAGTGTATGTTCTAATTTTTGAAATCTTCAGTTCTAATGTTTCAAAAACATCATGAGCACATTTCAAATACTAAACAAGACATGTGAAGCACAAAGTTACGTAGTTTTAAGCACAACTTCACAAAATCACTATCCTAGTTACAAAACAAAAAAAAGCAAGACAAAAACAATAAAAGAATAAAACAAACCTCTGGGTTGCCTCCCAGGAAGCGCTTGTTTAGCGTCATTAGCTTGACGCAAACATGATCAAGGGGACCACAAACAAGGGTTATAGTATAATCCCTTCCGCTTCTTAGGCCTTTTGACTTGGATTTCATCTAATTTTCTTTCAAAACCCTTCCAAGGCAACAAAAAAATATTCTTCTCCTTGATTTTCACCATCCAACTCAGTTCACCTGCATTCAACTCACATGCCAAGCTATTTACATGCATATGAATAGATGCAAATTTACAATCCTTTGAAGAATTCGATGCAATATGCTCATGAAAACTATCACCAAACACAAAGCCTATATACTCAACATCAAGAATTTCATCATTGCATTGGTGATGTAATGTGCTATCAAAATCTTCAAAGCTCACCTCATCCTTTTCATGTCTTACCAATAGAGGGCTCGAAGGAATCAGTGATTGGTGAAAGGTTTGATACCTTCCTTCTTTTTGTGGTTTTTCTTCTTCTTCCTCACTTTCTTCCACTTTCTCTTGTGCTTCAATCATATTTCTTCCATATTCAGCTACCAATTTCCCCACTTGATCTTCCAGGTTTTTGATAGATACATCAGTGTTCTTCTGGTTAATCATTGACATTTGCATGAATTGCACCAAGGTATCTTCAAGCTTGGAAATCCTCTCCTCTTCAGGGGGATAATATGGTTGGTATGATGGTGGATATACCTGTTTTGGACATTAACCAACACGATGAGTACCAAAACAGAATTTACACCGCATTACTTGAGATGATTGATACATTCTGAGAAGTTGGTGATTCAGAAGCTTTTTGTTGCTTGTTTTTCTGTAGCTAGCTAATTGAATAATCAAGATAACACAAGCTAACACAAGCTATTAGTAAGAACAAGAAAAGTTAAATTGAAAACTTAAAACTATACACTATATTCACAATTGCTTAAATTAACTACAGTAAAGCTATGCTTTTGTACTAGTGCAATTCCCCGACAACGGCGCCATTTTGTTGAAAGGTTTTTTCACGTCTTTATCTTGTTCATTTTGTTGAAAGATTATCAACTCAACTAAATTAACCCTCACTTGATCGATTAATAAAGCAAGAAGCATTAGACATAGATGTTTGAATGGACTAATGGTCTAACCCCATCTCTAGGTCTTAAATCCATTAGATGATATTACCTAGTTCAGATTCAATTAGCTAGTTCTCACTATACTATTAAATCCAAAATCATGTTGTAGGTGATCAGACTAAAACAAGCATTAGACATAAGGTAAATCATTGAATCATAGCATAAAAACATCAAATTATATATGAATATGAAGAAGAATACATCACAAAGGTCAAAAGGTTACAACTAATCCCAACAAGAGAGGTTTAGCTATCCATTTTCATGGATGCTATAAGCTTACAAGGAGAAATATGGAAATCTAGAAGCTTGGCGACGTCAACGACGTGTCTCCACCTTGACGGTGATGTACCGGAGCTCAAAGACCTTCCTTTCTCTCTCCTCATTCACTTCATATCTCTAGGATCTTCTCCTTCCTCAAAATCTCCAAGAGAAACTAAAAACTAATCTATTTCCTAAAAGTTCTCCAAATTCTGGCTGCCCGATTCTGTTTTGGACGAAGGCTTTTATAGGCACACAGCTGAACAGGTCGCTGAGCAACCCTGGCAGGGCGCTGAGCGACCTGTTACCCTTAATGAAGGGTTTCCTTGCACCGCCTTGGTCGCTGAGCGGCCAGAGAAGGTGTTATGCTCGTTGAGCGGTTGTCCTGTATCGCTAAGCGGCCAAAGAGGGTGCTCTGCTTGCTGAGCGGTTGTCCTGAGGCGCTAAGAGGCCAGAGAGGGTTCTCTGGTCGTTGAGCGACTGTCCTGGGTTGCTGAGCGACCAAAAACTTGTATTTTCTGCCCAGCTCTTTCTGCCTTTATGAAAAATCCATCCAAAACTTCATTCCTGCATAAAAAATGGGCATAAAACATAAAAAATCCAATACAGACCCATTCTTGGCAGAATTCCAAATATATGCAAAATTAGAGGAGTTTAACACAGAATATTCATTAAATGATCAAGATAAGTGTCAATTAAAGGCTGTAAAACTATGCATATTTGACACTAATCACTACCTCAATGAGAATCCATTTCCTAATGAAGAACTTCTCAAGTCATTCAAGGTGGGTAATCTGTTGGCTTTGGTAGATGAGGAAGATGCTCATGAAATATTATCCTTCAAGGTGTATGTGGTACCTGATGATGTTATGAAGCTTCACAAAGCTATTGTTCCTATTTCTCAAGTTAAATATTGCTTGTACCTTGAGAGGTTCATAATTCATGAAGAATTTCAAAATATATAAACTCACATTGTTCTAGAAAATGATCAAGATCTTAATCCCATGTACACCTTTCATGATGAAATCACTCTGCACCCTGCTACCAACCCACCTGCATCTGATGTTATAAAAGGTTTGACATCTTGGATGAAGGATGTAAGACCCTAAATATTTTAAATAATTAAATAATTATTTAATTATTCCGACATATATTTTGAACACTTTTAAGTAAAAGCTTATCCATGAGCTGCTAAGCTATATGTGATAAGTTTTAAGGTGACACATTGCTATAGAAACGCCAATTGAACCTCAAATGACGTTTGAGCAGGCATTGGACCTTCTGGATATCTGTATGATGATACATACATTATTTCATGAAGATTGACTGTAAGGTCGATGTGTTTTGGTTCCAGAGTCCGGAAATATTTTCGACACGTAGTAAAGGGTCAGCAGGAACCTATCGTACGAAAACCAGGTAGACTGTGAAATTCCCAAAATCTATGAATGAGATGGAAAATCTTAGAATTTCGTAAGGAACTTGTTTATGAATTAAAAATTGTTTTGGTGAATAGTGATTTTGGGCCGAAAATGGGCCATATCACAAGAGAAATATTTCGAGATATTTTAACGGCCGATGCTTGAGTTCACTGAGCGTTTGAGTCGAGATGAGCGAGTGATCGACCTTAGTCACAAAACAGAATCTTTAGGTAAACGTGCAAAAGCATGATTAGAAAAGTAATCATGACGTCAATAGTAATTGCATAAGTGATTAGACTTAATTGTGTAAGTGATTAAGACTAGTTGTCATATAATTTTTCCCTAAATCATACTTTGGTCCCCAAGCTTTTAAATAAATTAAAATTACCCCCCTTGAACTATGTGGGTCGCGGCCTACACAAATGCATATATGCATATTTTCCTTTCTTTCATATAAGCTTAAGTTGAAGATAAGAAGTGTGTGTATGCTAGAAGAGAGAAAGTAGAGAGAGGATTAGAGAGAGAGATCTCCTTCATCATCTTCTCCTCATTAATGGTGGCCGAACCCTCCCCCTCCAATCTCACCATGATTTCTTCTTTTCCTCATCTTGCTCCTTTGAAGGAAAAGGTAGCTCTTGTCTTGATCTATGTTGCGATATAATTGTTTTTTGAAAAATTAATTTTGGGTGGGTAAAAGATGCTTGAATCCTTTTTTTCTCTTTACATTTGTTGTTCTCCTTGTCATTATCTTCCCTTTGATGTAATTTGTTTCATGAAAAGTTGATTTTAGTTCAAAAGTGATTTTCGAAAGAGTAGGTTCTTGAAACTTGTCTTCACAAAGTTTATTCTCACCACTTAGGTTTAAAAACCCCTCAAACTTGTTTTTAAAAAAGTTGAGTTTTTGAAAAGTTCTTATTTACCAAAAAGTGATTCTAGAAATTCTAACTTGGTTTTTTCCAAAGATTTTGCTTAGTCTTGAGTGTGTACCACTTGGTTTTGAAGAAAAATGTGGCATTGGCCCTTGTCCTTGCTTGGCCGAATTTACCCACTTGTTTTGGGTTTGAAAAATTAATTTTTGAATCTTGATTTGCTTAGATTTGAAGCTTTATTTGATGGTGGTTTACGGAACAATTTTCCTTTGGGTTGTTTTATGTTGTAGCCATATATGCCTCTTGGTTTTGGGTTAGAAAATTGATTCCTAAAACTTGTTTTAAGTGATAAAGTTTTGGGTAAAAAACTTGTTTATTTGGGTATGAAAAACTTTGTAGTTTTGGACCTGTTTTGGGGTTTGAGTTGTGGAAAATTGTTTAAAAACTTGATTCAAGTATATGTTTCTCATGGATGAAACTTTGATTAAATGATTTGTAGAAAACTGAGTTTAGGTGATGTTTTGAGCATTAAAACTTGTTTGAACTTGTTATATGGGTTATAGGTTATAAGAATAGATGCTTAAGTTCCTAAGTGTTAGAGAACTTCTAAAGCCATAGTTTTGGTTTTAAGCTATGAATATGTCACCGAGAGAGATTTAAGGACTTAGGGATTTTTTATAAGATCTTAGAGATTGAGGAAATAAGAGAAAAGTGTTTAAGGTGAAGAGATATGAAATGAAGATGGTTAGTGCTTTGATATTTGAGGTTAAGACCTATGTGGAGTCTTAGGGAATTTTACCAAGACTAGAACTTGATAAAATGGTTTAAGTGATAAGAAGTTATGAAAATAATGAGACTTGTCTTGATGTTGCTAGCCAAGTAGGAAAGAGATCTTTAATTAAGAGATTAAGGATTCAATTTCCATGGGAATGGTCAAGTTAGAGGGTAATGATTTGGGTATTAAGTTATCCCTCTTGAATTGAAAATTCCTCTTAGCTTGATTAATAAGAATTAAGTGTTATGCTTGAGGTGTCAATGGATATGATAAACTTGACTAGGCCATGTGACTTATGTCTGAATAGACGAGAATGTTTAATGATAGGAACAAATAAGAAAAGTTTCTTGACTTTGCTTTATGTTGGTTTATCTTAGATGTTTTGCAAAGTGTTTTGAAAAGCATGAGATTTCTAAAGTAAAAGGTTTTCATCTACCTGTTGTGTTTGAAAAGAACCTTTGAACAACTTTCAAAAAATCTAGAGTTCCCTAGATGGTACTAATACATACAAAAGGGACCTAGAGTTATACCTAAGTCTCAGCTTAAGATATGTAGTTTAGTTAAGTCCTTATACTAAGCTAGGGTATATGTATGTGAAGGTGCGAGGAACGCAGGAGCTTACAGAACGAATATGGAGCGTAGGAAGGAAAGCGCCTACGATAAGGGCACTTCGCGTTTTAAATAGCTAACTATGTTATATGTATATATATATATGTGTGTGTGTGTGTCTATGTGTGTGTGTGTGTATATATATATATATCTGTGTGTGTATGTATGTATGTATTGTGTAACGTAGGATGTTTGGAATTTTTGTAGTTGACGGCACCAAGTGAATGCCTGATGTTTCCTTATTCATTGTTTGGTTGTTGTGAATATGCTTGGATGACTTGTTAAATTATCAGATGATGTCTGTATATGTGCCTTGAATTGATTGAATAAAGCATGTCTTGATTTGAATTGTTATATGCAAAGCATGATGTTAATCTAACATGATTATTGAATTTATATGTCGTGTAATTGTATGATTACAATCATTGAATTTGAAACCATGTGAGGCGGACACTCGGTACATGGGTGAGTTGTTGTTCAAACTGTTGTTGTTGTCATGCCGCATCATGCATACTGAGTCACCATCGACGTTCAGACTATATATAGTACGGACCAAGTGATGGAGTATTAGAATGTCAAAAAGGGCATTCATGTGTAAGTGGCATTTGCCCACTGGGATGACAGGTAAGGCTGTCTTGCCAAGTGTCGAGCGATTGTCCCGCCTCCTGCGTATGGAGTTGGCGCATATCCGGATTATTTTTGTACAATGTGATTGTACGTGCATATGCATTGGCATGTAGACGAACCTTAGGGTAATTGATCCGTTCATACTCTTGTGGAATGAACTATTATATATGTTGCCTAAATATATTTTGAAATTGATACTGTTGCATTACATGAACATTGCTACATGTATCATTGTATATTCTGTCATATATGAACATGAATATCTGTGTTATCTTTTTGGAAGTGACCCTTGTACATTGTCTATTATTTGTGTTTGGACGATCCATCGCCAGCTGGGCAACTACTAGCTAAAGAGAACTCAGTGGATGCGGAGCCCGAGAAGAGTTCGTGGAAACTAGACGGATAACTTAGTACGTGGTAATAAGCGTAGTTAATTTGACTGTTGTGTCTGTACATTTGCATGGCCAGGGACAAGGTAGATTCCATGACTATATGCTTTTATGTGGTCACCCTGCGTGGGGTCACAAGAGGTATACCGGAGTAGGAGGTCTTGTCTTAGGTTTTATCGTGGCAATATGTCTTGCTTTAACTGATAGGTCAGTTGAATTGTAAAACTATTTCCACTTATGCTAACCATATGACTACGTCATTTATATGGTAATTTCCTGAACGGAGTATTATATATGTAATGCATGTTGTCATTAGCATGTTTCAAAAAAAATATATATTATGCAATTTCACATCTTAAAATTAAACCAACATATTTATTTTACTGTTTAAAGTCATTAAGGTAACCCTTAAAAATCAGAGCGTTACAAAGGATAATTTGAAGTTATCCTTGCCGTAGTTGATGAAACCGGGGTAAGCAGAATGTAAGTAATTTCAGCTAACTATTCCCACTGTTAATCAAGCTAGACTTGAAGCTCATGTCATTGCAGAAATTATGTTTTAAGGCCCCGTTTGGGAAAACAGCTTAATTAAGCGCTTATGATCATAAGCGCTTATGGCATAAGCGCTTATTAATAAGCTCTTTTAAGTTATTTATTATAATGAATTGAAAATAAGCTATATATAACTGCTTATGCTATAATATAAGCTCAAATAAGCTCTTCCAAACGGGGCCATAAGCATAAGCTCTTTTTCATAAGCTACTCTGAATAGCTTATGAAAATAAGCTCAAAACAGCTTATAGGTAAGTCATAAGCTATTTGCATAAGCTCTCCCAAACGCTTGCATAAGCACTTATACTATAAGTTAAGCTCATATAAGCTCTTCCAAACGGGGCATAAATCAAACCATTGCTAATGGATTTGCTCAAGTTATGGATTATCTTCAGATGTTTTTGCCTCCAGATCCCAAACCTTAAACTTCTTATAATATCTTTCCTATATATGCTCCAACCCTTGTTTGTTTATGGAGAAGGAGGAATAGAGATTTGTGTTTTAGGAGAAATAAATTTTTATAATAATGATAAGTTGATCAAAACACTTAAGTACCTTTGCTTTATTATTTTAACAATTTTTTTCTCTTATACTTCTTTGCATGACCTAATATGCTTATATACCTCTATCTCATGCACTAATTACTATGGTATGATTGCTTGATACTTAATATATATTATTTTCTTTGATTCTAACATCAATTATGTTATGATTTTCATGACGATGCTAATGTTAGAGAAAAATATCCAAATAAATTAACCTTAATTTGATAAATAACAATTTCGTAAAGAGTCACTAATTCTCTTCTAAGTATTTTATTCAGGAACTCTTATATATGGAAGGGACGCTGCAATCATTATCAAAAAGCAAAGGAAAAGTACGTCCGGCTAAGAGAACTAAAACCTCTCTCTCTCAGAAGACTTCGTCCGCCTAAAAGATCTGACCGGTTCACTCCAAGTCAATGACTGAGAAATAATGATTAAAGACTGACATGAAAAGAATCTGCTCAGTAGAGAACGTTTGCCTAAAAACCAAGAGAAGCTGTCAAGCACCTCAGAGCATTAAATACGAAAGAGACAGAATTAAGCGCCATATATCCTGAAGATTCAAATTCTCCGACATTCACTAATTCAAGTTGCTTTTTGCTGAATCTACGGAGAAATTCTCTGATCATCGTATCTCCTCAACGGTAGAATTCAAATTCTCTGATCAGAAGCATTAAATGCCTTATTAGCTGGAATCCACTCGCATTAATTACTGTCTCTGGAAATCAGAAGAAAAAGAACTACCAGACGAACTCACTCTCCAGCGATTGAAGAAATGCTCATCACTATGGCAAACTTTATCAAGCAACGAGTGCAGAAGTATCAGTTACTCTCAATCGAGCAAATCTCCAACGGAACTATTTTTGAACATCTTCAGCGGTCCATCCAGCTCTCACCTTACTGAAGATATAAATAGCTGCCTCTGCATCACTTTCAACTTGGCGACTTACACTATATCTAAGCATTCAAATTCTTCAAGTCAATTCACAACTTAGACAAGATTTTGTCAAGAACACTCAGCAACCTTAGAATCTTCTATCCTTCTGAGTTTAGTCGCCAATTAGTGTGAAATCCTCATAGAGTGACAACTCTCATTACTCTTGTGAAGAAGGTCTTGCTCCTGACCCTGGCTGTGGTTTTGATGACGACAAACTCATCAACAAAAAGAAGAAAAGAAGACTTCAAAGAATCAAGCACTCAAGTCCATCATTAGTCTAGAAAGTCTTAGAATTAGGTGAGTTATGCTTCCAAAGGTTTATTAAAGCATAAAGGCTCTTAAAACACCTAATCTAATCAAGCTAAGAGTTTTCATAACTTAAAAGAAGTAGAAAACCTTAAGCAAGTCTCAAAGAACAAGTTTCTGGAAAATGGGCTTCTGTGTAATCGATTACATCATTATGGTAATCGATTACACCAAGGCAAGTAATCGATTACTCCAGTCTTGTAATCGATTACATGTTTGAAATTCAAATTCAAACTGAAACGGTCACTTGTGTAATCGATTACACTAAGTATGGTAATCGATTACCAGAACGAAAAAGTGCATCTTTTCATGAACCATTGTGTCCCAAACCTTTTGAAAAAGGTTGTGATGGTTCAAGGACGTTTCCCTTGCCTATATAAAGACCATTTGAGTCCAGAAAACACACAACACACAACACACACGAAATATACACATTTCACATGAGAAAAACACATTAGGCCAAAGCTCTTTCAAAATTAGTTCATCTTTTAGAACTTAAATCTTTTGGAGCCTAAATTCTGAGTTCATGATCTTCATGTTTACAAGAACACATTAGTTGTTCATATCTTGAAGAACTCAGAATTGTATTATGCTTAAAAGCCTTAAAGCATAATTTCTCATGTTCAATCCAATTGTGTGTTAAAGGATTGAAACAGCCAATTGTAATATCTTCTTCATCTCTTTCTGTAAGATTGAGTTTTTCACCGTGGTATTCGGTGAAGGGTTGTTGTCACTAAAAGTGGTTTACTTTCAGGGTTTTCATTGAAGGTGGCTTAGCCTTCAAGGTCTGAGGGTGGTTTGCCTTCAGGAACTGAAAGCGGTTTGCTTTCAGGGGCTGTTGAAAGCGGTTTGCTTTCACAGGATATTGGTAGAAGTTCTTGGGGTCCTTGGGTTAGGAACTTGTAAGAAATTCTTATCAATAGTGGAAAAATCCTCAAGGGGTTTTCTTGAGGGACTGGACGTAGTCTTCAGTGGATTGAAGGCGAACCAGGATAAATCTTGTGTGTGATTATCTTTATCCTTCACATTTACTTTCAAGTATTGTTCATATCCGCTGCAATCACAACGATCAATTCGTGATCATCATAAACTTGAAAGTAACAATTTCAATAAGGCGAAAATTGAGGCAACACTAATTCACCCCCCCTCTCAGGTTGCTATCTGTTCTAACAATTGGTATCAGAGCGGAAGTTTAGGTAAGTTATTCCTAAGATCCGGGAAAAGATGGCATCCTCTTCCAATCATGGAACAAGTGAAGGACATAACATAAACAAGCCACCATTCTTCAATGGAGAACACTATGACTTCTGGAAAATCAAGATGAAGATATTCATAAAGTCATTAGACGCAGGAATATGGAAAGTCATTGAAGAAGGCCCCTTTGTGCCTGTAACAACAGATGAAGAAGGAACTTCACAACCAAAATCAGAAAGTACTTGGAGTGAAGAAGAAAAGAAGAAGGTTCAACATGATCTCAAAGGAATGAACATTCTTACATCTGCTCTTGGCATGGATGAATTTTTCAGAGTATCAACGTGCACTTCATCGAAAGAAATATGGGATACATTGATGGTGACTCATGAAGGAACAGATGAAGTCAAGAGATCAAAGATCAATACTCTATCTCAAGAATATGAGATGTTCAGAATGCTTCCAGGAGAAAAGGTATTAGACATGCAAAAACGATTCACTCATTTAATTAATCATTTGATTGCTCTTGGTAGACAATTTTCAAACAGTGACTTGAACATGAAAGTTCTAAGATCACTTACAAGAGTATGGCAACCAAAAGTAACAGCCATCTCAGAGAAGAAGAGTTTATCAAAAATGAGTCTTGCAACTCTTTTTGGAAAACTCCAAGAACACGAGTTGGAATTGAATCGTTTGGAAGAAAATGAACAACATGAGAAGAAGTATCGATCTATTTCCCTAAAAGCAAAAGAAAGCATCAAAGAAGATTATGATGCAGATTCTGAAGAAGAAGATAATGGGAATGTGAATCTTCTAGTAAAGAATTTTGGAAAGTTTCTTAAAAGAAAAGGTGTGAAATTCAACAACAAATCTTTCCAAAAGAACAATGAATCATCTTCCTCTCAAAAGATCACATGTTTCGAATGTGGTAAACCGGGACACTTCAAATCAGATTGTCCAAATCTTCAGAAGAAGAAACATGGTCTAAGAGAGAAGTTCGAGAAAAAGGATCAATCTACTCGGAGAGCATATTTGGCTTGGGATGATAATGAAGTAAGTTCATCATCTGATTCTGATAAAGAAGAAGCACAAGTTGCTTTGATGGCCTCACATGATTCTGATGTTGAAGATTCCCAGGTTAGTGATAATTCTATATCTTTTCATGATTTAAAGTTTACCATGGAAAATATGTTTAAAGTATGTCAAGAATTTTCTAAAGTTAGCACTAGGCAAAATGAGTTAATTTCTTCCCTAGAAAGTAAATGTAGAAATTTACAAGAAGAACTAGATATAGCAAAATCTAAGTTAGACATTACTCACAAATGCACTAAGTGTAGTTCTTTAGAAGAAAAGATAGAAAATCTTCAACAAAGAGTAAATAACTTCAATAAAGGAAAACAGAAGTTAGATGATATTCTAAGTGTTCAAAGATATTCAAACAATAAGTCAGGTTTAGGATATACTTCTCACCCAAAGACAAAAGAAGTTAGGAAAACTGTGTTTGTAAAACCAAACCATGTTTTAGGATCTTCTAGTAACAGTAAGATTAATCCTGTTAGGAGTACAAACAATAGGAAGAATATTCAAAATAGACCTCCTAAGAAGATTCATCCCTCTCCTAGACAAACCTCCAGTTACAATCATTACTCTTGTACTTATTGTAACAAAATAGGACATACCCCTAGTAGATGCTACTACAAACATGTAGGAGTACCAAATAGGGAGTACATTTGGGTTAGAAAGGATGTTAACTTAGAAGGACCCAAAACCTGTTGGGTTCCTAATACCCATGTCTGAACTTTGTCATGTAGGTGTGTATGAAAGCAGCAAAGGATTTATGGTATCTTGATAGTGGCTTCTCATCACACATGACAGGAGACAAAACCAAGTTTTCTTTTCTTATACCTAGGGAAAAAGGTTTCGTCACATATGGTAACAATCAAAAGGGAAAAATACTCGGTATCGGAAGAATAGGCACACCCCCTCAAATAGTCATCGATAAAGTTCTTTACGTTGATGGTTTGATGCATAATCTTCTGAGTATTAGTCAACTATGTGATAAAGGTTTGAAAGTTGGCTTTATTAATGATATATGTGTTGTGAAAGATGTGAAAACTAAAGAAATTAAGTTTTCTGGATATAAAGTAAACAAAGTCTTCATGATCTCATTGGAAGAAATTCCACAAAATGTGAGATGCCTTTTGGCCAAGAATAATAGTGATTCATGGCTATGGCATAGAAGACTTGCACATATTCACATAGATCATTTAAACAAACTAGTCAAGCATGATCTAGTCGTTGGGCTTCCAAAGATAAAATTCGAGAAAGACAAGCTTTGTGATGCATGTCAAAAAGGGAAGCAAACCAGAACATCCTTCAAACCAAAGAACATAGTTTCGACCTCAAGACCCCTTCAATTGTTACATATGGATTTGTTCGGACCATCTAGAACAAAAAGCCTCGGAGGTAATTTCTATGCACTTGTTATTGTTGATGATTTCTCTAGATTTACATGGACTTTATTTCTTCCTCATAAGAATGAAGCCTTCAATGCATTCAAAAGATATGCAAGGCTTGTTCAAAATGAGAAGTCTTTAAAGATCTCTTCTATAAGAAGTGATCATGGTGGAGAATTTCAGAATCAACAATTCCAAGAACTATGTGATGAAAATGGAATATCACATAATTTCTCCACTCCGAGAACACCACAACAAAATGGTGTAGTAGAAAGAAAGAATAGATTACTTGAGGAATTAGCAAGAACCATGCTGAGTGAATCAAGTCTTCCTAAATATTTCTGGGCTGATGCTGTAAGTACTTCTTGCTATGTTTCCAATAGAGTTCTTATTAGACCTATCCTTAAGAAAACACCCTATGAACTCTACAAAGGAAGGAAACCAAACATCTCTCATCTACATGCTTTTGGATCAAAATGCTTTGTCTTGAATAATGGAAAGGAAAACCTTGGAAAGTTTGATGAAAAATCTGATGAAGGTATATTCCTTGGGTATTCTTTGACAAGTAAAGCATATAGAGTCTATAACAAGAAAACTCTATCTGTGGAAGAATCCATACATGTTACTTTTGATGAATCTAAATCTCCAATAGAAGATAAAGTCAATCTTCCAGATAATGAAGAAGATGACATCATTATAAATGAAGATTCTCAAAAGGATGGAGATCAGAATCCAATACAAGAAGAACACATTGAAAGTAATACTTATCAACTTCCAAAAGAATGGAGAACCCATAGGGATCACCCAGTTGATAATATTATTGGTGATATTTCTAGAGGCGTTTCTACAAGGCTACGCTTAAATGATTCAGTTTTGAATATGGCCTTCGTCTCTCAGATAGAACCATTAAAAGTAAATGATGCTCTAGAAGATGAATATTGGATTGTAGCAATGCAAGAAGAACTAAACCAATTTGAAAGGAATCAAGTTTGGGAACTTGTACCTAAGCCTATTGATAAACATGTTATTGGAACAAAGTGGGTATTTAGGAATAAGTTAGATGAAAATGGTATTATAGTTAGGAACAAAGCGAGATTAGTTGCTCAAGGGTATAATCAAGAAGAAGGCATAGATTTTGATGAAACTTATGCACCAGTAGCAAGGTTGGAAGCCAAAAGACTATTATTTGCGTATGCTTGTTCTTTAAATTTCCCATTATATCAAATGGACGTCAAAAGTGCTTTCCTGAATGGATACATTCAAGAAGAAGTCTATGTGAAGCAACCTCCAGGATTTGAAGATCCAAAGTTTCCTTCACATGTCTTCCGATTAAAGAAGGCACTCTATGGTCTTAAGCAAGCCCCTCGTGCATGGTATGATAGATTAAGTACTTTCCTTTGTGATAAAGGATTTCAGAAGGGTAAGGCTGATACAACCTTGTTCATCAAAAGAACCAAAGGTAATACCTTATTAGTTCAAATTTATGTTGACGATATTATCTTTGGTGCAACTAACAAATCTCTTTGTAAGGATTTCTCTAACATGATGCAAGAAGAATTTGAAATGTCCATGATGGGACAATTAAATTTCTTTCTTGGTTTGCAAATCAAGCAATCAAGTGATGGAATATTCATCAACCAATCAAAGTTTTGCAAGGAACTATTAAAGAAATATGATTTGGATGATTGCAAAGCCATAGCCACACCTATGGGGTCTAACACATATTTAGATCAGGATGAATCCGGTAATCAAGTAGATATTACCAAATATAGAGGTATGATCGGATCTCTTTTATACTTATCTGCAAGTAGACCTGATATTATGTTTAGTGTGTGTCTATGTGCTAGATATCAAGCATCTCCTAGGGAATCACATTTGAGTTCTGTTAAACGAATTTTCAAATATTTGAAAGGAACTACAAATGTTGGATTGTGGTATCCCAAGGGAAGTGTTTGTGATTTGATTGGATATTCTGATTCTGATTATGCTGGTTGTAAAACTGAAAGAAAGAGTACAAGTGGTACTTGTCACCTATTAGGAAATGCTCTTGTTTCATGGTCTTGTAAGAAACAAGCATGTGTTGCTCTAAGTACTGCAGAAGCAGAATACATTGCTGCAGGAAGTTGTTGTGCACAAACTCTATGGCTCAAACAACAACTCAAAGATTATGGCTTAGAGCTGGGCTGCATTCCAATTAAATGTGACAACACAAGTGCCATTAATCTCACTAAAAACCCTATCATGCATTCTCGAACTAAGCATATTGATATACGACATCATTTTCTTCGAGATCATGTTATGAGGAAAGATATTGAGATTTCATTTGTGGATACACATAATCAGTTAGCAGACATCTTTACTAAGCCTCTTCCTAAGGAATCATTTTTCAAGATAAGAAGAGAATTAGGAATATTAGATGAGCATGACACTTAAGGTAACATGTTATTTGCATAAACTTTATGACAATTATATGTCCATATGCATTATGTGCTTAAGTGTTTATATGAAAATGTGTTACATAGGATTCTAGAGCCTAGAACTTGTAAAAATGTCCTAGTAATCGATTACCCTAGGTTTTGTAATCGATTATCCATGTTCTAAGTCCTCGTGCTCGTTAGAAACATCTGAGTAATCGATTATTATAACTGCCATAATCGATTACATATCCAAAATTTGAAATTCTTCAAATTTATGACTGATGTAATCGATTACCCTAACTGCAGTAATCGATTACATACTCGAAAAGTTGCCAGAATTTCAAATTTCCCTCCATCTTTTGAAATTCAAACTTGGCATAACTGCTCCGTAATCGATTACTTAACCGCTGTAATCGATTACATGCTCGGGATATTTAAGCCAGCCTTAGGAATTGATTTGTCATATCCTCCAAAATTCTTCTACGTTCTGCTTCTTACCATCCAAGGAACCATGTCTTTTTCTCCATGCCTATCCTCAGCCTTTTGTCCTCACAATCCACTAAATTTCTCCCGTCTTCTTCCCACTTCTGATGAGAAAACTCGATTTATTTCTCACTTTCTCACCCAAACAGTTCGAACCCCTTCTTATGCTGATTTAGATTCTTTCATCGAAGCTTGTCTAACATTTCCCGCTTTACTCGGAGATCAATATGTTGATACTTTCCTTACATCAACCACACCCTACTATCCAGAGTTAGTCAAAGTATTCTACTGTAACTTGCAAGTTGCAGGTACCAGTATTACTTCTTCTGTAAAAGGGACTACCATTCAATACTCTCTTGTTTCTCTTGGCAAATGCTTGGGCCTTCCATTTTCTGGTGCTGAGTTGGGAACAAATCTGCCCTGCCCCTGGCCTGAATATAACTCTGACTCTTTTTATCCACTTTGTGCCGCTTTACCCCTTCAGAGGTTCAGAAACTTCATCCTCCTTGCACTAAAACCTGTCCCTTTCATGTTGATGTTCTTACCACCACCAACCACTTGCTTCATTATTTTGTTCATCACATCCTTCTGCCTCAAGAAGACCTTCATGCTCATATTAGTGAGTTAGAACTTCAAGTTTTATATGGCATCCTTCATGGTCACGCCATTAACTGGACCTTCTTAGTATTGCACCATATGCTTACTTGCAGAACTAAATCACAGTCATTTCCATATGCTCCTAGTATCACTCGTCTTCTCCTTCAATCTGGAGTTCCCATTGACGACTCCTATGATGTTCTCTCTTTAAATTACAAGTGTGTTAATTCTAGGATACTATCAAGCTTAGGTTTATTTCATGACTATGGAATTGATACTCTTTCCTGGTTACTTCATTATGACGGCATTGGCATCTTGTCCGATGATGAAGACATGTCTGATGACTCTTAATTCTATAAGTTTTATTTGTCTCCTTCACCATTACTGTTTGTACTATTATGTATTTGCTTTTTTTTCTTCTCTATATGTAAGTGCTGGTTGTTCATGTTTTACATGTTTACCCCTATCCTCCCATGCTTTATATTGCAATATATACTTGTGTGTATGCCTGTACACTTTTTGACCTTTTCTTCTTTTTGATGAAGTCAAAAGGGGGAGAAAGGTTCTGTGCTTTTAAAGATCATATGCAGGAATTTAACAAGTACATTAGAAAGGGGGAGAGAAAAATCAGAAATACTAAATTCCATCAAATAGGGGGAGTTAAGCATCAAGAATGCATAAATGATCTTCAAGTATCAAGAATGTGTTTGCCATCATCAAAAAGGGGGAGATTGTGAAGAAGGTCTTGCTCCTGACCCTGGCTGTGGTTTTGATGACGACAAACTCATCAACAAAAAGAAGAAAAGAAGACTTCAAAGAATCAAGCACTCAAGTCCATCATTAGTCTAGAAAGTCTTAGAATTAGGTGAGTTATGCTTCCAAAGGTTTATTAAAGCATAAAGGCTCTTAAAACACCTAATCTAATCAAGCTAAGAGTTTTCATAACTTAAAAGAAGTAGAAAACCTTAAGCAAGTCTCAAAGAACAAGTTTCTGGAAAATGGGCTTCTGTGTAATCGATTACATCATTATGGTAATCGATTACACCAAGGCAAGTAATCGATTACTCCAGTCTTGTAATCGATTACATGTTTGAAATTCAAATTCAAACTGAAACGGTCACTTGTGTAATCGATTACACTAAGTATGGTAATCGATTACCAGAACGAAAAAGTGCATCTTTTCATGAACCATTGTGTCCCAAACCTTTTGAAAAAGGTTGTGATGGTTCAAGGACGTTTCCCTTGCCTATATAAAGACCATTTGAGTCCAGAAAACACACAACACACAACACACACGAAATATACACATTTCACATGAGAAAAACACATTAGGCCAAAGCTCTTTCAAAATTAGTTCATCTTTTAGAACTTAAATCTTTTGGAGCCTAAATTCTGAGTTCATGATCTTCATGTTTACAAGAACACATTAGTTGTTCATATCTTGAAGAACTCAGAATTGTATTATGCTTAAAAGCCTTAAAGCATAATTTCTCATGTTCAATCCAATTGTGTGTTAAAGGATTGAAACAGCCAATTGTAATATCTTCTTCATCTCTTTCTGTAAGATTGAGTTTTTCACCGTGGTATTCGGTGAAGGGTTGTTGTCACTGAAAGTGGTTTACTTTCAGGGTTTTCATTGAAGGTGGCTTAGCCTTCAAGGTCTGAGGGTGGTTTGCCTTCAGGAACTGAAAGCGGTTTGCTTTCAGGGGCTGTTGAAAGCGGTTTGCTTTCACAGGATATTGGTAGAAGTTCTTGGGGTCCTTGGGTTAGGAACTTGTAAGAAATTCTTATCAATAGTGGAAAAATCCTCAAGGGGTTTTCTTGAGGGACTGGACGTAGTCTTCAGTGGATTGAAGGCGAACCAGGATAAATCTTGTGTGTGATTATCTTTATCCTTCACATTTACTTTCAAGTATTGTTCATATCCGCTGCAATCACAACGATCAATTCGTGATCATCATAAACTTGAAAGTAACAATTTCAATAAGGCGAAAATTGAGGCAACACTAATTCACCCCCCTCTCAGGTTGCTATCTGTTCTAACAACTCTCACACTATCCCTTTAGAGAACCAAACTTAACCATCATCTCTGAACCTAGAACCTCATATTTTCTACCCACTCTTTGTGAAGAGATCTTTGTAGAAAACCAATATTCTTGTGAAAGAATCAGGGAGAAGTCCTGTCGAATACTTAAGAGACAAAGGAGAAGTCCTGAGAAAACTTGTAAATGAGTAGTCCTCAGAATACTGGGAGAAGTCCCTGAGAACACTTGTACTATTCAGTCGAAATAGTGGAAAATCTTGGTATAGCCAAGGACTGGACGTAGCCCTATCGATTTTGAGGGTGAACCAGGATAAATATCTTGCGTGCTTTACTGTTTATGCTCTAAATACATTTCACTGCACGTTTACATAAACGCTTTTAAACTTATAATTCGTCTTCAATACGAAAAACTTTTAAAAAGTCACCCACACAATTCAAACCCCCCTTTCTTGTGTGATTCTATTACTATCAGCTAACACTCTGGTTGACATTCAAAGGATAAAACAAAAAAATTCTATAATATTTGTCATCATAGAATATGTAGAAATTGTTAGATCATTCTCCATGTGAAGGTTGGTGATAACACACTTAAATTTTTGTAGTATAATCTACTTTAAGTTTTTGTAGTAACATTCTCAAGAGATTTTCTTGTTGAAGTGAAAATTCACTAAGTTAAGAAAACTAAATCACATTCTGAATTTTAAGCTCTTATGTTGAAGTGAACAAGTTTCATAAGATGTTGAAGTACTAAGAAGCCGAGCACATGCTGAATGCTATAACCCGATTGAGTTGAAGCTTGTCTAATTCTGAACACTCCAAAAAATGCCAATTGTCAGAAGGCTCTAATCATTCTTTTTATCAAGACTTCACTATTAGAAGACAAATTACTTGCAACCTTCTACCTGTTGGACAAAATGTACAGAAAATGACACTTTTACGAAGATGCTAGAATAGTACGCTACTAAGCTTATTTACCCATGCTTTATGGTACAAGCTAGTAAGAAGACAAGACTCGTGCATTCAATTTTAAAGGACATGCATTAAATTCTCCCCTCCAACATTAATTTTGCCGAGGTGAAGAGGATCCGAACGACTACTTGAACATCTTTAGGTGTTTAAGAAGAAATCAGACTGGAGAGCTAGAAAGACCTAGTTTTGCAAAATCATTTATTGTACATTCTCTATAGAATTTAAAGCCCTCATTCTTTCATTTATTGTAAGTGTATTCCTAAGCTTTAACTCTCAAACATTTGTTAGGAATCTTTGTAAAACAACTTAAAGCTAAGCTACAAAAAGTTTGAGAAAGTTTAGAATTGAAGTTTGCTCTACACCCCTTTTATTGTTTAGAAGATAGCTTTGAGAGTATTGACATTACTACTTGGTTTAGCCTGAAGAGACAGAGTTAATACATATCACTTTGTGAAGTTAGTGAAAACTTGTAACTTTGAAAAGTTAGTGGAAAAATCCTAAGGAGATTAAAGGACCTGAAGTAGCCTAGGTGTTAAGGGTGAAGCCCAATAAATATCTTGTGTCAATTTTTTATCTCTTATCTAGTTATTATTTGATATTCTAACTACTCTTTTGTTTGGTTAAAGAGAGAAAGATAGAAGAGAATTGAAGATATATAAGAGAAAAGATGAGGAGAGAGAAAGAGGTGAGAGAGATAAACTAATTTTTGTAAGTTATTTTGTATGATAGTAAGAGAAGAGAGGCGAAGAGAAAGAATGATGTGGTCACTCTCTTCTTTCATTTGGTTGAATAGAGAGCGAGAAGACATAAGATGTGCTCACACCACTCCACCCACACTCACATGAGAGAGGTAAAAGTAGAAGATAAATAAATGAGAAATATGATGAGTGTTGTAATAAGAAAAGAAAGAAAAAGTAAGTCAAATGAGAAGATAAAGGAAATGTGAATATTTTAAAATTTGCTTATCTAAAGCCAGAGCTTTTCACCGACATCCAAATGATAGTAAGTGGAATTTTGTTAATGCAGGATAAAGGGTAGGTAATACAAAGAAAATGACACATATATAGATAGAGACATAAGAAGGTTCGTATAAAGTATATGTTGATGTAGTGTGTATGTGTGTATATATTCACTAATTTACTCTCATTTACTCTTAAGAAAAATAATTTTATCAACTAAATTTTCAAGAGTATATGGATAAGTTTAAATTATAACTTAGTATATACTAACTTATTTTCTCTTAAAAATAACTGCGTATGAGCAAATTTGTAAACCCATATATATTACACTAGTAAGCAAAAATTGCTTAACCGTTTCTAGTCCAGTAAAGAAAAATAATTTAGTGTTCCTGAAATATTAAGCATTCAGTACTACTTTAATTTATATTATAATTGTGATGATTGAACTGTTTTTATTAAAAGAAATTAAACATAAAAATAATAACTGATTTTTTTAAACAAAAATAATAACTGTACATGAACGTGTATTTGTTTTTAAATGAAAATATATATACCCTTCCAAGAGAGGTGTACGTTGATTTGCGCTCGCAAGCAAGTGTTCAGTTTCTACTTTCTAGAATTCTGGCATGTCGGTGTGGGTTGATTTTATATCAAATTGTCATGTTAGGTGGTGGCTATAGGAAGGAAGAGTGGAAAATCATAACCTCAAAATGATTTAACAAAGGATGTATCTAACGTCAACTCTCAGGATTACCTATAGCATGAGTAGGCCATAACGGATTACATCCTCTCATGAATCTTTTCATGTTCAGGTTTTAAAATTATATCTATCTTTCTCTTCACATATATGTATTAAATATGTGTAGGTGGGACCTTTAAAAGCTCATCAAGATAAAGATAAATATAAAATTCTCAATATAAAAGAATTTTTACATGAAATAATCCAAATCCGGGCAAAACATATCAAAGTTGGTGCACGCCCAATCTATTTTCAATTTAATGTTGGATTGATTCCCCCTAACCCACAGTTTTGGGCCATACCTACAGGGGTTCAGATCAAGATGTTACTAACTTGCCATTGTCAACCAAGAACTTATAGAAGACATCCTCTTCATACGGAAAGGATTGCACTATCATCATAAAATGCAGAAGTGTCATCATTAAGAGGGTGGAGACAAAGGGCAAGAAATCAGGAGGAAATTTAAGTAGCTTTACTGTTGGCTCTGCCTCAGTCTCTCAGAGTTCTTGACGTGAACATTGGCACCCACTGTGGGGCCTAAGTAAAATGTTTCTTATGTCCTCAAGAAAGTAGGAGTCCTCAAGGTAGCAGGAAAGTGATGGAGAGAATAATGGAGAAATAGATTGGCTGAGAAATCGGAAAATAGACTTGAGGGGAGAAAGCAATTGTCCAATGAGTGCTACAAGTCCTAGAAGTCGACCTAGCTGAAATGCCACATCAGAGGTTGTTATTCAAAAGCCAAATAAGGGGCCTCGTTGTTGGCTACGAGAAAAGGGAGGACTCCAACCAACGCAACACAAAGGAAACCTTTGGACTTTTTGTGATGAGGTCGCTTACATGAAGTCCCAAAAAACTTCAAGGTCATGAAGTTGAGCTCGTATTAAGCTGTAATTAATCCTACGAAACACTTGATGAAATTCAATACTGAGACGCAACCGCACAAAGCGACATGGCACTGAAGTGCCAAATGCTGTTGAGAACGTTCAGCCCCACTTGGACCTAATTTACTATACCGCCACCTCAATTGATCTGTGGCTTTAGAGAGTTCTCGACAAGGCTCGAAGCTCAGTTCTTTGTCTATGATCTGAGAAAGGTAACCCCAACTGGTCTCTTTGGAACAAGGCAACTACCTTGGGAGTCCCCTAGGTAGTTTATGGACCACATTGATTAAATGACATCGGTTGTGGCCAAACTGTACCCTTACCATTTGCGTGGTGGCATTTGGAAACAAATTTCGAAGGGGACATTTTGATGAGGATTTGATTGCCCGAACGGCGGATTCAATGGAGGAATCAAGATCAAGGCACAAAAGTTCATTGAAGCGGAAGAAGAAATGTGAGAAACGAGAGTTGGAGGAGAGGAGGAGTGTGTAACACCCTGATTTTCAGGGGTCACAATAGTAACCTCGACGATAAATTAAATATGTTGGTTATCTTTTGAAGTCATGCAGATGTTTTCTTTTTCTTTCTCAAACATGCTCTGGCCATATGCAAATACATATATCCAATACATAAACGAACATTTACAAACTTAGTCATAGTCAACCATTGGTGAAAGTAGTTTAAATATTACAACCAAAGTTATCAAAAAAGAATATATCGAAACTATGAAATTCCTAAAACTAAAAAGACCTCATAAATACGATATACTCTCTGTAATCTTCGTGCAGGAAAACTACATAAAAAGTAATGTATCAAGAACCTACCCTGTCCCAAATCAAAAGTACAGACAAGCTGGTCAAACTATAGATCTAGACTCCTAAAAGACTCACTATCCATACCCAACAGATCCAAACCCTAAGCGTCCAAAACCAAAAACTCCTCCTCCTCCTCCTCCGGGTCATCCTTGGGGTCCTCTATCCAACCAGCCCATGGTCTAGCCACCATCTCGTCGTTAAAGTCCTCTATGAGGATCACCTCCACATCTACATCAATGGTGGTCGTAGTCACCACCGTCGTCTCCTGAGTCTCCAAGGGCACGATCCATTAATGCACGAGAGAAGAGGGTGTATAGACTGGAGAGGGGGGAGTAGCACGCTCCTCCTTCACCGCCACTAGTGAAGGTACTGGATCCGCTGCAGCCAATAGAGACGTTGGCATAGTTGTCGTACACGACGTCGAGGCGCTCATGTTGTCCATGACTGCAAAAATGGGGTAAAGGGAAGTCAAGTGTCCTCTTGTGCATTTTTCGGTCGAACCGAAAGCCCCTACTGTCGACTTTATCCTCAACTATCTGACCTGTATAGGTCGCACGCTCTGAGCGGGGGTCAACCACCCATGTGGACTAGTCAAGCTCATCCATGAAAATGAGGGTTGCCTCCCCCTGATGTGGAAGGTCGGCCCAAGGGTCCAATGACGCCTTCCCGTTCATAGTTTGATGAAGCGTCCACGTTTCATCCACACAAAATAAAGAAAGGTTCACTTTCAAAACATAAACATCACAGGTAATACGTAACAAAATAAAATATAAGTTCATAGTATATCTCAGTAATTCATTCCACATAATACATCAGTCTCAACTCAAGTCATACACAGTCATCAACCCTAAGGCCAGTCTATATGACATGCTCGTGCAAACCTCTATGATACAGATATAACGCCAGCTCCAACATGGTAGGTGGGACAATGACAATTATCATGTTGTCATGCCACTTATCTAATGACTCTCATCGTCATTAGATCTCAATTATGGAATCAACTCACGGTTGTCCTCGATCATCCAGTCTCAAGCTTGGCACATCACTGTCACCAAACCCTTGATCTCATTAATGTATGATATGCTTCACGATTAGTCACACAACGGAATCACTCGCATTGAGTCCAAAATCGTCACCTACAATAGTCTCACCCTTCACTTGAGTGGCTGGGATTACCAACTCATAGGGTACCAAACGATTCTTGTCTCGTCAGCAACCTACTTTTCGTTCTGCTTCTGCATTCAATAACAATCGATAATTTAACTCATACGAAAACATGTGATCAATTAAAGTGGCATACATTCAAGAATACATGTCATAGTTTATCATCATGCTTTGAAACTAAATTCACAATATCTCATCAATATTCACAGCATGAACACATGCATCATTGCAATATTTCATCAGTCGTTCAATCACGCACTTTAAGTGCCAGCAACAAGCTCTATCAAACAATTCTAATTCAGCAAGCATGTTATACATAAACACACACACACACTCACACATATATCTACATATTTTCATGCTATTTCAAATCTTGAAGTGCCCATATCATGGACGTTTTCCTTCCTCGCATCGAGCTCTCGATCACGATCTGGTACGTCCTCCGCACCTTCACAATATAACACCCACTTAGGCATTTTCCCAAAATGATAACGACTCGAAAGAAAACTATTACGCACTCGGTCGTCTAGCCTACGAGTTTTAAATATTTGTATTACAATTTTGAAATCAAAGCAAGGTACTAAAATCTTTTTAAAACCACAATCCACACTTAGTGAAACGTCATTATTGGACACTTAGTTTGACAAACACATACAACAAGTTCAAAACTAGTTTTGTTTCCCAACTTCACCCTAGTACTATTCTTGGCCAACAACCACAAAACAAGTCCATTTTTCTAAAATCATTTGCTCACCATCCCTTCATCTGTGATCTTCTTCTTCAATTCTTCAGGTTGTTGGGCTGATTCTGCAGCTTTTCCATTTGTTGAAGGTGCTGGTTCTTCATACCCCTTTTGGACTAACTCCAAGACATCCAAAGAGGTGAATAGAGTCTCCATTTTAACAGCCCAAAAATCATAATTCTCTTCTTCAAACAAAGGAACTTGAACATTGCTATTAACTGTCGAAGAGTTGCTTGTGGAAGCCATTTTTTTTGTTGTTTTTGCTGCAAGGATCTGCAGCTCTGATATCACTCTGTTGGTGGTATTTTAGAGGTGGTAATTGACACTAACACACACAAAGATAAGAGGCTGAATATTCATATATTTCTCTTGTTCTTTATTTCCAACTCATACACATGAGTATAAATAGTATAAGTAGTGATGATTACAACTATCAAAGAGTCACCACTACTAGGTACTTAATGCACCACTAAATACTCCACTAAGCACTGCACTAAGTGCTTCCACTAAGCACTAAGTGCTTCCACTAACATCAATGAAAATTAACTCATGTGTATTCACTTAGTGCTTTCACTTACACTAGTTTAATTTCCACTACCACTAACATGAAATCACCACATTAATCAACCTTCACTTTTGCCGAAAATTGATGCAGTAACGGATTCGACATTTCGATCAAAATATGAGCATAATCAAAACGCTTATTTTTTCATTGTCTTGTCCATAGACACGTAATTTCCAAAAGAATTACCTAATCCGCAAAGAACTGAATGCTCCCTGCTCCCAATGGCACCTTCCACACCCTCACCCATATCAAATTAGATGATCCGACAGTTAAATCTCGGCATGTCTTAATCCATCTCTTCCTTAGATTCGCATTCCAGAACAACATATTTTCCCCCCAACGCTTTCATCATGAAATTAGATAGGTCATTCCACAAAAAATAGTCATGTAAACATTCCAAACTTTGAACATCATACAAGGAGGCAACCGCACAATACTCAACCCACCGCTTCTCATCATCCTCCATTCGAATGTCCACTATGTGACTCTTCTCCCCCTTAATCTCTTGAGATTCCTCCTTTGAACGACTAGCATGCCCTTGGACCACGTATTTCATGTCATTGTGCTTGTCTCGTTGATACGATTCCCTGATTTCCCGATCCCCTTGGTAAAAAGCCTCCTTCACCTCTAAGTACACTCCTTCAAACAACAATCCATTGAATCGTCTAATGGCATCTCAAGCCTCCTGATTTATACTAAAACGTACAAAACCCACTTTTAACCTCCTCCTTTCCTTCTGGAGTTTCTGAGCGAAAACATGTTTCAGCCGCCCAACCTCAGAAAAAATGGCACCGATCATAAAGGAGGTGACCCTCTCATTGAAGCAATGAATGAAGATAGAGAAGGATTCTCTATCTTTTATGATGCGTTTATGCCAGCTCCTACCATCATGCCTCTGGAATCAACATGAAGAGTGGTTCTTCCAGACATTCTTTTTTCCATCACCACTGGATTCTCTAATCCTTCTTTCCTTTCAATCAGACCTTGAAACTCATGCCTCCTTATATGTTCTTCTTCCTTGAACACGTGAATCCCATAACCGTCCTCCCTCCGTGCTTCTTCTAGTATGACACCACCACCCCTTCACGCGATGGTTGTGATCCTTTCCTTGTAACTGTACCTGTTGCTCATCGTACCACCATGGTGGCCGCCCATTGCCGGTTGCTGCATCGCCACCTATCAGGTGGCTCCACTCACCTAGGATTCAAAACCCTAACAAAGCCCATTCTTCCAACTTAAAATCAGATTATTTTGAAATGATACTTTGATTAGCTTGGGTTTAATCTAGGTGGGTAAGACTTATTGGGGTTGGTGAGATTAAACCTTATTTTATATAATATATAGATAGATTTCCTAATTTGATTTACCCAGCTATATTTTTTAATTAAATATTAAAGGGTTAAATATGTTTTTGGTCCCTATACTTTGAGCGAGATTTGGTTTTAGTCCCTCGCCGGCGTAAAGGTGGATTTTAGGCCTCAGACTTTCTTTTTTATTTGGTTTTCGTCCCTGTCGCCGGCGTGGTCAACACCGGAGCTCCGTTTTGCCCACGTGGCATTGCCACGTCAATTATTAAAACACACGTGGAATTTTTTATTTATTTTTCATTTGAATGTAAAAAAAGAAAAACATAACTGTTCTTCTTCTTCCTCTCGTCGACGGTTCTTCTTCTTCAACCTTCCTTCCTTCCCTAAAGACGCCACCACCACCTGAGGCGCCGCCGTCACTGAACCGGCCACCACCATGGTCTCCTTCCCCCGTCGCCACTGTCCCCCTTCACCTCGAGCGAACCGCGTCGTCGTCCTCCTCCCTCTGTCCTCCGACACGACACGACGCTATCTCCTTCTCCCTTCATTTCCGGCCGAACCAGTGGACCAATGGAGAAACCATCACCACCAATGGAATCCCCACAACGTCCGCATCAAAACCCCTAAAGAAATTTGACGATCGGCCGCCGTCGACCGCCGCCGCCGCCGCCTTCATGGCTGTTTTCCGGCCAATCCTTTTGGCTTCTGAGAAAACGGGTTGCACGACGATGATCCTCGCCACGAGGAGAAGAGGATCCCATGGTCCTTTGTCGCCGCCGTCGTTCACCGTCATTTGCTCTTCTTGTTGTTGTTGCCTTCTCTTCTAAGACCAAAGTTGCAAACTGGGTTTGTTTTGTCTCAATTTGGGACTTTTTGGTTCGTCAATGGTGGGGATGGTTCTGTCTCGCTTCGTTTGATCTCGATCTGGCTCAATTTGGGTTGGTCTTGGTTCGTTAGTGCTTTGATATGTTCATGTGGTTGCATGTCTTTATGGGTTCATCTTCGTAATCTGGGTTTGTTCTTCATCTTTATCTATGTTTGTTCTGGCTTTCTTGCTCTGGATTTTTCTGGGTTTGTGAAGGTTTTCCTGGGTTTGCAATTGAGTTTTCCTGGGTTTGTGATTTGTGAAGTAATAATGCAACTCAAAATGGCTTGAATCTGGGTATAGAAATTGGTGGTTTTTTGGGTGATTTTGGGTTTGATTATTTATCAGTCTGAAATTTGGGGATTGCAGGTGGTGGTGGTGGGTGATGCGGTGGTGGTAGTGATGCAGGGTGGTGGTGGTTTGGGGAAGAAGAGGAAGAAGAAGGAGGAGGAGGAGGAAGAGGAGGAGGAAGAAGAAGAAGATGCCGTGGTGTGGGTCCATTGCAGGTGGTGGTGGTGGTGGTGGGTGATGCGGTGGTGGTGGTTTGGGGAGGAGGAGGAAGAGGAACAGGAACAGGAACAGGAAGAGGAGCAGGAAGAGGAAGACGAAGAACCTTCAGATTTCCCCTTCTTTTTTTTTTATTTTTTATTTAATAAATATGTAAAAAAAAAAAATAACTCCAGCAGTATTCATTAATTGACATGGCCTATGCCACGTAAGCACCGCCGTGACACGTAGGCACGGTGGTCAACGACAGACTCTGGCAGGGACGAAAACCAAACAAAAAAGAAAGTTTGAGGCCTAAAATCAACCTTTACGCCGGCGAGGGACTAAAACCAAATCTCGCTCAAAGTACAGGGACCAAAAACATATTTAACCCAATATTAAAATAGTAGTTTTGATTAAACACACTATTTTAAGTAATATATAATAGGTACAATTAGTTTTAGAACTATTTCCTAATTTGATTTCTCCAGCTATATTTTTCAATTAAATATTAAAATAGCAGTTTTGATTTAACACATTATTTTAAGTAATATATAATTTGTTGATTTGTTTTTTTAAAATATTATATCACGTAGGATATTTTAATTTTCATTTATGACTTGAATTTAAATAATAGATATAATTACATATTTGTGGGTCTTAAAAATAATCTCTCAAAATTATAATAAAAAATATTGTTATAATGAATTTAATTAATATGAATAGTAGGAACTTTTTATATGAACCCGAAAAATATTATAAATAAAATTATATTCTAAAAATTAAAAAATATTAAATCATATTAAAATAATATTATTAAATAAAATATAGGTTGATTTATTTATTTTTTAAATTATCTTTTGATAGGCAAAAGTACAACAATATTTTTTAAAAATTTTAAAAAATATGAAATCCATTAGATTCACAACCAACGACAACAATATATATATTTAGGTAGATTTTTTTTTAAATTATCTTTTGATAAATGCTAAAGTACTATATATTTGGTTTTTTTTTTAAATTATCTTTTGATAGGCAAAAGTACAACAATAATTTTTAAAAATTTTAGAAAATATGAAATCCATTAGATTCACGACCAATGACAACAATATATATATATATATATATATATATATATATATATATATATATTTAGGTACATTTTTTTGTCAACTAATGTTTTTTGAATAATTATACCAAAATTCACTTATCTTTTGTCTCCTCTGTTTGCAATAAGAAAGTTTTAGTTTTTTTTTAGCAATAAAAGAGCTTTGTTTTTATTTTCTACCATGAAAATAAAAAAAGCTTACTTTCATAATTTGAATCAAACATATAATATATATAATTCCTACCATGGTCAAACAATAGAAATTATTTTACAACAATTACTTATTAGATTGTCTAAATCACTCAAGGTAAATATTGGGTAAACTCACTTTAATCTTAGCCTCTTAGGTGACCAACATATTTTGACATGTATCATGAGATAGAATTTTGCATATCAAAATATTATTAGACCACCTAAACTATAGTAGTTTTACTTAAAAGTAGCAAACTATCAATTTAATTATATTTATATGAAACGGTTGTTAAAATCACACATTCTCGGAGTGTGTGCTCGGTAGTTTTATCTGAAACACCACACCTTGGGTAGCAAGGTTCACAATCAACACCCCTCTTCCTTGGTTGTGAACGTATCGAAACAACATCTTCAAGACCATGCCATGTAAAATGTGCTTCCCGCAACAAGATACATAGTCTTCCCCACACCCCCATTAACTTGCGTTTCAGATGATCCTGCAGCAGCGATAAGCTCCCAATCTCTAATACAGTGGTAAAAATATTTGACAGTGAAGTTCCCATCATCATGTGTGTTGGTTCAAACTCCTTGGATCGCACAGAGTAACTTAGGAGAAATTAGGGTTAGAAAGCACACAGAATCTTTGTTCACGTAGTTCGACCAATTTGTCCACCTCTGAGGCTATAGATGGCTATAGCTCCGATTTATTCAAAATAAATTGGGGTTTAAGTATTAAAACATATATATACAAAATTCTAATGTTACACGACAAAGTATCATTAAATCCTATCACAATCCCCTCGACCAATCAAATTCTAATTACAGCGGATATTATGGAGTCTTAGTGCTCATGAGCTGTCTTCGGCAGACCACGCATCTCTGACTCAGACGATGCCAAACAACTCAAAGGCAGACAATCCTAGCGTGTCTGTCTCGAACGATCCAAGCATCTCCGACACAGACGATGCCTAGCATCTCTTGCTCAGACGATGCAACTCTAATGAGCCAAACACAACAATTTCCACCTTGGCGAATTCTCCAACCCTTGTGAAGATCAGCTGCTTTCTCTCAGGATTTTGATTTTCGGGATTGGGTTCCATATCTGTTTAACACTGTGAAATATGCAAAAAATCCAAGCAGTGCTTGAACTTGTTGGTGACTAGCTTGGTCAACATATCAGCTGCATTCTCAAACGTATGAACCTTTTCAAGTCGTATCTGCCCTGACACAAGCAACTCTCTGATCTTGTGAAATTTCACATTAATGTGCTTTGTCCTCGCATGATACACCTGATTGTTCGCCAAAAAAATGGCACTCTGACTGTCGCAATCAAACTGAACTCCACCTTGCTCAACACCCAACTCTTTCACTAACCCTGTAAGCCGCAATGCTTCTTTTGCTGCTTCAGCTACAGCCATGTACTCAGCTTCAGTTGTGGACATAGCCACTATGGATTAAACAGACGACTTCCAGCATATTGGTCCACCTGCCAAGGTAAAGACATACTCTGTTGTAGACCTCCTATTGTCTATGTCACCTACATAGTCGGAATCAACATATCCACCAACTCTTGCTCGTGGGCAGAGACTCTCTCACTAACTTCTCACTAGAATTGCTCTGTGAATCTGTGCCTTTCCATGAAGCAGAAAGGCCCTATTTAAAGGAAAAATTGCAATTTACTGTTTCTACAGTACTGGTAACTGACTGGCACTATTCACTACAGTAAAATGGTCAACTTTGCTACAGTAAAAAAGTCAAAATTACTGTAGCAATAGTACATGGAAAATTGATATTTTACAACAATAATGGTAAAGTTGCAGAAAATTGCTAAATGTTTGGTGCAAAGACGCCAAAACAGTCATCTTCGTTCAAGTAGCAAGTTTCTTCGATTGAGGATGTTGAAGACCCTTGGGATGAGGATGTCTTCTTCGCTTGGATTGTGGAGGGTGAAGGTAAATCTTGTTTTTCCTTACCCTGTTGCAGAAGTGCGAGGATATTTTGAAGATTGGACAGGACATCATCTTCTGAGGATGATGCTGCAAGGGCTGCTGCAATTTGAGCCTTTTGGTTGAGCAAAAGACAAGTCTTGGGATCCGCCGCTTGTAACTTCTTTGGATTGTTTTTAAACCAAATGGTAACATTCTCAGCAGAGGCCTTTGACCCATCAAACCGAGGCCACCATTTGACAAAAGCTTGTTTTTGAAGCATTGGCAGGATATTTGGTATTGAGTCCTGTACCAACTTGTACTGCCAAGAGAAAACCCAAGACAGTGAAAAATTGATAACAAAATTTAATTCCAGCGGGAGATTGTCATTCTCTTTGTTAAATCTTTTGGAGAATACTTGGTACCCGTCTTGAACCTCAGAAGGAAAGATCTGAGGGATTGGACCAAAGAAGTCCCACCATTGGAGGAACCAGTTTGGGAAAGTGTATTTATTTCCTGATTTAAAGTAGATTAACCAGGAATGTTTGAAAAATTGGTTTTGGAGACCAAGGATCAAATGATCCCATGCTCTAGTGTAATCCCAATAGGTAAAACCTATAGGATCAAAGTTGCCGGAAAACTTCCGGGGTTTGTTGGGATTTTGTCCCTAGGAAGAGGGGGTAAGAACTTGAAGTATTTGGAGAGTAGAATGGGTAGTTATACTCTCATCTTTTGGGTCTTTGTAATGCTTGATTGAGACTGATTCAGTATCAATAAGGATATACTCATAGAATATCCGGGTTTTATTGGGAGCTATTGGAATGTAATGGAAACCTAAAGGGAAGATTTTTGCAGGGATTCTATTGGGTACTTTGTCCCAATATTCAGGTTCTAACCTAATAACAGGCCAGAATTTGTTTTTTGGGATATATTGGCTCTGGCTGGATTGGGGTGGAGCAGTTTGGATTGGTCTAGGATTGGCCCTAGTGATTTGATTCTTTTGCCTTTGGATTATGACATCCAAAGATTCCAGATCTTAGTCATTTTCATCATCGGCAATACTGGCCCAAGTCTTCTTTGGTAAGGAAGTTAGGCCTATTTGTTGAAATGCTAGGTTTGTTTGGATAGGGAAGGCGTAGTCTTCTCTAGTTTGCTTGGAAATTTGAAGGTTGGAGGAAATTTGAAGGTTGGAGGATTGATCTTTCTTGGTTGGAGGCCCAGAGGCTTGCTTTTGGGTTGGTGACCCAGATTGATTCTTAGCAGTCTGTCCTGCTAATATTAGCTTTGTTTTTCCGCTTCCTCTAGAGGAAGTGGATCTAGTTTCCATTTCCCTGTAAATATTCACGAGTAAGATAGTCAGGGAGAGAATTCTCTGCGCCTTTGAGATATTCAATTTCGAAATCGAAAACGCTTAAAATGGCTTGCCATCTGCAAAAATATGTTTTGATGCAAGATTTTTAACATCCTTTTGTAAAATGTCTTTTGCAGATTTACAATCAACGCGAACTAAAAATTTTTGATTTAATAAATCAGATTGAAACTTTGAAATTGACAAAACAATTGCTAAAACTTCTTTTTTAACAGTTGAATATTTCTGCTGTGCAGGGTTCCAATGTTTTAAGGTAAAGGCGATAACTTGCTCTTTACCTGAGACTTTCTGTTTGAGGATACCACCATAACCTATGTTAGAGGCATCAGTTTCAACAATTTTGAAGGTTTGAGGATTGGGCAAGTAAAGACATGGGAGATTTTTTACTTGAGATTTAATTTGCTTGACTACATTTGTATGAACATCTGTCCAAGGAGGAGGGTCCTTTTTTAAACGATCATGGAGAGGTTTGATTAGATTACTCAGTTGAGGGAAGAAGTCAGAAACATAATTAAGACATCCCAGAAATCTTTGTAATTGAGTTTTATCAATTATTTGATTTGGAAATTTATTAGTGAATTCAATCGCACGATTGATAGGAACAATTGTACCTTGGTAAATATTATGACCGAGAAACCTAATCTGAGTTTGGAATAAGGTGATCTTTGTTTTAGAAACAGCAAGGCCATTTTTCTTTATTATGGAAATAAATGTTTTAATATGTTTGAAATGTTGATCAATAGATTGGGAGAATATTAAAACATCATCAATGTAAACTATAGCGAATTTAGAGTAAGGATTAAAAATTTCGTTCATTATTCTTTGGAATTCAGATGGAGCGTTTTTTAACCCAAAGGGCATAACATTCCATTCATATTGACCAAAAGGAACTGTAAAAGCAGTCTTGTACCTGTCTTCCTTTTTAATTTGTATCTGCCAGAATCCAGATTTCATATCAAATTTTGAAAAGATTTTAGCATTATGAAGTCTATTTAAAAGATCTTTTTTATTAGGAATTGGGTACCTAATCCAGCAAAGTGCTTCATTAAGTGGTTTATAATTAATAACAAGCCTGGGTGTTCCTCTTTCAATTTCGGCCTGTTTATTAACATAGAAAGCAGCACAAGACCAAGGGCTCTTACTACTACAAATTAGACCTTTATTTAAAAGATCCTTTACTTCCTTTTGACAAAATTGAAGGAGTTCTTCATTCATTTGAATGGGTCTAGCTTTTGTAGGGATTTGAGTTTTTTTGAAATCTTTTTCGTAAGGGAGGTCAACAATATGTTGTTTTCTTTCCCAGAAAGCATTAGGTAAATCAGAACAGATAGAAGTTTCTATTTGTTCTAAGAGTTCTTTTATCTTTTGTTGAACAATGGGTTGTTGTAATTGTTGTTCAATGTTCTTAAAAGATATTTCTTCTTTCAGAAAATTTATTTGATTTTCCTTATAAGAAATTGGATTTAAGTCCCTGATAATAGGTTTTTTCAAAAACTTAAATAAGATTGGATGTCCCAAATGTTGGGTGATAATCCCTTCTTCTGTGGTTTGATAAGGGAAAAGGGACATTATAAAAGGTGTTCCTAATATTACTTTATTTTTTAGATTTTTTACTAGGAGGAAAGAAGTTTCAATTTTAAGGCTTTGATTTTCAATTGTTGCTGAAGATAATTTGTAATTGATTTTTAATTTAGAGCCATTTGCAGCACTAAGTTGTTCTGAAGTTTTCTCAAAGTATTTTATAGGGATTAAACCTTCTAAAATGCAGTTTGAGTCAGCTCCTGTATCAAAGAGGGCTACTGTTTCAAGTATAAAACCTTTAATGTTGATTTTGATGTTTATATAAAAAATTTGAATCTTAACGTAATTAATCAAACCATAATTGATTAATCCTACTAGTTCATTTTCAGAAACATCTGGAGAGTTTTGAGAAGGAACAGATGCTTCAGAAGAAGAATCATCTGACCAATTGTCCTTCCAATGTTCTAAAATTACTTGTTGTTTAGCTTGCAATTGTTTCAATTCTTTGATTTCAATTTTTAGTCCATTAATTTCGAGTTGGAGGTCTTGGATGGTGACGGGTTTAGTGCTAAATTTTTCTAACCACTTAAAAGTATCTTTGAGATTGAATTTGTTAGCTACTAAAGGATTTTTGGGAGGTTTAGTAATTAGGGTAGATTTTAACTTTTCTAAGTACCTTTTCTTTTCTAGAGGATCAGGGATAGCATTTATCGCTTCAAAGAGCAGGTCCTGCTCTTGGGTAATAACATTAATCTGACCAGAAGAATCTGAGTCAGATAAGTCGTCATTTTGGATTTGATTTAAATTTTCAGAATCGGAGTTATCTGAGTCTTGAGAAGATTCAATTAATAGATTATTAATTTTATCTTCAATTTCTTGATCTAAATTTAGGGACTTGATTTTTCCCTTCAGTCTACAATATCTACTGGTGTGTCCAGGTTTACCACAACTATAGCAGATAAAGGGTTTTTTATTGGGCTGAGGATTTGGTTTATCAAAAACTTGTTTGTTAGTAGATTGTCTTGGTTTAAATTTATTAGACCGTCTTCTTTTGTGGTATTGAGGTTTGGATGGATCATAGTGGTGTTTTGGTTTAGGTTTGGGTCTTGATTTACTAGCGCAAGGTAGACCAAATTGCTCACAGAAAGTTCCTAATTCTTTTCGGTGGTTGGTTTTCTCTTTGGCTAGTTGTTGCTGGATTTTGTCATCTTGACATATCTTGAGTGCAACCTTTTGGATTATGGCAATTAACTGTCCATAACTTAATTGCTCATAAGGAATTTCACCATTGGGGTTTTGGTTCCTAAGTTTTTCTCGAACCTTGTCACTAAGAGATTTGGGAAGGCCAGCTAAGAATTTTTCTTTCCAAAAAGCTTGTTGGCTGTCTTCTCTTGTATAAACCCTGGTTAAGAAGGTGTCTTTATACCACCTAAAATCTCCTAAGGATTTACACTTAAGATTGGCTAAGAGTTCAGCAGATCTATCTTTAATTAGAGAAGGGTCTCCGATAAAATGTTGAGCTATTGTAAAGATTAAGGTATTGACAGCATCAGGGATACTTTCTCCGTTTTCTAAGATGGGAGTTCCATCTGACTCTAACTTAACAGCGTTGAGGATTAAGTATTTTTCCTTGTCATTTAGGTAATTATCCCACCAACCTTTGAGTTGGCCACAAAAACCTGCAACTAAGATTTCAACTATCATGGTTTTTGGGCAATTATTTGAAGTTTCGTAGGCAGTAGCCACCATAGTCATGTTTTGAAGAATCTTAGTTATTCCATACTCATTTTCTCCATCTATGTTCCATTCATAGACATTATTAGCACTGAAACTCTTGAAATTAGTTTCTTTTTCTTCTAATAAGAGATCTGGAGCTGTTGCTCTAGAATAATAAAGTTTGGTTGGTTTTCTCCAATTGAGTTTTGGTTCTGTTATGATAGGATTGATAATTTGTTGTGGCTGATTATCAGAATTTGTATCTTCTAAAGTTTCAGAGGATGAAGATGAGGATGAAGATGATTGTCCTAACATATTGATAGATTTATTCTTATGAGGAAGAGGAGTTGAAGGAATAGCTTGATCAGGTGTATCAGGGGCTACAGCTACAGCTTTGTAGAGTTTTAATTGTTCATTGATCATGGCGAGGAGTTCACCATGTTCTTCTACTTCTTTCTTGATCTGCTTTGTAGGATCAGAAGTATATACAGATTTTTTGAGTTGTGTAGAGACCTTATAAGGTTTAAACAAGGGTTTTTCTATTTGGATTGAAGATTCTGGTTGTTTGGAAACTACCGGAGAGGCTTTTTCCTTTCCTTTAGCAGATTCTCCTATGGTTTGAAGATATTTGTTTGTATAATTGGATTGTTCCATGAGATCTTTAATATCTTTGGCTGTTATAGGTCCTTCTTCTGCTCTAGTTTTGAAAGGAGATGCTAAAACAGGGTTATTTTGATCCTTACTTTTAAGAGTAAAAGGAGCTTTTGGGGGAACTTCAGATTGGATAACTTGGCCTTCTTTTAGATGCCATTCTGTAATAACACCTAAAAATTTAACATCTTTAAATGGATAAGTTTTCTCTCTTTTAATGGTGTAAGCATTGAACCAGATAAAGAAAGGGATATTGGCATGAATTTTTTCGAGATGATTATAGAATTTTTTCTTGATTTGTTTCTTCTTGGTTCCTTGATAATGTTTGAGAAACCATTTTCTTTGAGATATCCAACTTTCGGAATAAAAATCTTTCCTAAGAAAGTCTTTATCAAGAATAAATTCAGATGATATTGTCATAATATCATAACGTTCATTAAGAGATGAATAAGTAGGTGATTGAACAGTTCTTTGGTCTTCTTCATCTTTTTGATAAGAAGTTTTTACAGGGGTTGTTGTCTCAAATCCCTGTAGATGGATAGTCGAACCATCTTCAGAAGGTTCTGGCTTGGAAGCATTAATAAATCTATGAGAAGAGAAAGATCTCCTAGAAGGAGCAGATTGGAAATCTTCGTTGGATTTAATAGATCTTGGAAGGGAGAAGGAATTTCTTCTATCAAAGACTAAGTCGACTTGACCTGTCTGATGTTGGATGATATCTTGGAATTCTGGGGTGATTCTGGGTAAGGCGGGTGTCGCCTTCTCCAAAGACCATTTTTCTGGGAGTGTGATATCATTCCACTGTATTGTTTTAGGTATAATAATATTGGCTTTACTGGTATCAGTAAGAAATAAAGTTGTTTCTCCCTGTTTTTCACAATTTGTTTTAACAAAGTTAGATTTTATTGAGTTCATAACTTTATATTGGACTCTGTAGGCTAAGGCTATGGGTATTGATCCTTCTTTCATATCATACCCATAGATTTTGATGTTTCTATCTTTATATATATTTTTCTGGGGTGATTCTGGGTATTGATTCTAAATAAATATATATATATATATATATATATATATATTTATTTATTTATTTATTTATTGCTTGCGGAAAAAACTATGTTAATCATAAATGAAATTATGTAATATTAAGATAGAAAATATTTAGTTAATCATAAAAACTAACATTATTTATAAACAAATTATAACTTATTGACTGTTTCAAAACTGATTTTTTTGGTACATGTTTCAAAACCGACTGATTTTTTTACGAGAAGATGTAAACTTCATTAAAAAGGTAAGACCCTCTATTTTTAGTATTTATATTTTGGTCCCTAGAGTCTGAAATATTTATGTTTTGGTCCGTGAACTATTTCATAGTTCAGTTCTAGTCACTGTTAGACCTTTGCTTGAATTTTGTTTTTGGTGGTATTGTCTTCTTGAGATTTAATATGAAAAAAATCCTAATAGATTTGAGTGATACTTGCGTAAAAGAATATATTTGCTTGAATTATAACAAGATGAGCTTTATTTTAGTGGTTGAGACTTAGACATTTTGGTTATGTGACGAGGGTTCGAATCTTGGTTAAAGCTAACTTTATTTCATCTTCTTTTCTTATTAATTTCAACATTTAGGGGGAGGAATGAAGAGGGAATATTCTTTTGTGCTTAGAGATAATTTTCTGATTTCTTTACTAATAAATAAATTAAGTAACAGAATTTTTTTTAACCGAAAACGAGACCGAATACGTTCTGTTAGTGTTTGGAGCTTTCAAAGGAAGAAGTCAGCCCACTCTCCCCTAATTTCTTTAGGGTTGGGCGAGCCACACTCAGCCATTTTGGCTGAATATCCCCTCTTGATTCTGCTGAGTAAAAGAATTAAATTCAAAGAAAAAGAATAAAACATCACCACTATTTGAGATAGGAATATGCTGCTGAAAAATAGGAAACAAGGCTGAGAAATAACCTCCCACTTAACCCTAAATTTCGTGCAACATATAGGAGAGAGTATTCTGAAGTTGTTTTCCACTTTCTCACCCTTGTTGCTGCTGCCAAGTTCCCGTCTGCATTCTTCTATTGCTATTTCTTTTCCCCTTGCTGCTGTGTTTCCTTTTGGAGAAGACCCTAGGACTCTCTAACACTCTCTTGCAGAGGCTTCCCACTTATTCTTACCGAAGCTTGAACATGTGAATTCCTTCCATTTCTGAGACAAGGACAGACGTTGGAGCGTAGAGGACGAGCACAAGCTTGTACATTCATTTTTGGGGCCATATTCGAGGTTGGTTCATCTCAAAACCCTTGCTCCTCTACTCTAGAAAATTTAGGGCTTTTAACGTTGAAATTCCTAATTTGAATAAAATTGATTTTTGGCATGTTTAAACACTAGAAAATGATGCTAAGTAATGTTGGATAAATTTTTATAAAAACCCTTGGTGAAAAACTCTTTTCGGAACTTAAACGGTGAAAAATTGTGTTTTTGGTCATCCTGGACAGAGAGCCAACGCATGAGCGCTGGCTCCTGGCGCCTAGGCATTGGGAACTGGGTTCCTAGGCAGGGAGCCAACGCATGAGCGTTGGCATCCCAACGCACATGTGTTGGGCTTCTGCCAGCCCAGTGCTGTTTTTTTTTTTTGTTATTTCGTTTAATTGGGTTTTTGGGGTTTTTCCTTCTTCCTTGTGATTGATTGAGGGTGTTATATGTTTATTATGATAGGTGGGACTTGGAGTTCATGCAAAGGAATAGAAGGTAAGAGTAACTCATGTCCTAGAGAATCTTGAGTCATGCATGTTATATGTTGATTGAATTGAATATGAGATGAATGTGACTGAGTTTCTACTGTATGATGAACATGCTATGTTGTTGCAAACTGTTCTGGATTATATGATTGAGGTTGGGATGTTTCATGGTACGTTTTATATCATGATTGATTGCTGGAGATATACCTTGACTAATGATAGTGTTGTGTTGAACGAATTGATACTATGTTGTTGAGGATTTGAGGAACTGAAATGTTGGATGATGACAATTTAATTGTGCTAACATATCATGACTGTTGGATTTTTTGAGGAACTGTTGTTCATGAATTATTGTGGTTTGTCATGGCATGTGCATCTTTTAGGTTGATGACGGTGGGGTGGACGGTAATTGCCATGTGACCGACGAAGGCGGTGGGGTGGATGGTAATTGCCATGTGATCCTTGAGGGCGGTGGGGTGGACGGTAATTTCCACGTGACTGTGCCTGAGGACAATGGGGTGGATGGTAATTGCCAAACGATGTTTTTGGCCATAGTGAGCATATAGATTTGAGGAACTAACAAGCATGAACTGTTGCTATGTTACTGGTTATGGTTTATAAGTTGAATATGATTTCTGCTACTGCTATATTTGTTGTACTGTTTTAATTTCTTTTAAGCATGTTGCTCATTATTGCTTTGATGTTTGTTTTAGGAGTTAACCATTTTTGCTTTCTTGTTTGTTTGTCTATTGTCTGGGCGCTTAACGCTATAGATTTAAAGCGCAAGATTTTAATGAAGATTTAATTGGAGCAGTTGAGGAAGTGGCTAGGAGATGATTGAAGACTTTTAGATTATTTATTATTTTTCCGCTGCTTATTTGTTAAATGTTTTAGCACAAGTGTGGTGCAACACTAATTTATTTTATTGCGCGATGTTTAATTAATTATGAGAATTATTATTATGAGTAAATAATTATTAAGCGACGAAATTGTTTTTGAAAATTGAGTTATTTTGAGAGAGGTTTATTAAATTCCGCTTATTACTATTGTGACCCTCAACCTGTAATTGGGGCGTTACAAAAAATATGGGGAAGAATATCCGAGAGAATAAAAGATTGAATACAAGTCGGGGCAACATTCGACCAAGACTCATCCTCATGAGCGAGTGAATACTTAGCAAGGCCATAAGCCGCATTATTTGATTTCCTATAAATATGAAAAGCTCAATTGAAACAAACTGGGAAAACAGGTACCTGCGTGTCATTAGAAAACAGGTTGGTGAAAAAATGTTGTGCCTCCTCCTTTAGGACAGCCGCATCTGTGCACCACACGTTGTCACCCACAAAACATCCCATGAATTTTATTCTGTTTCCTCCTGATGACTGTCTGTGTGTGGAAGAACTTTGTACTCTTTTCTTCAAACTTTACCCACTTCTCTCTTGACTTCTGGAACCACAAAAACTCCTCCTGTAGTAAAATCTGTTCATATTCTTCTCGGAGGGATTTTTCAAGGCGACGGGTTGACTCAGTCTCCCTCACGTCAAGCTCTGTTTGAAGTCCTTGTAAACGTCTCTCTACCCTTTTCTTCCTCAAATTTATGCTGCCAAAGGTTTGTTTATTAAAAGCTAAGGATGCCTCCATTATATGGTGTACCCATGCCGCCTGAAAGCGAAATGGGCGATTTCCTCGACTCCCCAAATCTGTCATACATCTCAGAAGGACAGGGCAATGATCAGAGTACACGCGCAAGAGGTGTTCAACATATGCCTCGGGAAAGAGATGTCACCCAACGCTCTATCCAGCCTTTTTGCCATAGACTTCCTACCGTCCACTTTTCTCTCCCACGTGAATCTACTTCCTGTAAAACCCAAGTCTATGAATTCGCACTCATCCATCATCCCTAGCACTCGCATGGCTCTATTGTGACAAAAGCTTCCACCCACCACTTTCACCGACGAGTAAACCTCATTAAAATCACCAAGTTCTATCCAAGGATCCAAGAACTATTGGCGAAGGAATCTTAGGTGCCCCCAAAGCTCTTCCCTTCTAGTTGGGTTCGGACTCGCATACACGATTGAGCAGAGCCATTTATGAAGGCCCCGCCAAATAGATACCGTGACCACTTGAGCATGGATATCCACGGGCTATATGACGAGGGGACTAGAGGAAGGTGCAAGAATCCAAATACCCCCTCTATGACCCACCGCCTTCGAAGCACAAACAAGTTCATACTCTACTCCTCTCCAGAAAGATGCCACTTTCTCAGATAGGCAATGAGTTTCAACAACCGCGAAGATTGAAGGATGAAAAGTACGAATTAAGTCCCTTACCATTTGCTTGCCATGAGCACCAACTACTCCTCGTATGTTCCAAGCAATAACTCTAAGGTTGTTGCTATCCATAACAAATCATGTTGGCATGCTCGTCCAAGACCAAGGCTGCTACGTCTTTGGTGCTTGGGTAGAAGCTCCACTTGCTTCTCCTGGATCAAAGGTAGAACGTTTCTCAACATACTCGTCAGCCAACATGTTGTATCGGTTACGCCCTAGATGCTGCAGATTCAACATCGTGCATGCCCCATTACTATGTTTGAACACCTTCGTCTTCCCCATAATTCGAATGTTTGTGGCTGTTTCAGGAGTTGTTGTGGCCGCAATCATCTTCCCCATATACCTCTCTAATTTGCGTCTAGGTTCATCATTGAATGAAAAACCTTTCCTAATTCATTTCTTACCATTCGCAGCAACCACGTCATAATTACTACGTCTTGTATTTAAACCGAAATTAAACTGCATTATTGTAGACTCGTCCAAACCAGGAATGTTATCTGAAATTGCGGATTTATTTCCTTTCTTGGTAGATCCACGCATAGAAGGAGCAGTGGCTGGATTTTCAGAAACGTCCAAGTGCAACGTACCAGGATTTCTCCCCATAATTTCAGTTTTGTTTTTAGCTGGTCCACGCATTGATGAAGCATTAACTGGTTGTTTCACATTCAAATTCTTTCTCCTCTTGTCCGCAATGAGCCAGTTACCATGTGCAGAATCTGGAAAATCAATTCCCTTAATGGCAGTTCCACCATTCTCGCCTTCTTCCATGCTATTGTTCCCTAGGGCATTAACTCTCACGTTGATTGAAGCCTGGCCCCTCTTCTGTGCTTCCTATAGTGCCTGCTTGTTAACTGTAGTCGCCGATGCCGGGATGGCAACAATCGCTGGTGAGTTTGTTGGAGTGGTCTTCTGTTGCGGCTTGGTGTAGTTACGCGCAAGGTGCCCGTAACAGCCACAGTTAGAGCACAAGATATGTAGTCCTTCATACTCCACTTTATACCAAGTTCCCCAAAGACATACCATACCAACCACTGGTTAGTCAAGGTTGATTTAGACACATACGCGAGCGAAGCGTCCTCGCTGCTTATCCGTCGTATTCGTGTCCATTTTGATCGGTTCTCCGACACTCGTGGCTAACGTCATGAAGATACTTTCATCATAAAACTGGAACCCCAAACCCGGAGTCCGTATCCATACCATTTTAATCTTCGAGTTTGCGGCTGCAAACTACGGTGTCCACGGCTTGACTGAAAGATAATGATAATAAATCATCCAAGGGGCTCCTGCCATCGCTTTCTCCCTATCCTCATCCTGGTCGAATTTGATGAGGAAGTAACCATGGTGGATATCACGAACTTCATACCCTTCACCTGGCTTCCACATCGCCTTCACCTTCTCGCACAGAGCGTTGTATCCAATATGCTTCCCTAGCAACTTCACCACCAGACACTTCTCTTATGGCTTACAAACTTGTTTGTAAACGGACTCATCAACGAAATCAAAACAAGGAAAGAGACGGTTCCCTCCTAGAAGCTCTCTCTTCATGACTCCATCCTTAACGAGATTACACACCACCTTTTGAGTAGTCTGTTCTATGCCAAGAACCTTCTCCTTGAATGGAGGTTTCTTCATTGTCCCCTCTAGCGGCTTCACCATCAGTCGGGGTCCCTTCTCCCTACCAATCATGCCTTCGCTCTTAACCTCCATAATGGTTGCACTAAAACGAATATGCACTAAAAAGTTAAATGTGAGTAAAATGCTAATTGTTAGTTACTCCTTATAACTTTCTATTAAAAGAATCTAAATACAATAAATAAATTGATTTATTTCGATTTTAGAATTGAAGGAAATTAATGGAAATGTTAGCATTCTTTTAAAAGAGAAAAGCTAAATAAATAAATAAATTTATTTCAAATTTTGGATTGAAGGAAATTAATAGGAATAGAGTCTAAGAAGCTATTGAAAGGGGTAGTAGCAGTTGTTGCAATTTCATGCTTATAGCTTTTGCTTTAAAGTATTATTTTTATATAGATTATTATAATTATAATTATAATTATAATTATAATTATAATTATTATTATTATTATTATTATATAGATTAGAAGATAGATTGTATAGATAGATATAATATAATATAATATATACCAAGAGAAATTAAGTGGATAACATATAGACAATAATGGTTTATCTTTTGTTTGAAATTTTGAAGAAGTGAGTAATTATAGATCACAATGATTATCTTATATTTGAAAATTTAAAGATAAGACGACGCTTTAGTTTAAAATGGGTATCTACATTTATCATGAGAATTCAAACAATGGCATATCGAATACAATATCTTATATCAAGGATTTGTGACCCGTGTGATGTACGGGAGAAATTCATTTTTGTTTAAATGTTGCATCATTAATTTAGTTTTTTTTTTTTGAAACTGCATCACTAATTTAGTTATTCATGTAATAATTGAAATAATTATTTCGGAGAGTTGAGATATGAGCTAATAGTAGACATAGAGAATATTCTAATTTTTTTGCAAATGTAATAGTTAATAAAAAAATGAGAATAATGATTGTCGTGATCAATTTTCTGAAATATACCCTCTATATTTTTTATTAATTGTGATTTTAAAGTTCAAACACATGATTAAGAAAGTGCATTAAAGTTCACGTTTTTATTAAATTTATAATCTAACTTCCTAATATGCTCTTTATTTAATTCTGATTTTTCAATTTTCCGATCACCATTAAGAGTTATACTAAGTTAGAAGTATAATTGGTAAAACATAGTTAAAATTCTTAAAATTATAAAAGTGACAGATAAATAGAAAAAAAAATTCAAAATAGTAACAAATATTCAAGAACAAAAAGATAAAGAGTAGTAAGCACGTGCAAATGAAATTGTAGAAGTAGAAAGGTTTTTGTCCCATGAATTAAATTCTTTATTTTTGTTTCATCATTAAGCACTTTGAAGTGAGATTTAAATTCAACATTAAATGTTTTAAATTTTTGACTTCTATATAAATCCTAAATGATATTAATTCATAATAATAAGAAACCACTATTTTTATTTCTTATTTTAAATATGTTAATTAATTGAGATGTAACAAATATGTATTTTTAAGACATATTTTAATAATACTTTTTATCATTTTTCTTTATTTTAAATTTTAAAATTACATTATTAATTTCTAAAGTTTTTTTTTTTTATAATTTCATGGTTTTAAATTTACAAACAAAATGAAATATCATGTTAAGAATAGTAAATTTATTTTATAACTTAGCATTTGTAAACAGAATTGTAGAAGTGAAAATATTTTTGTCTCATAGATTAAATTTTGTACTTTTGTGTCAGGCACTTTGAAGTGGGATCCAAATTCAACCTTTAAGGTTGTAATTTTTTTATTTTCTATATAACTCCTAAATGATATCAATTCATACTATGTAATGTAACCTAAAAAAATTCATAGTATGTAATACTCATAACCCACCTTTGTTAATTAAGAGTATTCTTATAAATAATAATTAATTCACCTCAAATTTTAAATTGGTTTTTATATAAAGGATTATGGTGCACCTCCAATTTGACTCTTATAATAAAGAACGGAGGGAATATTCATTTTTTAAATGAGAAATAATCTATATATGTAGAAATAAATCATTAAAATTAGTTTATAATTCTTAATTCTATATATTTACTTTAAAACAATTATATTTTCAAAATTAAAACAAAATTAGATAGTCTACATTTTAATTTTAAAATAAATATATTTGTAAATTTAAATTCAGTTAAATTCGATTAGAATTTACTTATAATGCTAATTTTAAAATTAGCATATCATGTGTGAGGTTGATTGTGCTGATTATTTGATGGCTTTGGAAGATGATAGTGGGAACCAATTTTTTCCCATCATCCATAATATCACAAAGCTGATTCATCGAGATTGGTCAGTCTCTATCCTTAGGATTCATCATGACAGCAATTCAACAACGGATTGGCTTGCGTGTTTGGGTGCTCGCTCTTTTGCTTCACGAGTTTTTGTTGAGTTAGAGTCTCTCTTTGTGGACAAACTCTCTAGGTGTTTCTAAGTTTTTTTTGTCTTTCTCATTGTTTTCCAATAAACAAATAAAAAACCATCTTCAATGATACATTGAGACATTACTTTCTCCACTACCGCTCTAGGGTGCATTTAAGTGTTTTTTAACTTTTAACAAAATCATGCAATTAAAAGTGCATTTAAGAACCACAAGGTGTGGTGTAATAGGTAGTTCACTTCGTCTCTTAACATGAGTTCGAGAGTTCGATCCTCGTCCATAGGAATAAAAGGGCATGTTGTGGCCAGCGGTTTAGTGTGAGCACCCGAGGAGAATGAATTAGTCGCTATTGTTGGCGGTAGATACCCTGATTTCAAAAAAAAAGTGCATTTAAGCTTTTGTTGTTGGTTGTAGCTATGTTTAGCATGCCTAGTTGAAAAGCTAACTGATAGTTGAAAAATTAGCTGAAAGCTTATAAATTAACTAAAAACTGAAAAACTATCTGATTGAAAAAAAAATGTTTGGTAAAACAAGTTGTAAAACAATGTGAAATTATAAAATAACATAAAGGACATTCTTCTATAATTCAGTTTATTTTTAACATTACTTTACTTATACTTCAATACCTATAAGATATTAATATTAAAGTGAATACCTCTTTAAATAATATAATTTAGTTCAAATTATTTATGAGCAGGAGATGAGTTTGATAAAAAATATTATAATTTATGTTTAGTGTTTTCAAAAATTTAAAATGATGATAGTGGAATTTTAATAAAATGTTAAAAATAAGAATGAGAATAAATTTGATAAACTTTAAACTAGCAATAAGCTGCCTCAAGTTGGTTATTAAAAAAATATTTAGCTACTGAAATAAACTCATTTACCAAACAATTTTAAAGAGCTTTTAAATTAGTCAAATAAGTTTTAAACTAGTCAAATAAATTTTAATCTAAGTGAAACATAGTTAATAACTTAATATTATCACGCCTTAAAAAAAACTTAATATTATCACGTAATTTTGGATGTTAAAGATAATGATAATCTACCTTAACAAACAAGATAATGATGGTGATTATCGTGTTAAAATAAATAAAATGCAACAATAGATTTTTTTTTAAAACTAAAATGCAACAATAGATTTTTTTTAAAAACTAAAATGCAACAATTGATAGATAAAATCATAATATATGAGTACCTATTAATTTCAAATTTAAGAGGAAGATGACAAAATCCATGAGATATAATAATAATAATAACAATAACAATATAAATAAACAAAGTAACAGACTGCCATTACCTTTCTCTCCTTCCTCTCTTCTCTGTCGGCTATATATCTGCATCTGAATCTCTCTCCCCTGTGTTCCCACCCAAAAACACGCTCATTCCACATTCTCTCCAATTCTCTCTCCTCGATTCGTCGATCCGCATCTTCGATCCTTTTCCTCTGCACTCGCGCTTGATCCGACTCTGCATCTCCGTAAGTCCCAATCTCCGCCATTGCTAATTTTCGATCTCAATCAACCAACCAACCGTCGGGTTCGATCCGTTGAGGCGGACGCGCATTTTCGCGAATTCGATCCAGAAAACGCGTTTGCGTTTTGAGTTTCTCTTCGTTTGAGTTGTGATCTCACTTGCTTGTGTTGCAGGAGCCGCAATGACGGAGGAGAAGGAGGTGGTGACCGCGCGCGGCGGAGAAATCTCCGAGAATGGCGGCGATCACGGCAAGATCAAATCCGAACACTGCAATGGCGTTGCTCGCGCGAACGAGGTAGTGAATGGCAATGTCGGTGGAAAGGCTGACTGCGACGGTGCCGGGGAGTCTGTTGCCGTCGCCGATTCCGGTGCGTCGGATCCGGCCGTCATCGTCGTCGATGGCAATGGTTCGGTGAAGGACGAGCGAGTGGTAGATGGTGAATCTGTAGTGACGGTTACGGTGGGTGAACGTGTGAGCGAGGTGGTTAATGCTAATCATAACGAAGTGTTATCTAACGGTTCTGCAGAGGGAACCGGCGAAACGACAACGGTTGATGGCGTCGTGCGGGAGAGCGAGTCAGGAAGTGCGGGTGGTCAAAACGGTTCGGGATCTCTCGTCGTTTCGGGGGATGAGAAGGATGTTACCGACGTCGGTAACGAATTCAATAGTGTTCAAAACGGCGCGTCGGATAGGGAACTGAATGAGATTCGTGAGGACGTTGCTGATTCTGTTGCGGAGGAGGGAGTGGCGGATAGTGAACCTGCTGTTCAAAACGGCGTCGTTGCGGACAATGAGATTCGCGGCGATGTCGATGTCAGCAAGGACGTTGTTGCTGTTGCGGAGGGAGATGCTGATGTGAGTAAGAGCGATCGCGAACTCGAAGGTGTAGTGGCCGCTGTTCAAAACGGTGTCGTTGAGGAGATCGAGGTTTCTGTTGTTGAAGGAGAATCTGTGGTGGGTTCTGATGTGCAGGCAAGAAGCGAATCTGTCTCTGATAAAGATCATAAAACCCTGCAAAGCGAGAATGTCGTCAGCGTCGCTGAAGATGAGAAGTCCATTGTAACCAACGGAAGTCATAGTGGAAGTCATAGTGTCGAATTCGAAAGCATGGTTGGTGGTGTAGAAGATGTTCAAAACGGTTTGGTAGATTCGGAATCGATCGAATGCTTTGAGGGCAATGAAATTCAAGTTGGTGGTGTTGATGGGGTAGTATCTTCTACTACAGCTGTTGAGGAATCTGCTCTTGAAGATGCTCAAAAGGGTTTAGAGAAGGAACGGGTTGAGTCTGTCTCTGATACAGATGGTGGTATTCAAAACGGGTCAGCACAGCTGGAGCTGAGTGAATGTGCTGAGGAGAATAAGATTCCTGTTGAAGGTGAGTTGGAGAAGTCTGGGGAGGAATCAGCAGGTCATGAAGTAGTTCATGAAGCGGATATCATTGGAGATGGTAATGGCAATGAACTGGAGAGTGAAGGTGAGCCTTCTGTTGATTTGGGTGAGAGTGAGACGAAAAACAATGTAGTGGAGAATGAGGCAGAGTCTTCAAACAATGCAGTGAAGAGTGAAGGTGTGCCTTCTGTTGATGTGTCTGAGACAAGACGCAATGTAGTGGAGAATGAAGCTGAACCTTCAAATAATGCAGCGGAGGGTGAAGCTGAACCTTCAAACAAGGCACTGGAGGGTGAAGCTGAACCTTCTAATGATGCAGTGGAGAATGGTGTTGAACCTTCAAACAATGCAGTGGGGAGTGAAGCTGAACCTTCAAACAATGCAGTGCAGGGTGAAGCTGAACCTTCTAATGATGCAGAGGAGAGTGAAGCTGAACCTTCAAAGAGTGCAGTGGAGAGTGAAGCTGACCCTTCAAACAAAGCAGTGGAGTTTGAAGCTGAACCTTCAAACACTGCTGTGCAGGGTGAAGCTGAACCTTCTAATGATGCAGAGGAGAGTGAAGCTGAACCTTCAAAGAGTGCAGTGGAGAGTGAAGCTGACCCTTCAAACAAAGCAGTGGAGTTTGAAGCTGAACCTTCAAACACTGCTGTGCAGGGTGAAGCTGAACCTTCTAATGATGCAGAGGAGAGTGAAGCTGAACCTTCAAAGAGTGCAGTGGATAGTGAAGCTGACCCTTCAAACAAAGCAGTGGAGTTTGAAGCTGAACCTTCAAACACTGCTGTGCAGGGTGAAGCTGAACCTTCTAATGACGCAGAGGAGAGTGAAGCTGAACCTTCAAACAGTGCAGTGGAGAATGAAGCTGAACCTTCAAAAAAGGCACTGGAGGGTGAAGCTGAACCTTCTAATGATTCAGTGGAGAATGGTGTTGAACCTTCAAACAATGCAGTGGGGAGTGAAGCTGAACCTTCAAACAATGTAGTGCAGGGTGAACCTGAACCTTCTAATGATGCAGAGGAGAGTGAAGCTGAACCTTCAAAGAGTGCAGTGGAGAGTGAAGCTGAACCTTCAAAGAGTGCAGTGAAGAGTGAAGCTGACCCTTCAAACAATGCAGTGGAGTTTGAAGCTGAACCTTCAAACAATGCTGTGCAGGGTGAAGCTGAAGCTTCTAATGACGCAGAGGAGAGTGAAGATGAACCTTCAAACAGTGCAGTGGAGAATGAAGCTGACCCTTCTAATGATGCAGTAGTGAAGGGTGAAGCTGAACCTTCAAACGATGCAGTGCAGAATGAAGTTGAACCATCAAACGTTACAGTGGAGAGGGAAGGCGAACCTTCAAAGAATACAGCAGAGTTTGAAGCTGAGCTTTCAAGCAATGTAGTGCAGAGTGAGGCTGAGCCTTCTGTTGATGTGCCTGATATGAAGACCCAAGCAGGGGAGAGTGAGGCTGAATCACCGGTTGAAGGTGAAGCAAGCAATCATGCAGATGAAGACAGAAGACCTGCCCAAGAAGGTTCTACCACTGATACTTTGGATGGGCTGAATATGGGTACTGAGGTAGTGAGAAAGCCATTCTACTATTTGATCAGGCTTCCGCGATACGACGATGATGAAAATATAAAAGAGCAGATAAAAAATGCTCTTCACCAAGTGGATGAGAAGACTAAAATTCGAGATGTTATTCGAGCTGAAACCCAGACTAAAAAGGTTAGCAAATCAGTGCAGCATACTTTAATGTTATTTCAATGGCAAAAGAAGTATACTTTTCTGCAAGTTTAAGATCAATATCTGATGTTAGATAATTATTTTGAATCATAATTTGTTCAGGCCATTTGCAAGGAGTATAATCAAGAATTTAGAGAGGCAATATCAGCAGAGAGAGCTGCTCGGGACTTGCTCAAATCCAAACGCCAGGAAATGGATTCAGTTCAATCTACAATGAACAGATTAAACAATGCAATTTCTGTTGGAGATATAGATAGCAAGGTATGCGTTCATATTTTCTTCTGGAGATGTTTTGAAGGGTTTGATTGCTCTGTTTGTTTTGTTGTTGTTTACCTCTTTAGATATATGATTTGTTTCCAGATAAGAAACATGGAACACATGATCCAGCATGAAACGCTGCCTCTTAAGGAAGAAAAGCAGTTAATCCGCCAAATTAAATTATTGAAGCAGAATCGTGAGGAGCTGTCTGCTAATATGGCAAAGCAGGATCAATCACATCAACTAGATGACAAAGACAGTATTGAAGAGCACTTTAAGGTACCATAGTCAGGTTGCCCTTTATTATATGTCCTGAACTAACTACCCAAATGCATCTCCCAGACTCAATATTCTTTAGGAGAACTATGTTTTCCTTGAAATGATTTCATTACTTCAATGTTTTCAGCAATCACAGCTTTTGAAGAAGGAAATGGAATTGCTGAGAAATAATGTTCTGAAGGCAGATGCAGCAACTAAAGCTGCAAGGAAGAAATATGATGAGGAATGTAATAAACTGAGTGAGTTGCTAGCTCAGTTTAAGGCTGCTGATGACGTTCGTCAAGAGACTTATGCTAAATTACAGGCTTTGAGAAAACAATTGCATGGGAAGGTTTGATATTTCTTTCCTTTCTGTTTCATTTCATTTCTTTTTTGTATTTTCTATGAGAAAAAGATTGCATAAAAGGTATCTCTATTAGAACAGAAAGAGATTGATTCTTTCAGTGTTTTGCTTCAATTACTGAAGCTTGAGAACTGCATATTCAGGATAAGGGTAGACAATAAATTCATTTAATACTAGCAAATGGCATACATCTGTGTGTATTTAATGCTTAGGCTGTGTTTGGGCAAAATGATTTTGATAGGTCTATTAGACTTACACTTAGACCTCCGATTAGAAATGTGTATGTTAGGTGCACACTAACTTTTAGTGAAGTTCACTAACTTTAAGTTAGGATACTTGACAGTTATAAATAGAGGAATCGTACAAAGCCTTTGTTATGGAACTTTTGGAAATTAGAATTTGGAATCAGCTGGTTTATTGGGAACCTGAATTCTGTATTCTGTCATTCTTTAGAAATAAAGGAATTCTATCTTCCATTCCAGAAATACATTGATTCTAGGCTGGGTATTTTTTTCTTCTATTGCTGTAATTCTTCTAACTGTTATTACCAGTTCTAGCAGATTTTCTTTTGTTTTCAAGATTAGCATATTATCTAGGGGAAAAACTCACTGCAAGAATTACTGTCTGGAAACTGATGTTGCTAGGCACACATATTTGAATTATCTGCTCGACTTATTTTTTATTTACTTCTAAAATTTTATTGGCTGAAGATGTGTTATTGCTGATATTTGATCTTGGGTGTTTTCTGTTCTTGATGCATAACATAAGATTCATTCAATAAATTTGTACATGTTAATCACAAATTTTTATTTTCACTGATACTGCAGAGCAAATATTTTTGGGAATACAAAGATGCTGTCACGAAAGGGCAAGAACTAGCAGTACAAGGGAAGAAAGAGGAATTGCAAAGCTTCTGCATTGATCAGGTGATCCTTTTACACGTTACTAGTTAATAGAGTGATTATCTTTACTTCCTTGCACTCTATTATCAGGCAAACAAACTCGAGTTTAGCACTTACCAATGAGCAATTCAGGTTGAGAGAATAATGGAGTTGTGGAACAATAATGATGAGTTCAGAAGGGACTATCTCCGGTGCAACACCAGGAGTACTCTGAGGAGACTGCAAACCCTGGATGGCCGATCACTTGGTCCTGATGAAGAACCACCTGTAATTCCTAGTGCCTTCACTGAAAGAGCTTTCAAAAGTGATTCTTTGGTTTCGCAGTCAACTCTGCAACAAGAAAAGAAATCAACACCAACAGAATCTGTTAAATCAAAGGATGAACCCGTTTCAAAGCCTGCGGTGCAAAAAACTGAAACAAGTCAAACAGATAAAGCTAAAAAGCCTGCAAAACCTGCTCCCTCAGGTGTTGCTGCTCGACGTTGGGGGGATGAGTCTGATGAAGATACTATTGAAAAACCTGTGAGAACAAAGGAGGAAGAGGAGCAGATCTTAAAGGCTGAAATGGCAAGGAAGGAAGAGGAAGCTGCAAAGTTGAAGGAAGTGCGGAGGTTGGAAGAGATTGAGAAAGCCAAGGAGGCACTGCAGAGGAAAAAGCGTAATGCTGAGAAGGCCCAACAAAGGGCTGCCTTGAAGGCACAAAAGGAAGCTGAGCAGAAAGAGAAGGTAATTAGCATATATATGATTTAGTACATGTTTAAAAATCATTTTACAATTATTCTAAAGACAAATCAATTATGGGGAGAATCTTATGTGAGTATAGCTTCTGAGTGTCAGAATTTATTCGGAGAATAAATAAGTTAATCAAAACACGCTACTACACAATTGGCTATTTACCTGTTGTTCTTCAACTAAATGGTTGCATATTTTTTGCAGGAAAGGGAAAAGAGAGCAAAGAAGAAGGAAAAAAGAAAGGCAGCATCTACTGACGCTGCTGTGGCCAATACAGAACAAGAACCTGCTCCTAGCTCAGAAACTCTATCAAGAACTTCGGAAGAATGTGATCAGACAGAGAAACCAGTTGAGGTAACCAAAAGGTCGCTGAAACCATCTCAATTCACAAAGCAGACCAAGGTAAAACCTTTACCCCTGTCTATTCGCAACCGGGGGAAAAGACGACTTCAACCATGGATGTGGGTTGTGATTGCCGTTCTTGCTGTTGTCGCCTTGTTTTTTGTGGGGAATACCAGCTCTTTGAGATCTTCACTACAAGGCTTTGGTTTCTGAGGACACTCCAGAGTATGATTGCTTTGATACTAAGGAATCATTAGGTGTTTGCCCGGGGGGTGTTACCCTTACATATTTATTACATACATACATATAGAAGCAATTTTTTCGTGGCGTTGAAATTTTTTCCTGCTAGTTTTTGGTCTATAGCCATTATTTTCTTCAAACCAATATTTGTTACTTTCCGATGGTGATGTGGCTTTGACTGCTGAAATGATTCTGCTTCCAGTTATGGCAATAAATTATTGTGATTGTGCCTTTCTTATTATATTCTCTGTTATTTATTTATTGTGACATGAGAGGATTCACTGTTATTTATTCCTTGTGACATGAAACGATCATAAATCATAGGAAAAAGCTACTTCCTAATTTTCCATATGGTCAACCTTACTTAGTGGGATAAGACTTTTGTTGTTGTTGTAGTTTTCCTTTCCTTGTCCCTTTTGTTTCTGTTTGGATACCCAATAGCAGAGGATGTATCTCAAACTCTGAAATAATGCTTAATTTAGAGGTGAGCATTTTGATTTGTTACTAAAAACTAAGTATACTCGGGCTGTAACGCATAACTCCATTAGATATTGTTCAAGTCGATATTTCCCTGGTTAAATAAATCTATATTGTTTATAGATAGAAGGCTTAAAACACCAAAAAAGATAGAGGGTTTCACATATTAAATATTGAAAGCTTAAACATTAAGGAATGTTATCACTTTATTGAAAATAGTGTTTTTAAGCTGGCTCCCTGAGGGGATTATGTATAAACGAGGATGGCCTGTTCCTCAAAGGTGCACCCTTGTTTCCTTGCAGAGACTCATTAGGTACCTAAATTTTCAAGTTTATTTGTAATTTAGGGTTAACCAAATTTCAGACTGAAACACTTATTTTCATGTTTTCTTAGTTCCATACCCCATAGAGGTGAAGAAGAGATGGGTTAGGATGAGTTTTAGTTGTACTCACCCAACCCTGAACATTGATTGAGCCAATTTATTGACCATAATCTATTCATAAACCTCAAATAAACAAAAATGTTCTGCTCTAATTAGGACTGAACCAATGTAAGAGGGGACCGAGTTGGCTCGAAGAATGCTTTTTTTTTTTTTTTATTAATTACTCGAGACTCGGAGATTACATTAAGTGGGTAGATCTCTCCCAACAAATGTTTCGTCATACGTACCGTGATCGAATTTTAGACTAGATACTTAAAGAACACAACTATTTATCAGTTGTACCACACCTTGTTGGTGGCATGAAGAGTACTAAGAAGCTTAAAGGAAACAAAATCATTTGATACATTTTCATCCCAAAATTTTAAGTAAACCAACTAGAAAATCTTATTGCTTTTTTTGGACGAATGTGAAGCACATGCAGAGGTTGGCTACGTTGGATCTAGATATGCTACTTATGATGGTATTGTATTTGATACAAGCTACTTAAAAATCACAAATCAATTAAAGAGATGCTGCATCTAGTTATGCCTTAAAATTGTTAGGAAAGATAGATCATATGTTGGATCAGATCCAATTATCTTCCCTTCCCTGTAAAAGCTACTACTCCCTTTGGTATCAACTAGGAACACTGGTAGACAGAAGTGTGATCAAAAATGCCAGTAAACTAAATGCTAGTGTGTTTCTTCCATCTAATATATGAAATTTGATGACCTGTCCACCAAAAAAGAAGATAATGACTACTTTGAACAACTGGTAACTGTGCAATCAAACTAATGATAATTCCATAGTGTTATTCATTAGTAATAATTACAACAGCATCAGCTTATACACATATTTCTATGTTAGGCTTCTAAGCCACAATCACTACCAAATTAAGCTCCAGCAACATACCCAAAAAAACTGTAGCCCTACATAACTTTGCACTTTTCTAGGCCTTCTAAATATCATAAACTACATTTTATATAGAAAGGCACGCAGTTATAATTTACTTTCTAATGATCCAGGGTATTTAATTTTTTACCCTAAACCAAAAAATCTACAATAGATTCCCCTTCCATAAAAGCAATCAAGTTTAGTCAATATTCAACACTTCTTGCATGTCATTCGCTCCTTGCGATGCCAGAATTTTAGAAAAAACTTCTGCAAATTTACATATAAAGCTTGTCTACATCAAATGTATATTTTAAAGGAATAAACCAAAAATAAATAAATAAAATCGCCATCAACAATCTTCTCAGTGTTCTCAAATTGCTCAAACTCCTCATCATGCTTGCAACCATCAGGGTGTAAACAATTTTGAGCGCAAATAAGAGTTGTAGTCATTTTGAGAGACAAAGAAATTTGAAAGGCATCTACACACGCCGACTAGTGCTAAAGCAAGACTCAAATGCCACTGTAGAAGTTGGAATAGCCAATAAATCACGAGTTATGATAGAAAGGATTCTATACGTGGAAGAATTTATCTTCCACCAATCTAAGATCGTTTACCTAGAATTTTCACCCTAATTTATGGTACCATCATCCAAATATATCTCAAGATCTGATTTATTTAATTCTTTTTTTTATCCTTTTTTGCTTATTTCTAAACTTAAACTCCATGCTCAGTTACACCTCTCACACCAGTTGCCCTTTTAAGTTTTTCATCAACGACTACACTCTTAGAACAATCACCACTTTCACCATCCTTATGATCAGGATTCCATGATGAATAAATTTTTTATAAATGTTCCAAAGTGCCCATGACACATGGAGACATGTTGCCAAATCCTTATTATACACATTCTATAAGTAAAAAGGGACATACTCAAGTTGATATCTGGGATCCAAGACAACAACAGCAACAACAAACATAAATGGATTGAAATTATCAACACTTCCCCAATATTTATCAATCTTTTCTCTCACTCAACATGCAATAAAAAGGTTTCAAAATGACCATTACTCCATGATTACAACTCAAATTGTATTGGTGCAATCTCATGAAAGCATCTATTTGATGTCACATGTAAAGAACTAGAGAAACACAACATTACATCATAGAAAAATTTTAAAAACTATAAATATCCTAGCATTATGCCAATCAGTATCTATAGGTGGACCAACTTTCTCTTTTCCGAAATCATTTTAAAAATATGAATCTACATCATAAAGCCTACCAAACACTTTTTTCAAATATCACCATGTTGCAACGTTATGTAAGTAGAATCCCCTGAGTTGGAACATCCAAACGCAGGCTTCAGTGCGTTCTTTGAAAATTTCAAGTGTTTGGGGAGAAGACCTAACAAAACACACATCATTCCTAATGCTTTTAATGGAAATTTTTGTTCCTATAGGCCCTCATTTACAACCAAATTTAGGATATAGGGACAACACCTCATATGCATTTTTAAGTGTTTGGGGAGAAGACCTAACAAAACACACATAATTCCTAATGCTTTTAATGGAAATTTTTGTTCTTATAAACCCTCATTTACAACCAAATTTAGGATATAGGGACAACACCTCATATGCATATGTTTGCCACCACACATTCATCCACCTCTAACACCTATTTAATTTTGAAGGTATGAAATTGTCTCATCATTTGCGCTTGCAAAAATGGCTAGTTTGAAATTATAATAAATTACAAAAATTAAATAACTTGTAGAACCAGTTACCAGTTTCTCACCTAGACACTTGACGCGATCTCATTGGCCAGAAAATGATGGTGCATGATACACTACTTAATTGATAGTTCACCCTAGACAACATCTATAATCTTATGTGGTACACCGAATCTAGTTTCTAATCGGTTCATCATTTTCCAGAAACCACGCCCTTCTACAACCATAAATGACATTTCGTTGCATATAATAAATTCAGCCACAATCCTTCTACAGTCCTCCAGATTATATCCAACTGAAGTTTGACAGCTTAATCATCTTCTTCATCACATATAATGTTTTTTCAAAGAATTGGTGTCATTTTTATTTAGGGCGCGGAAGGTATACACTATACCACAATGGTTGTATTAACCTTATGTTCACCCTTTGTTTCTTCCAAAGGAAGCTTAGTGAAGTCATCCCACACCATTGATTTCCTACTTTTCTACCTTGGGCACCCTCTACCTCAACTACTGTTTTATCACCCTCTTCTTTAGTTTCCTTTACTGCTGGTGTAGTGGAACCAATTGTAGAATTTTTGTTCATTGGAAGCTCTACATTACAAGTTTCAATTACGTAGATTGACTAGGTTTTCCATTTCTTTTAAGTAAACCTAGATATAATTAAAAAAATCTAAATAATTTGATGATTGTTATGCCTTGATGCAATTTGTTACAAATTGATTTATAAGATAATCATTATAAAATAAGGTAACAATTACACAAAGAAAACATGCAGGTGTCAAGATATCAATAACTCAACATTCCGAGATTCCGTCAGTCTTTTTTTCTAAAATGCATAGTACACACCTAGAGTTACAAGACTAGTTACAATAATTCTCAAGTAAATCTGAAACTATCATAGGGACTAACATTTACACAGTACACAATACCACGGTGTAAGGATGAGTGGTAGGTGTGTCAATAATTCACAAGTCACGACAAACTAATAACACCCAAAACAAATTTAAGAATCAATTTTTCAAACCCTAAATCACTTTTCATTCTCTCGGCCCAGTCATACATTTCCCCTATAAAATTTCTTTTCTTCCACTAAATTTTTTATCTCACCCAACTAAACATTTTTCCTAGTCTACCAAATTAAATAATTTTTCCCACGCAATACTTAGTCAAAAATAAAAAATCTCACTCCAAAACAATTGTGTAGGTTCGGCCATATCACTTTAATAGGGGAGGAAAATTTCGTTTTAGAAACTAATTACGCATTTGAGTCTATCTCATCATTTTAAGCTACTTTCATGTTAAGAACTTTTGAAAATAAGCTATTCTTCAAAATCACTTTTGCAATCAAAACAACTATTTCAAAAACAAATTATACCCAAGGATATATCAAAAGGTTCTCTACACTTTGGTGAAGGCTAAAAGCTAGAAGCTAAACTTGAAAACTCAAAGTCTTTTTTGAATCAACTTCTTGAAAAACAAAGTTGGTGAAGTTGTTGTTCTAGTTGTTCTTAATAACTTTTAAGAAGATAAAATGTAAACAGCTTCAAACTTTAACCCAAAATCACTTTTGGAAGAGTTTTTCAAAGAAACACTTCTATGAAAGTGTAAAACAAAGCATTTTCCTAAAACTTTGATGAAGAGCAACTCTTAAAAATTTAAAATTTAAACTAAACTCAAGCTAAAACTCATTATTTCTTAAAAACTAAATTTTCTAAAGAAATAAACTATGAGACTAAAGCTAAGGTTTTACCTTCAACTTTGATGAAGGGAGTAGCAAGGAAGAAGAAGTGGTGGTGGTTGTGGTGGAGGTGATGGGGCGGCCTTGGTGATTAGAAGGAGGAAGAAATGAATTCCCTCAAGTTTCTCTCACTTTTCTATCCAAAACCCACAAGTTTTCTTTCCTTTTTCCCTTAATGAAATGAAACTAATGAAGATGAATGGAGGGAAGGAGTGGTTCGGCTGAACCATGTAGAGAGGAGAGGAAAATATCTCTTTGCATTAGTACACAAGGGATGGTTTGATTTTATAATTGGTTTTTCAGAGTTGGAAAAGTAAATATATATTTGTTTGATTTTGTGATAGTATAATGACTAAAAGCAATAAAATGATAAAATAAGTATTTGGGTTGAGTTTCACTTCACTTAACTTAGCTTTTCAGAATCACTTTTACACATGAAATTAGAACTAGTTCTTAGGTGCTTTAGCCTAGGATTTCTATTTGTTAATGCCTTAATCAAATAGTCTTTCAACTCAATTACCAAACCTAATACCTTAGAGTTTAGTTAATCCAATTGAAGCATTAGTGTTCTTAGTTCTGGCCAACACAATTGATTCCCACCCTTATACCTAAGTGATGAATAATCCATTAATCTAATCTCATTTCCCTCAAATCCTACCAATTACCATTGTGCAAGAATTGAGCAAGTGAACTTGTGTGCACCAAGAATAATTAAACATGGGGAGAAATTGCTAAGAACAAGAACTTCATTCATGTATAAAGATAAAAACTTAAAGCTTAGTGTTATGAAGATTCATATCAACCCAAACACAAGAGAAATTAGCCAAGCATGGATAATGTAAACATAAAAATAAAACCTGAATTAGGAGCTCAAGGAGGCTTCCCACCAGGCAAACCTAAATTTGATGGCATGCACTTGATGGCATTGATGTGGCTTCTTCCCTATTCCAAAAACTAGTGCAGCACTTGAATTCTTTCTATTTAGCACATGGTAAACAAGTCATTGGTGCTTCATTTCTCCATTAACTTTGTAACCCTTCACCTTTGTCATTAATTCCTCTTAAATTCTTCATTTAGCACATGTTTTAATCAAGGTGAAGCAATGGTGCTTCATCTTCTGCCTTCATATTCAGTCCTCCAATTCCTGTTATTTGCACTTTGGTCCCCACAATTATGCTTAATTTAACCAGTTTTCTAAAAAGGACTAAAAACTAATAAAAACACCTAAAAATAGACTAAAAAGACAAAATCACTAATTTCCTACATGAAAATGCAACAGTTAAGAAAAACCTAATAAAATGAATAAAAATCTAAATGAGACTCAATAAAAATAAAATAAAATGAATTAAAAAGGCCCTAAAAACATCATACGAATTCCAGTCATCAAGCAACGCTTAGCGCTGACGGATAATTAATTAATAATTAATTATTATTTTATTATTATTATTATTATTTAAAATATTTGGGGTCTTACAAATGGCATGCTCCTTTCTATCCAACTCATCAAACTGACCCAACATTTCCCCATCGATGTCGGAGATACCGTCAAGTATAGAATGAGAGGGCGCCCTGAGGTGGGTGGCATCAACACCAGAGGATTCAGTAGGTAAACCTTTATCTTTTCAAACGCCTACTGGAAATCCTCATCTCATCCCTTTGGTTGATTCTTTTTCAACAGTCTGAACAATGGTTCGTAGGTGTGTGCCAAGTTTGCGATAAATCTGGCAATGTAGTTCAGTTTGCCGAGGAAACCTCTGAACTCTTTCTTAGTTTTTGGAGGAGGAATTTCTTGTATTTCTTTCACCTTATCTCGGTCCACTCTTATTCTATCCCTTCCAACGATGAAACCAAGTAATCTTCTAGTAAAGCCACCAAAGGTGCACTTGGTAGGATTAAGCCTTAACTTGTACTTCCTGAGCCTCTAAAATAACTTTCTCAAGACTGAAACATGACAATATCCTTCTTTGGACTTGGAAACCATGTCATCCACATTCACCTTTATCTCCTTGTGCATCATATCATGCAACAAAGTTACCATGGTCCTCTGATAAGTGGCTCCAACATTCTTTATCCCAAATGACCTCATTTTGTTGCAGAAAGTTCCCCATGGTGTGATGAATATAGTCTTCTCTTTATCATTAACCTCCAATGGAATTTTTTTATACCCCAAGTAACCATCCATAAATGAAAACCGATGGTTTCTAGCGGTACTATCAACTAGCACGTCAATGTGAGTGACTGGGAAATCATCTTTGGGCTTGCCTTATTCAAATCCCTATAGTCCACACACATTCAGACTCTCCCATCCTTCTTAGGTACAAGCACAACATTTGTGACCCAATTAGGATGTCTTGATACTTCAATAAGCCCTCCACCAAGCAACTTGGCCACGTCATTGATTTTGAGGGATATTTCTGGCTGCATCCTTCTCAACTTCTGCTTTTTAGGGGCTATGTCTGGATATAAGGGAATCTTGTGTGTGACCACTTCTGGATCCATCCCAGGCATATCATTGTAAGACCATGCAAAGATATCCATATACTCTTTGAACAATACCGACATCTAGGCCCGCTCTGGATTTTCGAGTATCCTCAGCTCTTTTTTATCTTCTTTCATGCCCATGTTGACGACTTCAACAACTTCATCATTTACCCCAAAATTCCTTTCATCATGCTCAACCATTTTGCTGAATGCGTCGACGACCTTTTCCTCTACCTCAGGCTCACATTCGTCAAGAATCACTAGAGAGTCAATTGATGAGTTCTCACTATTTCCATCTTGGGACAAGTTCCCAATTAAAGACACATTCCTGGAAAGTAACTCTGAAAATTGGAAAGAATAAAAAGAAAAGGAAGAGAGAGCGAAAAATAATAATAAAATCACAAGAGATAATGAAAAGAGATAGACACAAGAGTTTAGGAAGCAAAAGTGCATTTCATTTAAATTATAAATTAAACAGTATAAGTCTTCATCAAATGGTTTTTTAGCCGTGACAAAACAACCAACATTAATTTTTTGCAATTACATCATGCATAGGCTCTGCTTTCCAAAGTTCTAGAAGAAATTCTTTTCTTCACCAATTAGGGCATAGTTGGCAGAATCAATTTTTTTATTGGTCTAGGAATTTCTACTGGATATTAATTTAATTAATTAGTGGAAAATAGCTACTTAGAGAGAAAGTAAACCTAGGGTGAACCTCAACTATAAATAGAGGCATTTTGCTCATAATTTTTCATTCACCTGGAGCACTTCTCTCACCCTCACTGAAAATACACTTGAGGAATCATCAAACCTCAAGCCCCTTCTCTCTTTTCTTGGCCAACCCTTTCTCTCACTCCCTCTCCTTTAAGTTTTTCTTCTGCTTTCTTGAAGGAAGTTTTAGTTCATGAAGAAAATGAGTCTTGGATCGTCAGAGTTCTTGGCGTTCTTCGTTGTTCATCTTTTTCTTCTTCGTGTTCTTCGTGCGAGGTGCATTATCTTCTTTGAAGGATATTTTTTTGGAATTGAGTTCGGATCCCTTAATAGGCTAAGGTAAGGGTAACGCACTCCTTAGACGTGTCTTCATGTGAGAGTGCTATATGAATTATATTGTGCTTGTTGATATCATATGCTTGGATTAACAATGTTATTATGTTCATATGATATGTTGAATAATTATTTATGTGATTTACTTGATTAATTGTCTATGTGTTATCACATGATATTATTTGGTGTACGTGAGATTAAATTCTATCACATGATTTTGTGATAAATGCTATTACTAGTTGCTGGAATATTGTTTATTATTGGTGATGTCATACCATGCTATTGTTGTTGAGATTACTTTTATATCCTTGTCATTGGATATGGTTTTGAACATCGGATGACGATTCCCTATTGATGGTTGACTAATATCATGGCATTTCATCTTTTGGTTCGGTCAAGGGTCGTTCCTGTGTTTTCGGTTCACCCAGTCGTTGTCGTTCGGCTATGGATTGTTCCTGTTGAAGTGGCAAACGTTGTAGATGTTACATTCAAACGATTTCATAATATATTTTGATAAATAACAATTTCACTCTAGGCTTAATATCATTGGATAAAGATGTTCTAATACTTTGAATACTTCATACTCAGGAACATCTATCTACCTGAAGAATTACTGCATACATCCTTACAAGGCATTATCAAGATGCAGAAGTTCAAAGAAAAGCAAATAAGTGGAGAACTTCCGGCAACTTACTGAAGAGTCAATTTGCCTGCTGTGACAGTCTTCCATTTAAAGACACCTGGGAAGCTGTTCAACACTGAAATACACTTGACAAGTTGAGTCCGTCCGGTGTTTGAATGCGCTTTGACAAAAAGAGTACACTTGCCAGAGTGAGTAAGTCTGATCACAAACTTGAAGGAGCACATCCGGCTTTGGAGTACGTCTGGCTTTTCAACAAAGTGTTTGTTTGACAAATCATCCTAAGGAGTATGTCTGGGAACTCTGTTAAAGAGTTCGTTTGCCAAGTCATGTTGAAGATTTCATTTGGCAGAAGTGTTGAAGAGTTCGTTCGACAAAGATTCGGAAGAGTTAATTTGTTAGAACTACTCTTAGCAATCAAAGCCATCTACCTCGTCAGAGCATTAATGAAGCAATGTTGATCGCAGAATGAAGAAAGGGACATAATTAATACTTTATTCCTCGTTTTTGCAAACCCTCTGTTGTTCCTTAAATCAAGCAACTTTTACAGAGTGAACAACGGGTTTTTCTAAACATAGTATCTCCTCAACGATCAAAATCAAATCTTCTGTTCAGAACATTAATTTATCTCTTAGCTAGATTGCACGAGCATTTAATGCCGAAGTTAAAGCTCAAGGCTGAAAGCATTGAAGAACCAGACGACGTCAACTTACGCCATTAATGCTGCAATAAATGCATGGAAGAATGCATTTAATGCTGTTACGGAGATGCAGAAGTATCCGTTACTCACAAGGAAGAGGAAATTCAAAAGGGACTATTTTCAAATCTTCATCAAGCTCACATTGCTCATCCTACTGAAGATATAAATAGAGGACTTAGCATCCGGATTCAATTCGCGACTTGAACACTAAATTATCTCTTATTCTCTCCAAGTTACCCACAGTAGCAAGCTTTAATTGCCATAACTCAAAAGCTCAAAGTCATCCTAAATTGAGATAATTCATCCGCCGTGTGAAGATTTCATAGAGCGCTACTCTTATCCTATTCACATGGAAACCAAACAGAGAACCTAAATTTATATCCTCTCTGTAAAATGTTCATCATTTTTCTACCCAACTCTCTTTGAAGAGATCATTGTAGAACCCCAAAGCAACCTTGAAAAGGAACCAGGAGTAGTCCTGCAGAATACTAGTCAGGAGAAGTCCTAAAGAATAATTGTGAGGAGAAGTCCTTCGAATACTAGGAGAAGTCCTGTATAATACTTGCAAGGAGAAGTCCTTCTAACACTTGTACTATATTGATCAAATAGTGAAAATCTTGGTGAAGTCAATGACTGGACGTAGCCTTGTCGATTAAGGGGGTGAACCAGGATAAATACTCTGCGTGCTTTACTTTTCAGTTTTAAACTAAATTCCACTGCATACACCCTTATTATTATTATTATTTGAATCCACTAAGCTGTTTGTAACTGAAAAAGAAGTTTAAAAACTATACACACAATTCAAACCCCCCTTTCTTGTGTGTTTTATTACTATCAGTAGATGGTGGTGCGGGATTGAGCTTCACCCTCGTTGTCATTCAAGGAGCCATATTTGTCCCGCCATCTGTCGAGTTTGGCGTTTAATCCGGATCATTGTTTTTGGTACGAAGAGCGTATTGTTCATGCATACGCAGACTAACCCTAGGTTCCCTTTTGAGATCTTAATGAGATCTTGTTGTTTACTTATTATGTTGTTGATATCTTGTTATTACATTTTTGATATCTTATTATTTGACTCATTTTATTGTTATATACTTCACATGTTGGTATTGTTTGAGAGTCATTATTTGAAGTTGACCCTTGTTTGTTTGACTGTATGTTGCGTGGGCACTTAACGCCAGGTAAGGTTAGTCGACGTTGAGATAGAGTGCTACGCCGTTGGGAAGCCTTATTCATGATGAATCCTCTGTTGAGGCGTGACATTGGATATGGCTGGAAGTGCGGACCCTGATCGAATGGATGTAGGGCTACTCAAGTAATCTAGATCTTTAGTTGGTCATTTAGGGTTGTGTCTGTAACACTCAAACCATTTATTTTCTTTCAATACTAGGTTCATCACCATCCTTGAAGTTTCTTCCTGTGTGTTGACTTGGGAGGGATGACGTAATTTCTTTGTTTCCCTTAGGGTTTTGAATTTTTCCTTCTTGGATCTCTTTTAATAAAGGTTTTATTTGGTTCAAATTTCCTCTGCCTTTATTTCTCTGTTTTATTTGTTCGATATTACGATTCTAACCCTCGAGAAATTAAGCTGTTACACTGATCCCCCATTCAGCAGCACTTTTGCTACTTCACAACCTAAGCATTTGAGGGTGATATACAACACCTGCGACTTATTTTTAGAACTAGCAGAAACCTCCTTTTCACTGAATTCCACCGAGTCAAGATGCTACAACGGGTCTACATACCAATCATGGTGTCTAATGTCAAATCTCGTTTAACATAGGCTCCATCAAGTACTTTTAGCAGCGCTCTCCTGTGCGACTCAGAAGTCATGATCAACTCCAGGATAGAGATCCTTGCATGAGTTTTCTTCAGTTGTTCTACCACGTCAAATTCACTGTGCTAGACAATTCGGAGAAACTCCTCCTCGACGTCAGGTTCCTTCCCTACGGATTCTAGCTGCTTCTTTCCCGTATCCCCTTCTTCTAGACTGTAGAAGCATCCAATACGAGTAATCCCGCCTACTTCTGCTTCAGCAATGACCTCTTTCTCCACTAATTTTGTCATGGCTCCAAATGATGGCCCTCCCATAGTTTCTACCTTAGGGTCATACTTCCATGGAACAACACGAAGATTGTCGAAGGAAAACTAGGTTGGCTTTATTACTTTGAATATGACCTTATTTAAAGCTTGGCCCGCCTGCAAGGGTGGAACTTTGATTATCAAGCATTTTGTAACATTCACCTACTCTTCCAAAGGTGTCTTCTTACAAACTCGCAACATACTGATAGCGGAATCGCAAGTGTACAATTTACTATCGCGTAATATAAAAAGATCGAACCCAAGGGATAGGTGTTCTTATTATTATAATATTTAGTACTTAAACAGAAATTAAAAGATGAATAGATGTTGTTGTTTTTGTGAACAAGATATAGCAATAAAATGATAAGAAATAAAGATGATAAGAATTAAGCTTCTCGGGTTGATTTACATAGTCTATAAAAATGCTAGCAAGTTCCTACTTATTTTCTGAATTTTAAATTCATGTTCATGATGCTATAACCTAGAATTTCTACATCCTAATGATCTTAAGAAATGTAGAACTTTCTCCCTAATTACTAAATCCAAGATCTTGGCACCTAGTTAACCAGAAAAGAAGATGAAGAATGAATTCAGGCCAACAGAAGGTTACGTCTATCCTAATGATCTTTAGAGATATATACTTATAACCTTTTTTAGATCCTAGTTCCCTTACTACTCATCAAATGATCTTATGACATAAGTAATAAGTAAAACTTCTTGTGTACAGCAAGATAACAATATGAGCAAGGAAATAAAACAAGAACTGAAAATAAAAATCAGATAGGTAGAAACAAAACTAAAACATAATTTATAAACTACTACAACCCAAGAAACTTAAAGAAGAATTTAGCCAAGCATGGCTAAAGGAGACATTGAATTACCCTGGATAGGAGCTCAAATATGGCTTCCCACAAGTCCTAGGAACAATGCTCAAGAGGGAGAAAGAGAGAATACTTGTTGTATTCTAAGAGGTGTGTTTTACAAGTGAAGACAAGGGTCCTATTTATAGTAAAAATCCAGCCTCCAACGCTTCAGCGCTAGAATTCCCAACGCTTGGGCGCTGGAAGCATTAAAAATCCACTGCCAGACCGAGGGCCAGCGCTTGAGCGCTGGGCACTGCTTCTTCAACTTCAAGTTTTTCCTTCCTTCTTCATGGTAGTGGGTTTTGAATGCCTTAAAAACTCACTTATCAGCCCTTAATCAATTCTGAAACCTCTCCTCCACTATCATCAATCCTTCAACATAATTTCCCATGTGCCAATTTGAAGAGAGTTGCTTCATATTCCTCTTTTTCACTTTTAGTCCTCTCTTGGTTAGCACTCCAATTCAAGCCCTTTAATTCTCTCAATCTTCACTTCTAGCCCTCCACTCTTGAACCTTTCCACTTTGATCCTTGATTTCCTGAAACTTTACACATTGGTCCCTGGACAAAAATGATAACTAAACCAGCTTTTTCTAAAAATATAAAATAGCTAGAAAATTTCCTAAAAATATAAAATAAAGGTAGAAAAACAAATAAAATCTAATCTACATGCAAAATGCAAAATGCAAAATAAATGGAAAATCTACATAAAAACTATAAAAAACCTATATGTGACTCAAAAATAATAAAATATAAAGACTAAAAACTACCTAAAAACATCATATAATATCCACTCATCACATACCCAGTTTCATTAAACTTTGGACCTTCACCTTAAAGTCCCAGCAATTTTCAATATCATAGCCCGGAGCTCCATTGTGGTGCATGTAGAAGGATTCTTCATCATGATTGTCCTCTTTTTTTCATTGACTCAGCTGGTACACTAACATCATTTTCTACTTCCTTCAGTGCAGTGAATACCTCTATCAAAGGAGTCTTGAGATCCAGAACCTTCCTGACCTTATTATTTGCCTATTCCCTTATCATCCTAATTTAATTCCCTCCCCCATGAGTAAGGATTGGGATGTCGATGATGTTTGGGCCTTGCTCTTCCTCAAACCCGATCTTCCCACATGTCATAAATCTTTTCATAACAGTCTTGAAATCTTCACAACTTTCAATGGAATGTCCTGAGATGTTCATGTGGTGTGCACAAGTCAATTTTGAATTGTACCAGGATGGTAAAGGAAGTTTCAGGGGGCGAACATGACTGCCTGCCATCAACTGTGTGTCGCTGAGGTGCTGAAAATCTAGGCATTAGTAATGGCTAGTTTGGGAAAATGGGGAAGGTTTAGAATGTATTTGGGGTTTGGTCTGGCCTAGTATGGATGGTTTTGTTGGGGAGCTTGTTGGTATTGGTTGTATGTTGGACATTGTGGGGGATAGAAACATTGTTCACTAGGGCTCGCAGGATGGGTGGAGCCGGTTGTTGAGGGTTTGGCGGTATATAGGAGAAGGATGGATAAGCGTTTGGGGTTTGTTGAAGAAAGGAGTTGTGGGCATGTGGGCGTGGAGAGTATTGTGGCCTAGCATAATGAGGCCTCTGGATTAGGTTCACTTCATTTTTCCTCAACACGAAGCCTTTCTTATGACTGTCTTCCCCACTAACTGTCAACTTTCCCAACTTAAGCATCAGCTCAATCCTTTCTCGTGCAACAACCAAGTCAGTGAAGTCTTTGTATGATACCCCGACCATCGTAGAGATGTATGGTGTGTCTAGAGTTTCCAGAAAATAGGAGCTCATCTCTAAAGAGGTCAGTGGGGGTCGTACTTGTGCTGCCAGTAGTCTCCACCTTTGAGCATATTGCCTGAAGGCTTCCCCACTTTTTTTGTTCATTGATGTCACTTGTTCATGAGTTGGCGACATGTCCATGTTGAACCTGTACTATCCATAAAAAGGTCAGTCAAATCCTTGCAACATGCATCAGAGGATTGATGCTTCCATCATACTTATTGAACTTCGAGACTTTGAAGTCCATGGGAACAATTATGTCAGCTCCTGCAAACAAGCCTTCGATATCTAGTGACCCATAGGTGGTCACTCCTCGAATATCTCTAATTTTATCTTCCATCCTCTCTTTCCCTTCATCAATCTTTTAGCTTGGGACTGGAAATCTCGCCCCCAGGAGGCGCTTCAACGACGTTCCCTTTTTCATGGATCAATTGATAACCTTCTCCAATTCGAATCATGAATGGCTGTGGAGCAACTTGGAAAGTGCAACGCCCCAATTTCTTGAGAGTTAGAATCGTAATATCGAATAAATAAAACAAATAAAGGCAATGAAAACTTTAAATCAAATAAAAATTTTATTAAAAAAGACCAGGAAGGCAATAACACAAAACCTCAAGGGAAAATAAAGAAACTACATCATCCCTCACAAGTAAATACACAGGAAGAAACTTCAAGGATAGTGATGACCCTAGTACTGAAAGCAAAAAAAAGGAGTTATAGACATAGCCCCAAAGGACCAACTAAAGATCTAAGACACTCATGTAGCTCTACATCCATCTGAAGCAAGGTCCGCACCCCCAATTACCTCCAACGTCGCGTCCCAATGAAAGGTCCATCACGAACAAGACGTCCCAACAATGTAGCACTCTACCTCGATGTCAATTACCCTTATCTGGCGTTAAGCGCCCATCCAACATACAGTCAAACAAGCAAGGGTCAACTCCAAATAATGACTCGCAAATAATAACAAGTGAAGCATATATCGATATAGTGAGTCAAGATATCAGCAAGTTAACAACAAGATATCAATAATGTAAGTCAACAACAAAATCTCAACAATATCTCAAGGGGAATCTAGGGTTAGTCTAGGTATGCAATGCACCGTACGACCTCTCGTACAAAAACAATGATCCAGATATAATAACGCCAAACCGCCACACGGTTGATGGGACAAACACGACTCCGCGACTAGGGTTGAGCTAAACAATGTACCGCCGTCGAATCACTTGCACGACTCCACAATCCGGGTGAAGCTTAATCACGCATTGTCGTCTAAAATTCTAACATGCACAAAAAACTAAAACGGTTTGGCTCTCTCAGTAGTCCCTAGCAGAGTCGCCATTTGTAACAACGACGAGTACATGTTGTGGAATAGACTCCACACGCGTCGCTGGATGACGCCGTCAGTTGCTGCGAACACCCTAGTGGTTACTATTTTTTATTAAAGGGTTAAATATGTTTTTGGTCCCTGTACTTATAGCAAGATTTGGTTTTAGTCCCTCGCCGGCGTAAAGGTGGATATTAGGCCTTAGACTATGATTATTTTTTGGTTTTAGTCCCTGCCGGAGTTCACCGTTGACCGTCGTGCTTACGTGTCACGGCTGGTCCTACGTGGCATATACCACGTCAATTAATGAGTACAGCTGTAATTTTTTTTTCCAATAATATTTAATAAATAAAAAAACAAAAAAAGGGAAAAGGGGGGAATCAGAACGCAGAGCACGATGCTCTTTCTTCTTCCTCTTTCCTTTTGAAAACCCTTCTTCTTCCATTGTTCTTCTCGACACCCCTCCCTCGAATCTGCCGCAGCCATCGTCGCCGTCCACCCGTCCCTGCGTCGTCGCCGCCGTCGTGTCCATTCGTCCTTGCCGTCGCCGCCGTCCTCTCCGTCACTTCCTTCCTCTCGTTCCCATCATTATCTTCTATTCTTCTTCTTCTTCTTCTCCTCTTCTTCTTCATCTTCTTTTCCCCTTCTTCTTGTTCACTGCTTCATCTTCTTCGATTTCTCTGCTTCATCGTCTTTGACTGGATCTGGGTTGGGGTTTTTGAAATTTCTAAGGTCTGTTGGTGGTTTGGGGTGGTGGCTCGCGCGGCGGGGTTGCTAGAAGGAGGAGGAGGAGGAGGAGGAGGGTGGGGTTTGAGGTGGGTTTCTGTGTTTGGGTTTTCGGTTGAAGTGGGTGGGGTTTGAGGTGGGTTTCTGGGTTTTAGGCGGCGGCGACGGCGGCGGCTTGGGACTAAACGACAACGCGCGCGGTGCTGCGAAGTTGCACACGGAGCGGCACAGTGGCGCGGCGATCTGAGCGGCGGTGGAACTAGGCGGCGGTGGAAGAGTTTGCAGGGTTTAAGGTGGGTCTCTGATTCTCTCTCTCGATCTCTTCCTTTTCTCTCTGATCTGGGGTTTGTTGTTGTTGTTGTTGTTGTTGTTGTTTTTCTGGTTTTTGAAGATGTGGGGTTGTTATTGTTTTCTGGTTCATGGAAGTATGAGGTTGTTGTTTTCTAGGTCATGGAAGTGTGCGTGTGTTTTCTGCAAGTTCCTTGATTTTCTGATTTTCTGGGTTTTTCTGGGTGGAGGTTGCAAATTTGGAACTATTTGCAGGTTGTTGTTGGAGGATGAAGGTGATGAAGAGTTGTTGTTTGAAGAAGAAGGAGGAGGAGGAGGAGGAGGAGGAGGAGGATGAAGAAGGTTGAAGATAAGATGATGATGAAGATGTTGAAGATGATGATGTTCATAAGATGCAATTAATCAAAATTATGTTAATTAAATTAATTATTGGCTTCTGAATTTTTTAATTAACAGTTTTAATTTTTTAATAATTAATAATATAATTTAAAATAAAAAAAAAATATAAAGGAAAAAGAAAAGGAAATTCCACGTGGCCTCATTAATTGACGTGGCGTTGCCACGTAAGCTCATCCGTGACACATAGACACGGCGGCGTTGACCAAACTCCGGCAGGGACGAAAACCAAACAAAAAAGAAAGTCTGAGGCCTTAAATCCACCTTTACGCCGGCGAGGGACTAAAACCAAATTTCGCTCAAAGTACAGGGACCAAAAACATATTTAACCCTTTATTAAATCACGGTTTGAATTCTAAAATATTAATATTAATCAATCTTTAATTGGTAATGTAGGCTGAGAGGTTACAGCGCTTGTGGACGATGTCCATGCCTGGAAACCGTCATGGGTTATCACTTGATTATATTCATCAGGAGATGGGTATCTTCCTTGCGATCACAAAGAAGCTTAACCGGATTATTGTTCCATCTAGACCAGCTCCTGAAATGACATTGGACATGCCACAACCTACTCCAGATCTAAGGCCCAAGGTCGGGAAAAAGGAAGGAGTAGGTATTGCGCGTAGGTGGAAGACTGTCGTTGCTCCTGATGTGACTTTTGAGACTTCGATTCAGCTAGGGTGCGGGCAGTATTATTTTCTAGATGGTTAAGGGGGAGATAGCGCATATGTGTCATATCAATATCCCTTCATTAGGGATACCTATGCTAAGCATAGTGATGGGGCTAGCAGTTTCCCACAACAGGGTGGGTGCTCCAGTTACCAACATCCAGGTGGTAGCTCCAGTTACTTCGAACCTCAACCTGATACCACTTACTACCAACCTCAGCCTCATGGAGTATTTGACGGGTTTGACTTTCAGGCACAATCTACACCGTCTGTATTTCCAGATGTGGTCACCCAACAATTAGATTACATGGGTGATTTTGTCATCCCAGATCTTCCGGTGGACTCATATGTTCCATTGACTCCAGACGCACCGATAGCACCTCCATACTACAATTATGATGTTGGTAGTTATATCGATACAACTCACGTTGCTAGTTTTTTCCATGGGGATAATTCAAACCAGTTACAAACTGAGTTAGAGTTTTCATTGTCATTAGCTGCTGCAGGTGGATCGTAGAGCTGCGCTCTCGATCCTTCCGCATCCCCTGCCCGAAGAAGAAATAATCCAACTCGACATGCAGGAGGTCATTGATTATGACATGTAGATGTTTGTGTGGTATAATATTGAAATATTCCTTAATATTAATTTCTTTGTAGCATTTAATTTTAATCGAACTTATCCTACATTAATACGTCATCAGAATCGATCGAGTTATTCATGCGTAAATAATATTTTTTTTAAAAAGACAACATGACAAATTTTATTCCAATTGAAACTTTGACCGTCAAGGGTCATACAGATTATCATCATCAAACAGCGCATTCAGACGAGCTGCTATAAACAGACAACCGGCTCGATTGTGACCTCGTCCGTGACAATGCGCATACTTGTTTGAAGACTGAGAGTCCCTCAAGTCCATCTTGTTCTGGATGCGAGTTGACTTCGGACGCCCCTTACCCCGCACTGTGGATGGGTCAGGAACAATACGAGGCCCATTCCTTGTAGGGATGTTTAGATCGTTACCAATCGGATTCCACTCTGATTCATATGCATGTACTAAATTCTCTGGTGTGTAAATAGGATCCACGTACTGGTAGTTGTTGATCGCTACACGAGCGCATGTCGCTATAACATGATCGCATGGAAACTTGTAAGCTTGAAAGCGTCCACACTCGCAGTATCTAACATTCAAGATGACTCTCTATTTCATGCCACCGCCCTGAGTGAGTGGATCTACTTGTTCCTGTACTTCAAATTTTGATCTGGGGAGGTCATACGAGACCACATGGAAACAACCTGCAATCTTTTGATTTTTGTGCAATTTTTTCGTGACCTCATCACAAAAAACTTTGCCCGTTGCCAACTTTGCTCTTGCCCGACCACTCCTATTAACAAAATATGTAACCAGTCGACTGTATGTGCATTTCACCAAAGTTGTGATTGGTAGATTTCTAGCACCTTTATGAACTTTGTTAAGAGCTTCAGATAGGTTGGTCGTCATGTGTCCGTATCTATGACCACCTTCATCACAAGCAAGACTCCATGACTCTTTTCTTATGTTGTCAATCCATTCACGGATGGCAAGGCTAGCCTCTTCACAGAAGTGTAACCTCATCTCAAAATAATATGGAAAATGGTCATAAGCTGCATCAATGGATTGAACAAATTCAACATTTTCACTTATAACAATTGCTAATTTACAGAAAAAGGAGATATAAAATTACCTATGTCAATTAACTCATCTTTCATCTGTTTTTTTTTTTTTGAATTTCTGGTTGAAGTTACTAGCAATGTGATGGATGCAGTTCGCATGGTAAGCATTCGGTGGATGCCACTCGGGAGACGCTGCCACGACCGACTTAATACTTTCATGTCTGTCGGATATGAGAAATATACCTTGCCTCGCAGTCACGTGGAGGTGTATCAACCGCAAGAACCATGACCAAGCACTCAAAGTTTCTCCTTTGACAATTGCAAAAGAAATGGACAAGATATTACCATTCCCATCTTGTGTAGTAGCAATGAGCAAGATACCTCGATACCTCCCGTAAAGGAAGGTACCATCTATTTGTATGATGGGCTTGCAATAGTTGAAAGCCCCACATCACTGCTTGAACATCCAAAACACCGGCTGAAAATCCCCATTTCATCTATACTCATGAGTGACATCCTTTGTAGAAGGAACCCGGTGAAAACGGCAGCATACGCTCCAGCCGTCGCGGAAGTTCATCATAAGACTCCTCCCAATCACCAAACGCCTTTGCAAGTGCTTTTTGTTTGACTTTCCATGCTTTGGTATATGACACTAAGTATCCAAACATTCCGTTCACCCTCTCTTGAATAAGAGAAATGAAGATTGATGGTTGTTCCTTGACCATACCTACGCCATTACAACAAAATATTAAGTAATTTTTTTAACAAATCTCACAGCAAAATATCAACAGTGTCAAATAGGTTCTATACCAATTATGCAAGAGCATATGAAGTCGGAACTACACTTGCTATGGTCCTAATTATACATTTAGTTGACGCATGTGTGTTGTCCGCCCCATCTCATTATGCCCCATTTTGTAGATCTTTTAGACAACATTTCCCTCATCCTCCATGTACAAGAGTGTTCCTCTGTGGAATTAGGGCATTTTACAGAATAAATGGTTGGTTTGGATTCAACCACACGAAAAGATTGGTGAATCTTCATCGCGTAGTGCTTCAAAGCAAATTGAACAACTTCTTTGGAATAAAAGCGTAGGCCAACGTACAACTCATCGCCAACCTCCCAATTGCCAGGAACATCCAAACAATCTCATTCTGGTTCTTGATCTCGGTGTTCCCAATTAATGTATGTATAGTGGGGAGAATCATTCCAAAATGGGACGGTAGACCCATCTGAACATAACCATTTAAATCCTCGACAACATAACACGTAAACATTAAAACATGTGAAGATAAAAAATGTCATGTACCGTGTGCTTTGGGATGGATGTTGATTGGTACTTCCACTGGATTTGGGGATGAAGGGGAAACCGGTTCCCTTGGACCTTCCGCATTTGACGAATTCTCATAAAGAAGCTGACCATCATCACGCTCATCGTCATCTACGGAGTGATAAGTGTCAGGATCGACATTAAAATTATTGTTGTTGCCACCATCATCAGCCAAATGAACGGTGAGAGCTTGACTATCATGTTCTTCTCCACCATATGTCTCATCATAGGGTAATCTCTGTTGTATGCTCATCAAATCGGGTAGGACGGGTATGGATGAGCTACCGACCTCATCAATGTCAACATACAATTCTAGCACTGTCATGAAAGTCTGTTGCGCAAATGTGTCCATCATGATTCCCACATATTTAGTGTCGCATACTTCAAGACCAATGTATTGCCTTGGATTGCGTGAAGCCAAAAACCGACAGCTCACGGAAGATATAAGATGGTTGCGTCTAAACTTCAACTTGTTATGAAGTTTATTCTTCAGGTTGTTCATGCTCAAGCTGTGTTTGAGTTGCGTGGTTCTCCTATCACCTTCGAACATTTGACCTTCACTTCCTTTGAATTTTCTACCATTGTAATATACCAAAGCAACAACTTTAGTCATCAATCCTGGACCTCTAAAAACTTACAGAGATAATTGAGAAAAAGTGAATAAAAATACTTAAGTGAAAGTGTGTGTTGAAAGTGTGGGAGATGGTGAATTATATAGGCAGAGTTCTTCTGGGCGTGTCTTGAAACAATTCAAACTAGCCTGGTGTGAGGCTAGTTTGAACTAGCCTAGTGTGAGGCTAGTTTGCACATGATTGATTCTAACTAGTTTGAACTAGCCTAGTGTGAGGCTAGTTTGCACATGATTGATTCTAACTAGTTTGAATCCACCTCATACTAGGCGTGTCTCAATCACTTTCTGTCTCTCTCATCCCATCATGTCTCTTCTGAAATAGTACAGATTCTGATTCCTTTTTGTCCTTATTGAAACTAGTCTGGTATCACGTTAGTTTAAACAAGCCTCATGTGAGACTAGTTTAAACACGCCTCATGTGAAACTAATTTCACAAACTACCTTATTTTGACAATTATTTTTCAATGTGTCCCATTTTGACAATTAAAAAATATTTTTATATTATTTAAAAAAAAGTCTTTTTGGGTTTAATAACATATTTGGATCGGATTTTTTTCTCCGAAAATCAAATTTTACATTTAGATTCTTCTCAAAATCAGAATTAATTTCAACTTTATCCAAGATTACACAACTCGTTATCGTTTCCAAGAATTTGAGATTTTGTTCTTTCAGATAAATGATTAATTGCCGACTTAACCCGACACTTGTAAAAGCCAGAAAAACCAAACCCGTGAGCAGTGAGTACGAATGAATTGGATGGGACTTGGGATCCAGCAACAAAAGCAGTGGAATTCCCATAACATCCCCGTATCTCTTTTTAATAAGCCATCATTGTACGAACCATTAATCCCCTTTTCTCACAAAAAGCAACTAAAATGAAAACAACACTTGTAAAGAGTGGGTAGATGTCATGGTTCAACACTTTATCATTTAAGTGAGCAATAGAGTGTTCGAATTTCAATTATTCTAAATGTTAGAAACCTAGTCAGCAAATCTTCTACCTTTTAGTGTGTTAAAAATAAATTAGGAGATGAATCTCATAACTGTCAAAGTTAATAATACTGGTTATGAGCGAAAAAAGAAAACAACGCTTGTGTACGGAACACGAAGTGGGGACTAGGAACTAGGAACCCTCTCGGATTCTTCCATAGTCGGTTCCCCCCTTCACGAATCATTAACAATAACCCCTACAACTCCCTCCAATTTACCATTCTTGCCACCCCCATCCAACCCACGCATACGAAGAACGAGGAAGTGTGTGTTGTGTGTTAGATTCAAGTTGCTCTCTCATCACACAACATCACAACCTCTAAACCAAGTAACCAACTTCATACCTCAAAAAAAAAAATCCACCAAGCACAAAGCACTCCTCTCTCAAAAATTCAGATCTTCCTTTTTTTTCCATCAAATTTGTTGCTTTACCTTTCAGTTTGGATCTGAATTCTCAAACCTTTTCTCATGGATATCCCTAAGTAAAAATTGAGGAACCTTTCTTCTTCTTCTTCTTTCTATTTAATATTTTAATTATTATAGGAAATGGAAAAAGTGGCTCCTCCGATGGCGATGCACGGTCTATTTTACGATCCGCCTTCGACGGCGGCGAGCGGCAGGAAGCGCGATCTGTCGTACGACGTCGCTCGGGTCACCGAGAATTGGAACCCTAAGGAATGGAACTGGGACAGCGCGAGATTCATGGCGAAACCGTCTGGTACGGTCTCATCACGAGGAGGAGGAGGAGGAGGAGAAGACGGAGAGGGTTTAGGGTTGAAGCTGAACCTCGGCGGCGCAAATAAGAGGGTGCGCTCGGGGTCCCCCGGAACGGCGTCGTACCCGATGTGCCAGGTGGATAACTGTGGCGAGGATCTGACGAGGGCGAAGGACTACCACCGGAGGCACAAGGTGTGCGAGGCGCACAGCAAGGCCTCGAAGGCGCTCGTCGGCGACCAGATGCAGCGGTTCTGTCAGCAGTGCAGCAGGTTCCATCCCCTGCCGGAATTCGACGAGGGGAAGCGGAGCTGTCGCCGGAGGCTCGCCGGGCATAACCGGCGACGGAGGAAGACGCAGCCCGAGGACGTTGCGTCTCCGACGGTGGCTACGGCGAGCCCTGCCGCCGCCAATTTGGAAATTTTCAACTTGTTGACTGCGGCAATAGCTGGAGGGTCGCAAGGTAAGGGCAGAGGCGCGATTGTCTTGGTTTATTTTTTATTTTTTTTTGATAAGCACGATTGTCTTGGTAACTTTTGGTTTTTACTTTTTAGGTAAAAAAAAGGGAAAACAATGTGAAAATAAATAAATAAAGATGTAATACTACTTGATTATAATTAAATTAAATCTATTGCTGAAAAAAAACTGAGAAAATATTTTCAATTTTAATTTGAAAATCTAAAAATGAATCTGTTTTAAATGAAGGTTTTACTGGTTCAAAAGCAGTAGGCAAACATATCTTTTAGTTTTACTTACATAACAGTCTAATTAATTAGATTTTATTAATTTTTATTCAAAAAAAATTAGCTTTTACTAGTAATTAAGAGCAAATTAAATTAAAATTATATGACTGTAATGTACTAACAAACCTAATTTTTCATAAAAAATAAAATTTACCCGTTTGAGTGCCTTTTTAAGTTTAATTCCAGAAAATGTGAAGGAATAATGATTTTGTTTAAAAGTGGTTATTTTTGCTCCGGCTACATACTTGTTTCCGCTGAAATTTAGGAGAAATAAAGAATTTTATAGTTTTGATTAAAAATACCTTATTTTGATGTTTTTGCTATATTTAGATATTTATAGAAAATAAAATTAACTTTTTATTTAGTTTCTTTAGAAATCTTTGAAAACATATATAACAGAAAAATGTGATGATACCAAAGATGTTGTAAGGGTTAGATCGCTAGATCGAACTCCGGGATAATTATTTGTCGCTATGGACGTATTGTAAAAAAGTTAACACTTGCAAGGATAAAAAAAAAAGGAATAATATGATGATGTTATAAAAATAAGAAATAAAAGTAGAAAATAATTTTACTAAGCAAATAAACTTTATTTTTTTTACTTCAAATCATTGGGAATTATAGATATAATAAAAATAAGACGATATTTTTCAATTGAAGATAAAAAAACTCTTTCAGCAGGCAAATAAACTACAATTTTTTCTGAGAAGTTTCCTCAAAATTTAATTTTTATTTTAAATATAAATTAATCAAAACACAGCCTTAATATTTTATCTTCATGAAAAATTGAATCGTGGCAATTATTTTTTTTTTCAAAGTTTCATCATAAAGTTTTAAAAAACGATGGTTTTCATGTAATAAGTTTCTCTGTTTTTTTTTTATGACATAATCATTTGTTATTGTGGTGATCATATATGTAGGAAAATTTGAGGAAAGGTCACAAGTTCCAGATAAGGAACAGCTTGTTCAGATTCTTAATAGGATACCTTTGCCTGCTAATCTTACAGCTAAGTTGCTGGATGTTGGAAACTGCAATGGAAAAAATGATCATGTCCAAATGCAAACTTCACCCTCCTATGATCATCATGATGTCCAACTGAACCACACCCCCTCTGCACCCTTAACTAAGGACTTGCTTGGTGTTCTTTCCACCACTCTTTCTGCGCCTGCTCCTTGTGCTATTTCATTACATTCTCAAAATGGCAGCCTTAGTAGCAACGGCAGTGGTGATAAGTCTAGGACTAGTGTGGACCAGACAAGAGGACAGCAATTCACTTCATTTGGTGGAGAAAGAAGCAGTGGCAATTCTCAGTCTCCGGTTGAAGATTCGGATTGCCAGGAGGATGTTCGAGTTAATTTACCCCTGCAACTTTTTAGCTCCTCTCCGGAAGATGACAGCCTGCCACAGAAGGCATCTTCGCGAAAGTATTTCTCTTCAGACAGTAGTAACCCTATGGAAGAGAGGTCGCCGACGTCATCTCCTCCTGTTGTGGAGATGCAGTTTGGTTTGCGGGGTGGGGATAGAGGTCTCAAGCCCGGCAGCATTTCTAGTGGAAGAAGAGGCAATGCAAATAAGGACGCTAGCCAAAGTCATGGCTGTAATATCTCTCTTGATCTCTTTAAAGGGTCAAGTAACAGGATCCAACAACCTAGTTCACTTCAAAGTGTTCCATTTCAAGCTGGATATACATCTTCGAGCTCTGATCATTCACCTCCCAGTTTAAATTCTGATGCTCAGGTAACTATATTTGGATTTTAAAAATCCTTGGTTCATGTTGACTTAAATTTATACTTTAACTTTATCTGTCTTATTCTCATATTTAAGTAAGCTTAGGTAATTCATCTTTTGGGACTGAATATATTTGTCGTATTCTAACAGGATCGCACTGGGAGAATAATGTTTAAGCTATTTGACAAGCATCCTAGCCATTTCCCAGGAACATTGCGAACACAGGTGAAACAGTTGTTGTTCTGTCCTTTAAAATTTGTTGTAATCCTATACTTTGCTGAGGGTTACAAAATTTGTTTTGACAAATGTAAATACATGATATGTTTAATAATCTTTTCTTTTCTTTTTTTCCTCTAGATTTACAATTGGCTTTCAAATAGGCCATCAGACTTAGAGAGCTACATAAGGCCTGGTTGTGTGGTCCTATCAATTTATGCTACAATGTCTTCTTCTGCCTGGGAGCAAGTAAGTGAACTTGTGTAATCCACATTGCAGCTTCGATGAGTCTATCTTGCTGATCACTTGCATATTTTATTTCTTGCAGCTAGAAGAAAACTTCCTCCAACATGTTCATTCTTTAATTCAAAATTCAGATTCTGATTTTTGGAGAAATGGAAGATTTCTAGTTCATTGTGGCAGTCAGTTAGCATCATATAAAGATGGTGAGCTCTTTAACTAGTAATGATCTGTGACAATGGTCTGTCTATTTTTTTTAATAAATATTTTGGACTGCCTATTTTATGATCAAGCTTTTCTCTTTGGGCTATTGTCCCCAAAATTGGTTTGCTCATCATTGAATTTTAATCAAACTTTAGAAGATGGAATGAGCTGGAATTTTCTTATGAAGGAGTTGATTTAGATTCCTTTAAACTGAAATTCCAGGAAAGATACGCTTGTGCAAACCATGGAGAACATGGAGGTCTCCAGAGTTGATATCTGCATCTCCTTTGGCAATTGTTAGTGGACAAGACACCTCAATTTCGTTGAAGGGTAGAAACCTGTCAACTCCTGGTACAAAGTCAGTACTCATTTTTCCCATATTTGGATATTTTGCTACTGTTATACTCCTTTCTGGTTTGTTTTTCTAATAATTCCTTAAATTATGCAGGATTCATTGCACTGGTACTGGCTGTTATACATCAGCTGAAGTTACAGTATCTGCATACCCTGGTATGGCTTATGAGGAGATAAAACTGGATGGTTTTAAAGTTCAGAATGCATCTCCTGGTATCCTAGGTCGCTGTTTCATTGAGGTAGACCTCTACATTCTGTTGGTTTGCCTTCTTTACTGAATAGAAATCTATTTGTGCTCACAAGTGCCTGATTCATGTCTTGTGAAATTTTCGTGTGTGAAGTATGTTTGTAAGAAATGCGTCTTGTATCTATGAACAGGTTGAAAATGGTTTCAAGGGTAACAGTTTTCCAGTGATAATAGCTGATGCAACCATTTGCAAAGAATTGAAACCACTTGAGTCTGAATTTTATGAGGACGAAAAAATATGTGATGTCATTTCAGAGGAACATGAATATCATTTTGGGAGGCCCAGGTCAAGGGAGGAGGCGTTGCACTTTCTGAATGAGCTTGGCTGGCTGTTCCAAAGACAACAATTCTCAAATGTGCATGAGGGTCCAGGTTATTCGCTTAACAGGTTCAAATTTGTACTCACGTTTGCTGTGGAAAGAAACTGTTGCATGCTAGTAAAAACCCTTCTGGATATCCTGGTTGATGAACACATGGAAGGGGAATGGCTGTCAACTAGGTCAATGGAGATGCTGAATGCAATCCAACTCTTAAACAGAGCAGTGAAAAGAAAGTACACTAGCATGATTGATTTGCTCGTCTGCTATTCTGTACCTAGCAAAAATGATACATCCAGTAAATATGTATTTCCACCGAATCTTGAGGGTCCTGGTGGCATCACACCCTTGCACTTGGCAGCATGCACATCGAGTTCTGAGGGAGTAATCAACTCTTTAACAAATGACCCACAGGAGGTAAATTGTTTCCCTTAAGTTAGTAATAAGGTTTATGGAAGAAATGATCCTCCTCATTTGGGTTTACTGATTCTTTCTTGCTGTGTAAAAGAGGGAAAATAATTAATTGGGTGATTACACAGACAATGGTAGTTGTGGCCTGTGGGTAGATATCTCTTCTTCCCTTGATGGCAGCGGAACTGGGGTTTAGACCTCAAGTTGATAGCATAATCAACATATGTCAAAATATTTAATTGGCTGTGTGTTTGTTTGTTATAATGTCTGCCATTATGGATCTTAGTATTCTGGTTAGGCCTAAGTCTACCCCAAAACTAGCTTAGAGGTGAGGGTTGCCCTACCGTTTAGAAACACTTATTTGGCCATATCTCTAGTTATTGAGATAAAACTAAAATTATCATGCTTCAACTATGGTTTGTATTTCAAAGAGCTTAAAAAAGCATGCTTCTCTGTTATTGGGTTCTTTGACTTCTCATGTTTTTTTTATGCTGGTGTAGATTGGGTTGAAGTGCTGGGAGTCCCTTGTGGATGCAAATGGGCAGACTCCGCATGCCTATGCCACGATGAGGAATAATCACTCTTATAATGTGCTGGTTGCCAGTAAACTTGCTGATAGACAAAGAGGTGAAGTTTCTCTTAGAATTGACAATGAGATAGAGCAATCGTCATTGAGAGTTGAGCTTATGCAAAAGCAAAGCAACCAAGTCCAACGAGGTGAGAATTCTTGTGCCAAGTGTGCAATTGCGGAAACTCGTTACAACAGAAGAATTTCAGGTTCGAAGGGTTGGCTTCACCGTCCCTTTATTCATTCTATACTTGCTGTTGCAGCTGTTTGTGTATGTGTTTGTGTGTTCTTCCGGGGAACCCCTTTTGTAGGCTCAGATGGTCCCTTCAGGTGGGAAAATTTGGATTATGGCACAATGTAATGCTCTTGGTAAATGAAATTCAGATCAAGATAGTGGAGGGCATAATAAACGAGGTAGCAAAACTGCTTCTATGGTGAACTGGGGCATTTTGTGATGAGAGCCCAATGTAAACATAGTATATGTTGATGGTGCACTATGTTAGGCAGATCCAGAAGAAACAATAAAATGGAGCTGGCTTGTGTACAGATTCTAACCTAAATGCTGCAGATTCATCTCTAATGCCGGAGTTAAAGATCAAGTTATATCTAAATGTATATCAGTTGGGTTTTGGAACTTCCGAATGATGAAAATCTTCAGCTCTTCAGACCATATAAAACATGACCTCCCAGTTTTATAGTATGTCTGGTCACAAGCACAAACAATTAAATGAGAGCAGTAACATTTGGAATAAGGAAAATTGTGGGGACTGGTGAGTAAATGTTACCAGGAAAGAAGTTTCTTTGTTTTGTTGTAAGTCTAAATTACAGTCTCAAAGTATTCTGATGCATAGGTTTCGTTACTGTAAAGTTGATTTAAAGTTGATTTGAGGTTGAGAATAGACAGTGATCATAGGGCTGACCATACTTATGTTTAAGAAGTGTAATATATTTTAACTTATATCTATTTAATTCATGTTTTAGTTTTTGTCTTCCTCTTACGCAGATGGAAAAAAAACCATACCCGCGGGTACCCGACCCTACCCGACCTGAATTTACGGGTAAAACCCGTTCTGTTTGGGTTTAGATTTGGGTTTTTCCCGATTTTGAAAGTGTTGTTCGGGTTTGGGTTTGGGTTTGGGTTTGAGTAAACTCGCACCTGAACCCTATCCGAACCCTTATATATGAAATTACTAAAATATCGTTTTATATATATATATATTAGTAGTGATTTAGGCCTTTAGGGTTTCAAACCAAGCAATCCTCTCTGCCGTCGTCTGTCCCCAAAGGCTGAAGGCTCCCAAGCAATCCTCTCTGCCCACTGATATTCCCCTGCCATCGTCCTAGCTTGAAGTTGTCGCTGTAGCCATTGTCGTCGTCCTAGCTTGAAGCCGTCCCTGTCGTCCTAGCTTGAAGCCGTCGCTGTCGTCCCCCAAAGCTTCAAGCCGTCGCCGTTGTCCTCCAAAGCTTCAAGCCGTCGCTGTCGTCCTCCAAAGCTTGAAGCTGTCGCCGTTGTCCTCCAAAGCTTGAAGCCGTCGCTGTCGTCCCCGTTTTGCTTTCTCATAGAAGAGGACAAGCACTGTTTAGATCCCCTACCACTCTGCTTTTGAAGGTGACGATACTTTAAGTCTATTAGTTCTATTTTGGTCCCTTTTGTGAGTACTGATTTTTCTGCAACTCTGCTTCATGTGTGCCTGCTACCTTTTTTTTATACTAGACTCTTGTTTGCTGTTGAACTAGACCAAAATCTCTCCACACCCTGTTACTAATTTTATTGTTTACTATCACTTTCATCAATAATACTTTCCTTTTGTTCAGTGTTCATATCAAATTTCATTATCCTAATCTAGAAATTGAAGTTGTGAGAATTTGATTGGAAGATGCAAACGCTGTGTTGATAAACAATTAGTTTTACTTAACTGTTCGTTGTCCTAATACTTTCCTTTTGTTATAAATTTTGGTTGTAGACGTCGCTATTTTGTTTTAGATCCTTGTTGTTCTTATACTCTAGTTTTATATCATGATCTTGAATATGGAATTTTAAATGGTTACTGCTAGCTATTTTAATCTTATACTGTATTTGTTACTGAATTTTTTTAATCATTATGAAGATGTTGCTGCTAATGTATTAGTAATTCTAACGAGTATGGATCTGGTTTCGGGCTTTTAAATGGTTCTTCTTTGTTTATCGCGGGTATTGGTTCGGGGATGGGGAACCCGAAACCCAACGGGTTCGGGTATAGCTTTTCTACCCGAATAGGGTTTGCGTATGGGTTCGGGTTCAGGTATACGATTTCAGGTTCGGGTTTGGGGATGGTTAAACCCGCACCCGACCCTACCCTACCCGTTGCCATCCCCACGCAGCACCGTTCTTCTTTTCCCATTTAAAATTTTTTATTTTAGTTTGATGAACCACTAAAATTATGCTCTTATGACCATATAAATGGCTAAATGCTTGGGGAATTTCTGGTCACTATTGACATTTGCTTGGATACTACATTTTCTACCAAACTACGGTTGACATGTGCTGTTAGGATTTAAAATATTGGGCTTGAGTTTGTTTAATTGGGTTAGTTTATTTTTATCTTTTAAGTTGTAGAGTCTATCTTCTATTTTAGGAGTTGATATTTTATTTTGGTTGAGACATGTTTTAGATTAAGTGTATTTTTTATTTTTGTACGTCTATTTTCTTTTCATAGTGGTCAGGTTTATTGTTATATAAGGATTAATTTATTAGGAGAAGGATTTGATTATTGAGTTAAAGTATTTTTAACTTTGGAAGGGTTTTTCCTTGTTAAGAAGGTTACCTTCTTAGGTAAATTTATTTTAAAAAAATCTGTTATTTCATTCATGAAATTACCTCTTTACCCTTATTTTCAGTGCTGTTTGGTTGTTGGAAAAATCCTAAAATTGGTTCGACCTGGTAGATTTGAACTAGTGACGCAAGGATCTACACCCAACTAGGAAATGAACTTGGGTGCACGTGCAAACAAGAGACGACGCTGGTGGTCGAGTGCATGAGAGCTTATTCGGATATGGTCTAGCGGTGGTGGCGGTCGGAAACACGACTTGATGGTTGGAAGGAATCCGACAGGTTGGACCAAATGTCAGGGTTGGTTTTCCCAAACAGTCAAACAACACTAAAAATAGGGGCAAAGAGGTAATTTTATGTATGGAATAATTGAATTTATTAAAATAAAGTGACCCATGTAGGAAACCTTCTTAACAAGGGCAAGGTAACATGTTTTTAACTCAATAATCAAATGGTAATCCTAACCTAATGAGAGAGGTTTTATTTATAATAAACTAATCATAATAATGACAAACTTAACTCTAAGAAATGAAGAAGATAAACTTACAAAAATAAAAAACTCGCAATCTAAAAGATAAACCAACCAAAACAAAATTTACTCTTAAAATATAGAAACAAACTAACCCAATTAAACAAACTTTTGAAGTTGTTATAGATTAAGTAGAAGTGTTGAGTTCGAGATCCTATAAATACAGCTATATTGAATACTTGGTAGGTAGAACTTTGTCGCACTCGACTCAAAATTGCAAAAACAATTAAATACACCAAAAACGAATACAAGCCCAATATTTTGAATCCTCTTTTGTTGGGTTATTTTATATTATCAGTACCTTTCCGCCTATTATGCAAGATGTTGAGGGCTATTTCAATTCATAGTGTGTTTGGTCTAATTTTGTTGCTTCCTTGTGCCTGAGAAGGGATCCAGTGGAGAGTTCCTCTTCGTACTCCTGACAACGGAGATATATGTTAGACTTTCGCTGCAATATTGTACCTTTTAGATCTATCCCAAGATTTTCGCTAACTTGCTGGTTGTGTTGTATGTCTCTTTTGTTGTCTAGCTTCTGTAGTCAGCTTGTGGGCTTTATGCCTTGTTTTTTCTCTAGATTGTGTGAAGTTGCCTGAAAAGTTCAACAAACTTGCCTCTTGGATTGGTAATAATTTTATGGAATAATTGGGCTTTTGTATTTACAATAAAATTTCTTTTAGTTTACCAAAAGGCGATTCAGAAGTCCTTCTAAACCTATAATGACATTAATTTTTCTAGGGATCTAACCCTATTCCTGGATACTTGGTGAAATTCAGTTTTGTTCCCAGCTTTCTTCTCAAGACTTGAATTGAATATTTATGTCAAACACTCACAAGCGAATGAATCCTTTCATTTTCATGTACCGCGTCTTTTTGTCCACACGTATAGAATGACAGGTTACTAATCAAAATAAGAGTAAGATGTGGAAATTAGAAAGGAACAAGATAGATAATGTGATATCTAATTCAAGTAAGTGTGAAATGTGTGTTGTAAGTGAAGAGTCCTAATTTTGAAAGGAACAGATAAAAGTGGATAATGCAAAGTAAAATGACTTAATGTCTAATACTATCTTAAGTTAAAAGTTCACAATGTCCGTTGTAAATAATGAGTAATGATTTTATTAACACTCATACTTCTCTTTTATCTCACTTTCATACATCTCTTTTTCAATTTCGCTCTTCTATTGCTATCACAACAATTATTATATCTTATTATTAGTATTACTACTCGCTTTCTGTTACTAGTTCTGTTACTAGTAGTTACAATTTTAGTTAGTTGGTTAGAACTATAGTTAAAGTAGCTTAACTAGAGTTAGTGAGTTAATTAATTCTTACAGTAGGTTATAAATACATTGTAAAGCTTACATGAATTGTAATGAGAAATCACAATGTAGTTTTTACAATTCTGTTATGGTATCAGAGCAAAATTTGCTCTGCTGCTACTCTGCTTTAACTTCTTCTACTTCAATTCAGTTTCCGCATGCATACTTCTCTGGCGCTGTCACTGATTCTCCGGTAGCCGTCTCCACCGCCGTGTGTTTTCACCATGGATTGTTTTCTTCTTTCTACTTCTAGCTCGAGATATGTTTCTCTGATTTACGATTTGCGATCTGAAGATCTGCAATTTCGGTTCTACTCTGTGTTCGTTCAACATTGATTTCGATTTCCAGAAGAGTTTCTCCGATTGGTTTGTTCTTCACCAAATTCATGGTTCATCTCTGTGATTCAAGATTTGACTCAATCATTCAGCGATTTCTTGCTCGATCTTTGCCGTGCGATTTCAGTTTTCTGCATCGCAACTTCAGTTTCCTGCTTCAAACTTCTGGTTTCAATTGGTTTGGTATTCTAACAGTGATAGATCTAGCTTCGATTGCTTCGATTTCCTGGCTTCGATTGCTTCAGATTCATGTGTTTTTGATTGCTTCAGTCGTCGAACCTCCTATGTTCGTCACTACCGTTATTTTCTGGTTTATTCTCTCTGTGCCACCCGCGGAAGAGCTCTCTTGCCGTCGACGATCTTCCTATGTTCGTCATTGCATTTGTTTTCTTTCACACCGTTGCCTATGCAACTGTGATTCCAATATTTCTTACAGCTTCACCGATCCTCCTCTGTTCGTTATTGAAGCTGTGATTTTGATGCCACTGCCTATGTATGTGGTAATTTCATTGGATTCTTCTGTTTTGGTTTTGATTTCGTCTTCGCTTGTTCCGCTGCCGAGGATGATTGTTCGTCTTTCTCATCAGCTTGTTGCTAAGTTGTAGGTGTTGTCCGCCATGTGTTTGCGGAAACGCACCTGAGATCTCTCTGTTTTCTTTTCAGTTCTGGAAGTTGCACACAAGGTGTTTGTGCAATTGTCTCAAAGAGAAGTGAAGATTTACTTTGTTCTATCTTTCAGTTTTTCCTTGTACTCTTTTACTTGGACATATCCATAAGTTGTTTTCTCCCTGTGGTACTGCATGCAAGCTGCATCTGCTATAGATTTGCATCCATTGTTTTATCTTCTCTTGGTACTTCCGTGAGTGATGGGATCAGTTTGGGTTACTGCTACTATTTCCTATGAACCAAGCCACACGACTTGGCAATCCAACTGCACATTCAGATTTTATTGATTATATTGCTGAAATTCAACACGTTACAACAACAAGTTTAGAACATACAGGACACCACATTCCAGCTTCAATTTTTCTCCTGACCAAGCTACTCGGTTCTGGATACTTTCATCTCTTATTGTCCAAGCTTGGAATGTATGGCTTGCATTCCATCTTGAAGAGGGTATCAACGATACCTTCGAATAAGCTAGTTTCTAGTCTTTGAGACTGGGGTTTAGCTTCACTGTGTCGTCTTCAAGCTGGTTGTGTTAATGCATAACACTTTGAGCTTGCGGGAGTGTATTAAAATTACTACTTGTTATCTTTCTGTTACTAGTAGTTACAGTTTTAGTTAGTTAGTTAGAACTATAGTTAAAGTAGCTTAACTAGAGTTAGTGAGTTAATTAATTCTTACATTAGGTTATAAATACATTGTAAAGCTTTACATGAATTGTAATGAGAAATCACAATGTAATTTTTACAATTCTGTTACTTATGTCTTTTTTATCTCACAAGGTGAAAATCTATATATAATATAAATAATAAGTTTGGCAATCCGGAGATTTCTTAGTCATGGCTCATGTATGCATTTCTTACCATGAATATTTCTATAATTGTGTAGATTATTTCATAGGAGTTCAATCTGTCGTTAGTTTTAATCTTGGTGGTTCAAAAAAGTATTTACATATTATGAATTATGAATTAATATAATTTAGGAGTTACATTCCCTTTGAATTCAATATCATTTAGGAATTACATTCCCTTTAAATTCAATAAAACTTTTCATTTGAAAAAAAAAAACCATTTAGGAGTTACATAGAAATTAAGAAATTTGTAACATTCAAAAATGAATTTAAATCTCACTACAAAGGCGTAATCATCACTAAAAATTAAAAAATTAAATCCACGTGGCAAAAAACTTTCCACTTCCACAATTCCATATAACATGTGTAACATTTACATATATTTAATATCTAAAATAGGGGTTTCATATTATGAATTAATATCATTTAGGAATCATAGACCAGATATAAAATAAAAATCATATGAACTTATCACTCATATTCTTATGAGTGTAAAATAATATCCAAAATGAACTTATCAAAAAATTAACAATGTCATTTAAAAAAAAAAAGGAAATTTGATTCATACATTTTTAAATAAGTCTTGAAACTTCATATCGAATATATATCTATCAATAAACATGTTTAAAAAATAGATATCAGCATAAAAATATATAGTGGTTACATATTATGACTTAATGTTATTTAGCAGTTATATAGGAGTTTAAAAAGTTTAACCTTAAATATTAACATTAAATCCAACTTCAAAGTGCCTAATGGTGACACAAAAACCTTTACGCCTTCTACAATTTCATTCACATGTATTTTCTATTATTATATAGAATAGAACTTATAAAATAAAATTGTTATTCTTAAATTGGTGTTTCATTTTGTTCGTGAATAAAAAAAATAAAACTGGAAAATAATTAATCCAAAATTAATAATTTAATTCAAAAAAAGCACAAAAAATTGAAAAGTTATTTATTAAAATATGTCTTAAAATTATGATAGTCTATGAATTAACAAAAATCATGAAATTATATCAAAAATTAATTAGAATAAGTCTTAAAACTTCATTTTTGTTATATATCTATTTATTAAAATATATTTTTAAAATATATATATATATATTAATTTAAATATTTAAAGTTAAAAATATTACCATAAAAAATAGTTTTTACATGTTATAAATTAAAAAAGTACAAAAAAGAAAATCTACACAATATTATTAAAATTAAATAAGTCTTAAAATTTATATTTTTTTTTGTGTAGCTCTTAGAACTTCATATTGGTTATATATCTATGGATTAAAATATTTAAAATTAAAAATATAAGCAAAAAAAAATAGTGGTTACATATTATGCATTGATATCATTGAAGAGTTACATTGAAGTTCACAAAGTTATAATCTTAAATATTGAATTTAAATTCAACTTCAAAGTGCCTAATCATGCGAAGGATTAGTCTCACGGCAATCGGCTGTGGGGATACCTTGGTCAAGACCAAAAAGTGCCTAATCGTGACACGAAATTTAACAATTAAATCCATGGGGCAAAAACTTTTCCACTTCTAAATTCTACATACATGTACTTAGTTACTATTTTATAGAATTTATAAAATAAAAATTATTCTTAACATGGTAATTAATTTTATTTGTTAATTGAAAAACATATAATTGAACAATAAATTAATTTCAAATTTAAAAAATAGATTTAAAATTAAAAAATAGATAAAAGTGTTGTTGAAATTTATCTTAAAAATACATATTGGCTACAAATCATTATAAACATAAAAAAGTTTTCTTTCCTTTACACAAAAAAAATAAACATAAAAAAGTTGTTACATATTATGAAATAATGTCATTAAGTAGTTATATAGAATTTAAGAAATTAATAACCTTCAAAATCGCATTAAAATCACACATCAAAGTTCTAGTCATGACAAAAAATAAAGAGTTAAATCCATAGACAAAAACTATTCCACTTCTACAATTCCATTTCCATTTGCTTAGTATATAAATTATTGATTGTGTTCATCCATCTCAATGTATGAACTCCATGACCTCTGAAAAAACTTCCCTCCATAAACTATTTCCCAATCCAACATTTTCATCTTTGACATTGTTTCTCAGCCTTTAAATGTGTCTAATTAAATCTTTAACGTTGTTTCATGTCCCTAATTAAATCTAAACAATATATGTCACATTCTTTGAACAATATGAGACTTAAAAATAAGGGATAATCACCGTCTGAGGTAGGTCCCTCGTCGGAAAATTCTTAGCAAAAGGTCCCTATGTTTGCACACTGTTTGAAATTGGTCCTCGCCGGGGCCCGGAGCTCCGGCGATAGTGCTGAGTGGCACGACGGAGATGACGTGGCATTATCCATGTCATTTTTAATTAAATTTTAAATGACGTGGATAATTAATTAATTAATAACTAAAATTAAATTAAATTTATTAATTAAAAATAAACATTTCAAAAAATCATTAATTCATAGAAATTAACACAAACACTAATTCATACAATTCTTCATCAACTCTTCATCTTCTTCATCTTTTTTCATCTTCTTCATACATTTTCATAAGCCTTCATAATTCTTCCATTCTGAAACTCAATCAAAACATTTACCAGATTCTGGATTAAAACATTTTCAAACTCAATCAAAACATTTTCATAAACAAATTCTGGACAAGAAGCACGTGGACCTAGCTTCTGCCATGGAATGAAAGGAAGGGACAAGGAAAACAGAGGGGGAAAAAGATAAAATTTTCTCAGCATCCAAATGTTGAAGGCCCTCTCAGATCTGGAAACGATCTGGAAGCTTCAATCTGAAAATTGAAGCAATTTGTGTTGAAGAAGAAGGGAGTCTTCGATCTACCCACCACACGACAACACCACCACCACCACCACTGAAACCCTCGCAAACGAGCTACCCACCACAGTTCCAGTTTCAGTTCCTGTTCCTCTCAAATCTGAACCTCAGCCACCGTAACCATGGATCGAACTGGACCACCATACCTCCGTCGGAACAGAGCCGTAACCTTCGCCGTGGTCACCGTCACGGGTTCGACCTCCTTCCCCATCATTCCCACTCAGATCTGAAAAGATCCAGTTGTAAAGGTGGGGAAACAGAGGAAGGTTGTGGCTTCAGAGAGTGAGAAAATTGAAGACGAAGCCGAACAGTAAAATTAAGCTTCCAAAACCGCTCAACAAACCCAGAAAAAACAGCAACAGGAGCAACCCCACCTCATTGATTTTGTGCTACTGGGTGTGAGAAAGCTTGAAACTTTGAGGGTGAGAAAGCAGAAAATTTGAAGAAGAAGATGAAGAGGGGGAAGCTAGAACAGCGCTTTTGGGCTTCTCACTGACGCATTTCCTGTGCCGGTGCAACTGTTGCTACAACAGAACCACGAAATTGGAACCTCCAGCGAAGCTTCTAGAGTACCCAGAGGATCACCGTTGCCGAAAGTTTCCACCTTGAGCTTCAACGACACCTTCTTTGGGGACTCAGAACTTCACAAGGTGGCAAGGCACGCGTGGCTCGACGGGGAGAAGCTCTGGGGGTGAGGTGGCGGTCGCGGTGTTGTTGTCGGCGGCGGCGGAGTCATTCTCCATCAGAAGAAGCAGAAGCCGAAGCGGAACAGAGAGAGAAAATTGAAGACGAAGAAGAAAGAGAAGAAGGGAAACATAAAACTGATATTATTTGGGTATTATCTTTTCTATCAGTGATGGTGTTTTATTGAGTCTGTTTCTTTCTGGGTATTATGTGTTGATGATGGAGTTTTTAATTTTTTGGTTGATCTGGTGGTTAATGAATGGGTTGATGAAGAAGGGAAAGAGTTTTTGTGTTTATGTTTTAATTTTCTAGATTCTGAAGAAGGAGATGAAGAAGGTTAATGAGGATGATTTTAGTTTTGTTAATTATAGATTTATTACTTTTGTAATTTTTATTTTTAATTATAATTTAATAACTAATTAAAATTTAATTAAAAATGACGTGGATAATGCCACGTCATCTCCGTCGTGCCACTCAGTACTCTCGCCGGAGCTCCGGGCTCCGGTGAGGACCTATTTCAGACAGTTTGCAAACAGAGGGACCATCTCCTAAGATTTTTCCGGCGAGGGACCTACCTCAGACGGCGACCCAAACACAGGGACTAACATGGTGATTATCCCTAAAAATAAAGCTCAAAAGCATAAGTCATCAAATCATGGATGTTCTACCAAGCACACAAGTAAGTTTCGTGCATATCGATATTTACAAATTCAACATTTCTAAATTCAACCATTTGATATAACTCATAATTCTATGATAGAATCAAATCCTTTGAGCCAACGGACTTCTGCAAGCATTGAAAAATCTAACACTACTTATGTTATATTTCAAATAAACACCATTAAATTTTATTATAGTTATTTTGTACCAATATTCAATTAGCTATATTGCTTATATGTATAACTATTTGTATAAAATACTGGAGAGGATCAAAACACACCAGTACGTATCTCCCATATAAAGGCCTTAGCACTAGGGGGTCATTCTATGCATCCTTTAGATCTTGGTAAGGATATTGATTCATCAAGTGTCAGTTGTTTTTTCAACAATATGAAAATTGATTTCATAGGTTATATTTATTAATATATCACCCTATAAATTGTTATATAGTTTCACACAAAATCATAATGTTTTATCCGATGATGAAGATGTCAACCATGATGATTCATCAAGTATGGAACATATGTTTTAGATAATATTATTTTAATTGTATTGAGGATATTTTTTGCATGTTATATTGTATTTGATGACAAATACTTTAGTTGTCTCATAATTTGCTACAAATCTTATCCAATTTAGTTATTTTTAATTAAAGCAATATATCTACCTGATTTAGAATTACATGATATGTAATTTACTTTTGACTTATTATTTTATTAGTCTAACAAGAAATTTTAAACTATATTTATATTATATTGAATCAGCTTGAAGCTCCCCGTACATCGCACGGGTCACAATATAAGTATTGAAATGTACATGTTATGCACTTTAATGTTGTATCTCAAGTGATGAAAAAGGGGAAGTTTGTTCAAAACTTTGAGAGCAAAGACAAGGAGGTATAGTTCGAGTAGGAAGGCAACGATCAGCAGCAATTATCTCACATTCCCATTTTATAGTATTTTGGCACAATTTGACTAAAATCTGGCTGTAACCTTTCGTAGACTTGAAAATGATGACATTTGGAGTGCAATTATTTTGCCACTAATGTAAGTTGTTATCATGAATATCATCATTTAAACAACTGTAACTAATATCTTTGACATATTTATCACCTCCATTAAAACTATCTTTCAATGATTCATGTTGAATGCACATATGGTTGTCATTTTTTTTCCATTCTTTTCCTTCTATCTCTTGATTGGTGAAGTTAGGTTCTCAAGATTGTCATTGTTTTAATTTTTGTTAATGCTTTTTGGAGTTTTGACATGCTATGTTCACAGAAATCTAGCATCGATCACTAATATATGTATATGCCAGAGAATGAGTTAAACTACGTATAACGGAAGATTTTACAAGCAACATGTAAATATCATCATTTCCCATTACATTCTACAAGAATAAATCTTACATTTTCACTATTAGTAGTTTACAAACTAATGCATAAAACTATTTAAAAAATATTATAATATTTACTAAAACATTAATGATTGTATAATTAATTATAATACATTTTTGAATGAACTTAGTATAAATTACCAACGTCTCACACGGGGTGTTCGTTGCGTGTTTGGAAGGAGCCCCCGTCTTCGGTGATCCCGTTCCTGTGTAGGGATGCAGTTGTTTAATTATTTCTTTTGTCTGTTTTTATTTCCTTATATAACAAAAATAATTACAACAAAATGCAGAATAAAATTTGGTGGAAACTCTATTAGGTAAATATTAATTTTAAAAATTCAAAACTCATAAGGGTAAACTTATTGAGAGACAAAAATGAAAAATAGACTACACGGGTCATCGTACTAGCATCATTTCTTCTAAATGTTATTATTTGTTAGAGATATTATGAGTATATATATGTGTGTGTTTGCGCGCGTGTGTGTATAACACAAGAATAAAAATATGCTATACGGAAAAGAACATTTTCTATGAAAAGACACAAAGTTATAAACAATATACATAAAAACATGTTATTATATAAACTCTTTGAAGGAAATTTTACATTGATTTATACTTTTTAATATAAGTAGACTTTTTTTTTAAATTACTCTTTATTTAACATTTTCATAATTTTTGAACTAATAGTGTAATAAAAAATTATGATATAAGAAACTAAATTAAATAATGCACAATTTAAATAAAAAGGACGAAGATCACAAAAATAAAAAATTGCGCAACGACAAAAAACAAACAAACACATTCGTCACGACACAAGAAAAATACAAATTCATGTTTTCTTATATTTAAAATTAATTTTTTTAGAATGAATAAAAAGAATTTTAATAAACATAACAAAATTAACTGATATTTTGAAAAATTCCACGCGATAAGCGGAGAATAATATCCCGTGCATCGCACGGGTCAAAATGACTAGTGTATTTAATGTGTGAAGTTTAATTTTGATGCACTAACTATCATGTAATTATTGTATGCCATCTAGGACTATAGTTATGTTTTTTTTTGTTTTAATTAAATTAAATTTTTAATTGTTGATGTGACAGAAATCAATTAGATGTTTATTTAGTGTATAGAAATTAAATTCTAATGTGTGAATGAAACATGAAATTGTCTAAATGGCTGAAGGAAAAATTTGGGTTTAACAACCCAAGTCTTTGGTGGACTAAAGATATTTAAGATAAGTGTACTAGAAATTTTATATTTATTTATTTATCTTAAATATTATTGTTCTACCTAAAACAATGTTGTGTAACTCAAATTTTTCTTTGGTCATTTAGACAAGCCTAACATGAGATTATCAGTAATAAGTTTCTTCCGGGTTTTTTCGGTTGTCTTGACCATTATAAAATGTTTCCTTCTCTCTGAGCATTCAATTTTTTTTCTGAAGTATCTCTTTCATTATTATTTAGTTTGTCATTTTTCTCTATTTCTAAAACATTATTGCATGCTTGTATGTTTTTATCTCTCTAGTTATGCATTTTCTAATTATTGGTTGAGTACTTGCTGTGTAATTGGATTATGTACTGTTGACCACTGAGCATGTTATCCTTGTGAGTTACATGTGATGATCACTGATTATTGGTTGTTGCATTGTTGAGGAGGAGAAAAAGTTCACCAAGGAATACGATGATACCTATGGAAATGTACGTTATTGAAAGAAAAGTGTGGCATCGTAAGTAATATGGGTTGAGGTAAACTATTTTAGTAATCGGCTAACTAAGATTATATTTCAGTTGAAAATTGGAGCTTGCATGATAAGAAATATAGTATAAACATACAGTAGTTAAAGAATTAGGATAATCAAGTATGAAATTAGGGAACTAGACATATCTCATTGCATACATGTTGATGAGCCAATTACTTGAATAAAATAGACTCCCGAGGGTAGTACTCGGAGAGGTATGATGCTGTGATAACCTCTGTCTGAGTACTCATCTGGCTAGTGCACAGATGAAGTTGTGATTAGGTCAACCTGATGAGAGTTGCGCCTTGGGGAAAGTTTTTGATGTGATGAATAAATGAAGGAATAAAGGGGAAGTGTTTGTTCTGATAACTAGTTTTTGATGACCATGCAACTTTTTATTTTGGTTGGAGGGAAGGCTTAAGGAGTAGAAACGTGCAACAACTCACTACATGTAGAGTAGTGTGCCCTAGGTGTCAGAGACCTAAATACCTGAGTTGGTGAATTCTGAGACGAGATCCTTGGGGACAAGTCTGGTGGTACGGTCCACTATATTAACTCGTTTATCATGTTTTGAATGATATCAATTTTATTTCCTAAACTCTATATTATTATTTTCAGGAAATATCCCTACCGTCCAGACGAAAGGAAAAGTATCGTTTGCTCACATTGTCATATATCTAGAAGAGTATCGTTTAAAGAAGAACAGTTCATTGAAGAACTATCGTCCAAGGACAAGATAAGACAACATCGTGTGATCAATCTTGTGAAGCATCGTCCAAAGGAGAAGCTCTATAATCTACATGCAAAGAGTATTGTCTGATCAGGATAAGAATGCATCGTCTGATGAAGTGAGAAAGTATCGTCCAACCAAAAGAGATTGCATCGTCCAAGGATTCGAAGCAGAATATGCTTGATTCAAAGAGAATATGCTTTATGAGTTGTCTACAGCTGTCAAGCACAAACCGAGGAGAAAATCTCGAATCACATGACAAGTCAGAATATCAACGGCTCTATTTTCTCTCTCTGCAACAACATTAAATGCTCTGTCCTCGAGAGAAGGAAAGTTGTTAGAATGCATTAAATTCCTTGTTCAGGTACACAAGTAAAAGGACGCAGAGTAAATACACTATTTCTTCTCTGCATCAACATTGAGTACACCCAAAGAAGAAATTTTCAGATCTGCTACAAGCTACCTACTGCTCAGAACAGCCATGTCAAAGCTTTCAACAGTCGAATGCATTTATTGTTCAACAGAGATCCGTTGAAGCCAGAAGGAAGAAGAAGAAATCGTTTCACACTCTCAATCTTCAGCAACGTTCATTTCAACTGAAGATATAAATAGGAAGACTTGAAGACTGAAGAACTTGGCGACTTGGTGACTTCAACGAAATTCAAAAATCAAGCTCTCAATCTTTCTGAAATCTTCTAAGCTGTGAAACCTAACTCGAACTTAAGTGTCAAACTGACACTGAGTGAAGTTGCCCAAAGTGTGAAATTTCCTAAGAGTCAAATCTCTTTGTCCCTTCACTCCCAAACAGAGAACCTACCGCCCAATCATCTCTGTTTCACCTAAACTCAAGTATATACCAAAGATTCATATCCTCTATACTTAGAGTTATCTGTGCTTAAACTTTCTACCTCACTCTTTCTGAAGAGACTTTGTAGAAGTGTAAATTCTTGTAAAAGAATTAGGAGAAGTCATGTATAATACTGGGAGAAGTCCTGTCGAATACTGGGAGAAGTCCTATTTAATACTCTGAGAAGTCTTGTTGAATACTGGGAGAAGTCCTGTTGAATACCTGGAAGAAGTCCTGTTTAATACTTGTACTATTCTGGGTTAAATAGTGGAAAATCTTGGTGGAGCCAAGGACTAGATGTAGCTCTATTGATTTTGGGTGAACCAGGATAAATCTCTTGTGTGTTGTTTTTATTGTCTACATCGTTTACATATTTATTGCTCGCATCGTCCAACCGTTTATTGCATGCATCGTCCAATCGCTTATTGCTCGCATCGTCCAATCATTTACTGCTTGCATCGTCCAATCATTTAACTGCTTGTACCGTTTGATACTTACTGGCTGCACCATTTGTACTGTTTCACACTTACTGTCCTTTGCATTAAACCGTTACACTATGATTAATCATTCCGCTGCCATAGTTTATGAAAAACTTTTGTGAACTAATAATTGTTTTTGAAAATCAAGTTTTTGAATCATCTGCTGTTGGAGATGTGCAGAATCGAGCACTGCAATAGTCTGGGATCGTCTGCTGTATTGACTGACAAAGGAAAGCATCGTCTGATCCTATATTGTCTTATAAGGATCATCTACATGTTAAAGTAATGGATCGTCTGCCAAGCTATATCGTCCGGCCAGATGTAACGTTTGACCATGCCAACTGTAATCCAGTTATCTTGTAGTACTAGCAATCTCGGAATATCCGGGATCTTATCTTGTACTTATTATTGTTTATGATTCCCAATGTAATAGTTGACCTAAGAATATCCGTCGTTCTCTTTGTATAAATACAGAGCTTGTAACCGTGAATAAGGAGGAATTGAAGTGCAGAATAATAAAAAGAATATACAATGTTCATCTTTGCATCTTCGATTTCTCAACTCTTTTTCCCTTTCCTTTCGAGAACACCTTCGTTCTTAACATGGAGAGATAAGAATCGCCTGCTGTTGGAGATGCGCAGAATCGAGCACAACAATAGTCTGGGATCGTCTGCCGTATTGACTGACAAAGGAAAGCATCGTCCAATCCTATATCGTCTGATAAGGATCATCTGCTTGTTGAAGTAATGGACCATCTACAAAGCTATATTGTCTGGCCAGATGTAACGTCTGACCATGCCAACTGTAATCCAGTTATCTAGTAGTACTAGAAATCCCGGAATATCTATCTTATCTTGTATTTATTGTTGTTTATAATTCCCAGTGTAATAGTTGATCTCAGAATATCCGTCGTTCTCTCTGTATAAATAATAAGAATAATAATAAGAATATACAGAGTTCATCTTTGCATCTTCAATTTCTCAACTCTTTTTCCCTTTCCTTTCGAGGACACCTTCGTTCATAACATGGTATCTGAGCTAGTCTAAATCCATGGTTTCCTTTTCTTCTTTCTTTTCTTCCATGGCCAAAGCTCCGCCTTTGTGTCATGCTTTATCCTTACCTTTGTTTAAATTTTTGACGCTGAGACTTATGAACAGAGGGCTAACACCTGTTAACATTCCTCTAAGCTCAATTCTTTATACTTTATATCTTTCTTTATTTACCTTTTCAACGCTGAGACTCATGAACAGAGGGGTAACGCCTACTAACGTTCCTCTGAGTTCAAGCCATTGCAGCCGTAAGGCCTCTGAGACTCAGGTGCTAGAGTAAAACTCAATAACCTCTGAGGTTCTCACTGAAGTACAAGTCTAGGCAATACATCCTCGGATTGGCATGGAAAGATCATTGATCCAAAGTGCATTTTTGAAACAAAAATACGCATTTTTCGTTATCCTGGTGAAGCAGATCTGGTGGATCTGGAAATGCAGCACAATTCTTCTTCCATGTTCTTCATTTCTAGCATCATACCCCAACACTTCACTCCGAGTACAAGCATCAATGTCAAAGGAGCGCAACTATTCCTGGAATTATATTTCCACCCTTGTTTGTGATGCCTGCAAGGGAAGTACAAGCAAGCAAGTTGCAGCTAAGAAGGTCAAACTCAACATTTTTTCGAAGGCTGTCTTCCTTCTCAGCCACGTTGAGTTTGCAGGTGGATGTTAGAGATAAGAATCGTCTACTGTTAGAGATGCACAGAATCGAGCATAACAATAGTCTAGGATCGTTTGCCGTATTGACGAACATGTGGAAGAAAAGCTCCAAGGACGGTTTCTTGCCAAACACTTTACACATGGCTTCGAAACCCCTCTTGAATGCCCACCCTCCAGGGTGCAATTGCGAAGGGGCCACGTGAAGGTAGTTTAAGACCCTCATCGTGAAGTCAGAGAACGACATACGGACTCCGAGCTTCTTCACCACAGCCAAGTGCATATATAGACCGGAGGGAGGTTCGAAGCATAGCCGTTCATCCTTGCTGGGGGCATGGACCTCGCGACTGGCACCCACTTCAGCACTTGTCAGAATCTGCATTCTTTCAAGGTACCTAGGATCGTCGTTCGCCAACCGGGACTCCATGTCTAGGATATTACGGCAGAACTCATTGTACCTAAAGAGGTCGTTCGTTAGATTCGGATACTTCCTCATATCCTTCTTCGTCCTCTTCGACTTCTTGATCGGCCGAGAGGGGTGTAACTGGAGACCTTGGTAAGTTGTTTCCTTCGTACGAACCATCGTAAACTTGCAAGGGGGCGCGAGGAGGTTAACAAACTATCGTGGCTCGGGGCCAACTGCCCAATTTCAAGGAAACGTGGTAGGAACCCCACACTCGTCCCCCCTGCTATTCCCTATGTTGATCGCGTATAAAAAATAAAAAAAGAAGAGAAATAGGAAGTGATTGGAAGTTTACCTGAAGTGATTGTGATGAGAAAACTGTAGTCACAAGACGTATCCGACCACCGGAAGACAAAGGACGATCACCAACAATTGCTTTCACTGCACTCTACGGCCCACGGGAAATTAGCTCAGCAACAATTAGCACAAGTGAAGATATGAAATGGGCCTTACCCCCCTTATATAGGCAATGACGCCCGAAGATGAAGAGGCGCATTCAATGCCCTTCTAACAAAATGCACGCGAAGTGCAAGAGACACCCACTAGGGGCCAGGTGAACAGCCGCCTAGGAGGGAAACGACGTATTAATGCGCCACGCACGCGCACACATCCTGAGGACGCAGCAATACGTCTTCTCATATGACATCCAAAAGGACAACCAACCAACAATCACAAGCACACCTCAAACGGCGATAGGCTAACCCAATTCAAAGGAAATCCACCAGATCAGCCGCAATACATTACAACTGAACGGCTGAGGGGAAATACACCCACCTATGGACGAGCAGTAAAACTACAACCGGGTATAACACTTAATTTTTCAAAAAAGATAACACACATTTGTGATGAAGAGTGAACGTCCAGACCTACAATAAGAAGTGGAAGCTAGCTCTCGCCATACAATAATTTGCCTGCTGGAGCTTGGGGCATCTGTTCCTGAGGGCCATTATGGACGATCAGCACCGCCCGGTCGGACACCCCACGCCGACCAAGACCCCTGTCGGCCGACCACGGTATACGACAGGGGGACGGTCAACCTCTGAAGGTTCCAAGCGAGGCTCTAGCAAGGATCCACCGAACCACCTGACACTCTCCCTTATCTTGTTGCCTACCATGCTGATGCAATCCTTGGTCAAGGGCTTGATAAAGACAGGTACTAGGGTCCTCCCTATAAAGAGCCAGTCTCATCACCTCACTAAGGTACATAATTCTAACCTCACTAAGACCTCTACCTCACATAGTCACTGCCTTTGACATCGGAGTATCTTCGCAGGAATCCCTCCCATACGTTTACCGAGGCAGAGAGCAGTAGTCGTCCAGTCTACCACCACCACTGGAAGCACCTTGCCCTCCTCAATAAACACCCTCTCCGTGTGATTGAACGACTTGTTCTGTTCAAAAATCATGGTGACCTGAGTATTACGAGAAAACAAAACCGTAATAATATTGAACATATACCGTAGGCAGTCAAAATATATCTTAATTTGTCCTCTCTATCTCACTCTTCTTACATACATCACATCAATTTCTTCTTTTTATTTGTCACTCCGATTGTTTGTTTGGATATTTTTATTATATACTAATATTTATAAATCATTTTGCAAAACAAAATATAGCTGACAACGTGAGCAATATTTATAATAAAGTTTACAGTAGACATATATAATAAACATTTCAGGAGAAAACACTTAAATATGAAGCACGGCCTAGCCACCGTTTTTACATCCCCACCTCAAACCAACGACAAAACATATAATAAAATCAAAGATACAAATAGTTGAGTGCAAACTAATGATATACAACAGGGAAAATATAAATGTACACATTTAATGGACTTGGAGCACCAATTCAGCACAAGAGTTACTGCAGCAAGTAACACTGGGAATGAATCCTCTTATATGTTTCCTCTCATATTTATGAGAGAGAAAGCCACAAATAATAATCCCTAAAAGATAATTTAATGTACTTAATTTGATCTTAATTATCACATTATAGATATTAAATTAAGATGGTTATTTACGAGGTTTTGTAGTAGATGTATTATTTGTGACACTACCATTTCCCTTGGCAATGTTCTGCACAAGCACTTCTCCCATGCTTTCTCCAAGACCCTCAACGAACCCACCAAGGAACTCAATCACCACCTGGGAAGCAACTTTGGCTGCCGCCGCGAGCACGCTCGGTTTCTCCGGCGGCCTGATGCCGTTGGCTTGGAGGCCGTTAACCATGGACTTGGCACACACCGCGTGGAGATAGTAGTCACACACCGTGCAGCGGTACACTTTCCCTGACTTCCTCTTCTTGCACTCGCCACAAACGATGCCGCCGCCGCCGCCGGAAGAGGAAGAATCTGTGTTTGATGTGGGGGTGGTGCTTGTTGAGGGCATGATTTTGAGGGTGTGGGGGTGGTGCGGGTAGTCAATTTCTGTGTTGAGCATGGCGCAGCATGGGTGCATTTGGAAGGCGCATGCAGTGCAGAGGAATGCATACCCTTTTGTTGGTTTGCCACAAACATCACATTTAGTCTTAGCTCCCATCCCAGTTTTCACTGAAAAAAAATACATAATACATCATTAATTAACAAGAATTTATGCACCTTAATTGGGGGCCAAGAGATAAATAAGTAATAACATTAGCATTTAGCAAGAAAGTACAGGTCACAAGTGAGAGATATGATGTTGGATGATATTCTTTGATTGAAAGAGAAATTGAGAAAAGTATATTGCCAATGTAAAATTTTACAAAAATATTTATCGACCACGCTATAATGTAAATTACTCGTAACACTTATATTTGTGGTGGTTTTAAACCATCAGAAATCGTGTTTTATCGAGCTATCTATTTTGTAAAGGTTTAAAACTGCCATAAAATAAGTGTCATCATATATTCACATATTAGTGTTAGAAAATTTTAGGTGTGAAAAAATGAAAGTTAAATTTACTTCATATACCGGGTTAATTTTATGAGTTTGTTATGTGCTAAAATCAAATTGAGAAAAATATTTTAACCAGATTTTTCTTGTTGGTCAAAAAGTTAGTTCAAGCTCCACCACTCTTTCATGTAAAGTGCTTTCATACTTTCCCAGATGAATTAATAAACTCTATTAGTTGAGTAGTAGAAAATTGGACATTAAAGTACTTAAGGAATAGGCATATATGAAAAAGAGGAATAATTTTATCGCGAAAAGTTTGAGCAAAAGAAAAATGAATGTCAGTAATCTCCCAATTATTTCAATCAAATATTCCACCTCTTTAATTTGTGGTTATTATTTCCAGAGATTTCCTCCCATGACACCACATCACCAATTCATATGTTTGTACTTCGTAGTAGATTCATTCTCTACGAAAAATAGTGGACTTTGAATTTTTTTTAGGGAGCTACGTGTTTGGGATATCACATAATTTGCATAAACTCATTCTAATTAATTAAGAGTAATATATATTGATAGTATTAATGGTTTTTTTTGGCTTAAATGAAATTTTTGTCATTCATGTTAGCTGGTTTCACTTACCATTAATGATATGTGAACATCCAAATAGTAAATGGACATAGGACACCTACTTTTTTTCACACTCAAAGTTGTTTATTTTTTATTATTTACTCTAATAAAATCATTTTGTCCACATGAATATAGGGTGTTTTTGTAGGTGTTTTCCACTATTAGTGGTTCGCCAATCAAAACTCTTCACTTATCAGTGAGGAGAAGTTGCGGCAGAGACGCGTAGGCAGATAGACAGTGGTGAAATTTTGCCGAGTGGTGTCTGCCTCCAACAGTGGTGGTCGTGAAGTCAACTGGTCACCACAGAAAAATGACTTTGTGCTCACAGTGGCGGCTGGAACCATATACCAAACCGGAAAAAAAAAAATACCACTAGCTAGTGAGTTTTGGTCGCGTGAAGGAGACGAGTTCAATGGTGGCGACGACAAACTATGTCAGCCTTGCAGCCGGTGCGTCTGCGGCCAGAACCGTGTGTAAACATTTTGGGACTTAAGTCGAAAATATTAAAGTGACTTTCTTTTGACGAGAATTTTAAAAAGACTTAATATATCATATAAATTATTAATTTTTTATATTAATTTTACAATCAAGCAATTCCAACATTTTCCATTCAATAGATAAGATAGGTAACACATTCAATCTATCTTGTAACACTGTTGACCTTATATATGATTTAAACAATTTTAATTTTGTATCTTTCTGCAGTAGCAACTACTACAGAGATTGTCAATTAATTTCTATAGGCAATATATACATTTGGAAAAGAATCTAAAGTTTTAATATAACTCAACCTATTCACTTCAAGGTAGAGATAATGAATATTTTTTTTAGAAAAAAAACAATGAGTGAAGAACAAACTTATACAATACTATAGATATATAAATCATAACAAAAACTAATGTTTATGAGTGAACATAAATTAAGTTTTCAACTTTGAAAATGTAAACTAACAGATATTTTATTTATTAGTTTTTTGTAAAATGTAAATTTGCTAATACAAAACACTACTAATAATAACTGTCAAAGTTGCACTTCTCACGTTGCACTCTCTAATTCCAACGGTGCAATTAATAGGGCATAATTTTTCATTATTCAATTACCTATACCTACACTATATAGGTACGAATAATTTTGGGACCTAAGACAATTGCCTTAATAGCCTTGACATTTACACGGCCATGTATATGGCGGCTGGTGGTGGTTGCTTCCGGTGAGTAAATAAAAAACATAACAAAGTTCCGAATTTTGAGGAACTTAACAACGGAATAGTGATAACACAAGTCATGAAGGATGATATCGCTCTTTGATTACCGGGTGTTTTTTCTATCTTCTCCATCAACTTCTCTAGTTTTGCTTGTTTTTACCGTGTTTCAGGCTGTTTGGTTTATGGTCTTTGGTTTTGACCTTGTTTTGACGTTTCCCTTTGACGATCTATTAATCATGGGTTGGGTTATCAGCTCGTATCTTGTGGTTCGATTATTACAGCGATCTTGGTCGACTTTATGCAATTAGGTTTTGAAGGTGACACCTTGGTACGTCGACTTTGTATGTTTCAGTCTCAATTTTTAGTTTTCTGGTTTTAAGGCTTGAGCTGCTATTAGCACCGACCCACTCTCTAGTTCTCAAGAGTTATCGGTGTCTCTTGTTTTGTTTTTGGGCATATTGTTGCTGGTTTTTTGCTTTAGTTTGTTGGCTCAGCTAGCCCTACGACACTTCAGAAGAATTGGTTTTTGACTTACATCAATCTCAACCAAATCAAAAGTTATCTTTTTCCTGCACATGGGTTTAGTAGAAGTTCAAAAGGCTAATTGACCTATTCAATTCAGGTATTCATCAAGGCCCTCATTACTAAGAGACATATGTATCTTGTTGAGATAGATATGTTACAAGCTTAATGCTATTTAAGTAAGCTTTAGCTTGAGAGGAGTGTTGACAACTCTATTAAGAGATATCGATTAGGATATATCTTATTGAGATAGATTTGCTAGGATATGGTTTGTTAGGATTAGATTTTATATTGGTATGATAGATTAGGATAAGATCAAGATATAATGAGATACTCCAAGATATCATAAGATATTTTTTCATATTCTAACAATTCATTTTACATATATACAAGTTCGATTTTGCTCATTATCATCTAATTTTTGTGGTTTCAGTCTGCATGTAGACCAAGAAAACCGTTTCACAAGTTAAAAATGTTTCTTTTATACTGTATATAACATATACTAAATATTAGTAGTAAAAATATAATTCATTAATGGATCTATTTTTAACCTGGTTTACCATAAATTTATACTTAACAAAAATTTGATTTTAATCTTTTATTTATAGTATTCACCTTTAATTGTTGATTTGACAAACAAAAGACCACGTATCAGTCATGTGTCCTGTGATTCTGCACGGCCTATTTTTCTTCCGAGCCATATATCATCGCTAACACTTTTAATAAAAAAATTCATAGATATCGAGATAACCTTTGATAGAGTTATATTTTTATAGAAATATCTAGCTTGATATGATTTGACAGAAAAGTATACCGTATATAATTACTATAGATATATAACAATGGCGACATAACTCTTTAATGGTGATATTATCTGTTAATAATGAGATATTACAAAGCGAAAATATATGTAATAGCAGAGATTAAACCATAAAAATTAAATGATAAATACCAAAACAAATTTGACAGTTAAATGGGATTGAAAATTTAATTAAACCAAAACTTTTTTTAGATATTGGGGTAATGCATACGTTGTTAAATGAAAAATATTCACAATATATGTAGTATATATACATACATAAAATCTGAGAGTATACATACATATATTGATGAGGGAAAGGGTAGTGACCTGGCTTAGAATGGAACAAGATTGAGTGTTGGGAATGCAAAGGATGGGCCTTGAGGGCAGGAGGAGCTAACCCGCAGAAGTCATGCAGCTGATAATCACATTGTTGACAAACAAACCTCTTGCCAGAGCCATACTCTTTGCAACCATCACAAGAGAAGAGGTCTGGGAGGTTCAGCAGTGAGAGTGGGTGTTGTGGGTGGCTGAAGTGAATGATTTCTTCCCCAAATATGAGTTGTGGGGAGGTAGGGAATTCCATCTTTCGTGGTGACTTTTTGGTGACAAAAGTAGTGTCTGTGGAATATTGATCACCAGGGGCTGTGATTTTGTATTCCACGGTTGGAGATTTTTCTATTAAGAAGGTTCTTGTTTTCTTCAATACTTGATTTTGCCCCTTCATCATATTCCCTGCAGGCTCTACTGCTTCACCTAGCAAGCTTCACTCACTAGATCTTCCAACTCTCTTTCTTTGGTGTGTGTAGCAAATGGCCAGACATTGTGGGGAATATATAATGGGCTGCACGCAAAGGTTACACAAATACACACACTATCCATACCTTTTTTTTTTTTTTATGTAATACAAATCCAACACCACATGAGAGAATCTTATTCGAGTTGGAGATATCAACATTCTGGTGGAGCTGAATGTCAAAACAAAGTTTTTTTCTTACAAATACTCAAAACCTAACTTAAGTGAAAAACATGTATCATTCAAACAAACCAACCATTCGTTAGTACAATTATCATAATTATTAATTTCATTTTGAAAATTGTCAGATTCTAGTTGAGTTAGCTAGCTCTTCCGACAAATTTTTTTCCCACATATAATACCCAAACTTTACTTTTACTTTTGGAGGATCAAACATACAAAGTTGAACCAACCACCTATACACTTATTATAATTGTTAATTTCATTTTGCAAAAGCAATGGTATTTTAACATACAAAAGTGCAAACATTTAACCAAATCAGTTGACTTAGAAATTCAACACTTCGTCGATTAAGTAAGTTATGGGGAGTTCGATTTTCAATTCTTACGAATGAAAGAATTTCATTCGTCAGCCTCCTACCGCTTAGTGCGCTGATTATAAGATGATAAATTAGTCTCACGACTATCGGCTGTGAACATACATTGGTTACCACAAAAAAGGGCAAACATATGACAAACACCAAAGTTTTCTCTCTTTATCTCTTTTTTTTTATGGGGTTGGCTAAATGACCCCATAACTAATTCGGGTTATTTAACCCCAGGTCTACTTAATGCGTGTAGCTTCATTGATCTTGGAGCGACGGGCCCCCGATTTACATGGCAAAGGAGGGAGAATGGAAGACGACTGATTGCAAAGAGACTTGATCGTGCACTAGGGGATGATGATTGGCGGTTACCACACCCTGAGGCATATGTTGAAGCTCTGGCACGAGTGTTCTCCGACCACACACCCCTCTTGTTGGCTGCGAGGTGCGCTCTGGTGATCGGGCAACACGGCCATTCCGCTTTCAAGCGGCCTGGGCTACCCACCCATCGTTTGAGGCTGTTGTGACTAACACTTGGCACATGTTCTCTACAATGAATTTCCAAGAGTCTTCAATTACTTTAAATAAGGAGGTCTTTGGGAATATTCATGCGAGGAAACGACATGTAGAGCGGAGACTACATGGCGTTCAGAAGGAGTTTGAGTGGCGTGAGACTAAAACCTTGTGTCGTTTAGAGAGTTCTCTCCAAAAGGAGTATGGGGAAATTCTTGCACAAGAGGAGATCCTGTGGTACCAAAAATCCAGGGAGAATTGGGTACGGTTGGGGGACAGAAACACCATGTTTTTTCACACTCAAACTGTGGTGCGACGAAAGCGGAATAAGATACATGGTTTGTTCATACCAGATGGCAGTTGGTGTACGGATCCAGTGAGACAACAAGAGGAGGTGTGCAGAAATGTGGTCATGGAAAATAGGACTCCGGTCATCTCAAATGAGGATAAAGTGGCATTGGCTCGACTCGTTTCTCTTGAAGAGGTCCGAAGGGCTGTCATGGGGATGCATTCTTTTAAGGCGCCCGGAGTTGACGGTTTCCAAGCTTTTTTCTATAAGAAATACTGGCATGTCTTGGGTACGGATCTTCAGCACATGGGCTCCATGGCGTTTCAAAATGGGAGAGTGGACCCTTCATTACTGGACACGTTGCTTGTTCTTATTCCCAAGGTGGAGGACCCTGTTCGGCTGAAGGACTTGCGGCCGATTAGCCTTTATAATGTAGCCTACAAAGTTATTACTAAGGTGCTGGTAAACAGGTTCAGACCGCTACTTGCTAAACTTGTAGTGCCACTTCAGGGAAGTTTTATACCAGGGAGAGGGACTAGAGATAACATCATTCTTGCCCAAGAGGTGATGCATACGATTGACACACGTAAGAAGAAAGTCGAGTTAGTTGCATTGAAGATTAACTTGGAGAAAGCATATGACAGGGTCAGTTGGGACTTTCTTCAGGAAACCCTTTATGATTTTGGCTTCCTTCCGCCCATTGTGGATTTGATTATGTGGGGTGTCCAAGGGTCGAACATTTCAGTTCTTTGGAACGGATCTAAATTACCTTCCTTCACTCCGCGGCGTGGGCTAAGGCAAGGTGATACTCTTTCTCCGTATTTGTTTGTGCTCTGTATGGAACGACTTGCTATCCATATGCAACGGCTCATCCAAGAGGGTGTATGGAAACCTATTCGTGTTACAAAGGAAGGTACTAGTATCTCACACCTTTTCTTTGCTAATGATGTTCTTCTCTTTTGCCAAGCGTCTAAGGACCAAATGCGTTTGATTTCGGACACACTCTTGGTGTTTTGTCAAGCATCCAGAATGAAGGTGAACTTAGAGAAATCCCGCATGTTCTGTTCAGGGAACATAGACCAAAGGACACACCAAGAGCTTTCGGATATCTCCGGGATTAATAGAGCTGCAAATCTTGGTAAGTATCTGGGGATACCACTCCTTAAGGGGAGAGTGACTAGAGATGTCTTTGCGCCCATAACCGATAAGATGAACATCCGTCTGGCGTCATGGAAACATAAGATTTTGAACAAGCCAGGACGGTTTTGCTTGGCCAAGTCTGCCATGTCCTCGTTGCCTATTTACACTATGCAGGTGTTATGGCTCCCGGAGGGAGTTTGTGAGCATATTGATAAGCTTGATCAGAGTTGTATTTGGTCCAAAGGAGGGTCGAGTCAAAGTTGGAACTTAGTGCCTTGGCATGAGGTGACTCTACCCAAGGAAAAGGGTGGGCTTGGCATTCGCAGTGCGAGGCAGAATAATATTTCCCTCTTGGAAGTTGGTAAAAAACCTCATGTATGATACAGACATGCTTTGGGTCCAAGTGTTAAGACAGAGATATGTGGCTGCTGAGTCGGTGTTGGTGGCGGAATATCACCCTGGGGATTCTTATGTGTGGAGAGGAATTATCAATGCTAAGGATGCTGTCAAGCAAGGGTTTCAATCGTGTCTGGGTGATGGTCAATCATCATTTTGGTACTCTAACTGGCTGGGAACGGGGAGTTTGTGTCATCGTGTTCCCTATGTTCATATTTCAGATACGAAGCTTAAAGTTTCGGATCTTTGGAGTCAGGGTGCGTGGTATCTCAATACTATGTACACGCCTCTTCCTCTCGAGGTAGTGAATGAAATTGTTCGGATCAAAATTCCGCTGCGTTCAGAGGATAAGATTCTATGGGCAGAAACTAGTTCTGGAATCTACACGACAGCTTCTGCGTATCATATGATTTGGTGCATCCGAGCTCCCGTGATTGGAAGGTGATTTGGAAAGCCCAGGCACCTGAGAAGGTTAGATTTTTCCTTTGGCTCGCGGGTCGTGGTGCTCTTCTGACAAATTTGAAGCGGTGGCAATGCCATCTGAGCTTGACCGCAATTTGTCCTCGGTGTGGCGAGCAGGATGAGGATGTTGGACACTTCTTGTGAGATTGCCATGGATCGCGCCTAACATGGAGCCACTTTCATAGTTTATTGCCATCCCCTCCCGCGACGAGCACTTTTCAAGATTGGTTTTGTTGCTTCTTACAGGGACCGCATCAGCCGTTTACGATTGCAACACTCTGGTGTATTTGGCGTTGGCGCAATAGCGCGGTCTTCGACCCTCAACCGTGGCCTATCCAAGTGGTTTGGCGTCAGATTTTGATCACAGCAAATGAGTTTGCGAGATGGGGGGCGATGATGATGAGTCCCCGAGATTCTATGTTTGTGAAGGGTACTACTTTAGTCCACCTTCATATGGATGGCAGTTGGAGTGCTAGGTCGAATCAGATGGGTGGTGGCGGTATGGTGAGGGACTCCACCGGCCGATGGATTTAAGGGTTTGCTTGTTCTTATGGTCATGTGTGTGCCTTTCTGGCAGAGCTTCTGGCGCTTTAGTTAGGGTTGAAGCTAGTAGAGGACTTGGGTTTTCGAGAGATAGTGTGTTACATGGATTGCCATGAAATTGTGGAGATTCTGAGCCATAATAGGGACACTCGAAACTTTTGGCAAAGGGATACTATTACTTCTATTCGATCTATGTTGGGTGGGGATTGGAAAGTCCAATTTCCTTATGTCCCGCATGATAGAAATGTGGTGGCGGATAATTTGGCGGGACAAGCATCCCACACAGAGTGTGCATTGCGTGTTTGGAAGGAGTCTCTGTCGTCGGTGATCCCGCTCCTGTGCAGGGATGCGATAACTTAGTTTGTTTCTATGTCTTTTTTTATTTTTCTTATGTAAAAAAAAAAAATCCAAAAGTTTAAAATGCATACGTAAAAAATCAAATAAAACGCAAAGTTGTTATTATGTAGGTACAAGTAGGGTGACAAGTTGGATTTGGCCTGCTGGTCCACACGTTTGACCCACGTTTTTTTAGTTGAGTTGGGTATCTTCAACGCAATAACTTACTTTTAGCTCATTTTTTCAACACATTAAATTGATGGGTTAAGGCTAGTTGGGTTGGGCCAATTTAATTATATAAGACATGTTATTTGCATTTAATTAATTGTTTTGGTTTAAATAGTTAAATAATTTTGTGATTGTGTTCTTTAAGAAGACATTTAAGTTAAATTGTGGTTGTGTAACTTGTGTTATTTGTAAGATTGTTTTGTGGAGTTAGGACATGATAGAGTTAATATTGATTGTTGAATGATTGTGCTTTAGTTGTGAGTTTGTTGTATCATATATTAGTTATGCTTTTGACTACGTGTAATTCGTGATGATTGACTTATATTTTATAATTATATTCATGTTTTATGAATTCAAACTCATTTTTAAATTTTGGAATTTTTTTTCAATATTTTTATTATTTTTTGGTTAGCAAACCTTCCTACTCACCAGCCCATCAAAATATAGGTTGAGCTCGATTTTGCAAGGGGGTTGTGTGGATGTGGCGACCCACTTATCCACTACACTTCTGGTACCTCAAGAACCCAGACTAAAGGTTTCTGCGATGCCCACATTGGCAGGTGAGAGTTTTAATCTTTCCTGCGCTTTGATTTAATTTCTGGATTGGTGGTTTTTAATCCCTTCGTGCTGCTAATTGCTATGTTATGTAGGTGAAGAGCAGAACATGTGGGTTCTTTTTATGAATTGATGATTGTTGAGTATGGCTCATTAAACTAGCCTCGTCTGGTATTGGATACTAGGCGGTCGTCTGATGCAGTGTTGTTGAGCTCGTCCGTGGAGATCGTCTGAAGAGATCGTCCGGGGAGATCAACCATCTTAATTATGACTTAAAAACTTGGAAAACCCTAACCATATCTTGTAAGTTTTCAAAACGATTTTCCCATCCCCATGACACTATACCACACGCGGCCAAAAAAAAGAGAGGTTTATTTCATTTCCAAGATCAAAACCGAGTATAGAAATTTTATGAAGAACATAGGAAGAACATAAGATGAACCTAAGAACTATCTTAAGAACTTCAAGTTAAAAATAAGAATTCTTTGAATAACTTCATAAGACTAGATCAAAGAGAAAAATTAAAAAACAAAATTAAAACCCAAACTAGAATAGGCAAGACTCCTACCTTGATCGAAGAATAAGAGAAGAAACAAAAGAAACATCAAGAGAAGAGAGAGAGTCCCGACTTTGAGACAGGAGAGGAGTGCATTCGGTGTGATTATTCAAGGTGTCAAAGCACGCTACTTATAGTTGTAAATGGCCTTGGTTTCTCCCCTCTCCAAGTAACTATTTAGTGACAAAAGAAATTAAAAATAAAAGAAATTCCCCCTTCACCAATTAGTGAAGAAATTCGGCCATCATTATGTGGAAACACATGTATTTTTATTATTTAATTAAATCCTTAAAGATAATATGAAAAAACTGAAATTAATTTTAATTCAAATTCTAGAACAAATATAGTCGCAAAATGATATAAAATAAATATCATCTATTATTTTCCTCAAAATATTCAGATATTATAATTATCATAAAACTCTTCTATTTTGTAACCAAAAAAAAAAAACTCTTCTATTTCTAGAAGCTTATTTATTATAAATAATTTTAGATTTAATTAAAAATCAAAACATTATCTCTTTACTTGTCAATTGTTATAAAAAAAGAAATCATTTAAAATCAAAAATAATTTTCCCCACGTATATAGGCGAGTCACGCCTCATATATATTATGCGGGTGATATTTTGCTCCAATATATATTCCAATCAACTCCATTTATTTAAATAACTTTATTTAAAATAAAAGAAAACCCTTTAAAAATAACTATCAACAAAACAACAATTTCCTTCTAGAAAGTATAGATAAAACACGCCTCACATGCTAATATGCGGTAAAATATTTTCTTTCACAATCTGTAATATCTACCCAAATCCTATTTTCACTAAATTAATAATCTTCCACAATATATATATATATATATATTTCGGCCCTCTCACAAGGACAAGGGAAATTATTCCCTAACAACCTTATCACTTGACACTTCAAGTAATATTCAATATTTATTTCTTTTAAAATAAAAGAAATTATTTTCAAACATTATCAACTAATCTCAAATAAAATCAAACAAATACACCCTTTCTAGAAACTGATAAAAATCACTCCCCACGCCCTCCTATGAGTGCGGTTCACAAAATCACGCCACGTCACAAGATCTTGCCACGTCAGTACGAGATTCTTTTCTTAAAAACTTCTCCATAATTTTACCTTAGAAGTATTACAATCAAAATTCTCAGAATAATATTTGAGGGTCAAATGATTATATATATGATGATGTTGTTGAAAGAAATCGCACAATTATACTAATAGCGTTCAAACCAAACAATATCAAAAAATAATTATTAGAAAAATAATATATTTAATTAAATTAAATATATTTAATTCTAAAAAATATACGGGTCTTACAGCGACATACAGAGCAAATCATTGCAACCAAGGAGGAGGAACCTTAGTTAGAGTCAACCATCTAAGTTTTGTAATTCTACATCCGAATAGATAGCTTTCGCTGATAAGTAACATGGTAACATGTGTTAGAGAATGTTGAGAACCCAAGTGTTCAATACACAAGCGGACACACGTGTAGAGTGGGTGAGGCAAATACCTCCACATCATTTTCAAAATTTCTTCCAATACACCAATTAATTTAATATTAAATATTTAATTGTCCCAAAAAAAAATGCCCCTACGATTGTACAAATATACCTCGGATGCAATTAAAAGCTTAAATTTATCTAACTTTGAACCCAAGTGTTGTTATTTTTTTAGCAATAACACACCTTTTAATTTCAATTGTTCTAACAATAGCTATGTCTTTTCTCCGTCTGCTCTGTTCCATACGGTTGCTGCCAGGGCAACGCAGCTGCAATAGGGAAGCAACTAACCGCAACAGCCCAGATCTAAGCCGCACCAGACCAAACAACAAGACAGCAACACCTCCTTTTGCCTCAAAATCCATATGAGTTGCCATTTAGTTTGCAGCACTTTCCAATTTCCATAACCAAGTCCAAAAGGGTAAGATAGGATAACTCTCACCACAATTTATGTGAGTTAGTCAATGTATTATTTGTAGAAATGAATTACAATGGAAAACATAATATGCTTAGGAATAATAAGAGAATATCCTACAGACTACTATAGCCTTGAATAATAAAGAAAACTAATTATTCTTAACACTCCCATCAAGCTTAGCATTGGATTAATGCCAACACGAAGCTTGGATCTATCTAAACAGTACAAACAATGGATGAGGCAACGTCTTGGTAAAAACATCAGCAAGCTGTAGAGAAGCAGAAACATGACGAACAGCCAAACGACCGGAGGCAATCAGCTCACGAATGAAATGACAGTCCAAATTAATATGCTTAGAATGCTTACGAGCTATAGGATTCTGAGCCATAAACAAGGCACTCTGATTGTCACTGAGAAGAAGAGGAGTGGCAGATAACCGAACACGACCGGTACTCAGATTCACAACCCGAGCGGGCAACAATAGGTTGTTTCTTGGAAATCCAAGACAAGAGATTGTCACCAAGAAAGATAGCACAGCCATAGGTAGACCGGTGAGTGTTCGTGCAGCGAGCTCAATCAGCATCATTGTAGCCAAGAACCACTAGAGAAGATGAGTTGTGAAACGTAAGACCGAAGTGTTGTGTACCACAGACATATTGGGAGCCTGGAGAAACTGACTTATTGTGTTCACAGCATAGGACAAATCAGGACGAGTAATAGTCAAGTATTATAAGGCCCCAACCAGAGATCGGTAGTGAGTCGGGTTAGAGTAAGGCTCACCAGCACTGATGAGATGAGAGTCGGTAGCCAGAGGAGTCGATACAGGGCTTGCATCAAGCATCATAAAACGAGAAAGCAAATCATCAGCATATTTGGCCTATCACAAGAACAAACCATCAGCAGTGTAAGTGATCTTAAGACCAAGGAAGTAGCCAAGCTTACCCAGATACTTATTTGCAAACTCAGCATTGAGTCGAGCAATAAACTGAGAGAGAAGAAGAGAATCATTTCTAGTAAGAATTATGTCATCCACATAGACCAGGAGGTAGAGAGTGATTCGCCCCTTATAGAAGAAGAACAAGGATGGATAAACCTTGCTACAAATGAAACCGAAGCGGAGTCGAAAGGAACTCAAACGCTGAAACCAAGCATGGGGCGCCTGTTAGAGCTCGTAGAGAGCCTTGTTCAACCGATACATGTGTCGGGAAATGAGGATCAACAAAACCAGGGGCTGTTCATAAAGACAGTTTCAGTGAGTTGACCATGAAGAAAGGCATTCTTAACATCCAACTGATGAAGTTGCCATCCATTAAGCACGACAAGATATAAAATGAGACGAACAGTAGTTTCCTTGACAACAGGACTGAAAGTAAGTGAGTAATCACTCAACAGTGTCGTCACTTTTAAATGTGAAACCCTAAGCCACCAAACGCGCCTTTAAGCACTCAACAGTGTCGTCACTTTTGTGTTTGGTGCGAAAATCCCATTTACTACCAACAACATTAGTAGCAGATAGACGAGGGACCAAGGTCCAAGTAAGATTTTTGTGAAGAGCAGAAAGCTCATCCTCCATTGCCGCCAACCACTGAGGATGCTTCATGGCAAATTTAAAACTCTTGGGATCAGTAATAGCATGCAAAGCAGTGAGAAGAGCAATAGGGTGATGGTGAGCTAGAGCATAATGCGGATTAGGCCGATAGATGCCACTCTGAGATCGACTCCGAACACGAGGAGCTGCTGGGGATGCCTGAACAGAAGCAACTGGAGAAGCAGGAAACACAGCAGGAAAGGTTGGCGCTGGTGATGGGACCCATGGAGGTGAAGCAGGATCCGGTGAAGCAGGTGCATCAGGATAGGGAGCCTCAGGAGCATCCATGGGGACACTGGATGGGTAGGGTAGAGTACGAGCCGGCAGGGGGCTGGCCGAATCAATAGTAGAAACAGGCATGTGGGAGGAGCCTATAGTTGGTTCATAAAAAGAAGAAACCAAGAAAGTGCTTCCAGAGGGATGAAAACCTGCATAAGGGAAGCAAAATTCATCAAATTGGGCATTGCAAGACACATAAGTCCTGGAAGTGGCCGGATCGAAGAATTTAAATCCTTTATGAAAACTGCTATAGCCCAGAAATACGCAAGGAGAACTTCGAGGGCTAAATTTATTTTTCATGTAGGGACGCAAGCACGGAAACACACGGCAGCCAAAAGGATGAAAATTAGGATATGTGGGTGCAATCTGAAACATAAGTGCAAATGGAATCTGACCAGATAGCACCTGAGAAGGAACACGATTGATAATATAAACCGTAGAGCTAAAAACATCAACCCAATGGCTGGTAGGAACATGCGACTGGTACAACATGACAAAACCAATCTCGAGAACATGTCGATGTTTCTGTTCAACCAGACCATTCTGTGCCTGAGTATACGGGCATGAAAACCGATGAAGTACACCAGAGGAAGCAAAGAAAGCCTGGACTTTGTTATTCGTGAATTCGGTGCCATTGTCACTTTGAAAAACCTTAAGGGATTGAGAAAATTGACTTTCCACAAAGACTTTGAACCAAAGAAGCACATCATAAAAGTCGGATTTATGGCGTAATGGATAAAACCAAGTAAAATGAGAGAAATCATCCACGAAATTAACAAAGTAAGAATATCCAGAAATATAAGTAATGGGAGATGGTCCCCACAAATCACGATGAATAAGATCAAGAACGGCAGAAGCCCTTTTATGATTATCATAAAAAACCAAACGTTTACTCTTAGCCATCCGACAAGTAGTACAACAGATCGACTTAGGAAAAACAAACGAAATAGTTAAACAATCTTGCTTATGCAACTTATTAATAACATAAAAACTAACATGACCCAAACGAGAGTGTTGAAGTTCAGAAGAGGCACGAGGTAGTGGAGAACTAGCGGTCAGCAACGCCTAAGGTCCACGATCTAACACATAGAGTCCTTGATCACATCTACGCTTTGCAAGAACGGCTCCTGTCCTTCGATTTTGAATAACAAATGAATCATCCACAAAAACAGCCTTAGCATGATTATCACGAGTCAGTTGGCTAACAGAGATAAGATTTTTAGTTAGGTGGGGCAAAACCAAAACATCAGAAAAGTGAACAGTATGTGATAAAGAATGAGAACCAATATGAGTAATATTTAAAGAAGTCCCATTACCCACAAGAACACGATCATTACCATGATAATCCTAGGAATCAGTCAACTGGGACGAAGAAGGGTTCATGTGAGATGTGGGACCAGTGTCCATATACTACATGGATTTGGGTGAAGAGTCCAATGAACAATCAGCAGCAAATGCCTGAGCCAAATTAGTAGACTAAGAGGGCTGGTCCCTGCAAATCGGACATTTATCAGCATAATGACCTTGTTCACAACAAGTCTGACATCAAGGAATATAAGAGCCACGTCGACCAGAGTTGTTGCGACACTGATGAGAGCCATCATTAGAATTTCCGCGGTTACCATCTTTGGAACCACCACTAGAATTACCAAGGTTTCCACCGCGAGAGGACTGATTTCCAGAAGAGCGAGATTGATTGTTTGCATAGAAGGTAGCTGGCCGAGCAGGCGTGAGTTCCTCAAGAGAAGCCTGCAAAATAGCATGGCTTTCGACCTTACAAAGAATATCAGTAAACAGAGGCAATGGTGTTAGAATCAAATAATTTAATGAGTTACTATATTTTGATAAATAACAATTTCGCTAAGTGTTGCTAACTTCTTAACAGTTTTCATGATCAGGAATATTTGTTTACTTGGAAATACACTGCGTGGACCTCGACAAAGCATTATCAAAAGCAGATATTCAAGTAAAGGATAGTAGAGAAATCTGTGCGGTCACTGCCTTTGTGAATCAGTCTGCCACCTGAGAGAGTCCGTCCGCCTATGATGAACGTCTGGTTGATCAGTCACTGGGTGTATTTATACGAAGAATGTTGGGTTGACAAAAGCAATATTTGAAGACTCGTGCAAAAAGTAATATCAGGAGGTAATCGTTTGTTCAACCTAAAGATGAGCTGTCAAGCACCTCTTGGCACCTCAGAGCATTAATGGCGAAAGGGATAGAATTAAGCGCCTCATTCCCTGAAAATTCAAATCCTCTGACATTCCTTAATTCAAGCTGCTTTTACTGAATTAGCGGCGATGCTTTCTGATCATCGTATCTCCCTAACGGTCAAATTCAAATATTCTGGTCAGAACATTAATTACTCAATTAGCTATAAGGCATGAGCATTAATTGCAGAAGCTATGGCTCAAGGTAAAGCGCACCACTAGACGATATCGTCTTTCGTCGTTGAAGAAACATTAATTATCTGGCAGATTGCAGCATCAGATGCAGAAGTATCCGTTACTCACAATCAAGCAGAAATTCAAACGGAACTATTTTGAAGATCTTCAACAAAGCTTCCAGTAAACATCCTACTGAAGATATAAATAGTGGACTTAGCATCAGTTTCAACTCGGCGACTTTTACACAATCAAAGAATCCAAACTTTCAAGTTTATTATCTACGATCAAACTGCTCTAAGCCAAACACTCAGCAATCTCTACTTATCTATTATCTGAGTACTGTCGCCAACTAGTGTGAAGTTCTTTACAGAGTAAAAAACTCTTATCCTTTCTCACACAAACCCTTCAGAGAACCAACTTGTTCATTATCTCTGAATCCTGTCCTTCACATTTTCTACCCACTCTTACTGAAGAGATTTTGTGAAAACCAAGTCTTCTTGTAAAAGAACTGGGAGGAGTCCTGTCTAACACTCAGAAAAGGAGAAGTCCTGCTAGAATACTTGTAAAGGAGTAGTCCTAAGAATACTGGGAGAAGTCCCTGAGAACACTTGTACTATATATTTTGATCATATAGTGGAAATCTTGGTTAAGCCAAGGACTGGACGTAGCCCTGTCGATTAAGGGGGTGAACCAGGATAAACATTGTGTGTGCTTTATTGTTCAGTTGTAGGATTATTTCCGCTGCACTTCTTTAACAAACGTTTTTGAACTTATAACTGTTATTTCGCGAAAAGAAGCTTAAAAATCACACACACAATTCAAACCCCCCTTTCTTGTGTGGTTTTATTATTATCAAATGGTACCTGATCAAGCTGACCAGTGGAAAAATTGGCATAGGAGGGACCAAGACCACGAAGAAACCAGTGAACCTTGTCATCATTAGGAACAGACCACCAATAGTGGCCAATTGATCATAAGCAGTGCGGAATTTCTTACCATATTCAGTCACAGGAAGGGAACCATGACGCATGAGTTGAAGCTCATCATGGAGGCGCAGTTTACGAGTCTTGCTGCGTCAAGCATATTCTTTTTGCAACGCATTCGAGACACCATGAGCAGTATCAGCATTAAGAGTCTCAGAGGGCCCTCCTATGTCAAGGAGAAAAGAAGGATATTGTTGACGTTGCGATCTTGGACCTGCCATAGAGAAAAAATAGGATTCGGAACAGGAACTCCGCCATGTAAACTCGGAGAGGTGGCAGTAGCAAAGGTTTGTTGCACAAACTTCGGCGGCGGATCAACAGATTCATCAACAATATGAAAAAAAATCTGGTTTTGAAGAAGAGATGTAACCTGTTTATGTCAAAGGAGAAAATTCTCATAATTGAGACGGATCGTGAAAGGTTGGGGAGGGGAATGTTTTCTCATTCTGGGAGGAAGACTGGAGTGGATTTGGCATCTTCAAGGAGAAATTTCAGCGCCTTTTCAACTTGTCTTTACGACAGCATGCTAGTGTAAGAGAGTTGGGTGGATGGATTAATGGTTCGTGGGAATGGAATTTCACCTGGCACCGGAGTTTAATGGGTAGGGAGCAGGGCATGTTTGATAATTTAAGGTGCTTGTTGGTAGGTGTTCCACTCGCTGAGGGCAGGCCGGATAGGTGGGAGTGGGTAAAGGAGGAGTCCGGAATTTTCAGTGTTCGGTCAGCCTATGCAGTGCTCCAAGGAGACTCCGCTGAAGTGGACAACGGAATATTCAGGAAAATTTGGTCAATCAAGGCCCCGTCAAATTTGCTGGCCCTATCTTGGAAAATTCTATTGGACCGAATTCAAACGAAGGTAAATCTAATGAAAAGAAACGCACTTCCCGCAGGTATCCCTTCTTCTTGCACGTTGTGCTCCGTGTCAGAAGAATCTACTTCTCATTTGTTTTTCTCTTGTCCGGCTGCTTGGAGTATTTGGATGGCGGTATACTCTTGGCTGGGCATATCATTAGCAATCCCGAATGAAGGTCATGCTCATTTCCTTCAACACTGTGCAGGGACCAAGAACTCAGGTAATGTGCGTGCGTTAATTTGGGTCGCTACAGTAGGTTTCATTTGGAATTTGAGAAACAAAGTTATTTTTAAGGAAGGAAGTATTGAAGTTGAAAGAGCTGTTGATATTATTCAGTACAAGACTTGGCTTTGGTGTAGATCAAATTACCACAAATTTCATTTCTCATTATATGAATGGATCATGAATCCATTTTGCTGCATTGCTTCTCTGTAACCCATGGCTTGAGTTTGTTGGATGTATGTGTTTTGCTAGTGTTGGGTGGTTTGTTGTTGTATGCGGTTGGAGTTGCTATTTTTGTGAAAAGGTATTCGGCCATATGTTTAGGGTGAGTTTTACGGAGGGAGGATGCAGGAGTTTTTCTTATATTGTGGCTGAGGAGTGAAAATGATCCCTGGGCAACTATATTGAATCAAGGAAGAACCAAGCTAAAGGAGTTTTTTGTTTTGCCGCTATTATTGTTACTATGTTTCTTTCTGCAGATTGATCCAATAATTATACTATTGGGTTGGCAATATTAGTGACATTAAGACATATGTTCTGCTATCGGGACTATATTGAAGTGAAGATGGAGGCTTGGTCTTAACTCCCTGTGATATGCTGCTGTTGTGATGAGGTTATTTCATAGGCCTATGCCTTGGAGTTTTGTTGCTGCTGCACTAATATTGGTGCCTAAGGATCATCGAAAAAATGGCTGGTCAAAGATCTTGTTCTGAACAGAATAAGGAGCATGGTGGGAGGAGCTGTCTAATATCTACACTGATTTTTACTGCTATTGTTTCTGCTAAATTCTGCATTTTTTATGGGTGGCTATGCTGTGAAATCTTTTTAGTTGGTATTGGCCGCCAGGAGCTGGGTGGTGACACTGGATGAATTTTTTGGGCTGTTTTCATCTTCATTAGTAGCTTTTCTTTTGGTTGAAAGCTACTTAGTTGTTATGGGTAGCTTTTTCTCAAGGGTGGCAGCAAGATAATTTATTTTGAGGAGTAGTTGTTTCCTCTATTTTATGTTCTGTCATCTTCCTATGTCATTTTGGTGACTAGCTTGATTTCATTATTTCTTTGCTTTTCTTTCTCTGTGTATTAAGGGTTGGAGTACCCCTTGTACTCCCTTTTAATACAATTTTGGCTTATCAAAAAAACAATGTAAACCAAGGTCACAAAAGGAAGAGATGGAGGAGTTGCTCGGTCAGCCATGGAAGAAAAAAATGGAGATAGAGAAACGAAGAGAGTTGTTGGGCGCGGCAGCGCGGAATTGGGCACGGCGTGTGGGGCGCGGCAGCGCTAGGCGTGGCGTGGTGGAATGCGCGACGAGTGCAGCGGCGAGGCGCGGGTGCACGACGGCTGCGGGACGAGCGCGTGGGCTGGGAATGGCCGCTTGGCGGTTGGGAGCAGAGAAGGAGAAGGAGCCGCGGCGGTGGGGCACGCGCGGACGGGTGCGATGGCGGCGCACACGGCCGAGGACGACACAAGAGTTTGGAGGCTAGGGTTTGGAATCTTAACCTGATACCATGTAAGATATGATAACTATCACCATAATTTGTGTGAGGTAGTCAATGTATTATTTATATAAAGGAATTACAATAGAAAACAAAATATGCTTAGGAATAATAAGGGAATATTCTAAAAGATATTATAGCCTAGAATAATAAAAATTAATAAAAGAAACTAATTATTCTTAAAAAAAAAAAACAATTGGGACTGCAGAAATAACAACCCCTAGGTGAATCCATTTTGTTGGGCATGAATCCATTCTTAACAAATATTCTTAGACTTGTTTTCTTCGGCACTTCTAGATGACCTTGATTATAAAAGGCAGAAACTTGGGCATGAATCCATTTGTTGGCTTCTGAAAAACAGGGTTCAAACTTCAAAGTAAGACACTTGACACTTTGGTCAATGAGATTAATTTGCGGTAGATGATGATATTTGAGTGAAGTGGTGTGGGTCTGACAGAATGGGTGGTACAAAAAAGTGAAAAAAAATTGACAGATGAGTTTTAGGTGTGGGTTATTGGCACACGGGAGGGGTGAGTTGTTCTTTGTTTGATCCATAGGGTGGGTATTTTATAATACTCCTTCCTTCCTAAATTATAAGACAAACTCGGTATTCCAAATTATAAGACCCCTTCTAGATTTCAGGAAAAAAATAATAAGCTTTTCCTTTTTTACTCCCTGCATTCATTATATTTTAAATTCCAAAACTTTAATTACCACCTCTACTAATTATTTCTTCCATATTCCCAACCAACTTTTGGTATATCCAATACTTACATTAACAATTTTGAGATTTTTTTAAATAGGAGCATATTTGGAAGATTTGTATAAAAAGTAACAAAACCAATATATTAATTAGCTTATTACATGTTTTCTTAATAGGCGTGATTGTCTGAAAAGGATCCTGTAATTTGGGACGGAGGGAGTATTTTATAAGGAGAGAAGTTCATAAAACAAATAATGTATAAGGAATTGGAGAAATTTTAAAACCTTTTTAAAACGAGGATAATGTTATGGTTGTATATGTAAAAAATACCACAAACTTGAAAATTTTATTTGTTATTATATTAAGATGATTATGTTACTTGTCTTAAAAATCTACTCTTAAATTATTTATTGAGTGATATAAAATATAAGAAAATTATCTATGATTACAAATAAAAATATTAAATAATTATAAATTGTTTTTACATTATGTGAAATGAATGTAATTCACACCACTACTGCCCCAATACATGTTGCAGCGATCGCAATAGCCCAACTGCATCGGGGACCACAATTTAAAATTGCTGCTTCCATACTGCAAATTTTGTATATGTATATTGCTGCCGTATCATAAAATTCTTGGATCTTATAGTAATTATTCTCTCCGTTCATTTTTATAAGAGTTACATATTTTTATAAGAAGCGTTGGTCGTTTTTTTATAAGAATCACATAAGGCTTTGTGCCATATTAATTATTTTTTCATATTTTTATCCTCATTCAATTCTGAAAAATATGGAATTGCATTAATGATGAAAAGAAATTAAAAAGAAATATGTTAAGGACAATTTTAGAAATTCAACAACATTTGAGAACAAATTTAATGCAAAAAACTATACTACCTAACTTTCTTAAGGTGTGTGCAAAGTTAGTTTAACTCTTATAAAAAAGAACTGAGAGAGTAAATAGTAAGAGGGTAACTCACACTTGATGAAGAGAATGCTAATAAGTCAAGTGTGAGTTTAATTTGGAGTCCATATTATTTAAAAATGAGCTAATTGAAGATTATATAAGAGATACTCGTCCGTTCCTATATATTTGTTACTACTTTAATTTTGTTTTTGTTTCTAATTATTTGTCACTTTTACAATTTTAATAGAGTAATATAATTTATTAATATATGTGCAAAACTTTAAAGCGACCGTTATTATCAAGTAATAGAGGGAGCTCTTAGGTGACAAACACTCATAATTGAACATTTATATGTGGAAATCTGGGTGCATTATATGAGTAGTTCAACTTATTTATGCGCTAAACATTAATATAATCATCACCTATCCGCCCTGAAGAAAGGAAGAACTAATAATGTGATAGTCATCTAGCCATTGTTCACACAAGGAAGACACGTATTAAAACAAATTTTATACTTAATTATATGTTTCTAGGACAGGCTGCATGAGAATAAATTAAATTATAGAGCTACTCATACAATTTTGATTCTCAAGGGGCCAATAAACAGATTCCTTTTTGGTTTATAGATTTCAGTCACTTAATTGCAGCACGCAAACTTTACCACCCCAATTATGGATCACTTTGGTTAGATGAACTATCATTAAACTACAATTCGGTTTACTTGATCCTACTGAATCAAACTGAGCTAGTTAGATGAAATAAAGTGAGATACCCTGCCACCAAAGTCAAGGTTTCCTTTCCTTTTCCATAAATTAAGAAGTCTTTTTGGTAAACAGAATTTGTCAGATTTATGGAAATTGAGAGGATTTGCATTCCAATTTGATTTAATATAGTTTGTCTCCTGAGTTGGAAAGCATATATTTCTTGAAATATGTTTTCATTAGATGCCACTACTCAATCGCTTGACCAACTGTCATTAATTGAAAGTGATTATTCCCAATTATTTGTTTGTGAACTAGTGCAAGTGATTCCCACATATATTATTCGCATATTTGCTTTATCCCATTTAAGCTTCAAGAAATCCACTAACCACACTTCTAAGGAAAAAAGATACATATATTCCCTATCTTTAAGACTTTTAGCAGCTCTTAAAACTTTTCCAAACATATTTTTTTCATTTCCTTATTTTGTCACTTTCTTTGGTTATATATAGTTGGCTACTCAATTACGTAGCATTTAATAAAGCTCCATCTCATTTGCTGGAAATAAGTTGTGAAAATAGCTACACAATTTTTTCAGTTAATTTCCTAATTATTTCCTAATAAGTGTACATGAATATGTTAGGAAACCTGTATAGTTTAGACTTAACTGGCGACTCACAATGGAGGGTAGAAATTCTACGAAGGTCTCTTCAGAAAGAGTGAGGTAGAAAGTTTAAGTACAGATAAACACTAAGTGTTGTAAGAGGTTTGACATTTGGTAAACACTTCGAGTTTTACGAACAAAGATGATTTGCAATGGTTCTCTGGTTGGGTGTGAAATAGGTAGATACTGTTTGACACTTAAGATCTTTTCACACTTGAGTTACTTCACTCGGATTTGTGGTTTGACACTTGAGTTTTGAGTGAGGAAGCTGTTCTTTGGCGATTTCAGAAAGATTGATAGCTTGTGCTTGAATTTCGTTGTGAGTCGCCAAGTTCTTCAGTCTTCAAGTCTTCTATTTATATCTTCAGTAGGATGGACGTTGATGAAGATAATAAAGTTCCGTTGAATATCGTCTTCTCTATTTTTGCAACGGATACTTTTGTCAAGCTTGCAGAGCATTAAATGCAGAACTGCTACACAATAAATGCAGTATTTAATGCGGCTGATTCTATCGTCCGCTCTTCTCTGGCTTGTTTCCTTAAATAGTGTCGTGCAATTAATGTAGAGGAAAACAGCAGAGCGTATCTTCTATTCTGATCAACGAGATTTGATTCTGACCGTTGAGATTGTACGATGTTCAGAAAAGAGAGTCTTTGACTCTAAAAAGGTGTATCGTGAAGTACGAAAAGTTCAGAAACTTAGGCAGATACGAGGAATATTTCTTCATTAAATATGTCCTTTGTTCATTCTGTTGAAACAGTGCTTCATTGAAGAGTGCAGATGACATAATCCTTCTTCTGCATAGATCATACGTTTCTTCACTGTTTGAACATGCCGTCAGGCGATACATTTTGGACATAGGAAGACGTTCTACTTCTTTGCATCGGACGATACATTTGAACGTAGCTGCTTTAGATTCTTCATTAGTAGGCAGACGATACGTTGCTTTTCATCGGACAATAGATATTTCCTGAAATATAAAACATATAGAGTTTAGAAAATCTTTATCTATCGTGATTAAACCTTGGGTAAAATTGTTATTATTCAAAATATGATAATCGTGAAATCGTTTGAACTTAACAATCTCCCCCTTTTTGATGATGAAAACTTTATAGAGAAAAATGTTTAATCTAACTTGGTGAAAATGTATCGGAGCTTATTGTTTTAAAAAAACTAAAGGTATCAAAGAATTTTTTATCTTAAAAGCATAGAGGTTTCAGAGCATATATGAGCATGCAATCTAAGCATTGTTGGTTTGAAAAACATGAGCATTTTGAAGCAATGTATCAGAGTATTTTATAGCATTTTATTTGAGCTTTTTCTAGGTTAACGAAATATAGAGATAGCAAAGCTTATTATGAAGATATGTCTTAGAGCATTTTATTGAATAACCTAGAAAGCATGGTAGACGATATAAAAGAGGCAGACGATCGAACTCTCCCCCTCACATGTATAACTTACTTTCGTCTAACATGATCTTAAGGTCCCCCTTAATACAATAATTTTCTAAGTTATCCTAGGGTTATTTTTCTCTTTTCTCTCCCCCTTAACCTAAGCTTTTTCTCTTCTCTCCCCTTTCTCATCAACAAAACAGCAAACAAAGGTTCATGCAGACGATATATAACTAAATCATGGAAAAAGCAACTAACATAGTAGTCATATATAATTATGAAGGCAGACGATGTATATATATATATAAAATGTTAGTAAGATGTATTTTGTACAGAAATGAAAAAAGTGTTTTAGGGTTAGAAATTTGAAGGTTGGCTTCATTGGAGTTTTTCAAGAATCTTTGCCACCATCATCTCCATCTTGCTAAATCTTGCGTCAATAGCCTCATATCTTTGCTCAACCTTTGCGTTCATTGACTCAATATCCTCTCTGATATCGGCCTTGAAAGCAGCGAACTCTTCAGCTAATTCTTCAACAGCCCGCACTGGAGATTGAGGAAGTTCCACATTGATCGGAGTTGGTGGAGATTCAACCTTGTAATCAACTCTTGTATCCAGGTCCAATACACATTGCAGCTCAAGAGAAGGAACAACTGTGAGTGCACTGCTTATGAAGGGAACAGTGTTGGCGAATGTAAGCTTAGGTGCCTTCATAATATCAAAGTCCTCCTTAGATAAAGTAACTGGAATTGCAAAAGGAGTGACTGATGATACCCAAGAAGGTAGTAGGATAAAAATCCATGAGACAAACTGAACGACCAGAGGTCCAGTCCTTTGCAAAGAAAAGAATGAAACATAGCCAAAATAGCCTTGGGATTTCCAGACGACCCACTCAAAATGAAACAAATCTGCTTCCTGGCAGTCCAATAATTTGAAGTTCATGGGAGGACAAGAAGTAGGCACCCATAGATTTGATGCATAGCAGAAATTTGATCCAAGGGTCTCTATGGATAGATCAATGAGGAGGCTAGAGAACTCATGTTGTGGCTTCTTCAATCGCTTCAACGAGCTTGAGATGCTGGATATGCGTCTTCTTTCCTTGGAGATTCTAGCAGATGTTGCAGTAGATGAGCGTGCCTTTGGATTTTCCACAATGGAAGCATTAGCAGCAGCAACCCTTATAGGAGATGGTGAGAAGAGTTTGTCGACCTCTTGAGCAGTTGGCAAAGTAATTGGTTGTTGATCAACAATTGGAGATTGCTGAAGAGTTTCACATATAGATTTGCAAGGAGGAGTGATTGGTGCTTCTTCGTATGATGGCAAGATCTAAGGATCTAATGGAGGCTCTGAGAACAAAGTATTTACAAAAGAATTATATTGTTCATCTAGAATTTTCGGGTACTTTCCCATTCTATCAAGAAATGGGGTTTCCCAACCAGCAGCGTCTGGAGTGCGATGCTATTGCCGTTGAACATATGTTAGAGGCATCGGGGAATCATCTTTGAGCTTTACTTGAACCCAATGGTTTTTATTCACGTGTCCAAGGATGACAACGTGAGGAGATGATGGGATTGGTCCAGTGAGCGGAAGATACGTGCAACAACCAGAATTGGACAAAGTGATTAGAACAATGTGGAAGATAGTAGCAGCTACTAACCTCATATCAGGTACAACGAACCACTTTTGCTTGTAAGCAGGCTCTTGAGGGGCCGGCTTCAAAGCGTCCAACACAAATGGATATACAGACGAGCCAAGCATATCAACATAAACCTTGCTTCGACATTCCATTTCAGTAATCATCTTGTGTCGGATGTCGAACCAGAGATGTTTCCCCAATCCATTTCAGCAATATGGGCTGGTGAGATATCAACAATATCCCTTTGAAAACGGGTTCGAATGGCTCTGCAATGCTTCATGGAGCAGTCATAAAATTCCTTCACGACTGGAACTAGGGCTTCATTTTGAGAGACCTCATATACATTCTCTCAGTCTTGATGGAAGAGCTCTTCTCCTCCGGCGATTCTTAGATGAATGGAGACCTTCAGGTCTAAGTAACGTGGAGAGACGATGGGGCTGTCTCCAAGCTTTGTGACGGTTGGCTTCCCTATCACAGGCTCTTGATCTCTACGGTTGATGGCGAAATAGTTGCTTCTGTTTGTGAGGATCTTTTGCTCCTCCTGGGTTAGCTTCGTAGATGTCTCCATCTGCTTCTTGCTGATCTTCTTTGGGGCCATTTTTGAATTTTCTGAAACAAAGGTTAGTGTGCAAAGAAGAAAGAAAGAGAATTCTAGCAGTTTCAGTTTTAGAGAAGTGAGAAGAGTGTGCAATAACAATTTCAGAAGAAGAGTTTTGAATACATGTATGGAATACAAAGGGCTTAGGGTTTTTGCAAAAGCAATGATTACTTTTCGAAATTTGATGAGAGAAAAATGAAAAACCCCACGCGCTTTAAATGCGATGTGATAAATGCTTCTGTAAAAGTGATTAAATAATGGAAACATGTGAGAGAAGGCAGTTACTGAAACGGCATACACTGTTTGAATTCACAAGGAGTGAACCGGTGAGTAAACCTTGAAACTATGTCGTTTGAACTTTACAATTGGCATCAGACGATCCAAGTTATCAGACGATAACCTTGATTGATTTGAATATGATCCTATCGTTTGTGCTTCTGTCATCTTCTGCAAAAGGGTTAGTTCAGACGATACATACTATAGTGTAGAAGAAGATAGAGCATATTCAACATGTATTAATTGATAAAACAAGGATCAGAACAATTGTTGAATTAGCATCATGATATAGCACGTATGAACAATGAAGACATATGTCAAAAAGAATTTTTTAATAATCATAGTAAGTATGTCGAGAGAGATAGGGAAAAGGATAGTCTTATTGTGAGCTTCTGTTCTACGAAGGTTTTGCTTCTTCAATTGATATGCAGATGGATTTATCTTCAGAATTTTCTTCAGGGAGCATTGCATGGTTGTTTGAAGACAATGGTGTTCGTGATCTTGAAATTATCATTAGCAAATGATAGATTGCGTCTGACTTCATCTTTGTTTGAAGGTCATAAAGAGAAGACGATAGGTAGTATGTGATGTCATCCTCGTTTGAACTTCACAACGGGTGAACAATAGATAGCAGACGTTGCACAAGAGTGTTTGAACGATGATTGTATCGTTTGAGCTACTTTCGTCTCCTGCAACTTTGATTAGTACAAACAATATATAATTTACAAAGCAAGGTACATTGCAAAATTTTCTCTCAAACATATGAATATGTTCTCAATTAGAGTTTGAGTAAGTATATCTGCAAGATGATTTAGTTAAGGTTGATCAGCTCTTCGTTGATCGTTTCTTCAAACGATAAGGACATTCAAGTTTTACGTGTCTTGGCTTTCCACAATCATGGCGGGCAATAGGATATTTGTCTGAGCTTTGTCCTTCCTCTTGTCTGAAGTTTTTCTTTGTTCAGATTCACTTAACTTGCCTCTACCTCTTTGTTGGTTGAACCACATCTTTTTGAATTTCTTGTAGAGAAGGGCTTCCTCATCGTCAGTATCGTCTTATGACTCTTCAGTTTCTTCTTCAGACGATGTTTCATCATTTAGGCCTCTGGTGCCTTTGGATCTGGAAGCTATGAGGATTTTTCCACTGTTGATAAAAATCTCTTACAAGTGCTTACACCAAGTACCTTACGAATTTCTATCAACAACAACCTGTGAAAGCAAACCGCTTTCAACAACCCCTGAAAGCAAACCACTTTCAGTCCCTGAAAGCAAACCACTTTCAGAACAATCAACCTTCACCGAACCCTACGGTGAATATTCACTCAACCAGAATGAGATGAAGAAGAGTTTACAACTGGCTGTATCAATCCTTTTATATACAAGTGGATTGATCATGAGAGTTATGCTTTAAGGCTATTTAGCATAAGGAGGCTCTTTCAATTCTGAGTTCTTCAATATATGAACAGCAATTGTGTTCTTTAAACCATGAAGAATATGAACTCAGAATCTAGGCTCTTTGAAAGTTGTAGAACAAAGGCTAAATGAACATGAAAGAGCAATTCAAGAAGGTTTTAAGCCTAATTCGTGTATGATCAAGTATCTCTCATGTATCTTTCATGTGTTTTTCATGTGTGTTTTGATTCTGGACTCAAATGGACTATTTATAGGCATAAGGGATCATTCATGAACCAACACAACTCTTCCCAAACGATTTGAGACACAATGGTTCATGAAAAGATGCAACTTGTCGAGCATGTAATCGATTACAGTACTTAGGTAATCGATTACGCTATGTGACCGTTGCTGTTTGAATTTCAAATTCAAACGTGTAATCGATTGCGAGCAAGCTGTAATCAATTACTTGCCTATGTGTAATCGATTACCTTAAGGGTGTAATCGATTACACTCAAGTCCAATTTCCAGAAACTTAAACTTTTAAGAACGGCTTGAGTTTTTCTACCTCTTTTAATTTATGAAAAGGTTAAACTCAATTAGCTTAAATGTTTTAAAGAGCCTTTATACTAGAGAAGCCTTTAGAAGCATAACTCACCTAACTAAGACTTAGGAAGATATTGAATCATGTTGCACTGTTTCCTCTAAGTCTTCTTTTCTTCTTTTTGTCGATGAGTTTGTCGTCATTAAAACCTCAGCCAGGGTCAGGAGCAAGACCTTCTTCACATGTGTTGTGCAACCACTTGGTATTGAGCGCTACCAATAGTTAGTGGAGAAGGCTAAGGGCATCGAGGCCATTGATGCTTGTCGGAGCAAGAAGCAGTGAAGCAGTGGACCAGCCAGGTCCCAACCAGCCAGAAATGAAAAATGGAAGAAGTCGTACCAGAGGCCCCAAGCCAAGGGGCATACTTTCGGGTCCGATCGTCCAGCAGGTGGAAACTTGGGTATTTGGGGAGCTCCGAAGCCAATTGAGGAGATTGTATGTTATAAGTGCAACCGGAAGGGCCACTATACAAACAACTGCATTGAGAAATTCATCGTCTGTTGGAATTGCCGGAAGTCGGGACATGCTGCTCGGGATTGCCGCACACCAAAGACAGAGGGCACCGCAAGTGCAGTTCGTCGTAAGAAACCAGTTGTGCATGGTAGAGTCTACAATATTACAGGTGAAGCTGCTGAGGACACCGATGGTCTGATCAAGGACCGCTGTGACATTGCGGGTACACCTCTTACTTTTCTTTTTGATTCGGGTGCTACTCACTCCTTTTTAGTTGTTGATTGTGTGGAAAATGATGACTGGGGGTTTTATAGTCTTTTTACTTTCTTTTTATTTTATTTTATTTTATTTGAGTCTCATATAGATTTTGTTTTGTTAGAATTTTTATTTTATTTTATTTTTCATTTGCATATAGTTTAGTTAGTATTTTGTTTTTAGTCCTTTTTAGTTGTGTTTATTATAGTTTAGTCCTTGTTAGAGGTTCTGGTCAATTTGAAGAACATTTGTGGGGATCTTGATGCAAATTAATTAAAGAATGGTGGCTGAATTATGGAAGAAGAGGAAACATCAATCTCCATTTGCTTGTTTAACATGTGGGAATTGAAGAATTGAAGAGGGAATTGATGAAGAATTGTTGTATCAGAACAAAAGGGAGGCCACATGAAGAGCCTTTATTGCCATCAAAGAGCCATCAAAGAAGGAGAGGAAAAGAGGAAAGGAGTTGTAACATCAGACGTGTCCAACGCCTGAGCGTTGGCAAGCCAACGCTCATGCATTGGCTCTCTACCTGATTGCCCAGAATTGTTTGATTTCCAACGTCTATGCATTGGAAGCCAACGCTTGCATGTTGGAAGGTAGGCAGGACTTGGTTATAAATAGAACACTTGTTTTAGTTTATTTTCATCTTGTATTTTGACTAAGCTTTGTTCCTGGAGTTGTAAGAGTCCCCTTGATCCCTTGTTCCAGGGTTTTTTTTTCTTTATTGTCTTTGTGTTTAATCTAGCCATGCTAGGCTAGTTTCTTCTTAGTATTTGGGTATTATGTGAATCCTTTCTTAGTTATGTTTTAAGCTTTTAGTGCTCTATTTGAATAAAGTTATTGTTTCTTGTATCCTTTCCCTTTGATTATCTTGCTTGAGTCGACGCAAGTGCCATGCTTTCTTCTTGCACAACGGTAGTTGGTAGGAATTAAAGGAACTGGGAATTGATTAATCGGTTTATCTGCCACTTAGGTATAAGGGTGGGAATCAATTGTGTTTGCCAGAACTAAGAACACTAATGCTTCAATTGGATTAACTAAACACTAAGGTATTAGGTTTGGTATTTGTAATTGAAAGTTCTATTCGATTAAGGTATTAACAAGTAGAAGTTTAGGCTACATCACCATGAAAATATTTCTAAGTTCATATAGTTATCTGTTTGTGAAAAACATAATTTGGTTAAGTGAAGCTATTACCCAGGTGCTGGTTTTATCATAGTTTACAGTTCAAGTCTTTCTAGTTCTTATGCTGCCAACTAAACAAATTATTTATAATTTCTCTATTTCAAACTCTAAAAAACCGATTTCAAGTCAAATCAATCCCTGTGGAGACGATAATTTTTTATACTACTTCGATACAATCTGTACACTTGCAGAATTTCTACCATGTTTTTGGCGGCTTTGCCGAGGATTGGCTTTTTTATTTTTAATTGGTTGTTTAGAGTCTTTTTGTTTTTAATTTTTGCTGTGCTGAGAACTGGTATTGCTAATTCTGTTTGCTAAGTGTTGTAAGGTATAGTAATGACTGAAACATTTGAGCAACGGTTGGCAAAAATTCGAGCAGTTTGTAAAAAAGAATATGAGAAGAAGAAGCAGGATGCCTTTTCTCTAATTGACGAGTTTCACTCCGAATTGAATAGTAGGCGCGTTGCTGGATTTTTGCCAAATCTGGAGCAAGAATGCAAAGCCAAGGAGATTTTACAAGTGAAGATACAGAGCACTTTGAAGAGGCAGCCAGTGATTGTTCAACTTCCCGCTGACCCTGTAAGTGAATCTATGGACCAAGGTGAGAAACCTAAAGTGAAAACAAGGAAGATTATGTAGTTACTGCAAAAGGCTTTTCTCTTCCCGCCCCGGAAGAGGAAGAACAAGACTTAAACAAGAGCATTCTTCTTAAACAATTCATTACCCATGATAACATAACTTAAAGCTTGGTGTTTTACCTTCCGATTAGAAGTTGAACTACGATTTTGTAAATAATCCACTATAGGCTTCCTCCAATCATTGGGAACAAATTGCCAATTACCAAAACCTCAAATTGTTGATTTGGAACTAGCTTTGCTCTAATTTTTATCAATTCTTTTAGTTTCTTCTTCAAAACTTTGTAGCCAGAAGCAATTTTGGCTAATTTATTAGCTTCTTGGTTTTCAATCCTCGAAACATGTTGTATTCCGACTTCATCGATATTGGCTAACAAATGAGAATCCCTCACAAAATATCTCATCAAACTTTCATTTGCGCATTTGTATTCCTTGGTAAATTGTTTGACCACAAGCTCCTAATCGCCTTTAATCTCGACGGTTTTTGCTCCCAATACGAGCAGCATTTCCAAACCGCCAATTAATGCATCATTCGGCTTCGTTATATGAGCAAACACCCTGAATTTTAAATTTAAACCTTATCGGAATATTTTGGGGAGATATAATTAAAATCTTTATCCTCGTTCCTTTCTGATATTTTGATCCATCAAAGAAAAGTTTCCAAGGTAAGAATATTTTGCTCAGCTAAGAAATCTGCTACTACTTGGCCTTTCACCGATTTCAAAGGCGCATATCTTAAAGAATATTAAGATAATGTCAATGCCCATTTCCCAATTCGACTATGTAATATAGGTTTCGACAACATATCCTTAATGATATCGAAGTGAGAATAAACGAAAACGTCGACAGGTTCTATGTAATATTTCAGCTTTACGCATGAAAAGTACAAACATAAGCACATCTTTTCAATTGAGCTATAACTAGTTTCCGCATCATTTAAGATTCGACTAAGGTAGTAAATGGCTCTTTCGACACCATTCTCATCATCTTAAGCTAACATGCTCCCTATCATTTCATCTGATGCGGAAATGTACAATTTCATGGGTTACTACTTATCGGTGGGGCCATTACAGGAGGATTAGCAAAGTAGCACTTAATGTCGTTGAACACTTCTTGGTGTTCTGCTTCCCAACAAAATTCTTCTTTTTTAAGTCGAAGGAGTGGCGAAAAGATTTTTATTTTGCCACTTAGATTCGAAATGAACCTTCTTAAAAAGTTTATTTTCCCGAGCAACGACTGAAGTTGTTTTTCGTTGAAGGAGGTTGAGTGTTAAGAATTGCATTGCCTTTGTTCTTGTTAATTTCAGTCCCTTTTTTATGGACCACAGCCTAGAAAATCTCCTGCAACCACACCAAATGCACATTTAATGGGATTCATTTTAAGACCAAACTTTCTCATTCTTTTGAATGATTGTTGTAAATGGTCTAGATGCTCATTCTTTGATGTAGATTTGATCACGACATTGTTGATATAAACCTGCATGAATCTGATAGTAGCAAAAACACACAAGAAAGGGGGTTTGAATTGTGTGTGTGATTTTTGGCTCCTTTTTTGAAGACTAGCAGTTATAAGTTTGAAAACGTTTGTTAAAGAGTGCAGCGGAAATTAATCTAAGACTGGAAAATAAAGCACACAAGATATTTATCTTGGTTCACCCCCTTCATCGACAGGGCTACGTTCAGTCCTTGGCTTTACCAAGATTTTCACTATTTTCTTAAAATAGTACAAGTATTCTTCAGGACTTCTCCCAATATTCTGAGGACTACTCCTTTACAAGTATTTTAATAGGACTTCTTCTTTACAAGTATTAGACAGGACCTCTCAGTTCTTTTTCAAGAAGAATTGGTTTCTACAAAATCTCTTCGATAAGAGCGGGTAGAAATATGAAGAACATATTACAGAGAGAATAAGCAAGTTGGTTCTCTAGAAAGTTTGTGTGAATGAGGATAAGAGTAGCAGTCTATGAAAACTTCACACTGGTCGGCGACTAAACTCAGGTAATGAACAAGTTGGGAATGCTGAGTGTTTAGCTTGAAGAAATAAGACCGCAGATGATGAACTTAGAAAGTTTTGAAAGCTTTGATCGTATGAAAGTTGCCAATTTGAATTCGATGCCAAGTCCTCTATTTATATCTTCAGTAGGATGATCAATGGGAGCTTTGCTGAAGATTTGAAAATAGTTCCGTTTGAATTTCTCCTCTATTGTGAGTAACAGATACTTCTGCAACTCTGTTTCAGCACTTAATGCAATCTTCCATACATCTAATGCATCTTCAATGGCGGAGGTTGTCATCGTCTAGCTCTTCAAGGCATTTTGTCTTGAGCTATAACTTCTGCATTTAATGCTCATGCATTCCAGCTAAGGAAGCCATTAATGCTCTAATCAGAAGATTTAAATTTGAACGTTGAGGAGATTATGATGATCAGAAAGGCTCGCCGCTGATTCCGCAAAAATAGCTTGAATTAAGGAATGTCAGGGAATTTGAATTTGCGAGGAATAAAGTATTAATTATGTCCTTTTCGCCATTAATGCTCTGAAGGGACAAATAGTGCTTGACAGCTCATCCTGGGTTGGACAAATGATCACTTTCGGATTTTCTCTTGCATGAGCTCCAAGATAGCGTTGTTAGTTAAACACACGTTCTGTCAGAGTTTCAGATGCATTTTACTTCAGATGAACCCAATGATTGAGTGGCCAGACGTTCACCATAGTTGGACGAACTCTTTAAGGCAGACATTCTCAACCGGCGGACTGATTCATACAAGTTGTAGCCGGACGGATTCTTCTTCTTTTATTTACTTGAATATCTGCTTTTAATAATGCTTTGTAGAGGTCCATGCAGTTTTTCTCCAAGTAGATATTCCTGAGTATGAAAAACATTGAGAAGTTAGGAATTCTATCTTCAATGAGATCAAGACTTAACGAAATTGTTATTCATCAAAATACAATAATTCATTAAATCATTTGATTCTACTAACAGAATCAGCCTATCAAATCATGAAAAATAGTAATCATGTCTCTTTGACAAGTAGCGCGAGCATTCTTTAAACCAAAGGGCATTACAACCCATTCATACGTTCCTAATGCGCCTGGGCATCGAAAATCGGTTTTAGGAACGTCATCTTCAGCGATGAAGATTTGATTATACCCTAAATATCCATCTAAAAGACTTAGATATTCATTACCAGCTGCCGAATCAACTAACATGTCATCAATAGGCATTGGATACTCATCTTTTGGAGTAGCAGCATTTAAGTCCCTAATGCACACTCGAAGAGTACCATTCTTTTTTATCACGGGAATTATATTTGCAAGCCAATCTACATACCTGGCGGTTGTGATGAAATTATTCCTCAAGAGTCGTTCGATCTCTTCTTTGATCTTCGACACAACTTCTGGCTTCTTTACTGGCCATTTGTCGGGTCTAATTGGTAATCTGAACTCTACCAATTGTCGACTTAAACCAGGCATTTCATTGTAATCCCAAGAAAAAAATCTTTAAATTCATGTAAAAGTTCGATCATCTGTGCTTTCAACTTAAGATCAACCAATGAACTGATATATGTTGGCCTTTTTTCGACTCATCCCCTAAATTAATTTCTTCTAAAGGATCCTATCTTTTTGGCTGAATCAAAATTTGATTTTTTGAACCCTAGAGGACTATCATCATATATACAGTCCAGCCTTGTACCTTCAACTGGTAACTCCATTTGGTTTTCTTCATTCTCACTAATCGACTTTTGGCCATCAGATTCAACAAACATGTCTTGAATAGTTTCTTCATTGTTTATTGCTTCTTGTATTATTTCAATTGCTTGAGACATCAAATTTTCATCGGTTTCTAAATTTTCTGAATTAGAATCTTCGCATTCAAGAACTGCTCCCCTGAACATATTATCGGCTCTAAGGCTGCTTCAATCCTGTTTCTGCTCATCATCCTCCTCTTTCAGTATGAAGTCTTGAACTCGCGCCCGTAAGTCAGCCATGTCCCGTGGCGGGCGCCTGCTCAGTTTATTGTTCAATGTTCCCGCCCATTACAACTAGTTCCTCAGGCAGTAGCAGTTAAGGCCTTAAACTTGGATGGAAATCAAGGCCACAGGGAGTGGCTGGTAAGAATTTCTTCAACCTTTCAATATTAACATTATCCATCTTGTTCTGTCTTCTCCAGTGATGAAATTGTCTCAACTTTTGTAAACTGCACTAGCTTCTTGTGTATGAATACATGGAGAGAGGAAATCTAGAGGAAAAGCTTTTCAAAGGTGCATGAATTAATGTTTTTCTCTACATTGGCTCTCAATATGAAAGAAAAGTGGGTAGAAAAAAAATGAAACAAAAGCCAAACTTACTTTCTTACAAAAGACTGTTCTAAAATGCAGGTTATTTAGCAACCTTGCCTTGGCTAACTAGAATCAAAATAGCAATTGGGGCTGCAAAAGGACTTGCTTTCCTTCATGAAGAAGAGAAGCCTGTCATATACAGAGATGTTAAAGCCTCAAACATTCTTTTGGATGTTGTAAGTAATCCCTTTGTTCCCTCCCTCAATCTCAGCATGCAATGAGCATTATCTACTACTTTACTTAATGAAAATCAACACAAACATGTATGTATGTATATATACTCTTTAATATGTTTCTTTCAGGATTACAATTCCAAGCTCTCAGATTTTGGTTTAGCAATAGATGGACCAGATAAAGATCGAACACACATTACAACTAGTGTGACAGGTACCCATGGTTACGCTGCTCCTGAATATATCATGACGGGTATTCTTCTCAAAATTAACCAATTTCAGACCAATCCCTTCAGTTCAGTGCATGTTTAGATACACGGTAGATTTTCACGTTGGAAGCAGAATTGATTCTAGAATATTTGAACGTAAATCCAAACATGCTGTTTAGTTTCATTCATTGAAGACTTAAAAAAAAAATTCTCCACTTAACTCTATACTTTGTATTTCCTCCTTAGTGAGGCCAATTGACAACCATGAGTGATGTGTATAGCTTTGGAGTTGTTCTCTTGGAGCTTCTCAAAGGAAGGAAATCTGTGGACAAGAGACGAGCCACCAGAGAACAAGATTTGGTAGAGTGGGCAAGGCCTCTGCTGAAAGATTCTCATCACAAGCTTGAAAGAATAATGGATCCAAGACTTGAGGATCAGTACTCAATTGAAGGGGCTAGAAAGGTAGCATCTTTGGCTTATCAATGTCTAAGCCTTCATTATAAGAGCAGGCCCACCATGCAAACCGCGGTTAAGAGCTTAGAGCCTCTTCTGAAACTGGATGATATCCCAGTTGGGCATTATGTTTATGTGGTTCCCAGTGAAAATCGGGATTCACTCAAAGTGATTAATGGAAAAGGAGCAGAAAATGACCGTGATGAGATCAACGAAGAAGAGAATGGAGAGAAAAAAGAGAAGGATCGTCACAACCAGCATCGAGAAAGTCGTGGCAATAGATGCAGGATTAAGCCACTGAAGTCCATTAGCTAGTGCTGTTTACTCTTGGTACCAGTTTGTACTCTCCCAAGCAAGCACCACAAAGAGATGGACATGGCCGATATTAGCATCATTAAGGCATGAAATTCTCGGTTATGCGTTACATATGACTGTAAAATATTCTATAAATGAAAATCAAATCCCAAATCAAGTTTCTCTAAATAGTAAATAGCTTCATGGTGCCAACTGATTCTGACAACCTAAAAAAATATCTGAATATACTAGTAATCATAGTTAAAAGCTATTTACTGAACAAATCATACAATTCTTGGCAGTTTAAAAATTTCCGACACGCATGTTTTAGGCGACAGAAATTACATACACTTAATTAATACTCACACACTTAATTGCTAAGGATAGAAATAAGCTGAGCTTTCTAAGGTTTGAGCCTAACCTACTTCTCAAACTTGAGTCTGACATGATGCAGGACATCATTCAACAACTACTTTGTCCCTTTGAAAGATCTTATACCTGTCTTGAAAGCCTACTTCATTAGATATCTAAATAGGACACAGCTCTATCAATAAATAGACTTAAAGTCTAAATTTTTGTACAGACTAAATATTTAAATCTTAAAATAAGTAAATCAATATATAATTTCAAGATATTGTAACAACTCAAATATAATATAGCAATAATAAAATTATTATTATATTATTTACATTTACTTACATAGACAATCCTAGTAGGTTTAAAAAGCTTTTAAATGGTCAAAATCCATATAAATTTTAAAAATGTCTAGCCTAACCTGAACCTGATGTAGGCTAGACTTTAAACCCTTATCTATTTTCATCTTTACTTGTTGCCATATTTCAAACTATGGAGGAAATGAAATATCTATTCACAGTAAGTACACAGAAAAGAAGGGGGGGAGGGGATAAAGTGGAGCAAGGCATACATCAAATAAGTTCTGTGCGCACCAAACCAATTGGAAAAAAAATAACTGCCCATAAAAATAATATTTGTATGATAGTACGAGGAATACAATGCAACAGAAAATCTCTAATAACCCATAGAGAAAAACAAGGCAAAATAGGGAGCAGCCTTTGCTCCAAATAAGAAACCACAATATTGATATAATACATACAAATAATAATCTGTTGTTTTCTTTACTCATTGCAACTGACTTTTACAGCACACCAATTAAACTACAACAAAATTCATTTATGGCTCTACAACTCCTATCCCTGAGAAAACACTGGGAGCAAGTTACACATATACGTGGTCTTAGGTCCAACCATATACACAGGATCAACCATTGCTATGATTCCGCAGGAGGACTTACTATGCAGCAAAACCAACTTTTCTGAAAATAGATTCAGATTTCCATGAGGGGAAAGGTAAGTAGGTAAAACCTGATAATTAATCTAATTGCCCAACATCTATTGAATGATCGCATTATGATACAACAATCTAAAGTTCTGAGCTCTACCAAAATTAAATGCAATAAGATGAAACTGGGCACATTCCTCTACCCAACCCATCACAGAAAAAATGAAAAACAAATTCACGTTTTCTGCCCGAGTTAGCTGTTCAAAAACAAACTTGATTCACAATAAACATAACAAATGCTTCTAAAACTAGATCAGCTAACAAAGTCAAAAAGTCAGAAGGTTAATTCACAGCCAACAGACATCCAGATGCAAACTTACTGAATGGAAAACAATATCAGGGATGCATATCTTTTATTAATTTCAAAAACAAAGGCTGCGGTACAGTTTCTCAGCAAAGTGATAAATCATAAAAGTATCATCGATGCCTCACTAAAAAAGACAGGGTGGGGGATCGGCAGAGGTTTTACATTGTGACCTAAATTGCTGATTCAATTGGTTGTGGATCCAGTTGCACTTTTAATCGAGGCTTGTGTTAGCATCATATATATTCAAGTCACTCAAACTGTCATCCTATTGTTTCTCAATTCCTCTGAGAATTACATACATAATTCCCCTCCTCCCCACTGCCCAAAAACAAAAGTACATATACATACTGAGACACACTTAAACATACACATAGACAGAAGCTGGTTTTCTTCTTTGTTGCTGTCAAAGCAGTGGTGGGGCTGATTTTTTACTAGGACAGATTTTGTTGGTGTTTTCATCCAATTGTTGGCTGGGCAATTTTTTCTTAGCTTAGTATAAGACTTTAGTACTGTTTCTATCCTACTTATAGATCTTTGGTTGTATATGGGCAGGGGCACCCCTTGTGCTTTAATTAATAATATTTTGCTTATCAGAAAAAAACATAGACATGTACAGATATATCTAAAATATCAGAATTAGAATTTCTGCAAAAGACAGAGTTGTTTAATCAAGAAGGTCTTACACTATGAGTTTTCCCAGGATCTAATGGAGGTCTGGTATGAGAATCCACTTTTGTAGGAGACTCAGCTTTTCCACCAGTTTTCTTCTCATTCCTAGCTTTGTTAAAAATCACTGTGTAACCTTCAGCTGAAGCTGGATCATTGACATCCCAATCACCAAACTTGGGTAGTGGCCGACCCTTATCCTGTAGGATAATCAGATAAGTCAAAGATAATTCATAATCAAGGTTTTAAATTGTGGTTTCCAACTGCAATTACAGCTGCAATTTAACAGGTTTTTGAGTCGAGCAATGGCATCGGCAAGTGCAATTGCAGCCAGCCACATCAACACGCATTTGGCCGCAACTCTGCGACATAACCACAACCGCAGTCTAAAACCCTCTTCATTATGCTTATGAACTTGACATTTAATAAACTTTCTAACACTAAATTATAATTATCAAGGAAATGATGAATTATATCATCAGCTTTCGATGAATTTGCAGCCGATCATATTACTTCGTAAAACTAAATAAATTCAAGCAATGCTCATATTACCAAAATCAAAATCACTGTGAGGTGCCATTCATGGATACGACAAGAGCAAAAAGCTAAGTGAATGATGAAACGTAAGAAATTAAGTCTCACCGATGAGGAATTGTAGAGAGAACATGAAGAGAAAGAAAATTTGAAATGCTTGGGAAAATCAGAGACAACGTACCGACATGAATGCTGGAAAGAAAGATTTTCCGGGAAAGGAAAGGAAAGTGAGAGAAAATTTGAGAGGTGGAAGAAAAAGAAGGTAGTATGTTTTATTAATATGAGAAGAATTTTGGAGCACTGGGGAAGTTATAACGGCGTTAGTGCGTTACGTGTGGGATGGGAAGGAATCAGAGACGGCGCTTCCACGTGGGGGGTTTTCTTTTTTTCCAAAACGAGGGGGGTTTTCTCAATGCAATGCTGTATTTATTGCAAGGTGGAACCGGAACGTTGTGTTGGTGCCCACTTCTTCTCTTCCCGTAATCAATCTATAAAGATTATTGAATAAAAAATTCTAAAGCTTAATTGGACGATTCGACTTTTTAATCTTCAAAATGAGTTATTTAAATCCTAACATTTTTAATTTATGAAAATAAAGTTCTTCAATCCATTTGTTATTTAATTTTTAACATAGGTTGCTTATGTGTCACTCATTTATTGACGTGGGAAGTTCATTAATTGACGGGACATATCTTGTTGGAGCCATGTCATTATTACATACTATTTATAATTAAATATTAATTAATTATGTTAATTATATATTATTAACCTAATAAGTGTGATTAACATAATTTAAAAAAAAACACAAAAAAAAAACATGTGAAACATTGGCTTCATTGCTTTCCTTCTTCGCCATCTTCCTTCTTATCTCCCACCACTACTCCCACCCATCGCAACTTCTTCTTCTGATGAACCCCTACTGAACGTTTCTCTATCTCAGCCGGTGAACCACAAATCCACAACCCAAACCCTAGGCCCTTAGAGCCAAATCCTCTTCAACCCAAGCACCAACAACCTAGAACCATCACCACCACCATGTGACCCTCTCCAACAACCCCGAACCAAGAAACAACGCCACACTCTTCGATCAACAAAACGACGTCACTGCAAGCCCTATCCACTCTGCGACCACCATTATGAGAAGAAGAAGAAGAAGAAGAAGAAGAAGAAGAAGAAGAAGAAGAAGATGATGATGATGATGATGATGATGATGATGATGATGATGATGATGATGATGATGACGATGATGATGTAGCCACATACTAAGCTTTTGTTGTGATGAAGAAGTTGATGAAGAAGAAGAAGAAGAGGATGATGATGATGATGAACGACAGCAGTTTTAGTCCCCCATTACTATTTCGTCCAATATTTAACGGTTTATTGGGAAAAAAAATTAATAAAAAAATTAAAAATTAAAACCTCATATCTCTGACAAACGCTCATTATCTCATCTTCATCTTCCCTTCCCGCATCTATCTCCTCACCCACCGCCATTCTCTCTCTTCCTTCTCTCGCCTCACCCCTAGCCACCACCGCCGCCTCGCCTCACCCCGAGCCACAACCGTCGCACCAAAGCCATGCACAAAAGTGCCAGATGCGAAGTTGAAACCTAACCCCTCGATTGAGAGAGGGATTCGCGATCTGGAATCAAGGAGGGAGAAGATTCGCGACTGAGAGAGGGATTTGCAATTTGCTTTTTTTCTGTTTTGGGTTCGCAAGTGCAGATGGAAAGAAAGAGGAAGAAAAGGAGATCTAGGTTGGAAAACCACCATCACCGCCACCTTCTCTCCTCCTTTCCGGTGAGGCCACGAGCCCAGCAGAGAACCCACCACCACCATCATGCTCCTCTCATTGTCCGCAACAAAACCCCCTCTTTGCGATCTGGTACTGGTTGAGATTGGGGATTGGGGTTTTGAGGTGTGAATGTCACATTGTTCTCTTTCAACCTGCTGCCAGTCATGTTCCACAAACCATTCCCTCTTTCTGTTATTGCTGTTGAAGATTTATTGTCACAAATATCTGTATTTTCTAATTGCACTTCTGATTTTGACAACAATGGCTCAAGCACAGAAGAAGTTGAAGCCTTGGACTTCCCTGAAGCCAAATCCTCATGTAAATCAACAGGTAAAGGCTCTGTATGAGTACACAGAACTTCTATATCTTCCTTGGTGTGATCTATTCCATGAACCAGTATGCTTATACCATCATCATCGGATAAGGGAACTTCGGATTCAGACTAAGAATCAGAGGTAATCTTGAGTTCTGTGTAACCTATGCGAGACAAAGGATCGACATCGATTTATGTTGAAGGAGAATCAGTGGTGGATGAGGAGGAAAATAAGATTGAAAGCTGAAATGGGGGTTCTGTAGGGCTTGTGAGCTGCGAATCCTAACTTGATGAGGAAAGAAGATGATGATGGCAGATGCAGTGGCTGCTCTATTTCTGGTTTAAGAATTTGGGGTGTTGATCATTTGGGGGGTTTTGGTTATGTTTGATGCAAGGGAAGGCCTTGGCTGATTCGGTTTGAAGGGAGAGGGAAGGTGGTGATTTGGAGGGAAAGAGGAGGTGGCAGTGGCATTTGGGGGGTTTTCTGAATTTTTATGGGTTTAGTTTTGAAGATAATGAAGATGAAGAGGAAGAGGAAGAGGAAGAGGAAGAGGAAGAAGATTAAGAACTGTTGTTTTCTGGGTTTCACTTTTTTTATTTTTTTTATATTAATTTAAAAAAAACCGTTAAATGTTGGATGGAAAATCCAAAAAACGTTAGTTTTTTAACGGAATAGTGACGGGGGACTAAAACTGCTGTCTTTTGTCAAAGTGAGGGACCATTTAGGCTAATTTTTTTTGTTAGGACCAAAAGTGCTATTAAGCCAAAAATCTATATGAGACTCAATAAAAATAAAATAAAATGAAGTAAATAGACCCTAAAAACATCATATGAAATCCAGTCATCACCTCTCAAATACCTCAAAGCTCTTTTAGCAATATGCATATGCTCATCTCTTGGTTTGGCCATGAAACAAGATATCAAATACACCACATACATCATATCAGGTCTAGTGACTGTTAAATACATTAGGCTACCCACTAATTGCTTATATGCAGTAGCATCCACTTCTTTGCCTTCTCCTTCCTTCGAAAGTTTGGTCCCTGGTACTATGGGATTTTTTACAAGATTGCAGTTCCACATTCTGAATCTTTCCAAAACTTCCTTAGCATATATTTCTTCCGACATAGGTGAATTTTTTTCAAGCTTTGGTGCACTTCCACGCCAAGGAAAAAACTTATCCTCCCTAGATCAGTCATCTCAAATTCTTGCTTCATCGATTGTTTAAACTCTTCACACATCACAACATCATTCCAAGCAAAAATTAAATCATCAACATAAAGGCTTACCATAAGCAATTTTTCTCCAACACTCTTGCTGAATAAAGTGTGATCATGACTGCTTTTCTCAAACCCCTCCTGTCTGAAATAACTTTCAATTCGACTAAATCATGCTCTAGGAGCCTGTTTTAGTCCATATAGAGCTTTGTTAAGTTGATAAACTTTGTCTTCATCACCTTTCTTGACAAACCCTTCTAGTTGATCAACATACACAACTTCTTTTAGCTCTCCATACAAGAAAGAACTCTTCGCGTCCAACTAGTACACAATCCATCCTCTTTGTGCAGCCACAACAAGCATAATTCTTATAGTATCCCATCGAGCTATAGGTGTAAAAACCTCATCATAAAACCCCTTCCTTTTGAGCATACCCTTTTACAGCCATCCTTGCCTTGTATTTGTCAACCTTCCCATCCTATTCTAGCTTCATCTTGAAGATCCATTTAACCCCTATAGTTTTTTCTTGAATAGGTAGAACTACAAGCTCCCAAGTTTTGTTTTTCTAGATAGCTTGTAATTGATGTTTCATTGCCTCCATTCATTTTTCTTCTTTAGCAGCTTCCTCAAAGCTTACAAGATCATTATGAGAAGTAAACTGAACCATACCCGCCTCCATTTCTCCTTCTGAAATTCTTCTCCACTTTCATAGTCATGTGTCCATGTAGGTTTTCTTCTATTTCTACTTTGAGGTATCTCTAACTCAAATGAATTTCCAGAATCTGGTTCAAATGAATTTCCAAAATCTGGTTCTTTAGTTGCAGGATCTTGATCATAAGCTTCTTCTCCATCAACCTCTCCTTCTTCTTCATGTCCTCCCTCAAATGTTGTCCTTTCTTCATTCCAAATCATAATGTCAAGTATGAACTCTATTTTAGTGGCTTTCCAGTCCCATTTCCCTTCCTCTTCTAATATAACATCTAGATTCTAGACTAATGACTATTTTCTTCAATATTGGATAAAATAGTCGATACGCCTTTGATTCCTCACTAACTCCAAGCCAGATGCACTTATGATTTCCATCATCAAGTTTTAAATCAAGAAATTATATGAAGATGGCATTTTGGGGGAAATTGTATCCCCCAAAAGTTTTATTCTCCAAGCACTAATGATCAGTGACACCCGGGAAGCTGAGTTTCGGGATGATCACCGTGTCCAATGATTTGTTGAAGGAGATCAAAGTCAAGAAACAACAAGACAAAGAGTTGATTGAGAAGATGGAGATGATCAGTTTGGGGAAGGCGCCATACTTTGAAGTGGGATCTGATGGCATTTTGCGTTGCAAAGGACGAGTGTTTGTGCCGAGTGATGCTGAGTTGAGGAGATTGATCTTTGACGAAGGTCACAAAAGCAGACTGAGCCTTCATCTAGGCGCAATGAAGATGGATCAGGACCTGAGGTTACACTTTTGGTGGTCGGGCATGAAGAGTTATGTTGCTGAGTATGTTACTCCGTGTCTGACTTAAAAGTAATGAAACAACACAAGAAAGGGGGGTTTGAATTGTGTGTGTAATTTTTAATAAACTTTTCATTTTAAACAGATATATAAGTTTTGAAAGTGTTTTCAAAAGATTATGCAATGGAAAATAATCAGAGCTGAAAAGTAAAACACACAAAGAGTTTATCTTGGTTCACCCCCTTAATCGACAAGGCTACGTCCAGTCCTTGGCTTCACCAAGATTTTCACTATTCGCACCGAACAGTACAAGTATTTTACAAGACTTCTCCCAGTATTCGAAGGAATTCTCCTTACAAGTATTCTGCAGGACTTCTCCTTACAAGTATTAGACAGGACTTCTCCCAATTCTTTTACAAAGAATATTTCTTTTCTACAAAGATCTCTTCAACAAGAGTGAGGGTAGAAAAAGTTTAAGAGCCGATTACACAGAGGATATTAAAATGGGTTCTCTGTTTTGGAGTGTGAGAAGGATAAGAGTTTTCACTCTATGAGAATTTCACACAGGCAAATGACTGAACTCAGAATGATATGACTATAAGTTTCTGAGTAGGTTTGAAAGCTTGATTGCGATGAAAGAATTTGAATGCTTAAGATTTTGATCATTGTAAGTCGCCACTAATTCCAGTGTTTAAGTCTTCTATTTATATCTTCAGTAGGATGAACGTTGGTGAAGATCATGGAGTTCCGTTTGAATTTCTTCTTCTTTTGAAGGTGCAACGGATACTTCTGGCAAGCTCTTAGAAGCATTAAATGCGAACCTGCTAAGAATTAATTGCAGCATTTAATGCACTTGTGTATGTCGTCTGGTCTTTGCTGTTATGTTTCCTTATATAGCGTCTAAGCATTAAATGCAAAGGAAAGCAGCAAAGCGAATCTTCTTCTTCTGAATACGGAGATTTGATTATGACCGTTGAGGTGATACGATGTTCACAGAATAGTGCTGTTGACTCTGATAAGGTGCATCTTGATTTACGGAATGTTCAAACACGGCAGGCAGATACGAGGAATATAATATTAAATTTATCCTTCCTTGAATCTGGTGCGAACAGTGCTTCATTTAATATCCATGGATTTTGTGGTTGCTTTGCCACTCACTTGGAGGAGATTTGATTCTATCTGGGTTATTGTTGATTGTTTGATGAAATCTACGCATTTTCTACTGGTGAAGACGACACACAAAGTAGAGCAGCTTGCGAAGGTTTACATTGCTGAGATTGTGCGACTTCATGGAGTTCCTTCGACCATAGTTTCCGATAGAGATCCGAAGTTTATTTCTCACTTCTGGAAGGCTCTACAGGGAGTTCTTGGTTTGAAGCTGAGTTTGAGTTCCGCTTATCACCCGCAGACGGATAGGCAGGCTGAGAGGACGATTCAGTCATTGGAGGATCTTCTTCGAGCTTATGTGTTGGATAATCAGGGGAGTTGGAATGAGCTATTGCCGTTGATCGAGTTCACCTACAACAACAGTTTCCATGCTAGTATTGGAATGGCGTCGTATGAAGCACTGTACGGAAGGAGGTGCAGGACCCTTTTGTGTTGGTTTCAGGATGGGGAACACTTGTTAGTTGGGCCAGAGTTAGTCCAACAGACGACAGAAAAGGTGAGAGGGAAAATTAAGACGTCCCAGAGTGGATAGAAGAGCTACGCGGACAACCGGCCAAGGGAGTTGGAATTTGCACCGGGGGAGCATGTGTTTCTTCGTGTGACCCCAACTACTAGAGTCGGGAGGGCGATCAAGTCGAAGAAGCTGACGCCGAAGTTCATCAAGCCATACCGGATCATCGAGAGGGTTGGACCGGTGGCTTATCGCTTTGCTTTGCCACTTTTCATGTCCAAAATTCACGCTGTTTTGCATGTGTCCCAGTTGGGCAAATACATTCTGGACCCGCCGCATGTTATCACCCAGGATGACATTCAGCTGAGGGATAACTTGACCTTTGAGGTTCCACTGATGAAGGTCGCTGATTAGAGAGTTAAGCAGTTGAAGAACAAGCAGATTTCGTTGGTGAAGGTGATTTGGAATCAAACCACGGGAGACGCCACGTGGGAGTTAGAAGAATATATGAGGGAGAAATACTCTAATCTATTTCTTGACCTTTAGTTTCAAGGACGAAACTCTTTTTAGGGGGCTAGTATCGTAAGACCCTCAATTTTTGTGAATTTATGTTTTGGTCCCTCGAGTTTGTAATATTTATGTTTTGGTCCCTCAAGTTTGTAATACTTATGTTTTGGTCCCTGGACTATTTTGTAGTTTACAGTTTGGTCCCTGTTAGACATGGTTTGGTTTTGTTGAACTCTTCTTAAACATATTCTGTTTCTGATATCTTACTCGAATTTGAATTTGTGGATGAAATAATATCTTCAAATATTTGGTTGCTAGATTTGGTTGCTAATTGAATAATTGCTGAAAATAATTTATTAAGTACAAATTTTATTTCCATTTTTCTGTTTACCTTATTTTATTTGAAAATAAGGAAATAGAAAGGATAATATCTCTGATTTTGGAGAGATATATTCTGAATATATATATTTTTTGGAATGATGTCTATTAAATGGTCTCTATTCAGATTATTCATTAATTAGGGTAGATTCGTTTTTGTTTTAAAGACTTTATCACTTAGAGCTGTTAAGAGAAAGATTTGATAGAAAATTCTAATCTGAATTCAGGAGAAAATCTGCAACCAAACCCTCCTTTTCCTCCTAGGGTTCGAACCACTATATGTGGTGGCTGCCCATTGTTGTTTTTCATCCAAAACACTAAACCCTAACGCTCTCAAGTGCTAAAAACTTCCCTGCTGCTGCTGCTGCTGTCGAAATTCTTCTTTTTCTTTTGCAGAATCAAGAGTGTTTTTGTTGTCGAGTTCTTCATCCCTCTTTGGAGAATCCAAATATCCTTTCCCACTTGCTTTTGCTGCTCGAGTGTTTCTTCTCTCCTTGGAAGGCCAAAGGCGTTCTCTTTCTCTTCTTTCCAAGAATTAACAGTGAGCAAATCCTTGTTCTGAATTTCGTCAAAGATTTATGGTCTTTGAACCAATTTTCTGAATCCTTCCTAATTCTTTTCCTTTCTCGTTTCGTTACAAGGGTTCCGTCATCAAAGGGTTCCAGCCGTTGCCGTAATCGTCGATCGATTGTTGATCGTGTTCGAGGCGTACAAGCGTTTTCTTTTCTCTTAATGGTCTAGATTCAAGGTTGGTCCTTCTCACTTTTCATTGTGTTGAATGTTCGTAGAAACAATGAGTTGTATTCCCATGATTAAACGTTTTCCCTAGAACCTTTGGTATCTTCTTATTCAAACAACTTTGTGCATAAGAACCTCTTGTGTTTTTGGGAAAACCTTCCTTTCCAATTGAATTATCCATTTATTTTTGTCCATGGGAAAACCTTGATTTCGAAAAGTTGAGTTTTGAAATTGATTTTGTGAAAAATTTGCATTCTGGACTCCTTGGCAGGCTTCTCCCACGCACATGCGTTGGGAGCCCTTTACCCAGTGGGTTGAGGCAGGGAGCCAGCGCATGAGCGCTGGATACTTGAGCGCACATGCGCTAGGGAAGGCAGGGAGTCAACACATGAGCGCTGGACTCCCGGGCGCACATGCGCTGGGGTTGTTTCCTTCCTTGGGCATGGCAGAGTGCCAGCGCATGAGCGCTGGCATTCCAACGCACATGCGTTGGGCCCCTATTTGGCCAGAATTGTTGTGCTGTTTTAAAAATATTTTGGGGTTGTTTTCCACCCTTATTCCAATTGTTGATTAATTGTCATATATGTGATTATTCTTGCTAGGTTGGATATCAAGTTTATGCGACCTATTCGACAGTAAGGGTAACTCATGTCCTAGAGAGTCTCGAGTTATGAATGTTTTTGTGTTGTGTGCTTTCTCTTTTGAATGCTGGATATATCTGTGAAATTGGTGAATTGATGGATTATGATGTTGAGGCTAAGTTCCTGTTTTGGGATCTAAATGTAACATGATAGAATGTTTTGATTGTTGGAATATAACATGTCTACCTTGGCTGTATACCATGACTGTTTGGGTTTATTGTTGAACTGCTGGTTCACTGGGTTATTGTTGTTTTTGGTCATGGAATGAGCATTTTGTTGAGGTGATTCCATGGATGTCATTCCGTGGGATTTACCTGGGGTGTCCCGTGATTGTTGTTCCATGTGGTCTACCTTAGGGTGGTTGGATGAGTTGTTGTACCCATGTGATCCTCATGTTCCCATTCGGAACGAATTCACTCTCGTTTGGAACGATATATCTTTGGCCATAGTTATGCATATAGTTATTGAGGAACTAACAAGCATGTGATGTGGAAATTAACTTGAGTTATAGATTGCTGCTGTTTTCTGTTATCAAATGATTAGTGCTGCTCTTGTTACTATTTCTGTAATCTGAATTATGAATGTTGTTCCTAAAAACTATTGTTGTTTTATAGCCGTTGTTTGCTGTTTTTGTTTTATCCTTCATAATTGTTGTAATTACTCTTGTTGTTTGTTTTAGGAGTTAACCCTTTCTACTTGTTTAGTTTGTTGTTTGGGCACTTAACGCCATAGACTTTCAGATTGATGATTTGTGTGGAGATTAATTGTCATTGAAAGCTAAAGGAGACTTTGGATGAACTTGAAGATTTTGAAGATCAACTAAGAGTTGAAGTTTTTCTATTTGTCCGCTGTTGTTCGTACTTAATGTATTTGGGCGCACTGTTTTGTGCAAGTTAAATATTATTTTCTTGATTAATACGCTGTTTTTATTTAATATAAGTATGAGTATTTATTGTATCATAAATATCGAGTGACGATCTGTTTTAGAAATTGAGTTTTGAGAGAGGTTTATAAAGTTTCCGTTAATTATTGTGTGACCCATGACCGAAAATTGAGACGTTAGAGGATGAGATATATGACCACATAAGTCTGCATGAACCATTTGAAGATTTTTTGATGCTCTCCACCGGCTCTTCTTTGATATAATTTCTCGATATTGCTTCCTAATTTTGCAGACTTCACAAACCCCACATGCTCCTTTGAGTTGTGGTATCCCTTTCACCATTCCTTTATACTGCATGATGTGAATGGCTTTGTTATTTAAAGGCCCATAACGCTTATGCCAAAGGTTTACAACTCTCCCTTCTTCTACCTTTAGACATATGCTTGAGAGAGGTTTCATAACTGCAAACACTATGAACATACGATTCATAATCAAGCCTCTTTGAGGGTGGTAAATCTTGCACACTCCTCCTTTTGAGCATTGCAACCTTCCCTTGGTACTTGATTTTCATCGACTCCCATAGTTGCTTTGCAGTCTCCTTCTGAGTGATGGTCTTCAAGATAGACTTGTAAATGGCCTGAAACAAATAGTTTTTGGCTTTCAAGTCTTTGAGTTTTGCTTCATCCACTGCCTTTTGCTATGCTGCTGTCAACACTTTATCCTTTTCAGGTTCCTAGTAACCTTCTTGGATCACACTCCAGTATTCTTTTGAACGCAGCAAGTTCTCCATGATCAAACTTCAATGATCATAATCCCCATCAAATTTGGGCACACACGGGGTAGTGAAATTGCTTGATTCAGCTGCCATTTCTCACACTGGTTTTTCACTGCTCACTCCTCAAACTTCTCACATGTTTAGTCAATCAATCAAGCCCCCTTGTGGAGGCTCTGATACCAAATGTTAAAACAGAAACTAAGAATTTAGATGAGCTTCTGCAAACGTGATAACTCTATTCAATGAATTGCTGGACATGGCTTAAATAGCCTAAAAAAGATAACTGAAAGGAAAAATTGAAAGCAGAAAAATCAGGAAACTAATTCATGTTACACCACTAAATTCAAACGTGCTATCTAATTCCTGGAAGCACTAACAACAAAAGCATCCTACTTTGTAGCAACTTCACTTAACGTAAAAATTCCAACACTTCGGTAGTGTGAGGAAACCCGTGGAAGATAATTGTCCTCATATAAGGTCATAGTTTATATACAGGGAAGGTTGTGTTCCGGTAACGTAGGCCGATTTGATTTCACGCATCTTTTGAAGTTGTCATGGGCGATGGGCGCATGTGGTTTACTGTCAGAATCAATCAGAGATTGGTGTTGGGGGTCTAGTGGATCGGATGGTGAAGACGGTAAATACTAAAACGGACAAACTTATGAGGGGTGAATTAGGTTTTAAAAAAAATCACATTTCAAAAATATTGCAGTTCAGGAATTAGAGAATCTTGGTAAACTATTACCGTTCCTAGTAATTTGTTATTGAGAATGGTAAGTTGTTACCGTTCGTAGTAATTTGTTATTGTATCAATAAGTTCTTCAAAAAAACTCAGAAATTCACGACAGAAACAAATTTACTGATCAATCAAGTCATGTAAAGATATATACAAAGTATATACAATGAACATTTATCATCAATTTCATATGAAATCATAAAGGCCTCAAATTATAAAACCCTAAACACAAAATATGCGAAATTCAAAGGAGATAAGGGTTGAAGAAGATAACGTTGTGATTTTATTCTGATTCGTTCTGCAATAGAACTACATTCAGGTCCTAGTGTGCAGTGGAATTTGCTGATCACTATAGGTTGAAGAATTCTTTACAAAACTCACATCAAGTCTCTTTTCATGAATCCTAGAAACTCAGAACCTAATGCAAGACACCTTTGCACTAATGCACCCTCACACCAAACCCTGTGGTGCCATCAATTCACCAATTGATAAAGGATAGAAGAAGATTGTCGCAACAATATAGTAATCTAACCCAAACTATGAGAAAGAAAACCTAAAGATGAAGAATATTCATGAACAAAAGAAACTTAGCTCTCCGGTACATGGTAATCGATTAGACACTTGAGGTAATTAATTCCCATTAGTGTTTTGCTCTCTCCAGTAGTCTGATACTCAAATCTGGTAATAAATTACCAAAAGTTTGTTGGTTTTACTAGTAATAATCTTTTCCAAACAATTTTCCTAAGGTTTCTAAATATTTTACTTATGAAAACATTCCTCATTTATAAAACACATTTCTTAGGGATTGGAGAGCAAGTTATCTAAACAACTTAAATATTCTTCTTAAATAAATGACCAAAACTTGACAACAATAAAATATAATTATTACAATCTTCACACTTTGAAGCTTGAGGTTTTCATTCCTTTTTCTCCAAATGTAGGGGTTGTTGTTATAATGAAAACTTTGTCATGGTTCAAAGAAGAGGACACTTCTTCAGAAATACGGTGAAGGAGGAGAATGAAATCCATAATAATGGTTGCAGAGATGGCGATAAAGATGTGGTGTTCGCCAATCTTCTTCCTTTATATTTCACATAACACAATTTTTTGTTTTTTTTAAGAGATAAGTGAGGATTAAAGCACAACAATTCATAATGGCGCGAGAAGGCAACATTGGGAAATCGCTAGATAAATTGTCTGTTGGGAATTGCAGCGGAGTAAGACAGTCGGAGTGTGTGGGAGAGAATGGTGAGAGGGGGGGAGTGGGTGGGAAAGTGTATTTTTTACTTTTGATTGTGGTTCATCAATGGACTAATATTTTATATGGTCCACCACAGACAACACAAGAGGAAGTGTCCATTTTTTATGGTGGTGACTCACAAATTATCATATATAGCAATATGTTCACGTCTAGTGAAACGAGAGAACGAAACTAGGCCGAAATCCTAGCAGAAGTAGGGGTTTCTAATACCTTAGCCATTTTTCATAAACTAGTGAACATGCCTGTAACACCCCGATTTTCACGGTGCTACAGTAGTGACTCCAACAGTAAATTAAAAATGCTGATTAATCTATAAGACATGAAAAAGGGTTGTGTTTTTTTTTTCTTTTTCAAAACATGCTAACGACAACATGCGTTACATATATAATACCTTGTTCCAGAAAGTATCCATATACATGGCATAGACAAGTGGCCAGCATTGAGAAAGTTTTACAAAAACCTAACTCATTACTCTATAAAAGACATGCTGCCATAGTTCCAAAAACAAGAGCCTCCTACTCCGGTATGCCTCCTATAATCCCACACAGGGTGACCACATAAAGACATAGAGCCCCGGAACCTACCCTGTCCCTAATCATGCAAGATTACAGACACCGTATTCCACTAGCTACATCTAAGCTAAGAACTACATCTTCCGTCAAACTCCCACAGACACTCCTTAGGTGCCGTATCCACCGTATCATCCTCCACTACCAGTTGCCCAGCTGGCGACGGATCGCCCAAACACAAACGACAAACAAAGTGCAAGGGTCAACTTCAGGATTAACAAAATCACAGTATATATAAACATCTAGATACATAGCAGTAATAATCCTCAAATCAACAGACAACCAGCCTCATCACATGATAAGCAACATTATATAACAATCATCACCCTACGACAAACATCACCACACTCGCACAAACAATCAAGATGCAATGCTCATGTTTGTGTCATGTTAATGCACATGTGCCACTGAGTTTGACTAGTGTTCGGATATAAAACCAATCCCTTGTAGGGTAGGCGGGACATGATCCTTCAGTTATCTAGTCGATGGAATCCAATCCATCAACCTCAAAAGATGCCACTATCCCAGGTCACGACCCGAAATCGCCTTGGATTCAACAACGACACGACCAGACTTCTGATTAGGCTAAACACCCCAAGTCACGCGACCTGTAGTCGCCTTGTGGGCTTACCAACCTCACTGGCCTGCCCATGTATGCATGGAATGTCATGCCATTCATAATAAGCAAGCTTAATCACAAATAAACAAGCATAACCGAAAATTCTATTCTTGCGAATCCGGGTTCCTTACTAATGCGGGTCAGTACCCGTCTTACATAACCTCATATCTTGTCACTTGGCCTTACCCTCCAATGACTTGCTTTGACCACTTCCAACCGCAATATATCTCAAGCATGCATTTAAGTGAAATTACAACACGATTCATATCCACATTCTTTTGTAAGCTAACATGCTTATCAATCATATCATACATAGTACATCATCGTGCTTTCATAAACAACATGCATTTCAAGGACATCACATTACATTGCATATCCACATGCTTTCATAACTCATCATGTTTTTCACAGTTCAGTACACTTCATGTCATCAAACTTAAGCATGCTCACATATATTCTGATTACAATGATGGTCCAACAATAACCGACAATCAGTGATCATTCAACAATCCCCTGAGGGAAAACAATTTACCAAACAATTGGGTCATTCTCAGAATGTCATCAGCTACTTTTCAAGATGTTATTGCTAAGGTTCACACAACATTGTAATCACGCATTCAAGCCATGTTCAATGTCATTCAATGATCAAGTAAATTGATCACACGATTTACAAGCAATAATCTTTAGCAACAAATTGTCATTCATAGACATGAAGTCATCAAACAATCTAATCCAGCATAGCAGGTGTCTTCCGCTCCATGCATTAATATATCTTAATCAACATAAGATTTTATATACGAATATGCTATAAATAGCTAAGTAAGGTAGCGAAGTTCCCTTAGTGTAAGTGTTTCCTTCGTATGCTCCATACTGTATGCACCTGCATTCCGTTTTTGCCTCGAAGGTTCCCTTGTCTCCCGAACCTTCACAAACACATAGCCTAGCTTAGTAACGTCTATCTAAACCTTACACTTTAACTAAAGGTTAAGGATAGTCACTAACCTCTTAGAGGACTTAGTAGATCTTCTAGATAATGACCCATTCTACAGCCAAACAAGCTTAAAGACAAGCTGAACCTCTCATTGTCTCTTAGGGTTTTAAAACTCTAGTCGTAGACATTCCTTGAGGTTTCCTATACTTAGCCAAAACTCAACTTTCATACAAAAATTCTCAAGCTTTTCACTAACTCAACCATACTTTCATGTGCAAAAACTCAGAGACATAAACAAGTTCTCTAACCTAAAACATCAAGATCTATAAGCCATAAACTCAAACCATTTATGCAAACTTCTCTAAAACATTTTATCAACACGAGATACTTTTCATGCATAAAACTTAAGGTCATAAACAAGTTCTTCAACCCAAAAGCAAGCTTTCAATTTTCAATTTAACCAGAACATGAAAGGACTCATAGTTCTCTCGACCATCACCACCATAAGGAGGGAGCCAATTTTTCATTGCACCATTTCATCATCCAAGGCACCAAACACATGAAGACAAGTTCAAAAACAAAACATAAGCCCCCCAAAAACAAGGCATGAGTTCGGTCATGGCTCTTTAATGGCCAAGACCTCATTTTTCTTCCAAGCAATTAGTACACAACAAAGCTCTTGCAAAAACTATGGTGAAACTCAAACTTGATCGCCAAAAGCACTTTTTAAAAACTCAACTTTTTTAAAAACTAACTGAAGAATTTTTAAAACCTAAGCATTCATAAACAACTTTGTGAAAACAAGTTGTAAGAAGCTATTTTTTCTAAAATCATTTTTTAAGAAAAAAAACTTCTTGGAATACAATATATTTTTAGAGACATTGACTAGATCAACAACATTAACAAACGGAATAAACATTTTTAACCAAGCAAAATAAACCCAACATCAAATATTTCTCAAACAAAATACACTATTCAAAAGCCCACCTCAAGATCTACCTTTTATGTAGATAAATCTAGAGGAGATGAAGAAGAAATATTGATGGTGGAGGGGGAGGAGGGCTGCGGTTCAGGATTCGTGACCCCTTCTTTCTTTCTTTTTTCTGTGCAGAACCGTGGATGTCAAAGAAGCATTTGGAGGAAGAATTGTTCACCTCTTCGTTAAAGAAAGTGGGTTGAGAGAGTTTTCTCTCATGTTCTGGTCGAGAGAGAGATTAATGGGAGGAAAGATTAAAAAGATCAATTTTTCCCCAAGCAATTGTTCAAGAGACATGGCAAATACATATATTCATTATTCCATGTGATCGAGCAGGGCCTCGTGGTTTTAGAAGGTAGGTATGAGTTAATTTAAGTAGTGTAGGATTTAGCTCATGAAGCTTAGATGAAAAAATATTAGAAAGATAAATTATCATCTCAAATATTATGAAGAGTTCCATAAAATAGTAAAATATGAATTAAGATCATTTTGAATATGTTTAAGTGATCAAGGGACTCAACAATTAGTAAAAACTAGAGTTCACAGATAGACTTAAAATACTTAGAGCAAATTTCCCTAAATATTCCCTTTGACTAACGTCGTTTACATGTTCATCTCGACTTAGACACTCGTCAAACTCGGGCGTCGATCACAAAAATATCTCAGAATTTTATTTCCGTGATTCCGCTCCTTTTCGGTCCGAAAACACTATTCATAAAAAAAACGAGTTCATTTCATGAAAACGTTCTTCACAACATCCTAAGACTTTCCATCTCGTTAGGAAATTCTAGAAATGCCTTAAACTACCCCATTTCCGCACGACAAGGCCCAAATCGGCCTTTTAACGAGTGTCGGGAAATTTTTCAAGCCTCGGAACCAAACCTCAACGACCTTACAGTCAATTTTCGTGAATTTATGTAATGATCATCATACAGATAAGGATTTAGCCTTATACTTTCTCGAACGTCGGTCGAGATTCAATCGGCGTCCCTACAGCGAATTGCTGTCTCAAAACCTTTTGCAGGTAACTAGGACTGCTCCTGGCATTAACTTGCGCTTCAAAGCATTCACCATACACGTTGGGATAATTAAATAATTATATTATTATTTAAAATATCCAAGGTCTTACAATGCCTATTTACAAGCATAGGGTTCCCTTTAATAGCGAAACCCCCTAACCCTAGAATCCTGATCCCATTTGGATTTTGGGGATTTTTTTTTTCATTTTAGCCCAAAAGCCCTTACATAGTTCTCTAAATAAGACAAAAAAAGAGGAGGGGCACCCCCTGCTGAGCGAAATTAGGGTGAACCCCTAGGACCATACCAGCCCCCGCTAGGTCATCATTTCTCAAGGCTTGCCTTTCCTTCACTTGTCCAACACCCGACTCTTCCATCTTGGGCGGACCCGACTCTTGTATCTTAGGGCTTCTCGACTCTTGTATCTTATGTGAGCCCGACTCTTCCATCTTGGGCGACTCCAACTCTTGTATCTTTGGCGGCCCTAGTTCTTCCATCTTGGGTGAACCCGGATCTTGTATCTTGGGCGGCCCTAATTCTTGTTTGGGCCCGCCAATGTTCACGTCTAGTGAAATAAGAGAACGAAACTAGGCCAAAACCCTAGCAGAAGTAGGGATTTCTAATAATGTAGACATTTTTCATAAACTAGTGAACATGCCCATTTACAAGAACAAGTTTCCCTTTTATAGCGAAACCCCCCTAACACTAGAGTTCTAATCCCATTTGGACTTTTGAGCCTTGGACTGGGCGAGCACCTTCCCTTGAAGGCAGCCATGAAGACTCGTGAAGACACACTTCGCTGTCATACTTCCAGCTTGGTGTCTTGTGGGCTTGTGGACTGGGCGAGAACGTTCCCCTGAAGGCGGGCCATGAAGACTTGTGAAGACACACTTCGCTGTCATACTTCCAGCTTGGTGTCTTGTGGGCTTGTGGATTGGGCGAGTGCCTGATAGTGCAAGAAACACACAAGAAAAGGGGGGTTTGAATTGTGTGTGTCATTTTTGAAAACTTCTTTCATTATATCCGTCAATTATTAGTTTTCAAAGAGTGTTATTGACTATGAGTGTATGCATGCATGCAGCAGAAAATTAACATAAAGTAGAAAAGTAAAGCACACACGATATTTATCCTGGTTCACCCCCATAATAGTCAAGGCTACGTCCAGTCCTTGGCTTCACCAAGATTTTCCACTATTTCAACAAATAGTACAAGTATTATCAGGGACTTCTCCCAGTATTATAAGGACTTCTCCAATCAAGTATTGTACAGGACTTCTCCTAGTATTCTCAGGACTTTTCCTTTACAAGTATTCTCCAGGACTTCTCCTCATTGGTATTCTATAGGACTACTCCTAATTCCCTTTACAAATTGGGTTTGTCTTTCTACAAGAATTCTCTTCAATAAGAGTGAGTAGAAGAAATGAAGCTCGAGTTACAAAGAGGATAGGAATTTAGGTTTCTCTGTTTTGTGTTGTGTGTGGCTTAAGATAAGAGTAACACTATAAGTTCTTCACACAAGTGGATGACATAACTTCGGTAAAATTTGGCTTGAAGCTTTCTGAGTTTGAACTAATGGTGTAAATCAGGTCTCGTCCTTGGACTCGGCTGAGGTTTTGATGAAGACAAACACATCACAAAAAGAAGAAAGACATCAGAAAAGAAAAGGAAGACTTCAAGAAGACTTCAAGAAAGAAAGGAACAAAAAGAAGAAAGACTTCAGAAAAAGAAGAAGACTTCAGAAGAGAAAGACTTCAAGAAGAGAAAGACTTCAAGAACCGGCTCGGAATGTCAATGATCAAACATGAAGGTTCTTGCGTTTAGTAAGTCTTGTCAACTTAGTGTGCTATGCTTTATTAATGTTTAATTGCACTTGAAGGATCATGAAAGATCAACTAATTGAGTACAATATGTTCTCACAAGTTAAACTTGGTAGGAACACTCAATTAGGGGTTAAGATGGTTAAAACTGAGTTTCGAACTCTCTGTAATCGATTACAGGTTGTGTGTAATCGATTACAGGAAGGCAGTAATCGATTACCACCTTAGTGTAATCGATTACACAGTTTGAATTTTGAATTCAAACTGCAACGGCTAGTGTAATCGATTACACTAACTGCTGTAATCGATTACCAGGTCGACAGCTGTGTCTTTTCATGAACCATTGAGTCTCAAACCATTTGGGAAAGGTTGTGTTGGTTCATGGACGACCTCTAGTTCCTATATAAAGTCCTTAGACACTCAGAAACATCAATGACTTGGTCCATAACTTCCATATTCATTAAAGTCATAATTCTGAGTTTCTGTTCTCTCATTTTCATAAGAACACTCATGTTGTTCATCTTTTGAGAAACTCAGAATAGAAGAGCCTTCATTGTAATTGCCTGGAGCATACAAACTAAGATCAATCCATCTTGTCTAAAGGATTGAATCAGCCATTGTAAAGGCATCTTCTTCTTCTTTTATTGAATCGTGTTGATTCATTCACCGTGATTGTCGGTGGTTGTAAAAAGGTCCATCGTGGTGTTCGATGGTTGTGAAAAAGGCTCTTTGAATCGGGTTTGATTCAAAGTCCGCCGTAGGTTCGGTGATAGTGAAAAAGGTTCTTTGAATCGGGTTTGATTCAAAGTCCGCCGTAGGTTTCAGAGTCATCAGTTGGTGGTTTGCCATCTGAGGTTTGACAAGAGTTCTTAGGGTTCTTGGTGTAAGAACTTGTAAGGAATCTTGATCATTGTAAATCTTCACTGTGTGATTCAGTGGAGTGGTTCTTCAGAAAGTGGTTTGCTTTCTGGTATAGTGGAAAATCTCTGTGTGATTAGAGGACTGGACGTAGCCTTCTGGGATTGAAGGTGAACCAGGATAAAATCCCTGCGTGTTCTTCTTATCCTTCATCTTTTACTTTCAAGCAACGTTTATTTCCGCTGCAATCGTTTGCATTTACATATATCTTGAAAGTAAGAAGTTGTTAAGGCGATAATCGGGTAAACCTGATTCACCCCCCTCTCAGGTTGCTATCTATACTAACAATTAGTATCAGAGCGTAAGTTTAGGTAATTTTCTCCTAAGATCCGGGAAGATGGCATCCTCATCTACAACAAGTACCAGTGAAGGATTCAACGTAAACAGGCCTCCATTCTTCAATGAAGAACACTATGACTTCTGGAAAATCAAGATGAAAATCTTCATAAAGTCATTAGACGCAGGAATCTGGAAAGCCATTGAAGAAGATCCCTTTGTGCCTGTAGTAGAAGTTGAAGGAAGTTCACAACCAAAACCAGAAAACACATGGAGTGATGAAGAAAAGAAGAAAGTTCAACATGGCTTAAAAGGTATGAACATCATGACTTCAACCCTTGGTATGGAGGAATTCTTTAGAGTACCTACTTGCATATCTTCAAAAGAAATATGGGATACCTTAATGGTTATACACGAAGGAACTGATGAAGTCAAAAGATCCAAGATCAATACTCTATCACAAGGATATGAGATGTTCAGAATGTTTCCTGGAGAAAGCATTCTTGATATGCAAGAGCGGTTCACACATATAACAAATCACTTGATTGCTCTTGGTAAGGAATTCTCCAATAATGTCTTAAACATGAAAGTGTTAAGATCCCTTACAAGAGCATAGCAACCAAAGGACTTTGCTATCTCAGAAAAGAGACATCGGCCTATTGCTTTAAAAGCCGAAGAAAGCATCAATGATGAATGTGATACAGAGTCAGAAGATGATGAGAACATGGCCTTAATAGTCAAGAATTTACGAAGATTCTTACAAAGAAAAGGTATGAAATCTAGAAGTTTTCAAAAGGGAAATGAATCTTCCTCCTCTTCACAAAAGATCACATGTCATGAGTATGGTAAATCTGGTCACATCAAATCTGAATGTCCATACATTCAAAAGAAGAAGCATGGACTAAAAGAGAAGTTTTAAAAGAGGGATTCAAACTCCAGAAAAGCATACATCGCTTGGGATGACAATAACGTAAGTTCAGACTCAGAATCAAAGAAGGAAGAAGCACACCTTGCATTAATGGCATCTCAAAATTCTGACGAGGAAAATATCCAGGTTAGTACCAGCACTTCTTTTTCTAATAATTTAGAATATGCTATAAAAAGCCTTTTTAAGATGTGTCATAATGCTTCTAAAGTTAGTGTTAATCAAAATGCTATTATTTCATCTTTAGAAGAAAAACGTCAAATGCTTCAAAATGAATTAGATCTAAATTAGATGTTACACATGCATGTACTAAATGTAGTTCTTTAGAAGTTAAAGTAGAAAATCTACAACAAACAGTTTATAGTTTCAACCTAGAAAAGCAGAAACTAGATAAAATTCTTAGTGTTCAACAAAACTCAAACAGCAAGAGTGGTCTAGGATTTACACCCCAAAGGAATAACAAGGAGATTAAGAAACATGTCTTTGTTAAAACGACAAATGAAGTTAAATCTCTTGGGAGTAAACACATGCATGCTAGTTTTTCTAGAAATATGAATTATAGGAATTATTCTCAAAATGTTTCAAGACAACCTAGGAGACATTATGATATGCTTAGATATAATGAAGTTTATAGACAATATACTTGTAGTTATTGCAATAGAATAGGACATACCTCTAGTAGATGCTACTATAGGAATATAAGTATATCAAGTGGGCAATATATGTGGATGAAGAAGACAACCAATAACCTAGGACCCAAAGCAAATTGGGTACCTAACATTCCCATCTGAAAAATTTGTTTTGTAAGTGTATATGAAAGCAGCAAAGGATTTATGGTATCTTAATAATGACTGCTCATCACACATGATTGGAGACAAAACAAAATTTTATATCTCATACCTAGAGAAAAGGGATATGTCACATATGGGAATTCTGAAAAAGGGATGTTCATCAATCAATCCAAGTTCTACAAAGAACCTCTGAAGAAATATGACTTGGATGATTGCATAAGTAATAGCCACATCAATGAGGATCAAACACTTATATAGATCAAGATGGATCAGTCATTCCAGTAGAGATTATCAAATATAGAGCCCTTGTCCACACTCTCTAGAACTTTTCCTCCAAAACAAAGAAGACAAACTTGGAAGACAATGAAGCAAGTTCATCTTCCAATGGAGAAGTATGTCTCGTTTTGATGGAAACACATCATTCTATTGATGTGATCTGTCGCTGAGCAGCTGTTAATGGGCGGGAAGGTAAACTATCATCACAATTGAATTTTGAAACTAATCTTTCATTTATTGTGTAAAAGATGAGAAATTAGGTCAAGAATGGGAAGCCTTGAAAAAAAATGGAAAGAAATGGATGCATTATTGTTTGATTCCTTGAGAGTTATACTTTCGAATTAGACGAAGCTACCGGAAAAAATGAGCACTCTCACAAGAAAGAGCACCATGAGGGTCAATTTTGTGCACTGGTCGAAACCACCAGTCGAAAGGTGAGCTTCATGATGAGACGAGAATGAAAACTTACAAAGACGAGGATTCAAGACAGTTAAGACACACTTTGTGCTCATGCTTCGGGTGTGGTGTCCTGTGTGCTTGTGGGCTAAGTGGTACCTCCAAATATCGGGCCCGCCCATAAAAGGTAATCTAAGGGCGATTCATCCTCAAGGACGATCAACCATTGCAAGGAGTGAAGAATCGATCATGCAAAGTCAAATTCGTGAGCTATTTAAGACAAACTTTGCCCTCATGCTTCGAGCGTGGTGTCTTGTGGGCTTGTTGGTGGTGCAGGCTTGAAAAGAAGCTGGGACCGCTCAAGGTAGTGAGAGGGTCAGTTTGAACGAAACCAGGAAGACAAAATCTTGGGAAGGGTGAGATGGGCGATCCGTAGAAGAAAAGCACGCTCGTCAGGCGAATTTGGGGCTAGAAGCCACGGCAGCCCATGAAAGGGAACAATGAAAATCACTTTGCTGAAAACTTGTAAAGAAACTTTGGACCTTCGAGCCCCAGGCCCAGCGTCTTGTGGACTTGTTGGAAGAGTTCCCTTGAGGGAGAGACTTTGAGCAAGAAAGAGCTTAGATATCTTTAAAGACACACTTAGTCTTTGAGCCTCAGGATGGCGTCTTGGGGGTTTGTTGGTGGGGCGGGCCCAAACAAGAAACAGGGTCGCCTAAGATGCAAGAGTCGGGGTCGCCCAAGATGGAAGAGTCTGGGCCTCCCAAGATACAAGAGCTAGGGCCGCCCAAGATACAAGAGAGTCGGAGCCGCCCAAGATGGAAGAGTCAGGACCGCCCAAGATGGATGAGCCGGCCCACCCAAGATACAAGAGTTGGGCCCGCCCAAAGGTGGAAGAGCGGGGGTTTTTTGACAAGTGAAGGAAAGCCAAGCCTTGAGAAAGGACGACTTAGCGGGGTCTGGCATGGTCCCTAGTGGGTCGCCTTCGTTTCGCTCAATAGGGGGCGCCCCCTCCACTTTTTTTGTCTTATTCAAAGAACTATGTAAGGGATTTTGGGCTGAAATGAATATAAAGCCAAAAATTCTAAATGGGATCAGAGTTCTAGGGTTCGGGGGTTTCACTATAAAAGGGAACCCTGCGCTTGTAAATAGGCATGTTCACTAGTTTATGAAAAGCGGCTAGGTTATTAGAAATGCATACTTCTTCTACGGTTTCGGCCTAGTTTTATTCTCTCGTTTCACTAGACGTGAACACAAAGAATATTAGTCTTCTTCTTAGTCATATAAGTCACAAACTCCAAGGGAATAGAAAGTAAAGGTAGGTTGTATTTGGAGTAGTTTATTTTAGGCTTAAATATGTTTGAGGTCTCTGACTTTGTAATAGAAATCAAATTGGTTCCTTGAAAAAAATTCATCAAAATATTATCCCTGAAAAAAATTAATCAAATTAAGTCTTTTTGCCTATGTGTCTTCAATTTTGACCAGTCCACGGTCCAGCAGTGACTCTAGTTGGCTAAGGGTGACCACGTGGACTTTTTTGCATCAGTTTTAGTCCTGTAAATTTTTTAAATCATACTTCAGTCCCTTCTCTTTCACCACCATCTTCTTCCTCCATAACTCAAACTTAAAACCTCTAATTTCCAAAAACGAAAAGAGGAAGATAGCCACAACCAGAGAACCACACCATAGCCAGCAACCCAGAAATCATTTCAGAACACAAAACCCCATCTCCATCATCGGAATCGACCAACGTCCCCTCAGTCTAGGGCCTTAAATTTACCAGAACTCAGGCACTAAAACCCCAACCAATCGAAACCCCTCTGTTATGAAACCTCAAACACCACTGTCATCTACATCAACCTCCACCAAATCTCATGCCCAGGATTGAATCCTCACCTCTTCAATCCCCTAGTTGATTTTTTTTGGACACTGAGGTAGGTTCGATGTCTTCATCTCTTCGGTTCCTCCGGCCCTTGTTCGCTGGAACGCATCTTATGTTGTCACAGTCGCAATTCATCCTTCACCGCCTCGCCGCTTCTAGTCCCAACCAGGGAGAGAACACAGGGACGGGAGAAATATTGAGAGGGAGAGAATACGAATTTCAGACTCGATTCGGTATGGGTTTCCCTCGATCTCGCTCTCCCTCACTTTTGTTTCCCCTTGTTCTCGCTCTCCTCCACAGTCTCTATGTCTCTCTCTCGTTCTATTTCTCTCTCTCAAGTTTTGATAGGGTTTTGTCTTAATGGAAAAAGAAGAAGAGGTAGGAGGTGGCGGCTGGTTGGGGGGAAGAAGAAGAAACAGTTGTCAGCTAGGGTTTTGCACGAAGAAGATGGTGAAGAGAGAAATTAAGAGAGGGTGGAGATTGGGTGATTTTGGATGCTCTAGGGTTCCTCTGTTGAGCTTGGGAGAAAGAGGATTTTTTATTTTTCGATTCTTAATATGATGTGGAATTAAAAAAATACCTAAGTACTTACTACGATATGTAAAGGCCACGTGGACATGATGACTGGGTAAAATTCATGATATATATGCAAAAACATGCTTTATCCTTAATTTGATTAAAAACTTACATCTGAATAAGTTAAGAGTTTGAGACCTTTAATAGGTCTAAAAAATGTCACAGACCTCATGTCTAAATTTGGCTAAGAAGAGGGTGGGAATGCTTAAGTTATGAAGATAAAGCGGTAGTTGTTTGTTCTAAAAAACTGTCAAAGATATTTGAATTCCAATTCAAAGAGAATTAGTAAAGCAAGTTATTGAAGAAGAAGCGTTCCAGAGACGCGTGGAAAATGAAGATTGGGTCAGATGACACATGGAAGCTTCAAGAGGGGTCGAAAAATGCATGAAAACACGTGTTTTCGTATAGTTATTTGTCACCCATCGTGCGTGTGTGGTTTTGGAGTTTTGTACATTTTTAGGGGGGTGGGTTTTGAGGACCCTTTGTATCTCTTACGCTGAAGTACTTTTGGGCCAATGTTGGAAACTGCTCGGGTTTCTTAGGTCATGGTGGGTACTAGAACGAGGCTTTTAACAGTGGAAGTTCATCTGGATCTGTGAGTGTTTGATCAATTAGTGGTTGGATTGTGGATTTTTTTGACAAAAGGGTATTTCATTGAAAAGGGCAAGGCCCAATGCGAAATACCATGGGTAAAACCCAAGAGAAAAACTAGCTAACCCAAGTACAATTTCCACTTCCTAAGTCTTTTGTGTTAAAAGTGGCTTTAGTCGAGGTAAAGCCTTGTTGGTAGTGTTTTTTATTTTGGGCTCCGGGATTTGTTGGTATGTGGATTGAAGTGGAAGATTTAGCGATGAGTGGCATTGAAAGAGAAAGAAAGAATGTGGGTGGTTATGGAGGGGGTTGGGGAGGAGAAGATGATGCAGGTGTGTGTGTGTGTGTGTGAGAGAGAGAGAGAGAGAGAGAGAATCTTCAGGCTTTTGGATGATTTTCTAAGTAATGAGATGAATTTTTGAGTAAATTGATGAATTTCTCAAATTAGGAATTAATAACTTTTGGATGGAACAAATAATCTAATTTTGTTTGTTAAATAAGTTTTGGGTGCCTCTATAATTAGAAAAAATTAGTTTTAGTTCCTCAAATAACACATGACTTATCATGTCAGCATGTCACATAAGCTCTAATGGTCACATAAGCAAGTCAATGGAACTCAAGCACATCAGGACTAAAATTGGTGCGCTTTCCTAAACACGTGTTTTTGCAACTTTACTTTCGCAATGAATGAAAATCAACTTCGCTCATTTTACAAGGACAAAAACAGAATTAATCCCATATTTTTCGTCAAATAAATTTACATTTTTTTTAGTCTCTAATAAAATTTCATTTAATTTTAATCCTTATAAAATATAAAAGTCATGTGAATTTTTTTTTACGTTAAAGTCATGCAATTAACCAATCTTCGGAAGGGCCAAAATTGAATTAATTTTTAATAGGTTTTTTTTGGCACATACTTTGAATAAAATTTTAATAGGTACTAAAACCAATCATTAAACATTTCTATGTGGATGAAAAACATTAATCCTTCTATTAAAAATGATAAAAAAACTATAAAAATTCTAGGATCAAAATCACGCAAACTCCTGGAGTAGGAGGAAATCCTCTGGTGCCAAAGGTCCTGTGTGAACTGGCTCAAGTATGGTGATAAGAATACCAATTTTTTCCATAAGAAGGCCACACAAAGACAGAAGCGGAACTCTATTGTGCAACTTTTGGATGACAATGGGGCTCGCTTTGTCGAGGATGCTGATATTGCTCGGGTCTTGAATTCTTATTTTCAGGATTTGTTCACTATATCCTCACCGACAGGTATCCTTGAAGCAGTATCCCTGGTTGTCGGGAGAGTAGGTGCTCCTCATCTCCAAATCCTGAGTGAACCTTTCACGAAGGCCGTTATTGAAGAGGCGCTCTTCTAAATGCATCCTACAAAGGCCCCGGGAAGAGACGGCCTACCGGCACTGCTTTACTAGAAGTTCTGGCATATTATTGGGGATGAAGTCTCCCACTTCTGTTTGCAGGTCCTTCGGGGTGATCTATCCCCAAGTATGATTAACAATACTCTTCTTGTTCTCATTCATAAGGTTAAGAAACCTGAGCATGCAAATCAATTTAGACCTATTAGTTTGTGTAATGTGTTGTTTAAAATTATTACGAAAACCATTGCAAATAGGTTGAAAATTATTTTGTCTGATTTAATCTCAGAATCTCAAAGTGTGTTTGTCCCGGTTCGTCTGATAACGGATAATGCCCTGATCGCCTTTGAATGCTTCCATTTTATGAGGAAAAAAATCTTGAGCCGCAAGGGCATGATGGCCTTGAAACTGGACACGGCTAAGGCATACAACCGTGCTGAGTGGCCTTTCCTTCAGTTGGTTCTCAATACTATGGGATTTCCCCCCAGCTGGGTGAACCTTATTATGCAGTGTGTCACAACAGTGGATTTTTCTATTTTGTTAAATGGTAACCAACAGGTGACATTCATTCCCCAGAGGGGACTGAGACAGGGGGACCCTCTATCCCCCTACCTTTTTATCCTGTGTGCAGAAGTCTTATCGGCACTGATCCAGCAAGCGGTGGCTAGTTCCTGTCTATCTGGTCTCCGTATTGCTCGATCGGCGCCGGTTATCTCTCATTTATTTTTTGCTGACGATAGCGTCATCTTTGTCAGGGCCTCTGCGGAGGAAGAAGAATGTGTAAAATCCATTCTTGCGTCCTATGAGCGGGCCTCTGGACAAAAAATCAATCTTGACAAATCTACTCTCACATGTAGCCGAAATGTGCTTGCATCTACTTCATCTGAGCTTACTATGCTTCTGGGTGTTAAGGCGGTTGAGAGTTTTGACAAATATTTGGGGCTCCCGGCAATTGTGAGGAGATCTAAAACCCAAACATTTAATTTTGTCATTGGGAGAGTTTTTAAAAAGTTGAAAGGATGGAAAGAACGATCCCTGTCTCGGGCAGGGAGGGAAGTTTTGATTAAAGCCGTTGCTCAAGCAATTCTGACTTATGTTATGTCTTGCTTTGCTCTATCTGACTTTGTATACTCCCGCATCGAAGGGATGATTAGCAGATTCTTTTGGAGCGGGGATACTGAGAAACGTGGTATCCATTGGCGGAAGTGGTCAACCCTCTGTCGACCCAAGTGGTCGGGGGGCTGGGATTCCATGATTTTAAAGCTTTCAACACCGCTCTGGTTGCCAAAACATGGTGGAGGCTTAATTCATCTCCCCATCTTCTTGTTAGCCGGATTTTCAAAGCGTTGTATTTTCCTCGCGGGGACTTGTGGGATGCTAAAAGAGGTTTTCATCCAAGCTACGCTTGGACTAGCATCCTGGGTTCCGGATGGAAAATAGGGGATGGCGCTGGTGTTCACATTTGGAAACACAAGTGGCTTCGTCCTGGTAACCCTATTATCTTCCGGCAGGATTTAGCCGATGAGGCAAATGTCCAACGGGTGAGTGACCTTATTTTTGCTGGGAAGTGGAAACCTGATTTGATTGATATGATATTTCATCCTAATACGGCTAAGTATATTTTATCAATTCCTCATCCTTGTGTTACACAATGATTATTTGTTTTGGCCCTTTAACGAAAATGGTATCTATTCTACAAAATCTGGTTATAACTTTATCATGCAGGAACAAGATACCTTCTGGCCTCCTCATCGGGGGTTCCATCGCTGCCGTCTCAGGCTTAGAAGTGTCTGTGGCGGTCTCGAGCCTTGCCGAGGTGCAAGGAGCTAGTATGGCGTGCAGCTCTGGATATCTTCCCGGCTAGAGGTCGATTGCGCCACCGAGGTGTGGACATTGACCCTTCTTGTCCATGCTGTGAGGTGGTGGAATGTGAGATAGTTGCTCATGCGCTATTTTATTGCCCGGACTCAGTTCAGGCTTGGTTTGGTTCGTCGCTTGGCTTACGTGTGTGTGACTGGGTTGATCTTTCCTTTGCTGATTTATTCCTTAGGTTCTTAGAAATTGCAGATGACTAGGCTCTCCTTTGTTTTATCACTACGACCTATTGTATTTGGGAGAAGAGGAATCAGATTGTCTTCCAGCAGCGGTGACGCCCACACCACTTATGGTTGACCGTGTGGCTTCTCTTCTTGGGGCTCCGGATTTGCGTGCAGTTTCTCCTCAGACTACGATGTTGCCGCCTAGTTGGACCCAGCCATCTCGAGGTACTTTTAAGCTTAATTTTGATGCAGCTCTTCGAGACTCGACTTTGGCTGGTTTTGGGCTGGTGGCCGGAACTTCGAGGGCGAGGTTCTTGCTTCGGCGACCGCAGCTACTATCAGGGTCTCGTCCCCCATCATTGTGTTTCCGTTGGGCGATCTCTATAGCTATTGACTTGGGTTTCAAAAGGGTCATGTTCGAGATAGATTGTCTAAAGATCTATGATCTTTAGCGTTGTCCGAAACCTTGTGGTTCTTATCTTTTTTCTATTATTAGGGATTGTCGTTCCTTTTCTTGTCATTTTGATTTTCTCGATGTTACTTTTGTTAAGCAGGGAGGCAACGCGGTGGCGGACTCCCTTGCCAGATTATCCTTTATTACGCTTTCTTTTGTCTGGATTGAGGATGCTCCTCAAGAGATTTTAGCTGTTTTGCAGCATGATGTAGTGGCATCTGGCCCTAGTATTGATTAATATATCAGTTTAGAAAAAAAAAACTATATGGATCAAATTTTCAAAAGTAAAAGTAAAGATATTTAAAATGCAATCATGTCTAAGCAACATAAGCAATGTAAAGGTTCAAGGAAAGATATGCTTAAAAACTAAACCAGAAACCACGATAAATTTCAATGGTTCACAATATCACATTATAGTCAAACTCGTAGTAGTTATAGATCGCTCGGTTTTTCTTTGTTCTGCTCAACAGAATTGAGGGAGACCAGAAAAAGAAACCATAATTGAATGTTGCGAGAAATTGGGTTGGGCTAAGCATAGACAAATTCAATGAATTGAACAGCTTCGATAGATCTTTCAAATCATGAGTGTAAAGATATTTCCTTAGTTGATTCAGCAAAATTGACTTTCCTTTTCAAATTTATCTGCTTGAGCTACCGTACTTTCAATCAAGAAAAGTTCTCATTGTTTACCGTAGTAGAGTTAACCCAAAAGGAAAACCCTTCCATCATGTAGCATTGCGGCGGAACAACTGATCTATGTATGAGAAACTTATAACATGTTTGGATCAGCTTCTCTTTCATTATAATCAATTTTAAAATCCAGAAGCTACTCATAGAAGCTTCTTCAGAGAATTGATACCGGCTTCATAATCAATTGTTGAAGGGCTTCATAATCAACTTTAATCTTCTTGAACACTTTTCAGTGGTGAACCGTGGGGCCTTAGAGAATCGAGGCTGGGAAGAAATTCACCCCAATAAGAACACATTATTGAAAAAGGCAGATAAAGAATGGAAAAATAACAAACAAGATTAGAACATAAGAATGAAAAAGTTTGAGTACACACCAACCTGCATTTCTGAGGAACCCTCCAGGAAACAACTGACATTCTCTTTAAACTTGGGGGCAAGGTCAAATAATGTCTCCAATCCTGAAGCATAATTTTAAGATCGTGCAGCTTACTATCGATACCAAAGCAACAATTTGCATGCATTGTACAAACTTGATTTAAATCTCTACTTGGTTCACAAATCCCACCAAAATTAGCTGTATCCAAGAATTTCATCTTCAGTCCTATATCAGTAATGAAAGGGTCAACCTTGATGAAATTGAGGACATCCTGATCGTGGTATCCAGGATAGGTTTCTTGGGAGGAGTACCAGAATTTGTAAAACTCTATTGACCTATTATTGGACTTCACAAAGTTGAACCCTCCATTGGGTCTGTTCTCCACATCATCAAAGCTACCCGTGAAATGATCACATGCTATCTGGAAATCTGCATCAGAGTGAAACCGTGGAAAAGGGTCCCTAAACCACATGATGTCAACATCCTAGAAGAGGAACACAAAACAAGTATCTAATTAACACGCCTTCAAAATGTATCTAGCTTCTTATATATAGACTTTTTAAGTCTTCTTAAAAATAATCTCTTTTCTGCACAGGAAAATAACTGTACGAACTACGAAGATACAATCATAAAAAGAAAATAAAATGAGAAGCTATAAATTTTGTTGCAATGGAACTATTTATTGTTCATTCATCCTACTAATTGAGATTGCAATTAGATAAATTTAAAGGATATTTGCAAATTGTATCTATATAGATAAATGTTTCCCAGGGTTCACATGACCTGAAGGATTACACAATCAATCCAAGTGGACATGAAGAGGTTAGTATTGAACTACATACCGTGAAGACAAAATTGTACCCCATCTCAAGAATAGAACGTAGGAAATCAATCCTTCTCCACATCATCTTCAAGTAGCGGGGAGTCATAAAGTAAGCCTCTTCATGAAAATCAATACCTTCACTAACAAGCAAAAAGCAATAGGTGTGTATAACCTGACAGCGTATAAATGCCTTCTGGTCCAATGCAATAATTACTAAATGATTCAAAAGCCTACGAGTACGATCTCCAATTCTAAAGCTCTCAAGGAAAAGATCAATTACAGAATTCGGTGCTGCCCAAGCTTCATTTAACGTGGTCAAGATAACAGTTCTGTCTTCCATTGCAGCCTCACTCAGAATTTTTTCAAGAGAAAATTCATTGCTAGCCTGCAGAAGAATCAATTCAAAAAAACAAATAAACAAATAAACAAATTGATCACAAATAAACAAAAGCAAAAAGAGCAGTCGTTTGGACTCAGTCTTCCCATATTTGCAGACTTGGCCAGGACAGCTTCAAAAGAATGTTGTGTTATTAGGCTAGCCAATCTGACAGTTGTGTTTGGTTCAAATGAGGGAATGGGAGGTAAGAGATTTTAATTAGATCTTTTGTTTGGTTCAGAGGATCGGGCAGGGATTTTGTTTGGTTCAAAATAGCTGTCCCAGTAATTCAATATTAACATGCTACAAGAACTTTACAGTATTGAGAAATCACCACTTAAATTAATGCATCTAAAAATAATTAAAGTAGTTTAAAATGCCTAGTCTTGCTCAGTTTTTCAACATAAAGAAATTAAAATCTTTCCAAAGCAGCAACCTGTCTGCCTTTATTTTTAAATACCAAGGCCATGTGAGTACCCAAAGTAAGGCTCGACAAATTATAACAAAATTTAGGTTATCCATTTCCTTGATCATGAAAATCTGGTTGTAGTTCACATTTTGTCCTTAATTGAACCATCCTTCACCTTGAACTGCTCCACAAACAATCATTCAACATGTAGAAATCCCAAAAGCAAAATAAAATAAAAGAAATCTCCTATTTCACAACAGTCATTAATCTTTCTCAAGTGAATACCCAAATAGAGTGGGGGGGGGGGGGGGTCTCAGCATTTTGCAGACATTGAATTTCATTGACTCTGCCCAATTTGGATTATCTTCTAGTTTATGGCTGCCTTTCGATGTAAACAATTAGCTGGTTCTTCATTTAGGGAAAAATCCTTGTCAGTTTATACGTGCTGAGAAGCAAGTATGAAAAAGTTGACATGCACAAATTGATTTCAACTCTTAAGAGAATTTATTATTGAGAATATTTAACGTGGGGAGTAAAATCCGGAAATAGAAGTGAAATTGATAGGACTCGTGAAGAATGGCCATGTCACCAAGGTGAGAATGCAAAGTGGGAAAGGTGGAGATGGATGCAGAAATTAAGGGGAAAGGATGGTATACACGCAGGAGAGCACCAAAACAATTATGGAAGGAGTTTGTGGCGAAAGGAAAGGAGTGACCAGATCAATAGAATTAATGAGAAAGGGAGAGGTTGTTTTTTATGAGTCCTTTTTCTAGAGTGTCATTCTTCTCCAAACTTACTTTCTTCCTTGTTCTTTTTTGTCTCTCTTATTGACCCTCTGCTGTTTCAGGAAGTTACTCCTCCAGACTCATGAAACTCTGCTAATTCTCTGTCGGTGTTCACCAACAAACTTTTTCAGCATTTATTTGAACTTCACAGGCACTACACTAGCAATGTCCTCAGCATATCACCCACAAAAAGATGGTCAAGCTCAGGCACTCAACAATGGAGATGCTTCACATTTCAGAATCCACACAGTTGGCATAAATGTTTGACCTGGGCTGGTACAACACTTGCTTCCATACTACACCAGGTATGTCGCCTTTGAAAATGGTGTATGCAAAGATCCTCCAACATAACCAGGTACTTTCGTACCAATACTGATCACCCAAGACAGTAACACTCCAGGAGACACTGCAGCAGAGGGATTCACTACTTAGCCTACTCAAAGTGCATCTTCACAAGGCTCAGCAGTTTATGAAAGTTCAAGTGGATAGAAACAGGACAGATATGCAATTCAAGAAAGAGGACCTGTTTTTGGACATGTTGAAACCTTATAGGAAGCATTATAGTGCTGAAGGAAAATCAGAAGTTAGGTATGAGGTACCCTGGACAATTCCCTATAGTTGCAAGAGTTGGCAATGGGGTGATATGGATTCTGATTTTAGGCAGATTTGATTAGTTAGGTTAATTAAGGTTATTTTATTTTATTTTTATATCTTTTATTAGTTAGGAATTATTATATCTTTATTGATTAGGATTTGATTATCTTTCTTAATTAGATAGGATTCTTAGTAAGATAGGATTTTATTGTTACTTATCTTATAAGATAAGATCTTAGGGATTTTGTTTCTTAATTAGTTAGGATTCTAGTTTATTATTTCTTTGTATCTCAACCCTTATAAAAAGGGGATTTCAGAATTGAATGGAAATCAATCAAAGAAATTTCTAAAGAACCGTAAAATTAGAAGTAGCTCTGTCAAGAACGAGCCGCTTCCGTTTTACAAACTGGGTTGCAAGAAGAATTCCCTTGCATCCAGACCCATGACCAAATCCTACGCGAAGGACCATTACATGTGGCCTATAAATTACAGCTTCCAAGCACTGCCTGCATCCACCCTGTGTTTCACATTTCTCAATTGAAGTTGTTTTGAGGAGAGAATCTTGGACAACATGTCATTACCCCTGTTGATCGGGGAAATGGTTGGCTTTGGTCATCGTCTGAGTTTGAGCTCTGCTGACTTTACCACATGCCCTACCAACGTCCTAATGGCACGTCCAAGTGTGTAAGTGAGTCTAACGTGGCTTCCATCGCATTTTGAAAATTGTTACATGTCGACTAAAACACCTAATTCTCAATTAACTTAACATATAGTTAGCCCTAATTAGTAACAAATCTAATTGGAAGAAAATTGGTCATTCTCCACTTCTGTCTCCTCCTTTCGCTTCCTCCCCATTGTCCCCCTTTGTGCCCTTCTTTCCTTCCTTCCCATCGTCATCCTATAATCAGAGAGAGGCCAGACACTAGTGCCTCTGCCTCATGTACTAAGTAGTGGGAAGGAATGAATGGGACTGCCTGAAGCCATGTGAGAAGTCTTACCACTATTTCAACAACAATATCCCAACTTCAACCTTAATGCCAAGGTTGCTTTTAATGGAGGTGGGACCGATGGAGCATGGCCATGTGAGCAAGGTGAAGGATACAAAGTTGGCAGGACTGCTGGAGCTTGATGCAGGAATTAAGGGGGCAAGACCATCTACACTCTGGAGAGCACCAACTCAGTTACCGAAGGAATTTGTGCGAAAAAGAAATGATTGAGCAGATAAATAGAAATAGTGAGAAAGGAGTGGTGGGTTTTAAAGAGTCATTGGTTCGTACAGTCTCATCTCATTCTTCTCGAAATTTGTTTTCTTCCTTATTCCCTTTTGTCTCTCTTAATTGTTTCAGGTTCAGCAAGTTAACTCCTCTGAACTCGTGGAACTCTGCTACTAATTCTCTGTTAGCGTCTTAGCGAGTTCTTATTATTACTACAGTAAGAGTGCATTTTATCAGTCAAATTTTGATCTTGTTATTTAATAACATTTTTCATATTGTTACAGAATATCATGGTAAGATCATTTCAACTTTTTTGACGAGTGCTTGTAGAAAAACTTATCAAACCGACTCTATATGCATCACTGGTGAAGCTATGCACCATATCAACACTGGTTTAACAATTTTAAGTATTGTTTCAATTGATGAATGTGCGTTTCTACAATTTCACTCAAACAACTCACACTCAACATTCAAATAAATAAAATAGCCAAGCTCAACAACACAAAAACTCAGCCCAATACCATCACAAATCATAGTCGGTAATTTCCACAGCTATCCAAAACAAATAGGGAAAATTTGTCCATAGAGAAAAATACATTTCCTAAATCAAGATTTCCACTAGATTCCAGTGGTCAACAAAAAAAATAGGAAAATCACTCGCAAACGCAACTAAGAGAGAGAGAGAGAGAGAGGCCCAACTAGAAATAGAAAGAGTGTTAAGAAAACGGAACTCACCTCTGCGGAATCGGTGGACGCTGAAGGGAAAACCGTCGATAAACGGTGCGACGGATAGTAGGAAGTGAAGTGAGAGAAATCGGTGTTTTTTAAGAGGAGTAAGCATGAGAGGGAAACGGCGGAGAACAACAGTGCGGCGGCGACGGTTAGCCGCAGATGGAAGGTGGTGGATTCCCGCAACATGGATGCGGCGGAGTTACCGGCGGTGTGGCGGAACGACGTCGGCGGGAACCGTCGCCGGTGGGATGGGAGCGTACGGGGGCGTGAGAGCGGCATTTGGTGTTGTCGGTGAGGTCATGATCGAGTGGCGCGGTGAGGTCTGATGTCGTTTGCACAAAACGACAGAGGGTACAGGGAGTTTAGAATCCCAACTGGGTAGAGAGAGGGATTTGTGCGAATTATGCATGCATAGTGGTGATGGTCATACAACATAAGGGGAAGTGGGTGAGAAATTGGGAGTGTTAAGCTGTGGGGAGATGGAATTTGATTACCAGGCAAAATTACTTGAAAAATGTTTATTATATATTTACTTTTTACAAGTTTGGATTAAAAGATTGATGTTGTCCGGCTGCCTACAAAGTCATTCGACTTGAGAATATCTCATTTGACCAAAAGGCATGTGCCGAAACATCTATAATAAAGCTAGACTTAATGACTCGGAGCCGAATGTCCTGCTCGACCAGCATTCGATCAGTCACCAAAGGATTGAGAGAGAACAAGTTAAAGCAAGGCAGCCAGAGGCTGCGTGATCACCCGAAGGTCTGACTTAAAGGCTCATCCTCACACTTGCAGAGACAACCGGCATGAGCTCTAGGCCTACAAATACAAGTGTTATCGTTCATTTACATAACATGATATTCATACTTAGCACTTCATACATGAGTTCTACTGAGTTTCATATATCTCTCTTAAACACTTGCACTGACTTGAGCGTCAGGGTGTCTTCTGCAGGAATACTCTTGTTGTGGAGCAAGCTGGACGGCCACTACCTCAGAGACATCTACCAGCGCAAGCCATCGTAGCAGCCGAAGAAAAATCCTCTCAGATTCTCAAAACCGAATAGATACAACGAAAATAGATAGTAGAATAAGCAATGCTGTAAAAAATTATTGCATGACACATAAACACTTTATATGCACTTTTTTTTATTCAAAGCATTATGAGTGATAAGTTTTCCAAGTTTGAATGCACTATATTGCTCACTATCAATTTCATCCGGTAGGCATTTATGGTCTTTTTGGTAAATGGAGGGGAGAGAAGGGAAGGGGAGAGATTTTAATGAAAGGGGGGATGGAAAGAGAGAGATTTTTATTATTATCATATTTAGTTAAGAATAGGGGATGGGACATGAGGGAAAATAAAGCCTTTCTAATTTGGGGCATGGGGGGAGGGGAGAGATTTAAAACAAATTTACTTTAGTTGTCCTTACTTTTAAAAGAGATTTAAAACATGAAAATGGTTCTATTGTCCTCTGAAATATTTCTCTTCCAAATCCCTCACAGTTGGAAAGAAGACAAAATTGAGTTATGGAGGGTTTTGGCCCCTCAATCCCTCTTCCCCTCTTAAAATTTGAACCAAACATAATATGTTAAAAAATCACTCCTCCTTTCACTATTAACTTTATCCAAGATGCATTTTGCCTCATTAGCTATACATTAAGTAACTATTTTAATGGTGGGCTGGGCGAGCACTTCCCCTGGGGGTGAGCCATGAAGACTTATGAAGACACACTTCACTTTCATACTTCAAGCTTGGTGTCTTGTGGGCTTGTGGATTGGGCAAGCACTTCACCCAGTAAAGGGCGACCTAGCAACCGAAGCAAGGACTAGAGTGTGGCGAACTTGGCGGGCTGAGAGGCGTAAGGTTGAGGCTGTTGGGCCGAATTTTTAGAGGCCCAAAAGCCCGTACTATGTAATATAGGGTTTTAATGCTATTTATGAGTTTTAATGCTATTTATGACTCCCTCCTCTATAAATAGCTAGAGGGACTCATGTAAAAGATGACTTCTTTTCTAAACCTAATTTTTAGTTTGTGTTCCCAGAACATTTGGTGCCGTTTGTGGGGAACCGATCAAACCTTTCCCACCAACCATGATCAAGCCATGGTGGCTGTTCCATTGAGCGAATGAAAAGAAGAAAGAAACAAAGAAAGGGAGGAACAAAATGTGAGATGAGAGGGAGCCACAGGGAACCTAAACAACGGCCAAGGGAGAATGAGTCAAAGGGGAACTCCACGGAGATGCGTGGCGGTGCTATAGGCGAGGCCGTCGTGGTGATGGAGTCTCGAACGATGGCGACAGAGGGCGAGACCGGCGACGTCGTGGTGTTTGGTATGAGGGAGTGACTGTAGCCGTGAGGCATGGCACGTCTGCAAGAGCTCTTGACACGATGGTGGCTGAGATTGGAGGTGCGGGAACGGAGCGAGAGAGAGGAAGATCGAGGAGGGAAAAAAGAAGGAAGAGAGCGAGGCGGCGAATCACGCAAACCAGATCGCCGTGCTCCCCGTGGTCATCGTTGGGAGTAGAAGGAATCAGTGGCAAAAATGCAGCAAGGAAAACTCATCTGGGTTCATGGGGACCAGAGAGAGTAGGAGGAGAGCGAGGGTGCTCGGCCAGGATCGTTGAATTCACCAGATTTCTATCCTTCTTCATAGGCGATTTGATGTTGTGTTCTTGATTTTGTGTTCGATTTGATATGTGCTGGTGCGTTTGAAAAGAAATCACCGCGTTTGGAAACCAACTATTCCGCGTTAGTAACCGCGAGTTGTGGACCACGGGCAACACCTTACACCATACACTAGATCTTTGCTGGGGTTCACAGGAGAGCACGTGGTTCCTAGAGGATGCGTGGAGGTCAAAACCATTTTTGGTCAGGAGGGATTTGCAAAGGAGGTCAATGTCAAGTACATTGTACTCTCTTGCAAGTCGTCATACAATGTGCTAATCGAGCGAGACATGCTTTGCAAGATCTGTGCGGTGATATCGATGAAGCATTTGGCGGTAAAGTACCCACTCGCCAATGGTAAGATGGGGACGTTGAAGGTGGATTAGATCCGGATGCGCGAATGCTATATTGAGAGCGTTGCCACGTACGGAAGAAAAAATGCTAAGAGCGGTCACATATGTTTTGAGATTAGTGAAGGGTGTACACTTGATCCTTGGGATGAGTCGCTTAAGGCGCGCCCAACTCCGATTGAAGAGACTAAGTCAATAAAGGTGGGGGAGAGGATCCTCAAGGTTGGAACACAACTTTCCGCTTTCTAGGAGGAACGTTTAACACGCTTGTTGACTGAGAATTTGGATCTTTTTGCCTGGACAATTAAGGATGTACCCGGAATTAGCACAAATGTCATTTGCCATAAGCTGGCACTTGCGGCTGGGGTGAAACAAGTGGCGCAGGTAAGAAGGAAGACTGGCGACGAGAAGAATAAGGCAGTAACGGGAGAGACGGCTAAGTTGCTGGAGGGAAACTTCATCAGGGAAGTCAAATACCCAACGTGGCTAGCAAACATTGTGATGGTAAAGAAAGAAAATGGGAAATGGCGAATGTGCACGGATTACACAGACCTCAATAAGGCGTGCCCCAAAGGTTCTTACCCTTTGTCAGAGATTGACAAGTTGGTGGACGGAGCATCTGGAAATGAAATGTTAAGCCTTATGGACGCTTACTCTGGGTACAACCAGATTTGTATGCACCCGCAGGACGAGGAGAAAACAGCCTTCATGACTCCTTAGGTTAATTATTGTTACAGGACAATTCCATTTGGGCTGAAGAACGCCGGGGCGACTTACCAACGATTGATGGACAAGGTGTTTGAAGACCAGGTGGGCAGAAACATACAAGTATATGTTGATGATATGATTGTCACATTAGCCAGGGCGAATGATCATCTTACCGATTTGAGTGAAGCATTTGGTCAGATCAGGCATTACAACATGCGTTTGAATCTTGAGAAATGTTCATTTGGAATTTTATGGGGAAAGTTCCTGGGCTTCATGGTTATAGCACGAGGCATTAAGATTAATCCAGATAAGTGCAGGGCGATCCTGGATATGGTCAGCCCAAGGTCAGTCACGAAGGTACAATGGTTGGCAGGGAAGGTCGCCTCTTTGTCTCGCTTTTTGCCACACGCAGGGGAAGGCGGCTCCATTCTTCAAGTGCCTCAAAAAGAATGCGAAATTTGAATGGACGCCCGAATGTGAGGAAGTGTTTGGACAACTCAAACAACTCTTTTCTACACCCCCAATACTCCATAAGCCAGTTGTGGGCGAGCCCTTACTTCTGTACTTCGCCGTTACAGATCGGCTATAGGCTCGGTTATCACACAAGACGTTGGAGGCGTGCAGAAAATAATCTATTTTGTTAGTCACAACCTTCAGGGCGCCGAGAAAAGGTATCAGAGGATTGAAAAGGCGGCCCTTGCGGTTTTGGTCACTGCTCACCGCTTACAGGCGTATTTTCAAAGCTTTCAAGTCAAGGTAAAAACTGATTTACCTTTGAAACAGGTACTGCAGAGGCCGGATTTAGTCAGCCGCCTGGTGAGCTGGGCGGTAGAACTCTCGGAGTATGGGTTAATTTGCGAAGCTAGGGGAAAGGTATCACCGCAGCGACTTGCTGAGTTCGTCGCCGAGTTGACCGCTGTAGAAGGCGAGACCAAAACAAACAAATGGGTACTATACATTAATGGGTCGTCCAACGCAAGGGGAAGCGGTGCAGGGATCATCATAAGCGGCCCTAACAAGGTACAGGTAGAACAATCATTGCGCTTTGAATTCAAGGTCAGCAACAACCAGGCAGAGTATGAGGCACTAATAGCGGGCTTGGTGCCCGCCAAGGAGTTGGAGATAGACCAACTTGAAATCAAAAGTGACTCCCTTGTGGTCACTAATCAGGTTAAAGGCGTGTATCAAGTTAAAGATCCTTTGCTGGAAAAATACCTACGGCGGGCGCAGGATCTGATGGATGGAATCCCTAACATTTCCATAGATTATGTTCCCAGAGAGCAGAACCAGAGGGTAGACTTGCTCTCTAAGTTGGCGAGCACGAGAAGACTAGGAAATTAAAGTTTGTAATTCACGAAACCATCCAGGCTCCAACTGTTGAGGCGATTGAAGTGTGTAGTGCCTCGTTGGGAGCTACCTGGATGTCGCTGATAATTGAAGTTTTGGCGAGTGACTCAGCAGAAATGAACAAGCTTTCGGGTGAGTTGCGGCGAAGCGCCAATTACTACGCCATGGTTGACGGAGAGTTTTACAGGCGAGGTTTCACTGCACCATTTCTAAGGTATGTTTCGGAGGAGCAAGCTCGCGGATTGATGGAGGAGGTTCTTGAGGGTGCCTGTGCTAGCCACATAGGCGGGCGGTCCCTGGGTGCCAAAATTTTAAGAGTCGGATTCTACCGGCCGACCTTGAGGAAAGACTATCAAGAATACGTCAAGAGATGTGCTAAGTGTCAAGTATTCGCAGACTTACATAAAGCCCCGCCCGAGCTATTGGCGACTATATCTTCTCCCTGGCCATTTGCCCTCTGAGGGGTCGATTTAGTGGGCCCTTTTCCACTCGCCCGTTCCCAGATGAAATATATACTAGTGGCGGTTGATTACTTCACCAAATGGATAGAAGCAAAACCTCTGGCATCAATAACTTTAGCAAAGATCACAAAGTTTTATTGGAAAAGACTCATTTGCAGGTTCGGCGTTCCACAGGCGATCATTTTAGACAATGGGACGCAGTGCGCTAGTAAGGCGCCTAAAGACTTCTGCGGCAACTGGGGAATCCAGACTAGCTAGTAGGGGGCTCATGTAAAAGGGTTCAGATTTATTCATTTTCTACTCAATAATAATATTTCTTCTATTCCTCTCCATTCGAGAACACGGGTCATTGCGTGTGTAAGACCCTCAAGTTTTGAGTATTTATGTTTTGGCCCTTGGAGATTTTATAATTAGGCTTTGGTCCTCTGAGTTTGGATAATTGTGTTTTAGTCCTTGGACTAGTGAAAACTGAATTGGAATTCACTAATTAAGAGCTTTTAATGATGTTTTGAATTTAGTTTTCTATAGGTGTAACAGCCCGATTTTTAAGTCGAGAGTCACATTGAAAAGCGCAGAAAATAAAAGCCTTTCAAAACATCTCAAGTTTTCCAAAACAACGTCTCATATATATTTAATAAGTGTAGCCCATAGTCAGTAATATTACAGTAAGGGAAAACAAGACGTAATGAAAGTAATGTATTGCACACATGTGCTAAGTTTACAAAATAGCGGAAACTAAACATCGTCTTCAAATTTGCTCCAAAAGTTCCTCAAGCTTGCATCCACACAGCCTTCAAGTCTTCCCTCATCGCTGGTCATCTGGTGTTAAGCGCCAAAAATAAAAGGAAACACAAGCAGAAACAGCAAAGGGTTAACTCAAATATAAGGATATAAAAATATAGTATTAGAAGTACATTACAGAGCAAACAGTATTAACCATTATACTATAACTGATACAACAATTCACAATATATCTGTCAATAATTCATAACTGCACAGAATGAGTCTCATTCATCACAACACACATGCTGGTTAGCCTTTCAACGAATAATGCACATAGCTCATTGGGTTTTTGCCGTATCTGGCCAGGATGACTTAGAACATGGAAGAGACTTTTCCACACCACCCTCGGCATGATCCCGCGACGCATAATAGTTCGCCACATCAAAACCTAAAATCAGGCACCTGTAGTGCACCTGTCATGACAGTAATCGAATCCCCATGAACAATAACGGTTCACTCGTTTCATAGTTATGTCAATACATAACGCAGTAAGCTCTTCTTACAAAATATATTCAAGAAATTCAATCTCATAACCATACAACGTATTCGTTATATCATACTATCATCAACAGTATTCAAACAAACTCATAATCAATCACAGTCCGTGTTCTGCAAACAGCATCACAAAAATATCATAATATCATAATATTAAGAATGAGTTACCCTTACCTTCTCTTAGGTTGCATACACTTATTCTTCAACCTAGAAATAGCATATAAACTCATTTAATTAACTCTCCTAAGGATAGGATGAAATCTGGGAAGAAACAGAACTCAAAACGGTCGAAACCAGAATTTTTCGTAAAACAGGGCAGAACAGAGTGCTTCACAACGCTCCAGCTTTGGAACCCAACGCCCCAGCGTTGGCAATGTCTGATTACGTGAAATCTCGAAGAAACCCCGCGCCCAAGCGCTGGATCACAACGCCCAAGCGTTGGCCCACAGTCTGGGAGTCCAGAATCAGAGTTTTTCACGTAAAATCACTGTTAAATTCATTTCTTTAAAACTCAAACTTCTTTATGAATAAAAACCATTACCAAATTGATTTAAAACAGATTCTATATGGTCTTCAAGGATTATTTTATAAATACAAAGATTATAACAGAGTTCTAACGTGAGGACTAGAAAAAGAAACCAACCTCGAATGGCCTAAAAGATTAAGAGATTTGAAACTTCAGCTCTGTCCTTCACGAACCAAGAAGAACTCACAACGAACAGCTCTGGTCTTCAACGAACAAGGAGAATATGGTCGCGAGGGAAATAGAACAAGTTAAACTTCAAAAAGATGAACTAAATCGAATACTATGGAAATTCCAGAATTAGTAAGAGTCTGAACAACTTACCAACAAGAACGCTTTAGAAAAATGTCAAGGATTCGGCTTACTTCGAAGAGAAGAAAAGTGTGGAAGAAATGAAAGATTAACGTAATGACGAAGCTTGGTATTTATAGAGTGAGGAAACCGACTTAGAAAAGATTAAAATATTCTAAGTCAAAGAAAACGGCAAGTCATTAATGCTCATTAATGATTGTGACATTTTATCTCTTAAGAGTCAATAAAAACGGAAGTTTATCATTCCCAAGGTATTTGACACTCACTTTTAAAGTCAACAATAGCGGCTGACCAGACCAGACAAAACGAAGTCATAGTCTGCCAACGGAGAAACAGTCTGCCAAAACAGTCCGCCAAAACAGTCCGCCAACATAGTCCGCCAACATAGTCTGCCAACATAGTCTGCCAACTTAGTCTGCCAACTTAGTCTGCCAACATAGTCTGCCAACATAGTCTGCCAACTTAGTCTGCCAACTTAGTCTACCAACTTAGTCTGCCAACTTAGTCTGCCAACATAGTCTGCCAACATAGTCTGCCAGTTTACAGGACGATCTCAACCAGTTTCACAGGACGATCTCAACCAGTTTACAGGACGATCTCAACCAGTTTACAAGACGATCTCAACCAGTTTACAGGACGATCTCAACCAGTTTCACAGGACGATCTCAACTTCCCTTTCAAAAACGTCGCCATTTCAGCCAAGACTTAAACAATACATAATTCCATACTCAAACATATATTTCTCATAAATAAAACTTAATATATCAATCAAATACTAACTCGAATTACTAAATAATTCAAGACAAAAAATAATTAATATACTTCAAAAGATTCAAACTATAATTATAAGAGTTACGGGGGCCAAAATACTATCACACAAAATTGAGGGTCTTACAATAGGGGACATGATGGTTTGGCTTTGAGGATTATAAGAATAGTTTTGTTAGATTTTGAACAAGATAAGTTGTGGCTTAGTGGTTGAGGCTTAAGTGTTTAATTTGTATGGATTGTGTTCGAATCCTAGTGAGGTAGGTTTTGATTTTTAATCTAATTTTCGAGTGACTTAAATGGAGCTGAAGTGGGATTTCGAAATTTGAGTTGAGACAAGGAGATTAATGAGTTAAATGATGTTGTTGGGAGTTACAAGCTGAGTTTGAATGGAATGAATGAGTATTAAGTGGTGTTAAGTGAGTTTAAAGCTTTGTTGGGAGTTACAAATGGTTAATAAGGGGGTTTAAAGTGAGTTTACGACTTGGTCCATGAGTAAATGAGCTATGAAGAGGGTCAATTCTGAATAAGAAGAAGGCTTAGGTCGTGCTCCCTCTCCCTTCCCCTTGCAATTATTTTTCCTTGAAGCATAGTGGTTGTCTCCTTGTTCTTCCTTCAAGCAAAATTGCTAGAGAAACCTAGAACTCTAGAGTTGAATCCTTTTGGAGTGTTGCTAGATTTTGGTGCTGCTTTGAGTCGAATCTCTTTTATTCTTGTGGTGTTCTACCTCTTTCCTAATTCTTTCTCAAGAACCCTTGAGGTTAGCTTTATCGGTAAGTGATTGATCCTTTCTAAATTCTGAGTTTTGGTGATCAACCTCTCGTTCTTTCTAGGGTGTAACTAGTCTTGTTTCTACCTTTGTTTGCCACCAAGCTCGAGGTTCCTTGCATTCTTGGAGGTCTAGGGTCGTGCCATATACCTTCTAGATCAATTTTCTTAATAAGGTCGGAGGACAAGTTCATGCGAAGAAAAAGGAGGTAAGGGTAACTCAGTTCTAGATCGATTCAGTTGTGCTTACATATGATTTTTCTATTGGAAACTATGTTGTTTGTGTATGATGGGATTATTGATATTTTGATATGTGCTTGGATTTGAGAATTGATGTTAAAACATGCTGATGATGATGATGCTGAATTGAAGTTGATTAAGTTATATTATGAAAATTGTTGATTTATGAGGAGGTTGAGCATGTTGGCATGGCATATGCATTTTTGAGGCTGAGGCAATGAGATGGGTTTTAGTCCCATGTGATCATGCCTGAGAGCGATGAGATGGGTTTTAGTCCCATGGGATCATGCCATAACTTGTAGTTGCATTTGAGGACTCATAAGCATGGTTTGTGATGTTGTTCATGAGGAAATGAGTATGATGTTGAATATGTTATCACTGTATTTTTGAAAATATTGTTACTGTTGGTTATGTTAAGTTCTCTTCAACATGTTACGTGCTATTTGATGTTTGTTTTAAGAGTTAACCCTTTCTGTTTGTATTTGGGCGCTTAACGCTAGAGACATACAGGGCGAGGATTCTTATATCTTGAAGAGCATTATGGAATTAGAGTGCGCAATGGAAGCGTGGGAGATTCTGAAGAAGACTTTGTCGATATTGTTTTCTGTTTTCCGCTGCGTTGGTTTTTAGCACATGTTGTGCGACACTAATTATTACTGAATTGTCTTCCGCTGTTTTTCAGATGTTTAAATAATTATTATGGGTTAATGGTTATTTATAATTGTTGAGAGACGTTTATCTTTTGAAAATTGAATTTTTTTTTTTCTGTGAGGTTTTAATTTCTGCGATTTTACTATGTAACTGTCAACCCAAAATTGGGGTGATACATTTGTGGTATCATAGCTTTGGTTAAGAAAACCAGAGCTGTTGGGTAGTTGCATTTTGAAATCGATTGTTAGGAGTGACAATCGAAAGAAGATTGGTGTGACTTAATTGTTTGTTGGTTGTTTTTCTTGCTTTTCTATTTCTAGATTTATTGTTGACTCCCTTACAAGTAGAAGTAATAGGTTGGCAAGTCAAGATACAGAAATGGCCGTTAAGTGATTGTTGTTTTGATTGAGTCTGTTTTGTTTCCGGACTTTTAGTTTCGGGGACGAAACTCTTTTTAGGGGAGTGGTATTGTAACACCCTCAAGTTTTGAGTATTTATGTTTTGGCCCTTGGAGATTTTATAATTAGGTTTTGGTCCTCTAAGTTTGGATACTTGTGTTTTAGTCCTTGGACTAGTCAAAACTGAATTGGAATTCACTAATTAAGAGCTTTTAATGATGTTTTGAATTTAGATTTCTATTGGGGACATGATGGTTTGGCTTTGAGGATTATAAGAATAGTTTTGTTGGATTTTTAACAAGATGAGTTGTGGCTTAGTGGTTGAGGCTTAAGCGTTTGATTTGTATGGATTGTGTTCGAATCCTAGTGAGGTAGGTTTTTATTTTAATCTAATTTTCGAGTGGCTTAAATGGAGCTGAAGTGGGATTTCGAAATTTGAGTTGAGACAAGGAGATTAATGAGTTAAATGATGTTGTTGGGAGTTACAAGCTGAGTTTGAATGGAATGAATGAGTATTAAGTGGTATTAAGTGAGTTTAAAGCTTTGTCGGGAGTTACGAATGGTTAATAAGGGGGTTTGGTCCATGAGTAAATGAGCTATGAAGAGGGTCAATTCTGAATAAGAAGAAGGCTTAGGTCGTGCTCCCTCTCCCTTCACCTTGCAACTATTTTTCCTTCAAGCATAGTGGTTGTCTCCTTGTTCTTCCTTCAAGCCAAATTGCTAGAGAAACCTAGAACTCTAGAGTTGATTCCTATTGGAGTGTTGCTGGATTTTGGTGCTGCTTGGAGTCGAATCTCTTTTATTCTTGTGGTGTTCTACCTCTTTCCTAATCCTTTCTCAAGAACACTTGAGGTTAGCTTTATCGGTAAGTGATCGATCCTTTCTAAATTCTGAGTTTTGGTGATCAACCTCTCGTTCTTTCTAGGGTGTAACTAGTATTGTTTCTACCTTTGTTTTCCACCAAGCTCGAGGTTCCTTGCATTCTTGCAGGTCTAGGTTCATGCCATATACCTTCTAGATCAATTTTCTTAATAAGGTCGGAGGACAAGTTCATGCAAAGGAAGAGGAGGTAAGGGTGACTCAGTACTAGATCGAGTCAGTTGTGCTTTACATATGATTTTCTGTGGAAACTATTTTGTTTGTATATGATGTAATTATTAGTATTGTGATACGTGCTTGGATTTGAGAATTGATGATATGATATGTTGATGATGATGATGTTGAGGTGAAGTTGGTTATGTTATACTGATAACGTTTATGAAAATTGTTGATTTATGGTGATGTCGAACATGTTGGCATGGCATATGCATTTTTGAGGTTGAGGCAATGAGATGGGTTTTAGTCCCATGTGATCGTTCCTGAGAGCGATGAGATGGGTTTTAGTCCCATGGGATCGTGGTTAAGGGTGATGAGATGGGTTTTAGTCCCATGTGATCATGCCATAACTTGTAGTTGCATTTGAGGACTCATAAGCATGGTTTGTGATGTTGTACATGAGGAAATGAATATAATGTTGAATATGTTATCGTTGAATATGTTATCGCTGTATTTTTTAAAATATTGTTACTGTTGGTTATGTTAAGTTATCTTCAACATGTTGCGTGCTATTTGATGTTTGTTTTAAGAGTTAACCCTTTCTGTTTGTGTTTGGGCGCTTAATGATGAGTGGATATTATATGATGTTTTTAGGGTGTTTTTTAGTCTTTTTATTTTATTATTTTTGAGTCTCATATAGAATTTTTATTATTTTTATATAGATTTTCTATTTATTTTGCATTTTGCATGTAGATTAGATTTTATTTGTTTTTCTAACTTTATTTTATATTTTTAGGAATTTTATAGCTATTTTATATTTTTAGGAAAAGCTGGTATAGTTATCATTTTTGTCCAGGGACCAATTTGTAAAGTTTCAGGAAATCAGGGACCAAAATTTGAAAGTTCAAGAGTGGAGGATGAAAAGTGAAGTTTCAAAGAGTTAAAGGGCCAGAATTGAAGTGCTAGCAAAGAGAGGACTTAAAGTGGAAATCAAGAATATGAACCAACACTCTCTAAATTAAGCACATGGAAAATAAGGATTAAAGGATGAGTGGAGAATTCATGGTAGTGGGAAGGAGTTTTGAAAAGTTAATTGGTGGCCAATGAAGGCCATAATGGCCATCAACTCCTCCACCATTGAAAGGAAATTTTTTTTTGCTATAAATAGGAGTGCTCATCCTTTGTAAAAAACACACCTTCTTAGAATACAACAAGTATTCTCTCTTTCTCCTTCTTGAGCATTGTTCCTAGGACTTGTGGGAAGCCATATTTGAGCTCCTATCCAGGGTAATTCAATGACTCCTTTAGCCATGCTTGGCTAACTTCTTCTTTAAGTTTTTGAGTTGTTTTAGTTTATAATTCATGTTCTAGTTATTTTCTACATTTCTGAATAATACTTTCAATTCATGTTTTATTTCCTTGTTCTTCATTAATCTTAGTGCACAAAAGATTTCATGCTTTCTACTTATGTCATAAGGCCATTTGGTAAGTAGTAATGGAAATAGGAAATAAAAAAGGTTATAAGTATACATTTCTTAAGGCTATAAGGATGGACGTAACTTTGTGTTGGCCCGAATTCCTTCTTCATCTTCTTTTCTGATTAACTAATAACCAAGGCTATTGAGTTAGTAATTAGGAAAGAAAGGTCTACATTTCTTAAGGCTATTAGGATGTAGAAACTCTAGGCTATAGCATCATGATTTTGGATTTAAAATTCAGAAATTAAGTAGGAGATTTCTAGCATGTTTTATAGACTATGTAAACCAACCCAAGAACTTAAATTCTTATCATCTTTTCTCTTATCATTTTATGCTATTGTTATTTCTTGTTCTAAAAACATCAACATATACAGACAAAAAAAGGAACAAAATATTTTATTTTTTTATAGCCTGATAGGTGTGAACCTAGTCCTACGTACTTCCTTAAAATGGAAGATCAAGGCTTACGCAGTTCTTGTTTTAATTTAATTAAGTTATTTAATTTTTTTTTTTGACAACAAAAAGTAAAATGCCCTTGTATTGTGGACTTACAAACAATGTCTCACAAAATAAACCAAAAGTATACGGTAGATAATAAAGAATAAGAAGAAAAACAAAATAAAATGAAATACAATAATAATAATAAAAAGGCTTAAATATGTTTGGGGTCCCTGACATTTGAAAGGGAATCAATTTGGGTCCCTGAAAAATTAATTTGTTAAATTGGGTCCCTGACATATGTTTTTTAATCAAATTAAGTCCTTTTAACCAATTTTGACTAGTCCTTTTAATCAAAATAAAAATCCATGTAGAATAAGTGGGATGATGTGGAGGTGATAACTAGGTATTGACTAGTCAAAATTGATTAAAATAACTTAATTTAATTAAAAAACATATGTCAGGGACCCAATTTAACAAATTAATTTTTCAGGGACCCGGACTGATTCCCTTTCAAATGTTAGGGACCCCAAACATATTTAAGCCATAATAAAAACCAACTAAAAAAAGGGAAAACAAGAAGAAGAAAGAAACGAAACAGCACTACAGCAGTGAACTTCCCTTCAACATATTTCATTCATATTAAATATCAGTACAAAAACCAGAACCCAAAAGCTATAATTAATCACATGAAAAATAAAGGGGAAACACAAATATGACAAATCTAATATCCCCTGGCTAACCACATACAAGTGACAAATGCATATAAATAAAGAAGTACCAAATTACAATTTTTTTGTCTTTTCTTGTATCATATCCATTGTTTTTGCAAACTCCTCATCTAATAATCTACCATCTTTGCATTTCTTGTGAGTGAGGATGACGGCAGCGCTGTTGCATGCAGAGGAAGGGGAGGCAAGGTTTTTTGGTGTATTGGGCGTGAGAAGGATGGAGGGGCTGCGGCTAGTAGTAGGAGGGAGAGGAAATTTTAGGGTTTGTGAGATGAGTGTGTATGGAGGCTACCAAAAACATATGTGTGTATGGAGGTTACCAGAATAATATGAGTGTGGAGGATAAAAGTATTAGTGGAGGCTAAGAATTGTGTGGGAGTGAGGAAATTAGGGTTTGTGAGAGTATGAAGGCTATTAGGGAATGATGAGTTGTTTTTAGGATTAGTGAGAGTAGGCTTATATAGGGGAGAATTAGGGTTTCAGTGAGGGGAAAATGACTAAGTTGCCCTCCCTTCCTTGCTTCTGCTTCCTCTCTTTTCCTTTGAGCCGCGGCCCATTTTTCTTCTTTTCTTCTTCCTTTTCCTTTGCTGGGTCTTTTCCTTTTTTTTTTCCTTTTTCTTCTTTTCTTTTTTTTTCTTCTTTTTTTTTTCTCTTTTCCTTTCTTTTCTTTTTTTCTCTTCTTTTTTCTCTTTTTCTTTTTTTCTCATTTTTTTTGCTTTTTTTCAAAATTGGGCCCGGACAAAAATAGGTGTCAACAGTACTAAATATTATAATAATAAGAACACCTATCCCTTGGGTTCGATCTTTTTATACTACGCGATAGTTAATCGTACACTTGCGATTCCGCTATCACTTAACGCTAGAGAGAGACAGGGCGAGGATTCTTATCTCTTGAAGAGCATTATGAAAGGGTGTTAGAATTAACAACCCCATTACCCAAAATAGCACCCCAGGCTTTTTCTGTTAATACCAAAAATACCCTTTTGTAACATTTAACCTCACCCCACCCCATTCCCTCCTCACTTTTCCGGATTGAACATCTCGACAGTTCTCTCTCACCCCAAGCTCTTCATCTCCCTCACGAGAAACCTCTCCCCCCAAGCTCTTCGTCTCCGTCGCACTCACCAACAGTCCCTGCACTCATCATTTCGTCATCATCAACCGGACCAGAACATCACCAAGTAAGCTTCACAAACTTCTTCTTCTTGCATTTCTTCATTTCTTCATTATTTTGTTGTTGAAGACGAAGACGAACAATCCTTCATTTCTTCATTCTGGTTTTTAAATGTCGTAACACTTTATTTAGTTTTAGGGTTCTGGGATTTGAATCCCGGAACGTGCAATGGATTTAGCTCTCCAGGATTTAGATCCCGGAAGTTCAGAATTTAGGGCCAAAACTGGATTTTAAAACTCGAAAGGGTAAAAAATACTTTTGTTTGCTTTCAGGTTTTAAAACTCGAAAGGCAAAACACACTTTGGTTTTAAAACAAAATAGGACATACCCCTAGTAGATGTTATTACAAAAATGTTGGAGTACCAAATAGGGAATATATATGGGTTAGGAAGAACACTAACTTGGAAGGACCCAAAGCATATTGGGTTCCTAATACCCATGTCTGAACTTTGTCATGTAGGTGTGCATGAAAGCAGCAAAGGATTTATGGTATCTTGATAGTGGCTGCTCATCACACATGACAGGAGACAAAACAAAGTTCTCATTACTTATACCTAGAGAAAAGGGATTTGTCACATATGGAAACAATCAAAAGGGAAAGATACTTGGTATTGGAAGAATAGGCACACCCCCTCAAACAGTCATCGACAAAGTTTTGTACGTTGATGGTTTGATGCACAATCTTCTAAGTATCAGTCAACTTTGTGACAAAGGTTTGAAAGTTGGTTTCATTAATGATATCTGTGTGGTAAAGGATGTGAAAACTAAAGAGATTAAGTTTTCCGGATATAAAGTCAATAAGGTCTTCATGATATCCTTGGATGAAATTCCACAAAATGTTAGATGCCTCTTGGCCAAGAACAATAGTGATTCATGGCTTTGGCATAGAAGACTGGCTCATATACACATAGATCATTTAAACAAACTAGTCAAGCATGATCTAGTTGTTGGACTTCCAAAGATAAGATTTGAGAAAGACAAGCTTTGTGACGCGTGTCAAAAGGGGAAGCAAACCAGAACGTCTTTCAAGCCAAAGAACATAGTCTCAACTTCAAGACCTCTCCAATTACTACATATGGATTTGTTCGGACCATCAAGAACTAAAAGCCTTGGAGGTAATCTTTATGCCCTTGTTATTGTTGATGATTTCTCTAGATTTACCTGGACATTATTCTTGCCTCATAAGAATGAAGCCTTCAACGCATTCAAAAGATATGCAAGGCTAGTTCAAAATGAAAAGGCTTTAAAGATCTCTTCTATTAGAAGTGATCATGGTGGAGAATTTCAGAATCATCAATTTCAAGAATTATGTGATGAAAATGTTATATCACATAACTTCTCTACTCCAAGAACACCACAACAAAATGGTGTTGTAGAAAGGAAGAACATACTACTCGAAGAATTAGCAAGAACCATGCTAAGTGAATCCCATCTTCCTAAATACTTCTGGGCTGATGCTGTAAGTACTGCTTGTTATGTTTCCAATAGAGTTCTTATTAGACCTATTCTGAAGAAAACCCCCTATGAACTCTACAAAGGAAGGAAACCAAATATCTCTCATCTACATGCTTTTGGATCAAAATGCTTTGTCTTAAACAATGGAAAGGAAAACCTTGGTAAGTTTGATGAAAAGTCTGATGAAGGAATATTCCTTGGTTATTCCCTAACAAGCAAAGCATATAGAGTCTTCAACAAGAAAACTCTATCTTTGGAAGAATCCATACATGTTTCCTTTGATGAGTCTAACTCTTCAAAAGAAGATATAGTCAATCTTCCAGATAATGATGAAGAAGATATCATCATCAATGAAGACTCTCAAAAGGAAAAGGATCAAGATCCAATACAAGAAGAGCATATTGAAGATAACACTTATCAACTACCAAAGGAGTGGAGAACCCACAAGGATCATCCAGTTGATAATATCATTGGTGATATTTCAAGAGGTGTTTCTACAAGGCTACGCTTAAATGATTCAGTCTTGAACATGGCCTTTGTCTCTCAAATAGAACCCTCAAAAGTGAATGATGCTCTGGAGGATGAGTATTGGATTGTGGCAATGCAGGAAGAACTAAACCAATTCGAAAGGAATCAAGTTTGGGAACTTGTTCCTAAGCCCACTGACAAGCATGTCATTGGAACAAAGTGGGTATTCAGAAATAAACTAGATGAAAATGGTATTATTGTTAGGAACAAAGCAAGGCTAGTTTCTCAAGGATATAATCAAGAAGAAGGCATCTATTTTGATGAAACCTATGCACCAGTAGCAAGGTTGGAAGCCATAAGACTTCTGTTGGCGTATGCTTGTTCTTTAAACTTTCCATTATATCAAATGGATGTTAAAAGTGCTTTCCTGAATGGATTTATTCAAGAAGAAGTCTATTGAAGCAACCTCCAGGATTTGAAGATCCTAAGTTTCCTTCACATGTCTTCAGATTAAAGAAGGCACTCTATGGTCTTAAACAAGCCCCTCGTGCATGGTATGACAGATTAAGCACATTCCTTTGTGAGAAAGGTTTCCAAAAGGGTAAGGCTGACACAACCTTGTTTATCAAGAGAACCAAAGGTAATACTTTATTAGTTCAAATATATGTTGATGATATTATTTTTGTTGCAACTAACGAATCTCTATGTAAGGATTTCTCTAACATGATGCAAGAAGAATTTGAGATGTCCATGATGGGACAGTTAAATTTCTTTCTAGGATTGGAAATTAAGCAATCACATGATGGGATATTCATCAACCAATCAAAGTTTTGCAAGGAACTTCTAAAGAAATATGATTTGGATGATTGCAAAGCTATAGCCACACCCATGGGGTCTAACACATATCTAGATCAAGATGAATCCGGTGTTCAAGTAGACATTACCAAATACAGAGGTATGATCGGATCTCTTCTATACTTAACTGCAAGTAGACCTGATATCATGTTTAGTGTGTGCTTATGTGCTAGATATCAAGCATCTCCTAGGGAATCACATTTGAGTTCAGTTAAAAGGATTTTCAAATATCTGAAAGGAACTACAAATGTTGGTCTGTGGTATCCCAAAGGAAGTGTTTGTGATTTGATTGGATATTCTGATTCAGATTATGCTCGATGTAAAACTGAAAGAAAAAGTACAAGTGGTACTTGTCACTTATTGGGAAATGCTCTTGTTTCTTGGTCTTGTAAGAAACAAGCATGTGTTGCTCTAAGTACTGCTGAAGCAGAATACATTGCTGCAGGAAGTTGTTGTGCACAAACCCTATGGCTCAAACAACAACTCAAAGATTATGACTTAGAGCTGGGCTGCATCCCAATCAAATGTGACAACACAAGTGCCATTAATCTCACTAAAAATCCCATCATGCACTCTCGAACTAAGCATATTGATATAAGACATCATTTTCTTCGAGATCACGTCATGAGAAAGGATATTGAGATTTCCTTCGTAGATACACACAACCAATTAGCTGATATTTTTACTAAACCTCTTCCTAAAGATTCATTCTTTAAGATTAGAAGAGAATTAGGTATATTAGATGAACATGATATTTAAAGTAATGTGTTTATATGTTTTAAATTATTTGCATGATTTTTGTGTGAACTTAATGATTACATGCTTAATTTACAAGTTAAAAATTATAATTGCATGTATCTAAATTGCTTATATGCTTAAATGTTCTTCTAGTAATGTATTACATAAGTATTTATAGTTTAAAACCTATAAACTGTCCTAGTAATCGATTACCTTACATCCTGTAATCGGTTACCCTTGCTCTCAGTCCTCGTGCTTTTTAAAATCTTCTAGTAATCGATTAACATAACTGCTGTAATCGATTACATCATCGAAAACTGCCAGAATTTCAAAATTCCCTCCATTTTTTTGAAATTCAAATTCAAGAAAACTGCTCCGTAATCGATTACTCAACTGCTGTAATCGATTACATGCTCGTGCTATATAATCAAAGCATTACATATCAATTGAAATTGCCTTCAATTTTCAATTTATATCCTCCCTAACCTTTGATTTCTAACACTCTGAAACCTTGTTTCTATTCCTAAATAACCATCTACCCAATCTTGGCAAGTGTTTGGGTATTCCATCAACTGGTGCAAAATTAGGAACTAATTTGCCATGTCCCTGGTCAGATTATAATTCCGAATCCTTTTATCAATCTCTCTGCCGTTTTAGTCCATCAGAAGTTCAAAAAATTCATCCACCTCGCACCAAATCCTGTCCCTTCCATGTTGATGTCCTTACCACCACAAACCGCTTGCTTCATTATTTCGTTCATCAAATTCTTCTGCCCCAGGAAGACTTTCTTGCTCACATTAGTGAGTTAGAACTACAAATTTTGTATGGCATCATCAATTGTCATGCCATCGACTGGACTTTCCTGGTGATGCACCACATGCAGAGATGAAGCACAGTCCTTCCCGTATGCATCCGTTATCACCCGTCTTCTCCTTCACTCTGGTGTACCCATCGCCAAACTGTACGATGTGCGGTCCTCCAATTACAAGTGTGTTGATACAACTATTCTGTCACATCTGGGCTTATTTCATGATTATGGTATTGATACTCTATCATGGATGCTTCATTATGACGGACATGGACCATCAACGGATGATGAAGACTCCTCTGCTGATTCTTAGTCTTCTAGGATTGCTTCTTGTTTCTTTTCTGTTAATCTAAGTTTGTAATATTTATGTCTTAAAAACTTTTTGTTGATTGAACTCTCTGTTGTTTGCACTCTTTATGTTTTTATTTATAAGTGTTGGTTGTTGGTTATCACCTCTTTACATCTTTACCCCCAACCCCTATGTTTTATTTGAATATACACTTGTATGGTTGTATGCCTGTTTTTGGCCTTTTCTTCTTTTTGATGAAGTCAAAAGGGGGAGAAAGGTTCTGTGTGTTTTAAAGACTATATGCAGGAATTCAACAAGTGAATCAGAAAGGGGGAGATATATTGGATTACATCAAACAGGGGGAGTTTTCAACAAAGAAGCACATCTGATCTTCAAGTTTCAAAGAATGTGTTTGCCATCATCAAAAAGGGGGAGATTGTGAAGAAGGTCTTGCTCCTGACCCTGGCTGAGGTTTTGATGACGACAAACTCATCGGCAAAAAGAAGAAAAGAAGACTTAGAGGAAACAGCGCTATATAGTTCAACATTTACCTAGAAGTCTTAGTTTATGTGAGTTATGCTTCTAAAGGCTTCTCAAAGCATAAAGGCTCCTTAAAACATCTAAGCTAATCAAGTTTAATATTTTCATATGTTAAAAGAAGTAGAAAAACTTAAGCCGATCTTAAAAGTTCAAGATTCTGGATATTGGACTTATGTGTAATTGATTTCAGCTTTCTGGTAATCGATTACATCTAGGCAAGTAATCGATTACTTCTTGCTTATAACCGATTACATGTTTGAATTTGAAATTCAAACTGTAACGACTATTTGTGTAATCGATTACCTAAGTGATGTAATCGATTACACACACGAAAAGTTGCATCTTTTCGTGAACCATTGTGTCTCAAACCTTTTAGGAAGGGTTGCATTGGTTCAAGGACGTTTCCCCTTGCCTATATAAAGTCCATTTGAGTCCAGAACATAACAACACATGAGAATACAACATTAGGCCAAAGCTTTGTCAAAATAGTTCATTTTCATTAAGTCTTTTAGCACTTAAACTTTCAAAGAGCCTAAATTCTGAGTTCATGATCTTCATGATTAAGAGAACACTTTAATTTGTTCATATCTTGAGGAACTCAGAATCTTATTATGCTTAAGAGCCTTAAAGCATAAATTCTCATGATCAATCCACTTGTATGTTAAAGGATTGATACAGCCAAATTGTAAACTCTTCTTCATCTCTTTCTGGTAGATTGAGTATTCACCGTGAATCTCGGTGAAGGGTTGTTGTTACTGAAAGTGGTGTACTTTCAGGGTGTTGATTGAAGGTGGTCTAGCTTACAAGGTCTGAAGGTGGTTTGACTGAAAGTGGTGTACTTTCAGGGGCTGTTGAAAGTGGTATACTTTCACAGGTGAATGATAGAAATTCTTAGGGTACTTGGTGTAAGAACTTGTAAGAGATTTTTATCAATAGTGGAAAAATCCTCAAGGGATTTTCTTGAGAGACTGGACGTAGCCTTCAGTGGATAGAAGGTGAACCAGGATAAAACTCCGTGTGTGAATTCTTCTACCTTTCATCTTTACTTTCAAGCAACGCTTATTTCCGCTGCAATCGTTTGCATTTACATTTATCTTGAATGTAAGAAGGCATCAAGGCGAAAATTGGGTAAACCTTATTCACCCCCCCTCTCAGGTTGCTATCTATACTAACAGATCTGAGTCTAGACGATGGAGAAAAACACCGTTAAAAGCCTCGATTCTCCCGTGAGGTGGCTGGAATCTTCAAAGCCACGACGATGATGAAGAACAAAACTTAAACAATTTACTTAGAGATATTAACAATTAAACTTTAGTTTTTCACATAAAAATCATTATCTTTTATGAATACTTACACATTAAGTTTTCCAAAATAAATTTTCATAATCACTAATGAGATATATGAAAAATTTCAAACTTCCATATACTAATTTATTTCATTATTATCAAAATATTATCTTCTTTCACATAATTTATCAATGTTTAATCAAATTCTTACATACACTCCTACATCAAATAATTGAGATAAAATCATGAATATAATTACACTACATTCGTCAAGCAATAATAATAAAAAAACTGTCTGTGCTTGAATCTTGTACGCTGGCGCTCTCGGCAGAGCGCGGGGGGAGCTTAGGCTTGCTCTGACATGACTGAGGTGGAGCCTTCATCTTGCAGTGCGTCGAGGGGGACTTGCAAAAGACTCATAGACACAAAACTCAGTGCTGGAGTAATGAGAGCATCCCAGAGCTCAGCTCAAACATGTAAAAAAGCCTAGTGAACCTGTAATGTATATATGAGTGAGTGCGTCCCAAGTGGAACGATAGAACAGTTATTAATAGGCGGTGCCGGAAGTAATTCAAGTCATGAAGGAAAGCTCTTAAGTGAAGCTTCCGAGCGAGAGGAGCTGTGAGCCGATTGGCTGCAGAGCCCTTCCCTCGGCCTTTGTATGAGCCGATCGTATAAAGGGCCACTGAGCTGGGAGTGCTCGTCCCTAGCCCAGGTCCTATAGGCTGCCTCTTAAGTGTCTCCTGAAGAGTATCCCTAGTGGGTTAGCTGTGACGCCGTCAGGTCATATGGATAAATTGTCGACCGTAACAATAACCATAATATTAATAATATCATCATTCAAATTTAGTATGAGAAAAAATGCGATGTTACACATTCCTTGCAAATTATGTTTATACGGATCCCCAATTGTGCGATCGCCAAGTACATTTTTTTACTTATTGAAAAAGTTTGAAAAAATAAAATGGTAATTGACGGAAAAGTTTTATCGTTAGAAAAATATATTGATAAATAAAAATAAGCCAAAAATATTGAATGCCGACTAAAAGTTTTCCTTCCCCACACACCGAGAATAATCATATAAAGTTAAATTTTGATTGCTCATATTTGAAATGTGTAAAATCAGTTAATGTGGTGGTAGGAAGACAATCACAAGAAGATACACACTTGCACCGCAAATATAGAGCCAATTCTCCACATAGCATAAACCCAGGAACATGCACATACATGTATTCTCACACGCGCAAAACGGCTATTCAACAAACATTAATTAATTACTGAAAAATAATTAAGATTGAGTAGTCAAATGAATAGTTTGAATTTCATTTAATGCGTGTAATACTCAGCACATGTAATACTTTTACTATTATATAATTTTTTAAAGTCAAAATATAATAAAAGTGAGAGTTTGAAGACTCGTTTAATGTCATTCATAGAAGTTCGGTATTTCTTCTATTTTTTAATAATGGCAACATAGTTTCAGTTTTTTAAAATGTAATAAAATAAATAAAATATTATAAAAATATGGTATATAAAAATGCCTAGATAATTTTCTGTTTGGAAAGTAAGAAAACATTACTGCACGCCCATCGGATTTGCTATAATTTCAATAGAAGGAAGTGAGATGGATGTTTATAAAGACCAGACAACGGAAGGCAAAACACATACAATATTCTCATTTCTTATTATCCTCTAAGCAGCTGCAGTCATGACTCGGCGACAGATGAAGTTTTCCCGTAACTCCTCTGTGTTATCAAGGAAAGCAAAATTCTTCAAATTGAAGGAGGAAATCAAGAAGCAGTTGAATAAACTCGCCATTCTTTGTGGGGTTCACGCTTGTGTGATAATTTTCAGTCCATTTGATTCTGACACAGTATTTTACATCTGGGCTGATCCACAGGGGGCTAGGGAGGATATTATTAAGGGGACGAGGAAGACAAATCGTTGAAGATTTGATAGAAATCAAAACTTTGATTGAGAAGAAATTGATGGAGATTAAGAAAAATAATAGGGGGATCTGAGTTTCATTTTTTTTTTTCATTTTGTGTCAGTTTTCGTCTTTAATTTGTGTTTTTTTCGTGTTTTTTTTCTCCTTTAGATGGTTCTATTTTCGTGTTTTTGTGTTTTTAGCGTTTTTCCAGCTTTTTGGACGCTCTTAGCTTGTCTCTTCTTGGATTTTTGTGGTTTTTCTATTTCACTCTATTTTCCTACTTGAGGAGGTTGTCCTCGTCTTCTTTTTATGTTGAATGGAGATTTTTTCTCTTAAAAAAAAGGTTCCCTACCTAATAACATTTTACGTGAAAAGAGAAGAAGATTGGTGATTCAAGCGTCGTGATCCGAGTCTAGACGACGGAGAAAAACACCGTTAAAAGCCTCGATTCTCCCGTGAGGTCGCTGGAATCTTCAAAGCCACGACGATGATGAAGAAAAAAACTTAAACAATTTACTTAGAGATATTAACAATTAAACCTTAGTTTTTCACATAAAAATCATTATCTTTTATGAATACTTACACATTAAGTTTTCCAAAATAAATTTTCATAATCACTAATGAGATATATGAAAATTTTCAAACTTCCATATACTAATTTATTTCATTATTATCAAAATATTATCTTCTTTCACATAATTTATCAATGTTTAATTAAATTCTTCATACACTCCTACATCAAATAATTGAGATAAAATCATAAATATAATTACACTACATTCGTCAAGCAATAATAATAAAAATAACTGTCTGTGCTTGAATCTTGTACGCTGGCGCTCTCGGCAGAGCGCGGGGGGAGCTTAGGCTTGCTCTGACTTGATTGAGGTGGAGCCTTCATCTTGCAGTGCGTCGAGGGGGACTTGCAAAAGACTCATAGACGCAAAACTCAGTGTTGGAGTAATGAGAGCATCCCAGAGCTCAGCTCAAACATGTAAAAATGCATACTGAACCTGTAATGTATATATGAGTGAGTGCGTCCCAAGTGGAACGATAGAACAGTTATTAATAGGCGGTGCCAGAAGTAATTCAAGTCATGAAGGTAAGCTCTTAAGTGAAGCTTCCGAGCGAGAGGAGCTGTGAGCCGATCGACTGCATAGCCCTTCCCTCGGCCTTTTTATGAGCCGATCGTATAAAGGGCCACTGAGATGGGAGTGCTCGTCCCTAGCCCAGGTCCTATATGCTGCCTCTTAAGTGTCTCCTGAAGAGTATCCCTAGTGGGTTAGCTGTGACGCCGTCGGGTCATATGGATAAATTGTCGACCGTAACAATAACCATAATACTAATAATATCATCATTCAAATTTAGTAGGAGAAAAAATGGGATGTTACACATTCCTTGCAAATTATTTTTATACGGATCCCCAATTGTGCGATCGTCAAGTACATTATTTTACTTATTGAAAAAGTTTGAAAAAATAAAATGGTAATTGACGGAAAAGTTTTATCGTTAGGAAAATATATTGATAAATAAAAATAAGCCAAAAATATTGAATGCCGACTAAAAGTTTTCCTCCCCCACACACCGAGAATAATCATATAAAGTTAAATTTTGATTGCTCATATTTGAAATGTGTAAAATCAGTTAATGTGGCGGTAGGAAGACAATCACAAGAAGATACACACTTGCACCGCAAATATAGAGCCAATTCTCCACATAGCATAAAACCAGGAACATGCACATACATGTATTCTCACACGCGCAAAGCGACTATTCAACAAACATTAATTAATTACTGAAAAATAATTAAGATTGAGTAGTCAAATGAATAGTTTTAATTTCATTTAATGCGTGTAATACTCAGCATATGTAATAATTTTACTATTATATAATTTTTTAAAGTCAAAATATAATAAAAGTGAGAGTTTGAAGACTCGTTTATTGTCATTCATAGAATTTCGGTATTTCTTCTATTTTTTAATAATGGCAACATAGTTTCAGTTTTTTAAAATGTAATAAAATAAATAAAATATTATAAAAATATGGCATATAAAAATTCCTAGATAATTTTCTGTTTGGAAAGTAAGAAAACATTACTGCACGCCCATCGGATTTGCTATAATTTTAATAGAAGGAAGTGAGATGGATCTTTATAAAGACCAGACAACGGAAGGCAAAACACATACAATATTCTCATTTCTTATTATCCTCTAAGCAGCTGCAGTCATGACTCGGCGACAGATGAAGCTTTCCCGTAACTCCTCTGTGTTATCAAGGAAAGCAAAATTCTTCAAATTGAAGGCGGAAATCAAGAAGCAGTTGAATGAACTCGCCATTCTTTGTGGGGTTCACGCTTGTGTGATAATTCTCAGTCCATTTGATTCTGACACAGTATTTTACATCTGGGCTGATCCACAGGGGGTTAGGGAGAATATTATTAAGGGGACGAGGAAGACAAATCGTTGAAGATTTGATAGAAATCAAAACTTTGATTGAGAAGAAATTGATGGAGATTAAGAAAAATAATTGGGGGATCTGAGTTTCAGTTTTTTTTTTTTCATTTTGTGTCAGTTTTCGTCTTTAATTTGTGTTTTTTTCGTGTTTTTTTCTCCTTTAGATGGTTAATTTTCGTGTGCCTTTGTGTTTTTAGCGTTTTTCCAGCTTTTTGGACGCTCTTAGCTTGTCTCTTCTTGGATTTTTGTGGTTTTTCTATTGGACTCTATTTTCCTACTTGAGGAGGTTGTCCTCGTCTTCTTTTTATGTTGAATGAAGATTTTTTCTCTTAAAAAAAAGGTTCCCTGTCTAATAACATTGTTCTCGAATTGAGAGAGCATAGAGAATAGATAATTCATGTCCCTTTTCTCGAATTCAGAGAGCATAGATAATAGATAATTTAGGTCCCTTTTACATGAGTCTCCCTTGGCTATTTATAGGGAGGAAGGCCATAAATTACATTTAACTAAGACTAAGCCTATGGGCCTCACAGTCAGACCCAATAGGTTACAAAGTTTAACCCCCCCTGTGTATTACAAATATGCCCCTGGGGTCATCAGCCAAAGTTGCCCAGTCGCCAGCCAAAGCCGCTCGTCGTCAAGGTGGACCGCCCGCTAGCAGTAGAAGGGCGCTCGCCCTGTCCAGAAGCCCACAAGACACGAGCTTGAAGTCTGAAAGTGAAGTGTCTTTAACTAGTCTTTGAAAAACCTCTCAATGATGAGTGCCAGCCCATGATAAGGAAATCGCAAGTGTACGATTAACTATCGCGTAATATAAAAGATTGTCGATCCCACAGGGATAGGTGTCTAATTACTAATTTGTTTAGAGCTTAAGCAGAAAAATAAAAGGATATATTTTGCATTTTGGTTTCTGGAACAAGAACATAAAAAACATAAAATATAAAAGAAGAGATGATGATAAAAATAAGCATTTGGGTTGCATTGTATAACTTATAATTTATGCTAGCAAACTTCTATTTTATTTCTGAATTCCAAACAAAGATTCATGGTGTTATAGCCTAGAGTTTCTACATCCTAATAGCCTTAAGAAATGTAGACCTTTCTTTCCTAATTACTAACTCCATAGCCTTGGTTATTAGTTAATCAGAAAAGAAGATGAAGAAGGAATTCGGGCCAACACAAAGCTACGTCCATCCTTATAGCCTTAAGAAATGTATACTTATAACCTTTTTTATTTCCTATTTCCCTTACTACTTACCAAATGGCCTTATGCATAAGTAGAAAGCATGAAATCTTTTGTGCACTAAGATTAATGAAGAACAAGGTAATAAAACATAAACTTTGAATATTATTCAGAAACAAATAAAAGAAAACTAAAACATAAATTAATAAGCTAACACAACCCAAAATACTTAAAGAGAATTAGCCAAGCATGGCTAAAAGAAGCATTGAATTACCCTGGACTAGGAGCTCAAATATGGCTTCCCACAATTCCTAGGAACAATGTTCTTGGGGGAGAAAGAGGAACACTTGTTGTGTTCTAAGATGGTGTATTTTACAAGTGCAAATTGCCTCCCTATTTATAGCAAAATTCTGGGCTCTAACGCTTGAGCGCTGGCTTTCCCAGCGCTTGGGCGCTGGGAAGCATTAAAAATCCACTATCTATCCGAGGCCCAGCGCTTGAGCGCTGGATTTCCAACGCTTGGGCGCTGGGTCAACATCTGACTCAGCAGCCAGTCAGAACCCCAGCGCTGGAGCGCTGGGACACTGCTTCTTCATCTTCAAGCTTTTTCTTCCTTCTTCATTCATGGTAGTGGGTTTTGATGGCCATAAAATGCCACTACTCAGCTTTGTTTAATCCTGAAACCTTTCCTCCACTAACATCAATTCTTTTAAACACCATTTTCCATGTGCTAATTTGAGAGTGATTCTTCATATTCTTTTTTCCACTTTTGGTCCTCTCTTGGTTAGCACTTCAATTCTGGCCCTTCTACTTCTTGCAACTTCAATTTTCAGCCCCCAACTCTTGTACCTTTAGACTTTGGTCCTTCATTTCTTGATCTTTACAAATAGGCCCCTGAACAAAAATTATAATTTCTACCAGCTTTCGTAATAAAACAAAAATACCTATAAAAATTCCTAAAAATATAAAATAAAGTTTAAAAATCAAATAAAAACTAATCTATATGCCAAATGCAAAATAAATAGAAAATATACATAAAAATAACAAAAAACCTATATGAGACTCAAAAATAACAAAATAAAAAGACTAAAAAGACCCTAAAATTATCATACAAAATCCAGTCATCAGCCCACAAGCCCACAAGACACGAGCTTGAAGTCTGAAAGTGAAGTGTCTTTAACTAGTCTTTGAAAAATCCTCTCGATGATGAGTGCCAGCCCACAAGCCCACAAGACACCAAGTCTGAGGCACGAAGATGAAGTGTGTCTTCAAAGAGTACTCGCCATGTAATTCCAACCGACGCTTCCTTTGGGCGGTCATCCCTATAGAACATGCCTCGTTAAAACCTTCCTAGAAAAAACCCTGTAGGATAAAAACCTAGTGAAGGAAAAAGAGTACAACATTCTATAGAGAAATGAGTCGCCTAAGGTCTGGGCGCGAAGAATAAATATGTCGCTAATCCTAGCATGAAAATGTGAGTGAATGAGACGCTGAGTGTGGTCGACACGCCTAGTGTGGAATGAAGTGATCGTCATGTCAATTGGAGCCGCCAGGAAGAAGTCGCTCGCCCTACAGGAGTTGCTGCCAGCCCACAAGTCTATCTGAGCCCCGAAAGTATGAAACAGCTCGCCCTATTACAACTTGATCGCCCATCCAAAAAGTGTAAGTGTGATGGAGAATTACTCGCCAGGTTGAGCTGGTGTACCCGCCCAACTGTGACTCATGCTTTCCTCCTCTTGTTACCTGTTTTATATATTTCTCAACTGTAAGCACAATCATTAGTTCTCAAAGTCGCCGCTAGACCATGGTTTTGAAAGAAATAATTTTCAAGGTCGCCACTAGGCAATTATTTTGACAGAAATAATTTTTGGGTCGCCATTGGACCATTGCTTTGAAAGAAAATAATTTTTGAAGTCGCCTCGGTATCATTTGTTTTGAAGAGACCAAGTTTGGTGGTGTCTCTAGGCCATTATCTTGAAAGAAATAAAGTTTGAAATCGCCACTGGGGCATTGTTTTGAAAGAAATAATTTTGAGGGCGCTTCTGTAAGCCATTGTTTTTAAAGAAATAAAGTTTGAGGGTGCTTCTAGGCCATGGAAAAAGTGATACTCAAGGCCGCCATTGGACCTTTGTTGCACGCATGGTTTCCGCTCGCGTAACGAGTCGTACTCGCATGGCTCTTCTAACGAGGCTTGGGGGTGCTCGGTCTTACGCAACTTGGGCGGCCTGAGGCTAGAAATTTTATGAGTCACGTGGTGACCCGCACGCCCTGTGTTTGTGCTATTTGTCTGTTATGAGGCTTTGGCCCGCTCAAGGCGGGGCTTTCGCTCGACCTTATTCCGGTGAGACTTTGGCTTGATTTAATTTGATCAAGGCTTTTGCTCGCACAGCGAGGCTTCTGCTCAATGAGACTTTTGCTCAGATCCCAGTGGCCACTGGGGTTGCCCGAGGCTTGGCTCAATAGACATGCTCGATTTAATTCGATCAAGGCTGGGCTTTCTTCGCCGTATCGCACAAGGGTCGCGCCCCACCGTTCCAAGCGAACCACCATTCACGCACCGCGCCTTCCCGCCTGGAAAGCGAGACGATGCGCCAGGCTAGGGAGTAAGATTCCCCCCTTGGCTTCTTAGAAACGACAAAGAAATTTGCTTTGTCGCCACTGGACTACTTAATTGTAAATGTAATTTAGACCACCTCTGGGCCTTGGAATTTAGACCGCTACTGGGCCTTGAGATTTAGACCGTTTTATGGCCTTGGGATTTAGACCGCTGATGAGTGGATATTATATGATGTTTTTAGGTTGTTTTTAGTCTTTTTATTTTATTATTTTTGAGTCACATATAGGATTTTTGTTATTTTTATGTAGATTTTATATTTATTTTGCATTTTGCATGTAGATTAGATTTTATTTGTTTTTCTACCTTTATTTTATATTTTTAGGATTTTTATAGCTATTTTATATTTTTTAGGAAAAGCTGGTTTAGTTATCATTTTTGTCCAGGGACCAATTTGTAAAGTTTCAGGAAATCAGGGACCAAAATGTGAAAGTTCAAGAGTGGAGGACTAAAAGTGAAGATTGAGAGAATAAAAGGGCCAGAATTGAAGTGCTAGTAAAGAGAGGGCTAAAAATGAAAAAGAAGAATATGAAGCAACTCTCTTCAAATTAGCACATGGGAAATAGTGTTGAAGGATTGATGGTAGTGGGGAGAAGGTTTCAGAATTGATTAAGGGCTGAATAAGTGGATTTTTAAGGCATTCAAAACACACTACCATGAAGAAGAAAGGAAAAGCTTGGAGCTGAAGCAGCAGCGTCCCAACGCTCCAGCGTTGGGATCCCAACGCTCATGCGCTGGGACTCTGACTAGGAGATGAGTAAGATTCTCACCCAGCGCTCAAGCGTTGGAAAGCCAGCGCTCCAGAGCTGGGCCTCGAACAGATAGTGGATTTTTAATGCATCCCAACGCCCAAGCGTTGGGAATGCCAGGGCTCAAGCGCTGGAGGCCATATTTTTACTATAAATAGGGAGGCAATTTGCACTTGTAAGACACACCTCTTAGAATACAACAAGTATTCTCTCTTTCTCCCTTTTGAGCATTGTTCCTAGGACTTGTGGGAAGCCATATTTGAGCTCCTATCCAGGGTAATTCAATGACTCCTTTAGCCATGCTTGGCTAACTTCTTCTTTAAGTTTTTGGGTTGTTTTAGTTTATAATTCATGTACTAGTCTTTTTCTACATTTCTGAATATTATTTCTATTCATGTTTTTTTTATTTGTGCTTAATTTATATCTTGATGATCACAAGAGGTTTTGCTTATTACTTATTACATAAGGCCATTTGGTGAGTAGTAAGGGAACTAGGAAATAAAAAAGGTTATAAGTATACATCACTAAGGAATTAGGATGGACGTAACTTTATGTTGACCCGAACATCTTCTTCATCTTCTTCTTTAGTTAACTAGGTACCAAGGAATTGGGTTTAGTAATTAAAAAGAAAGATCTACAATGCTTAAGGAATTAACTTGTAGTTACACTAGGCTATAGCATCACGAAAATGCATTTAAAATTCAGGAATTAAGTAGGAGATTTCTAGCATGTTTTATAGACTATGTAAACCAACCCAAGAGCTTAATGTTCATCATCTCTTTCTCTTATCATTTTATGCTATTGTTTATTTCTTGTTCTAAAACCAACGACATATATTCCCATCTTTTAATTTTCTGCACAAGTACTAAATTTAATATTAATAAGAACACCTATGTTAGAGAAAAATACCCAAATGAATTAACCTATTTTAATAAATAACAATTTCGTCGAGTCACTAATTTTCTTTGAAGAATTTTATATTCAGGGACTCTTATAAACGGAAGGGACGCTGCAACCATTATCAAAAAGCAAAGGAAAAGTCCGTCCGGCTATGAGAACTTCGTCCGTCTAAAGGGTCTGTCCGGATCACTCCATGTCAAACAGAGAGGTTGACTAAGAAGTAATAATTAAAGACTGACACGAAATGAATCTGCTCAGCAGAGATCGTTTGTCTAAAGAATCAGCTGTCAAGCACCTCCTGTGGATCAGAGCATTAAATACGAAAGAGACAGAATTAAGCGCCATATATCTTGAAGATTCAAATTCTCCGACATTCCTTAATTCAAGTTGCTTTTTACTGAATTTACGGTGAAATCCTCTCATCATCGTATCTCCTCAACGGTAGAAATTCAAATCCTCTGGTCAGAAGCATTAACTGCTGTCTCTGGAAACCAGAAGAAAAAGCATTGCCAGACGAACTCACCCTCTACCAGTTGAAGGAACGCTCATCACTATGGCAAATTTTCTTTAGCAACAAGTTGCAGAAGTATCCGTTACTCACAATCTAGCAAATTTCCAACGGAACTATTTTTGAAGATCTTCATCAGTCCATCCGGTTCTCATCCCACTGAAGATATAAATAGTGACCTATGCATCACTTTCAACTTGGCGACTTACACAATATCTAAGCATTCAAATTCCTCAAGTCAATTCACAACTTAGACGAGATTTTGCCAAGAACACTCAGTAACATTAGAATTCCTATCCTTCTGAGTTTAGTCGCCAATCAGTGTGAATTCTCCATAGAGTGAAAACTCTCATTCCTCTCACACTATCCCTTCAGAGAACCAAACTTAACAATCATCTCTGAACCTAGAACCTCATATTTTCTACCCACTCTTTGTGAAGAGATCCTTGTAGAAAACCAACCTTCTTGTAAAAGAATTGGGAGAAGTCCTGTCGAATACTTGAGAGATAAAGGAGAAGTCCTGAGAAAACTTGTAAAGGAGAAGTCCTTAGAATACTGGGAGAAGTCCCTGAGAACACTTGTACTATTCAGTCGAAATAGTGGAAAATCTTGGTACAGCCAAGGACTGGACGTAGCCCTATCGATTTTGGGGGTGAACCATGATAAATATCTTGTGTGCTTTACTACTTATGCTCTAAGTACATTTCTGCTGCACATTTATTTAAACGCTTTCAAACTTATAAACAGTATTCTGCGAAAAACTTTCAAAAGTCACACACACAATTCAAACCCCCCCTTTATTGTGTGATTTTATTACTATCAATTGGTATCAGAGCTTAACCGCTCTGAGAATTACTAACATCTTAACAGGTGTAGAGTGAAAAGATCCATGGACGGAATTTCCTACCCAACCGGAACCGCAACAAACAAGCCACCATTCTTCGATGGCTCAAACTATCGCTACTGGAAGAAGCATATGCAGCTATTCATTGAATCAACTGATTGGAAACTATGGGACGTGATATCTAAGGGAAATTACTTTCCTAAAGATAGTGAAAACAAGGCTATCCCAGCTGACAAGTGGACAGACGAACACAAGACCGAAAACCAGAGGAATGCCATATGCAATTAGGCTTAAGAATCAATTTTGTAATATCCTGAAGTTTACAAAATATTTTAAATAAGTTACAATCTCGACTAATCATACTACTACCCATGCATATAAGGAATATTATCTATACTCAAAATTAATTAAACTAAGCAGAATAACGCTATTTCAGAATTAGAAAGATAGCAAACAGCAATACTATCCTCATTGAATTGTGAATCTGACATGAAATCGTTGTTTCTAAATTCATACTAATATTCAAATTATTCTTAAAATTCTCTAACTTATCCACATAATCCATTTTCTTCAAAAACTGACTTATTTGATTTTGCAGAATCACTTTTCAAATTAGCTTAATCTCATTAAAACCTCAAAAACACTGACCTTATTTTAAATAGGTAATACAACAATTAAACAGTCATCAAGAACCCCTAATACCATGACTGATTAAGCAAATAAGCTATAATTGAAGGTAAGATAGCAAAATCAATTAAATCTGATATGTGCCCAGGATATTATAATCAATTAAATCAAACATGAAATCAGAATAACAAGGTTGATTAAATCAGAATTAGAGTCCCTATGGACAGTTCCCTTTCTTTTGAAAGAAATACTACACATGTATGATATTCTTGTAATGGACGTGCCAATGGTGTTTAATATTGTCAACCACAACATATAGTACACCGACGAAAATGATATAAAGCTTCTAACAAGTAGAATACAATATCAATTAACAAATGTAAACATGACACTCAAATTGATCTAGCTTTAAGTGGCATACTTCAGTTTTAAATTTAAAATCACCAAGGGACCCCTTTTCCTCCAATTCAGAATGATCTCTTCATAGTGTAATTGTGCAACAACAAAAAGGATTTGATAAAAATTGATAGAAATTCAGAACTGATTCATAAGCATTCTCAGGTTACATGCCACGCTAGTATACTTTTCCAGAATTTATGCTCACAAATTATGGGAATAAAAAAAAATTTGATAGTAATAACTAACAACGTATACTCAACGCTAAGATTGTTTCCAACAAATGTATGTTTCTAAAGAGAAAAAAGGTGCACTGAAACAGAATCAGTCTCTCGCTCTTTCTTTTTTATTTTCCATAAGTACTCATGAACAAAATAAGAGATAATACTTCTAAAAGAACAGGAGCTACCAAGAATAGTGCATAAATTATGGCCAAGCATGCTAATACAGTGATACTAATTCACAAAATAAAGAAACCAAGAATAACTTCTAATTTCTAACTTTCAGGTGAAATCAGAAAGTTCAGAGTGAAGAAGCCAAGAACAACTCCTAAATTTCAGATAAAATAGAATTCTAGTGAGTTTGGCTGTCATGTTATAATGTGAAACAATTTTATATAGAAGACATAAAACAGTTTTTGATCAATATTACTCAACCGACAGTGCAGCACTTTGTAGAAAGGAAGAAAAGAAAATCAAGGGTCTCTGGGAAAGGAAAGGCAGGGCAAGCTAAAATCAGCAATGATAATTTCAGAGAATCAAAGAATAGTAACTAACTATCTACCTCACATTATTACTACATTTTCAGATAATGTGTGTTTATTAGCCATCATGGCATTTATCTAAGTTTACCTCACCCTTTTTTTTTTCCTTTCTTATACAAAACGTTTCCCTTCTTCTAATTAACATAAAAGGAACAAACAAATGATGCTTGTGATCACGATCATGATTCTAATTTAATTAGATCTTTACACAGTTGAATTTTATATATTGTATTGTGATCATGATGCTTGCGATTCTAACTATCTGTTTTCCAATGTAAGGTTGCATACATATAATGCAACCCTCTGACAACTCCACAGCAGGGCCACTGTCCTTTTTGATGCAAGTTAAGGTAGTATCATTTTAGATACTGCCTGGATGTTAGGAATTGTTCAAAAAGACAATGAAACACAGTATAACAGTTGACACATTCTTAAAGATAATAATTCATGGTATCCAGTGGATGTTTTCTTGATCATTTAATCATAAAAGGAAAAACTCAAAAGAACACCAATTCAAGTTTCTGCATGTGCTTACGTTAAAAATAAAATTTCCAAGAAACGATTAAATCAAGATAGTTGAGTAAGGCTAAGATAGAAACACTTGAGTCTGCTCGAAATAACTAAAAATTTAAGCATGAGTGAGTTTTGAAGGACACAACTCACATCATAAGTAACAATATCAAAACTAATTTTGTTTGATGTTCCTCTGCGTACCCAATAACCAAAGTATAACAAGTAATGTAAAACTTTAGGGGAATTATCATAAAACAAGCCTATTCTATACCCATCCGAACTATCATACTCATGTCAATTATGCTTTCTTGTCATTGATGAAATAATAAAAAATTACATATAGAAAGTCGAAAAGAGGTGACAAAGCTCATGGCACCCTGCAACTTGCATCGAAATTAAACTAGAATAACTTTATGGATAAAATTAGGAAAACATAATAAAAACTTAAGCTGAGCTATATACTATACTGTTATTCCAGCAAGATGTTCATAACATGTTTTTAAAGAAGATGTCACCAATCACATTAAGTTAGAGAACAAAGATTAGTTTTAGATCTTGATCTACCGGCTTACTACCAGCCCATGAGTCCTAGTCTAAGTGTTTAGCACTAAAACCTATAATAAGCTTAACATGGCATCCAACACATCAAAGTCAAACGCTCAAAAGTGTCAATCACAATTCAACAGGGGATTCACACTTTAGCAATGCATAACATCCTACAATAAGGCTTCTTCTAACACAGTTTAGCTCTGGTTGAGCGTCAAATTTTAATGGATATTTTCCCACCAACTTGAACAGATTTCCGAGCTTAAATTTATAATTAACATGAACCCGATCTATATAACCAGTTATATTCTTGAATTGGGTCGTGGCTTTTACTTCAAGAGATACATGCACAATATAGTTCCTAGACATAGAATGCTTTATCATATCAGAACCCACAAAATTGACATGCAACCATTATTTAACCCATACAACCGCAAGAGTTTTCTCCACCATATTGGTGACCATTTGAGCACCAAGTGAATTACACAGTACCGGTAAGAAATTGGGAGCCGAACAAACATATAGCAAACAAGAGATTGCAGCAGAACTTGCATACGGTAGATTATAGCAAGAAGTCCCAACAGTCATACCCATAATATAATTCAAACCAAACTCTAAATGTATTTCAAATCTTGAACATAACAGAGCAGTGAAAGGCAGCCATGTAAGCTATGTTATTAACAATGACAGAAAAGGCAATTATATTGAAAACTCTTCCAATCCAAATCATGGTTTCAGACATACCTCCTGAGTCATGTGCTATTTTTATGATACATGGGAATTCAGATGTGCAGAATCAAGAGATCGAACCAGCAAAAGGGGAACCACATTCCCCTGGCTTATGGTGATGTAGCTAACTTTGTTCCTTCATTGTGGCGACGAGGGTGATTCTGCTTGGCGGGTTACTCCGCTAGGGTGATGGCGTCGAGGCGAGTAGCCGGACGATCTGACTCCCCTGTTCAAGGTGACGGAGCTGGTTTCTTTCCTTCGCCGTGGCTTTTAAAGCATCAACTCTGAAAACGCAAAGCGCAACAGAGAAAAACAAAAATTAAAAAGTTGTTAGATGATGATTGAATGACGAACACAGAGAAAAAGAGAGCAAATCCAGAGGGTTTTGGCCGGCACGAAAGCTTTTTCATGGTATGGAAAAGTTTTACCTTTCGCCACATACGGCGCCAAATGTTTTCGAATTAAGAGAGCATAGAGAAGAAGTGTTATCAATAGATAATTCAGGTCCTTTTTTTACCTGAGCCTCCCTTGGCTATTTATAGGGAGGAAGGCCATAAATTACATTTAATTCAGACTAAGCCTATGGGCCTCACAGTCAGGCCCAATAGGTTACAAAGTTTAACCCCCTGTGTATTACAAATATGCCCCTGGGGTCATCACCCAAAGTTGTCCAGTCGCCAGCCAAAGCCGCCCGTCGTCAAGGTGGACTGCCCGCTAGCACTAGAAGGGCGCTCGCCCTGTCCACGATTGTTCTCGAATTGAGAGAGCATAGAGAAGAAGTGTTATCAATAGATAATTCAGGTCCCCTTTTACATGAGCCTCCCCTGGCTATTCATAGGGAGGAAGGCCATAAATTACATTTAATTCAGACTAAGCCTATGGACTTAAAGATCAGGCCTAATAACCCATGTATTACAAATGTGCCCCTGGGTCGCCGCCCTTTACTAATGTCGGCCACCCTCTTACTGTTGTGGGGTGCTCGCCCTGTCCACAAGCCCACAAGACACCGAGCTTGAAGTCTGAAAGCGAAGTGTGTCTTCATAAGTCTTCATTGCCCACCACCGGGGGGAGGCACTCACCCGGTCCACAAGCCCACAAGACACCGAATCTGAGGCACGAAGATGAAGTGTGTCTTCAAAGAGTACTCGCCATGTAATTCCAACCGACGCTTCCTTTGGGCGGTCATCCCTATAGGACGTGCCTCATTAAAACCTTCCTGGGAAAAACCCTGTGGGATAAAAACCTAGTGAAGGAAAAAGAGTTCAGCATTCTATAGATAAATGAGTCGCCTAAGGCCTGGGCGCGGAGGATAAGTATGTCGCCACTCGTAGCATGAAAATGTGAGTGAATGTGACTCTGGGTGGGGTCGACACGCCTAACGTGGAATGAAGTGATAATCATGTCAACTGAAGCCGCCAGGAAGAAGTCGCTCACCCTACAGGAGTTGCTGCTAGCCCACAAGTCCAACTGAGCCCCGGAAGTATGAAATAGCTCGCCCCATTATAACTTGATCGCCAATCTAGAAAGTGTATATTTGATGGAGAATTACTCGCCAGGTCCGCCCAACTGTGCCTCATGCTTTCCTCCTTCTGTTACCTGTTTTATATATTTCTCAACTGCAAGCACAATTATTAGTTCTCAAAGTCGCCACTAGACCATAGTATTTTGAAAGAAATAATTTTGAGGGCGCTTCTATGAGCCATTGCTTTCAAAGAAATAAAGTTTGAGGGCGCTTCTAGGCCACTGTTTTGAAAGAAATAAAGTTTGAGGGGGCTTCTAGGCCATGGTAAAAATATGTTTCTAGGCCGCCATTGGACCATTTTGATAAAAGTGATAAATGCGTAACGAGCCGTACTCGCATGGCTCTTCTAACGAGGCTTGGGGTGCTCGGTCTTATGCAGCTAGGGCGGCCTGAGGCTAGATATTTTATGAGTCACGTAATGACCTGCACGCCCTGTTTTTGTGCTATTTGTCTGTTATGAGGCCTAGGTCCACTCGGGGTGAGGCTTTTGCTCGACCTTATTCCGGTGAGACTTTGGCTTGATTTAATTCGACCAAGGCTTTGGCTCGGATAGCGAGGCTTCTGCTCAGTGAGAATTTTTGCTCGGATCCCAGTGGCCACTAGGGTTGCCCAGGGCTTGGCTCAATAGACGTGCTCGATTTAATTTGATCAATCTTGGGCTTTCTTCGCCGTATTTCACAAGGGTCGCGCATGCCGTTCCAAGCGAACCACAGTTCACGCACCTCGCCCTCCCGCCTGGAGAGCTCGGCGGTGCGCCAGGCTAGAGGGTATTATTCCCCCTTGGCTTCTTGGAAACGGTGAAAGGTAATTTCTTTGGTCGCCACTGGACCACTTTTCTTTAGTATTGGAATTTGGAATTTAGACCGCCACTGGGCCTTGGAATTTAGACCACCACTGGGCCTCGGAATTTGGACATAGTTTTACTTGGGAGATCCCACATTAGTGCCTATTTGCATTTTATTGACATGTGGGACGGCCAAATTTTGTCGCAAGGGTCGCCTCATCAAAGCTCCCCCATAAGGAGAATCTCAAAAACTCCTCCATAGGGAGAATCTTCCGCACCCTTGCTTTGTACTACCTTACCTGTAATAATGCTTTATGTTCGGGGCGTTCCTTGGAACCCTTCTACCTGATAATTGCCCTAGGCGCCTTGGACCAGAAATTTCGTGTATTTCTTATCTTCCATTTTGCATGAAAGAAACATAAAAACAGAACCGCCCAAAAGAAAGTTACATAAAGATTCCATGGCAGCCTCCAATAGATCACCCTTCAACCCATACTCGAACGCCCTTATCTCCTAAACCAAAACTTCATCCTAAACCAACACCCTCCTTCAACCAAAACTCCAACGCCATCATCCCCCTTAACCCAAAGCCTCGCCCCACCGAACAACCACCAAATGCTACCATGGAATTTTATTTTCAAACAGAGGGCGGTCACTTGCAAGAGGGTCGCCAAATGGCGGCTGCCCGGGAAACATCAGAAAATTGAATTAGAAGATTTTATACATGCAAGATTCATAACAGCTATTGGAATTGAACTATATTTAAAAAATTATCATGTGAGATCCTGAAGCAAATAACTTTATTGTAACCTTTGATTCATTGAATTCCTTAAATCGGGCTACCTTACGCCAATTATATAATTTAACGAGATGATCACTTTTAAAGTATGCTCTTCTACTTTCTTTCATTGTCCACAAACTAAAATTAAACTCTGAAAAGAATTTCCGCCATATATCGTAGCTTTTGTAAAGATTAACATCAAAATCATGCAGGAAAAAAGAAAAAAAGAAACGCTGTATGTTTAACATGCGAGCACGGTACTAAACTTTACACAAGTTGCAATTGAGCATTTTATCAATCATGTAGAATACAAAGTTTGGTTCAATTCAAGAAAATCAAGATAAAAAGCTCTCTTCTAGCTCAAATAGGAATTTAAATTCTTATACTGACTTGATGTGTTATCTCAGTTCCAAATAAGCATTCTGCAGATGCTCTCTTACATTGTTGGTTGGGGTTTTGAGATGCCCTTTGCTCTAAAGAAAATCATTGCTTTTGGTATGCTTAATTTGCCTCAAATTGTTAGATCACAAACAAAATATGCATAACCATTGACAATTTCATAAAAATAATGATACCCAGTGTTTCAACCACATGTTTAAACACTCAAAATGCCATGAATATATCACTGCATACTAACCATTAATAGCACATATGTAAATGGTTTAATGCTAACCGGTATAACAAACTTTATTAGATGAAGAGGCCTAGATATGCAACTTAAGGAGAAAAGGAACTGTTGCCACTGTGCGCATAATTGCATGAAACCCATTAATGGTGTTTATCACGTCCACTTGCTGTACAATCATATTGGGAAACCCATTCATAGCTGCTTAATCACAATGAAGTCAATTAACTCTGAAGAAGATAAAACATAGTGCAAAGAGCAGCATCAAAATACTTTTTAAAGGTTCAAACAATTAGGCAAAAACACAAGGAAACAACTATTCAATGGCTAACCAAAACAAGATTGCCTCTAGAACCAAGAAAATAAGCATATTGGCCAAATCATTGAAGAAAGGACGTAATTGAGAAGCATCCTAAAATTGAATAAAGAGTGCTAATGTGGTACACTACGAGTCAACAGGGTAGCACATGTGAACTGAATATACAACCAAAAAGATAATTTGCTAGCTTTCTTCTTACCCCCTCATAATTATGTAACTCATTAAAACATCAATAAAAGTTCCATAGGCTGAATGCTAACATAGTAAGTTGAAATTTAAGCATAAGTAAATCATGTAAAGCACATTTCACAGCATAACAGACAACAGATTAAATGAGCAGGTTAACTAAGCATGACTTTAAATTGTATGCGATTCTCAAAATCAACCTTTGCATGTTTGGAGCAACTAGTTGGAATATTCGATCATTAAAAATTTAGGCAAAAATTCACACGGTTATTTCATTAAACATATAACAGGCCTTAAGATTTTAATGAAAATATAAAAACTACAATGAAGATGTAGTGAAAATCTCCTCTATGAAAAGTAGTTTAAAATATGAAAGTAGTTCTATGGCAGATATTTTTATAAAAATGTATTCAGTCATGTTCTGGGAATAGAACAGTATAGGAGAGAAGTGATACTATATTATGATTAGAGAAAATCTGAACCCTTTTACATGAGCCTCCCTTGGCTATTTGTAGGGAGAAAAACCATAAATGACATTTAATTTAAACTAAACCTATGGGCCTCAAAGGTTAGGCCCAATATATTAAAAAGTCCAGCCTTTTATGTGTATTACAAGTTTACCCCTGGAACTGCCAGCCGAGACCGCCCCTCGTCCAGATAGGTCGCTCAATAGCGCTGGGAGGGGGAAGATGGGGCGCTCGCCCTGTCCACAAGCCCACAAGACAGGAGCTTGCCGCCTGAAAGCGAAGTGTCTTTAACTAGTCTTTAGAAGATGCTCTGAACAATGGATGCCAGCCCACAAGCCCACAAGACATGAACTTGAAATTTGAAAGTGAAGTGTCTTCGATGATCGCTCGCCTTGGGAAGTGTCTTCGATGATCGCTCGCCTTGGGATTCCAACCTACGCTTCCTTTAGGCGGTCACCCCTACAGGACGTTGCCTCGTTAAAACCTTCCCAGGAAAAACCCAGTGGGATAAGAACCTGGCAAAGGAAAAAGAGTACAACAACCTATAGGAGAATGAGTCGCTTAAGGTGAGGACGTAGGGGGATAAGTACACCGATGCCATAGCCTAAGAACGGATTGTCATTTGTGGTGAGGCGTTTGGAGACGCGGAGGAGTGGTCGTTCTATCTTCGTGTGTCGCCACCAGCCCACGCGCCCAAGCAAGTATTACTATTTTAAAGCGATTTTCATCACAAGGGTGCTCGTTTGTCGAGAAGACGCCCGCCCTGCTACAATGGAAGACGCTCGCCTCATCACACTCTATTCTTTTTTGATTTGTCTTGTTTACATCCACCTGTGTTTGAGAATAACGCACCATTAACTTAAAAAATAATTTACATGCTGGGAATTACCTTGAGAAAGGAAGAGGGCGTTCGCCTGATCCACACTTTTCTTCCACTGTCCCATCGCCTCCTTTGTCCAATCAACTCATTTGACCCTTGATGTGCCCTTGCCTAGGGTTTCGTTCCCACACGCCATTTTAACTTTTAATGTAGTGTAATCATTACCCTTGGAAACAGTGTTACCTGGGGCGGGGCGTCATAATGATGTGAAGCGTCTCATTTAATTTCCACTGACTTTTCCAACCACTCAGGTCTCTTCTTCTTCCTTGGTGCAAAGCCTATAAAAGCCCCTTTCCTCCTCCTTCATCGTTTACTTCTGCTCCTGAAAAACCTTGTGCATTGTTATTGTTCAGCGATTTCCGGACATCCCTCTCTTCCAACCTTCTAGTTCCACCGTTCCACAGTCGTGCGTTTCCCTTTTCCGCCCTCTTACCAGTACGTTTTCTTGTTCCCTTCTTGTTTTTCCTTGCTTTTTACTGTTTTAATGGAGTCTATGTCGGAAAGTTCTTTGTCCTTATTGGAAAGTTCGCCGTCCTACGCCGCCGGCGACGGCGGTGAGTCATCCAACCAACCTCTTTCCCCTGCCTCTAAACTTCGGGCCTATGAGGAATCACTCCCTCGTCCCGTGCAGATGGGCCTGGTCGCCCTAAAAGTCAAATCCGTGTTTCCCTTGTGGACAGACCCTGCTGTACTAAAAGCCTTTCGTAACAAGATAGGCGGGCTCTGCTCGGATAATTATGAGTGTGACTTAGTAGTCCGCACTTGTTCCATGGACGAGCGTGTTTGTGACACCAAACAAGCTGGAAGTGCCCCTCACATTTTTCATGTATATTCTTTCATTTTTTATGATCTTGGCATTCGCCTTCCGTTTTCTTCGTTCATCGGCGAAGTCTTAAAGGCTTTGGAGGTCGCCCCCACCCAACTAAGTCCCAACTCTTGGGCGTTCGTCAGGGGGTTTGAAATTTTGTGCAACGCCTTCGGGGCCCCCCTGAAATACGAAGATTTTTTCCATTTTTACAAATGCATTCCCCCTAACAAGAAGGGGTTGGACGTGGCGCCCACCAGTTCGTGGGTTTCCTTGACCGCCAAACCCTCTAAATCCCGGTTCAAAACCTGGAAAAGCAATCCACACGACCAATGGAAAGGTCGTTTCTTCAATGTAGTGGACAGTCCTTTAATTCCCCATCTTTTACGCCACGCCAAAACCGGTCGCATGCGATTTCCCCTGTATTGGACCGAATAGCCCAATTTTTCCCTTACCAAGAAGGCGCGTGTTGACACGCCTCAACCTGTGCCCGCCACCCATGCCAGCGGCTCTGGAGCTGATCTGCCGGGCGGGGGCCCAATTCAGAAAATAGAAGTGTGGCGGTCGGTCGAAGCTGAACCGAAACGCAGTCGCCGCAAATCTGGGGGCGGTCAAAGAAGGTCACTGAAGAAGGCGCCCCCATCGATGACGCTGAAGCCAACCCTGCAGTTGACGACGAGGTGGGGGATGAATATGAAGACCTGATTTTCATGCAAAATAATTTGTCTTGTGACAATTATTTCCAAGACCCTGTAAGTCACAATGCTCGCGCTGTTGAGAACAATGTGTTAACGAACACTCTGTCTGCTGCTGGTTGGAGCTTAGTTCTTCTGCGCAGATATGAGGAGGCGGTCAAAGCTCTTAACGCTCGTTCTAAACGGGTGAGGACTTTGGCTAATGAAAACAAGGAACTGGCTGCCACTGTGGAACAAATGGAGAAGGACCTTCCTGACGCCAACGTTTTCCCCCGACTCGCTCGAGAAATGAAGGCGGAAGTGGAGACGCTGCGCTCTGAAAAAGCTAAGTGGGAGCAACAATTGCAAGAGGCAACAAGTCGCCACAAAGAAGCCTTGGCAGATTTTGAGGCGAAAAAGAATAGCCTGGAGGCGACCTTTTCGTCATCCTTGGCTGAATCTGATGCCAAGAAAAAAGCTGCTGAGAACAAAGTCTCAGAACTGACTGCCGAGCTAGCCAAAGTGAAAGCGTCAGCCGCTTGCAAAATCTCAAACTTGACTGCTGAACTTAACAAGGCAAAGACTGGAGCGGCCCATAACGCTGAGGATTTAAGTATCTTGGAAAAAGGGTTTAGGGCAGAAAGCGTCAAGCAGTAAACGGAAGGCTTCAATTCAGCTAAGGCCCAAGTGAGATTCTTGTTACCAAACATTGACTTATCTTCAATGGGCAAGTGGAAAGAAGTGACCGCCAATGGACTGGAGGGTGAATATTTTGAAGATGAGGCGGTTGAGGCTGTGGCTGATGGTGAACCAAGTCAGGCGTCTCAAGTTTGAATTTTGTTTACTTGTATTCGATGCTTCTTTTTTTTTTTTGCTTTGTTGTGTACACGACCGCCTATTTTGGGGGTCGTCAAGCTGTACCCTGCACACTATTAATGAAGTATTTTTCTCATCAATCTTTGTATAGCCAACGTCTTTCTCAACGTGTTGAATTTTAATCTTCCAACAATAAATCGTTTTGGTAAACAATATGAAAACCTATGCCTTTAGGTCGCCATCGTGCCTTCCTTTAAAAAAAGATTTGGTAACACTATCTTACAGATACTTGTATATTTTTGTAAAGGACATCATTTGTCACTCGCCACTTAAATCAGAACACATAGATTGAAAAAGGGGTAGATTGTAAATCATAACGCTTAACAAAAAGGTATAGATTGAAAACGCCTATGGGCTATCAGTTTTAAAAGAACGTAGATTTACTTAAAACATGGTACACTCAGCCGTCGCTGGGCCATTATTTTCAAAAAAGAATATAAAATTTGAGGGAACTTCTAAGCCTTGAGATAAAAGTTGTAATGTAGACCGCCACTAGACCTTTGTTGCACGCATGGTTGCCGCTCGCGTAACGAGTCGTACTCGCATGGCTCTTCTGACGAGGCTTGGGGTGCTCGGTCTTACGCAACTAGGGTGGCCTGAGGCTAGATATTTTATGAGTCACGTAATGACCCACACGCCCTGATTTGTGCTATTTGTTTGTTATGAGGCTTTGGCCCGCTCGGGGCGGGGCTTTCGCTCGACCTTATTCCGGTGAGAATTTGGCTTGATTTAATTCGATCAAGGCTTTGGCTCGCATAGCGAGGCTTCTGCTCAGTGCGACTTTTTTCTTGGATCCCAGTGGCCACTAGGGTTGCCCAAGGCTTGTCTCAATAGACGTGCTCGATTTAATTCGATCAAGGCTGGGCTTTCTTCACCGTATCACACAAGGGTCGCGCATGCCGTTCCAAGTGAACCACCGTTCACGCACCTCGCCCTCCCGCCTGGAGAGCTGGGCGGTGCGCCAGGCTAGAGGGTATTATTCCCCCTTGGCTTCTTGGAAACGGTGAAAGGTAATTTCTTTGGTCGCCACTAGACCACTCTTTTTTAGTATTGGAATATGGAATTTAGACCGCCACTGGGCCTTGGGATTTAGACCACTACTGGGCCTCGGAATTTGCATATCCACATTAGTGCCAATTTGCATTATATTGACATGTGGGGCGGCCAAATTTTGTTGTAAGGGTCGCTTCATCAGAATTCCCCCCTAGGGAGAATATTAAATACTCCGCGAGGAGAATTCTCCGCGCCCTTGCTTTGTACTTTTGAAATTGTAAACTAGGATCTGGACCGCCACTGGGTCATATTGCAAAAACTTGGAAAACCGACTTTACCTCTTTATTGAATTTAGCAGGGTCACTATTGGATTATTATTCGAAACGCTACCGCAAGGGAGGCTCGTTAAAGTTTCTTGTCACAGAAAGAAGTACGCATTTACTTGGTGTACACTTAGCTATAATAATGCCTCAAATGAGTGGCGTTCTAGGACCTTGGGACTCTTTTTCCAAATAAATCTGATAAGTGATATGATACATTGCCCAAAGCATTCGTAATCTTGAATGGTCCTTCCCAATTGGGTGTTAGTTTGTTAACATCTGCAGTACCTGTTCGTCTACGAAGCACTAGGTCGCCTACACGCATTGCACGCGGGACGACTCGTGTGTCGTATCTTCAAGATATTCCCTGCTTCATGGCCACTCCTTTAAGGCGAGCTTCTTCTCTTATTTCAGGAGATAAATCCAGGCTTACCAAAAAATTGCTGTGATTTTGATCTGGAGGTTTGAGAGGAGAGGGAGGTTCGGCGACGCTGAAGAGGGGAAGAATTTGTGACGGCGGCGGCTGGCTAATGTGTTTGGAAAGAATAGAATTACGGTTTAGGTTTTTTTTTTTTTTTTTTTGCTCATGCAGTAGAACACAAAACTTTTTCATGGTGGTGAGAAAAGTTTTACCTTTTCCCACAGACAGTGCCAAATGTTCTCGAATTGAGAGAGCATAGAGAAGAAGTGTTATCAATAGATAATTCAGGTGCCCTTTTACATGAGCCTCCCCTGGCTATTTATATGGAGGAAGGTCATAAATTACATTTAATTCAGACTAAGCCTATGGGCCTCAAATATCAGGCCCAATATCCCATGTATTACAAATGTGCCCTTGGGTCGTCGCCCTAGGCCGCCCTTTACTAATGTCGGTCGCCCTCTTACTGTTGTGGGGCGCTCGCCCTGTCCACAAGCCCACAAGACACCGAGCTTGAAGTATGAAAGCGAAGTGTGTCTTCATAATTCTTCATTGCCCGCCACCGGGGGGAGGCACTCGCCCGGTCCAACGATATTCAACCTACTTAAATCAGCTGTGATTACTTATCTTGAGCAGAACCTGTGTTTGTTCCTCGTATATGTATTATTACATTGTGATGATTGAATTGTTACTCTTCTTTATGTTACTTAACGCCATGAATTATGTTTAGTTGAAAGTGAAAATAAGGGGCGTATTTTTTAGGTTTTAATGAAATTAAACTAGTTGTAAAAGTGATTCTGGAAAATCAAATAAGTCAGTTTTTGAAGAAAACGGATTATATGGATAAGTTAGAGAATTTTAAGAATAATTTGAATGTTAATATGAATTTAAAAACAACAATTTGATGTCAGATTCACAACTCAATGTGAATAGTATTGCTGTTTGCTATCTTTCTGAGTTGAAATAGCCTTATTCAGCTTAGTTTAATTAATTTTGAGTTCTTGATGACATTCCTTTTGCACAAATAATATTCCTTATATGCATGATTATTAGCATGATTAGTTAAATTTCAGCATCATTTAACTTGTTGAAAAGCTAGCAGTATTTTAAAGTGTTACCAACTGCGTTTTACCTTTTCGTTAGCTAATAACACTATAAGTAGAGCCCTGTGTAGTACGTTTAGAACCCTGTGTAGTATGTTCATTATGTTTAGAATCATGTGAGTTTACAATTCTAAGTTGGAAAATCATGTTGACATGACATATCCTCAAACTCATATATTGGTACAATAAAGTAGACTTCATCAGACTAACTAATAGGTGTCTAAAACAAAACATAGCAGTAAATACCAACAAGTCAAGATAACCAAGAAGTTTAAGATTAAATTGAAAGCATTAAAATTCAAATAATGTTCATAAATATGAATCATCAAGCATCCCCTTCTAGGTAGTCTTACTCTTTATTGCTTTCACTACTATCACAGTTGTAGATTTCTTCCCCATCCTCGACAAACCAGACCTTCTGATGATGTTTATTAATTAAAAAAAAAGGTTGACTTTGTAAGTTTATTGGTAGAGCATTTATTTTGGTTTGATACATGATTCAATTTGAAGAAAAATCTAATGTGTATATTAACTTTTTACCATCTACCTTATCATAAAGCAGTCATGGTTGCAGCTGGTTTTCTACTCAACTAAGTAGTTTTTCTTTTCAACTAAGGAATTAATGAATTATTAAAATTTGAGTATATTCATGAATATGTCAATAGATATCATATTTTGTTTTTAACTAACAATTTGAGACAAGTTAAGCATAGGAAAAGCAATAATTTTCTTCAGAGCAAAGGGCATCTCAAAACCCCAAGCGACAATGTAAGAGAGCATCTGCAAAATGCTTATCTGGAACTGAGATAACACGTCAAGTCAGTATAAGTATTTAAATTCCTATTTGAGCTAGAAGAGAGCTTTTATCTTGACTTTGTTGAATTTAACCAAACTTTGTATTTTGCGTGATTGATAAAATGCTCAAGTGCAACGTGTGTAAAGTTTAGTACCGTGCTCGCATGTTAAACATATAGCGTATATTTTAGTTTTTCCTCTCTTTTTTCCTTGAAATTCAATTTTTTTTCTTTTGATCTCAAAACGAGTAGAGTCTTAGAGACAATGAGTTTTTTCTGTTCCCCTTTTATATGTTTAATATGCTCAAGAGTCTTGTATAGTTGTTCTTTTTTCCTACATGATTTTGATCTTTACAAAAGCTAGGATATATGGCGGAAATTCTTTTCAGAGCTTAATTTTAGTTTGTGGACAATGAAAGAAAGTAGAAGAGCATACTTTAAAAGTGATTATCTCGTTAAATAATATAATTGGCGTAAGGTAGCCCGATTTGAGGAATTCAATGAATCAAAGGTTTCAATAAAGTTATTTGCTTCATGATCTCACATAATAATTTATTAAATATTGTTCAATTCCAATAGCTGTTACGAATCTTGCATGTATAAAATCTTCTTATTCAATTTGCTAATGTTTCCCGGGAAACCGCCATTTGGCGACCCTCTTGCAAGTGACCGCCCTCTGTTTGAAAATAAATTTCCATGGTAGCATTTGGTGTCTGTTCGGTGGGGCGAGGTTTTGGATTAAGGGGGATGATGGCGTTGGAGTTTTGGTTGAAGAAGGGTGTTGGTTTAGGATGAAGTTTTGGTTTAGGAGATGAGGGCGTTCGAGTATGGGTTGAAGGGTGATCTATTGGAGGCTGTCATGGAATCTTTATGTAACTTTTTGAGATTCTCCTTATGGGGGAGTTTTGATGAGGCGACCCTTGCAACAAAATTTGGCCGCCCCACATGTCAATAAAATGCAAATTGGCACTAATGTGGGATCGCCCGAGTAAAGCTATGTCCAAATTCCGAGGCCCAGTGGTGGTCTAAATTCCAAGGCCCAGTGGCGGTCTAAATTCCAAATTCCAATACTAAAGAAAAGTGGTCCAGTGGCGACCAAAGAAATTACCTTTCACCGTTTCCAAGAAGCCAAGGGGGAATGATACCCTCTAGCCTGGCGCACCGCCCAGCTCTCCAGGTAGGAGGGCGAGGTGCGTGAACGGTGGTTCGCTTGGAATGGCATGCGCGACCCTTGTGCAATACGGTGAAGAAAGCCCAGCCTTGATCGAATTAAATCGAGCACGTCTATTGAGCCAAGCCTTGGGCAACCCCAGTGGCCACTGGGATCCGAGCTAAAAGTCTCACTGAGCAGAAGCCTCGCTATGCGAGCTAAAGCCTTGATTGAATTAAATCAAGCCAAAGTCTCACCGGAATAAGGTCGAGCAAAAGCCCCGCCCAGAGCGGGCCAAAGCCTCATAACAGACAAATAGAACAAACATAGGGCGTGCGGGTCATTACATGACTCATAAAATATCTAGCCTCAGCCGCCCTAGCTGCGTAAGACCGAGCACCCCAAGCCTCGTTAGAAGAGCCATGCGAGTACGGCTCGTTACGCGAGAGGAAACCATGCGTGCAACAATGGTCTAGTGGCGACCCAAAATTTATTTCTTTCAAAATAATGCCCCAGTGGCGACCTGGAAAAATATTTCTTTCAAAACTATGGTCTAGTGGCGACTTTGAGAACTAATGATTGTGCTTGCAGTTGAGAAATATATAAAACAGGTAATAGGAGGAGGAAAGCATGAGGCACAGTTGGGCGGGTACCCCAGCCTAACCTGGAGAGTAATTCTCCATCACACTTACACTTTCTAGATTGGCGATCAAGTTGTAATAGGGCGAGCTGTTTCATACTTCCGGGTCTCAGTTGGACTTGTGGGCTGGCAGCAACTCCTGTACGGCGAGCGACTTCTTCCTAGCAGCTTCAGTTGACATGATGATCACTTCATTCCACGTTAGGCGTGTCGACCCCACCCAGAGTCACATTCACTCACATTTTCATGCTAAGAGTAGTGACATATTTATCCTCCACGCCCAGGCCTTAGGCGACTCATTTCTCTATAGAATGCTGTACTCTTTTTCCTTCACTGGGTTTTTATCCCACAAGGTTTTTCCTAGGAAGGTTTTAACGAGGGATGACCGCCCAAAGGAAGCGTCGGTTGGAATTACATGGTGAGTACTCTTTGAAGACACACTTCGCTTTCATACTTCAAGCTCGGTGTCTTGTGGGCTTGTGGACCGGGCGAGTGCCTCCCCCCGGTGGCGGGCCATGAAGACTTATGAAGACACACTTCGCTTTCATAATTCAAGCTTGGTGTCTTGTGGGCTTATGGACAGGGCGAGCGCCCCACGACAGCAATAGGGCGACCAACATTAGTAAAGGGCGGCGACCCAGGGGCACATTTGTAATACATAGGATATTGGGCCTGATCTTTGAGGCCCATAGGCTTAGTCTGAATTAAATGTACTTTATGGCCTTTCTCCCTATAAATAGCCAAGGGAGGCTCGTGTAAAGGGGACCTGAATTATCTATTGATGACACTTCTTCTCTATGCTCTCTCAATTTGAGAACACATTGGAATCTCGATCATGTTTTGCGGGTTTGGCGTCGAATTCATCAAAATCAAGGATGCAGAGAGGCTTACGGAGAATGGACAGAGCCTGCATTGTTAACATCTTAATACTTGAGGATCTCTTCTCCATTTTTATAAGGTAAGAGTTGAAAATGTATGATGAGACAAATTGAATGTAGGAAGTGATTGGTAAATGGGTGACAAGAGTTACTTATATGTAACCTACCATGCGAGGTTGGTTTTTGTTTGTTAGATAGCATTATATTGGGTTCGGTATTTTGTGAAAGTGGTTACACATGAAAGGTGTCAGAAGTGCGAAATTTTCTTTTGTTGGTGGGTTACACTTTAATTTGTTACATATCTTACATAAGCCTTATAATTTTTTTTATTTGTTGGTAGTAAATTGAGCAGGTTTCCTAATCCTTTTATTTTTCTATTTTTCTCTCAGATTTCCATGTTGTTATACAATTGTTTCATAAGTTCACCCAGAAGTGCAACCTCCTCCGTTAGCTTGTTTGTTGCTTCTCGTAAAAGATTTTATAGTTAGAGTTTTCCCACGTTTAAATTTTTACATTAGCTTCTAAAATAATAAATTTTTTATTAAAAACAATTTAACTTGAATATTAACAAAAGCTCCAAAAGAGATTAATGATTTAAACCATATTTTTGTCGTTATAACATCGTCTATGACATAAAATGAGAATTTTTCATCATCTTTATTGTTCTTCCCGAAACTGAGCTGCAAAATGATTTGAAAATTTTGTGGTGGTGCACGACCATGAAGTATTCTTGGACGTGTTGAAACGGTGGGGAGAGGTTCCTACCAACACACTTTGATGCTTAAATAAGTGTGATATCACATAGAGTATCTCAAAGTCCTTGAAGAACAATGATTTAGAGAGATGAGTATTGCTTATTTAAATTAACAATCAAACAATTATTTACAGACATGGTGATTGCATTTCTTGTAAATCAAAGCCTCCGTGAAGTCATACTGATAGACCTCCGAGAAAATGGTTATCTTCAGATAACCTCATATTGTTATAACTAAATGAGTTGATCGGGTCCGCGCGGCTATCCTCTGGATGGAATGTTTCTTGTCTTACATCTTGGCCAAGAATAAATCTATAAGGAAGAATAAATCTTCTAACTCATATTTTTAAAAGGTTCGCTCTTTCTACACCCTAACCCATTGAAATTTCTCTATAGCTGGCTAGCATGCCGATTACCTATCGAAGACGAATAATGATGTGTAACACCCCGATTTTGGGTTGAGGGTTACATGGTAAATACGCGGAAATTAAAACCTCTCAGAAAAACTCAATTTCTTAAAACGGTTTCGTCCCTGAAAAATTTACTCAATAATAAACCCATTATAAAATAATAATAATAATAATAATAAGCAGAAGCGGAAATAGCGGATTATTATTAAATAAAATAATGCTCAACAGACGAGCCCAAGATAAAATAAAATAGCGGAAATCCTTAAAACATCATCTGCAGAAAACTCCCATGCATCCGTTGCGCACTCTGATTCCGTAAGCTCCTCGAGAGACGACGATCATCGCTTTGTCTATTTTTTCCTGGCGTTAAGCGCCCAAACAACAAACGACTAACAAAAAGGGTTAACTTCTTAAAACAAATAATCATAGTCAAACATAGCATATTATAAAATTGAAAAGGTAACCCCAGGGTAAGCAGCACAGCATAATGTCATCCTTGTGTGAGAAAAACAACGATAACGACCAACCCATTATAACACATATTCTTACCATCAAGACATGGCATTCCAACTCATAAGTTATTTTCTCATGCAGCCACATATGCAACTACATGCTCACCTACATGCTCAACAACTTTGGCCAAGATACATCGTTCCAAATGGGAGCGACTTCGTTCCAAACAGGAACAGGGAAGCATATGGCAATAGCGTCCACCTTGCCGCCCTTCCGGTCACATGGCAATCATCCGTCCACCCCACCGTCATCATGGTCCCGTGGCAATCACCGTCCACCCCCACCATTGAAACCTAGGATATGCATACGCTATGCCAAAAGTATTCAATCCTCATGAACCAACTTTTCACACAACATTCTCCTTTATCCAACATATTATCTTTTGATTAACATTCCACAAACAAACTTATCAAAATAATGGATGCCTCATGTTAAACAAGTCATTACATCACCACCCTTCTCATACAATTTTCTCACAACAATCAAATCAACCATTAACACATTATGAACCACATAATCGCAACCAATTCTCAATTCATAGTTCGTCAATTAATTCTATGGACATATTCATATCCTCAAGCTTTCCGCATCATAAAATCAACACTATCAAGGAATTACAGCATCAACATTATCAGGGTATTTCATTGATCAACCGCATGCAAAAACGGAAAATAGCAAGCATGAATCATGACTCTCTAAAACCGAAGTTACCCTTACCTTTGATTATTTTGCATCCACTTCCAGCACAACCTATCAATCCACAAGTTATAGGCCTAAGTCAATCACTGGAAGTAAGGATAAAACCCTAAAATCAATTATAACCAAAGAACGGCAAAACAGCACTGGGCTGACAGAAGCCCAACGCTTGGGCGCTGGGATGCCAACGCTCAAGCGTTGGCTCCCTGTTTGGGACCTGATTCCCAATGCTCAGGCGCTAGGAGCCCAACTGATTGCATAGCAGAATCGCAAGTGTACGATTGACTATCGCGTAGTAAAAAGATCGAACCCAAGGGATAGGTGTTCTTATTATTATAATATTTAGTACTTTAAACAGAAAAATAAAATGATAGATGTTGTCGGTTTTAGAACAAGAAATAAACAAAAGCATATAATGATAAGAGAAAGAAAGATGATGATGAATCTTAAGCACTTGGGTTGATTTATATAATTTATAAAATATGCTAGCAACTACTACTTTTATTTCTGAATTTTAGTACCAAGTCATGATGCTATAGCCTAATGTTTCTACAAGTTAATACCTTAATCATTGTAGAACTTTCTCCTCAATTACTAAATTCAATACCTTGTAATCTAGAAAAAACCAGGAAGAAGATGAAAAAAGAATTTTCAGGCCAACATAAAGCTAAGTCTATCCTAATACCTTAGTGATATGTCATATAGCTTCTTTTAAATCCTAGGTCCCTTACTACTTACCAATTTCCATTGTTATAAGCAATAAGTAAAAACTCTTGTGTGCACCAAGATAACATTAAGAACAAGGTAAATAAAAACATGAACTATAGCAATAAAATTCAGAAGAGTAGAAGAAAACTAAAACATAGATTATAAACTAAAACAACCCAAGATACTTAAAGAGAATTAGCCAAGCATGGCTAAAAGAAGCATTGAATTACCCTGGACTAGGAGCTCAAATATGGCCTCCCACAATTCCTAGGAACAATGTTCTTGGGGGAGAAAGAGGAACACTTGTTGTGTTCTAAGATGGTGTGTCTTACAAGTGAAGAAAAGGGCCCTATTTATAGTAAAATTCCAGCCTCCAGCGCTTGAGCGCTGGCGTTCCCAACGCCTGGGCGCTAGGATGCATTAAAAATCCACTTTATGTCCGAGGCCCAGCGCTTGAGCGCTGGCTTTCCAACGCTTGGGCGCTGGGTCAACATCTGACTCATCATCCAGTCAGAACCCCAGCGCTGGAGCGCTGGGATCCCAACGCTTGAGCGCTGGGACGCTGCTTCTTCATCTTCAAGCTTTTCCTTCCTTCTTCATTCATGGTAGTGGGTTTTGATGGCCATAAAATGCCACTACTCAGCCTTGTTTAATTCTGAAACCCTTCCTCCACTAACATCAATTCCTTTAAACATTTTTTCCATGTGCTAAATTAGAGAGTGATTCTTCATATTCTTCTTTTTCACTTTGGTCCTCTCTTGGTTAGCACTTCAATTCAAGCCCTCATATTCTCTCAATCTTCACTTTTAGCCCTCCACTCTTGAACTTTCACATTTTGGACCTTGATTTCCTGAAACTTTACAAAGTGGTCCCTGGACAAAAATGATAACTAAACCAGCTTTTCCTAAAAATACAAAATAACTAGAAAAATTCCTAAAAATATAAAATAAAGCTAGAAAATCTAATAAAATCTAATCTACATGCAAAATGCAAAATAAATATAAAATCTACATAAAAACAATAAAAAACCTACATGAGACTCAAAAATAATAAAATAAAAAGACTAAAAAGACCCTAAAATTATCATATAAAATCCACTCATCACCAACGCTCATGCGTTGGCTCCCTGTCCAAGATGACCAGAAACACAGTTTTCACAATTTTGAGTTCGGAAAAAGGATTTTCATCAAGGGCTTTCATCTAAAACATTCCTACATCATTTAATCATCATAAAATAGGTTTCTTTCGTGACAATAATTATTTTTGCCTAATTTCACAATTTCTCTAATCAAAACCTTAAATTGCGGGAATAAGGGTTCTAAGGAAACCTACCTCGAATTCGGTCTCGGAACGAAAGTATAGCCTCTGAGATTATCTTCCTCACGACGATGCTTGTCCACACCCTCGAGAATTATATAGTACGTCACGTGATCAAGCTTTAATTGGGAAAAGAAGGTGTTAGAACAGATAGCAACCTGAGAGGGGGGGTGAATCAGTGTTGCCCCAATTTTCGCCTTATTGAAATTGTTACTTTCAAGTTTATGATGATCACGAATTGATCGTTGTGATTGCAGCGGATATGAACAATACTTGAAAGTAAATGTGAAGGATAAAGAGAATCACACACAAGATTTATCCTGGTTCGCCTTCAATCCACCGAAGACTACGTCCAGTCCCTCAAGAAAACCCCTTGAGGACTTTTCCACTATTGATAAGAATTTATTACAAGTTCCTAACCCAAGGACCCCAAGAACTTCTACCAATATCCTGTGAAAGCAAACCGCTTTCAACAGCCCCTGAAAGCAAACCGCTTTCAGTTCCTGAAGGCAAACCACCCTCAGACCTTGAAGGCTAAACCACCTTCAATGAAAACCCTGAAAGTAAACCACTTTCAGTGACAACAACCCTTCACCGAATACCACGGTGAAAAACTCAATCTTACAGAAAGAGATGAAGAATATATTACAATCGGCTGTTTCAATCCTTTAACACACAATTGGATTGAACATGAGAAATTATGCTTTAAGGCTTTTAAGCATAATACAATTCTGAGTTCTTCAAGATATGAACAACTAATGTGTTCTTGTAAACATGAAGATCATGAACTCAGAATTTAGGCTCCAAAAGATTTAAGTTCTAAAAGATGAACTAATTTTGAAAGAGCTTTGGCCTAATGTGTTTTTCTCATGTGGAATGTGTATATTTCGTGTGTGTTGTGTGTGTTGTGTTTTCTGGACTCAAATGGTCTTTATATAGGCAAGGGAAACGTCCTTGAACCATCACAACCCTTTTCAAAAGGTTTGGGGCACAATGGTTCATGAAAAGATGCACTTTTTCGTTCTGGTAATCGATTACCATACTTAGTGTAATCGATTACACAAGTGACCGTTTCAGTTTGAATTTGAATTTCAAACATGTAATCGATTACAAGACTTTAGTAATCAATTACTTGCCTTGGTGTAATCGATTACCATAATGGTGTAATCGATTACACAGAAGCCCATTTTCCAGAAACTTGTTCTTTGAGACTTGCTTAAGGTTTTCTACTTCTTTTAAGTTATGAAAACTCTTAGCTTGATTAGATTAGGTGTTTTAAGAGCCTTTATGCTTTAATAAACCTTTGGAAGCATAACTCACCTAATTCTAAGACTTCTAGACTATTGATGGACTTGAGTGCTTGATTCTTTGAAGTCTTCTTTTCTTCTTTTTGTTGATGAGTTTGTCGTCATCAAAACCACAGCCAGGGTCAGGAGCAAGACCTTCTTCACAATCTCCCCCTTTTTGATGATGGCAAACACATTCTTGAAACTTGAAGATCATTTATGCATTCTTGATGCTTAACTCCCCCTATTTGATAGAATCTAGTATTTCTGATATTTCTCCCCCTTTCTAATGTACTTGTTGAATTCCTGCATATGATCTTTAAGAGCACAGAACCTTTTGCCCCCTTTTTGATGATGGCAAACACATTCTTGAAACTTGAAGATCATTTATGCATTCTTGATGCTTAACTCCCCCTATTTGATAGAATCTAGTATTTCTGATATTTCTCCCCCTTTCTAATGTACTTGTTGAATTCCTGCATATGATCTTTAAGAGCACAGAACCTTTCTCCCCCTTTTGACTTCATCAAAAAGAAGAAAAGGCCGAAAAGTGTACAGGTATACACACAAGTATATATTGAACCATAAAGCATGGGAGAATAGGGGTAAACATGTAAAACATGAACAACCAGCACTTACATAAATATAAAAGAAAGCAAATACATAAAAGTACAAACAGTAATGGTGAATGAAACAAGTAAAACCTATAGAATTAAGAATCATCAGACATGTCTTCATCATCAGACAAAATTCCAATGCCGTCATAATGAAGTAACCAGGAAAGAGTATCAATTCCATAGTCATGAAATAATCCTAAGCTTGAGAGTATCCGAGAATTAACGCACTTGTAATTTAAAGAGCGAACATCATAGGAGTCGTCAATGGGAACTCCAGATTGAAGGAGAAGACGAGTGATACTTGGAGCATAGGGAAATGATTGTGCTTTAGTTCGGCAAGTAAGCATATGGTGCATGACTAAGAATGTCCAGTTAATGGCATGACCATGAAGGATGCCATATAAAACTTGAAGTTCTAACTCACTAATATGAGCATGAAGATCTTCTTGAGGCAGAAGGATGTGATGAACAAAGTAATGAAGCAAGTGGTTGGTGGTGGTAAGGACATCAACATGAAAGGGACATGTTTTGGTGCGAGGAGGATGAAGTTTCTGAACCTCTGAAGGAGTAAAGCGGCACAAAGTGCGATAAAAGGAGTCAGAGTTATAGTCAGGCCAGGGGCAGGGCAGATTTGTTCCCAACTCGGCACCAGAAAATGGAAGGCCCAAGCACTTGCCACAAGAAACAAGAGAGTACTGAATGGTAGTCCCTTTTACAGAAGAGGTAATACTTGTGCCTTCAACTTCCAAGTTGCAGTAGAATACTTTGACTAACTCTGGATAGTAGGGTGTGGTAGATTGAAGGAAAGTATCAACATATTGATCTCCGAGTAAAGCGGGAAATGTTAGACCAGCTTTGATGAAAGAATCTAAATCAGCATAAGATGGAGTTCGAACTGTTTGGGTGAGAAAGTGAGAAATGAATCGAGTTTTCTCATCAGAAGTGGGAAGAAGACGGGAGAAATTTAGTGGATTATGAGGACAAAAAGCCGAGGAAAGGCATGGAGAAAAAGACATGGTTCCTTGGATGATAAGAAGCAGAACGTAGAAGAATTTTGGAGAGTATGACTAATCAATTCCTAAGGCTGGCTTAAATATCTCGAGCATGTAATCGATTACAGCAGTTTAAGTAATCGATTACAGAGCAGTTATGCCAAGTTTGAATTTCAAAAGATGGAGGGAAATTTGAAATTCTGGCAATTTTTCGAGTATGTAATCGATTACTGCAGTTGGGGTAATCGATTACATCAGTTACAAATTTGAAAATTTTCAAATTGTGAATGTGTAATCGATTATGGCAGTTTGAATAATCGATTACTCAGATGTTTCTAATGAGCACGAGGACGTAGAACATGGATAATCGATTACAAATCCTAGGGTAATCGATTACTAGGATATTTTTACAAGTTCTAGGCTCTAGAATCCTATGTAACACATGTTCATATAAAAATTTCAGCACAACATCAATTATGACAAGCAAGCACATATGAAACATTCAAGCAATTATAGAGAGGCTTATATTAAGGCATTTCTAGTGGTATTATAGATCATATATTTTAAGCCTATTAAAGAGGATAACTATGAATATATGAATGTCTATGCTTATCCAGAATCTAACTAGGCAATTTCTAAAAAACAGCATAAACATATACTTAGAGAAGTATTTTATTATTTGTTTCTACTGTTTTTCTTATGATCTTCTAGACACTAGGCTTAGGAGCAAGTTCCCAAACTTGATTCCTTTCAAATTGGTGTAGTTCTTCCTGCATTGCTACAATCCAATACTCATCCTCTAGAGCATCATTTACTTTTGATGGTTCTATTTGAGAGACAAAGGCCATATTCAAAACTGAATCATTTAAGCGTAGCCTTGTAGAAACGCCTCTAGAAATATCACCAATAATATTATCAACTAGGTGATCCCTATGGGTTCTCCATTCTTTTGGAAGTTGATAAGTATTACTTTCAATGTGCTCTTCTTGTATTGGATTCTGATCTCCATCCTTTTGAGAATCTTCATTTAAAATGATGTCATCTTCTTCATTATCTGGAAGATTGACTTTATCTTCTATTGAAGATTTAGATTCATCAAAAGTAACATGTATGGATTCTTCCACAGATAGAGTTTTCTTGTTAAAGACTCTATATGCTTTACTTGTCAAAGAATACCCAAGGAATATACCTTCATCAGATTTTTCATCAAACTTTCCAAGGTTTTCCTTTCCATTATTCAAGACAAAGCATTTTGATCCAAAAGCATGTAGATGAGAGATGTTTGGTTTCCTTCCTTTGTAGAGTTCATAGGGTGTTTTCTTAAGGATAGGTCTAATAAGAACTCTATTTGAAACATAGCAAGCAGTACTTACAGCATCAGCCCAGAAATATTTAGGGAGACTTGATTCACTCAGCATGGTTCTTGCTAATTCCTCAAGTAATCTATTCTTTATTTCTACTACACCATTTTGTTGTGGTGTTCTCGGAGTAGAGAAGTTATGTGATATTCCATTTTCATCACATAGTTCTTGGAATTGTTGATTCTGAAATTCTCCACCATGATCACTTCTTATAGAAGAGATCTTTAAAGACTTCTCATTTTGAACAAGCCTTGCATATCTTTTGAATGCATTGAAGGCTTCATTCTTATGAGGAAGAAATAAAGTCCATGTAAATCTAGAGAAATCATCAACAATGACAAGTGCATAGAAATTACCTCCGAGGCTTTTAGTTCTAGAAGGTCCGAACAAATCCATATGTAACAATTGAAGAGGTCTTGAGGTCGAAACTATGTTCTTTGGTTTGAAGGATGTTCTGGTTTGCTTCCCCTTTTGACATGCATCACAAAGCTTGTCTTTCTCGAATTTTATCTTTGGAAGCCCAACAACTAGATCATGCTTGACTAGTTTGTTTAAATGATCTATGTGAATATGTGCAAGTATTCTATGCCATAGCCATGAATCACTATTATTCTTGGCCAAAAGACATCTCACATTTTGTGGAATTTCTTCCAATGAGATCATGAAGACTTTGTTTACTTTATATCCAGAAAACTTGATTTCTTTAGTTTTCACATCTTTCACAACACATATATCATTAATAAAACGAACTTTCAAACCTTTATCACATAGTTGACTAATACTTAGAAGATTATGCATCAAACCATCAACGTAAAGAACTTTATCGATGACTGTTTGAGGGGGGGTGCCTATTCTTCCAATACCGAGTATTTTTCCCTTTTGATTGTTACCATACGTGACGAAACCTTTTTCCCTAGGTATAAGAAAAGAAAACTTGGTTTTGTCTCCTGTCATGTGTGATGAGCAGCCACTATCAAGAAACCATAAATCCTTTGCTGCTTTCATACACACCTACATGACAAAGTTCAGACATGGGTATTAGGAACCCAACAAGTTTTGGGTCCTTCTAAGTTAACATCCTTTCTAACCCAAATGTACTCCCTATTTGGTACTCCTACATGTTTGTAGTAGCATCTACTAGGGGTATGTCCTATTTTGTTACAATAAGTACAAGAATAATGATTGTAACTAGAGGTTTGTCTAGGAGAGGGATGAATCTTCTTAGGAGGTCTATTTTGAATGTTCTTCCTATTGTTGATACTCCTAACAGGATTAATCTTACTGTTACTAGAAGATCCTAAAACATGGTTTGGTTTTACAAACACAGTTTTCCTAACCTCTTTTGTCTTTGGGTAAGAAGTATATCCTAAACCTGATTTATTGTTTGAATGTCTTTGAACACTTAGGATATCATCTAACTTCTGTTTTCCTTTATTGAAGTTGTTTACTCTTTGTTGAAGATTTTCTATCTTTTCTTCTAAAGAACTACACTTAGTGCATTTGTGAGTAATGTCTAACTTAGATTTTACTATATCTAGTTCTTCTTGTAAATTTCTGCATTTACTTTCTAAAGAAGAAATTAACTCATTTTGCCTAGTACTAACTTTAGAAAATTCTTGACATACTTTAAACATATTTTCCATGGTAAGCTTTAAGTCATGAAAAGATATAGAATTATCACTAACCTGGGAATCTTCAACATCAGAATCATGTGAGGCCATCAAAGAAACTTGTGCTTCTTCTTTATCAGAATCAGATGATGAACTTACTTCATTATCATCCCAAGCCAAATATGCTCTTCGAGTAGATTGATCCTTTTTCTCGAACTTCTCTCTTAGACCATGTTTCTTCTTCTGAAGATTTGGACAATCTGATTTGAAGTGTCCCGGTTTACCACATTCGAAACATGTGATCTTTTGAGAGGAAGATGATTCATTTTTCTTTTGGAAAGATTTGTTGTTGTTGAATTTCACACCTTTTCTTTTAAGAAACTTTCCAAAATTCTTTACTAGAAGATTCACATTTCCATTATCTTCTTCTTCAGAATCTGCATCATAATCTTCTTTGATGCTTTCTTTTGCTTTTAGGGAAATGGATCGATACTTCTTCTCATGTTGTTCATTTTCTTCCAAACGATTCAATTCCAACTCGTGTTCTTGGAGTTTTCCAAAAAGAGTTGCAAGAGTCATTTTTGATAAACTCTTCTTCTCTGAGATGGCTGTTACTTTTGGTTGCCATACTCTTGTAAGTGATCTTAGAACTTTCATGTTCAAGTCACTGTTTGAAAATTGTCTACCAAGAGCAATCAAATGATTAATTAAATGAGTGAATCGTTTTTGCATGTCTAATACCTTTTCTCCTGGAAGCATTCTGAACATCTCATATTCTTGAGATAGAGTATTGATCTTTGATCTCTTGACTTCATCTGTTCCTTCATGAGTTACCATCAACGTATCCCATATTTCTTTCGATGAAGTGCACGTTGATACTCTGAAAAATTCATCCATGCCAAGAGCAGATGTAAGGATGTTCATTCCTTTGAGATCATGTTGAACCTTCTTCTTTTCTTCTTCACTCCAAGTACTTTCTAATTTTGGTTGTGAAGTACCTTCTTCATCTGTTGTTACAGGCACAAAGGGACCTTCTTCAATGACTTTCCATATTCCTGCGTCTAATGACTTTATGAATATCTTCATCTTGATTTTCCAGAAGTCATAGTGTTCTCCATTGAAGAATGGTGGCCTGTTTATGTTATGTCCTTCACTTGTTCCATGATTGGAAGAGGAAGCCATCTTTTCCCGGATCTTAGGAATAACTTACCTAAACTTCCGCTCTGATACCAATTGTTAGAACAGATAGCAACCTGAGAGGGGGGGTGAATCAGTGTTGCCCCAATTTTCGCCTTATTGAAATTGTTACTTTCAAGTTTATGATGATCACGAATTGATCGTTGTGATTGCAGCGGATATGAACAATACTTGAAAGTAAATGTGAAGGATAAAGAGAATCACACACAAGATTTATCCTGGTTCGCCTTCAATCCACCGAAGACTACGTCCAGTCCCTCAAGAAAACCCCTTGAGGATTTTTCCACTATTGATAAGAATTTCTTACAAGTTCCTAACCCAAGGACCCCAAGAACTTCTACCAATATCCTGTGAAAGCAAACCGCTTTCAACAGCCCCTGAAAGCAAACCGCTTTCAGTTCCTGAAGGCAAACCACCCTCAGACCTTGAAGGCTAAACCACCTTCAATGAAAACCCTGAAAGTAAACCACTTTCAGTGACAACAACCCTTCACCGAATACCACGGTGAAAAACTCAATCTTACAGAAAGAGATGAATAATATATTACAATCGGCTGTTTCAATCCTTTAACACACAATTGGATTGAACATGAGAAATTATGCTTTAAGGCTTTTAAGCATAATACAATTCTGAGTTCTTCAAGATATGAACAACTAATGTGTTCTTGTAAACATGAAGATCATGAACTCAGAATTTAGGCTCCAAAAGATTTAAGTTCTAAAAGATGAACTAATTTTGAAAGAGCTTTGGCCTAATGTGTTTTTCTCATGTGGAATGTGTATATTTCGTGTGTGTTGTGTGTGTTGTGTTTTCTGGACTCAAATGGTCTTTATATAGGCAAGGGAAACGTCCTTGAACCATCACAACCCTTTTCGAAAGGTTTGGGACACAATGGTTCATGAAAAGATGCACTTTTTCGTTCTGGTAATCGATTACCATACTTAGTGTAATCGATTACACAAGTGACCGTTTCAGTTTGAATTTGAATTTCAAACATGTAATCGATTACAAGACTTTAGTAATCGATTACTTGCCTTGGTGTAATCGATTACCATAATGGTGTAATCGATTACACAGAAGCCCATTTTCCAGAAACTTGTTCTTTGAGACTTGCTTAAGGTTTTCTACTTCTTTTAAGTTATGAAAACTCTTAGCTTGATTAGATTAGGTGTTTTAAGAGCCTTTATGCTTTAATAAACCTTTGGAAGCATAACTCACCTAATTCTAAGACTTCTAGACTATTGATGGACTTGAGTGCTTGATTCTTTGAAGTCTTCTTTTCTTCTTTTTGTTGATGAGTTTGTCGTCATCAAAACCATAGCCAGGGTCAGGAGCAAGACCTTCTTCACAGAAGGTTGTATCCAAAAACAGAAACGGTAAGGACTTGGATTGAGTTTTTGAACATGAAAAGGATTCAGAATTGACTGAAGATGAAACCTTACCGAATGCAACTAAGAACCTCTGAGATTAAGGAGGTTGGATGTCGTTTTACTCCTTGCCAAGGGGAGAACGCAGCAGCAAAACAGAAGGAGAAACAGCAGAAGGGAGAAGCCAAACGTGCAGCAGAAACTTGGAGGCAGTAGAAGCAGCAGCAAGAAAAATAACACTAGGGAGAAACCTGAATATGTGGCTCTACATTATGCACGAAAATCTGAACCATAAACTCAGAAATAACTCCCTCATTATTCAGAATAATAACCCCCATTAAAACACTCATTAACTCTTCATTACTCACATGTTTAAATTTCAAATTTAAACTGAAATTTTAGCTTCATTAACAATGCTACTCGAAAATGGTTTTAAAAAAATAAAACCTCCTTCACTAAGACTCGAACACCAGTCTTACACCTCATACGCTTAAGCCTCAATCACTAAGCCACAACTCATCTTGTTATCAATCAATCAAACAATTCCATGAAGACTTTATTCATATAAAACTACAAGGACAATACCACCAAACATTATTCAACAAGAGTCTAATAAGGACTAGAAACTGAACTATAAAATAGTTCGGGGTCCAAAGCATAAATAATCCAAACTCAGGGACCAACAATAAAAATACTGAAAATAGAGGGTCTTACAATACCACCCCCCTTAAAAAGAGTTTCGTCCCCGAAACTCGAAGAGAGAGAAATTAAACTAGGGTACTGTTCACACGCCTTATTCTCTCGTGACACCATTCTCGTCCCCTGTTCCTTCTCGGACAACACTCACCGTGCCCCAGCCTTCGGAGCCTGGCAGTTCCTTGCAGTGTGTCCTGGCCTGTTACAGTTCCAGCAATTAGCTCTCTCAGGGCAGTTACTAGCATAATGTCCATTCTGATTGTACCTGAAGCATACGATTTCCTCTAGTGACTTCGTTGCTCCTCGAACATCCTGTTTATCTCCAACAGCTAGGTTTGCTTCCTTAGTGTGCCCATTGATTTGAGGACGTTGATATGGTCCCTTACCTCTGTCACTCTTTCCTAGGTGGGATCTGGCTGGTCCACCACCCCCTTATTGTTTGCCTCGACGAGCATCAGTAGCCTCAATGCCTTTCACCTTCTCCACTAACACCTGGTAGCACTCAATTCCCAGCGGTTGTACAGCTCGCTTCAACTCATAGTTCAGTCCATCGATAAAGCGTTCACACATGATCCCTTCGTCAATCCGGTCTCGGAAAAATCTGTAGTGTCTGGCTAGCAACTCTAACTTTGCAGCAAACTCACCAACTGACATATTCCTCTGCTTCAGCTCTGTGAATTCTTTTTCTCTTGCAGCCCTAGCACTCCTGGGAAAGTATTTCGCCAGAAAAGCTTCCTCGAAAGCCTCCCAAGAAACAATACGATGAGTAGCTTCCATCATCGCTTTTGCTCCGTTCCACCAGTGTTCTGCTTCACCCGACAGAAGATAAGCAGCAAGATTAACCCTAGCAGCAGCAGGGGTCTTAAGGAAGGTGAAGATCTTCTCCACTTCTTGCAACCAAAGATCGGCTTCTTCCGGATCGTAGCCTCCAGAAAACCTCGGCGGGTCCTGTCACTTGAAGTCATTCAAGCCTCTAGTCTGGGCAGCAGCTATCTGTCTCTCCTCCTGTTGTGCCAGTGCAGCAGCAGTGACAGCAGCCCGAGTGGCTTCCTCCTCTGCCCGGATGGCAGCAGCATTCGCCTGGTCAGTCATCAAAGTCGTCAAACTTGTGATAGCAGCAACCATCTGGTCCAGGTTATTCGGATTGGCCATTTCAGATTCGGGATTTGCTAACCTTTTACTCGTGCTTGTAAGAAAGTCAACAGTTTATCCAGAATCAGAAATAGCTATACAGTTAGATAGTTATACAATTCACTTATCTCCTGTTGGGTTATCCGCTCAAGGAACAACCCTCTAACAATCATAGCAATCACTAAACATATTTAATCCACACAGTTCTTCTTTCGATTGGCACCCCGTCAATCGATTTCATAACGCAAAGACCTAACAACCAATTCTACCCAACAGCTCTGGTTTTTCTCAACCAAAGCTCTGATACCACAAATGTAACACCCCGATTTTGGGTTGAGGGTTACATGGTAAATACGCGGAAATTAAAACCTCTCAGAAAAACTCAATTTCTTAAAACGGTTTCGTCCCTAAAAAATTTACTCAATAATAAACCCATTATAAAATAATAATAATAATAATACGCAGAAGCAGAAATAGCGGATTATTATTAAATAAAATAATGCTCAACAGACGAGCCCAAGATAAAATAAAATAGCGGAAATCCTTAAAACATCATCTTCAGAAAACTCCCATGCATCCGCTGCGCACTCTGATTCCGTAAGCTCCTCGAGAGACGACGATCATCGCTTTGTCTATATTTTCCTGGCGTTAAGCGCCCAAACAACAAACGACAAACAGAAAGGGTTAACTTCTTAAAACAAATAATCATAGTCAAACATATCATATTATAAAATTGAAAAGGAAACCCCAGGGTAAGCAGCACATCATAATGTCATCCTTGTGTGAGAAAAACAACGATAACGACCAACCCATTATAACACATATTCTTACCATCAAGACATGGAATTCCAACACATAAGTTATTTTCTAATGCAACCACATATGCAACTACATGCTCAACTACATGCTCAACAACTTTGGCAAAGATACATCGTTCCAAACGGGAGCGACTTCGTTCCACACGGGAACAGGGAAGCATATGGCAATACCGTCCACCTTGCCGCCCTTCCGGTCACGTGGCAATCATCTATCCACCCCACCGTCATCATGGTCCCGTGGCAATCACCGTCCACCCCACCATTCCAACCTAGGATATGCATATGCTATGCCAAAAGTATTCAATCCTCATGAACCAACTGTTCACACAACATTCTCCTTTATCCAACATATTATCTTTTGATTAACATTCCACAATAAAACTTATCAAAACAGTGGGTGCCTCATGTTAAACAAGTCATTACATCACCACCCTTCTCATACAATTTTCCCACAACAATCAAATCAACCATTAACACATTATGAACCACATAATCACAACCAATTCTCAATTCATAGTTTGTCAATTAATTCTATGGACATATTCATATCCTCAAGATTTCTGCATCATAAAATCAACACTATCAAAGAATTACAGCATCAACATTATAAGGGTATTTCATTGATCAACCGCATGAAAAAACGGAAAATAGCAAGCATGACTCAAGACTCTCTAAAACCGAAGTTACCCTTACCTTTGATTATTTTGCATCCACTTCCAGCCTAACCTATCAATCCACAAGTTATAGGCCTAAGTCAATCACTGGAAGTAAGGATAAAACCCTAAAATCAATTTTAACCAAAGAACGGCAAAACAACACTAAGCTGACAGAAGCCCAACGCTTGGGCGCTGGGATGCCAACGCTCAAGCATTGGCTCCCTGTCTGGGACCTGATTCCCAACGCTCAGGCGCCAGGAGCCCAACGCTCATGCGTTGGCTCCCTGTCCAGGACGACCAGAAACATAGTTTTCACAATTTTGAGTTCGGAAAAAGGATTTTCATCAAGGGCTTTCATCTAAAACATTCCTACATCATTTAATCATCATAAAATAGCGTTCTTTCATGCCAACAATTATTTTTCCCTAATTTCACAATTTCTTTAATCAAAACCTTAAATTGCCTAACACAAGGGAATAAGGGTTCTAAGGCAACCTACCTCGAATTCGGCCTTGGAACGAAAGTATAGCCTCTGAGATTATCTTCCTCACGACGATGCTTGTCCACACCCTCGAGAATTATATACTACGTCACGTGATCAAGCTTGAATTGGGAAAAGAAGGTTGTATCCAAAAACAGAAACGGTAAGGACTTGGATTGAGTTTTTGAGCATGAAAAGGATTCAGAATTGACTGAAGATGAAACCTTACCGAATGCAACTAAGAACCTCTGAGATTAAGGAGGTTGGATGTGGTTTTAGTCCTTCCCAAGGGGAGAACACAGCAGCAAAATAGAAGGAGAAACAGCAGAAGGGAGAAGCCAAACGTGTAGCAGAAACTTGGAGGCAGTAGAAGCAGCAGCAAGAAAAATAACACTAGGGAGAAACCTGAATATGTGGCTCTACATTATGCACGAAAATCTGAACCATAACACTCCCATAAACTCAGAAATAACTCCCTCATTATTCAGAATAATAGCCCCCATTAACCCCCATTAACTCTCCATTACTCACATGTTTAAATTTCAAATTTAAACTGAAATTTCAGCTTCATTAACAAGGCTACTCAAAAATGGTTTTAAAAAAATAAAACTTCCTTCACTAAAATTCGAACACCAGCCTTGCACCTCAAACGCTTAAGCCTCAACCGCTAAGCCACAACTCATCTTGTTATCAATCAATCAAATATACTCTTTTACCCAAGTATCAAACAATTCCATGAAGACTTTATTCATATCAAACTACAAGGACAATACCACCAAACGTTATTCAACAAGAGTCTAATAAGGACTAGAAACTGAACTATAAAATAGTTCGGGCTCCGAAGCATAAATAATCCAAACTCAGGGACCAACAATAAAAATACTGAAAATAGAGGGTCTTACATGATGGATGTGCTGATCTAAGTGGCCGAGTTCACTGTTCCGTTGGGCTTTGTCGTTCCTGACATGGAAGAGGATGAATATATTCCTATCATCTTGGGATGACCCTTCTTGAATATAGGTGATGAACATATAAGTGTGCGTCAGTAAACGTAAATATTCTAGCAAGACTGTGAGTTAAGTCGATGTTAAGGTATACGTGAATGTTTTGGCGGACACGAAGAGATGGAGATCTAAAGCCTTGTGGTCCTTATAGAGAAACGAAATCCTTGACTTCTAAAATCATTTTTTGGGGCATCTCATTCCTTCTTGAGATGTTACTAGTTCGTTGACAACGATCACACCTTTCCACAAATGCTCTACTATCTTTGAAGATAGTAGGCCAATAAAAACCACTTTGGAGGACTTTAGCTGCAGTCCTCTCACCAGAAAAATGGCCTCCATATTCGGAGCCATGGCAATGCCATAAAATAACCTCAAACTTTTTTTATGGAACACACCTTCTAATGATCCCATCGGAGCATTCTCTAAACAAATAAGGTTCATCCCAGAAAAAGAATTTGGCATCATGCAGAAAAATTTTCTTTTGTTTCCAAGTCAAATCAGATGGAAACAACCCTACAGCTTTAAAATTAGCTAAATGTACATACCAGGGTGCTATCTCTTGAATAGCTAAAAGCTTTTCATCTAGGAACTCCTCTTGAATAGGAATTGGGCTAGAGTTCCCCCCTTCAAGTCTTGACAAATGGTCTGCTACACCATTGTCTTTTCCTCTCCTGTCCACAATTTCAAGATCAAACTCTTGCAAGAGTAAGATCCATCTGATCAACCTGGGTTTGGCTTCCTGCTTAGCAAACAAGTACTTCAATGCAGTATGGTCAGTATGCACAAAAATTTTAGAACCCAAAATGTAAGGTCTGAATTTGTCTAAAGCATAAACTACACTCAACAACTCCTTTTCAGTTGTAGCGTAATTTCTTTGAGCTTCATTCAAGACCTTACTGGCATAAAAATCACATGCAAAACTTTTCCCTTTTTCTGACAAAGAACAGCCCCTATTGCATTATCACTAGCATCACACATTATTTCATAAGGCAAATCCCATTAGGGAGCAATAATGATAGGGGCTGAAACAAACTTTTCTTTTAACAATTAAAAAGCAGCCAAACATTCATCATTAAAGATAAAAGGAGCTTCTTTTTCAAGAAGGTTTGTCATAGGCTTAGCAATTTTAGAAAAATCTTTTATAAAACGCCTATAAAAACCCGCATGACCAAGAAAGCTTCTTATGCTTTTAACGTTGGTGGGAGGAGGTAGATTTTCCATAACTTCTGTTTTAGCTTTATCTACCTCATTCCCTTTTTCAGAAATCTTGTGCCCAAGCACAATGCCATCCTTTACCATAAAGTGGCATTTTTCCCAATTAATTACCAAATTCTTTTCTTGGCACCTAACTAGAATCCTTTCTAAATTGTCCAAACACTTGCCAAAGTTAGGGCCATATACTGAAAAGTCATCCATGAACACTTCCATACATTCACCAATTAAATCATAAAAAATAGCAAACATACATCTTTGAAAGGTTCCGGGTGCATTACACAAACCAAAATGCATTCTTTTGTATGCAAAAACCCCGAAGGGACAAGTAAAAGCAGTTTTCTCTTGATCCTTAGGATCTACAACAATTTGATTGTATCCTGAATACCCATCCAAGAAACAGTAAAATTCATGCCTGGCTAACCTGTCAAGCATTTAGTCAATGAAAGGAAGGGGAAAATGATATTTCCGGGTGACAGAATTTAGCCTCCGGTAATCTATACAAACCCTCCATCCAGTTACCTTCCTGGTGGGGATTAACTCATTGTTCTCAATGGTAACCACTGTAATTCCCCCCTTTCTGGGAACTGCTTGAACGGGACTAACCCATTCACTATCAGAAATAGGATAAATGTGTTAGATTCAAACAATTAAATGAGTTATTATGTTTTGATAATCAACAATTTCTTTAAAGGTTTAATATCATTAGAGATAGAATTCCTAACACAGTCAAATTTCTCATATCCAGGAATATCTATCTACTGGAAGCACTGAATGAATCTCAAGCATTATCAAGAGAATCAGTCTGCTAGGAGAAATCATCCGTTCATCACTACATACATCCTGAAGGAAATGTTGTCAAAGACATACAAAGAAAGCATTCATGTGAAGACAGTCTGGTGACTCACGGAAGATAAAGCAGTGACTTCAAATAGCAAACATCCTTTTCGAAGACACTCTATCAGCTATGCACTCTCAAGTAAAAGTCCAATTCAAGAAGCTGAAACAGTCCAGTGCCCGAACCAACAATGATCAACAGGAAGATTGTTTCATCTAAAGCTGAAGGAATATGACAAATCATGAAGAAACACCTCTAGCTTTGAAGCTTCTCTAGAATCATATAAAGAAGTTGTACATCAACTCATTCAAATGGAGAACTTCAGTGGAAGCAAAAGAGGAGGAAAGATTCAGTCTTCTACAAGTCAAGAATATTCTCAATCTCAAGAAGGACTGAATGAAGAAAGAACGTCTGCCAATGCAACCTACTCAGTAACGGAATTCTGAATATTATATGGGGACTGCGTCAACCAAATCATAATGAAGAATTTGTTAGTCTAGATAGCAACCTGAGAGGGGGGGGTGAATCAGGTTTACCTGATTTTCGCCTTGATACCTTCTTACTTTCAAGATGAATGTAAATGCAAACGTTTGCAGCGGAAATAAGCGTTGCTTGAAAGTAAAGATGAAGGGTAGAAGAATTCACACACAGAAATTTATCCTGGTTCACCTTCTATCCACCGAAGGCTACGTCCAGTCCCTCAAGAAAATCCCTTGAGGACTTTTCCACTATTGATAAAAATCTCTTACAAGTTCTTACACCAAGTACCTTAAGAATTTCTATCAATCACCTGTGAATGTATACCACTTTCAACAGCCCCTGAAAGCACACCACTTTCAGTTCCTGAAAGTAAACCACCTTCAGACCTTGAAGGCTAGATCACCTTCAATCAACACCCTGAAAGTACACCACTTTCAGTAACAACAACCCTTCACTGAGACCCACGGTGAATACTCAATCTACCAGAAATAGATGAAGAAGAGTTTACAATTTGGCTGTATCAATCCTTTAACATACAAGCGTATTGATCATGAGAATTATGCTTTAAGGCTCTTAAGCATAATAAGATTCTGAGTTCCTCAAGATATGAACAACTAGAGTGTTCTCTTAACAATGAAGATCATGAACTCAGAATTTAGGCTCTTTGAAAGTTTAAGTATCAAAAGACTTAATGAATGAACTATTTTGGCAAAGCTTTGGCCTAATGATGTATTCTCATGTGTTGTTTGTTTCTGGACTCAAATGGACTTTATATAGGCATGAGGAAACGTCCTTGAACCAATTCAACCCTTCCCAAAAGGTTTGAGACACAATGGTTCATGAAAAGATGCAACTTTTCGAGCATGTAATCGATTACATTACTTAGGTAATCGATCACACTGAAAGCCGTTGCAGTTTGAATTTCAAATTCAAACATGTAATCGATTACAAGCAAGAAGTAATCGATTACTTGCCTAGGTGTAATCGATTACCAAAAAATTGAAATCGATTACACTTAAGTCCAATATCCAGAAACTTGAACTTTTAAGATCGGCTTGAGTTTTTCTACTTCTTTTAACTTATGAAAACATTAAACTTGATTAGCTTAGATGTTTTAAGGAGCCTTTATGCTTTGAGAAGCCTTTAGAAGCATAACTCACCTAAACTAAGACTTCTAGGTAAATGTTGAACTATATAGCACTGTTTCCTCTAAGTCTTCTTTTCTTCTTTTTGCCGATGAGTTTGTCGTCATCAAAACCTCAGCCAGGGTCAGGAGCAAGACCTTCTTCACAGAATTCGTCCGCTCAAGCATCAGAATGCGCCAAAGGTACAAATGTCAAGAGGTGTGCATTACGAGGATATTAGTTCAACAGAAGCATTAAAGAAATTATTCATTTAGCTCTGAAAGAGTTCATCCAGAATAATTGCTTCTTGGATCAAAAGACGTCTACCTCGTCTGCATATTAAATAAAGCACTGGAAATAGCAGAAATAAGAAAGGGACACAATTAATACAATATTCCTTGGTCCCACTGCTTTTCTACTTTTCCTCAAATCAAGCTGACATCGCGGAATCAACGGCAAGAATCTCTGAGCACTGTACTCATTCAATAGTCGAAATTCTAATATTTGACCAGAGAATTTGATGGGCACTAGCTGGCACGCATTGGGGTATAATGGTCAAAACAAATACCACAGCTGGAATTCCTGGCATTAAATACAGAAGACATAGCTCAAGGCTACTTGCTCAAATGGAGCCAGACGATGTCAACCCAGGAAAATCAATGCTTCGCAAATCGTGTCTCAGACTTGCTGAAAATGCAGAATTAGCCGTTACTCACAGCAGAGGAAGAAGGAGCACTAACATACAGGTTTTCTCTCCTTCCGTGGAAGAAGAACGAAGATCTACAACTGAAGATATATATAGAGAATCCTGCTTCCGTAGCAACTTGGAAACTTAGACTCAAAATTTCATATCTCAACTAAGTTTTGCCCAAAGAACCAAGACATCATTGGTTCCAACTCAAAACGCTTCAAGCTAACCTTTACCTGAGTTGAGTTGCTCATGTGTGTGAAAAATTTATAGAGTGTTACTCTCATCTCAACCATCACACACAACCTAAAACAGAGAACCCAAATACCCATCCTCTCTGTAAACCTGAATTTCATTGCTTCTACCCACTCTTATTGAAGAGAACTATGGTAGAAAAACCAAACCTTGTAAAAGGTATCAGGAGGAGTCCTGCAGAATACTAGTAAGGAGAAGTCCTGACAATACTTGTAAGGAGGAGTCCTCATAATACTTGATAGGAGAAGTCCTTACAATACTTGTTGGGAGAAGTCCCTGATAATACTTGTACTATTTGTTTAAATAGTGGAAAATCTTGGTGAAGCCGAGGACTGGATGTAGCCCTGTCGATTATGGGGGTGAACCAGGATAAAAATCATGCGTGCTTTACTTTTCATGTTATGTTATATTTTCCGCTGCATACATGCATGTTTTCCTAATGAATAACTCTCTTTGAAAACCAATAATTAACGTTTATTATCGAAAGAAGTTTTCAAAAATAAGTCACACAATTCAAACCCCCCATTTCTTGTGTGTTTCTTGCACCTTCAATTGGTATCAAAGCCTAACCGCTCTGGAAATAACTAACATCTTCACAGATGTAGAGCATAAAGATCTATGGTAATAGATGTTCTCTTCAAATAAAAGCAACCATGATCCAAACAACATTGCAGGAACATCTCAAAGAAACAAGCTCAAGAAAGAAGTGAACAGGTCAAAGGGAAGCTATTCACACATAGCTTGAAGAATTGCAGAAGACTCCACATCCATTCAAGAAGAGCAAGCGAGTGAAAACCATGGTTTTCCAACACAGTTCATATATAGTCTAATTAATGATGGATCTTCTAGCAAATTTGTGAAATGATCAAGCTCTTCTTCAAGAAAAGAGAAAACGTATCTTCTTCATGATTGAAACAACCATATCTGAAGATTGAAGATAGACGACACATCATGTGACCACACAACAAGAAATGGAAATGAGGTAACTATGAACTTATAACTAAGTATCTGCATTTATTACTCTCTTACCCTTCATGTCACACACATTTTAAATAAATAAAGAAGGTATGAAAGAAAAAAGCTGCAGATTATATTCTAGTGTTCCTCCTTCATACAACTGAGATAAATTAGAATTGGTTCAAACATATATCCTCTCAGGGAAGCAAAGTACATGAGAATCAAGCCTTTATTGCCATATCATATTTGCATAAATTAATGTACTATCCTGAAGAATTAGTATCATGTACACATATACATGTACATTTGCTTGAAGTTTTAGAAGTTATCTTACTCTGACTATGATGATAATCTCAATCATAGGAATATAAAACTAACCCTCTAGACCCAAAGGAATATGGGTACCAAAAAGTCTACAATAATCACTAATGTAGGATCTTACAACAAGAGAACATATCTGCTACAATATTGATCAACAAAAGCTGATCAATCATTAAGTCCAAGAGAAGCAAAATTCAGCTTATGAAGTGCGACAAAAACAACCCCCTGTTTCAAAGGAATATATTTTCGCACTCATTAACAGCAATTGCAGGTGGCACAATGACAAGGGTTTCACGAAGTCAACGCCAATTGCCACATTGACTAAAAGCAAAAAGTAGAGGATATGCCAGATGAATACATTCTGTCCCTGTCCGGTGAAAGCTTACAAATATCTATGCGATAATTTGTCAGATGGACACCTTTTTCAGTCCTATCCTGATATCTTCCCAACTCTGGAAGAACATTGTTAGATTCAAGCTCATTTGTTGGTCAAATTGAACCATCCGTGTTCAATAATTCAATCCGCAAATCAAAACATCACTTATTTGAAAGAAGGTGATAATAAGGCTATGCCTTGTACTGCAAAGCACAAAAAATTATGATAAGTCCTTCACAGGGAGTATTCCTAACATACTTATATCTGTTGAATAAAGAACACACAAACTCTACCACTCATGGGCAATAGAATAACTAGAAGGTACTGATAGCCACACCGCAAGTGCACGGTTGATTATCGTGTAATAAAAATATCGAACCCAAGGGATAGGATTCCTATTATTATAATATCTAGTACTTGTGTAGAAAAATTAAAAGATGAATATTTGATATTGATTTTAGAACTAGCAAGAAACAATAGCATAAAAATATAAGAAATAGAGATGATGAGAATTAAGTTCTTGGGTTGATTTATATAGTCTATAGATATGCTAGCAAATTCCTATTTTAATTTCTGAATTTTAAGTCCAATTTCATGATGCTATAGCCTAGAATTTCTACAAGTTAATGATCTTAAGAAATGTAGAACTTTCTTCCTAATTACTAAATCCAAGATCTTGTAATTTAGTTAACCAGAAAAGAAGATGAAGAATGAATTCGGGCCAACATAAAGCTACGTCTATCCTAATGATCTTTAGAGATATATACTTATAGCCTTTTTTATTTCCTAGTTCCCTTACTACTTACCAAATGATCTTATGACATAAGTAATAAGCAAAACTTCTTGTGTACAGCAAGATAATATTAAGAGCAAAGAAATAAAACATGAAAGGAATTATTATTCAGAAATGTAGAAAAAGACTAGAACATAAACTATAAACTACTACAACCCAAGAAACTTAAAAATAATTAGCCAAGCATGGCTAAAAGAGTCATCGAATTACCCTAGATAGGAGCTCAAGTATGGCTTCCCACAATTCCTAGGAACAATGATCTTTAAGGAGGAAAGAAGAACACTTGTTGTATTCTGAATAGGTGTCTTACAAGTGAAGAAAAGCTCCCTATTTATAGCAAAAACCTGACCTCCAGCGCTTGAGCGCTGGCATTCCCAACGCTTGGGCGTTGGGATGCATTAAAAACCAACGTGCAGAAATAGGCCCAGCGCTTGAGCGCTGGCTTCCAACGCTGCAGCACAGGGTACAACCTCTGACTCACATCCTAGTCAGAGGTCCAGCGCTTGAGCGTTGGAACTTCCAACGCTGCAGCGCTGGCACGAACACTGGCAGCTTCTTCTTGGATTCCTTTCTTCTTCAATGGTGGAATTGATTGGCTTAATTAGGCTCATTCAGCCCCTAATAAGTTCTGAAACTCCTTCCTTCCACCATTAATCCTTCAAACCTTATTTTACATGTGCTCAAATCAAAGAGAGTTGCTTCACATTCTTCAATTCCACTATAAGTCCTTTCTTTGGTAGAACTTCAATTCTGGCCCTTTGACTCCTTCAAACTTCACTTTTCATCCTTCACTCTTGAACCTTTACACTTTGATCCTTTATTTCCTGAAACTTTACAAATCGGTCCCTGGACAAAAATGATAACTATACCAGCTTTTCCTAAAAATATAAAATAGCTATAAAAATTCCTAAAAATATAAAATAAAGTTAGAAAAACAAATAAAATCTAATCTATATGCAAAATGCAAAATAAATATAAAATCTATGTAAAAATAATAAAAATCCTATATGTGACTCAAAAAAATAAAATAAAAAAACTAAAAACACCCTAAAAACATCATATAATATCCACTCATCAGGTACTAATGAAGTTCTTTGGTAAAAGAACTCTTTACTGATGTGTGCAGAACAAAAGATATATGATTGCAGGATGAGAGTAAAGTGACTGAATGTGCGAAGCCAGACGATCACTCAAGAAGACAACGTCTAACTCGAATGGAGTCTGCCGCCAAAAGTAATTGAATCAAGAATTGGTCACTGTCTGGTGATTAATTAAGCAACATCCAAGCGAGAACGTCTGAGAATAACTGAAAGGACACGATCAGACATCCACGACACCCACGACACCCACGTCTGGGTTATTGGTAAACAGCTGTATCGTTTCATATGCTAAAAAGTTCTCAACACGCATTAAATTTTTCAACTGCCATGACTGCACATTTAAAGACCTACATTTAATGCGCGTGATATGATCATTATCTCACATCACTACAGAACTAATCATTTCTACATCTAAACCAAGTAAAACTGTTTGCATTCTAATTAAACTTAACAAAAAGAACTTGAAAGAAGAAGCCTCACACTTGCAACTCACGTACTTGCATCCGAACTCTTTGCTATCTTCTGCTTGTTCTTTTGCTATCTCTAACCTTCCTTTGCAGAACTCTCCAATGGCGTCTAAGAAACATATTGTTACCACTTCTGAACTAACCTCTGCACAACAAGAGATAATCACTAGAAGGAATAAAAACATTGCTGCGAACAGAAAAGAACAAGAAGCACTGATTGGAAAGCAGAAGGTGTTGAACTTGGGAGAAAAGGAACTTGTGTCTCCAAGGTATCTTGATCTTAACATGTACAAGTACGCAAGACTAGCAGGGATGGATCTTGTACTGTTTCAAGATTGGGCCAACCTCATGAAAATCTCGGCAACCACGACTATCAAACCCATAGTCAAAGAGTTCTTTGACTGTGCAATCAAGAAAGGATCAGTCATCATCAAGTCCAGATGCATGAGAGCTGTCACAAATGTTTCTCCACGAGACGTTGCTGTAACCTTGGATGTCAAGGTAAATGAAGGGGTAAAATACAGGCCAAAATGGGAATTATCTGCACCCAACCCAGATTGCATTTGGAAACTGGATCCGAAGGTTCACGGAACTAACTTCAACAACCTGATTGACGAGTGCAAGTTCCCTTTCACCGTTCTGAGCAACGTAGTGATACCAAAGGAAGGTTCTTGTGACTCATTGGACAAGCTATCCCATTGGGCCCTGTATCAAATGGTGAACATGCAAAAGATTAATCTTCCTTATTTAATCTTCAATCACATCATCAACAGACTGGAAAGCCTTGAGACAAATCTTCCATATGGCGCTCTTATTTCCGAAATGATGAGAAAGAAGAAGCTCGTTGACAAGCTGAAGGAACAGAGAGAGTTTATTATCCACGATTACAGGTTGCTGATAAAAATCAGACTGTTGCCCTGGTATCTCAGAATCACACATGTTCACCTTTTGCATCTCCCTTATGCTTTTGGGCAAATCATCGAGTTTCTTGGTCAGGTCATCAAGCTGTTGCTGAAGAAGCTTGTTTTGGGCCAACATAGCATCATTGAATCCAAGTTCTAAGACTCCTGCTTTCCTTGCTGGTCCTCTGGAATGTTGGCTTTGTTGGTCATTCAAAGCCATAGCCTCTATGATATTCATCGCCTCCGTTGGAGTCTTTGACATCAGTGATCCACCAGCAGTGGCATCTAGAATGAGCTTGCTTTGTTGATGCAACCCATTCCTAAAGATGTGAACTTGGGTCCTTGCATCAAAACCATGATTTGGGCACTTCCGGCACAAGGACTTGTATCTCTCCCAAGCCTCACATAGGCTTTCACCTGTATCTTGAGAAAAAGTAGAAATAGCAGTTTTATAATCCATATATTTAAGGTCAATGGAAAAATCCTGAGGAACACTGCTTCCTCCTCAGTAGGCCTCATTCCTGCTGTGCCACAGAGTTCATAGAACTTGGTGAGATGGTTGTAAGGATTCTAATGATCTAACCCCGCGAAAGGGTTAGCATACATCAGCTACACCAGTCCTGTCTTCATCTCTGGGGCTCTCTCATTATCAGCACCTCTACCAATCCTGATCATGTTCCTGGGTGTGAAATTGACGAATCCAGGATTGGTATCTTCACCTCCACCATTTCCGTTTTGGTCTGCCATGTCTAGCTGAGCTTGGATTGGTGAAGATGTTGATGGGGTGGAAGTATCCTGCTCTTGTCTTAACTTAGCTAGCTGCTTCCTTTTCTTTGTCTTGCTGTTATTCCGCCTTGCTGTAGCTTCGATTTCTAGGTCGAAAGCAAGTTCCTCAACTGGTGTTTTACCTCGCATAAACAAAGATCAAAAGCAACCTAAACAGAAGTGTTAGACCGCAGATAAAAGGAAAATAAAAACAAAAATATTCACAAATGCTTAAACAAGCAAAACTAAATCAATGCAAACTCAAACAACGCTGCTCCCCGGCAACGACACCATTTTGTTAAAAGGGTTTTTACGTCTTTTAATAAAAACCAATACTGGAGCTGCGTCCAAACCTCTTTTAAGATTCAATCGCAGTATAGTACGGGTGTTATCGATCCACAGAGAGCAACTGAGTAAGAGTTCCGTTCTTTAGTCAAGAAGTTAAGCAGAAAGAAAATAGAAGGTGTTTGTTTATAAAACTTGTGTTGAAGAGCATGAAATTAAAAAGTAAAGGTTGGATAGATAAACAGATTAGGAAAACAGTTGGATTATGGTTTCGCACTTCATTATTCAGGATTTGTCTTGTTCTTGATTACAATCACTTAAAACCTTTAATTCACTCTCACCAAATCTTAACTAACTCACATATTCCTAGTATGAGAAGTTGATTCAGTTACTTTCCTAATTGTCGCTTCCACAGGCAATTAATCAAAGCAAACTGTAAACATGCAGGCGTTAAAGAACTAGGTGATCTAACGCTATTCCTAGCAAATTAGCTTCGCCTAGATTAAACAGTTTATGTCAGATTAATGGAGTAGCTTCCACATACAAGATTAATCTCAAATCAAATGATAGGTGATCAAACTAACATAAGAAATAAAAGCAAAACTGTTCAATTGAAATTAAAGATAGAAAGTAAACAAAGAAACAATCAAAATCCCTTCAAGATGAAGTACTACGCCAAAATCCAACTAAGAGAGAGCTTAGTTATCCATGGGATGGAAACTAGCTAGCTTACAAGGAGAATCAATAGAAACTAGGATGACGGCGACGTCGCGGGATGCAACCCACAACTCCGGCGAGGTTCCGAGCATCCGTTGATGGAACTCCTCTTCTTCTTCTCAATCTCGAGCTCTCTCTCACGTCTAGGGTCTGTTCAGGGGTGGCTAGGGTTGAAAGAATACCCAAAACATGCCAAAAACGTGATTTTATACATTCTGGTCGCCGCAGGGGCGCTTAGCGCCCCCGACGGGCACTTACCCTGGGCCTGGGCTCTGGATGCTCAGCGGCTTAGTGGAGGCGCTTAGCGCCATGATTCCTTGTTCTGGGTGCTTAGCGCACTGGGGCGGCGCTTAGCGCCCAAAGTCTTGATTTCTTCAGATTTTCTTCAATTCTTTGCATCTTTTGGGTCCTGAAACATGTGAAAAACACATCAAAAACACAAGAAACATATTTTAAAGCTTAGGATCGCCTTACTCTTTTATCTAACCAAAAACTCTATAAAACAAGGGTGTTTTACAATGAAAAACCATGATAATTGCCATTAAAAACATATTAAAACTAACAACAATTTGGCACTTATCAATCACTAGGACTACACATTACTTAGTCGCGTTTTTGAAGTTGGAAAGGACAACGTGAACCTCCCTGTACAACAATCTGCTAATTGAACCAAGTCGTACAACAATGTGCGTTATGTTAGTTTGATAGGGACCTTCGTGAAACTAGTTTGAACCCAAAAATCCTTAGAGTGTGTTTGGATGGAGAAATGTGGAAATACAAGGAATTTTAAATGCAAGGGAATTCAATTGATTCAATTGAATTCCCTTGATTTTCAAATTCCATTGTTTGGATAAAATATTTAAATTACATCAATTGTAAAATTCTTTGTTTGGGTAGTGTAAATAGAATTTCCTTTCTTTAAGTTGTTTTTAATGAAATAATGAAAAACTTTATTTACAAAATCTAAATAATAAAATTTTTAATAAATTTTTTATTTTTTCATTTATTAAAAAATGATCATAAAATGAAAAATTATAAAACTTAATTAGAAATAATTAACTTAACTTACATCGTAAATTCAAAAGTAATTTTTTTTCCAACCAAGAATAGCAAACTAACTATATAGAGCAATGAGTTTCATATGCTTAAAATAATTTTACATTCAAATATTTCATATCAATAGCTTGAAAAATAAGCTATACAAATAAAAAAATAGAAAATAATAGTCACAATCAATGCATAAAAGTCACAATGTAGTCTTTCTTCCTCTCCATTGGAAGAGCTTTCAAAATCTCTAACTTATTCTTACATTCAGCAGAAGCAGCATACATCATATGAATATGGATACAAGAGTAGAGTAATATCAGGAGCCAATACCTCTGCAACAAACTGTGGCCCAAGAGCTGAACCTCCAATTCCCATAGACAATTCTAGGAAAAGAAAAGCTTCTTTCAAAGGAAAAGCAAAAGAACCTTCAAACTATTCCAATCCTACCAAGCTTCTTTCAAAGACAAGCTATTCTTTTTAATCCATGACCCATCAATGTCTTTCTTATTAAACAAAGAAGGAATATCAAAGCATTAGGTGCACAACAGTAGAAGCATTTGACAATTAGGAATAACAAGAAAGTTAATACTGATATTGCAATAAACAATCTCTCATACAGGAATTTTATGAAGTTCTACCAAGATGATTAATACAAGGTCTATCATTGAATTTTATGAGCCAAGAATGTTTTTTCAAAAACAAATAATGAATGCCAAATGCTCAAATGGCAATCACAGTGATGAAATTGTGAGCATCAGATGACTGTATAAAAGATTACAAACTGTAAATGTGGAATTAAATGTGGAATTTATATGAGACACAGAACAACAAATAAATAAGGAACTGAAAAGAGAGCATTAAAACAAATTGTAATGTAAATCCAACCAAACTCAAAAGAGAGCATTAGAGCTTTTGGTGATCTTCTTTGGCTTCTTGCTACTAGACTCATCTGAATGATCATCAATAATGAACTAGCCAAGGTAGTGACGATTGGGGGAAGATTAGTCATATCAAATGGATATATATATATATATATATATATATATATATATATATTGATGGCGACTTAATATCATGAAGTAGAAGTTCTAATATCAATCTTAATATCAATTTATGCATATGGTTTTGGCATATCAATCTTAATTCTGGCATTGACAGATTTAAGACTAACTTAAATTTGCCATTGCTCTTAAAAATATCCAACAAAGTGAGTTTATTTTAATCAGGATGAGTTTATTTTAATGAGGAAAATGGCCCATGAATGATGCATAAGGCAACCAATGAAATATGAAATTTTCTTTCTATACTCAAATTAGTTTTTTTTTTTGATAAGCCAAAAATTTGAATTAAAGGGAGTACAAGAGGTACTCCAACCCAGAATACAATGAAAAAAGAACAAGTGCAATAGCACCAAACTACCCACAATAACTGAAATACAGGAAGAACAAATCTAGGAGAACAACCCAAAATCAAATTAAACTGTGAACAGACCAAATATATCTTAAATCAAGCTGACTCTACATGTAGCAACTATCTCTGTCAAGCTTGTTGCATAGACAGAGCCATAGACCATCGCCCAATCTTCCTTTTCCTGAATAAATAACCTCCATGTCATGTCTAGCATTCCATGCTCCTTCCTCTAGATATCCCTGCCAATCTTGCCCTGTCTTTGTGACAACTTTATTTATTAAAACCAAACGTGGCATCTGCTAGTGATGGAAGTGAATAAGTATACCAATAGCAACAAACAGCCATCTAATTCCAAGACCATAATATGAAATAAGGATCAACATAGTGATGCAATTAAACCCACTAGTTCAACCTACACCCCACTGCACTAGTTCTATACTCAATTTAGTATCTGCAAACAAATTAGTATTCCATTAAAAATTCAAACTAGTAGCAAGTACAGGATACTGGATATTCAGTTGTTGAAATTACAAGGATTGAAGTAGGGAAAGAAGGAAAAGAAAAAATAAAGACTCAATAATATAAGAGATATTTATTTGATTTTGATGTGCTAAAAAGAACACTGCTAAATCCACTGTGGCATGAGAAGAAAGCCACTCAGTGTTATCTTAGTCCATGAGAAGAACAGTGCTAACTCACACTCACAATGGCAAAACAGAACAATAATAAAAAGATATATGGCTTACATTCCAGCTTACAAACTACATCCACTTGAACAAATTTATAATGTGCAGCCAACACCTGCTGTGGGAATTTCACTATTCCAAAAGTAGGCAAATCTCTATAAGCACTCAACCTACATCACATTCACAAATTCGCAATCACCAATGTAGTTCATGTTCATCATTCAGTCACAAGGGCCCATAAAAACCATAAATCAAACCCACAATGAGAATAGACTTGGGACCAAAAAGCAACACCCACAAATCACACCAAACACACTGTAAATTGATTCAGGAAACGTAGCAAAACAGCATCACATAAGGAAGGGGAAAACATCCTAGTAAATTGATTCAGGAACCAGAACATACAACATACAGGCCTAAAACATTAGAGGGGGGAGAAGAAAGGAGGGACCAACCGAAGTAGTGGTACATACGGCGGCGACGGTGAAGCGAGACAACGACGGCGGCACTGGTGTCGAGCGGAGAGGGAGGAGCAGCGGCGACGGCAGAACCCTGAACGGCGAGGGAGAATCGATGGCGGTAGAGCCTCGGACGAAATGGGAGGAGTGAAAGCGACGATGGGGCCTCAAATCGGAGAGGAGCAGCGACGGCTTGGAGCGGTGACGACGGCGGCAGAGATCAGAGACGGAGGAAGGTGAAGAGCGAGACACAAGCGAGAGGCACAGAGAGAGAGAGAGAGAACGAGCGAGAGAGAACGAGGGATTTTCAGAATTCCTACAGTTATGAGAGGATTCTAATTACCTCACTTTTAGCCAATCAAAATACCCTGTTTAATTTCCTAGAATTTGAAGAATCCTTCATTAGTGATATCCACACAGGGTATTTTGCAGGGAAGTATTTTAAATCCCCTCAAAAAATACATTACCCTCAAATAATACTCCATCCAAACAATCTCTTAGAGAATTCTGAAAGATTTAGGAAACTGGCACCCAAAAGTAATGACGGAGAAGGAGAAATAAGGTGTAACTTGGTAAGTACGAAGCTTCATTTAGGAAATTCGAGCGTCAAGAAGTCAAGTTTACAGAAGAAGGACGTCAAAATACACGTCGGAAACCTATGTGAGTTAGAAAAGGAAAGGGCTGAGAGTTCAAATGACAGCTATCTTACTAAAAATTTAGTATCATGACCCCACTCCCAGTGCAAAGAACCAAGAATTGAGCCATCAAATCACAAATAGAGTGGTATGTAACCGCATAAAAGTCACTTGTTGCCTTGAATATCGACGGTGAAATCTCATACGAAGGAGAAATAAGAAGGGACTGAAGAGGTTCGGAGTGAGAAAATGTGGTCAGTAAGGCTTCATAGGTTAAGTTTGAAGTCTTAACTACATGAAGTTTTCATTTCAGAAGCCACGTAAAGCAAACTATAGGGCTTTGGAAGTCATTAGTGATGTGACTTTCAAGGGACAAACCTCTGCACTCATGCCTTTTCACAAAAAAAATCATGTACTTAAGGGGAATCAAATACAACAACCATACACACTAGCTCCTGTCAGAGTGATGATCTTTTGAAATCACTACTGCTAAGTTGTTCCCTTCAATAGTTTAAAGTCATAGAGACTAATTATTCATGTTGAATGAGAATATTTAGAATCTCTTTATGATTAAGGAGTCACTTATTCCTCAAGTATTATTGATAAGTTGAAACAAATTCTATCCCGCTCCCATCAAAACACATATTCGTGCTAATGAGAACTCATTTTTCCTCATTCTGAAAAGTTTAATCGTTGATCAAGGAAGTAGTCCCAAATACTAGATCCATCTTTCACCTTGTATTTTTCCTAATGTTGTTGTGCCATTTAAAAATTTCTTGAAAAATTATTTGAACTTTGCTCGAGAACCGATGTAGCACATTCGTACCAATTCCAAACTTCAGCCGACGATTACCATCTTCGTGATTCTTCCTTATTAATCCGAAGCAACCCTTTGAACTTCTTGTTTTTTTTTTATAAGCAAATAATGTATTGATAAGGAGCACAAGGGGTGCCCAACCCAATACAAAAGAAGCACAGTACAGAGATTACACCTCATAGTGAGGACAGGAAGAACTTATTGAACCCAAACCAAATCATTTTATACGCGTGCACTTGCAATCACAATACCAACCTAAAAGAAACAGAAGCAAATACTTGGTAGCTTTTCCTCTTGTAATACATAAAACAGTATTTCCAGCCACAAACCTATAGGAATCTTGTTAAGCTTAGCTTAGCTTTAATAGGTGAGCAATGGTGGCCAGCAGCACGCATGCTGTAATTGTAAGCCATGTGGGATGCCTCTCATCACGATTCTGATATGCTTAATCTGATCAAGCACCAAGCAACAGAAATTCAGCCCTGTTTAATGTTATTACCCCTCAAATAGTTCCCAAGCAATAAATTGGGTTAGCTAACCACTCATAGAGGGAGCATTTAAAAGACTTCATTTTGGCGGAGATCCATTTCCATGCTCTAAACTGTGCCAATTCCATCACAAGTTCTGCATCTGCATTCGCTTGGCGGAAGACAATTGCATTCCTATGGAGCCAAATGGACCAAGTGACTGCCAACCATATTGCTAACAGTGCTTGCCTCTGTTTCTGATTCCATGACCCATAGTCGTGTTGTAAGAAGTGCATCCAGCAGGAATTAGGCACAGTCGTTACTGTTCCCAACCATCTATAGCACCTTTTCCATATCCGGGAGGGAAACGGGCACACCAGTAAAAGGTGATCTACGGATTCAGGCTCCAAGGAACACAGGGGGCAAATCAATCCCACTCCTTCTGGTACGATTCGCCTCTTATGAAAATTGGTCCTTGTTTGAATCCTATCTCTCAGCACCCTCCAATCGAAAGTCGTAATATTTGAGGGAACAACAGCACTCCACAATCTTTTAAACACCTCGAATGGTTCAGCATCAACCAAGCCCGTCAAGAACTGATACGCCAACCTCACCGTGTAGCCTCCTTCATTGCTACACTTCCATATCCACTCATCTGCTACCCCTTTCCTTAATATTGCTGAGTTTAGAAGATCTTCAAGTTCCTCCACCCACTGCACTTCTCTTTCCAACAGCTGTCGTCGCCAAGAGAACTTCCACTTCCAATTTTCATTGTTCCACGTACCCATCTCAGCAATCCGACACTGTTTATGAACAGCTAAATTAAAACAACCTGGGGTACTTGACTGCAAGGGTAGTCTGACAAATCCATGGCTCCTTCCAGAATATGATTTCATTACCTTCCCCCATTTTCCTTTGCAAACATAGATCGAACCAGCAGCAATTTGGATCCGTGAAGCAGGTACTCAGGATATCTTTCCACCACTGAGACATACGGTTAGTTATGACTGGCATTTCCCCCGCTCTTGGTATTGCATACTTCAACCGCAGCACCCTACACCATAGATTTTCAGATTCATGAAGGATCCACCATCTCCATTTACCTAGCAAGGCCTTATTAAACAGTCGCCAAACCTTTAAGCCGAGGCCTCCCAACTCCTTTGGTTTGCAGACATCCTCCCATTTAACCCACGACACTTTACTTTGATCCTCTGACCCTCCCCAAAGGAAATTTCGCATTATCCTTTTGCACACCTTAAGTACCCTTTGAACTTCTTGTGAAAGTTATCATCAATCTAATTGTGCTAGATCAAACTCGGACGAGTACACCTAAACTCTCAACTCTTGTTTACTTATTTGGACCAAAACAAAGCATATACTTCGACATCTTGGCCACCTATTCTTAGCACCTAGTGCATTGAAGCCATCAAATGTCCTACGAGACAACAATAATTGACATAAGAATGTCTCAGGGCTATTGCAAATCCAAATGAGGGTGTAAAATCCTTTAAGTTATTCCTATTTTTCGATTTGAGTTTGAATTTCGAGGATGAAATTCCTAAAAGGGGGGAAGAGTGTAACATCCTCGATTTCACCAGCTTAGATAATGAATATGTTAAATGATAATTAATACAAATTATTAAAATAAGATGAATATTTGAAAGAAATGTTATTTTATTATATTTCTATTAACATGATAATTTCATAAATTTTAGGAATAATGCCATTGAATTAAATAAAAGAGGTGATTTGAGGATGTGGGAGTGTGAGTATAAGAGTGTGTGTGCGTGGGCGAGCGTGGGCTTGTGTGTGTGTGTGCGCGCGTGTGCGTGTGCATGTGTGAGCGAGAGAGATTGTGAGTGTTGTATGACAAGGAAAAAACGGTAGTGTGTTATAGAGAGGACCCCACACCATAGGTGATCCAAATTAAGTTGATCATGAGAAATGTGACAAGAATGAGACAAGAAACACAATTGATGCTGGAGAAGCTTTTGATTACTTGAATTTTTGTTTTTCAATTTAAAAGACCTAGAATTTTAATTAATTTTTAATTACTGTTGTCGTTGTGTAATACTTTTCTTATGTTAAGTAGTAATTATTTGTAATGTACTTTGAACTTGTAGTGATTAACTTGAGTGAGATTGAGATCTTATGTTGGCCCAATATATATATTGATATTATACTTTATTGATAATAATGGGTGCATTATGTTTTGATATGCTTGATGCTATGCACACACACTAGCTCTAGCTTGTTGGTTCTGTTTATCAATGCAAACTTGGTGATAACTTACATCATTTGGAGGACCCTAAATTTGCTCTCTCATGTAGACACTACACCTAATTTGGAGATACTAACACACTAATTAACTCCAAGTTAGAGTTAGTGTTTGGCTAGACCGCGAGCGGCCAATTTAGGGTACAGTAAATTGTGATCAAATAGTGTACGCCATCATCATTTATGCATTAACAATTAATACAGTCGATGCCAATTAACATCGGCCTATACAACCACCATAAGTTTTTAAGAATTTGCATCAATTAACGTTTCTGACGAGCTCTATCGGTCCAGTGGCTGACTTACATGTTAGCTTCGAGCCTTTTAATGTAAGCCACGATGTGACACAAAGGTGACACTACATCAGTTATAGTGTCAAATTTTGCCTTGTTAGCGTTAACATTCAACCAACCCTAATGAGCTATTTTCTTGTGGAGAGAGAAAGAAAAATTTCATTAAATTATTTCATTTCTTTTTTTAATGCATTGCAAAACAAAATTATTTCATTTGAGTGTCATCTCAGCAATTAGTGAATTCCAACTAAGCTTAATTGATGCCAACTAAGCTTTCAAGAATGCTATCTCACCATTTCTGTTACTAATTTAATAAATTCTAACGGAAAAATTTGATTTTCACACCTCATAAAATTCAAGAATAAAATCGCTCATTTTAATTTTAAATATTGACCCAAATTGGAAAGTTACGATAGATGAATGACTAAAATATTACTCCCTCCGTTCCTTTTTATAAGAGCTAAATGAGGGGTGTTGACTGTTCCTTTTTATAACAACCACATAAGGTTTTGTACCATATTAATTATTTTTTTACATTTTTACCCCTATTTAATTCTGGAAATATGGAATTGCATTAATGATGGAAAGAGATTAAAAAGAAATATATTCAGGACAATTTTGGAAATTCAAAGAGAACAAATTTAATGTAAAAAACTATACTATCTAACTTTCTTAAAGGGTGTGCAAAATTAGTTTAATTCTTATAAAAAGGAATCGAAAGAGTAGTAAGTAACCCTTTTATCTTTTTACTATCTCACTATTATTTACAAATACTTTTACAAAATAAAACTAGCAGAAAGAGAGTGTGTGTGCATGTACGTAGCTGTTTCATGCTTACACACATTTTATGTCGTTACGTGACAAAGGATCGGGCCTACAGAGCCTTATGCCTCACACCCTCTCTCTCTCTCTCATTAAATTTTAATATTTGTTCAAATTTATTTGTCAGTAAAGCAGTCAGCAAAATCTGGAAAAAAGTTTGAAAAAGAGATAAAAGGCAGTTAATAATAAAGACAGGAGAAAAAAGAAAAGAAAAAAATAAGTGAAATGGTGTGTGTGTGTATATGTGTTAGTTTATCTGCATGACACCAAATCAGTGAAGAAGAGACTCGTAACATCTCTACCTGAAATTTCTCACTTAAAACTGGGCAACTTGGGAGCAAATTCATATCATATAGTCATGGTGAGTCGATTTTCTCTTTCTTCATTTCCATCTCTCTCATATCTCTCTGCTTCATTTTTCAGCTTTTAGCTGGTCCCTATTTATCTATAGAAGCCAAGAATTTTCAATTTTCTTTGCTTTTGTGTTTTGGAATTAGGGATAAGAATTGAAGGACTCAAATTGCATGTGTGTTTTTTTTCTTCCAGAATTTTATTGAGGTGTAAGGTTGAAAGCAACACTCATCACTCACAGCCAAGGTAGAAGATTTAGCTAGCAGAGATGGCAGAACCTTTTTCTTCATCAGCATCCATCTTTGGAATCAGAGAAGAGGATCAGAATCAGATTAACCAACAGCATTCCTCCACACCATCTTCATCAATAACTCCTCCTGCACCACCCAAGAAGAGGAGAAACCAACCTGGAGCACCAAGTATGTATCTTAATAATTTTATCAAAAAAAATATCTTATTAATCTCTGAACTATTTCGTAGCAGTGGATGCTTTAATTAATATATTTTTTGGGTTTCTTGAGCTATTTTTGTTTTATTTGGCCACCTTAATTAATATTATTTTTATTTACCATTGGTATGGATCTAACATGGATCCTCTGAAACCATATTCGATCTCTGCATTTCTTTGCTGTAAATTCTTGGTCCTTGATTCCTATATTAAATGATTCAGATTGATTCATAAAAGGTTAAATTAATCAAAGCTTTTATACATTTATCGTTTTGTTCGTAGCAGAGGATCCAAATTCATATAATTCTCCATCTGGGGTGAGGAACCCTAATTTCGTAACATGTATATGTGAAATTTATTGAAATTAAATGGGTTTGTCTTTGTCTTTACCCTTTCTAAATTTAATTTATTTTTCAAAAGATTTAGTGAATTTTCAACAACTTTTTGTTTGGCTTTTTTTCAATGGTAACAACAGATCCAGATACTGAGGTGATAGCACTATCTCCCAAGACACTAATGGCAACAAACAGGTTTATATGTGAGGTGTGCAACAAAGGGTTCCAAAGGGAGCAAAACTTGCAGCTCCACAGAAGAGGACACAACTTGCCTTGGAAGCTAAAGCAGAAGAATACAAAAGAGGTGGCAAAGCGAAAGGTTTATCTGTGCCCTGAGCCCACTTGTGTCCACCATGACCCTTCAAGGGCTCTTGGAGATCTCACTGGGATTAAGAAGCACTTCTCTCGGAAGCACGGTGAGAAGAAGTGGCAGTGTGAAAAGTGCCCTAAAAAGTATGCTGTTCAATCAGATTGGAAAGCACATTCCAGGACTTGTGGCACAAAAGAATATAGATGTGACTGTGGCACTCCCTTCTCCAGGTAACAAGCTATACCCACCAATTAACTACTTGCCATTTTCCAACAAATAGTTTTATTACGAGCTGCATATATATTTGGAAATAGTGCATCTTGTCGTCCTAATAGTCGAATGAGATCCGAAGCTATCAGGAATGCAACCGCAATTAATGTCAAAATGTAAAGGGTTTTGGAGTCCCTACAACGGCATCATGACCATAATTGTGGCTTCGCCGTGCATTTATTTGCAATTCTGCAATATGACCGTAACCGCAATTAACTGCAATTTAGAACCCCGGGACAATGTTCAATAAATTTACATGATTATTATGATTTGTGTGATTGGCCAAACAAACACACCATAATAAGCAATAAGCATTTCTTTGTAGATGCAATTCTAGTTTATAGAAGCAAAATTTTAAAGCGGCAATAAATTAATGTTGTAGATCGAGGTGTTTGTAATTTGATCATAAGCAAATTAATTGTAGTTGCATCCGGAGTTTTAAATTGGGACTGGCGTTAGGTCAAAGAATTGTGAAGAAATAATGTAGATTGATGCGGGTGTCATGCTATTTGGTTTGAGTTGGGATGTTTGATTTGAGTTTAGGGCTTATTAATTAGATTCTTCTGGTGGCTATAGGAAGGAAAAGGCGTTAGATGCTTTCTTTTTTTATTGAGTTTGCTTTTCTTCCAATTGATTCAGATTCTGTCCTGTCTATCTTTCTCGTATGGTTTCCTTTGTCATGTTTCTCTCAAAATTGGCCTAGTGAAATGGAAGGATAAAAAAAAAAATTTATTTTTGTCTTTTTTCTTGAAGGAATTTATTTTTGTCATTCACGTGTAGTTAAGAGTTTGCTGTGTGGGTCGGGTGGTATAGTGTTGTTACCAGGTTTTTTCTGTTCCTAGTTGGCAAGATATGTTTTAGAAGTGCTGTGTTCTTTTCCATGATAATAACGTCATGGCCTAAGCGCATCTCTAATGTTGGGAGCTTGCCCCAGCCGGAGATGCTATGCTCTGTTTCTTTTCTTTTTTTCCTCTTGGAGCAGAATGACCTGACACACTCGAGAGCTTAAATTTAAGCTTCAGAGCTTGCAGAAGTTCCCTTTCTTTTTGGGAGCTTGCAATATAAAATTTTATTTTCTCTCTCATTCACAAATAAATTTACAGGTAAAAAAAGAAGGAAGATGAACAGAACAAGAAATCAACCATTAACAGGAGCAGAATATGAGCAGAAACATAAATCATTCATGTATTAAATAACCAAAAAATCAAAAAAATTACAAAACTTGAAACAGAAGATGAAATAAATTACAAAAAATAACAAAACAATATGAACTGAAGAAGAAAAGCTCTGATCCTCCTTGCATGTGTGAAAAATCTCCGATCCTGCGGCAGAATAAGTCTGATCCGGTGGCCGGCAGTGTGCTTCACAATGTTTTGCTCCGATCTGGGCTTGGGAGGAGGGTTTTGACCAGAAGGAACAGGGAAGAGGCTTTTCAATCTCGGTTTCGAAGAGAAGGAAGAAGGGAAGGGAGAGAGACACGGTGGAAGGGTAGCGGAAGGGCGGCTATGAGAAGGGAAGGGAAGGAAGAAGAGAAGAGAGAGAGACGCGGCGGAAGGGTGGCAGAAGGGCGGCGGTGAGAAAGGAAGGGAAGGAAGAAGGAAGAGGGAAGGTTTTGACTCGGGCTCGACGGTGATGCGGCGGTGAGGCGGCGGTGATGCGACGGTTTGCGTAACTAGGGTTTGGCAAAGGAGAAGAGAGAAAGGTGTGAGAGGAAGAAGAAGAGGCTTATCTTCTGGAACAAAAGCACAACATGAGCCGTTTTAAATAGGCCAACCGGTATAACCGGTTTTTTTTCTATTTGTGGCTAATTGTGACCGCCTGGAGTTGGTTTCTACCCGTTTGGGCCTGTTTTGACCGGCCCAACCGATCAAAAAATAAACGATGGACCTTTTTTTTTCTGACAAAAAACAGAAATAAGGAAATAAAAATTAGTATTGTGGAAATAAATATTAATTAAAATATTATTGTTATTGGTATTAATTAAATTAGTATTTAAATTAGAGTGTTGAATAAGTATTAAAATTTAAATCATAACTAGGTGGAAATAAAAATTATAAATATATGTGGTATTGTGGGACCCAATCAAAAGTAAAATAAGGAACCATGGTTGGAGCAAAACCTGCTTGAGTTCCTTATGAGGTAGTTTAATCCTACGTGACACTTGGGACCCACAGAAAAGGTGTCTAAGATCCCAAAATAAGGGATTGGGTTGGAGATGCTCTAACAAACCCCCACTTTCTTTTTCCCTCTATTTTGCGTTTGTACAATTTTCATCTTCTTCGACATTATTTCAAGTTAACTTAGATAGTGGTCAGGCTGTGTTCAGAACTGCCGACAATCTTGTTCGTAACACACAAGCGGATAGATTCCTATTCAAACAGGCCAATATCAAAGATAAGAGGCCCAAACAATGAAGAGTATGATGGTGTCACCTTAGCTCAGCTTCAGTGGGGCTGGGGCTTGTTTTTCGTCCACGGTCATCGGGTTGATGGAATGTATGTCGTGCTCCACCGTCAAGCCGGAGGCATGAGGCGGTACCCACAAAAGACACTCTAACGCCTAAGTCAAGTGAAATTTTAGCAGGGTAACAGTACCGTCAATTATTTGTACCCAATGATAGTGTCATGCACTATTTAAAGAGTGGCATCGAATGTCGGTCACCGTCATGTAGCGCTAACGTTCCATGACAAGCCTAGCGCATAGTGCAGGTGATCGTTGGATCGTAGCAGAGAACATTCTCGATTGTACCTCGCTAGATGGCTCAAATGGACTCCTTGGTTGGTGCTTAATCATTTCCCTCTGCCATGTCAAAGGTTCTAGACTTTTCTCATGTAAATATCTCCAATGAGCTAGTGGTTGATTCTAGATCCTTCCGTGGAGATATTCCTTGAGTTCTCTCGGATTCGGGGTGTGATTCGGGTTACAAACTCAGGTCAACTCATCTCAGACCGTTAGATTAGGTAAGCTTTGACCTCTTGAATCGTGGGGTGCTATGGATTGTATCCTACGGTGGCCAGCTGACAATGGGCCGAACCATGGAGGCCCAAGTCGAAATAGTTCTATTGGCAAGTTTGATGCCTTTTGGATTTGTATAAATTCATCAAGAAACAATATATATATATATATATATATATATATATATATATATATATATATATATATATAACGAAGACAAATGATTTTAAATTGCGGTTGTCGTTGCATTACAAAATTATAGACAAATGAGAATTGATGCGATTGTAATTGCGGTGACAATGCTATTAGAGGAATTCCAAAAAGTTTTATATTGCGACCAGAGTTCTCTATTCTTAATAATAACATATACATTGTTTACATGCATCCTTTAGCTTTAACAAATCCAATGCTTGAAATGAATATATTCTTCAATTTCATTTATTGAACACCATTTAATTGAAATGCATATCTTAATTGATCTTTTGTCATGCTTTTGGTTAACTATTCCCCCAAGTATTTTATTATATTCTGTGTTTTTTGAAATTTTAGGTTATCATCTAATTTTATCTTATTTTGTCATGCCTTTTGTTTGCTTTCCTCCAAGTTTTGTTTCTGGAAATGCACCGGTGTCCTGATACACCATTTATAATTTGTAAATATGAATTTCGTAACAATGTGAAATAAGGTTTGAAATTTAAAAAAAGATAGTAAAATAGTTATGTTGCTCGAAAATTAGTTAACAAATGACTTTGAATTTGCTATTTTCTTAGCTAATTCGCAGCAACTTGGTAGTAGAGATTTTTTTTTTCAATCAGCAAAAATAATTTTATTTTAATTAAAAAAAACTCTCTCAACTCACAGTAATTTGGTAGCACGGTTTAAATTCACCGGTCCCTTTCTCCTTTCAAAAAATTGTACTTTGAGATAGTTTACCTAAGAACATCAATCTAACTGATTCTCTGGGAAATATTACTGCAGAAGAGACAGTTTCATCACCCACAGGGCCTTCTGTGATGCAATGGCTCAAGAGAATAATGCAACACAACCACCCAACAACCTGAGCAGTACCATGATCAGCAGCCAGCTCTTTGGAAGTAGCAGCAGCAGCAGCAATAACAACAACATGTCCTTATTAGCCTTATCTCAAGTGCCTCCACAGATCCATGATCAAACCAACAACAACAACCAATATGCTAAGACTGAAGAAGTTAACCACATTATTCCATCATCCCTTGGCTTTTCCTTTAAACTACCTTCACAATATCAAACCCCTTCAATATTCTTCATGCCACCAGAATCAAACCAAAACCAAAATTACCATCATATTGTTGAGGCCGGGGGTAATGCTACTGCTACCAAGCCATTTCAGGGGCTAATACAATTATCTGAACTTCACAACAACAATAACTCCTTCTCTGAACATTTCAACATTAACAATGAGGGGTCCAGCTTCTTCTCTGAAGGATTTTCCATAATAGGTGATCATCACCAAACAAGCTCCACCAGTACTGTCCCTTCTCTCTTGAGCACTTTTCTCCACAGCAGCAGCAACAACACCATCATTCCTCACCTGTCAGCAACAGCACTGCTTCAGAAAGCTGCTCAAATGGGAGCTAGTTCCTCCAAATCTTATCACAAGCCAAACTATGGAAACATGCAAGACCTGATGATGATGAACTCTTCCATTTTTGAAGCATGTGATGCTGATCATGAGCATGGCATAAAGGAAGAAGCCAAAGAACTGCGAACTGCTGGAGGCTCTGCAGAGAGGCTCAGTACTAGGGACTTTCTAGGAGTTGGTGAGGATCAGGTACTGACAAGCCTCAATGGAGAAGTTTCAGAGGGAGGTGAACAAAAACTGCATCAGCAACTTAGCTTCTTCAACTCTATGGAAGCAGAGAGAAATGATGCACCGTCAGGTCAATATTTTGGAGATGGAGGCAACTTTCAGTGAGAGGGAATCCAGTTCAGCATTCACCAATAGAAAAGTACAAAAAGTAGGTTTCAGCATAAAAATTAGTGGAACTTATCAAAATGATCAATGTTATATTATTATCTGTATGACTGCGTAATGATTTCATTGGTGAATATGCATAGGGAACGGTACTTTTTTAACTATTCATTGGTAAACCCTTGATTCTGTGACAAACTTTTCAATTTTATTCTGAAAAAGGGGTTTTGTGTGTGCTTTCTGATCCTGACATGTTGTCTTGCATGCGGTGAACAGCGATGTGGTGGTGCAGAATTTTGTTTCTTCTGTTGTCTTCTACTTTCCATTTGGTATCTTTTTTGGATATATATTCGTTTTGGATTGGTAGAGTCACGAGTGCGTTTCCACCTGATTGGAAGAGTATGGCCAACCGTATCTGTGCTCTTTTATCTAGGTGCTTGCTATAGCACATTTATTCATATGAAAGCTTGGTACATAAAATAAAATGAGTTGATTTAATAATAAAGAGTCATCTATGAGTTAGCAATTATATTTTTTTTAATAATATTTTTTAAATATCTATTTATGAAAATATAGTTATTATTATTTGCTAAAACATCACTTCACTTAATATATGTGAAAATTTAATCTTTGTAAATTTTTAAATTCGTGATCATTGGTATTTTCTCCCGACTTGAACTGTTAATACTCTGTTTTTTTTCTCCTTCTTCTCCTAAAACTTCACCATTTTTCAAGAGAAACAAACATGAAATTAATCTATTGGGTCACCTAATGCTGGTACTGTTCTATTAGTAACCCCCTCGGTCCCGCTTGGGGGATTTGCTACGCGAAACACCCCTCGTGCCGACCGACTACTATCACAACTTACCCTGGGGTACTTGGTTACAAGTGCCCGGGCTGGGGGGCTACTGTTCTGGGAGTTACTCTCGCGGCTCTTGTCAGGCCATGTAACTGAGAGAGGACACCGCCTGACGCACCTTGACCGGCCAAACACACTCACCCTCTCGGCCCTAAGACAATAGGACGAGAAACCCTCAAACACACACCCGATCGCCGATCGCATCCAAACGTCCAATCATCAATCCCTTCACTAGTCTTGTTAGAGAAACAGTATCGTATGCTCTACACAACAATATATCGTCTGCCTTACAACATCGTCTGCCTAGCTGAATCGATTGCATAATACATCATCTGGTCAGTAGTCATGTCAGCCGGTTAAGTTGACCGTGCGTGATAGGTGTCAGCTCTCATTAATGTGATTGAAGGTGTTGTGCACCAACATAGTTTGGAAAAGTTTCTTTTAAACCCAGTAATTCCTCCTCGCTTTTTATCCGATGCTGATCGTGAAAAGTCAGTTGAGAATCCACTTTATTCTCTGACTACCTCCGACGCATTAAAACCATTGTTAATGCTTTAATCTCCATTAGTGATCCAGTTTCATACAGAGATCACATTGAAGCTATCTTTGACGGCCTACCTGATGACTATAGCTCTCGTATGCCTCTTGTTAGCAATCGGGAGGTGCCATGTTCTGTCTCTCAAGCAGACACTACAAGAAATTTGACTTTCGGCTGCGGCCAGAAAACCGCGGCTAAATGTAAAAAAACCGTGGCAATAACCTTCGACCACGGTTTTGCCACGGATTCCCACCCGTGGGATATGCAGCCGTTGCCTATGCTAAGCGGCCACGGTTTGACACTTTATGCCACCATTCTCTAACAACCGTGGAAAGAATAGGCCACGGTTTAATCACGCTGGTTGAGGCCACGGTTTACAGCTGCTTCTTTAAACCACGGTTTTCAAACCGTTGCATTGATGTTTAGGCCGCGGTTCCTTGCCGTGGTATTATTCAACCACGGTTTACAACTCCTTCTTTACACCACGGTTTTCAAACCATTGCTTTGATATGAGTGGGACCATATGTAGGCCACGCTTTTAAGTTTGTGCATGTAGGAAATGATTATAACATGTCGGATTTGCATTTAAGCCATAATTCACATTTTAACCCAGAAATTTAATAAATCTTTTTAACATAAAAATTTGTTGGGCTTCTCAATCAATTAAAATAAATATACATGGTTATGAAAAATATATTACATTCACAATCAATTGCATGCTCCAAGGCCTTGCAGTAGGGGTTGTCAGTAAAATAAAGATTTTCTTTGAGTAAAGAATCTGAAGTGGAAGACTTGTTATTCTCAATGGCAGAGTAATCCTCACTAATAGCACATTTATGATAATGAATCAGAACAAGAAGCACGTAAAGACTGCTCTCCGCTATAGCACTTCTTGACCCTTCACCACTTGAACTGACCAAATAACTGAATGGCAATAAAACAATATTTGCTGCAAGGAAAGAATAAAAAAAAGTACCTATCAGTAAGTTCCCAGCCACAATAATCTTGCAGCAATTAGACAATTATAATAAAGTTGTGAAAAAGGTAAATTTGAGCAGAATAAGTTCTTGAGTGATATACATCATAATTAAATTCGACGTCTTATACTATTATGTATACTAATTATATTCTTAAAAGCATAACAGTCCATTTCTGTTCATCTGCTTAGCTATGGAAAAGCAAAAATGTTAACATACTTATATGGTTCAAACAATTACAAAATAAAATATTGTAGATTCAGAAAGCTGCTTCTTATGAATCTCTTTAGAATTTCACCTATATTACCCGATAAACTCAAGTACAAGTTCAGGAGACTACCATAAGGAAAAATCAATTCTGGTGAACTAGTTCATCACATGTTAAGCAGGAAGTGGATTAGTAGGAAAAAGGTGCAACAGAAAAAGGTGCACACATGACAGATTATTATTGCAGTGGGCACTCAACTATCAATAGAATAGAGATCCCAAATCCATACACAGATATAAAAAGTTGCACACATGACAGATTATTATTGCCTCCATTGCTTGAGCCTATCATGGCTGTGCAGCTTTCCTACGGGGGTTTCTCCCTATAAGTCATGAAGCTCCATCACTTACTGTGTTAAGGAGGAGAGGAGGGAAGAGCTAGAAAGTGAATATAAACAGAACAGAGGAATAAAAACAGGGGTCTAAACTCATGAAGAAAAAAGGGAAAGGATCAAGGGAGAAAAAACAGAAAAAACAGCAATGCTATAAAGGAAGCAACGCATAGCCACATTTAAGGCTACCAACAAAACCAACAGTTCTTGGAAAGATTCAGATTCCACAAAGCCAATTAGTAGAGAATGCAATTTTGCTAATCTCTTGATTCCCACCTTGATATCCCCAATTTTGCTAACATGCTTTCTCCGAAACAATGCAGTTTATATGTCACAAATGAAAATTCACAACACAAGATACACTGTTCTAAATAGGTAGCTATTTTTTTACGAGCATGAACAGATTGATAACTATTTTCCTGTATGGTGAAGTGAAAGCAAACTAAAGACCACCAATAAGATCCTGAAAGATCATTGTTCATTTTTTTAACGTTAGTTTAAGCTAGAAGTTGTACGGCTTTAGTTTGATGAGAAATTAACTTTTTCAATTGTGACAAAAAATATGAAAGGTACTATGCATAGAGAAAGCTAGAAGCCATGCTTATGGCCCATGAAGCCTACCTTTTTCACTCTCGCAAGTGTCAGCTTCTTGACACTCCACTGTCTGCCCTGCTCACACATACTCCTGCGCAAACGTTGGATCCATCAGCCTTGAACCAGCAGTCTACTCAAGCAAACTATGCTTCTGGTTCACCTGCCCAGCATGGTACCATGCATCCCACTGATGCCTCATCCTTTGGAAGTCGAGGTTTCTCTGAGCCGACCCAGAACTATGGATCGTCTGGTGATTATCGTGGGCCTGGTGGTCGCTCTGGTGGCCGTGGACGTGGTGGACGCTCCTCTGTTCAGTGCCAAATCTGCTATAAGTGGGGTCATGAAGCCAGCACTTGCTATCATCGTGTATCGTCTGCCCTTTTCCTAGGAATGGTTGGCTTATCACCATATGGTGGTCAGTTTAACCAAGTCCCTCAACAGGCTGGTGTCTTTGGAGGCTTTGCATCACCTCTCTTTCAACTTCATCAAGCAGGACTTGGTCCACCACCCTTTTACAATATTCAACCTACTGAGCCCTCCCAACTACATTTTCCCAATGCTGGTCCGAAGACTGATCCGCGTGGATACCCATCGGGAATTGCTTACCGTCAGTTGCTGGATATGTAAATGGCTATCACCAGCAAACGTTGCCTGCATCTGTGTTTCAGTCTCCCCAGCAGACAACTGGCCCTTCTCCCTTTGCCTAGCCTTCAACAGGCCAGTCATTTCCACAGCAAACGATGGGACATAACTTGCTCACTGCATCTGCAGCCCAAGTCAAGGGACCTGGTTACCAGTCACTGGAGCCACTCATCATGTCACCCCTGATGCTACTGCCTTCTCCAATCCCGCACCCCTTCAAGGAAATGATCACATTCTCATGGGGAACGGTCAAGGTTTGCATTTTCACTCTGTTGATACAGTCTCTTTTAAATCACCATATCAAACACATGCTATGTGAAGAAGGTCTTGCTCCTGACCCTGGCTGAGGTTTTGATGACGACAAACTCATCGACAAAAAGAAGAAAAGAAGACTTAGAGGAAACAGTGCAACATGATTCTTTATCTGCCTAAGTCTTAGATAGGTGAGTTATGCTTCTAAAGGCTTCTCTAGTATAAAGTCTCTTTAAAACATTTAAGCTAATTGAGTTTAACCTTTTCATAAAGTAAAAGAGGTAGAAAAACTCAAGCCGTTCTTAAAGGTTTCCTTTTCTGGAAATTGGACTTGAGTGTAATCGATTACACCCTTAAGGTAATCGATTACACATAGGCAAGTAATCGATTACAGCTTGCTCGTAATCGATTACACGTTTGAATTTAAAATTCAAACAGCAACGGTCACATAGAGTAATCGATTACCTAAGTAATGTAATAGATTATATGCTCGACAAGTTGCATCTTTTCATGAACCATTGTGTCTCATATCTTTTGGAAAAGGTTGTGTTGGTTCATAGATGATCCCTTATGCCTATATATAGTCCATTTGAGTCCAGAATTGTGACACACAAGTAACACACACGAAATAGGTGTGAAGAAGGTCTTGCTCCTGACCCTGGCTGAGGTTTTGATGACGACAAACTCATCGGCAAAAAGAAGAAAAGAAGACTTAGAGGAAACAGTGCTACATAGTTCAACATTTACCTAGAAGTCTTAGTTTAGGTGAGTTATACTTCTAAAGGCTTCTCAAAGCATAAAGGCTCCTTAAAACATCTAAGCTAATCAAGTTTAATGCTTTCTTAAGTTAAAAGAAGTAGTATATCTCAAGCCGATCCTAAAAGTTCAAGTTTCTGGATATTGGACTTGAGTGTAATCGATTTCACCTTTCTGGTAATCGATTACACCTAGGCAAGTAATCGATTACTTCTTGCTTGTAATCGATTACATGTTTGAATTTGAAATTCAAACAACAACGACTTTTAGTGTAATCGAGTACCTAAGTAATGTAATCGATTACATGCTCGAAAAGTTGCATCTTTTCGTGAACCATTGTGTCTCAAACCTTTTGGGAAGGGTTGCATTGGTTCAAGGACGTTTCCTCATGCCTATATAAAGTCCATTTGAGTCCAGAAACTAATAACACATGAGAATACATCATTAGGCCAAAGCTTTGCCAAAATAGTTCATTCATTAAGTCTTTTGATACTTAAACTTTCAAAGAGCCTAAATTATGAGTTCATGATCTTCATTGTTAAGAGGACACTCTAGTTGTTCTTATCTTGAGGAACTCAGAATCTTATTATGCTTAATAGCCTTAAAGCATAATTCTCATGATCAATCCTCTTGTATGTTAAAGGATTGATACAGCCAAATTGTAAACTCTTCTTCATCTCTTTTTGGTAGATTGAGTATTCACCGTGGGTCTCGGTGAAGGGTTGTTGTTACTGAAAGTGGTGTACTTTCAGGGTGTTGATTGGAGGTGGTTTAGCCTTCAAGATCTGAAGGTGGTTTGCCTTCAGGGACTGAAAGTGGTGTGCTTTCAGGGGCTGTTGAAAGTGGTATACTTTCACAGGTGGTTGATAGAAATTCTTAAGGTACTTGGTGTAAGGACTTGTAAGAGATTTTTATCAATAGTGGAAATATCCTCAAGGGGTTTTCTTGAGGGACTGGATGTAGCCTTCGGTGGATAGAAGGTGAACCAGGATAAATTTCTGTGTGTGAATTCTTCTACCTTTATCTTTACTTTCAAGCAACGCTTATTTCCGCTGCAATCATGTGCATTTACATTCATCTTGAAAGTAAGAAGGTATCAAGGCGAAAATCGGGTAAACCTGATTCACCCCCCTCTCAGGTTGCTATCTAGACTAACAATTGGTATTAGAGCATAAGTTTAGGTAAGTTGCTCCTAAGATCCGGGAAAAGATGACATCCTCTTCCAGTCATGGAACCAGTGAAAGATTCAACATAAACAGACCACCATTCTTCAATGGAGACCACTACGACTTCTGGAAGATCAAGATGAAAATCTTTATAAAGTCGTTAGACGGAGAAATATGGAAAGCCATTGAAAAAGATCCGTTTGTACCTATGAATGATGTGGGAGACAGTAGACAACCAAAACCAGAAAATACTTGGAATGAAGAAGAAAAGAAGAAGGTTTAGTATTATCTCAAAGGAATGAATATTCTTACATCTGCTCTTGGCATGGATGAGTTTTTCAGAGTTTCAACATGTACAACATCGAAAGAAATATGGGATACTTTGATGGTGACTCATGAAGGAACAGATGAAGTCAAGAGATCAAAAATCAATACCCTATCTCATGAATATGAAATGTTCAGAATGCTTCCAGGAGAAAAGGTATTGGATATGCAAAAACGATTCACTCATTTGATTAACCATTTGATTGCTCTTGGTAAACAGTTTTCAAAAAGTGACTTGAACATGAAAGTTTTAAGATCACTCACAAGAGCATGGCAACCAAAGGTTACGACTATTTCAGAGAAGAAGAGTTTGTCAAATATGACTCTTGCAACTCTCTTTGGAAAACTCCAAGAACACGAGTTGGAATTAAATCGTTTGGAGGAACATGAACAACATGAGGAGAAATATCGATCCATTTCTCTAAAGGCAAAAGAAAGCATCAAAGATGATTATGATGCAGATTCTGAAGAAGAAGAAGAAAATGGGAATATAAATCTTCTAGTGAAGAACTTTGGAAAGTTTCTCAAAAGAAAAGGTATGAAATTTAACAATAACAGATCTTTCCAAAGAAATAATGAGTCCTCCTCCTCTCAAAAGATCACATGCTTCGAATGTGGAAAACCTGGACACATCAAGTTAGAATGTCCAAATCTTCAAAAGAAGAAACATGGTCTGAAGGAAAAATTTGAAAAGAAGGATCAACCCACACGAAGAGCATACTTGGCTTGGGATGAAAATGAAGTAAGTTCATCATCAGATTCTGACAAAGAAGAAGCACAAGTAGCATTAATGGCTTCACATGATTCAGATGCTGAAGATATCCAGGTGTGCATGAAAGCAGCAAAGGACTTATGATATCTTGATAGTGGCTGCTCATCACACATGACAGGAGACAAAACAAAGTTCTCATTACTTATACCTAGAGAAAAAGGATTTGCCACATATGGAAACAATAAAAAAGGAAAGATACTTGGTATTGGAAGAATAGGCACACCCCCTCAAACAGTCATTGACAAGGTTCTATATGTTGATGGTTTGATGCATAATCTTCTAAGTATCAGTCAACTTTGTGACAAAGGTTTGAAAGTTGGTTTCATTAATGATATCTGTGTGCTAAAGGATGTGAAAACTAAAGAGATTAAGTTTTCCGGATATAAAGTCAATAAGGTCTTCATGATATCCTTGGATGAAATTCCACCAAATGTCAGGTGCCTTCTGGCCAAGAATAATAGTGATTCATGGCTCTGGCATAGAAGACTGGCTCATACACACATAGATCATTTAAATAAACTAGTCAAGCATGACCTAGTTGTTGGACTTCCGAAGATAAGATTCGAAAAGACAAGCTTTGTGATGCATGTCAAAAGGGGAAGCAAACCGGAACATCTTTCAAGCCAAAGAATATAGTCTCAACTACAAGACCTCTCCAATTACTACATATGAATTTGTTCGGACCATCAAGAACTAAGAGCTTTGGAGGTAACTATTATGCCCTTGTTATTGTTGATGATTTCTCTAGATTTACCTGGACATTATTCTTGCCTCATAAGAATGAAGCCTTCAACGCATTCAAAAGATATGCAAGGCTTGTTCAAAATGAAAAGGCTTTAAAGATCTCTTCTATTAGAAGTGATCATGGTGGAGAGTTTCAGAATCATCAATTTCAGGAATTATGTGATGAGAATGGAATATCACATAACTTCTCTGCTTCAAGAACACCACAACAAAATGGTGTTGTAGAAAGGAAGAACAGATTACTTGAAGAACTAGCAAGGACTATGCTAAGTGAATCCAACCTTCCAAAATACTTCTGGGCTGATGCTGTAAGTACTGCTTGCTATGTTTCCAATAGAGTTCTTATTAGACCTATTCTGAAGAAAACCCCCTATGAACTCTACAAAGGAAGGAAACCAAATATTTCTCATCTAAATGCTTTTGGATCAAAATGCTTTGTCTTGAACAATGGAAAGGAAAACCTTGGTAAGTTTGATGAAAAATCTAATGAAGGTATATTCCTTAGTTATTCCCTAACAAGCAAAGCATATAGAGTCTTTAACAAGAAAACTCTATCTATAGAAGAATCCATACATGTTTCCTTTGATGAGTCTAATTCTTAAAAAGAAGATACAGTCAATCTTCCAGATAATGATGAGGAAGATAGCATTATCAATGAAGACTCTCAAAAGCAAAAGGATCAAGGTTCAATACAAGAAGAGCATATTGAAGAAAACACATATCAACTACCAAAGGAATGGAGAACCCACAGGGATCATCCAGTTGATAATATTATTGGTGATATTTCAAGAGGTGTTTCTACAAGGCTACGCTTAAATGATTCAGTATTGAACATGGCCTTTGTCTCTCAAATAGAACCCTCAAAAGTGAATGATGCTCTTGAAGATGAGTATTGGATTGTAGCAATGCAGGAAGAACTAAACCAATTTGAAAGGAATCAAGTTTGGGAATTGGTTCCTAAGCCTACTGATAAGCATATCATTGGAACAAAATGGGTGTTCAGAAATAAACTACATGAAAATGGTATCATTGTCAGAAACAAAGAAAGACTAGTTGCACAAGGATATAATCAAGAAGAAGACATTGATTTTGATGAAACCTATGCACCAGTAGCAAGGTTGGAAGCCATAAGACTTCTGTTGGCATATGCCTGTTCTTTAAACTTTCCATTATATCAAATGGATGTTAAAAGTTCTTTCTTGAACGGATTCATTCAAGAAGAAGTTTATGTGAAGCAACCTCCAGGGTTTGAAGATCCCAAGTACCCTTCACATGTCTTCAGGTTAAAGAAGGCACTCTATAGTCTTAAACAAGCCCCTCGTGCATGGTATGACAGATTAAGCACATTCCTTTGTGAAAAAGGATTTCAAAAGGGTAAGGCTGACACAACCTTGTTTATCAAGAGAACCAAAGGTAATACTTTATTAGTTCAAATATATGTAGATGATATTATTTTTGGTGCAACTAACGAATCTTTGTGTAAGGATTTCTCTAACATGATGCAAGAAGAATTTGAGATGTCTATGATGGTACAGTTAAATTTCTTTCTAGGATTGCAAATTAAGCAATCACATGATGGGATATTCATCAACCAATCAAAGTTTTGCAAGGAACTTTTAAAGAAATATGATTTGGATGATTGCAAAGCCATAGCCACACCAATGGGGTCTGTTAGAGTCAAAAACTCAATGAATTAACCTATTTTGATAAATAACAATTTCGCTAAGTGTTACTGACTTCCTTAAAAGTTTTCATATTCAGGAACACTTATGGACTGAAGACAGGCTGCAAGGATCTCGACAAAGCATTATCAAAAAGCAAGTGAAGAAACCGTCCGCCTATGAGAAATTAGTCTACCTTCAGAGAAGAGTACGTCTGCCTGTGGAGAACGTCCGGCTCAACTCCTGAGGGACACTTGGGTTGACTAAAAAGCAATGATTGAAGACTCGTGCAAAACGAATTATCCTAAAGGTGATCGACTATGAGTTGTCATGCACCTCTTGGTGGTTCAGAGCATTAATGGTGAAAGAGACAGAATTAAGCGCCTTACTCCTTGCAGATTCAAATCCTCTGGAATTCCTTAATTCAAGCTGCTTTTGCTGAATTAACGACGATATCTTCTGATCATCGTATCTCCTCAACGGTCAAATTCAAATATTCTGGTCAGAGCATTAATGACTGAATTAGCTGTAATGCTTATGCAATAATTGCAGCCCCTGTGAACCAGAGCAAAAGCATCACCAGACGATACCATTCTCTGTCTATTGAAGAAACATTCTTCACCTAGCAGACTACAACAGCAGATGCAGAAGTATCTGTTACTCACAATCAAGCAAAAATTCAACGGAACTATTTTTGAAGATCTTCATTAAAGCCTCCAGTTATCATCCTACTGAAGATATAAATAGTGGACTTTGCATCAGCTTCAACTTGGCGACTTATACACAATCAAAGCATTCAAATCTTCCAAGACAGTTTACAACTTGAACAAGCTTTATACCAAGAACACTCAGTAACCTTAACCTTCTTATTTTCTGAGTTCTTTCGCCAACAAGTGTGAAATCTCTTACAGAGTGAAAACTCTTATTCCTTCTCACACAAGCCATTCAGAGAACCAATTTGTATATCATCTCTGATCTTAGACCTTCATATTTTCTACCCACTCTTTGTGAAGAGATTCTTGTAGAAAACAAATCTTCTTGAAAAAGAACTGGGAGGAGTCCTGTCTAACACTCGAGAGATAAAGGAGAAGTCCTAAAATACTTGTAAAGGAGTAGTCCTCAGAATACTGGGAGAAGTCCCTGAGAACACTTGTACTATTCTGTTGAAATAGTGAAAATCTTGGTATAGCCAAGGACTGGACGTAGCCCTGTCGATTAAGGGGGTGAACCAGGATAAACATTGTGTGTGCTTTATTCTTCAAGCTCTAAGTTTATTTCCGCTGCACATATTGTTAAACGTTTTCGAACTAATAATAATTAATTTGCGAAAAAGGTTTAAAAATCACACACACAATTCAAACCCCCCTTTCTTGTGTGGTTTTATTACTATCAGGGTCTAACACATATCTAGATCAAGATGAGTCAGGTGTTCACGTAGATATTACCAAATATAGAGGTATGATCGATCTCTTCTTTATTTAACTGCAAGTAGATCTGGTATCATGTTTAGTGTGTGTTTATGTGCTAGATATCGAGCATCTCCTAGGGAATCACATTTGAGTTCAGTTAAAAGGATTTTCAAATATCTGAAAGGAACTACAAATGTTGGTCTGTGGTATCCCAAAGAGAGTGTTTGTGATTTGATTGGATATTCTGATTCAGATTATGCTGGATGTAAAACTGAAAGAAAAAGTACAAGTGGTACTTGTCACTTGTTGGGAAATGCTCTTGTTTCTTGGTCCTGTAAGAAACAAGCATGTGTTGCTCTAAGTATTGCTGAAGCAGAATACATTGCTGCAGGAAGTTGTTGTGCACAAACCGTATGGCTCAAACAACAACTCAAAGATTATGGCTTAGAGCTAGGCTACATCCCAATCAAATGTGACAACACAAGTGCCATTAATCTCACGAAAAACCCCATCATGCACTCTCGAACAAAGCATATTGATATAAGACATCATTTTCTTCGAGATCACGTCATGAGAAAGGATATTGAGATTTCCTTTATAGATACACATAACCAATTAGCTGATATATTTACTAAACCTCTTCCTAAAGATTCGTTCTTTAAGATTAGAAGAGAATTAGGTATTTTAGATGAGCATGATATTTAATTAACTAAGTATGAGTTTATATATATTTCAATTATTTGCATGATTTGTTTGTGTGAACTTATATGCTTACATGTTTATTTTACAATTTAAAGTTATGATTGCATGTATCTAAGTTGCTTATATGTTTAATCATATGTCTTTTGTGTATTTTTACTTTTAAATACTTGATTTATTCTTCTAGTAATGTATTACATAGGAGTTCATAGTTTAGCTCTTGTAAACTGTCTTAGTAATCGATTACCATACACCTTGTAATCGATTAACCCTGTTTTCCAGTCCTCGTGCCTCTTTAGATACTTAAGGTAATCGATTACCTCAACTTCTGTAATCGATTACATCATCGAAAACTGCCAGTTTTTCAAAATTCCCTCCATTTATTTGAATTTCAAATTCAAAGAAACTGCTCTGTAATCGATTACCCAACCTCTGTAATCGATTACATACTCGTGCTATATAATCAAAGCATGACATATCAATAGAAATTGCCTTCCAAATTCTATTTCTATCATCCTTAACCTTTGAATCCTAATATCCTGAAACCTTGTTCCTATTCCTAAGAACTATCTGAACAATCAATCATGTCTTCCTCTCCCTTCCTCTCATCAGCCTTCTGTCCTGCTCATCCCTTGAATTTCTCCCGTCTTCTTCCAACTCCGGCTGAAAGAACACGGTTTATCTCTCATTTTGTGAATCAAACTATTCGAACGCCCATCTATGCAAACTTGAACTCATTCATCGAAGCAGGTCTAACTTTTCCTGCCCTTCTAGGAAACCAATCTCTCGATGCTTTCATCACTTCAAATAATCCCTACTATCCTGAGTTAGTCAAGATCTTCTACTGTAATATGGAAGTTCAAGGCAACGGGATTAAATCTTCTGTTAAAGGGACTACAGTTCAGCATTCCCTTACCTCTCTTGGCAAATGTTTGAGTCTTCCATCCACTGGTGCGAAGTTAGGAAATCCTTTTATCAATCTTTGTGCCGTTTTAGTCCATCAGAAATACGGAAAATTCATCCACCTCGCACCAAATCCTGCCCCTTTCATGTTGATGTTCTTACCACCACAAATCATTTGCTTCATTACTTTGTTCATCGAATTCTTCTTCCCCAGGAAGAACTTCTTGCTCACATTAGTGAGTTAGAACTACAGGTCTTGTATGGCATCATCAATTGTCATGACATTGACTGGACTTTCCTGGTGATGCACCACATGCTCACATGTAGAAATGAAGCACAGTCTTTCCCATATGCATCAGCTATAACCCGTCTTCTCATTCACTCTGGTGTGCCCATCGCAAAACTGTACGATGTGCGGTCCTCCAATTACAAGTGCGTTGATACAAATATTCTATCACATCTGGGCTTATTTCATGATTATGGCATTGATACTCTTTCATGGATGCTTCATGATGACGGACATGAACCATCGACGGATGATGATGACGACTCCTCTGATGATTCTTAGTCTTCTAGGGTGTTGATTGTTTTATTTGTCACTAAATTGTGTAATTCTCTGTTTTGAATACTTTTTGCTGATTGAACTCTATATGTTTATATATATATATATAAATGTTGGTTGTTGTTCATCACACTTTTACGTCTTTACCCCCAACCCCTACGCTTTATTTGTTTATACACTTGTATGGTTGTATGCCTGTTTCTGGCCTTTTCTTCTTTTTGATGAAGTCAAAATGGGGAGAAAGGTTCTGTGTTCTTTAAAGACTATATGCAGGAATTCAACAAGTGAATTAGAAAGGGGGAGATATATTGGATTACATCAAACAGGGGGAGTTTTCAACAAAGAAGCATTTCTGATCTTCAAAGTTCAAAGAATGTGTTTGCCATCATCAAAAAGGGGGAGATTGTGAAGAAGGTCTTGCTCCTGACCCTGGCTGAGATTTTGATGACGACAAACTCATCGCCAAAAAGAAGAAAAGAAGACTTAGAGGAAACAGTGCTACATAGTTCAACATTTACCTAGAAGTCTTAGTTTAGGTGAGTTATACTTCTAAAGGCTTCTCAAAGCATAAAGTCTCCTTAAAACATCTAAGCTAATCAAGTTTAATGCTTTCATAAGTTAAAAGAAGTAGTATATCTCAAGCCGATCCTAAAAGTTCAAGTTTCTGGATATTGGACTTGAGTGTAATCGATTTCACCTTTCTGGTAATCGATTACACCTAGGCAAGTAATCGACTACTTCTTGCTTGTAATCGATTACATGTTTGAATTTGAAATTCAAACAGCAACGGCTTTTAGTGTAATCGATTACCTAAGTAATGTAATTGATTACATGCTCGAAAAGTTGCATCTTTTCGTGAATCATTGTGTCTCAAACCTTTTGGGAAGGGTTGCATTGGTTCAAGGACGTTTCCTCATGCCTATATAAAGTCCATTTGAGTCCAGAAACTAATAACACATGAGAATACATCATTAGGCCAACGCTTTGCCAAAATAGTTCATTCATTAAGTCTTTTGATACTTAAACTTTCAAAGAGCCTAAATTCTGAGTTCATGATCTTCATTGTTAAGAGGACACTCTAGTTGTTCTTATCTTGAGGAACTCAGAATCTTATTATGCTTAAGAGCCTTAAAGCATAATTCTCATGATCAATCCGCTTGTATGTTAAAGGATTGATACAGCCAAATTGTAAACTCTTCTTCATCTCTTTCTGGTAGATTGAGTATTCACCGTGGGTCTCAGTGAAGGGTTGTTGTTACTGAAAGTGGTGTACTTTCAGGGTGTTGATTGAAGGTGGTTTAGCCTTCAAGATTTGAAGGTGGTTTGCCTTCAGGGACTGAAAGTGGTGTGCTTTCAGGGGTTGTTGAAAGTGGTATACTTTCACAGGTGGTTGATAGAAATTCTTAAGGTACTTGGTGTAAGGACTTGTAAGAGATTTTTATCAATAGTGGAAAAATCCTCAACGGGTTTTCTTGAGGGACTGGACGTAGCCTTCGGTGGATAGAAGGTGAACCAGGATAAATTTCTGTGTGTGAATTCTTCTACCTTTATCTTTACTTTCAAACAACGCTTATTTTCGCTGCAATCGTGTGCATTTACATTCATCTTGAAAGTAAGAAGGTATCAAGGCGAAAATCGGGTAAACCTGATTCACCCCCCTCTCAGGTTGCTATCTAGACTAACAATAGGCCAAAACTATTCTTGAATTGCACTTTCATGTTTATTTAGCCTTTGTTCTTAAACTTTCAAAGAGCCTAGGTTCTGAGTTCATATTCTTCATTGTTTAAAGAACACTCTTGCTGTTCATATATTGAAGAATTCAGAATCAAGAGAGTCTTCTTATGCTTAAGAGCCTTAAAGCATAACTCTCAAGATCAATCCAATTGTGTGTTAAAGGATTGATACAGCCAATTGTAAAACTCTTCTTCATCTCATTCTGGTTGAGTGTATATTCACCGTAAGATTCGGTGAAGGTTGTTTGTTATGAAAGTGGTGTGCTTTCAGGGGCTGTTGAAAGTTGTGTGCTTTCACAGGTTGGTGTTGATAGAAATTCTTAAGGTACTTGGTGTAAGCACTTGTAAGAGATTTTTATCAATAGTGGATAAATCGTCAAGGGGTTTCTTGAGGGACTAGACGTAGCTTTCGGTGGATTGAAGGTGAACCAGGATAAAATTCTGTGTGTGCATTCTCCTACTCTTCATCTTTACTTTTAAGTAACGTTTATTTCCGCTGCACTCGATTGTCATCATCTTTATCTTGAAAGTAATATTTTGATAAGGCGAAAATTGTGCAACTCTGAGAGTTTGAGTAAAGATATGTGCAGGATGATTTCATTGAGGTTGATCAACTCTTCGTTGATCGTTTCTTCGAATGATATATCAGTCATATCAATCTCCTTCGTCATGGACTTTTAATATACACATAAAAAATCCAAACAATCACTAGTATAGATTAAATCATCAACATAAATACTTACTATAATGATTTGACCTTCATTGCTTGGCTTAGTGAAGAGGGTTTTCTCACTTGCACATTTTAGAAAACCTTCCTTTAGAAAGTATGTTTCAATACAACTAAACCATGCATGCTCATGGAGCCTGTTTTAGACCGTGCAACGCATTGTGAAGCAGGTATACTTTCTCCTCTCATCCTTTCTTCTCGTATCCTCTTGGTTGCTCAACGTACACCCTCTCGGTTAAATATCCGTGGAGGAATGTGGACTTAATATCAAGCTGGGATATTTTCCATTTCTGCTGCGGAACGAAAGCAATGATGGTTCTCACTGTATCCAATTGAGCTACTGTTGCAAAGACTTTTGAATAGTCTGTGCCTTCCTTTTGTGAGTAACCTTTGGCCGCGAGTCGCGCTTTGTGCTTGATGACTTCTCCAAGTTCATCTTTCTTTTTCTTGTATATCCATTTCATGCCAATTTTTCTTGCACCATTCGGCAGTGTGCACAAATTCCAGGTCTTATTGTGCTCGATTTGCTTGAACCTCTACGTCCATAGCTTGCCTCTATTTTTCCTTTCTGACTGCTTCTTCAAATAAGCTTGGATCTTCATAATCTCCTTCCATCAAGTAGGCTTCATCAAATCCTTCTCCACTGACATAATTTTCAAACCAAGTTGGCCTCCTTATTTATCTTCTCGGCACATCTTGGCTTGAGGTTGATGCATCCCTCTCGGCAGCTTCTTCTTCTTCGTTTCCAGCGTTCGAAATAGCTTCATGGTGCTTCTCTCCCTCGCTCTCAATGTTGCTAAAGTATTCTTCTTCCCATGTAAGAATGGTCTCTATTTGGTCCTTGTAGTTTGAAATCCAATCCCAACTTTTGTCCTCTTCAAAAACCACATTGTTTCTGACCACAGCTCTTTGCCCTTTTGGATCAAATAGCCTACACCCCTTTGATTCTTCACTTATACCCAGAAAAGTGCAAGGGAAACTCTTGTCATTGAGTTTACCTCTCTTGGGTTCAAAGACATCAACGTGTGCTAAGCTGCCCCAAATACGGAGATGATGCAATGATGGCTTGACCCCGTTCCAAGCTTCTTAAGGTGTTATATCTCGCAATAACAATGTCGGACACCTATTGAGAATGTAGGTTGTCCACATCACAACTTTAGTCCAAAAGGCCTTGGGCATCTGTTTTGCTGACATCATGCAGTGTACCATATTCATTATAGTTTTGTTCTTTACTTCGGCCACTACGTTTTGTTGTGGAGTATAAGTAGTGTTCAGCTGACGCTTGATTCTTCTTCCTCACAGAACAATTGAAAATTGTGTGAATTGAACTCCCTTCCTCGATCTGTGCGAAGACACTTGATAACCTCTTCGGATTCTTTTTCCACCGTTTTCTTGCAGCTTTTGAAACATTCAAAAGCCTGAGACTTCTTTGTAAGCAAATAAGCCCAACTTTTACGACTAAAATCATCGATAAAAGAGAGAAGATACCTTTTTCCACTGTTTGAGATAGGCTCTATAGGTCTACATATATCTGAGTGTATTAGTTCTAAAATTTTGCTTGCTTGCCATTCTCTCTTCTTGGGAATTGCAGTTCGCATTTGCTTTCCCTTCAAGCAAACTGCACATGTGATACTTGTGTCTGCTAGCTGAGTCAAGGAACCAGGCATCACTCCTTGTTGCTAAATTTTCTTCCACTAACGCCATCAACAACAACTCTCTCTCTTCATCTAGTTTCGCATTGTTTGACTCTTTGTTCCACTTAGATCATTCATATTCGAAATGGCCCAGGTAGTGGAACTTGGAGCTCTCCCTCGATAGGATGATCGTCCTCTCCTTCTAGAGCTCTTCGTCTTTACAGCTTGTTCTTCCTCATTGTTGCTATGCTTGAACTTCTACTCATGCACCACGAGTGTGCTGTAAATTTCATCAATTGTCATGTTGTCGGTGTCTTTTGATTCCTCAATCAAAATGATAATGTAGGTGAATCTCTCTGTTAAGGTTTGGAGCAATTTCTCGACTACCTTAGAATCCGGCATAATTTCTCCATTCCTGCGTATTTTGTTAGCTATCGCCATAACTCTAGAAAAAACTAAACGGTCATTACCTCCAAACATACTTTTCAAGGAATCCCACACAATTTTGGATGTGCTTCTGTCATGAATTTGCTCAAAAACTACACGAACAATGGCTCGGGAAAGGTAGTTCTTGACTTTATGATCATTGGTTCTGGCATTGTCTAGCTGATCTTGCTGTTGTGCATTGAGCACAGTGCCCATGGCTCGGAGAAGATTCATACTCAATCAAGCTCCATATTCCCTTGGCCATCAAAGTAAGGGATCTTAGCAAAAACCTTGTCGTTGCTCATTCTTGTTTCCTTGGATTATTCCTTGTTGACTAAGTTGCGGCTTAGTTGCAGAAATCAGGCCCCAGTGTGAATTTATGATGCCAATTTGTTAGGTACGGCTCAACTGCTATATGTAGCTTACTAAGTAATCAGAATTGAGCTTGAAATCCTAAAATACATGACACGTTTTAACATTACTTGCTTAATGCAAATAACTAGCTAACGGGCCCCACTAACCTGGTGACTGGGAAATTTATTTGAATAGGAAAAAAATAAGACTAACTAAACTCCTAACTTCCAGCTTATTTTGCTTCTTTCTATCTATTGTACTTGGGCCCTAGCACCCCTTGTAATAGTTTTAATTCATTTTGGCTTACCAAAAACAAAACATTAAAGGTGATATGAGTGATTGTTATTGAGGAACTAAAATTAAATTTTAAAATTTTAGAGGAACCAAAAACTTATTTAGCCTAGAAAATTAAATTATCTCCTCCCCTCATTCCCCCACTCCTCACCGTATTCACCATAATCACCCAAATTTAACTCCAATTTGATTACAACCCAGAAAAAAAAAATGAAGCTCAACATATACTGTGAAAATCATATATTGAGTCCTGCTACAAAGATAACACGGATTCCTCGAAACCCTCGAAAAACATGTTAACCTTTTTCTTCAAGGGCTCATGGTGCTAGAAATCCACCACGAGAAAATGTGTGTTTTGGGGCGGACAATTTGCGGCGGTTACACTAAAACCGCCGCAATTTGTCACTTAGAGGCGGTTTCTGCCGCGGTTTTCCCGACGGCCGCAGGTTTTAAATTTTTTTTTTTTTACTTTAAGCCTTCTCTTATTTTTGATTGCAGAAAGAGAAAGAGAAAGAGAAAGAGAAAGGTTCTCTCATCGCCTCCTCTCATCGCTTCGCCGCTCCGCTCTCATCGCGCCGCCGCTCCGCTCTCATCGCTTCGCCGCTCCGCTCTCATCGCTCCGCTTTCTCTCATTGCCTTCGCCGCTCTCATCACCTACGCCGCTCCGCTCTCATCGCTCCGCCGCTCTGCTCTCATCGCTTCGCCTTCTCTCATCGCCTCTGCCGCTCTCATCGCCTCCGCCGCTCTGCTCTCATCGCTTCGCCTTCTCTCACCGCCTCTGCCGCTCTCATCGCCTCCGCCGCTCTGCTCTCATCGCTCCGCCTTCTCTCATCGCCTCTACCGCTCACATCGCCTCCGCTGCTCTCATCGCCTCCACCGCTCTCATCGCCTCCACCGCTCTCATCGCTCTCATCTCTCTCATTTTTGCTGCGAATCAAAGGTAACGAAGAAAACTCGTTTCTCTCTTGTTCGATTTGTTTTTTGTTCAGGAATTAGGGATTATAGATTTGCGTTAAGTCATCAGTTTTGAGCAGCAGATTTTTTCCATGTGCAATGGGAAAGAATTTTGGAACAATGGGACGTTTTTTCTTGTTGAATTCAAATAGAACAGTTCTTAAAGAGCAAGTGAGCAATGGCTGGCATAATTGTTGTCCTGCGGTACTTTTTATATCCCTTCTAGTTAACATTTTAGGACGTATCAAGTGTAAGTACACCATGGTTTTGGCCTTTGGTTTGTAATGCAATTAAAACAATTGTTGAGTGATTTGGTTTTGACTAGTAGTTCGAGTTTGAAGTGGATTTCTTAGGTGCACATTTCACTGAAATCTTGTTACTTGTTTCGCAGGGTCACGAATCATTCGCTTCTCAAGAAAGCCTTGAGCAGCTTCATCGCTTTGTGTTTGTTCTTGGGATCAGCTTTGTTGTTGTTGCCCTGGCCATAATCAAGGTTAAATAGTCATGACTCATGATCAAACTTTCTTCCTATTTTAATTGTTGTGATTAGTACCTAACTAACTTGTTTTAGTTTATTCAGATATATAGCTGGAGAGAATGGGAAAAGGACTGATAGCCATGGGCGTAACAGGCGTGATAAGGACTGATAGATCTCTGTCTTCTTCAAGAGATGGGACTGGTAAGCATTATGGACTTTCACCTTTTTCTTTGTACTTTTTCATTGATCGATTGGTTAAAGCTCTGGCGTGCATAGACACAAATATCAATCGACAGAAATACATGCTTAATATATAAGCTCATGTGTTTTATGGTCAGGAAAATTTTGCTGTTCTGATGAATGATTATTTCTACTCTACTACTAGACTTTGCTAGACTACTAAAGCTCACTTGTTTGAAAAGAATAGTGTATTTTCTAATATTGATAAAAGTTTCCCCTCCACCAAAATTAATTGTGCTTTGCATAATTTATAATGAATGTGCTGTACATATTTGTTTCCCCCTCTATATTGTGTGATTCCAATCTATAAGGGTTTCTTAATCTCTTCATTGTGTAGTCTCCTTGGAATATTGTAGATGGGGTGGGGCTACCTGACTCAGTTGAGACCCCATATTGTCTTATAATAAATAATGATTAAACAAAAATTATTTAAAACTAAATTCTTCTTAATAGTTTGGCCCTATAGTTTTCCTAAGTCTCCCTCTACTTCTAACTTTAGGAAGACTGCCCTCCACCTGATCCCTTTTCCTTATTGGGACTTCTACTGGTCTTACATGCCCAAACTATGTAATCACATAGTTTGCTCAACTTTTATCATTTCCACAGTAGGACTCATCCATTTTATCTACCTTGCTTGAATTCTATGGATCACATCTTCCTCTATTTGCTCAACTTTATGTGTAATGGGACTAACTTAAACCGTCTGACTGTGATTTGGTATGGTTTCTAATTTTTATCTCTTAGCTAGAGCCAGTGTTTCTCCTATGCATTTGTTACTTCATCTTAAAAAAAGAAAAAGAATATTATATGCTTCTAAGGTTTGTCTCCAGTCCCTAGCTTATTGTTTATTTCTTCTTCAACTGCGCACCTGGAACTATATCATATGCAAAAGGCGTTGCATTGTGGTATCAACTCTTGGTTATGTTTACTATGCACATCCAATACCAAGTTAAAATGATAAGGGCTTAAAGTTGACTCTGGATGCAATCCTATAGTTATTGATGGGAAAGCCTCATCCTGTGTTCTCACATTAGTCATGATCCTATACACATCTTTGATTGCTCACACACACACACACAATAGCCATCTTTCTTCATAAACTTGCACGGTATCTCTTCAGAATTTTGTCATAGGCCTTTTCCAAATAGATGGAAAATTTAAAATCATGTGCAAGTTTTTGATGCCTCTAATATCTCTCCATAAATTTTTGTAGCATGTATATTGCTTCTATGGTTGACCTAACCATCATTAAACCACATTAATTTTCTGAATGTGCTTCTATGGTCTGTGGGTTTCTTCACCAGAATTTTGGTCAATTGACCCAAATTTTCATATAAGACTATAAACTTCTAGAAAGCACAATTAAATACAGTATGCATAAAGGATTCACTTCAAATAATTGTCATGATCTTCACCAAAGCAATTCTATCTCCATGATAAATCAGTTGAGACATGTGAATTTTACTCACATCAAATACTAGTGTACTCTGTTATTGGTGCTTTACTCTTTCCATTACTCACTCTATTCTATGTATACTTTCAATTTCAGACAAGTTGATCATCCAACCTCAGTGGAGAAGGTGATTTTATGTAATCTTTACTTCAAGGAGGTAAAAACGAATATATTAAAAAGTATGCTGGGTTACATTGCAGCCTTTCTTTACTTATCATTATCTTGTTATTTGCGGTCATAGATACAGAAGAGGGATACATGTTTTGCTCAGAGTCTTGTATCAACTTTCTTTTAGTAAAGGAGTATTTTGGTGGGTATATATTTACAGATATAAGCTTATGTACTGGTTTTTCACTATTTCTAGCCTTTGTGATGTATTGTTCAAACAATTGTTTCAAGAAAGCTTTCCATATTGTCTCACACATCCCATCACCCAGATTCAGATTCCCTCAGCTTTGTCCTGTAGCAAAAATGCCTCAGATGAGGAGTTTTATAAAACTCCTCATTTGAGGCCCTTTAGAAGGCTTCTCAGTTCAGGCTAATTATACAAAGTACCCCATATTAACAAATATTGTTAAACCAACCCCAAAATAATAATTTTTTTTTTTCTAATATTCAAAAAAAACTCTACTAAATGCAAACTTCTTTTTCGAAGGTTACTGGAACGGGCAAATTAATTTCCAGCTTAGAAGCAAAGTTCGCATCTGTTTGAAAGTGGTTTGTACTTTCTAAAGGAATGGATGGATGAGTTTTGATTGATTTTGCACCCCTTCGGGGAATTGTACTGGTTTTATTTGCTTTTGGAGTGTGACTTGATTATAGTGTTCTGTAATTTGAGTTTCAGTTTTTTTGCAACTGAAGTGCTTTGCTTTTGTCGACTTGGGGTTTGGTTTAATTTCAGTTTAATTTGGTTGGACCATTAGCCATGTATGTAGGTATGAAAAAGGAATGCCATGAAATTTGATGGAGAGGAATGCCAACAATGCCTTCTTTCCTCTGCAATTTTTCCCTGAAAGAGTAAAACTTTACAATCTTGTATCAAGTACATTTGAAAAATAAACTTGTTGAGGAAATATTTGGGGTTTTCTTAGATCTAACATGTAATTGCATGAAAATAGATAAGAGGCAAATGTTTGTGCATGCTAAAAATGTTCATAGGTTCTGTTTTATGTTATATCCATTTATTTCTACAACTGCAGCAATATCATATACGACGGCGGTTTCAAACCGCCTCAAATAAGTAAAACATTGCGGCGGTTAAAAACCGCTGCTAAATACCAGCGGTGGTTATTCCAACGGTTAGCCAAAACCACCGCAAGTGTATCTCTCAACGCTTGTAACTGTGGCGGTTGGGCAACTGCCTCTCTCATACATCTTGCGGCGGTTTGAACCGCCGCAAAATGTACCCAAAACCGCCGCAGTAAACAAAATTTCTGGTAGTGATCGATCCAGTCTAACTCCACGGATATAAAGTAATCAATCTTTCTCTCGTCAAGATTGTCCTCTTCTAGAAGTTCAATTATATCCTTCTTCCTCTCTTCCAACTCAATAGCGGAAAAGTAGCTAAGACTTCAACATCAAAGCATTTATTAGAAGTGAGGAGGAAAGAAGAGGGATTTGATCAAGCAGCAGGCCGAGATCAGGAGAGATGGAGGAATTTAATGGATTTATTGATAATATGGAGGTGAAGGATATTCCACTGATTGGGAGAAAACATACTTGGTTTAGGCCGAATGGCCAATCAAAAAGCCGCTTAGATAGATTCTTGATTTCTCAAGGCTAGTGGAACCAGTGGCCTAACAGCGCACAATATGTGCTAAATAGAAATGTGTTAGATCACTGTCCGCTACTAATGAATTATGTTAACGTTGATTGGGGTCCCAAGCCATTTAGAAGTAAGAACTGCAAGCTGTCTCAACCTGGTTTCTGGTTTTTCAGAACTTGTAGTAAAAGCTTGCGCTGAAATTGAAGTGCAAGGGTGGGGTGCATTTGTGTTGAAGGAAAAGATGAAAAAACTTAAAGGGAAGTTGAAAGAATGGGGTAAAGAAAATGTAGGGGATCTGCAGAAAAAGTGTAATGAACTGGCGTCGAAAATAAATTAGCTAGATTTGAAAGAGGAAAGAAGTCCTTTGTCGTAAATCGAGGTTCAGTTGAGGAGAGATATGCTTTCTGAATTCTGGAAATTGGCGTCATTGAATGAATCTTTGCTCCACCAAAAAGCTAGGGACAAGTGGATTAAAGAGGGCGATGCAAACACGAGGTTATTTCATGGAATGGTCAATTGGAGGAGAAGAGTAAACACAATTAGAGGACTAAGAATTGAGGGCAGCTAGGTTGATGATCCTACCACAGTCAAGAGGAACATTAAACAATATTTTTGTGAAGAAGGTCTCGTCCTTGGACTCGGCTGAGGTTTTGATGAAGACAAACACATCACAAAAAGAAGAAAGACTTCAGAAAAGAAAAGGAAGACTTCAAGAAGACTTCAAGAAAGAAAGGAACAAAAAGAAGAAAGACTTCAAGAAGACTTCAAGAAAGAAAGGAAAGACTTCAAGAACCGGCTCAGAACGTCAAGATCAATCATCAAGGTTCTTGCTTTAAGTAAGTCTTGTCAACTTAGTGTGCTATGCTTTATTAAGGTTTAATTGCATTTGAAGGCTCATAAAAGATCAACTAATTGAGTACGATATGTCCTCACAAGTAAAACTTGGTAGGGACACTCAATTAGGGCTTGAGATGGTTAAAACTGAGTTTCGGACTATCTGTAATCGATTACAGGTTGTGTGTAATCGATTACAGGAAGGCAGTAATCGATTACCACCTTCGTGTAATCGATTACACAGTTTGAATTTTGAATTCAAACTGTAATGGCTAGTGTAATCGATTACCAGGCTTCTGTAATCGATTACCAGGTCGACAGATGTGTTGTTTCATGAACTATTGTGTCTCAAAACGTTTGGGAAAGGTTGTGTTGGTTCAAGGACGACCTCTAGTGCCTATATAAAGTCCATAGACGCTCAGAAAAACATCAATGACTTGGTCCATAACTTTCATATTCATTAAAGTCATCATTCTGAGTTTCTGTTCTCTCATTTTCATAAAAACACACATGTTGTTCATCTTTTGAGAAACTCAGAATAAGAGAGCCTTCATTGTAATTGTTTGGAGCATACAAACTAAGATCAATCCATCTTGTCTAAAGGATTGAACCAGCCATTGTAAAGACATCTTCTTCTTCATCTCTTGAATCGGTTTGATTAACTCACCGTCGTTTTCGGTGGTTGTAAAAAGAACCATCGTAGTGTTCGATGGTTGTGGAAAAGGTTCTTTGAATCGGGTTTGATTCAAAGTCCGTCGTAGGGTTCAGCGTCTGTGAAAAGGTCCTTTGAATCGGGTTTGATTCAAAGTCCACTGTAGGGTTCGGTGTTTGTGGAAAAGGTCCTTTGAACCGGGTTTGATTCAAAGTCCGTCGTAGGGTTCGGTGATAGTGGAAAAGGTCCTTTGAATCGGGTTTGATTCAAAGTCCGCCGTAGGGTTCGGCGTCATAGTTGGTGGTTTGCCATCTGAGGTTTGACAAGAGTTCTAAAGGTTCTTGGTGTAAGTACTTGTAAGAAATCTTGATCATAGTGGAAAAATCCTCAAGGGGTTTCTTGAGGGACTGGACGTAGCCTTCGGTGGATAGAAGGTGAACCAGGATAAAATCTCATGTGTGATTTCCTCTTCCCTTCATCTTTTACTTTCAAGCAATCTTTAATTCCGCTGCAATCACAACTATCATTTTGTGATCATCATTATCTTGGAAGTAATAATTTCAATAAGGCGAAAATCGTGCAAATCTAATTCACTCCCCCCCTCTCAGGTTGCTATCTAGGCTAACAATTGGTATCAGAACGTAAGTTTAGGTAATTTGCTCCTAAGATCCGGGAGAAGATGACATCCTCTTCTAGTCACGGAACTAGTGAGGGATTCAACATAAACAGGCCATCATACTTCAATAGAGACCACTATGACTTCTGGAAGATTAAGATGAACATCTTCATTAGGTCACTGGACGTGGAAATATGGAAAGCAATTGAAGAAGGTCTGTTTATACCTATGAATGAAGTGGGTGATAGCAGACAACCGAAACTAGAAAACACATGGAGTGAAGAAGAAAAGAAGAAGGTTCAGTATGATCTCAAAGGAATGAATATCCTTACATCTGCTCTTGGCATGGATGAGTTCTTCAGAGTATCCACGTGCAAAACGTCAAAGGAAATATGGGATACTCTAATGGTGACTCATGAAGGCATTGAAGAAGTAAAGAGATCAAAGATCAATACTCTTTCACAAGAGTATGAGATGTTCAGAATGTTACCAAGGGAAACGGTGCTAGATATGCAGAAAAGGTTCACTCTCTTGATCAACCATCTAATTGCTCTTGGAAGAAATTTTTCCAAAAGTGATCTGAACTTAAAAGTCCTAAGATCATTATCAAGAGAATGACAACCAAAGGTTACAGCAATTTCAGAAAAGAAGAGTCTTTCAAAAATTACATTGGCTTCGCTCTTTGGCAAGTTGCAAGAACATGAACTTGAACTCAAAAAGATGGAACAACAAGAAGCAGTTGACAAGTTCATTCGACCTATTGCATTGAGGACTAAAATTACAAAACGTGGTAGTTCACAAGAGGAAGATTCTCAATCTGATAGTGATGATGATGATGATGATGATGAGCAAATAAGAATCATCGTGAAGAAACTTTGCAAAATGCTCAAAAATAGAGATTGTCATAATCTTCAAAGAAAGAAGCGTGGCTTGAAGAAGAAATCTGAGAAAAAGGTTTCCAAATCAAGGAATGCATACATGGAAGACAATGAAGCAAGTTCATCATCCGATTCAAAAATGAAGAAGGATATCTCGCTTTGATGGCAACGCATCATTCTGATGATGAAAATGAAGTCTTCATTGTAATTGCCTGGAGCATACAAACTAAGATCAATCCATCTTGTCTAAAGGATTGAATCAGCCATTGTAAAGGCATCTTCTTCTTCATCTCTTGAATCGGTTTGATTCACTCACCGTAGTTTTCGGTGGTTGTAAAAAGGTCCATCGTAGTGTTCGATGGTTGTGGAAAAGGTTCTTTGAATCGGGTTTGATTCAAAGTCCGCCGTAGGGTTCAGCGTCTGTGAAAAGGTCCTTTGAATCGGGTTTGATTCAAAGTCCACCGTAGGGTTCGGTGTTTGTGGAAAAGGTCCTTTGAATCAGGTTTGATTCAATGTCAGCCGTAGGGTTCGGTGATAGTGGAAAAGGTCCTTTGAATCGGGTTTGATTCAAAGTCCGCCGTAGGGTTCGGCGTCATCAGTTGGTGGTTTGCCATCTGAGGTTTGACAAAAGTTCTTAAGGTTCTTGGTGTAAGTACTTGTAAGAAATCTTGATCATAGGGGAAAAATCCTCAAGGGGTTTCTTGAGGGACTGGACGTAGCCTTCGGAGGATAGAATGTAAACCAGGATAATATCTCATGTGTGATTTCATCTTCCCTTCATCTTTTACTTTCAAGCAATCCTTAATTCCGCTACAATCACAACTATCATTTTGTGATCATCATTATCTTGGAAGTAATAATTTTGATAATGCGAAAATCGTGCAACTCTGATTCACCCCCCTCTCAGGTTGCTATCTAGGCTAACAATTTTGAGAATCGATTTAAGGCAAATGCATGGGATGGAGTGAACCTTGATGGGGTTCTGTTCAACAAAATTTCAAATGAGGGTAACAAAATGCTAATAGTAGAATTTTAGATGGATGAGATAAAGGAGGCAGTGTAGGACTGTGAAGGGAATAAAAGCCCGGGACCGGATGGTTACAACTTCCGGTTTATTAAGAAGTTTTGGGACATGATTAAGACAGAATTACAAAGACTGTTGGTGGATTTCTATCACAATGGTACATGGCCAAAGGGAGGAAACGCTACATTCATTACTCTTATACCCAAGGTTGATAACCCTCAAGGTTTAAACGAGTACAAATCAATATCACTTGTGGGATGCTTATACAAAATTGTAGCAAAGATTCTGGCCAAGAGGCTGCAAACAGTTCTGTCCAAGGTAATAGAAGATAGACAATCAGCTTTTGTTGGGGAAAGATTTATGTTAGACAGCATGTTGATAGAAAACGAAATAATAGAAAGGCATTTTGAGCAATATAGAACATCACATTTCCTATTCCTTGAGGAAAACGGCGGAGGGAACATGTTAATGGGTTTGATTATAAAAAAACTTGAAAGTATAGAGTGGCAGACCTGTAGAGCTGCACGTAACAGCGCGGCACAGAACGATGTCACGGAACGGTAACAAGGCGGTGTGGAACGAAGAGATGGCAGAAGAGAGCCACAGAGAACGGCAAGAAGCACGACGCCATGGAGACCCAATGAACTATCAATCTATAGGCTTGCAAGCGCAGAGAAAAGATTTGGGGAAATTCTGAGTCGCTAGCTCCACTACTTTGAACATGCGAAATTAAACATAGTTTCCTTCACCAGCTACGACAAAAACGGCAGAGCAAAGGCCCGATAGAGAGGCTCGCAGGCGCAGAGTGAAGAAGGGTTCGTGTCGTGTTTTACAGAGTAAGGGTTTGGCAAAATCAAACAGAGTCTCCTTCACCAGCTACGGCAAGAAAGGCAGAGCAAAGGCTCCACAGAGAGGCTCCACGGAGAGGCGCGCGCAGAGAGAAGAAGCTGGGTTCGCGTGTTTTACAGAACAAGGCGCATAGAGAAGAAGTTGGGTCGTTCGCGTGCGTGTTTACAGAAGAAGGGTTTGGACAATAAGGGTTTGGAGTTAGATTTCGTACCCGTCACCTAATTTAGAAGAGTGTTAGATTTAACACCCCATCACCCAAAATCACACCCCACTTTTATGTAGTAATTGTCATATCTACCCCTCCAACGAAATATCTTCCGGGATTTTAAATCCCGGAAACCAAATTTCATGCGTTCCGGGATTATAAAACTTGGAAGCTAACATTTCTCCATTCCGAGTTTTAAAACTCGGAAGCAAAAACCTAACAGGTTTACCATTCCGGGATTATAAAACTTGGAAGCTAACATTTCTCCATTCCGAGTTTTAAAACTTGGAATGATTCTACAATCCTCTTATTCCGAGTTTTAAAACTCGGAAGCAAAAACCTAACAGGTTTACCATTCCAGGATTATAAAACTTGGAAGCTAACATTTCTCCATTCCAAGTTTTAAAACTTGGAATGATTCTACAATCCTATCATTCCGAGTTTTAAAACTCGGAAGCTTTCCGGTTTCCAGTTTATAAAACTTGGAAGCTAACTTATATAAATTTTTCCCTTCCGAGTTTTAAAACTTGGAATAATTTTTACATAACTCTGTATTCCGAGATCTAAATCTCGGTAGACAGTTCCGAGATTTAAAACCCAGAAGAGTGAGGAGGGAATAGGGGTGGGGAGTTAAAAGTGAATAAGGGTATTTTTGGGATTATTAAAAAAGACTTGGGGTGCCATTTTGATTGGTGCCAAATCTACCTCCCAATTTAGAACTCCAGGTTTGTGTAGTAATTGTCATAAATACCCCTGATTGGAATTACGTCCCGACATTTAATATCCCGAAACACTAATTGTTTGCATTCCGAGTTTTGCAATCCCGGATCAGACAATGATTTTTACAAACCGGCTTATAAAACCTGGTACCAACGTGGATATATGTTGCGGGAATTAAAATCACGGAATAAAATGTATCCTACTTTCCGAAATTTATAAAACCGGAACGAGTATGTATACCGAATTTTGTATTCCCGAAATGAAACTAAAAATAACTTTCGGGATTTCAAAATCCGGAATGATAATTATTCTATTTAATCTTGTTCCGGGATTTATAAACCCGAAAAGTGTCTATACATACATTCTGGGATTTTAAATCCCTAAAGTTATTTTGCTTCCGGGTTATATATCCCGGAATGTAAAATCTTAAATTCGTGTTACCGGATTGTAAAAGTCGGAATGATATTTACAGGTTATATTTCCGGGATCTATAACCTGGAAGTATATATGTTTCTTGTTCTAACATAATTATAAAAATGTAACAAACAAACTTAAACAAAAAATACATAACATAGTTGATATAATAATAATGTACAAAATAATGAGCTTGTCCACATCCAAAATATAACATGCCAAGTTAATCAAAATACTAAAATACTGAAAAACTAAAATGAACATCATCTGCAACCACTCGACGTCGAAGTCGAACCCCCTGCCCTACCCCTCCTCTGATACACAAAATTTTCCATAGTCCTCTGCCTGGTGTAGTCTAATGCTCTCTGTAAGGCAGCTCGACTAGGTCCCCCAGCTAGAGGTGCATCGTGCACCGCGAGAGACTGCGCCAACCAGTCCTCAAGTCTCCGGAGCATAGACTGAAATGATTCAATTTAAAATGTAATTGAAATATTAAAGTGAAAGTAACATGAATTAATTATGTGGACCCGTATAATGTACTTACCGCTACACCGACATTGTCACGCCTGCAATCTGGGATCAGATGTGGGTGTGAATGCCTCAAGAACCATGCCATGTAATGTGGGCCCGTCTCTGTAGGAAATGAAACCTAGAGCCCCAGAAGGATGACAGCATCTGTGAATGCTGCGAATGCAACATCTATGTCTTCGGCAGAGGGTGGTGGACCAGGAGGGGATCAGGGTACAGTCTGTATGTGGCCAAACTAGCGGAGGACCCTCTCTTGTAGGTATAGTCGAGTGGCATCCGGTCCACGGATGTATCCGGAGAAAAGTGTCACATCCTGCCGGGGACGATGGTCCCTATGCCCAGCATAAGGGGTCCAGATGACGGCATGGGCGTCCATGTCATCCAGGTGCTCCCTCCGCGTCTGGCATGGAACAATCCCTTGCTTCCCACACCGCCACCGGGCCGCCTTCGGCTTGTCCTCTGTATAACCTGCCACCGAGTTCCTGAAAAATAGGTTTGTCGTGAAGTGCTCATAAATCCATGCTTGCAGGTGGAAGGTGTAGCCACTAAGCTACTTCGTCTTGTAGTGGTTGGCAACCCCAAGCTGGTCATACAGTACCACAGTGCCATGGTCCCCAAGCATACGTGCCAACCATGTTGAGGTCCTCCAACGCCGTCAAGTAGGTGACGCTACTAAAAGTATGACTCTGGTTGGCGAACAACGTGGCGCCAACAAGATGAAGCAGGTATAGGCGGGCAACATGATCCCATCGCTCTTCTGAAAGCATAAAAACATAATGAGTCTAGGTATGAGAATTTGGCGAACAACAGTGAGTCATTTTAAAAAGCATACCTGCAACCGCCTCAACGTAGTGTTGTGCCAGCCATGAGAATCTAAGGTTGCACCCACTAGTCTTCCCAAACTCCACTTGCACATCCTCCCTGTCAGCACCCAGCAACCTTTGACACGCCTCCAGGGCAATGGCCTCGTCAATCACCGGCAACGAGAACATCTGCCCATGCACCGGTATGTGCAGCAAACATGACACGTCATCAAGTGTGACAATCATCTCCCCGAACGGCATGTGGAATGAAGAAGTCTTGGGGTGCCACATCTCCACGAAGGCAGATACTAGCCCCTTGTCCATCATTGTGTATGAGCAAGACACGAGGGGGGTAGAGGGTGGACCGCTGAACGATCTCCAGAACCTGAGGCACGTTCTCGCAGGATAGATTGGAAAGCTTTTTCCCGCATGTGGTGAGGATGAGGTCTCCTCTATCGACATACTTCTGAAAATATTTAGGCAAGTCCACGTTAAAAAATTAAAAAGTTAGAAAATTAATTAAACATTAACATTAAACAGTAAACATGCTTACAGGGTGCGGGTCTAAGTATGACTCCCACAGAATGGGCACCACGTGCTCCGGGTAGTTCCTGAGTAGTGTCAGGACCTCGGCGCCTCCTGCAAAAGGAGGGTCCTGCTGAAGAACAAATTCTTCAGTCTCTGCCTCAGACTGAAGCTCAGGCTGATCATGGGCATCTGCCTGTGGTTGAGGAGGAGGTAGAACCTCAGGCTCACGGGTAGGTGGTGTTGGAGGAGGTGGTGGAGCAAAGGAAGAAGCATCAACTTTACGTTTCCAATTTGACGTTGTAGGTGGCAGATGCCCACCAGGGGTACGCCCACTGCCGTTGTTGTTGTTGTTTCGTCCACGTCCACGGGGTCCGAAATAAGTCATTGCCATCTACAAATAATAAAACACGCATAACAAAAAGAATCAAAATTAAAATCCAGTCCTTGGTTCTGAAATTTCTTTTACCGGGTTATAAAACACAGAAGGAAATTATAACATAGCTAGTGTTCCGGGTTATAAAACCCGGAATGATTTTACATTCCTCTTCGTTCTGATTTTTAAATCCCGGAAGCCAACCAATAACGGGTTTACCATGCCGGGTTCTAAATCTCGGAAGGGGTTTACACAACTCTCCCTTCCGAGTTCTAAATCCCGGAAGCCAACTTTTCAAATAATATTAACCTTACAAGAAGAAATTAAAACATGCAAAATTAAAGCTTTCGGGATCTATAACCCGGGTATACAATCTTAACAAAATTTTCAGGGTTCTATAACCCGGTTCTCATAAAACATGCAATAAAGCTTCCGGGATCTATATCCCGGTATACAATCCTAACCAAATATTCCGGGTCATATAACACGGTTCTCATAAAACATGCAATAAAGCTTTTGGGATCTATTTCCCGGTATACAATCCTAACAAAATCTTCCGGGTTCTATAACCCGGTTCTCATCCAACCTATTCCGGGTTATATATAACTGGGTTATATAACCCGGAATGCTGAAGGACTGCAACAATGGCAGAACCTTCGATCCTAAACAACCTCACTAAACAAATGAAGAGAAGAACAAGGGAAGAAGGGGTACCTGGAAGAAAATGAAGCTCGAAGGAGGAAGGAGGAAGCTCAAACTGCTCGAAGGAAGGAAGCTCAAAGGAGGGAAGGAAGGAAGCTCGAAGAGAAGAGGAAGGTGAGGGGTTTTGAGGGTTTTGGTCCGGAAGAGAAGAGGAAGAAGAGAGAGGAAATGGGTGGGGTAGGGAGTTTAAAAGTTTTTTTTTAGATTGGGGGTATTTTTGGTATTTTGATAAATAGGCTGGGGTGCCAAATCTAAGTCCCATAAGGGTTTGGGGAAAAAAGGATTTTACAAGGGCGGAGAGTTGAGCGCGTTGTTTTATTTTAGGACCTATTACCACAGTCCATTATTTGAACGGAAGTAACACGTAAAAATAATATTTTTATGCTACTTTATCACGGTTAAAGGTGAACGGTGCCCATGGCTCTGCTTTGGAGATTTCAATGAAATTTGTTCTCCGGCGGAGGTTACACTCAGGCTCTTCGTATGTTAGATGCGATGGAGGGGTGCGAGTTCATTGACTTTGGTGCTATTGGTGGGAAATTCACTTGGGAAAGAAGGTTGAATGGAAGAAGGGAAATGGCGAAACGTCTTGATAGAGCTTTGGGAGATATATCTTGGAGACACTTTTCTTGAGGCTTATGTGGAACACATTTCTCGAGTGTACTCAGACCACTGTCCTATCCTTGTCAGATGCAATGTAGAGGCCCAGGAGCGAGGGCATCACCCCTTCTGTTTCCAAGCTGCTTGGTCTACACATCCTTTGTATGAGACTTTAGTAAAAGATTCCTGGGCCCGGTCGCCTAGTGGTTTGGTGGGAAAACTTCACACGGTTAAGGAGGCGTCTCTAGTGTTCAATAGGGAGACGTTTGGCAGCATCAACTTGAGGAAGAGGTGGGTGGAATGACGACTACAGGGCTTACAGAAGGAGCTGGACTGGAGAATTACGGAGTCTACACTAAGGTTGGAAAAAACCCTTCGAGAGGAATATGAGCAGATACTGTTACAGGAGTAATTGATGTGGTTCCAGAAATTCAGGGAGAACTGGGTCAGATTTGGGGACCGGAATACCAAATTCTTTCACACACAGACCATAGTGAGGAGGAAAAGAAACAGGATCCATGGCCTGTTCCTGGGGAACAATGAGTGGAGTACTGATGTGGAAGTTCTAAAGGTGGCTGATGAGTGGATTTTATATGATGTTTTTAGGGTCTTTTTAGTCTTTTTATTTTATTATTTTTGAGTCACATGTAGGTTTTTTATTGTTTTTATGTAGATTTTATATTTATTTTGCATTTTGCATGTAGATTAGATTTTTTGTGTTTTTCCATCTTTATTTTATATTTTTAGGAAAAGCTGGTTTAGTTATCATTTTTGTCCAGGGACCAATGTGTAAAGTTTCAGGAAGTCAGGGACCAAATTGTAAAAGTTCAAGAGTGGAGGACTTAAAGTGGAGATTGAGAGAATATGAGGGCTTGAATTGAAGTGCTAACCAAGGGAGGACCAAAGTGAAAAAGAAGAATATGAAGAATCACTCTCTAATTTAGCACATGGAAAAAATGTTTAAAGAATTGATGTTAGTGGAGGAAGGGTTTCAGAATTGATCAAGGCTGGTTAGTGGCTTTTTATGGCCATCAAAACCCACTACCATGAATGAAGAAGGAAGGAAAAGCTTGAAGATGAAGAAGCAGCGTCCCAGCGCTCCAGCGCTGGGGTTCTGACTAGATGATGAGTCAGATGTTGACCCAGCGCCCAAGCGTTGGAAAGCCAGCGCTCAAGCGCTGGGCCTCGGACAGAAAGTGGATTTTTAATGCATCCTAGCGCCCATGCGTTGGGAATTCCAGCGCTCAAGCGCTGGAGGCTGGAATTTTACTATAAATAGGACCCTTTTCTTCACTTGTAAGACACACCTTCTTAGAATACAACAAGTATTCTCTCTTTCTCCCTCAAAGATCATTGTTCCTAGGAATTGTGGGAAGCCAAACTTGAGCTCCTAGTCCAGGGTAATTCAATGCTTCTTTTAGCCATGCTTGGCTAATTCTTCTTTTAAGTTTTTGGGTTGTTTTAATTTATAATTCATGTTCTAGTTTTCTTTTACATTTCTGAATAATATCTTCTATTCATGTTTTATTTCTTTGTTCTTCATTAATCTTTATGCGCAAAAGATTTCATGCTTTCTACTTATTCATAAGGCCATTTGGTAAGTAGTAAGGGAAATAGGAAATAAAAAAGGTTATATGTTTGCGTTTCTTAAGGCTATAAGGATGTACGTAATTTTGTGTTGGCTCGGATTCTTTCTTCATCTTCTTCTCTAATTAACTAATAACCAAGGCTATGGAGTTAGTAATTAGGTAAGGAAGTTCTACATTTCTTAAGGCTATTAGGGTGTAGAAACTTAGGCTATAGCACCATGAATTTGAATTTAAAGTTCAGAAATTTAGTAAGAGTTTTCTAGTATGTTTTATAAATTATGTAAATCAACCCAAGAGCTTAAATTATCTCATCTTATTTTCTTTATTATTTTATGCTATTACTCTCTTCTTGTCATAAACCAAACATCAACCATATCATTTTATTTTCTTTGCACAAGTACTAAATTATATAAATATAAGAACACCTATCCCTTGGGTTCGATAATCTTTTATATTACGCGATAGTTTAATCGTACACTTGCGATTTTCCTTATCAAGTTTTTGGCGCCGTTGCCGGGGATAGGTTCTTTTAAGTTCTTATTTTTATTTTATTTAGTACTGCTTGTATATATAAAAAAAATAAAAAAAAATATTTCTGCTTAACAGTTTGTTGTCATGTGGAAAGAAGAAGATCCTTTAGAGACTATAATCTCTGAAGGGTTGGATTTTGAAACTATTGAAAGCAATGACGAACAGGTCATCGAAATGGCAAGGTATCTGGCGGCTGCCCATTGTTTCCAACCAAAGGGAAATTGGGTAGAGGAGCTCAAAAGAGAAGAAGAAGTTCAAGAGGAAAAAAAGGAACTAAAGCCCTTACCTTCTACCCTTAAGTATGTATTTCTTGAGGAAGGTAATAATAAGCCAGTCATTGTGAGTAGTTCCCTCTCTCCTCTTGAAGAAGAAAAACTGGTAAGAATTCTTAGAGCTCATAAATCTGCTTTGGGTTGGACTATTGAGGATATTAAGGGCATAAGCCCCACTGTTTGTATGCATAAAATTTGTTTAGAAGAACGAGTTAAACCTATAGTCCAACCCCAAAGAAGACTTAATCCTGCCATGAAAGAGGTGGTGAGAAAAGAGGTGATTAAGTTACTAGATGCAGGGATCATCTATCCCATTTCTGATAGTGAATGGGTTAGTCCTGTTCAGGTAGTTCCCAAAAAAGGAGGAATTACTGTGGTCCCAAATGAGAACAATGAATTGATTCCCACCAGGATGGTAACTGGATGGAGAGTTTGTATAGATTACCGGAGGCTAAATTCTGCCACCCGGAAAGATCATTTCCCCCTTCCCTTTATTGATCAAATGCTTGACAGGTTGGCTGGCTGGCCATGAGTACTATTGTTTCTTGGATGGGTACTCAGGATATAATCAAATTGTTGTTGATCCTAAGGATCAAGAGAAAACTGCTTTTACTTGCCCCTTCGGGGTGTTTGCTTATAAAAGGATGCCTTTTGGCTTGTGTAATGCTCCAAGAACCTTCCAAAGATGTATGTTTGCTATTTTTTATGATTTAATTGGTGAATGTATGGAAGTGTTCATGGATGATTTTTCTGTATATGGCCCCAACTTTGACAAGTGTTTGAGCAATTTGGAAAGGATTATAGTTAGGTGCCAAGAAAAGAATTTGGTACTTAATTGGGAAAAATGTCATTTTAGTGTAAAAGATGGCATTGTGCTTGGGCACAAAATTTCTGAAAGAGGGATTGAGGTAGATAAGGCTAAAACTGAAATCATTGAAAATCTACCTCCTCCCACTAATATTAAAGGTATAAGAAGCTTTCTTGGTCATGTAGGTTTTTATAGGCGATTTATAAAAGATTTTTCTAAAATTGCTAAGCCTATGACAAATCTCCTTGAAAAAGAGGCTCCTTTTATCTTTAATGATGAGTGTTTGGCTGCTTTTAAATTATTAAAGGAAAAGCTTGTTTCAGCCCCTATCATTGTTGCTCCGCAGTGGGATTTGCCTTTTGAAGTTATGTGTGATGCTAGTGATAATGCAATAGGGGCTGTTCTTTGTCAAAAATATGGAAAAGTGTTGCATGTTATTTACTATGCTAGTAAGGTTCTGAATGAAGCTCAAAGAAATTATGCTACAACTGAAAAGGAGTTGTTGAGTGTAGTTTATGCTTTAGATAAATTCAGACCTTACGTTTTGGGAACTAAAGTTATTGTGCATACTGACCATTCTGCATTGAAGTATTTGTTTGCTAAGCAGGAAGCTAAGCCCAGGCTAATCAGGTGGATCTTACTCTTACAAGAGTTTGATCTTGAAATTGTGGACAGAAAAGGGAAAGACAATGGTGTGGCAGACCATTTGTCAAGACTTGAAGAGGGGAACTCTGATCCAATTCCTATTCAAGAGGAGTTCCCAGATGAGAGGCTTTTAGCTGTCCAAGAGATAGCTCCATGGTATGTACATTTAGCTAATTTTAAAGCTGCTGGTGTGTTGCCTTCTGATTTGACTTGGCAACAAAAGAAGAAATTTTTGCATGATGCTAAATTCTTTTTCTGGGATGAACCTTATCTGTTTAGAGAATGTTCTGATGGGATCATTAGAAGGTGTATTCCAGAAAAAGAATTTGAGGCTATTTTATGGCATTGCCATGGCTCCGATTATGGAGGCCATTTTTCAGGAGAGAGGACTGCAGCTAAAGTCCTCCAAAGTGGTTTTTATTGGCCTACTATCTTCAAAGATAGTAGAGCATTTGTGGTAAGGTGTGATCGCTGTCAACGAACTGGTAATATCTCAAGAAGGAATGAGATGCCCCAAAAAATGATTTTGGAAGTTGAAGTTTTTGATGTATGGGGCATTGATTTCATGGGACCTTTTCCACCTTCTTTTGGTTGCCAGTATATTTTGGTTGCTGTTGACTATGTTTCTAAATGGGTTGAAGCATCAGCCCTTCCCACAAATGATGGAAAAGTTGTTCTAGATTTTCTGAAGAAAAAGATTTTTACTAGATTTGGGGTGCCAAGAGCAATAATCAGTGATGGAGGTAAGCATTTTTGTAATAAAGCTTTTGAAACTCTTTTGAAAAAATATGGTGTTAATCATAAAATTGCTACCCCCTATCACCCCCAAACTAGTGGACAAGTAGAGGTTTCTAATAGGGAGTTAAAAAGGATTTTGGAAAAAACAGTCGGTACCTCAAGGAAGGATTGGTCAAAAAAATTAGATGACACCTTGTGGGCTTATCGAACTGCGTTTAAAACTCCTATTGGAACCTCTCCTTACCAGTTGGTTTATGGTAAGACTTGTCATTTGCCTGTGGAACTTGAGCATAAAGCCTTTTGGGCTTTGAAGCATTTGAACATGGATCCCAAAGAAGCTGGGGATAAAAGACAGGTACAGGTACATGAGCTGGATGAATTTAGACTCCAAGCATATCACAATGCTAGGATCTACAAGGAAAGAACAAAAAGGTGGCATGATAAGAGGATCTTGCCAAAAGAATTTAGTCCAGGACAGCTTGTGTTATTATATAATTCAAGGCTGAGGTTGTTTCCTGGAAAGTTGAAATCAAGATGGACAGGACCATTTTTGGTCACCAAAGTTTTTCCTCATGGTGCGGTTGAGTTGGAAAATCGGGGAACAAATAACACATTTCTTGTCAATGGGCAAAGGCTGAAACCTTACCTAGGAGGAAATTATGAGAGTCAAGTGATGACTGTTGAACTTGCTGAACCCCCAATTGATTAAGGGGAAGGGTCTATCTCGGACCTTAACATTGAGCTGGTTGGGAGACAACCCAACTTAGGATAGTTTATGTTTCTGTCTTTTTAATTTTTGCACAACTCTTGTACATAAATAAAAGAAAAGAAATTTTATGTTTCTACTGCAGGCGAGGCCAGTGCTCGAGCGCTGGAGGCCAACGCTCAAGCGTTAGGCCCCTGCTTCACAACCTCTGATTCCAGTTGATCCCAGCGCTTAGGCGTTGGAGGGCTAGCGCTCATGCGCTAGGCCCCTGGAATCCCCAGTTTTATTTTCTATTTTCCAGCGCCATAGCGTTGGAACCCAGCGCCCAGGCGCTGGGACCTCTGATGCCCAGTTTTTATTTTAATTCCAGCGCCCAAGCGTTGGTATCCCCAACGCTCAAGCGCTGGAGCTCGGGCAGTTTGCTGTTTTTTCTTTTGTTTGCTGTTTTTAGTTTTTAATAAATTTTGTGTTCACCATTTTCTGAAATTTTTAAGGTTCTTTGAGTCTTCCCTTGGTTCTAAACTGGTTTTTATTTTTGGGAACTCAAGAATTCTTGTTTTTAAGGTGGACACAAATTTTTCAACCCATCTTTTGTGCTGATTTTGGAACTAACAAGTCAAGCAAGTTTTTACTTGTGAGACTTTTGTTTGTTCAATGTTACAGGATAGGTACCAAAAGGAGGAAGAGCCCTCTTGAACTTAAGTGTTCAAATTGATTTTTACATTGAGGTTCCCTTGGACCTTTTGTGGAAAATTTGCTACTATACCAGCTTGTTAGTTTTTTTTTTTTTTTATAGTTTTTAGTTTTATTTTTAGTTTAGTTTTTCTGTTTTATTTTTGCATGAGTCTTGAGTATATTATCCATTCTGATGTTGCTATAGCTTTGTGAAATGCTTTATCTGATTGAACTGCTTTGTGAAAAGTTCTATGTTTTTAAGCAGTTAGGATTGCATGCTGTAGAAAGGATTTTTGATATCTTGATTGTTGGGTTGTTGGCTAAGTCTTTTTCTGAGTTCTAAAAAGGGTACCACTTACCCTATCTTTTTCTGAAAGCTGAGGTCTCTGAATGCATGATTGTGAAATTTTTCTGCCTTGTGTTGCATGTTGATTGGAGTTTTGTATACTTTGTGAGTTGAGAAGAGATTATAGGCATTTTTGAAAACTCAGATTTTTGCTTAAAATGTTATATCCACTAGTAGCCCCTTTTGAGCCTTAAAAGAGTCATTCTTTGGAGCCTACTTTGTGTGATATCTTTAAGTTGTTATTGTGATTCATGTGCTGAATTTATTAAGAGCTATGTTTGTGGGTTTCTCTCTAAAAAAAAAAAAGAAGGAAAAGTTGAAAAAATAAGGTATGTGCCTTAGGAAAAATAATGAAGTAGTGGGGTGAGAAAGAGTATGAGGGGAGTAAAATTCAAGTCATTCATCCCATACATTCCACTACTTTGTTCAAAAAAAAAAAGAAGAAAAAAGAGAAAAATTGAGAGGACCCTTGTGTTGAATTGTTTAAGCTCTTAGTCAAGAAAATCACTTAACAACAAATTCTGAGTCAGCCAATAGAGTTGCCAAGTCTTGAAATCCATACCTTAAATTATTCAACCCTTTGGCCAAGTTACAACCATCAAAAATCTCTTCAAAATCACTTGGTTGCTTTACTTCAGTTTTGATTTGAATTATAGGCAGGATTATTGAGCTTTCTTGTTTTCATGGAGAATATTATTTTTGGTGAGCTTAATTGATGAACTCAAACATGTTAAAATCCAGGCCTAACTTTCTTGATTCTTTGTCTATAAAACATGCATGTCTTCCTTTTCTGCTAAGCTTTCTTTGAAAGGTTTCTGTGCTTCAAGTTGTAATCAGATAAAACTTTCTCAAAACCCAGGGACGAGTTTTTCTTTAAGTTTTGTCGCTTGAGGACAAGCTGTCGTTGGGTATAGTGGTATGATGAGTGGATTTTATATGATGTTTTTAGGGTCTTTTTAGTCTTTTTATTTTATTATTTTTGAGTCACATGTAGGTTTTTTATTGTTTTTATGTAGATTTTATATTTATTTTGCATTTTGCATGTAGATTAGATTTTTTGTGTTTTTCCATCTTTATTTTATATTTTTAGGAAAAGCTGGTTTAGTTATCATTTTTGTCCAGGGACCAATGTGTAAAGTTTCAGGAAGTCAGGGACCAAATTGTAAAAGTTCAAGAGTGGAGGACTTAAAGTGGAGATTGAGAGAATATGAGGGCTTGAATTGAAGTGCTAACCAAGGGAGGACCAAAGTGAAAAAGAAGAATATGAAGAATCACTCTCTAATTTAGCACATGGAAAAAATGTTTAAAGAATTGATGTTAGTGGAGGAAGGGTTTCAGAATTGATCAAGGCTGGTTAGTGGCTTTTTATGGCCATCAAAACCCACTACCATGAATGAAGAAGGAAGGAAAAGCTTGAAGATGAAGAAGCAGCGTCCCAGCGCTCAAGCGTTGGTATCCCAGCGCTCCAGCGCTGGGGTTCTGACTAGATGATGAGTCAGATGTTGACCCAGCGCCCAAGCGTTGGAAAGCCAGCGCTCAAGCGCTGGGCCTCGGACAGAAAATGGATTTTTAATGCATCCTAGCGCCCATGCGTTGGGAATTCCAGCGCTCAAGCGCTGGAGGCTGGAATTTTACTATAAATAGGACCCTTTTCTTCACTTGTAAGACACACCTTCTTAGAATACAACAAGTATTCTCTCTTTCTCCCTCAAAGATCATTGTTACTAGGAATTGTGGGAAGCCAAACTTGAGCTCCTAGTCCAGGGTAATTCAATGCTTCTTTTAGCCATGCTTGGCTAATTCTTCTTTTAAGTTTTTGGGTTGTTTTAATTTATAATTCATGTTCTAGTTTTCTTTTACATTTCTGAATAATATCTTCTATTCATGTTTTATTTCTTTGTTCTTCATTAATCTTTATGCGCAAAAGATTTCATGCTTTCTACTTATTCATAAGGCCATTTGGTAAGTAGTAAGGGAAATAGGAAATAAAAAAGGTTATATGTTTGCATTTCTTAAGGCTATAAGGATGTACGTAATTTTGTGTTGGCTCGGATTCTTTCTTCATCTTCTTCTCTAATTAACTAATAACCAAGGCTATGGAGTTAGTAATTAGGTAAGGAAGTTCTACATTTCTTAAGGCTATTAGGGTGTAGAAACTTAGGCTATAGCACCATGAATTTGAATTTAAAGTTCAGAAATTTAGTAAGAGTTTTCTAGTATGTTTTATAAATTATGTAAATCAACCCAAGAGCTTAAATTGTCTCATCTTATTTGCTTTATTATTTTATGCTATTACTCTCTTCTTTTCATAAACCAAACATCAACCATATCATTTTATTTTCTTTGCACAAGTACTAAATTATATAAATATAAGAACACCTATCCCTTGGGTTCGATAATATTTTATATTACGCGATAGTTTAATCGTACACTTGCGATTTTCCTTATCAGTGGCGGCCCAAACCTTTTTTACTAACCTCTTCTCTGTTGATTCTCAGGTTGCTAGGAATGTTATCATGGGGAACTCGACCCCCAACATTCCGGAGGTGGATAAAGCATCTTTGGTCTACCCCGTCTCTCTTGAGGAGGTCCGCCTAGCCATCGTGGCTATGCAGTCGTACAAAGCTCCAGGAGTGGATGCTTCCATGCGTTCTTTTATAAACAGTACTAGCATATCTTGAAACATGATCTTCATAAGTTGGTGGCTAATGCGTTTTGCAATGATAGGGCGGACGCTTCACTTTTGGAGACTCTAGTTGTGCTTATTCCCAAGGTGGATGTTCCCCTTCATTTCAAGAATTTCGGACTAATAAGTCTCTGCAACGTGGCATACAAAGTCATCACAAAAGTCTTGGTCAATAGGTTCCGACCTTTACTTTCTGATCTTGTGGGCCCTCTACAAGGGAGTTTCATCCCGGGCCGAGGGACGAAGGATAACATTATTCTGGCACAAGAAGTTATGCATACTCTTCACAATCATAAGAAAAAAGGTGGTTTGGTGGCCCTCAAAGTTGATTTGGAGAAGGCTTATGACCGTGTCAGTTGGGACTTCCTACAGGCTACTCTTATTGATTTTGGTTTTCCTCCTACTATTGTTTGCTTGATAACGTGGGGTGTACAAGAGGCATCCATTTCGATCCTTTTGGAATGGGACCAAGCTTCCTTCTTTCACTCCTCAAAGAGGTCTCTGGTAGGGCGATCCACTATCTCCCTATCTCTTTGTTCTTTGCATGAGCGTCTTGCCATTCATATACAGAAATTGGTAGATGCAGGGGTCTGGCACCCGATCAGGATTACAAGAGAAGGGATTGGTATCTCTCACCTTTTCTTTACAGATGATGTCTTATTGTTTTTCCAAGCTAGCAAGCAGCAAATGCATGTGGTTGCCAACGCTATGAAGGACTTTTGCGAAGCTTTTGGCATGAGAGTTAATCTAGAGAAATCTTGGATGTTTTGCTCCAAGAATATTGACCACAATGTGCAGCAGGAATCTTCATGCATCTTGGGCATTAATCGGGCTGCCAATTTGGGCAAGTATCTGGGGTTGCCACTCTTGAAAGGTCGAGTAACAAGGGAAGTTTTGTCTCCGATAATTGATAAAATCAATTCAAAACTTGCTTCTTGGAAGACTGGGCTCTTAAATAGAGTGGGTTGGTTATGCTTGGTGAAATCCATTTTATCCTCCCTCCCTATTTACTCCATGCAGGCTCTTTGGCTTCCGGAATCAATTTGTGATTTTGTAGACAAAAAGATCCATAATTGTATTTGGGGTAAGGGGGATAATACAAGGAGTTGGAACTTGGTTCCGTGGAGAGAGATCTCGTGCCCGAAGGACAGGGGTGGACTTGGCCTCCGTTGTCAATCGCCTCAACAATATCGCCATGCTAGGGAAGTTAGTTGAGAGTCTTCTGTGCGACAAAGGGAAGCCGTGGGTAATAGATTTATCTCAGAAGTATTTGGCCAATGAGATAGTACTTGATGGGGAGTACAAGGCAGGGAACTCGTATGTGTGGAAGGGCATTGTTAAGGCAAAGGACTACTTACGCCATGGTTTTCGGGCACAAATAGGGGACAGATCGGCATCACTTTGGTATGACAACTGGTTGGGGATTGGTAAGCTCTGTTTTAGAGTTCCGTTTGTTCATGTTTCAGACACTCGACTCAGGGTGGCAGATTTATGGTCGGGCTCTTCATGGAATTTTGAGCAGCTGTATACAGTGTTACATTTGGAGGTCAAGGAGGAGATAAGTGTTGTTAGGGTGCCCAACCATTCGACCGGGCACGATGCAATTCGCTGAGCAGACATAAATGATGGCAGGTATAATGTGTCTTCAGCATATGCAACCTTGGGCGATTTCGACGTAATTGATTCGGAGCCCTGGAAGCGTGTTTGGCGTTGTAAGGTTCCTGAGAAAATTAGATTTTCTCTATGGCTGATTATGAAGGAAGGGCTTCCCACTAATGAGAAGATGCATCAGAATCATCTCAGTGAGTCGGCTTCTTGCTTGCATTGTGGTGCAACTGCAGAGAGCTTATCGCATCTCTTTCGCGAATGTCCCCGTTCTTGTTTGCTCTGGAGTCAGTTTGGCTCTATATTACCTCCTCTTGATTCCAATGTCCCGTTCTCGTCTTGGCTCGTGAGTCTACTTAGGCAGCAACAATGTCTCTTGGGGGTGGCTATGTTATGGTGGGGATGGAGATGGAGGAATGAACAATGTTTGGGAGAGAACAAGTGGGAGCTAAACCAGGTTCTGCAACGGGTTCTTTCAGATGTCACTGTTTGGTAGACGTATCTCTGTTCAAATCATCTTTCTCCTTCGGGGACAGTTGTTCGTCTGGCGCCTTTTCAGCTGTTGGTTGATGGGAGTTGGATTTTGGGATGTTCTACCATGGGGGGCTGCTGTGTTAATTGATTCTGCTTGTTGTTGGCGCTCCGTAGTGTCGGCGAGCTCCCTTCGTGGGAACGCGTTCCTCGCAGAGGTTTGGGCAGTGGAGTTAGGTCTAGCCCATGCATGGGAGCTGGGTGTTCGTGATGTCGTCTGTGCGTGTGATTGCGAGGATGTGGTCCGGGTATTACATATTCATAGTGACATTAACACCTTTTGGAATAGGGAGGAGATCGCCAAGGTGAGAGATATGCTTAGATGAGACTGGAATGTAACTGTTATCCATGTCGCCAGGGAGGAAAACAACATTGTTGATTGTTTTACGAGGCAAGCGGCACATGATGGAACTCCTCGGCGGGTCTGGAAGCAGCCTCCGTCCTTTGTTTATGCGTCTATGTATCTTGACGCGTTGAGTAGCTAGTTTGCTTTTCGTTTTGCTCTTGTAACAAAAAAAAAAGGTGAGCGATGCTATTAAAGCTACCCAGTTACCACGGTTGAAGATGAAATCGTGGTAATTAAGCTCCTCACCCTCTTTTACCACGGCTTTGTGTTGAACTGTTGTTATAGATGTGTGATAAAAAGACATTTCTGTAGTAGTGATGAGAAAGAGGGTTCTGAGTCTTTTGACAGATTTTGGTGGTACATCATTTGTACTCTGTTTTGACTGAAATTTCAGTATGTGTTTCATGTCATGGAGCTCGTTATTTTAATACCATTTATTTGGTTTTATCTTCTCTATTGCTTGGGTGGTTTGCCATATTGTTGGTTTTTGTTATGCCTATTTCAACCTTTTTTGTGATGATTTTGATGTTTCTAATAGTACTAAAAAGACATTATTTTGTATCCATTATTTTCCTAGAGTGGTGATTTTTCTAGCTTGGTCCCATCATTTCTATTCTCTCAAATTAAGTTTTCTACATTAAAAATTTTAAATGCCTCTATTTTGAGGAGTTTTTATACTCTTAATTTTTTCACTGCGGCGGCACTATGGTATTCAACAATGTACACGAATTATTTCCCATATTATTAATTCATGCAAAAGGTTCTTTCATGTTGTAGTTTCTCGATTTCAAGATCAATTAACATTATTATTCTTGAAACATGCCGTCCCTGCCGTAATCAATTTTTTTTGATAAATTACAACACGCAAATCAAATTCTAGAGCCACCATACTTTCAATTCAATTGTGCAATTATTGTAAATTCAAACAGGCTATTAAAATCTTTTTAGTCAATATTATATGATGAAGGGAGAATATCATGAAACTGAACTGAAATCAGATTTTGTCGCTTCCTTTGGAATATAGCCAACATGTGAAGATTCTCAGAAAGTTAGAGCCAGCTTCCTCCTTTGGGGGTCATTGTACAGAACCTGGCTTTACCATGTGTGCTTTCACTGTTTAGTATGTTTACCTCAGCAGGGACATGAAATTCAATGCAACAGTAAAATATTTATTACTTGACCATCACTGCCAAAACAGGAAGTGGAATTTCTCATGATAAAGTGAGGGGAAAAGGGTAAGGAATATGTTCAAGAAAAAGACATGGAATATTGCATATTTTAGACTTGATAATCTACTATATCAATTGGAAATTTGAAAAGACCCCAAAGAAAAATAAAAAATATAGTTAAGAACTAACACTTAAAGGTAGGCTTAATCTCTCTAACTAACTTGGTCAAATAGCCAACATGTGAAGATGTATGACGGGGTGTTTCCTCACAAAGAGGTCTCATTGACCAAGGCTCGGACGACTATATTTTTATAAAAAACACATATTTTTACAAAGTCGTAAGACTATGTATGATGTTCGGTGTATGCCTGCTAAATGCTGGAAGGTTAAGGAAGTTGGTGACCTAATGACAGAGGAGTCAACGACCAAAGCCTTCCACCACCAGTTCGGATGGTGTACCGATAAACCGTTTATAACTTGTAAATATATAACTATATGAAATAAGGTTTATAGCTCGAAAACATAGTCTTAACATAGTTATCTGAAAATTAACTGTTAAATAGTTGGCTTAATAGCACTTTTGGTCCCTCACTTATCACGATTTGACACTTTTAGTCCCTAACAAAAAAAATTAGCCTAAATGGTCCCTAACTAATACAAACTTTGGCAATTTTAATTTTCCATCCAACTTCTGTCAAAAAAGTAACGGTTTTTGAAAAAATAAATAATAGAAAAATAAAATAAAAGAAGAAACTCATTATCTTCGTGGTTATTCATCTTGTTCATCAATCTTCATCTTCTTCACCATCATCCTGTATCAAATTCAAAACTGAAACAAGCAGTGGCGAAAATCATTCAAAACTGAAACAAGCAGGGGCGAAAATCATGGAATGTGGTTTTGGAAACAACTCAATTTATTATGCTCCTATTTTTGCTCCTACATTAAACCTGAAACAAACATGGACGAAATTTAGGGGATTTGATTATGGAAACAAATCCGCGCCTGATTCTGCTCTTGATTTACATACAACAGGGACGAAATTTAAGGGCTCTGATTATGGAAACAAATTCACTCCAAATTCTGCTCCTGATTTACAAACAAAGGCGAATTCAAAACAACAACAGGTAAAAATATGAAGAAGAACAAAAGAAGAAGACAAGATCTGAACCCACCACCACCCCACACCACCGCCAGATCTGAACCCACGGTTCCGCCGCCGTCGCACCGCACCGCCGCCGCATCGTGCTTCTGCCGGCAGATCCGGTTCCTCGCCCTGTCGTGCCGTCCTCCCTATCTCTCCCTCGATCTGTTTTCTCCCTCTTCTCTCGATCTCGATCTGCTTCTCCTTCTTCTCTCGATCTCCCTCTGTTTCTCCCTCTCTCTCTCGCCTCGTTACTCTTTCTCTCACCCTCGCTTTTTTCCCTTTTCTTTCGACTCTCTCTCGCCTCTGTTTCTCCTTCTCTCACCCTCCCTTTTCTCCCTTTTCTTTCATCTCTCTCTCACTGCTTCTGATATGTTCTTCTTCCTTTTTTAATTCATTTGTTTCTTATTTTTCCTTTTTTCCTCTTTTTTACAGTGGACCAAAGTTTACTTTTCTGGATTTATTTATTTAATTTTGAAGATGATGATGAACATGGTTGAATATGATGATGAATTGATGAAAATTCTGGAAATTTTTTTTAAAAACCCAGAAACCGTTAATTAATTAACAGAATTGGATGGAAAACCAAAACTGCAACAGTTTGTATAGGTTGAGGACCATTTAGGCTAATTTTTTTTTTTAGGGACCAAAAGTGCCAAATCGTGATAAGTGAGAGACCAAAAGTGCTATTAAGCCTAAATAGTTACGATTTTGCTATTCTCACACATAATTCACGGTAATTTAATAGTAGGCGTTTACATCCACCATCCAAACAGACGGTAGAACTTAGACAATCCGCAATAAACATTTATCTCTCTACTTGATAAATTTACCCAGCTAAGTGTATGTTTCATTTAACGTCTAACCACAATCAAAAAGGAGGTTTTGGCCATAGTAACAATTTCTTCCTTTCATATTTTGATATATGATTTGGAATGTGTGCATGGCCATGTTGCTGAATGTATAGAAAAACATAGCCTAGTACTATTGCAGTGTTGAGCTTCCAAAATGTTGGTTTGCTTGTGTTGTTTCCAGTTTAGGATCCAAAATGGAGTGTTGTTGCTGTCTTTGTGAAAACCCACCACCACTCATGTTCCTCACCATTCCTCCATTAACACCAAGAAAGTCCAAAGTCAACTTATCAGACCCTCCAAAGCACACACCACCCAGATTTTGTGACAAGCTTTTAGGCTCCTGCTCCATGTTGTGAAATTGAGCAACATTGTTTTGATCATTCTCTTTCATATTGCCATATATTGAAGTGTTTCCATTGGCAAGTGAGTTCATCAACCCATGTAGATTGTGGTGGTCATTTTCCATGCTTGATATTCTCCCTTCTCCCTTGCTATCACTTCCAAAAGTGGCAGCAAGATTGTTGAGTTCAGATTCTGAACCATTAGTGGAGGAGCTACCCATTCGTCTTAGTAGAGAGGAACCATTGTTGGTGGTTGTTGTGGATGAACCCATTTGAGAAGCTTTCTGAAGCAATGCAGTTGCAGACATGTGTGGGGGCATGTTGTTCTCCTGTTGCACTGATGAATTGGCGAAGATTGAAGACAAAGCTGAACCAACTTGGTGATTATTGCTTCCAGGGCTATTACTGTAGAGTGTTGTTCCTGTTAATAGTAAATTTGTTAGTAGTAATTAGAAAATAAAGTTTGCATGGTTCCAGAGATGAATAGTCATGAGTTAGTGATTTAGTGTGTCTTAAGGAGTATTATTCTTGTTTAACTGTTATCATTCCTTCATAATTTATTAAAATCAATAATACATAATTTATTAAAATCATTATCTTGATGGCTATGCCAACCGTGAACAAAGAAAAATTTAATTCACAAATTATAAAAAAGTTTCTTTAAAATTAATTTTAATACATAAGTAATTTATTGTAAATGCTAAATGTTAATATAGTAAAAACATAATTCATGAATGAACCAGTTTTTACTAGGTTTTAATATGGTTCACCATAGAGTTTCCTTCTAACAGGTGCAATTTTATGGTGGACCATGTTAAAAACTTGTTCATCAATATTGAATCATATTTTTATAACTAACATTTTATCTTTGTTATTTACGATATGCTTGTTATTATGTGTTAAAACTAATTTGTAAAGAAGTCCTTTAAAACTTGTAAACCATGTTTTTCTTGGTTCACCGTGGACAACACCTTCTATCGGTTCCTTGGTTACCTGCAGTTATGTTGTTGAACTGATCAGGGATGGTGCTGTCATTGCTATTCCCATTCGGAAAGAAGCTGAGGTTGAAAAAGTTTGCAGCTGAATTAGCAGAAACTGATGATGGTGGTGCAGACATGGTGTTGGTGGTACAAAAGTTTGAGAATTGTCCTTGGTGATGAGATTGCAGGTCTTGGAATCCTTGATTTGTGTCAGTCATGAAGAAAGGCGATGAGGAAGACAATGACTGTGGTGATGAGTGTCCAAATGATGACTGATGGAAAGGTGGCATCAAGTGCTCAAATTTTTGTACACCTGCTGCAGCATTGCCTAGGGTTAAGATACTGTTTTGGGTACCCACTTGGGATAGGCCTAAGCTCATGTGGTTTGTGCCATAGAGATGGGTTCCCAAAGGGTTCAGGTTGGAAGGGTGCCTTGCACTCTCATGTGCTAACGCATCACAAAAGGCCCTATGAGTAATGAAACTGTCTCGCCTGCAACAATGATCATGAATTTGCATAAGTATGTTATAGAAAGATAGCATCTTCCATAAATAAAATTCTACTGCAAATTTACACTAATTACTTGTGGAATTCACACGGATGGACTCTTGGCGCAACGGTAAAATATTGCTGTCGTGTAACTAAGGTCACATGTTAAAGTCTTAAAATAATTTGATAAGTAAAAAATAAGATAAGATTGTTACAATTTACCATATGGTAGGACCTCTTCCTAGCTATTAAATAGCAATGTATAGCAACACATCCGAACATGTGGTGTACTCTAAACAACCTCAAAAATTAAACCTCAACCCAAAAGAAAAATTAAGAAAACCATATATGAGAAGATGAGAGGGCACACTAGAATTATGCCAAAATCCGAAACACACCAACAACTCGATCCTTATCGAGCTACCACTTTGAGGCTTCAATTTGATCACCAAAAAGAAAAAATTATTCACAAAAGTTGATGAAAGATAATAATCAAAACCCCAGCTTGGGACCAGCCTCAATAAATGCAAGGCTTGTCCATTTTCTACCATGTGATTTCTAGTGAAAACGATCGTACAACCAAAGGGTTGCTAAATTCTCGGAAAATCTTTGGGAAAAAAAAAACCATAGATATGCAAATTAATGAACAAATATTTTCCTTAATAATTAAGAATAATATTGTACCCATGGCACCCACAAGAATATTGTACCATATTTGAATCACGTATAAATATCCAACTTTATCATCATCTGACAACAACCACTTAAAGAATCACTGTGCCCTTTTACACTGTTGGCAAAGGATATTAATGTTGGGTTCACATTTAATTTTCACTTATAATCAAATAAAAAGAAAGATAAAAGAGATAAATAAAAAGAGATAAATGACATATGGTATGATAGAAAGTGTAGGGAGAAATATAAAAAAAAATTAAGGAAATGTTGATGGAAAAAAATAAGTATAAATGAATAATTATTTAGTGATTGTTGCTAAAACTACACGTGAATGAGAATAACGATAGAGGACGTTGTTCCCGAGAAACAAAGTTGGAACTTGCTTGTTTTTTTCTTCTCAACAAATTCAATTTTTGAGAGCCATTTGTTACAGTGAACTCACGTGTGTGAACAGACTCACACTAAAACCCACACATAAACGAACAAAAGAAAACGCCCTTGCTGCTCTCATCCAGTTTATCTTTTCTGTTGGGAGCGTTTTCTTCAGCTACCGTCCATGCTTGCTTCTTTTCTTCTTTTTTACTCTTTTTCATTTTAAAAATTACTCAAATATCTACTAGTCTTCTTAGTTCACACTAGTTAAGTTAGGTGAAAAGGAGAGCTTTTAGTTGAAAAACTTTTGTATGATGATCAACTTATATGAGGGAAATTTTTACATTACTACAACTAATTAAAAGCTCAAAATAATGTTAGAATAAGTTTGAGCCTTTGTCTGCGGTAGACTAAGAAAAATATGGTTTAAAAGTTAAAGAATCTTTTCTGAAAAAAATTAATTTTAGCACATAAATAATATATTGTAAATAACATATACTGAATCTTAGTTGTAAAAATATGATTTATAGGTCAACTAGATTTTGATATAGTTTACCATTGGACTGCCCTAACTTTAATACAAGCTTCAATGTCTTTTCATTATTGTTGCAATGTGTTTTAAGTTTTTAATTTGTTATTGCCACAAGTGGCTTATTCTTTACAGTTTAAGCTCTTATTAATAATAAGGGCTTATCCTCTAACAGTTTATTCATTGACTAATTTAATAAGCTTATTGAAAAGCTTAAATTATGTTATCAACTGTAAGCGTTTTTTTAAAAGTTAATCTGAGTAATTTAATTTGTGAAAATAATTTAAAAAATATTTATAGACAGATTATAAGCTACTATCGTTTATTGAACATTTATATCAGCGTTTATTTATGCTATGAAATAATCTCTTCTGAATTGAGTAAGTGCACCAAACATTCAACACAAGTAAACTAAACAAAAGACATAGATGTTGTTACCTGGAGAAGAGAGTGCCACAGTCACATCTATATTCTCTTGTGCCACAAGTCTTGGAATGTGCTTTCCAATCTGATTGAACGGCATACTTTTTGGAGCACTTTTCACACTTCCACTTCTTCTCACCGTGCTTCCGAGAGAAGTGCTTCTTAATCCCAGTGAGATCTCCAAGAGCCCTTGAAGGGTCATGGTGGACACAAGTGGGCTCAGGACACAGATAAACCTTTCGCTTTGCCACCTCTTTTGTATTCTTCTGCTTTAGCTTCCAAGGCAAGTTGTGTCCTCTTCTGTGGAGCTGCAAGTTTTGCTCCCTTTGGAACCCTTTGTTGCACACCTCACATATAAACCTGTTTGTTGCCATTAGTGTCTTGGGAGATAGTGCTATCACCTCAGAATCTGGATCTGTTGTCACCAATATTGAAAGGAAAACAGAGAAATGTCAATAAAGCAAAATGTTGGACAATTCTATGCTTCTTTTTTTCCGAAAGCAAAACAATTTATTAAATAGTTTAATTAGAATTGAGAAACAATCCTTCTGAATTGGATATAGCAGCCCCAGACATTGTCAATTAGCATTTTTCTAAAAAGAATGTTATTTCACAGTAGCAAAAAAAAGTACTTATGAAAAAAAGAATCTAATAGTGCTGTAGATAAACATAAATGAAAAAGCTTGGCCATTGCAGCACTTTTCAGTAAAAGGACATGATATAGCCCTAACAAATAAATATTCAAGGATTTAGGGTTTTCTTGTCAAGTTTGTTCCTAGAGTAGAAAACCAGCAAAAAATTACAAGAGGGGTGTTTTTCATTAACAGATAATTGCTTTTAAGTAATCAAATAATGAAGAATGCATAGAGCTACTTGCATGGTGTTCCAGGTTGATGATTCCTCCTTTTCTTTTGAGGAACTACAGGAGGAGGAGCAGCAGCAGTTGATGAAGAGGATTGGTGTTGTGTATTCTGACTTTGATTTTCTTGTCTGATTTCCAAAAACGGTGTGGAAGAAGCAGCCATGTTGTTGGTTTGCAAACTTGAGATGCAAACGTTGGTGGGATTTCTTTAATTTGTCACGCAACACAACCTGTTATAGAATGTTATGAAATACCTTAGCAAAAAGAAAAATTCAATTCCATGCTTTCTTGTCTCTTGGAAACCATAAAATAAAAAAGAGAAACAAAAGGAAGGAAATAAAAAGACCTGAAATAAATCTGTATATGTTTGATGATTTTGCCTGCTTTCTTGTCTCTTAGAAAGCTTTTCAGATTAAACCCAGAAAACACCAAGGAGAGTTTATCTAATTAGGAGACAGCAACAACAATCCGTAGATAAAGAGAGAAAGAAAACAATATATATCACTGTGTAGAGTAGACCTACTCATCTTCTTTCAAGCAAGCTTAGCTACTGTTTTCTTATGCATACAATTTTGCTTTGCTTCACCCTCTTCTTTTATTCCTCAATCATTTGATGTCTTCTATACATAAATAATACTAGGCATACTTGTCCACCCATACGCATACCCATATCCCTTTCTCTCCCTCTTTTGTCTGTTTCTCTAGCTACTTTCTTTACTTGTATTGTATATATACATTAATTTATTTTCCTCATCCTTGTTGTGCGATTTGTAAATGGAAAATAATTTGGTGTGGTGAAGTAACAAATTGTGATGGAAGGTAATTTGTGTCACTATTATGCAGCTCTTGCACAGCACAGGCTACTGTGTCCTTAGCATATGACACTTCGGGGCCACCGACCCCGTAGGCCTTACAGTACAGTCTCCCTTATCTCTCCTTCTCTTGTTTCATATCTTATTGCCAACATGCACACACAACTTGTTCTATCCTCATTTCCCTGCCCACAAATTGTCAGTTCTTATTATCATTAATATTTATGCTCAATATTAATTTGTGGGATATGAAAAAAATTTGGGTCGCGATATTTGGACATACGCATTTGCAGACATACTTCCAGCATACACATTTAAAAACCGGATCTAAATTTGAAGAGTGAAAAAATATACCGCCCCTAAACTTAAAGACTATAAAAAGGAACGTCTAGCGGAGGTTTTAAAACTCCCGTACTCGTAGAGTAAACACAATTTTGTGGCAATGTTGCCGCGTTTCCAAACCGACAGAAAAATGTTAAGAAAAAAAGAAAAGTGTTTAGCGAGAGTTTTGAAATCCACGCAAAATAAACGTGCAGTTTTGTGTAGGTGCATAAACCGCTCGAAAAATGTTTTTATCTTTGTTAGATACTTTAACCACAGAATTGCCCTATTGCCACGGTTCCTAGCAGTATATTACCACGGTTAAACCGTGGTATTGCTCGGCGTAGTAATAAATCGATTACTACGGTTGAAGGCGAAACCGTGGTAGTATCATGCCTCTGTTACCATGGTTCAAGGAGGAACCGTGGTAATATGTTTGGTTTTTTATTTACCTCTGTTACCACGGTTCCTGTCTGAACCACGGTTATACATATATTTTTTTTACCTCTGTTACCACGGTTCCTGTATGAACCGTGGTAATATGTTTGGTTTTTTTTACCTCTAGAGAGTCATTTCTTCATTGTCCAGGGGCGCTGAGCGACCAGAGAGTTTTTTTCATTGCCCAGGGCCGCTGAGCGACCCTATGAGGTCACTGAGCGACTATCAGACATATTTATGTAGAAAAAACAGGGCATTTTCAATAACCTATAATGCTACATACAAATTAGAGAATAATCAAATCATTGCCATCATGCAATAATAATATTATAAACACCACCCAAACAAAAATCTGCCCCATGCCCAGGAAAAATGTAATTTTGGGTGGAAACTATCCTAATATCTCGTTACTTCTATGCAAAAACAACTTCAGCAGTAGAACTATTGATACTGATCGAGTACACCTCACATACATCTAGCATAAATTATTTGTCAGCCCCTGCAGCTCATCTGATTTGAAGTTATTCTCATCATACAGTACATGATAGTGAGTAGGTCGATCTGCTGGTTCCTTGAATTCCAGCATGACTGTTGAGATAAAAATCGAACTCTGTATGGCAAATGGTGGTGTCAACAACAGTTCGTGGCATTATATTTCCAAAAAATATAATAATGAATAAAAAGAGAAGGAGATTCATACATCAAATTGAAGAAAAGTTAGAACAAATTAAAAATACAACCATACAGCCAAGCAGTACATGTTGTGCCAAAAATCAGGGTAAAGGGGAGGAGCTTATTGATTCTGGAATTGATTCCATAGAATCATCGGAGTCATCCGAAAAGTCATCGGAGTCTTCAAAGAGAAGTGGATCGTTAATGGCAAGACCCCTTGACCGGAAGAATTCTACTCCGATCTCTTGACAAGCCAACTCCTCTAAAGCGTTCCAAGCCAAAAAGGGCAACCCATTTGGACCCTTGAGGAGTTTTGTCACGAGGAAACCACAGGGAATGGCTTTCTAGTTGTCAAACAGAGCAGAAGAAAGATGATTGTAGACGATGTCTACAACATTAATGTACTCTTCATTCATAATTGAGTACATGATAAACAGGTCTTTGTCATGCACGTCTCTCAGAAAATCTAGTCTTAAAAAAAGCACGGTTGTGACCAGTAGATGTAAAACTCTGACAGGAAAGGTGAGGGATGAGTAGAGAGAGCACTAAGAGAGAGAGATGGATTTTCAATGCAATAGATGACTGCATCAATATCTTCTTCATCATAGTTTCTTTTCCAGAATTCAAAGTACATCACTCCTTCACCCTCACTATTGAGGAGTTCAACAAATTTCTCTCTGGTTAGAAAAAAGTCATGATTTAGCACTCCTCCAGCGAAGCCTCGGTTGTGAACAAAGGACAAGGAGGACCAGAAGGCCAAGATGAGGTCTGGGTACGATGACTCATCAGAGGCATCACACAATGCAGACATATGTGTGTGACACAGAGCATTGGTGCTAGGAACTTGATAGCGATGTAGTTCTGGGAAATTGATGGTAAAAGGAAGACAGATAGTCAAGACGTTTGCCATTTCTGTTTTTAAGGAAGAAGGATCACAGAAGCAGAGGATACAAGGAAGATGATGGAGTGAAGGATGGAGAACAGATGAGAGATACTTCTGGAATTTAAAAGCAAACGAGGGAATTTGAGGGGTGGAAAAGAGGGCGGTTAAGAGGATGTCTTGAGAATTGTGAAAATTATGTTGGAAACGCGCATGCTGAAAAGTTGCAGAGTAAAGAGGGAAGTAGTTACAAGATCTAATAGTGAAACAACGCATGCTGAAGCATTTAAGAAGACAAAACATAGCTGACAGGACTAGGCGATGGAGGAGATGTCCAACGGCGTGACTGTAAGGGCTGATAGGACTAGACGATGGAGGAAACCCTAGTACTGAACAACAACAAAGCTTGTTGGCGCCCTAGATATTTTGAGAGAAGCTTTCTCATGATAGAAAAAAAACCCGATTACTGAACAACAACAAAAATCTTCAAAACAAAACCCTAGAAGTAGAAGCAGGTCAAGAGTACTCACGAGTGAGGTAGAGAAACGACAGTGCCATTGCGGAGAGAAGGAGTGTCGGTGATGAGGAGTGGCGGTCACAAGGTGCAGCGGCAAGGAGTGAGGAGCGGCGGTGACGAGGTTGAAGAGCGATGGAGTCGCAACAAAGAAAGGGGAAGACATATGAGTTTTCGATCTCCAAACAAGAGTTTCCTAGCTAACGAATCACCATTTTTTTAATAATAATATTCCTATTACCACGATTCCCATAACAACCATGGTAATAGACAATTTTAATTGAAATATAATAATACCTATTACCACGATTCCTCTGATAACCATGGTAATAGACAATGTTAATTAAAAAATAATAAAATCTATTACCATGGTTCACCTAACAACTGTGGTATTAGGCCGTGTTAATTAAAAAAAAAAACCTATTACCACGGTTCACCTACCAACCGTGGTAATAAAGCACCTCAGTTACCGTGGTTCAACACAGAACCGTGGAAACAGAGCTTCGGGCAAATTTTTACCATGGTTCAACACGGAACAGAGGTAACAGGGGCGTGGTAAAAAGGTAATTCTATAATGGTGAGTGGTATTCATTACCAATTCACAATTAGAAGGTGAGGCATGAGAGAGAAAGAAGAGATAGGAAGTGTGAGATGGAAGGAGGAAAACAAATGGGTCCGAGTGCAGGGTCGGAACCACTAGAGAAGACGTATCATCACACCTTTCTTCTTCACAAACTTCCTAGACAGTTTCGATGAGGAAGCTATGTGGAGGGTATTCATGAAATATGGCAGGGTGAGTGAAGTTTTTATTCCTCGGAAAAGGGACAAGGTAGGGCGCCAATTTGGCTTCGTCCTGTTCCTGGATGTAGCAGAACCCAGGAAGTTAGAGAAATTACTGGACACAATACTCATTATCAATATGAAGTTATATGTGAACATTACCGGGTTTGCTAATCCAAAAGGAAAGGTGCAGGCTACGCACATACAGGCTGAATCGGATAGAAGGAATACAGAGCGAACACAAGACAGAACACAATGGAAGAAGAGAAAAGGAAGTGAGAAAGAATGACGTTATAGCAGTAGGGGGATAATCTAGCCCAAGGACGTTTGTGGAGGTTTTATGACACGGAGGGTCTGGGCCTCAGTACAATAAGGTTAGGAATGAGCATTACGTCATCCATGACTGGATGGGGCCAAACGTAATAGAGGATAGTGCAGAGTTTGAGTGGATGCGACAAATCCTCATTGGGAGGTTTTGCAATGTTGACGACCTTCAAACAATACGCGAGGTCTTCATCTTGGAGGGTTTTTGATCCATACAAGTCAGATACATGGGAGATGACTGGGTTCTATTATCCAGTGGAGAAGTTTTGAAGGTGGAGGAGGTATTGAAAGGTGCAGAAAACTGGATCGAAAGCAAGTTGTTCAACTGGTGTTTTACCTCGCATAAACAAAGATCAAGTGCAACCTAACCAGAAGTGTTAGACCGCAGATAAAAGGAAAATAAAAATAAAAAATATTAACAGTATTCACAATTGCTTAAACAAACAGAACTAAAGCAATGCAATCTCAAACAACGCTGCTCCCCGGCAACGGCGCCATTTTGTTAAAAGGGTTTTTACGTCTTTTAATAAAAACCAATACTTGCGCTGCGCTCAAAACCTCTTTTAAGATTCAATTGCAGTATAGCACGGGTATTATCGATCCAGAGAGAGCAAAATGAGTATGAGTGTCGTTCTTTAGTCAATTAGTTAAGAAACAAGACAATTGAAGGTGTTTGTTCAAAGACATTGGGTTGAAAAGCATGAAATTAGATAGCAAATGTTGGAGGGTTTAACAGATTAAGAAAGCAGTTGGATTATGGTTTCGCACTTCTCTATCCAGGATTATTCTTGTTCTTGCAATCACTTAAAACCTTTGATTCATCCCCACCAGTTCTTAACTAACTCGCCTATTCCTAGTATGAGAAGTTGATTCAGTTACTTTCATGATTGTCACTTCCACAGGCAATTAATCAAAGCAAACTGTAGACACGCCGGTGTTAAGGGACTAGGTGATCTAACGCTATTCCTAGAAAATTAGCTTCGCCTAGATGAAACTATTTATGTCAGATTAACGGAGTAGCTTCCACATACAAGATTAATCTTAAATCAAGTGATAGGTGATCAAACTAACACAAGCATAAAGAAAAAAACCGTTTAATTGTAATCAAAGATAGAAAATAGACAAAGAATCAATCATAATCCCTTCAAGACGAGGTACTACGCCGAAATCCAACTAAAGAGAGAGCTTAGTTATCCATAGAATGGATACTAGCTAGCTTACAAGGAGAATCAATGAAAACAGGGAAAACGGCGACGTCGCGAGGTGTAACCCACGACTCCGGCGAGGTTCCGAGCTTCCGTTGGTGGTTCTCCTCTTCTTCTTCTCACTCTCTCTCTCTCTCTCTCTCTCTCTCTCTCTCTCTCTCTCTCTCTCTCTCTCTCTCTCGTCCCTCTTTGTTTCTAGGTGGCTAGGGTTGTGGAGTTCCTAAAACGTGAAGAAACTTGCGTTTATATAGCTTTTGGGCGTCGAAGGGGCGCTTAGCGCCCTCGACTGGCGCTTAACGCCCAGGGATATGTGTTCTGGCCGCTCAGCGCTTAACAAGGGCGCTTAGCGCCATTTCCTCAAGTTCTGGGCGCTTAGCGGCCCGTAGCGGCGCTTAGCGCCCAAAGTGCTTCAGTTATTCTCTTTTCTGGGCGCTTAGCGCCCCTTACACTTCTCCAAATAAAGATCCAACCGTCCATATTGAAGTTCCGTGAGTTAGGAACCACATACTCAAATTTTATCTAATTCCGACGGTTAACGAATGAGATATTGCAATTTTGCTCAGGCTGCTTCAAGATTTCTACATCAAAAAGTTGGGATTAGAACTGAAATCATTGGAGCTTCAGTGAATCCATGCTCTTTCTTGGATATTCAATCCTGAAACACCATTAATATGTCAAAAACATCAAGAATGTGCATTCTAACCCAGAATTAATAGCAATTCATCATTCATTTGCAAAACATACATTTCTTGGGGGTTTTTACAATTAAAACTCATAAAAAGTGCCTAAAAACAATGTTAAAACTATGAACGTTTGGCACTTATCAGTCACTCCTGGAAAAGTCTTTACCAAGTGCAATTAAATGGTTAGTCAAATGAGTAAAACGTTTTTGCATATCTAATGCCTTTTCACCAGGGAGCATTCTGAACATTTCATATTCTTATGATAAGGTATTGATTTTTGATCTTTTGACTTCATCTGTTCCTTCATGGGTTACCATTAAAGTATCCCATATTTCCTTTGAAGTTTTTCACGTGGATACTCTGAAGAACTCGTCCATGCCAAGAGCTGATGTAAGAATGTTCATGCCTTTTAGGTCATATTGAACTTTCTTCTTTTCTTCTTCACTCCATGTATTCCTTGGTTTCGGTTGTCTGCTGTCACCCACATCATTCATTGGTATAAACGGACCTTCTTTAATGGCTTTCCATATCTCCACATCCAATGACCTTATGAAGATTTTCATCTAGATTTTCCAGAAGTCATAGTGGTCTCCATTGAAGTATGGTGGCCTGTTTATGTTGAACCCCTCACTAGTTCTAAGTCTAGAGGAGGATGCCACCTTCCTGGATCTTTAGGAGCAAATTACCTAAACTTACGCTCTGATGCCAATTGTAAGTGTAGATAGAAACCTAAGAGGGGGGTGAATTAGGTTCTCTCAATTTTCGCCTTTACAAAACTGATTACTTTCAAGATAATGAGAATCACAAATATTGATTGTGAATGCAGCGGAATCAAACGTTTCTTCAAAGTAAAAGATGAGAGTTAGGAGAATTCACACACAGGTTTTATGCTGGTTCACCTTCAAACCACCGAAGGCTACATCCAGTCCCTCAATAACCCTTGAGGATTTTTCCACTATTGATAAAAACTTCTTACAAGTGCTTACACCAAGAACTTCAAGAATTTCTATCAACAACCAAAAAGCCAACAGCTTTCCAAGTGCCAACCTTCACCGAACCCTACAGTGAACTTTCACTCAACCCGAATGAGAATGAAGAAGATTTATTTATAGCTGAATCAATCCTCTAACATAAGAATGGATTGAATATAGAAGTTATTCTTTAGGCACTTATCATATGAAGGCTCTTTTCTTATTCTGAGTTCTTCAACAGTTGAACAACATAAGTGTTCTTATTGAAAATGAAAAATTAAAGACTCAGAATTTTGGCTCTAATGAATATGAAAGTTGTATGTCAATGTTGTTGGGTTTCTGAGCCTAAATGGACTATTTATAGGCACTAGGGATCGTCCATGAACCAACACAAAGATTACCAAACGTTTTGGGACACATTGGTTCATGAAACAACACAACTGTCGACCAGGTAATCGACTATAGTACTTAGGTAATCGATTACGCTATTTTCCCGTTGTTGTTTGAATTTAAAATTCAAACATGTAATCGATTACAAGCAAGATGTAATCGATTACTTGCCTCTGTGTAATCGATTACCTTAAAGGGTGTAATCGATTACACTCAAGTCCATTTTCTAGATAATGAAACTTTAGGTCCTAATTGAGTTTTTCTATCACTTTTAACTTATGAAAAAGATTATACTCAATATTTTAACTTGTATTTGAGCCTTCATACTTAAAGATGAAAGCCTAGATAGCAACCTGAGAGGGGGTGAATCAGAGTTGCACAATTTTCGCCTTATCGAAACTTGTTACTTCCAAGATAATGATGATCACAAAACGATAGTTGTGATTGCAGCGGAATTAAGGATTGCTTGAAAGTAAAAGATGAAGGGAAGAGGAAATCACAAAATGATTTTATCCTGTTTCACCTTCTATCCACCGAAGGCTACGTCCAGTCCCTCAAGAAACCCCTTGAGGATTTTTCTACTATGATCAAGATTTCTTACAAGAACTTACACCAAGAACCTTAAGAACTCTTGTCAAACCTTAGATGGCAAACCACCAATTGATGACGCCGAACCCTACGGTGGACTTTGAATCAAACCCGATTCAAAGGACCTTTTCCACTATCACCGAACCCTACGGCGGACTTTGAATCAAACCCAATTCAAAGGACCTTTTCCACAACCATCTAACACTACGATGGACCTTTTTACAACCACGGTGAATGAATCAAACCGATTCAAGAGATGAAGAAGAAGTTCTTGCAATGGATGATGCAATCCTTTAATCTAGTGGATTGCTCTTAGTTTGTATGCTCCAGGCAATTACAATGAAGGCTCTTTTATTCTGAGTTTCTCAAAAGATGAACAGTATGTGTGTTCTTATGAAAATGAGAGAACAGAAACTCAGAATGATGACTTTAATGAATATGAAAGTTGTGGACCAAGTCATTGATGTTTTTGAGCGTCTATGGACTTTATATAGGCACTAGAGGTCATCCATGAACCATCACAAGGCTTCCTAAACGTTATGAGACACATTGGTTCATGAAACAACACATCTGTCGACCTGGTAATCGATTACAAAAGCCTGGTAATCGATTACACTAGCCGTTGCAGTTTGAAACTGTGTAATCGATTACATGAAGGTGGTAATCGATTACTGCCTTCCTGTAATCGATTACACACAACCTATAATCGATTACAGATAGTCCGAAACTCAGTTTTAACCATCTCAAGCCCTAATTGAGTGTTCCTACCAAGTTTTACTTGTGAGAACATATTATACTCAATTAGTTGATCTTTTATGAGCCTTCAAATGCAATATTAACCTTAATAAAGCATAGCACACTAAGTTAACAAGACTTACTAATAGCAAGAACCTTGAAGATTGATCTTGACGTTCTGAGCCGGTTCTTGAAGTCTTCTTGAAGTCTTTCCTTTCTTTTCTGAAGTCTTTCTTCTTTTTGTGATGTGTTTGTCTTCATCAAAACCTCAGCCGAGTCCAAGGACAAGACCTTCTTCACAAAAGAAACCTTAGAAGCATAACTTACCTATTTTGTGAGACTTAGTCAAAACTAGAACCCTTGAGTATTGTTTGAAGTGTGTTGAGTTGGTTCTTCTAAGTCTTATTTTCTTCTTTTTGTAAATGAGTTTGTCGTCATCAAAACCTCAGCCATGGTCAGGGGCAAGACCTTCTTCACATTTTTCTTTTCACTTTCACTCTTTCCCAACTCTTCACAGTTATTACCAGCTCAGGGGAAACGTCTTTTCATTTTTTTTTCTTATTATTAACAAGAATATGATTGGGGGTATGCTCAGTGGTTTGAGTACGTCTCATTCCCTTACTCATGTCCTTTTCTCATTTTTCACTTTGTGCACTTTGCTTTAACTTTCACATGTGTGCCCCTTTGATTAACCACATTGCCAAAAAGAGTGTAAACCCAATATAAAGGATAAAAGGAAAACGACATCTTATGCATTATCTCCACTAACCTGACATCTTAATAACCTTGTTTCACTTTTCTAAAATTCAATCAAGTATCTATCACCTAGATCTCCACATGCTCCACATGTTTCACTCACACTCATGCATCAATCACTTTATTATCACAGCTAGCATCAAACCCAGAAGCCATCTAACTTGGTCTATCGAATTTACTTTCATAGAATCTCCCAACCTTGCCATATCAAAAGGTTCCATGCATCTCAATGTAGTTTGCAATAATTATTTGCTCATCAAAGTCATATAAATTCATTATTGGCAAACTATTGTTGTACGTTGATGGTCCAATATGATGAATTGATCAAATACACTGGAAGCCAGATACAACTCATTCACATCTACACTTCATGAAGAGATCCAGAAGCAATGTCTACCAGAAGCATAAACCATTGGGCTCTTTCATCAAACACGTGAATGAACCTTGAGAAGCTTTCGCTGAAGAACTTTCTGACATTGGAAGAAGAATATTTTAATCTTCAACTACACTCTCAACAAGGCAAGTACAACCTGGATGAAATGGAACCTTTCCCAAAGATGCGTTTTCTCTCTCTCTATCAAAGTAGAAAGAACTCGATTGCCTCGATCAGACAAACTATTGTTTACTCTTGCTGCGACATACTCTCTGACGGTTTCTCTCTCCAAGCATCACCTCCAACCTGCCTCAACACTTTTTGGTTCAGAATTTATGGGCGAAGGATTCACAGAACATCAAGAAGACAATAGAAGTTGAATCTCTAAAGCAAGCTAAGTTAAACAGAAGACTCAAGTTTAAATATCTAACACTTGAGTAATCAGAAGAAAAGAGCCGTTGGAACTACTGTGCACTTAAAGAAGAATATTCGTTGGCGCTTCAAATTGCAACAGTCACTTTTACATCTCTGCCTATAAATACACACTCCCTTGAAGTAGTGTGTGTGCATGCGATTGCTAGGGAATCATGCACCAAGAGCAAGTTTGAACTAAGCTCAACAGAAAATAATGAAGTTCACGCAGTCGGGGTGAAGCTACAAGGTTTTTATTTGCAACAAGCCCTTCATTCATATCTTGTTGGTTTCCTCTGAGTATGAACAACTAACTCTTATCTTCAGTTCATACTCAAACATATCCTCGTTAGACTTATTCTTTAGATTAGAACTTACTATATTCATTCTGAAAATGCATGAGAGAAAAAATAGAAAGGATCAATGAAATGATACATGTTCTAAGCCAAAGAGAGAAAATCAGTAAGAAGGATTTGATCAACTAATCCACGATGTCTATAAAATTAGCATTTTTCAAATTCTAAGAGAGATTAGGATAGTGAGCTCTAAAGCATATTCAACGTCTATCCTTTTACTGCTCTACGAAGGCCGCAACCATGATCTATCAAAAGAATCTTCGTAGACAGCAAGAGAACTGCTTCTTCGAAACCCCCAACATAATTTTCCTAAGCCTGGAGAGGTTGCACAAGAATACTTGGAGCAAGGAGAAGTCCTCACAATACTTGGACACAGGAAGAGTCCTTATAATACTTGGTGGAAAGGAGGAGTCCTTATAATACTTGGTGAATAAGAGGAGTCCTCAGAATACTTGTAGAAAGCCTGAAGAGGCTTTGGAAAGAATACTTGGAAAGTAGGAGTCCTTAGAATACTTTGTATAATGAGAAGTCTTGAGAATACTTGTTAAGCCTAAAGAGGCTTGGGAAATAATACTTGGTTCTAGGAGAAGTCCTTGAGAATACTTTCTAGGAGAAGTCCTTGAGAATACTTGTTAAGAGGAGCCCTTGAGAATACTCGATGTAAGGAAGCTTTGGGAACAAAGTTGAGGCTGGGTTCTGTATACCACCCTCAAATGGATGGGCAGACTGAGCAGACAATCCAATCACTAAAGGATTGTCAGAAGTTGGGATGAGTGGTTTTCGTTGATAAAGTTCACCTACAACAACAGTTTTCACGCAAGCGTAGGGATGACACGCTATGAGGCGCTGTATAGGAATAAGTGTTGAACGTTGTTGAGTTGGTACCGGGATGGGAAGAACCTTATTGTCGGTCCTGGTTTTATTCAATAGAATACAGAAATGGTGAAACAGTTTATAAAGAAGATGAAGACTTCTTAGAGAAGGCAAAAAATTCATGCCAGCAAACGATGAAGAGATTTGGAGTTTGAGGCGGGTGATCATGTATTCCTTCGGTTGACACCAACGACAGGAGTGGGATGAGCTATCAAGTCCAAGAAGCTCACTCCTAAGTTCATCGGACCGTATGATGACCTGGGATATTCTAGTCTTTTGAGTCTTTTATTTCATTATTTTCTCTTGTCTCATGTAGTGTTTTGGTATTTTTAGCTTGGCTTTGACTTGTTTCTCAGCATACAGGTGTTAGTCGAGTCTTTTTCTTACTTTTTGGGTCTTGTTAGTATTTTATAACCTTTATTGTGTCTTTTTAGTTTAGTCCTTGAGTCATGTTTATTTTAATACCTGGTCATTACATGTGGAATATTGCATGGGAGGGTTATAATTCTGATGATGAGGTTAAAGAGGCTCTTAAATGAGTTAATGAGGCGATGATGATGGTTTTTAGGTGAAATGGTTGTTTCATCTTTGCTTTGATGGGTGTTTGATGAGCTTCTGCAAGAATGATGAGGTTTAAAGGAGCAGTGAAAGCAATTAAAAGGCTTTCAAAGAGGAGGAATCAAAGAGTTAAGCTGTAAAGGATTTGAAGGAATTTGCAAAGGGTGCCACGCATGTGCGCCCAAGAGGCCACGCACATGCATGGCTATTCTTCCAAAGGAAGGTTTTTTCACAAGCTTTCCACGCATGTGCGCCCAAAAGCCACGCACATGCGTGGAAATTCTGCCAGGAAGGGTCTGCTGCTTGAACTTCCCACGCATGTGTGCCCAGAATGCCACGCACATGCGTGGGACCCTATTAGTTTAGCTATAAATAAAGAAATTTGGTTCCTTTTAGAAATATCTTGTATTTTATGAATTGTACTTTGAAGCTATTATCCTTAGAGCTTGTGGGAGACTCTCTAGGCCATTGTTTCGGGTTTAATTTCTTTATCTTGATTTTGTATTCCCTAGCCATGCTTGGCTAGGTTTTCCTTAGTACTTGGGGATGTTAATCCTTTTCCATATTATGCTATGAACTTCTGATTTTCTATATGAATAGCTTTGTTTCATTCCTATGAGTCTTTTCTCCGATTTACAATTCCGCTTGAGTTGAGCAAGTGTAATGTTTTTTCTTGCACAACAGTAGTTGGTTAGGATTAGAGACCTGAGATTAGGTTGATTGTGTTTCTCTACCACTTAGGTATAAGGGTAGGATTCAATAGTGTTGGCCTACGTATATGAGATTTATTCTTCAATTGAATTGACTAGGTACTAAGGTATTAGGCTTAGCAACTGAGATTGAATATTTTACTTGAATAAGGTATTAACATGTAAAGGAAAGGCTACATATCCATAGGAAGGTTATATTGATTCATATAGAACTCTGGTTGCTATTAGCATAATTGGAATTGGTGAAACATACATCCAAGTGTTGTTTTCTCATAAGTTCTTTTCAACATCTTTCACAATTGTTTTTCCGCAATCATCTTGTTACAAACAACATTTCAACATATATCTTTTTCCTTTTCTCTTCCAAATTGCAAAACTTAAGCTTGAACCAATAAACAAACTATCCCTGTGGGCTCGACAATATTTTATATTACTTTGGGCAAACCGCACACTTGCGGAATTGCTATCACCGTATCAGATCATTTGATGAGTGGGACCATGGCTTATCTGGTCGCTCTACCACTGTTTCTCCCCATCATACACAGTTTGGTGAATGTTTCATAAATACGCAAGTACATCCTAGATGCGTCTTATGTCATCGGGTCAGATGATATCTTGTGGAAGAATAACTTGTCATTTGAGGTCCCTCTATGAGTGGTATAATATGTGATGTGATAGTAAATAGAGAGAGGTAAGAAAAAGGGTTAAATATGTTTTTGGTCCCTGAACAATGAGCGAAATTTGGTTTTCGTCTCTCGCCGGCGTAAAGGTGGACTTTAGTCCCCAAACTATAAGAAATTGTTGGTTTTAGTCCCTGCCGCCGGCGTGGTCAACGCCGGAGCTCCGTTTTGCCCATGTGGCACTGCCACCTCAGCTAATTAAGACACGTGGGATTTTTTTATTTTTTATTTAAATTAAAAAAACAAAAAAAAAAACAAAAAATGCAGAGGCTTTCATCTTCTTTCTTCGTTTTACCCAGAATGATTCTTCCTCTCCCTTCATGCTTCTTTCTTCTTCTTCCTTCAACCCAAAACATCAAAAATCTTGTTTTCTTTTTCTAGAAAAACAAAACATAAAAGATCAAACACCAACCTCCATTAATTTTTCCAGAATTATATTGTTTCCAGAATTCTTCATCCTCCTTCAACCCAAAACAAACAAACCTAGAAATATATCACCCTCACCACCCAACCTTCAACCATTTCATAAACTGAAACAAGAAAATAAACCTAGAAATTCAAAGCAACAAACAACAAAAACCCAGAAACCTCACATTAATTGAAACTGAAATTCAAAGCTTAAACCATATAAATACTGAAACTGAAATTCGAAGCAACAATAACAGCAAACCAGAACTCAAACTGAAATTCAAACCAACAACAACAAGCTAAAACTCAGAAACGAAACTGAAATTGAAAGCAACAGCAACAAGAACAACAAGCTAAAACTCAGAAACGAAACTGAATTCAACACAGATCCATCATCTCCTTCAACCCAAGCTGTAAAAACAAAAACAAAAAAGAAATTGAAAGAAACAACAACAAGAAGAGCAAAGGACAGCGGCGGCTGACAGCGGCGGCGAACGGCGGCGGCGACTAAGGACCATGGGATCCTTTTCTCCTCGTGGCGAAGATCATCATCGTGCAACCCGTTTTCTCAGAAGCCAAAAGGATTGGCCGGAAAACAGCCATGAAGGCGGCGGCGGCGACGGTCGACGGCGGCCGATCGTCAAATTTCTTTAGGGGTTTTGATGCGGACGTTGTGGGGATTCCATTGGTGGTGATGGTTTCTTCTTTGGCCCACTGGTTCAGCCAGAAACGGAGGGAGAAGAGACATTGACGAAGTCACATCGGAGGACAGAGGAAGGAGACGACAGAGGACGAACGAAGACGACGAAGAAGAAAGACGAAACAGGAAAAGGAAGGAGAGAAGGAAGAAGAAAGGCGAAACAGGAAAAGGAAGGAGAGAAGGAAGAAAGAAGAAGGAAGAAAGAAAGAAGAAAGAAGAAAAGAAGGAAGAAGAAGAGACACCTCGTGGTGCATTTTGGTTTTCTTTTCTTTTTTGTTTTTTTTAATTTAAATAAAAAAACCCCACGTGTCTTAATTAGCTGAGGTGGCAGTGCCACATAGGCAAAACGGATTTCCGGCGTTGACCACGCCGACGGCAGGGACTAAAACCAACAATTTCTTATAGTCTGGGGACTAAAGTCCACCTTTACGCCGGCGAGGGACGAAAACCAAATTTCGCTCATTGTTCAAGGACCAAAAACATATTTAACCCTAAGAAAAATAAGTGAAAAAAAGATGAAATAGAAATTGAAGTATGGATGTATCAAACTCTTCTTCAAGCTCACTTGTCTTTAGATAAAGACAGGTTCTTTTTTTACCCCTCCAAATCATTGTGTTCGAGACATGGTAGAAAACACACTGAAGGATGCATGTTGTAAAGGAAATAAAGGAAACAAAAAATATAGATAATATCGTAATCTCATTCTCATTCTAATTGGTTATTTGTTTATACAATAATGAAGATATATATAGAAGAGATAGAGAAGATAAGGTTGTAGTTGTCAAGAGACAATTGTCAACAAAGTAGTGGAGACAAGACTCTGTGAGAGGACTAGGTCGTACAGTGACAGCTTTTCGTACTGACAGACAATACAGGCTAAACCACCAGACGTAAGGAACTTATAACCACCAGATGTAAGGAACTTATAGCCACCAGACGATGCTCATCAGACGATAGAGCAGACGATGCTCATCAGACGTTAGAGCAGACGATACAGAGGTTCTTATTAGTATTTTGCTATATATTCCTAACAGCCCCCTGCAAGTTCAAGGTGGGTGAGTAATTCGAAATTTTTCGACCACCTTTAACTTGTCCCGAAGTTCAGCAAAGCGAGCTGGAGAAAGAGCTTTGGTGAGAATGTCAGCATATTGGTCCTAGGATGGTACATGTTGAACGATGAGAGCTTTGGACTGAACTTTTTCCCGGACGAAGAAAATGTCTAGCTCCATATGCTTAGTTCTGGAATGAAGAACTGGGTTGTGAGTGAGAGCAAATGTGCTGATGTTGTCACAAAAGATACGAGGTACTTGAAAAGGAATTTTTAATTCACTTAGGAGGGATTGAATCCACAAAACTTTTGTTGTAGTGTTGGCGAGACTTTTATACTCTACTTCTGTGCTGGAGCGGGCTACAAGAGTTTGATTCCTAAAGATCCAAGACACCAAGTTAGGTCCTAGGAAAACACACAGTCCAGAGGTGGACCTTCTGTCGTCTGCATCAGATGCCCAATCAGCATCACAATATGCATTTAGAGAGAAAGGTCTGGTAAGAGTGGCTGGTTTGAGATGAAGACCATGATTGGCAGTAGCTTTTAAGTATCTTAGGATCCGCTTCACAGCCTTCTAGTGTTCTTCCAACGGTTGAGCAAGAAATTGACAGACTTTGTTGACTAAGAAGGAGATTTTCGGACGAGTGAGAGTGGCATACTGCAGTGCCCCTACTATGGATCTGTATTTAGTAGGATCATTCATGTAATCTAAGCCCTGTTTACTGAGTTTACAGCCACCAATCATGGGAGTGGAGATACCCTTGGCACCCTCCATATGTGCTCTTGCAAGAAGATCATGAATGTATTTGGTTTGAATGAGAAGAAGAGAACCATCCTGCATTCTTTGAACTTGAACACCCAAAAAATAATCCAAATCCCCTAGCTGCTTGAGAGCAAATTCAGAGAATAGGTTGGTTACTAGCTGCTGAATGAGAGTAACATAACTACCAGTGATGATGATATCATCAACATAGACTAGGAGATAGATAATGTCATGTGCTTTTTGCAGAACAAAAAGTGAAGGATCAAATTTGCTAGGCATGAATCCAGACTTGCCGAGAGCTGACTTGAGTTTGCCAAACCAAGCCCTTGGAGCTTGTTTCAAACCATAGAGAGCTTTGTGAAGTTTTCAAACCATATTTTTGTTGGATGTTTCAAAACCAGGTGGTTGGATCATGTAAACATCTTCATTCAAGGTGTCATTGAGGAAGGCACTGTTGACATCAAGTTGTTGGATTGGCCATCTTTTAGACACTGCAAGAGTGAGGATTATTCTGATTGTTGTGGGTTTGACCACTGGTGAGAAGGTTTCAGCATAATCAATACTTTCCCTTTAGTGAAAACCCTTTGCAACAAGCCTTTCCTTGTACCTTTGGACTGAGCCATCAGGACTTTCTTTCACACGAAAGACCCATTTGTAGCCTATGGAAAATCTGTCTAAGGGCAATGGAACAAGAGACCATGTGTTATTTTTTAATAAAGCATTATATTCTTCACTCATGACAAAATGCCATTTTGGATCCTTTAGGGCTTGCTTGACTAAAGTTGGCTCAGCTTGTGTGAGAAGAAGAGTACGAAACTGCTTGGGTTTAACTATTCCTGACTTGGCTCTAGTTTGCATAGGGTGAGTATTCACAGGGAGAGGAATAACTAGAACTGAGGAGGAGGAAGTGGTGGGAAGTGAATCAGGACCAGAATTAGAGCTGGCGGGAGGTGAATCTGGAACAAAATTAGAGCCAGATTCTGCATTAGGAGACACAGGAGTGCGTACAGAACCAGATTAGGTGGTGTGAGATGTGAGCACTATATGAATGGTAGCAGGGACAGGTGGTGATTCAATGGAGATAGCAGGATTCTGTTGAAAAGGAAATAGGTCTGGAAAAGGGAATCTAAGTTCATTGAATACAACATCATTGGAAATAAAGATTTTTCCAGAGGCATCAAGACACTTGTAACCTTTGTGGCTGGAGGAGTACCCTATAAAGACACATTCATTTGACATATGAGAGAGCTTTGTTCTATTGTAAGGTCTTAGAAAGGGGTAACAAGCACACCCAAAGACTTTTAGAAATTTGTAATTTGGTGCTTGTTTGTACAGTTTGGTGAAAGGACTGACATTTAGTAGGACTGAGGTTGGAAGTTTGTTTATGAGGTATGTAGTAGTAAGAAAGGCTTGGTCCCAATATTCAATGGGCATTTTGACATGAGCTAATAATGTCAGGCCAGTCTCAACAATGTGTATATGTTTTCTTTCAACACTACCGTTTTGATGGTGTGTGTGAGGGCATGTGAGTCTGTGAATGATTCCCTGGTCTGTGAAGTATTGGGTTAGGGGTCTGAACTCCCCACCCCAATCAGATTGAACAGATTTTAACTTTGAGTTAAGGTGTAATTCTGCCATTGTCTTAAACTGGACAAAGATAGTAAAGGCTTCAAATTTGAGTTTCAGGAAAATCCAGGTGTAGCGGGAATAAGCACCAACACGAGTAAGGAAGTACTTATAACCACATGAAGAAACATTAGAGGCAGGGCCCCAGAGATCAATAAAAACAAGTTCTAAGGGAGCATTATACACAGTGGTTGAGGGTTGAGAAGGTAATCTGTGAGATTTACCAAGACAACAAGAGGAGCAAACAGAAAAAGGATTTCTATTAGGTAAAGGAACATTACGTTGAAGTACGGCAATTTTGAGGGCCTAATGATGAGGGTGTCCCAATCTATAGTTCCACATCTCATACAAAGAGGGTCCTAATACATTAGAGTTATATTGAATATTGTTTTTATTCAGACAAGGTAGAGAACTAGTGGTAGTTGTTGTAAAGGCGGAAGGAACGCCAGACAATGAAACAGAAATGCTAGACGATGGAACAGGGTGAGCAGATGATGGAATAGGAACAGCAAACGACGAGTGTGAAGGGATGATTCGGGACTGGCCATGAGGAAGGTGACATAGTGTGAAATCATCAAACTGATAGAGATCATCATTTCCTAAGCTGCCAGTGAGGCGGACTTCAGAAGTAGCCTGAGATTTGACAAAACAGTGAGCTTCATGAAATTCAAAGAAGACTTTGTTATCTCTACAAAACTTTGTAACACTTACTAAATTTTTTGTTATAGAAGGGACAAGAAGGAGATTTTTTAAGGTGAGTGTGTTGTGTGTGTTATATGGAGACTTGACCCAAGCTAAGCCAATAGATTGAATGTGCAAACCTTGACCATTACCAATCAGCACATGATATCAGAACTGGACATAGATGAGGGTTCTACCATTTGTGCTGGATCATTGGTGACATGATGAAAAGCTCCAGAATTAGGATGCCAAGGTTGCTGATTGTCATTGGTTGAGGAGTTTTGAGGGCCTAGCCCAAGAAGAAAGGCTTGGGACTGCCTTGGGTTGAACTGAGATGATGGCATTGATGGCCTAGAGGCTTGGTTTCCAGGGGAAGGACTCCAAAATTGTAATTGAGTTTGTGTTGGTCGAAACTGATTTGAGTTTCCAAAACTGGGTGGTCCATAAGAGTTGTGAGGACCATAAAAAGGGGAAAGAGCAGGATAATTCATGCCAAAGTGCTTAGGATGCTGATTTGAACCAAAGGGATTTGGCACAAATCCATAACCATGTCCCTGTTAACTATACTATTGTTGACTATGTCCCAGTTGACCAAAGGGAGACGATCCATTTTATGCTGGCCCAAAGCGTTGGTAGCAGACGGAAGCATCATGGCCATATTTGAAGCAAATCCGACATTGAATGCTGCCACGTCCTCCACATCCACGTCCACGTCCACCACGTCTGCCACTAGCACTGCTGCTACGTCCATGGTAACCACCATAGTCATCATCACATTCATCGGGATAGTCATCGCGGTGGTTTCCAACACTTTAATTTGGTTCTTGTGGGGCTTGCAATGATGGTGGTGGTGGAGCGATGGAGATATCAGCAAGAGCTTTAGGTAGACTTTGAGTAACATTGAGAGAAGCTTGTGTTACATTTATGGAAGCATCCATCAGTTGCTTCTTTCGGGTGCGTTCAAGTCGAGCATCATGTGAGAGCACCATTGATTCAATCTCATGAATCGTGTAGGTAGGTGATAGACGAGAGTCATCAGAGAGTTAAACTCCTCAGGAAGACCATCAAAGATTGCATCAAGGTAGTCTCGGAAGTTCACAGGCTCACCAATGGAGGTAAGAGTGTTGACAATCGTTTTTATCTTTTTGAGATATTCTGCAACAGTCATGGAACCTTTGGAAATGGAGCGAAGCTCCGAGCAAAGTTGGGTAGCTTTTGCTCATGCCACAGCTTCAAAATAACTATGAATCTCATCCCACACTTGGAATATGTGGACACAGTGTATGATTGTGGGAAGAAGAGAGGTTGAAATGGATGATAGAAGCCATGCGAACAGCTCTGAATCTTGTTGTTCCCAATCGGAGTAAGAAGGGTTTGTACGGTGAGCTATGTGGTCCTCATCGTTGAGATACCGGGGAGGAATGGAAGTACGAGTGACATATGCTTGAAGCTTATGTGACCTAATTACGCCTTCAATCTGCTGGCGCCAAGAGTAAAAGTTTGCATCATCAAGTTTGATGGTGAGAGTGTGGGTGAACGTCACCAGAGTATTTGATGCAGTGAGAAGAGTAGAGGTAGCAGAGGAAGCAGCCATGGTTGGCTTGATTTGGGCTCTTGAAGGAAATAAAGGAAACAGCAAATAAAGAAAATATTATAATCTCATTCTCATTCTAATTGGTTAATTTGTTTATACAATAATGAAGATATATAGAAGAGAGTGATAGAGAAGATAAGGTTGCAGCTGTCAAGAGACAGTTGTCAACAAAGTAGTGGAGGCCAGACTCTGTCAGAGGACTGGGTCGTACACTGCCAGTTTTTCGTACTGTCAGACAATACAGACTAAACCACCCGACGTAAGAAACTTAAACCACCAGACGTAAGGAACTTATTGCCACCAGTCGATACTCATCAAACAATAGAGCAGACGATACAAAGGTTCTTATTTCCTAACATGCTGGTTTCTGGAAGCAAGGTAGCAGCCTGATGGGTGTGATAAAAGCTAGGTTCAGTTATGGTCTTACATTTTGTAGTTTTTTTGTTGAGAGTGTCTTGGACTCTATTGCAGCTTAAGGAAAGTGCTTCAACAACAATTATTCCGCTTTCGAAGAAGCATATCACTTTGTTTCTTTGCAACACGCCTTAATAATATAGCATTAAGTAAAATAAACATATCCTTTTGGGGGGAAATTAAAGGTATTATATATGCCGATCTCAAATTTAGCTACCGCCTTGGACGGAAAACCAAACTGTTTACCCCGGAAATTCATTGCCTTTCCTTGGAAATACAGTTTTACGTTGTTACTTTTTCCCGACGTTACATCAATAATTTAAATTTATCAATTAGTCAAATGAAAATGAGATAAATTTTGACTTCTTTCCCATTAAAAAAATTTATACCAACTAAAAACACATTTAACCCTTAAAAAAATTATTCGTTATGCTTTTTTTTTTGCCAACTCTTATTATGCTTTATATTGAATACCCGATGAAAATGCTTTCTAAACAAGAAATTCCAAAGCCCATTCTGTTCCCCCAATCTGTCACAATAATACAACTAGCCCAGCAGGCAGGTGCTACGTGCATGATGGATCTTACGAGTGTCAAAGCATGGAGCAATAGATCAAAAAAATCCAAGTGTCAAAGGCAGTTGGGCCAAAAAAGTGCCAAGAATGCATGCCTCAACCCGAAGATAATTTGACCCAAAAAACCCGAAGATAGAAATCATGAACGACCGTACTCACAAGGCTTTGTAGATATTTTTTATTTTTATGCAATTGGGAAAGAATGCTGAATGTCTTCAAATTTCTGTCAACAAAGCTCTAAAAATTGGAGGGTTGGCATTAGGTTTCATTGCGTGACAATGAAGTAGAAGGAATAGCTGTAGCAAGGAACATCGACAGGCCACAAGCTCGGAGCTTAAACCAAACACTAACAAATTCACGGAGCTGATAGAATAGTCAATATGCACATTAATCTATTAATACATTCTTTAGCTTTTAACATTCGAAGTTAAAGAAAATTTTCATACTTTTGACCAAAAGAAATATTCATATATCCAAAATAAATTAATATAAAAAGAAAATGTTATAAGCATACCTCTTTCTCATGCAAAATGGAAATGAAAGTGACTAAGCTGCACTGCACACACTAGGTATAAATTGGCTAGTCCAAGGATGTGCCTGTTCTAAGTGGGGAAAACATATAGTGATATAGAAGGATATGAGCTTTCTTCATTGGGGCTTCAGGAGTAATGCTCAATGAATTTGCTAATTTCTACTTTGACTGTTTTGTATTAATTCTCCTATTGTTCTAACTACAAAAATTATTCACTGTATAATTCAAACATGGAAGTTAATCCTATTGTACACCAGTTCAGTACTCTTGCCAATTTGCAGGGTACCCGGTCCTCTTTCCTCCCAGATCTTCCAATAGTAAATTTAATATCAGAACAATAGGAAAAGAATGCTCGGGAGAAAAAAGAACTGGGCAGTGGATGATAAATTAAGGTACATGTTTCCTTCAGCTCAACATATTAATTCAGCAAAATTGCGGACAATATCTCTCCCATGGTCCTCTCAGGCATGTCACCTTCATTAATCTCCTCCATGGTCTCGAGAACAGCAGCATCTAATATTAGCTTTCTCTTGGCAATCTCGTACACATTTTCATCAACTGTTCCTTTCGTCACCAGCCTTTAAGTTTTACCCACACAGAAAAAAACCAAGGTTTAGTACTTTTCCTAATGTTAATGAGAGTTGAGGACAAGGATGGACAAATACCGATATATGGTTACAGGCTTTGTTTGACCAATTCGATGGCAGCGATCTTCTGCTTGTCTATCAATCTGTGGATTAAAATCCATGTCATGAATTACAACAGTATCAGCTCCTGTTAAGTTCAAGCCTTGTCCACCAGCTCTTGTGGAAAGCAGGCACGCAAATATTGAAGTATCATTATTGAACGTATCAACTATTGTTTGCCTCTCTGCTACCTGTGTACTGGCAGACAAATAGTAAAATTTTAGAGATTAAGAGAAAACTGCATCTGGTGAACAATACTTGAAAATGGTGCACGTTTCACACACACCTATTCAATGGATAGATGAAAGACAGAATTGCACACTTCTTGATCTCTCAGAAATAACATTTCATGGCAGATGCAGCAGCTAATATATTAAAAGGATCCACGGCCAACTCAAGTAACATGCAAATAAAAAGAGAAATAGTAAAGCTAAAGTCTGTCTACTTAGAAGTTACTCGCCACTAGAGTAGATTTAACACAGTATATTATAATTAAGTACAGTTAGTACATATGAAATACTATATACAAAAAACTAAATCTTCTTAATTGCATTACAAGGAGAAATTTCAAGTGTTATTTTAGATAAGGGGAACCTTAATAACCACTTATTGTAGTTTAGTGGTTTATATTCTAACATGTTGATTACATGAGCAGAAAAAAAAAACTGTCTAATTACGGGTTTCGGTATTGGCTCAAACTTGATAATGGATTTCCACCTTTAACTTGCCAGTAACTGTTCGTGCTAGCAAGCCTCTGCGGGGTATCTGCCATTGCAGCAAATGTTGGAGCTCACATACTTCACAGTAACATGATTGACGAGAATGAATAACGAGTGATGGTGGACACTGTTAGCAAACAGATTTTTCGGATGGGAATGGTTCAGATTAACTGCTGGATGACAGTTATTTGTAGAATATAACTGATGGCAGATCTGCACTTTTAGTTTAAAAGTATATTTAATAATAGGAAAGTGCTTTGTTGCCAGTTATTGGTAGAAAATAACTGATGTTTGTTCTGTTTTAGAGATATATATCTCTAGTTTTCGGGAGAATATTCTTGTTGGTAGATTGTGGATATAGAACATTCTTGTCGGAGAGACTTTAGTCTCTAGGACAGCAAGTAAATTGATTTATGTATGTTATCTGTGTTCTGTTTAATACATATTTCATCAGTTAATTTCTGGTGCTCTATCATTTTCCCTCTCAAAAATAGTTTTCCAAACTTGTTCTATAAAATAATTTTTAAATGTATATGAACTTGAGTTGTATGTTATTACAGTTAAAAAAGGTTTCTGGTTCTTTAATAAATTTTTTCAATAATCAATCAACTCCTGTTTTTATTATTTTAAATAAAACTTTCAGCTAAAATATGGTTATAAAATTGGATAGTAAATGTAACTAAAAACATTTGATAACCCTACATGACAGGTCAAAATGATTTTAAAAAATAAGCAAAGCCTATACTTTTGTGTGTTCAACACTATAACTATAGGCAAATGCGAGTGAGGTTGCGTAAGCAAGGCTTTCCCCGTTCGGTTCGCTAGGATATAAATACTAAGGTTTAAAAAGCCCAGGTACAAACATTTATATATCAATATATGAAAACAAATTAATCAGATGATCGGGTTGGTCCAGGTCGAAAAGAGCTCAATCCAAGAATGGAATAGATTATAATTGATTTGATTCGAGTTTAAAGTGAACTGAATCAGTTAACTAAACCAATCCTAACCAAAGTATCATCTTTCCTAGGCTACTTTGTATAAAGGATAATTTACATGTTTCATGGTTTTCTCTTTGGTACACAACCCACAGCTTCTTCAAGGGAATCACACTAGTATAGACTACAGTGAGACTACAGATATTTCCGTGCAGCATTTCCTTCCTCTCATAACTTTCTTCTTTCACCAGTAGAGGGAGGGGGTATAAGAGGGAGAGACCTGACACAGTTTGTCTAGATCTCAAATAAAAAATAGCTAAGAGCGGTCAAATAATTCATAACTTTGCATATTGAACCCACAGTTTCGACATTCAACTTTACATAAGCATGCATAATATTAACACACGATTAAAACAAGATAAAGAAAAGTTAATGAATTCCAGGTTAGGGCTTCATCTCCAAGTGTATATAAACTACACAATTCATCACAGCCATCACTTCTCTTTGATCACGATGCGGGTTCGGGCGTTCATCGCTTAACCCCATGCTTTAGAACCAAATATATATGCAGGCCAAAAAATGAATGAAATATCAATTACCTAGGATCAGACTATCTGCTTCTACTTTAAAGCACCACTCATTTAAATGAATTACAAAAATATTCATTCAATCCTCAAATGAAATTCTAGCAACTCCTCTTTAGTCATAAACCAACACAAAACGTGTGCACAGAAAAGACTTCTTTGACATATCATTCTCATATGTGATTTAACTTTCTCCTTATTTAAGCTTGGAACAAAATGCTCAGACGTAAAACTTGTTATAACGCACACATTATTTGATTATAGAAAAATTGTCAAGAACAGCAGTAGCCAGTACCTGCCATCAAGTCGTCTGTAAGTCAACCCAATGACATCCAAATTCCACTCTAATATGTCAAGCATTGATGTCCATTGACTAAAAATCAGGGCACGGTGACCACTCTTCTTTAGTGAAGGAAGAAGTTCTGCTAAGGCCTACATTGTCCAAGGATCAGCTCAATCTCAGCATACTCAGCAAATAATCATGCCGACAATATGTAGTTGACAATTGAAGAATTTCTACAGTCAGAAAAATCATACCCGACATTTTGCAGAAAGCATGACATGCTTATCTGAAAGGATCCCCTTTCTATCATTGACACCATAATGACGTAAAAGCTGCAAATCAAAATTTTATGGCTTTAAAATTTAAGCCAATGCTAACCACAAAGCAGAACACACCCTAGTGATTAGCAACATAAGACGTAATGTGCCAAAAATAGACGAAAGAAATGTTGAATACTGATAAACAGTTACCAGCAAACCTAAATCAACCAAATATCATAACGAGTGGCTAGAAATAAATGGTATAATATACTTAACGGAAAACCTTTGAATTATTAGTTTGTATAACTGGTCTGGTTCAAGTACACAAGTCAAGAAGTGTGGAACTAGTTCCTTTATTTTCTTTATTTAAATATTCAGTTACAGTTATTGATCAAAGCAATTGAGGAGGATGAATTCATCAGTAAACTAAATTAACATGAAAATTTTAATGTAACCAATTAGTCTATTAACATCTTATTTTCATATAAGTAGAGGCAGCGCCATTATCTGGTAGGCAGTGTTGTCAAATTACAGCCATGGAATGACATGGCGTTGTGGGTTTCAGGTAGTGAGATAAAGGTGAACCAGACCATAAATATACTAACTCTTCTCCCTAATAAGCCTGTAGCAGCCAAACTTTCTCACGACTCTGTTCTCCTTCGTCTCCAGCAACACAACCCACCTCAGTTGGCCTTTTCTAGCAACCCCCACCGGAGACCTCCATTCTCCGGTACCATCCGTCTCTAATGAATGAGACGAATAAACAATATTTATGTTTATTTCTCTTCTCACCCCTCTGTTCTCTGCCTTCCCCTTCTTTGATGTCTATCCTCTCCTCACCACCTTTTTCTTCTTTATATATTTTTTCCCTCCTCTCTGAATTTTTTTTTATTTCCATTTCGTTTATCTCTATTATTCTTATTTGAATCTGCACTTTTCATCTCTATTCTCTATTCTTTTCATTTCTTTTATTCTGTTCTGATGACTTCCCTATAAAGATAAGTTTACATCAAGGCTCAGCCTTGAGTCCGTACTTGTTTAATATGGTTTTGGACATGCTTACCGGGGCTATACAGAAGAGCATTCCAAACTGTATGTTGTTTGCAGATGATAACGTTTTAATATGGAAGTAAAATGTGGAAATGACATCATACCACAAGTTTCACAGCTTAAGTACCTTAGATTGATTATACAAGATAATGGGGAAATTAACAAAGATGTTACATGCAGAATTCAAGTTGGGTGGTTAAAGTGGAGAAAGGCATCATGAGTTATCTGTGATCGCAAAGTACCTACCAAGCTCAGAGGAAAGTTTTACCGAACTGCTATAAAACCTGCTATACTCTGTCTTAGTGAATGTTGGGCTTTAACGAGACAACTTGAGAGAGAAGTTGAAGTAGCAGAAATGAGAAATGTTTAGATGAGTGTGCACACTAGAAAGGATAAGATACGCAATGAGCAGATTAGAGAAGATATTGGAGTGACGCCTATCATGGAGAAGCTGACAGAAAACTAGTTAAGGTGGTATGGATATGTACAAAGAAGACCTATGAAGGAACCGGTGAGAAGGGCTGATAACATGGTACTTAGTCTTGTGAAGAGAGGTAGAGGGAGACCAAAAACAACATGGGACGATATTGATAACGATGAACTCATTATCAATAATATCCCTCATAATTTAATTTTTGATCGAGCTCAATGGTGTAGAGTGATCAACATAGCCGACCTCACTTAGTGGGATAAGGCTTTTGTTGTTGTTGTATTCTGTTCTCAATTTCTCACTCTATTTTTCTTCTTACTTTTTTCCTGGTTATTATGTTTTCATTTGTTCAATTATGTTTTTTCCCTACTCTACTTCATATTTTATTCCTAGTGGCACAATGGGGAAGCAAAGATAGTTAGATTCACCCTCTTTATTCTCTGTTATATTTTTTCCCAACAATTTTGCATTTCGTGTTTTCGTGTTTTTTTCTTGACCTCTGATTTTACAACTCTTCTATTATTCCTTTATTTCTGCCCCAATGTCATTCTCTCACACTTACTCTTGGTTGGTTTGAGCAGTGGTTCTCTTCTAGTCCTCTTTCACAATAGCAAGTGAAGAACAAGTTCCATCACATTCTTCAAGGGTCGATAATAGGACTAGTCAAGGTATGTTAGGATTAATTTTGTAGATACTGTTTGAGATAGACTAAGAAGGACACTTATCTATGTATAGTATTTCTAGGTCAAGTGTAATACACATCAATCATATTATCAATCAGAAAATAATATTCTTTTGAATAATATTTCTTTCAACTTTACATATTGGTGAAAGCAAAAAACGGGGATAGTCAGTGACACAATTCATTGTCTTGGGTAGAAGATTTACCCGGTGAATAGAGAAGTCATTGTAACTGTTAAGTTCCTCTATAACTCTGTCCAAAGTACATTCAAAGCCAAAAGCACCTATCGGATGTAGCTTCCTAGCAAAGCGAAGGACATCCTCATCACTATAAATTCGCCTTATCAACAAAGGATGGTTTGCAATCTGGAATAGGAATAACAAAATAAAGGGAGATATATGATAAATATTAAAAAACTAGACTTTAAGTCAATATAAATTATTTATGTACAGCATCACTAACCTTGCGAAACTGAACAAAGTAATTATTTATTTGACGTCGAGGAAGAACTTCAAGCAAATTGTTCAAATTAAGCTCAGAAGATTTGGCCATCCGAGCCTGTGAAACAGCACGGTACTCCTCAATAGCTTCCTTGTAAGCACTTTCCTGTTGCTTTTCCATTACAACATATTTAACCTGCAATGATAATATTAGCCTAGCTAGCCTTTAAAACTATATCGCAAGCATATTGAGAAAAAGAAATAAAAATCAGGATATGTTGAGGATGAAAAGCATAACAGCTCAACAAAATCAGAGCACTCAAGGTGACAAAACATACCTGTTGTATTTTTGGAACAAGTTGCTGCATTACATCAGATTTCAGACGCCGCAAAATAAACGGCCCTAAAATGGACTTCATTCGACCAATTAAATCTCTATCTTCTGCACTTAGTAACTTCTTTAAATCAACATCTTCAGAAGCAAAAATATCAGGCATCATAAACTCCAATAATGACCATAACTCCTGCAAAAAATTCAAGACTTGGCTTACTTCATGAAATAGAAGTACTAGCAAAACCAACAGGAAGGGATGACAGATTTTATTCAAATTCAAGTACATTCTTGACACATAATAACAAATAAAAGGCTTTTCCTTATGTTCACCCGGGTAGAGACAGTTTTTACGTGAGCCTATCAGAGACTTCTAAACTGTTTCTTGAAAGTTGTATACTTGCACATATTTTTTCAAGCGGAACAGTATAACATAATATGGATGGAAATCCAGGACTAAACAGTTTCCAAACCTTCTGTTAGGATTTAGAAACCCTAGCAGCAGCCACAAAGTAAAAGAGGGGGGAGGAATAGGAATAATTTTTGGTATTTTTGAATATTTAAAACTGGAAAATAAACAAGGGAAAAGAGATAAAGTAACAGAACTAGAGAGAGAGTGAGTGAAGAGAGAGAGAGAGGGAGAGAATAACAGAATGTATTATTACTCAATCATCATGTATCATACAAGTGTATATATATACTAGAGTACTTGCTCTATTATACAGTATACTCTGTTATCCCCCCCCCTCAAGCTCAGCCTAGGTGGGAACACACAGTGAGCTTGGTCCTAAAATTGTGAAAAGTAGATGTAGGAAGGGGCTTGGTCAATGCATCAGCCACTTGATAAGGACCTGGTATATGCTTGACCTGAATTTGATTCCCAAGAACCTTCTCTCGAACAAAGAAGGCATCAAGCTCTACATGCTTTGTGCGTGCATGTATAATTGGATTGTGAGTAATAGAGACTGTAGATAAGTTGTCACAGAAGAGGATTGGAGTTGCTGTAGTGACTGAGAGTTCCTTTAACAAGGACTGAACCCATAGAACTTTTGCTGCAAGATGGGCTAGGCTTCAGTATTCGGCCTCTGTGCTGCTTCTAGCCTCTACATGCTGTTTCTTGGACCACCAAGAAATTAAATTTGGGCCCAAAACCAGGGCTGCACCTGAAACTGACCTGCAGTCATCAATGTCTGTGGCCCAGTCAGAATCTGAGTATCCCTTGAGTTGCAATGGTGTTGTTCTGGCAAGCTGAAGGAGGAGCCCATAGGAAATTGTGCCCTGTAGGTACCTTAAGATCCGCTTAACTGCTAACCAATGTATCCAAAGGATGTGCCAGAAACTGGCAGACCTTATTTACTGGAAAACTGAGTTCTGGTCTAGTTTGGTTAGGTATTGCAAAGCTCACACGGTGGACCTGTACAAGGTGGGGTCAGAAAAGGGAACCCCCAGTGTGCTTAAACAGCCTGGAGGTGCTGACCATAGGTGAAGAGATTGGCTTGCAATCAGCCACCTTTGCTTTGTGAAGCAGATCACGGATGTATTTCTGCTGAGTTAATAGAGTACCATAGTTAGTATTAGAGATAATATGTTAGTCAGTGTTACTAATATGTTAGTCAAAGTGTAATGTGTAGTTATATGGTCTTGAGGTAGCTTCCTACCGAAGCTACCTTGCTCTTACTATAAATAAAGCCTCTTGTATCTCACTAACTAACTTTTCAGAATGAATACAATAAATTAACATTTTCAGTTTTCTGTCCCTTCTTCTCATCTCTAATAATGTATCAAGAGCTATGTCCAAACCCTAGCTATGGCTTCCGTTGTAAATCTGGGTGCATCAGCGAATGCATCTCTCAATCTCTCGCATTCTGTTTCCATCAAGCTTGACGACACGAATTTCTTCTCGTGGCGTCAACAGGTAGAAGTTGTAAAGCTATGTGATTGGTCCGGTTCCACCTCCACACTAACTCACAGAGGAGGATCGAGCTTCAGACACGGCAAATCCTGTTCATCTTGCATGGGAAACGCAAGATTCAATTCTCTTCACATGGTTGCTTTCCACGCTCTCCGATTCTCTTCTTCCCACTGTGTTAACTTGCATTCAATCCTGGCAAGTGTGGGATGCAATCCATATGACTACTTCATTCAAAACATAGAATCAAGCTCAATCAGCGAAGTTGCGCACTGAGGTCAGACTCCTTCTTTTGGGCATCAGTCTTCTTTTGGCCCAGCCCAGTTTGGTCCACCAGCACCGTATGGAACCCAATTTGGTTCACCCTTTCCTTCTTGTCAGTCAACATTTTATGGACCCCAGCAGTTTGGTCAGCAGTCAAATTTTGGAAATTACTATTCGCCACCTGGCATGTGGTCTACTCAGGGATCCTTCATGGATTCTAATTTCCCACGCCAGCCTTGGACTAACACCACCAACTTGGCTCTTCCTTCTACTTCAGCCAGGGCTTCCTTTGCACCAAGGCCACCACAGGTTATGCTCACTGGACCATTTGCCACTTCTGGGGATCAACAGTGCTGAATACCCGATTCTGGAGCAACACATCATTTGACTAATGATGTGAATGCTCTTACTGGACCATCAACTTCTTCTGCAACACCTGAGCAGATTCTCATGGGCAATGGACAAGATTTGCCAATCCACTCTATAGGACCAGCCACCTTTACTACTTCTGATAATCCAGATAAGCCTCTTTTTCTCAAAAAATTGCTTTTGGTTCCTCCAATTACTAAGAACTTAGTCAGTGTTCATAAATTTGCTCTTGATAATGATGTGTTCTTTGAATTCCACTCAACTTACTGTGTGGTCAAATGTCAGGTTACTTCTAAACCTCTGCTCTGGGGGAAAGTTGGTAGCGATGGTCTCTACTCCTTTGATGTCATCACTACAACCAAGCCCAAAGTTCCTGCTGTTTCCCCTGCTGTTTCTTCTGCTGCTCCCTCTGTTCTAGCAGCTGCTGCAGTTCCTGTTAATTCACAGTCTAGTTTTACAAATTCAGTCTTGTAATTCTGTACCTACTAAGAGTACTGGTCCCACGTCTTATGACTTATGGCATTGTAAGTTAGGACATGCCCATCATGAGGCATTAAAGAAAGCTTTGAGCAGTTGTAATATTCCTATTCCTAATAAAATCAGTTTGACTGTTTGTTCAGCTTGTTGTATTGCAAAAGCACATCGTTTACCTTCTCATGCATCCACAACTTATTATGAATCACCATTAGACTTAGTGTTTGCTGACCTAGGGGGACCAGCCTCTACTGAGTCCACACGTGGGTTTTCCTATTTCTTAACCTGTGTTGATGCTCACACTCGTTATACTTGGGTCTTTCCTTCAAAACGCATGTCAGAAACATATCAAACCTTTGTTAATTTCCATAAAATGATACAGTTGCAACTTGGCAAAAAGTTAAGAACAGTGCAAACTGATGGAGGAGGAGAATTCAAACCTTTGACACCTTACTTCACCTCCTTAGGCATAGTTCATAGGCTTACTTGCCCTCACACACCATCAAAATGGAAGTGTGGAGAGGAAGCATAGGCACATAGTGGAAATGGGTTTGTCTTTACTTGCATATGCTCACATGCCATTAGACTATTGGGACCATGCTTTCCTGACAACTGCCTTTCTCATAAATCATCTCCCAACTCCAGTCTTCGAAGATAAGGGTCCATATTTTATGCTGTACTGCACTCATCCAGATTATCATTTCCTCAAAGTCTTTGGAAGTGCTTGCTATCCTTTTCTTAGACCCTATGCTTCCAAAAAGTTGTCTTTCCACTCCAAGGAGTGTGTTTTTCTTGGCTACTCTACAGTACATAAGGGCTATAAATGTCTTGATTCCTCCGGTAGGATTTTTGTGTCTAAGGATGTCATGTTTAATGAGTTCAGGTTCCCTTATCAAGACTTGTTTCAGTCTCATTCTTCTATATCTGTTCCTTCAATCCCAGTTTTGTCTACTGTTTCTTTAGTCCCCACACCACCTCCTACCCAAGATAATTCACCTAACCAGCCCTCCTCATCAGCAGATATACCTCCCATAGACCAGATTTCTCAGATTCCTCAGATATCATCTTCTGTTTCAGCTGCTGCTGAACCTATAGTCCAACCAGAAACAGATCACTCTTCTGCTTCTGGTCCAAACACCTCTCTCAATTCCACCTCTCCTTCCCCACCCCAGAACCCTTCTACTACTGATTCAGACTCAACCCAAACACAAGCCAGTCAAACAGCTGCTACACCTCGCACAAATACACACCCTATGCAAAGAAGGTCCAAGAGTGGTATTGTCATGCCTCGTTTGTTTCCCACACTTCTGCTCAGTCAACCAGAACCAGCAACAGCAAAACAGGCTCTAAAAGATCCTAAGTGGCAAGCTGCCATGCAAGATGAATATAATGCCTTGATTAATAACAACACTTGGACTTTGATGCCTTTACCCTCTCATAGGCAGGTTGTGGGTTGCAAGTGAGTGTTCCGAATCAAGGAAAATGCAGATGGTACAGTAAACAGGTACAAGGCCAGGCTTGCGGCCAAGGGGTATCATCAAGCTCAGGGTTTTGACTACAAAGAAACCTTTTCTCCTGTGGTCAAACCTATCACAGTTCGCATTATTCTGTCTCTAGCTATCTCTAAGGGCTGGCACATACAGCAATTGGATGTTAACAACGTTTTTCTAAATGGCCAACTCCAAGAAGAAGTGTATATGGTTCAACCTCCTGGATTTGAACACAAAGACAAGTCTTTAATTTGCAAGTTAAACAAAGCCTTGTATGGCTTGAAGCAAGCCCCAAGGGCTTGGTTTGAAAGATTGAAGACAGCTCTGTTGAAATTTGGCTTTAAAGCCAGTTGTTGTAACCCTTCTCTTTTCACTTTACATACTACTTCCTATAGTCTCTACATTCTTGTCTATGTGGATGACATTATACTCACAGGGAGTTCTTTACCAGTTTTACAGCAGCTCATTCAAAAGCTTAACTCTAAATTTGCACTCAAACAGCTTGGAAGGTTAGGCTATTTTTTAGAGGTCCAAGTTCAGCACATGGCTGATGGCTCCTTGCTACTTGGACAGTCCAAATCTATTCTGGATCTTCTGGACAGGGCAGATATGGCAGATGCTAAAGGTATTTCTACTCCTATGGTGAGTAATCAGAAGCTCACCAAGCATGGGTCCAATTATATGAGTGATCCTACACTATATAGGTCTGTTGTAGGAGCATTAAAATATGCTACTATCACCAGACCTGAGATATTCCTTGTGCTAGAGCGAGTAAGACCTGAGCATTACAAGCATTAAAAACAGCCTTGCTCGCTCTAGCACAGAGGTAGAGTATCAGAGTCTAGCCAATACCACTGCAGAATTTATGTGGGTTCAGTCCCTCCTACAAGAGCTTAATATTCCTTATCTCACTCCTCGGGTGTACTGTGACAATCAAAGCATTGTGGCTCTCACCCATAATCCAGTCTTACACACCCAAACCAAGCACATGGAGCTTGATATATTTTTTGTTAGGGAGAAGGCGCTAAGCAAGGATCTTGTGGTGGAGCATGTTCCTTCTTTGGATTAGCGTGCTGATATTCTAACTAAAGCTTTATCTCCACTTCATTTTGAGAAATTACGTGCCAAACTCATTGTGACTGACAAGTTTTCACTTAATCATCCACCTTGAGTTTGCAGGGGCACATTAGAGATAATATGTTAGTTAGTGTTACTAATATGTTGGTCAAAGTGTAATGTGTAGTTATATGGTCTTGAGGTAGCTTCCTACCGAAGCTACCTTGCTCTTACTATAAATAGTGCTTCTTGTATCTCACTAACTAACTTTTCAGAATGAATATAATGCATTTACATTTTCAGTTTTCTCTCCCTTCTTCTCATCTCTAATAGTTAGTAACTCGGTTTTAAGAAGCTGAAAGCTTCATTAGTGGTCAATACTACCTAGAAATCCAACTCTAGATAGTAGTATAAATACTTGTATCTCTGACTATTGTCATTTGCTGAAAACAGAATAAGAAACTCAGTTACTGTTAGTTACACTTTCTCTCACCCTCTCTGGTTTTCTGTTATGGTATCATGAGCCTAACTACTTCCGACGGCCATGCGGACGATCCACCACCGCCGCCGCCACTTCCACACTTTCCGCTGCATGTCAATCTTCCTCCTCTGTCTTCGTATACAATATCCGAAAAGCTCTCTGATCGGAACTTTCTGCTGTGGGAACAGCAAGTAGAGCCAATCGTCAAAGCTCATCATCTTCTTCAATTTGTTGAAGATCCTGAGATTTCACCGCGATTTGCGACGGAAAAGGATTGAGCAAATGGTGTTCTCAGTCGCGCGTATACTCTTTGTGAGACACAGGATCAGTTTGTCAAATGATTTTCTGGCCTAATGCCTTTCTCTCATATTATTCACATATAAATAACACATAGCATTTACAACTCTTAATTGCAATTCCTAATTTGTGCAACCTAAAATAGGAATATAAATCTTTACAATAAACATAAATAATGCAATTTAGGCTTAATGGCAATTTTAGTCTTTATCTTTCACATTTGTGCGATTTGGGTCCTTGATGTTCAAAACGCTCGATTTAAATCCTGGAATTATTTTTTTGTGTGATTTTGGTCCGCCGTTAGCTTGTCATCCAATTGCTAACGGCAGTTGCTATTTTCACTCACTCCTTTTACTATCTGCACCACCTACACTTAATTTTTAAAAAAAAAGTTAGATTATTTTTTTATTTTATGTAACTTAGCCAAAAATATTAATTAAAAAAACATTTAATCTTCATTTTCTTCAACCAAACCCAGAAATAACATGATCTTCATCTTCTTCCTCTATCATCCTCATCATATTCAAACCCAAAAACCCAGATCCCCCACCACCATATTCATCTTCACTGTGATCAGCCTTTTGGAGATAGAACTTTTGGAGCCTCTCCAACCAATAATGGAAAATGTAATCAACCACTGCAGAGATTAGAAACATATAGCCTTCTCCCCCTAATTCCACAATTGGTACGCATATACCTAGTGATTCAAATCAAACTTGCTTCTTCTTTCAGCATTTACAGAGAGATAACAAGGTCAAAACAGAGGAGCATAATTGAAAGGGAAAAAGGCATAATTTTTTCAATTTACATACAATTGAAGCAAGATTCACCATCATCTTCATCCTCAACAACAAACTCAGATCCCCCACCCACACTATCCTACAACCAGAAACGCATCAGACACGTCAGGCCAACCGCATCTTCTTCAACCACCTCCCAACCCCAACCCCATCATCCCCAACCCAGAAATCAACAACCCAACCTCAATCCCACCACCCCCAACTCCAACCCCAACAACACAAGCTCTACAACACCAACGACAGCAACATCAACAGCAACGACAGATCGAGCGATGGAGTCGAAGATCTATGGGTTCAATTAATTTGGGGCTTTAATCGATTCTGGCTCCAATACGTTAATCCACTCCCTTGTCGATTAACTTCTTTTCTTCTCACTCATTCAGTGTAGTCAAAAGCTAGCTTTTAAGCAAAAGCGTAGAGGGTCCTAAAGCGTAAAGCGCTAAAGCGTAGCGCTAAAGCGTACGCTTTAGCAAAAGCGCTAAATGGTATATATAACAAAAATTCTTAGGATGCCATACAAAAAATATAGAGTATTATAAAATATTACTCATAATTCAAAGCATAAAACTTAAACATAGTTATCATCTTCAAAGCATAAAATTTAAATGTCAAAGTTCTCATAAATCAAAGCATAAGTAGAAGCAGCAGACACAGGGCCAGCCCCACCACCAACACTTCCAGTTCCATCATCTCCAGCAGAAGCAGACATTTCAGAGGGGACGGAGAAGGGCTGAACAGGGGCAATTGGGCAAACCAGAAATTGCAAGTGAGAAGAGGCAGAACTGCAGAAGAGAACAGAGGCAAAAAGAGGCAAACCAGAGAAGAGAACAGAGGCAAACAGAGGCAAACCAGAGAAGAGGGCGAACGCTGCGCGAAGAGAACAGGGGAGAACCGAACCGGAGAACGTCACCGGGAAAGAGGTTGGTCGCCGGCGGCAAGAGAGGAGAACAGGGCAGAAAGTCGCGACTCGCGAGAGAGGAAGAAGGAGAATCACGAACGCAGAATCGCAACAGGGAAAACAGGGAAAGAGGCTGAGTAAGAATTAGAAAGGCTTAAACCGTAAATTTAAAAACCGGGTCTGGGGAAAAACGGGTCAAAACCCAGCCCATTTCGAAAACAGACTAAGGCGCAGAAGCGGCAGAATCGCGCTTCTGCCGCGCTTCCGCGCTTCTGCCGCGCTTCTGCCATATTCTCGCTTTAGCCAGCGCTAAAAGCGTGGGATCCTTGACGCGCGCTTTAGCGCGCTTTAGCGTGCTTTAGCGCGCTTTTGACTACACTGCACTCATTCCTCCACTCACTTGTCTCCGATTTCGATCCCTCTTTCAATCGAGGGGTTAGGGTTTCAACTCGCATCTGGGGTTTGGGTGAAGCATTGGTGTGGTAGTGGTTGTGCATGGCTTTGGTGCGGTGGTGGCTGGGATGAGGAGAGAGAGGGAAGAGAGAGAATGGTGTTGGGTGAGGAGAGAAATGAGAGAAGGGGATGATAATGATGATGAGCGTGAAGAAGGGAGATGAAGATGACTTCTTTTTTGTCTGTGGTAGGTGGTGCAGATAGTAAAAGGAGGGGGTGAAAATAGCAACTGTCATTAGCAATTGGATGGCAAGCTAACGGCGGACCAAAATCGCACAAAAAAATAATTCCAGGACTTAAATCTAGCGATTTGAACATCAGGGACCCAAATCACACAAACGTGAAAGATAAGGGACTAAAATTGCAATTAAGCCTACAATTTAATATAGGAAACAATAATAATAAGATATTCCCTCATTAACATCCCCCCTCAAATTGATGGGGCTGATCTAGAAGCATCAATTTGCTAAGTAGAAACTGGTGACGAGGACGAGGAACTGCTTTGGTGAAGTTGTCCGCAAGCTGGAGTTGTGAGGTGACATGAGGAAGAGAGATAACACGATCATCAAAAGCCTCACGGATAGAATGACAATCCACCTCAATATGTTTAGTGCGCTCATGAAACACAGGATTGGCAGCAATTTGAATAGCACTAGTGTTATCAGCATGAAGAGGGGTAGCCTAATGTTGTGGAAGTCCCAGGCCAACAAGCCACAAAGCCAAATTATCTCAAAACAAGCTGCAGACATAGGCCGATATTCAGACTCAGTGGAGGACTTGGAAGCAACTTGGGCATCCTTTGTCTCCCATGCCTCCTTTGCAGCTTTAGCCTCCGGAGCCACGATAGTCCCATCCACATGGCCCCACAACCTTTTCCTTTTCACGAACATTTTGAATTGAAAATCCCAAGCACCATAATTCTTTCCAATAAACCGGACACTGATATTTTCTGTCGACATGACAAGCAACGAAGAGCAAACAAGCAATGAACAATTTGGACAAAAAAAAATTGCAAACAGCAACTTACCCAAAAATTGATGCACCGCAACAACAGAACTAGGATGCACCATAACTGTGCAATCAGCCACAAGTGAACTGGAATTTGTGGCTCATATGAACCAAAGTAACCAGAGATTCATACTCTGAGGGAAAACCATCCAAGATAGCATCAAGAAGTTCTGTCGAACCAATGGGATCCCCAACAGAACTCAAAGAATCAGAAATAGATTTGATACTCTGTAGATATTCATCAATCGAGCGAGCTCCTTGCGTTTAAGTGCGCAATTCAGCACGCAATTGACGCGACTTAGCCTGAATCTGAGAGCGATTGTTACTGTGCAGTTTCTCCCAAAGTTGATATGAATGCTTACATCCTATCATTTTGGTGAGAACCGGTGCCGATAATGTCAATTGAAGACAAGAACGGAGAAAAGCATCTTGTTGCTCCCATCGACGATAAGCGCCGCTCACAAGTCCAGATTGACGTGCAGATTCCAATGCAAAACAAGGCGGAATATCTGGATCCTCAAGAAGCGAATGCAGGCTATGAGCAACACTAACATGATCGATGTGCTGTTTCCACAGCAGAAAGTTCTTTTCTGTGAGTTTCTCAGAGATCGAATGCGGCAGAGAAGTCGCCGAAAAAAAAGCAGAGAGCGGCGCCATGCGGACAGGTGAATGCAATGGCGTTGGAGGAGGAGGCAGAGATGGCGGTGAGGGTGGTGGAGTCGGAGCGGCGTACAGCATCTGCAAAATGTAATCAGAAACATCCCCCCGCCGCTTAAAGCCACTCTCAATGACTCATCTTTAATGAGCTCACTCACCTCATCCAACTCTTTCTCCTTAATGTTCTCTACACCCTCAGCTTTTGTTCCTCCTAGTCTCCTAATCCCCACTCACCGCTTTCAGCCAAAAGTAATCAGTCTGTTTGGTAATATTAGTCACTTGAAAATTAGGATGAAACACATATGCATCCAATTATACAAAGGAAACATCAAACCATGTTGAAGTGTTGAAGATGAAGAGAACTGAGAGAAAGAGAGACAAGAGAGAAACTTAGAACTTTCTGAAAACCGAATTGTATTATTAATAGATACAGAATACAAAGAAGAGGCTTCATTTATACTCAAGGCAGCTTAGTCACATGGCTTTTAACTGATTGTAACAGAATCAGTTACAAGCTACTAACTTCTTAACGACTAACTAAAATAGAAATACTCCAGTGCATCACAGCCTAACTAACTTTACATACAGATACATATGAAAGTATATTATTACATATATCTTTATATGAAGCTTAACCTTTTAGTTGATAGTCACATTTAGTGCATAAAATGTCTGACATGCAAGAGATATTGCAGAATTGAAGGGAAGAACTTGTGCCGTGCTTAAGCAATGGATTGAGTTTGCAAACATGCTTTGAGTATAATAACATTGTACTTCTAGTGTCAAAATATAAAACTTATTTTGTTCAGTAACAGCCTAACAAGAAATAATTGAAAAACATCCACACTGCAGCAATGACATTCACTCTAAGTTATACATACATGTAGATCATTTTGAAGAGGGGTCCCAGTCAGCATCAAGCGTTGGTTTGCATTTCGTGCTACGGACATCAGATTTTTCCACCTAAAGCTATTTTTGTCCTTCAAAGCATGTGCCTCGTCCATCAGCACAATGCTCCACCTCCAACGCTTCAGAATTTTACGATCATCTTTCTGCTGTGCACTAGAGCAAATATAAATTATCAAAATTTATTTGACATTTGAAAGAGTTACATAATTTGCAATATTGTATAGAGAAAAGAACCTGTGCCGTTCAAAAAGTGAGTAGCACACAAGAAGAACATTAAATGGGGGAGGCAATCCCGCCTTAGACAAGGAGTTCAACTCCTTGCAGTATGCAGCACGCGCAGCCCCATGATATTGAAGAACGGAAAAGGATGGGCACCACCTCTTTAATTCCCTTTCCCAGTTTTCCAAAACAGAAGCAGGACATACTATAAGATGTGGACCAGAATCATTATGCAAGTGTTTCAACAAAGTTAAATAAGTGATGGCCTGGAAGACAAAAGAGCAAATGAACAATCTTACTCTAAAGGTCAAGGCTTACAAACAAAAGTTAGAGAAAAAACACAATAAATCAAATTGTGAAACCAAAGGAGGGCAACTAACCTGAATTGTTTTGCCAAGGCCCATTTCATCTGCTAATATAGCTGTATGACACAATAAATCAAATTTCAATCACCAGATTCATGACAATCATACTAATCTCCAAAACACATGCTTATACCATAATTACAATTTATGACCAGAAATGTTCAAAATAAGTAGATAAATAAAAACAATTAAATCAATAAATAGATGAACTTAAATCACAATGGCATTACATAATGATGTTTCGATAAGCAAAAACTCAGGAGCTCCAAATGCCAAACACAAAGCAATCATGTCTTTGCACAAGAAAGAATGCATGGCCATGACATAAAAACAACACACGATGAGAAGCCCATAATGAATGATCTATCCACTCTGCCATTGTCTCAGGCAATTTTTTAATGGATGGAAAGTGATGGAGTGGAGTAGAATTATAACAGGTTCCGTTCCAATTTGGGTGCTGGAGTATGCAACTAGTCTTTTTCTCCATTCCACCATTTAAATTTTCCATTTTGTTCAATTCCACCCCCATTCAGTTCCAGTCTATATTACATATTACATAAATCCAAACATAGCAAGGACACGGTAACACACTAGCACAAACACACAACTCCAGTCCTAACAATTTAAATTCGGAATCACAAAAACCTGTAAAAGTGCAAACAAAAACCCCAAATACTCACCTCCTGCAATACCCTTCCGATACAGCAGGAGCAAGAAATTGACACCAACCAGCTGATAAGGCTTGAGCAGAGGCTGGAAATCCGAATCCTCCTCCTCAGACGCACAAGCAACATCAACATCCTCCTACCAAAATCACACAACACTTCACTACATGCCATTTTCATAGCTTAAACAAACTTCAAAATTTCAACACAAGAAAAAGAATAAGAAAAGCGAAATGCTGACACACGAGTCCACACCTGAGTTACGATTTTCACTGAAGAAGATTCTACCTCCGAATACCTCTCACATGCAGTCCCCGAAGACCCGAACAGCTCTCCCTTCAACTCCGCCGAGATTTTCGCGCACTTCTGCAAAGCCCTACCAACCACATCGTCTTCCTCAACTTCGTACAGCTCCGCGTCGCCTGCGTCCTCCTCTTCATCGTCGTCGTCGATAATGAACCGCCGACCACGACTCGCCGGCGGCTGGCCTCCGCCGTCAGCGTCCTCCAGTTCGTGGAGGCTTTCCGGAAAACTAGCGGCGTCTCGTGTGATCTCGACGCAATCGTCGTCGTCGTCAGAAGAAGCTTCGGGCTTGTGGCTGTAAGCAAAGGACTCGATTGGAGGAGGAGGAGAAGGAGAAGAAGAGCGAGGTCTCTTAAGAACTCGTGAGGGTTTGAAGGAGTGGTTCTCCCATTCGTCATCGGAGATTTCGTACAATTCGGGCTTCATCGTGTTGTAGTTTGCGTTGTTATGCGTGTGTGCCCTAAGGCAGAGAAGCAAATGGAGAGAGAAAGTTGAAATGAAAAGGAAGAATTTTGGAGAAACGTTTTGGAGTGAGAAAATGGGTGGAATCAGAGTCAGGGAATTAAAGAATGTGGAAAGTGACGAGCGCGGGGAACGAAAGCCATATACGCAAGGGGCCACTGGTACTATGACCTCACTTGTTCGACCAAATTTTCAGCTTTTTTTTCCTATAATAATAGGAAGGTTTGATTTTAGTCTCTATATATTTCCATGTTATTGATTTTAGTCCTTAAATGCAAAATAATCCTGTCAATTTGGTCTCAGTCGTCAAGCTTTGATATAAAAATGTTGAATCACTATTAGTCTGGAATTGTTCTTTAGTCCTAACTTAATCGAAGACTGCATATTAAGGTGATTTGATTAAAATGAAGATATTTTAGCTAAAGTTAATAAGACAATTTCCAATATTTCGACTAAGATAGCATGCAAAGTCGAAGTCGAATCCGTGTTGGAGACAAGATCTTAGAATAGACAAATGCTAAACTTATTTTCGACCAAAGCCTTAGTGTGCATAAGGAGACATTTCGATGGAAGTTACGAGCAGTTATTTAGATTGGACACGTGGAAAGCAAAGGAACAAACATGGGACACGTGGAAAAGCTTAGAGAACTTGTCTATTATGAGCAGTTGAAGATGCAGCCTATAAATAGAAGAAGATATGCATATAATCGAGGTCTTTCATCCAATTTGCAACACATCCATAAACGTTAGTTCTCAAACCCTAAAGCCATAAGTCCAAGCTAACGTGACGTAGTGCAACAGGGACGAGTCAAACGTGAGTGACTGAGCGATGTTTGACTGACCAACCCTTTAATTTTCATGTAAAACTCTTTATGTTTTCCTGCAATTTACATTTCAATGCAGTTTTTCCTTTCTTTTTGCTTTGCCTTTTACTTGCTTTAAATTCAGTCTTTTCCTTTAAAATCGATTACCCTATTTGCTCGAACCACTTTCTACGGACACCACGCTCACTCACTCCACTTACACGATCCACCCACTAGAAATTTCCATGTTTTAGAGCCCGTAAGAGGATCGGAATCCAGCCTCTTCATCAACATTTGGATTCACTTGTGGTTTTACCTGATTACCAAAAATCAGAGTAAACAAATTGGCACGCCCAGTGGGACCAAAGGGACATGCTTCATTAGAAATTATCCCTCGTGCCTTAATTTTCTAAATTTTAGAAAATAATTTTATCTTAATCAGTTTATGCTATTACAGAGTGGTAAATTTGTAAGTAGAAATAAACTCAATCCAAGGCTCAACAGGGGCTACTAAGGGAAAATGGTACAACTCAATATCAAATTTTGAGTTCTCAAAATTTTCTAAAAGTCTCTCTCAAAGTAACACAACATGCACAAATTCAGTCAACATGTAAATCAAGGCACATAAGTACAAGCACAAGTAAATCAGAGTTCTCTTAAGCACTCAGAAAGAAGAAGGGTAAGTGGTACCCGTACAAGAACTCACTTCAAGATCATCTCAAAACTCAGCAATCTAGAATTCATTCACATTCCCTAACAGCATGCATTTCTACCCAGCAACAACAAATGTATCAATTTTTCAAAAACATCGGTGAAACCACTTGAGAGTTAAGTAAGCATGGCATAATTTCTGGGGTACAAAACAACTGACTCGATTACTACATGCATGACTCAAATCCTAAAAACAAGGATCTAACCTAAAAAGAAAAATAAAAACTAAAACAAAAATAAAAATAAAAATAAAAATAAAATACTCTGGTCATTATCATGGGTCCATGGGATCCTCCTGATCAGCTCCAGCTCCAGCACCTCCAGAACCTCCAGCACCATTGCTACCACCTGTCTGATACAGGCTCATGCTCATCAATCTCTGCTACAACTCAGTGGCTCAGGGCACTTCTTCCACCTGGAATCCTCATACCCAGCATGATCCCAAAGCAACTTCTGGTTGCTAGAGATGCGGTGCATGTGATGGAACATGGTTCCAAAAGCTTCCTCTTGCCAGGCATGATGAAATGTTTAGGCTGGCTCTTCTGGAAGGACAATGGACCTATTAATTTGGAGCTTTTTGAAAATATCAAGGAATCTCAAAAACTGTTTCTCCAAATTTTTCTTAACTAAAGCTTTAGGGTACAAAACTCTACAAAAAATTATGTCCGGCGGAGGTTTCTCATTCACCTTCTCCTTTTCCTCACTCTTTTCATCACTTTTCTCTTCTTCCTCACCCTCTTTCTTTTCAGCCTCACCACCATTTTTCTTCTCCGTCACTACACTATCAGGCATAATTTTTCCACTCCTAAGAGTGGTAGCAAACACATTTTCAACTTTATTTCTTTAGGATTTACCAAAGTGTCTAAAGGAAACGTACCTAGGATCCGCTCCACAATAGTCTTGGCCAGCTGGCCAATTTGAGTCTCCAAATTTCTTTTGGAGGCTTCATGATTTTTGGAACTCGTCCTGGTCTTGTTCACAAACTGGGTGGTTTGTTGGGCCATTTCCCCAACAATCTCCTCCAAGATTTTCTTACCTGCATTTGGATTATGAGGCAACGGAGGTCTCTGAGGTTGGTAAGGCCTATGGAATTGTCTCTGAGCACCGGCCTCACCTTGGCCATTTTGGTCCCTCCATGAAAAGTTCAGGTGATTCCTCCAATTGGGATTGTATGTATTACCATAGGTACTACTTTGATAGTTCCCCATGGTCTTCACTTCATCCTCAAATTAAGCATCTTTTGGACTCATCTGCGCTCCCTCCATCCTCTTGACCATAGCATCAACCTTTCTAGACAGCAATTTGTTGGAAGCTAGGACAGGATCAAATGCTTCCACCTCATACATTCCTTTCCTCATGGCTCTATCTTGGTTGGAATGGGCAACTCTTGCAGTAATTTTATTGATCAAGTCAAGGGCTCCTTGAGTAGGTAGAGCATCCAATGCTCCACTAGCAACGGTATCGAGATTTTCCCTTGTATAATCATTCAAGGCTGCATAAAATTTATCCACCTGATCAGGTGTGGAGATGTTGTGGCCAGGGCGTCACCTTAGGAGTCCTTTAAACCTCTCCCAAGTCTCATATAGGTTCTCCGAGTCCTGGTGAATAAAGGAGTTGATTTCCTGCTTCAACTTCCTTATCCTGTTGTAAGGAAAGAATCTAGTTGTGAATTTCTCAGCTAGATCACCCCATGATGTGATACTCTGGTGTGGTTGAGAAGATAGCCATTCTTCAGCTACATCCCTGAGAGAGAATGGAAACAACATCAACCTTACTGTATCCAAATGCACATTGTTCTGCCTTAGGGTGGAACAATGCCCGGTGAACCTCTCTAGGTGGGTGTGAACATCCTCATTAGCACTTCCTCCAAACTGGTTTTGGCTAACCAGTGATATGAAATGTGGAGGAATTTGGAAGTCCAGCAAAGCATCAGCCGGCACCACAATGCTCCCCTCAAAATTGTAGTCTACCCGTGGTGCTGTGATGTCACGAAGGGAACGGTTAGCATCCCGTTCAAACTCAGCACGAAGTCGTGCTTCCATGTCTGCTTGATTTTCAGCCATTGCTCTTCTTTGTTGTGCAAGTCTGCGATGGAAGGTTTGTTCAATTTCAGGATCAAAAAAATAATCAGAACATCGCATAAACAAGCACACAGTTAATAGCACTAATTCAATCACAGCAGAAAACTAGTAACAAAAAACACTCTAAACCACAAAGAAAAGGTCTAAACCGATAAAACCTATCCCCGGCAACGGCACCAAAAACTTGATAGCCTGTTCTGCAAGTGCACAGAGGTATCGAAGTAATACAAAAGGTTGTCGAACCCACAGGGATAATGTATCGATTTTGTACCCAAATTTAGTTGTATAGAGCTGGAAAATAAAAGCATAAAAGGTTTGATTGTTGGTGGTTTTTAACAGCAAAAAGAAAAACAAGATAAGATTGATTGGAATGATGATTAAAAAAAGTACTTGGGTTGAGTTTCACTTCACTTAACTAAGTTTTTCAGAATCAATTCTACATATGAAATTAGAACAAATTCTTAGGTTACTTAGCCTAGGTTTTCTACTTGTTAATTCCTTAATCAAATAGAACTTTCAATTTCAATTACCAACCCTAATACCTTAGTGATTAGCTAATTCAATTGAAGCATTATAAGTTCTAAATTCAAGCCAACACTAACAATTTCTACTCTTATGCTTGATAGTGTGAAAAACACACAAGAAAGGGGGGTTTGAAATGTATGTGTGGTTTTTGAAACTTCTTTTAAGGTTCAAAGCAGTTATTAGTTTCAAATGAATATAAGAGTGTGTGCACGCAGCGGAAAATTAACTTAAGACTGAAAACTAAAGCACACAGGGTATTTATCCTGGTTCACCCCCCATAATCGACAGGGCTATGAAGAAGGTCTTACTCCTGACCCTGGCTGAGGTTTTGATGACGACAAACTCATCGACAAAAAGAAGAAAAGAAGACTTAGAGGAAATAGTGCAACATGTTTATATATATACCTAAGTCTTAGATAGGTGAGTTATGCTTCTAAAGGCTACTCTAGCATAAAGGCTCTTTAAAACATTAAAGCTAATTGAGTTTAACATTTTCATAAAGTAAAAGAGGTAGAAAAACTCAAGCCGTTGTTAAAGGTTTCCTTTTCTGGAATCTGGACTGAGTGTAATCGATTACACCCTTAAGGTAATCGATTACACATAGGCAAGTAATCGATTACAGCTTGCTTGTAATCGATTACACGTTTGAATTTAAAATTCAAACAACAACGGTCACATAGAGTAATCGATTTCATTTAACCTTTGATATACAACTTTCAAAGTGCCTAAGTTCTGAGTTCATATTCTTCATTGTTCAAAGAACACTTTTGATGTCCATATATTGAAGAACTCAGAATCAAGAGAGCCTTCTTATGCTTAAGAGCCTTTAAAGCATAATTCTTATGATCAATCCACTTGTATGTTAAAGGATTGATACAGCCAGTTGTAAAACTCTTCTTCATCTCATTCTAGTAGATTCAGTATTCACCGTAGGGTTCGGTGAAGGTTGATTGTTCTGATAGTGGTGTGCTTTCAGGGACTGAAAGTGGTGTGCTTTCAGGGGCTGTTGAAAGTGGTGTGCTTTCACAGGTTGGTGTTGATAGAAATTCTTAAGGTACTTGGTGTAAGCACTTGTAAGAGATTTTTATCAATAGTGGATAAATCCTCAAGGGGTTTCTTGAGGGACTGGACGTAGCCTTCGGTGGATTGAAGGTGAACCAGGATAAAGTTCTATGTGTGCACTCTCCTACTCTTCATCTTTACTTTCAAGCGATGTCTATTTCCGCTGCACTCGATTGTATTTATCTTATCTTGAAAGTAAGGTGTGTTAAGGCGAAAATCGGGTAAACCTGATTCACCCCCCCCTCAGGTTGCTATCTATACTTACAAGGGCTACGTCCAATCCTTGGCTTCACCAAGATTTTCCACTATTTCATCAAATAGTACAAGTATTCTACGGGACTTCTCCCAGTATTAGAAGGACTTCTCCTATAAAGTATTATACAGGACTTCTCCTTTCAAGTATTCTTTAGGACTTCTCCTCACTAGTATTCTACAAGACTACACCTGATTCCCTTTACAAGGTGGCTTTGTTGTTCTACAAAATTCTCTTCAACAAGAGTAGGGTAGAAAGATGAAGCGCAGATTACAGAGAGGATATGAATTTAATGTTCTCTGTTTGTTTTGTGTGTGACTAGGATAAGAGTAACACTCTATGGGTTCCTCACACAGGTGGACGACTTTACTCATTAAAAAGTAGCTTGAAGCTTTTTGAGTTAAAGCAATGGAAGCTTGGTTCATTGGGCAACTTGGTAGAGATATGCAATAAGTTGTGTTCAAGTCACCAAGTTGTTCCGAAAGCAAACTTCTCTATTTATATCTTCAGTAGGTAGTCTTCATTGATCTTTGACGAAGAAGAGAAAATAGATCTGTTAGTGCTTCTGCTTCCTTGTGAGTAACAGATACTTCTGTAATTCTGAATCAGCATTAAATGCGTTCTGTCATGCATTAATTGTTTTTGTTGACATCGTCTGGCGCGTTACTGTATTCATCCTTGAGCTTTTGTTTGGACATTATATCCCAGTGCGTGCCAGCTAAGGATCATTAAATGTTCTGAACAAGAGATTTGGTTTTGACCGTTGAGAGATACTGTGTTCAGAATTTCTCGCTGTTGATTCCGCAAAAGTAGTTTGATTTGAGGAAAAGCAGAGAAGTCAAGGAACCGAGGAATAAAAATATTAATTGTGTCCTTTTCTTCATTCTGCGATCAACAGTGCTTCATTTAATGTGCTGACGAGGTAGATGGTCTTTAAAGCTAGAAGCAATTATGATAGATGAATTCTTCAGAATTTTTGTCGAACAATTTCTTCAATGCTTCTGCTGAACTGACTCTTCATATTGTCAAGGCAAACAAGTTTTCTGGCTTTTATGTCTCTTGAGCACTTTAATGCTTTAGACAGACGAATTCTTCATTATAACATGGTAGGCGTAGTCTTTGCAATATTTCCAGAAGTTCGTCACTGAGTCAATTAAATTATGCCATTTGGTAGTCAACAGTACTGTATAGACGGACAGAAACCTTGTGCCGAATGTTCTCAGCTGTCAGACTGTTATTGCTATGTAAGTAGCCGGACGTTATCTCCTTTTGTGCTTCTTTTTAAGTTCTCCTTTTGAATGGGTTGACACCCAACTACTTTGCATAGCGGCTAGAGAATCTTCAAAGCTGAAAATGTTCCCTCCGGCTTGTGACCAGACTTACTCAACTTTGGCTAGACAGTATTCCTGTTGGTCAAAGCGTATTCAAGCACCGGACCGTTCCAACTTTATCACATGTACTTTGGTGTTGAATGGGCATAGCTGCTTAAGTGCTTTCCAAGGATGTCTGTTCTCTTTTAGACAAGCTTGGTCTTCAGTGAGTCGTCGAACTATCTCCGCTTGGTTGCTTTCTTGGTGCATTCTGACAGTTCCTCTTGAAAGTGTATGCAATTGTTCTTTAGTGAGGACCCGGACGGTTTCCTCTTATTTTCCTGTCTTTCATTTTTCTATGACTTGATAATGCCTTGTGGTTTATACAGTCCTTCATGACGATAGTTTTTCGTGGACATAAAGATATTCAATGAGTTAGGAATTCTACCTCTTAGGAATATCAAGTTATAACGAAATTGTTAATTATCAAAACATAATAATTCATTTTAATGATTTGAATCTATCAATGCTTAAATAGCATAATATCATTCAATCTAATTCCCATTTCCCTTAAATCCTACCAACTACCGTTGTGCAAGAATTAAGCAATGTAAACTTTTGTACAATAAGAATAATATTAACATGGGGAAAAAGATACTAAGAAATGAACTTCATTCATATAATAAAAACAGAAACTAGAACATAGTCTTGTGAAGATTCACAGCAACCCAAATACTAAAGAAAACTAGCCTAACATGGCTAGATAAGACATGATAAAAATAAAAACCTGAATTGAGAGATCCAAAGGGCTTCCCGTAACTCCAGGCAAAGCTCAGAAATAAGATATTCAAGTGTAAAAAAGTATCCCAAGGTCTCTTTACAAAGAAAGAGGAAGCAGCTATTTATAACAATTTCCTATCAGTATCCCAACGCATGAGCGTTGGCTTCCAACACCTAGGCATTGGAATTAAATGAATTTGCATGAGGCCAGACAGGGGCTTAACGCATGAGCGTTGGCCCCCCAACGCTTGGGCATTGGAAAAAAATAAAAATTAGGCTCCCAGGCAGAGAGCCAACGCATGAGCATTGGCTTGCCAACGCTCAGGCGTTGGGCTCGTCTAATGCTTCAACTCATTTTCTCTTTTGCTATCCTTCTTGATGGCACACTTGATGGAAATTATGTGGCTTCAATTGGCTTCCAAATGATTCTTAAACAGCAGCACCCTTCTTTAATTCTACAATTTCACACATGTTAAACAAGTCAAAGGTGCTTGATGCTTCTACTTCTTCTTCCATAATCAGCCCTTCTTCCTTCATTAATCCTCTTCATCCATCATCACTTCTTCAATTAATCTCCAATAAAACTAGAATTTGGACGAGACTAATAAAACTAAAATAAAACAACTAAAACTTAATAAAAATCCTAAAAAAGTAAAATAAATACTAACCTACATGAAAATGAAAAAATAAATAAAAACCTTACAAAATTAAATAAAAACTACATAAGACACAAGTAAAAATAAAATAAAATCAAAGAAAAAGAAAGTAAAAAGACCTTTATATCCCCATTCATCAGTATGGAGACTAATGACCATATGGTGTTTTGTTGCAACGCATTAAAATCTGCCTGCATAGCATGCTTCTAGTGAGGATCTTGAAGATCTTTCTTGTAAGAGGTAAGTTTAACCTGAGTCAGCAGAAGTTGTGGTTGAACAGGGGTAGTCTTCGAACGAGTTTGTATATTGTGAGTGTTGACTGGAGGAGGCAGAACTGAGGATGCCTGCGCCCGAGTGACCCCTACTTTTGATCGGGTTTGCATGACATGAGTGTTAGCTGGTGTTGGCGAACCACCATACGAGTCGATAACCCCAGATGACCCTGAAGCACCTGTGGATGAAGGAACAACAAATGGGGCAGACGTACCAGACGACACTGCAACAGGATGATCAGGTAGAGGCTGCTACCCCCCTTGAGGTGAAGGTACAGTATAACTTGGAATAAATTATGTTAGAGAAGGTCCTTCCATGGGGGTAGGGGGATGGGAGCCTTGAAATATCTCAGTGTATGGGTACCTGTACTCATTGAAAATTTCATCCTTGGACACAAAGATTTTCCCACTGGCATCCAAACACTTATAACCTCTGTGGGCAAGGGAATAACCAAGGAAGATACATTCTCAAGAACGGAACTGAATTTAGGATACATTATAAGGATGGATAAAGGGATAGCATGCACAGCCAAAGACTTTCAAGAATTTGTAATAAGGGTGGACATTGTGAAGTTTATAGTAAGGACTAACATTGCCTAAGACAGACGTAGGAAATCGGTTTATGAGAAAGATGGCGGTGAGAAAGGCATGATCCCAGTTGTGATATGGAATTTTGGTTTGGGCAAGCAAGGTAAGGGCAGTTTCAACCACATGTCTATGCTTGCGTTCCACATTGCCATTTTGATTATGTGTGTGAGGGCAATTCAAACGATGAATAATGCTTGATTGAGCAAAGTGAGAACTAAGGGGCTTAAATTCAGTGCCTCCATCAGTTTGAACAGCTTTTATTTTGAGATTTAATTGTAATTCAATCATGGTTTGAAATTGAAGAAAAGTAGCATAAGTTTCTGATTTCTTCCTTAAAGGAAAAATCCACATATAACGTGTTTATGTATCAACACAAGTAAGGAAATAAGAATAACCAGCAAAAGATTCAATGGAGGCTGGACCCTATAAGTCGGAAAACGCAAGTTCTAAAGGATGAGAATAAACTGTATTTGATTGAGAAGAGGGCAATCTATGAGATTTGCCCGTACAACATGCATTACAAACACGAGAAATAGCTCGAGTAGGAATTGAAATATTACATTTAGTTAAAACAGAATGCAAGATCTCATGAGTAGTATGACCCATACGATGATGCCAAAGGTCATAGGAGGTGGGTCCTACTAGTGAACTATTAGTGCTTGTGGTTACATGTGTTTTAGGTTAATGAAAAGCGAAGGAAGTGGGAGCTGGCATGACAGAAGATTGGTTCTTGAAGAATGTGGAATTATGCATGCCATCAAAATAATAGAGACCCTTGTCCCCAACAGTCCCTTGAAGAAGAATGTTACCATTGGCCTGAGATTTGACAAGACAATGAGCATGATCAAACTCAAATTTAACATGATTATCCCTAGAAAACCTACTAACACTGACAAGATTTTTAGTGATTGAAGGAACTAGTAATAGATCACGAAGAGAAAAAGTAGCATGACCAAGGAGATTTAAAGGAGACTGTATCAACAGAGTGAATAGGCAAACCTTGACCGTTCCCCATGAGAATGTGTTGAGTATGGCTCATTATAGTGACTTCGTCTGGTTGAAACTCAAGGAGTTCATCTGGCTAGATCTCGAGGAGTTCGTCTAGATGGTGAGTTCGTTCGGCTTGGAGCTGTTGAGTTCGTCCGGTGTAGAGTTCTTCTGAAGAGTCCGTCTGCAACTGACACGTAAGAGTTCGTCTGGCTGGAATGAGCACTCATTCCGTAATATCCGTGTAATCTAGAATTTGATTGGTTGATAGGATTGCGATAGGACATTATTAAGACACTGTCGCTTTAGTATTATATCCTAGTATAAATATACTGTAACATGATGACAGGATATTATATGATGTTTTTAGGTTGTTTTTAGTCTTTTTATTTTATTATTTTTGAGTCACATATAGGATTTTTATTATTTTTGTGTAGATTTTATATTTATTTTGCATTTTGCATATAGATTATATTTTATTTGTTTTTCTAACTTTATTTTATATTTTTAGGAATTTTAATAGCTATTTTATATTTTTAGGAAAAACTGGTATAGTTATCATTTTTGTCCAGGGACCGATTTGTAAAGTTTCAGGAAATAAAGGATCAAAGTGTAAAGGTTCAAGAGTGGAGGATGAAAAATGAAGTTTGAAGGAGTCAAAGGGCCAGAATTGAAGTTCTAACAAAGAGAGGACTTGAAGTGAAATTGAAGAAGGTGAAGCAACTCTCTTTGATTTGAGCACATGTAAAATAAGGTTTGAAGGATTAATGGTGGAAGGAGGGAGTTTCAGAAATTATTAGGGGCTGAATGAGCCTAATTAAGCCAATCAATTCCACCATTGAAGAAGAAAGGAATCCAAGAAGAAGCTGCCAGTGTTCGTGCCAGCGCTGCAGCGTTGGAAGTCCCAACGCTCAAGCGCTGGACCTCTGACTAGGATGTGAGTAAGAGGTTGCACCCAGCGCTCAAGCGCTGGGCCTATTTCTGCACGTTGGTTTTTAATGCATCTCAACGCCCAAGCGTTGGGAATGCCAGCGCTCAAGCGCTGGAGGTCAGGTTTTTGCTATAAATAGGGAGCTTTTCTTCACTTGTAAGACACACCTATTCAGAATACAACAAGTGTTCTTCTTTCCTCCTTAAGATCATTGTTCCTAGGAATTGTGGGAAGCCATACTTGAGCTCCTATCCAGGGTAATTCAATGACTCTTTTAGCCATGCTTGGCTAACTTCTTCTTTAAGTTTCTTGGGTTGTAGTAGTTTATAGTTTATGTTCTAGTCTTTTTCTACATTTCTGAATAATATTTCCTTTCATGTTTTATTTCTTTGCTCTTAATATTATCTTGCTGTACACAAGAAGTTTTGCTTATTACTTATGTCATAAGATCATTTGGTAAGTAGTAAGGGAACTAAGAAATAAAAAAGGCTATAAGTATATATCTCTAAAGATCATTAGGATAGACGTAGCTTTATGTTGGCCCGAATTCATTCTTCATCTTCTTTTCTGGTTAGCTAAATTACAAGATCTTGGATTTAGTAATTAGGAAGAAAGTTCTACATTTCTTAAGATCATTAACTTGTAGAAATTCTAGGCTATAGCATCATGAAATTGGACTTAAAATTCAGAAATTAAATAGGAATTTGCTAGCATATCTATAGACTATGTAAATCAACTCAAGAGCTTAATTCTCATCATCTCTATTTCTTATATTTTTATGCTATTGTTTCTTGCTAGTTCCAAAACCAACATCAAATATTCATCTTTTAATTTTTCTGCACAAGTACTAGATATTATAATAATAGGAAACTTATCCCTTGGGTTCGATCTTTTTATTACACGATAATCAACCGTGCACTTGCGATTTGGTTATCATAACACTAGGACCCTGTTGTTCATTCTAAGTTTTGAATGAAACGGTGTTATATCCATCTATAGCCGCAGACGTAAGCAACTTGGCTGAACTATGTGAACAAAGATTTCTGTGTGCTTTCGATCTCTCTCTCTCTCTCTCTCTCTCTCTCTCTCGTTACTCTATGCGATTCAGGTGTTCGAACCCAACAATTGGTATCAGAGCGACCACGGCTGCTGGCGGAGCTAAGTTCGACGTTGAAGAGTTCAATGGAACAGGAAACTTCGGTTTATGGCAACGCAGAGTCAAGGATTTGTTGGCTCAACAAGGATTGCAAAAGACGCAGCGAGAGGAGAAACCAACAGGGATGTTAGACATAGATTGGTTGGAGATGCAAGAGAAGACCACTGGATTGATTCGTCTCTGTGTTTCTGACGAGGTGATGTTTCATATCGCAAATCTCACGACTCCAAAGGCCGTTTGGGACAAGTTAGAGAGCCAATATCAGTCCCAAACATTGATGAACAAGCTATTTGCAAAGCAAAGGCTTTACAGTCTGAGGATGCAGGAGGAAAGTGACCTTCAAAGTCACGTTAATCATTTCACCACATTAGTTGCATACTTGCTGCGACTGGGGGTGAAGGTGGATGACAAGGACAAGGTGGTTATTTTGTTGTGATCGTTACCAAGTTCCTACGAACACTTGGTCACCTCTCTTACGTATGGGAAGGACGCTATCACGCTTGATGCCATCACGTCTCCCCTTTTGTCTCACTCACAGAGAAAGCAAAAGGCAGAGGAAGGCAGAGGAAGGCAATAGTCAAGGTGAAGGTTTGTTTGCTAAGGGAGGAGGACAAGACCGTGGAAGGAACAAGGGAAAAGTTGTTGGAAAGAAGAAGCGTTCTAAGTCCAAGCAGGCTAGGGCGACAACAAAGTGTTTCAACTGCAAGAAGGTTGGTCACTGGAAGAGGGATTGCCCTAATCTCTCTAACTTTGCAAACGTAGCTCAGAAGAGTGATTCCGGCAATGAAGGGGACATGCTTTGTGTCTCGTCTGTCAAGTGCACAGATGTTTGGATTCTATACTCTGGGTGCTCTTACCATATGACGCCGCACCGGGAGTGGTTCAGTTCGTTTAAAGCGGGCAAGTTTGGATTTGTCTATTTAGGTGATGACCAGACGTGAGATCACTGGAATAAGACAAGTTAAATTTGCTATAGACCATGGTGGCACACGCGTATACTGGGTAATGTGAGATACGTCCCACATCTGAGGAAGAATCTAATTTCCTTGGGTACTCTCCAGGAGAATGGTTACTCCTGCCATTCTGATGGTGGGAAGGATACCATGAAGGTGAGCAAGGGTGCATTGACAGTAATGACAGCAAAGTGGACTGCAGGGAATATCTATCGCTTGTTGGGAAGCACTGTGGTAGGTGACGTTGCATCAGTTGAGGCTGACAATGATGCAACGAGGCTTTGGCATATGCGTCTGGGTCACCCCGGCGAGAAGGGGTTAATAGCACTTCATAAGAGGAATATTTTGAAGGGTGTTCAAAGCTGCAAAGTGGAATTTTGCAAGTTTTGCGTGTTGGGCAAACAATTTCATGTCCATTTCGTGACCGGGAAGCATGAAACAAAGGGAATCCTCGACTATGTTCATTCAGATGTCTGGGGGCTTACTAGGGAGGCCTCCATTGGAGGTTCCAGGTACTTTGTTACATTCATCGATGACTTCTCCAGGAAGGTCTGGGTGTATTTCCTAAAGCACAAGTCTGAAGTGTTTAGCAAGTTCAGATTGTGGAAAGCAGAAGTGGAAAACCAAACGGGGAGGAAGGTCAAGTATCTGCGGTTAGATAATGGGACAGAATACACAGAGGCAAAATTCTAGCAGTTTTGTGAGGAACACGGGATCTAGAGGCATTATTTAGTGAAGAAAACACCTCAGCAGAATGGTGTTGATGAGAGGATGAATAGATCCCTCACAGAGAAGGCAAGGTGCCTTCGGTTGCAGGCAGGATTGTCAAAAGGATTTTGGGCAGAAGCAATGAGCATGGCATGTTATCTTATAAATAGGTCTCCAAGAGCTTCACTAGATGGAAAGTTTGCAGAAGAAGTGTGGATAGGTAAACCAATTAACCTAGATAATCTGAGGATTTTTGGTTGTCCAGCTTACGTGCATTATCACCAGTGATGAGAGGTCCAAATTGGATCCCAAGTCCAGGAAGTGTACCTTTCTTGGTTACACCAAGGGTGTGAAGGGGTTCAGATTATGGGATCCAGCCTTGAAGAAGGCAGTTCATAGTAGAGATGTTGTATTTGAAGAACAGTGCATGCTGAAGAAATCAGATCCAAGGGAAGAGACTACTTCAAAGGCTGAAACTTCCACTATTGGGAAGATTCAGATTGTTGTCGAGCCAACCAGACGAATGCAACCTCGTCTAGCAGACGATCTCGCATCAGACGATGTAGGAACGTCTGATCCACACAATCCTGGGCAGACGACGCCCAATGTGCAGGCCATTGCAGATTCTGATAGTGAGTCAGAAGACGAACCAGTTGATTCAGGTGGAGTACAGGATTATGTACTCGTACGTGACAAGGAGCCTTGTCCAAGAGGACCACCACTTAGATATGGGTTTGAAGACTTAGCTGCTTATACTCTTCTTACAAGTTCTGGAGATCCTTCTACTTTCCGTGAGGCTATGGGAAGCCAAGACCGTGAGAAGTGGATTGGAGCCATGGTGGAAGAGATGGAGTCCTTGAAGACGAATCAGATGTGGGATCTCTTCGAACTTCCGGAAGGGAAGAGGGCAATTGGCTGCAATTGGGTGTTCAAGAAGAAGCCACTAGTACAAGAAAATGAAGGGGAAAGGTTCAAGGCTCGCGTAGTAGCAAAGGGTTATTCACAGCGAAAGGGGATTGATTATGATGAAATTTTCTCCCTAGTGGTTAGACACACTTCTATAAGGGCACTATTGGCTCTGGTAGCATTCCGAGACATGCATTTAGAACAAATGGATGTGAAGACAGTGTTTCTTCATGGGGATCTAAATGAGCAATTGTACATGCAGCAACCTGAAGGATTTGTAGAGTCCGATCAGGAACGTCTGGTATGTAAATTGAAGAAGTCTCAGTATGGGTTGAAACAGTCACCAAGGCAGTGGTACAAGAGGTTTGACTCATACATGCAAAGGATTGGCTACAGAAAGTGTGATTATGACTGCTGTATTTACGTTTGGAGCCTTGATGTGACGTGCATGATTTGAAAACCAAGCTGGGCAAGGAGTTTGACATGAAGGACCTAGGAGCTGCTAAGAAGATTCTTGGAATGGAGATTAATAGGGACAGACGAGCACGAAAGCTGTGGCTCTCTCAGAAAAGCTATGTTGAAGGCGTGTTAGCCAGATTCAACATGAGCAATTCGAAAGCTGTGAGTACTCCGTTGGCAAGTAACTTCAAGCTCTCTGTTGATCAGTGTCCAAAAACAGTTGAAGAGGTCGAAGGTATGTCGAAATTTCCTTACGCCAGTGTAGTTGGTTGTTTAATGTATGTTATGGTTTGCACTAGACCTGACGTGGCACAAGCAGTGAGCCAAGTCTGTAAGTTTATGTCAAGACCAGAGAAACGTCAGTGGGAGGCAGTCAAGTGGATACTCAGGTACCTAAAGGGTACAACTGGTCACGGGATAATGTTCAGTAAGGAACAAGGTGATCCAATGATTGGTGGATATGTTGATTCCGTCTATGCAGGAGACATTGGCAATAGACGGTCTACAACAGGGTACGTTTTTACTTTGGTTTGTGGACCTATATGCTGGAGGTCGTCTGTCCAGTCCATAGTGGCAATGTCCACAACTGAAGCTGAGTACATGGCTGTGGCTGAAGCAGCAAAAGAAGCATTGTGGCTAACAGGGCTAGTGCAAGAGTTGGGTGTTGAGCAAGGTGGAGTTCGTTTGCAGTGCGATAGTTAGAGTGCCATTTTCTTGGCAAACAATCAAGTGTATCATGTGAGGACAAAGCACATTGATGTGAGATTTCACAAGATCAGAGAATTGCGTGTGTCAGGGCAGATTCGACTTGAGAAGGTTCATACCTCTGAAAACGCAGCAGATATGTTGACCAAGCCAGTCACCAACGAGAAGTTCAAGCATTGCTTGGAACTGCTGCACATTTCTAAGTGTTAAGCATATGGGGAGTGCAATCCGGAAAATCAAGATTCTGAGAAGAGGCAATTTGCCTTCACAAGGGTTTGAATAATTCACCAAGGTGGAGATTGTTGAGTATGGCTCATTATAGGGGAGTTCATCTCGCTAGATCTCGAGGAGTTCGTCCGGGCTGGTGAGTTCGTTCGGCTTGGAACTGTTGAGTTCGTCCGGTGTAGAGTTCTTCTGAAGAGTCCGTCCGCAACTGACATGTAAGAGTTCGTCTGGATGGAGCTGCTAGGCCCCGTCTGGCTAGAGTTATTACGTGGTCAATTGAGGATAGTTAATGAGCACTCATTCCGTAATATCCGTGTAATCTAGAATCTGATTGGTTGATAGGATTCGATAGGATATAATTAAGACACTGTCGTTTTAGTATTATATCCTAGTATAAATATGTTGTAACACTAGGACCCTGTTGTTCGTTCTAAGTTTCGAATGAAACAGTGCTATAGCCATCTATAGCCGCAAACGTAAGCAACTTGGCTGAACTGCGTGAACAAAGATTTATGTGTGCTTTTGATCTCCCTCTCTCTCTCTCTCTCTCTCTCTCTCGTTACTCTGTGCGATTCAGGTGTTCAAACCCAACAGAATGTGATCATTTCCTTAAAGGGGTGCAGGATTGGAGAAGGCAGTAGCATCATGGGTGACATGATGAGTTGCTCCAGTTCTGGTAACCAAGGCCCTTGTCTTAGGCTTGCAAAGGCAGTGAGCAAAGTTTGTCCCATCATCTGCTATGGAAAAAATGGGCCTGTCGGCTGCTGGGGAGACTGAAATGCAGGCAACGTCTACTGGTGATAACCATTTGCATAACCAGCAAACGGAGGGTAAGAAATTCCCAAAGGGTATCCACGTGGATCAGACTTCGGACCAGCATTGGGATAAGGCAATTAGGAGGCCTAGTGGGTTGAAGGTTGTAAAAGGGTGGTGGACCAAGTCCTTCTTGTTGAGATAGAGAAGGAGGAGGTGCAAACCCGCCAAAAGAACCAGCCTGCTAAGGGACTTAGGTAAACTGACTACCATATGGTGATGAGCCAACCATTCCTGGATAAGCAACAGATGGGACACGATGATAGGAAGTGTTGGCATCATGACCCCACTTGTAGCAGATCTGACACTGCACAGAGGAACATCTATCACGTCCACGGCCATGGCCACCACGACCACCAGAGCGACCACAGGGAGCACAGTAATCACCAGACGAGTTGTAGTGCTGAGTGTGCTTAGAGAGACCCTGATTTCCAAATGATGAGGCATCAGGGGTGTGCATGGCACCATGCTAGGCAGGTGAACCAGAAGCATAGTTTGCTTGGGCAGGCTGCTGGTTCAGGGTTGATGAGTCCATCGTCTGCCCAGGGGCATGTGTGAGCAAGGCAGACGATGGAGCATCAAGAAGTTGACGCTTGCAAGAGCGTAGAAGATATGCTTCATGAGTCATAAGCATGGCTTCCACTTGGGAGACAGAGCATGGCACCTCCCGATTGCTGACAAGAGACATTAGAGAGCTATACTCGTCCGGTAGGCCGTCGAAGATAGCTTCAATGTGATCTTTGTGGGAAACTGGATCACCAATAGAGATTAGGGCATTAACGATGGTTTTAATGCGCCAGAGGTAGTCAGAGAGGGATTTCGCCCCTTTGACCATGGTGCGAAGCTCTGAGTGAAGGGTCACTAATTGTGCCAGAGAATGAGTATTGAAGAAGTCATTGAATTCTTGAAAGATCTTCCATGACTGCTTGCAGTTGACAACTTGAGGCAGAACATCAGACGATAAGGAAGAGAGCAACCAGGTGAACAGGGCTGAGTCCTATTTTATCGAAGTAGTGTAAAGTGGATTCTCAACTGATTTTTCACGATCAGCATCAAATAAAAAGTGAGGTGGGACTACGGGAGGTAAAAGAAACATTTCTAAACTATGTTGGCACACAACACCTTCAACGTGTTGTACCCATGAACGAAAATTTGTTTCATCATGTTTGATGGAAACAATATAAGAAAAAGAAGGCAAAGATGAAGTCTGAGCTTCTGCCATGGCGGAAAGCGAAGGAAAAAGAAAAAAAAATCACAGATCGAGACTAGATCTTGATACCATGTTAAGATACATAAACGTTCTTTCTATTCTGATTATTTCACTGTTACAAGCTCTGTATTTATACAGAGGGAAAACAGACAAACAGACAAGATCTTGAATATTCCGGATCAACATAAACAACGGGTCACAATCATATTAATGAGAACTGACACCTATCACACATGGTCAACTTATACGGCTGGAATGACTACTGACCAGGCAATGCATTATGAAATCGATTCAGCTAGGCAGACGATCTGTAAGTCAAACAATATACTGTTCAGTAGAGTAGACGATCCAGTATTTCTCTAACACATGTCCACCTTTGAAATTCATGTATGGCTCATAGACAAGTATGTCCAAATGATGCACAATGACATTGAAAGACATCCTACATTATAACATTCAAATTTTATCAAAGTCAACAAAATCAATTTAAGAAAACTCAAAAAATCAAAATCAATTTTATCAGAACAATTAACTATGAAATTCAAGAAATTTAAACCTAGAACCCTAATTTATCAAAACACTTTCAATGAAACCAAGAACACTAAACCCACAACCCTTAATTGCGATTTGCCTTCGATGAAGACCAACAAAGGAACGAGGAATAGAAGATATGTCCGATAATGTATTACCTCAATTTTTCTTTGCGCGTAGCCTTCATTTTCAACCTCTAGCTTTTCATCTCCGTCTTCAACCTCGCACTCCTTTGCCTTCGTTTTTCGTCTTCAACTTCTCACTGTCGCTGTTCTTCGTGAATGGATAAAGGGGTGGTTCAGTGAAGAAAGTGTTAGTATAGGGTTAGATACCAAATTCTAAGAACTTTTGATTTTTTTTTTATTTACCACTTAATTATTATTAATTAGGGCAAATAGAAAAATGATTTTTTTCTAAATCAACTTCATTAAATGACGTGGCAACGATCACGTAGGCTGCCCGTGACACTTGGTAACAACGGTCAACAGGAGGGACCAAAGCCAACAATTACCTAATAGTTTAGGGGGGTACACCCACCTTTACGCCGGCAAGAGACTAAAACCAAATTTCACTGAAAGTACAGAGACCAAAAAACAAATTTTTTCCTTACATTAATGTTTGAGCGTTGCGTGAGTTTATTTATAATTTCTATAGCAACAAATAATATAATTTTTTTTTTCGTAATATTTCCAATAATAAAATAATTTTAACATTTACAATTATAAAAATTCATAAATTTCACAATATTAAACCTCATTAAGTAAATTTAATTTCCTTTGACTTAAGTCATAAGTAATTCTTTATTTTATGTTTTCTCAACTCAATTTTACTTATATACTAAATATAATACTCGCGCATTGCACAAGTTAGATTCATATTTTTATTTATAATATTTTATAAGAATATTTTGAGAAATTTTAAAATTTATTATAATATAAATATATAAAGACATCATAAAATTAAATTTATTTTTCTTACAAATGATGAAAATATATACTTAATTATATTATGAAATTTGATTAAATGGTATATTCTATATAATATTTTTTGGTCATTGACAAGTTTTAACCTGTTTGGGATACGGTGACGGTCCCTCCCAACAAATTACTTTCCCGAAGTTCGATATTGTGATCTCACCATTATGGGAATCTAGCTTTCGACCACTAGGCTAACACTTTATTATTATTCTATATAATTTTGGCATCTGTTGACAACTTTATTGCTTAAAAAGTAATTTTATGAAATAGTTATTAATAAATAACATTATATCAATAACTAAATGTAATACCTTTTTTTTTTTTTTGAACTGAACTAAATGTAATACTGAATATGTATATTATGTATAAATAAATTATTACTTAGTACCATTTAATTATCTTTGAAGCTTTTTCCCGCGTTCTAATTGATATAAATATTTCAACTGATTTTATATTTTAAATATATGTATTAGAAGTTTTACTTATAATATTTAATATGATTAATAATTAAATTTTCATCAATATAGTTAATTAGTATTCTTAGGCGCATTAAAAGTTATAGTTAGTTAATACATATAGAGTGTCTTCAATGATTATGTTATCTAGCTTATATCTATTAATTTTGAGTCATCACTCTAGAGAGTGTGATTATCACTCTCCTGCACTCTCTCAATTAGACTATTTACAATATTATCTCTCCTTTCCAATTGCATCGTGAATTTCACACACCCCTTATGAGAGTGAGATTGTCTCAAGTCAACATTAAATACTTTTTAAATTTTAAATACCAATCCATGTTTTTTAATTCAAATTTGAAACTATAATTAACACTTCTTTTATAATAAAAATTTTATTTTGTCAATAAATTTAAATTATTATTTTTACAATTTTAATTCATCTGAATATCACTTATTGTCAAATAATATAAATTTTCTAACAAAAAGATAATTTAATATTTATCCAACCATAATATGGTATTACAAATCAAATTGAATAATTGTCCCAAATTTGAATAACTAATTTTTTCTCTTTCTAATATGTATTTATATACATCAAATTGCATTATACCATTTATTTTAAATCAAACAATAAATTATACTTAAGATGATATTTTATTATAAATTTTAATAATAAAAATTAAATCTCGTGCATTGCACAAACTAAGGTGCTATTAACTGAAGGTTGAATTTGAAAAATGTAACACCCGGAATTTTCCCCAGTAATTAAATAATTATTTAATTATTCCAACGTATTGTTTGGATCCGCTCGGCGGCATCGGTACGCGATATTGTCGGCCGAAGTACCGATGAAGTATTCTTTGCGACACTTGGTAGGAAATCAAGCTAGACCTAACTTTGAATTCGGACGAGAATGAGATGTTCCCACTATCACCACGATGATTAGTGGAAACTTTTGTGAACGACTGTAATATTGATATGGTTTCCTCCCGGAGTCCGGGAAGGATTTCGTTTAGCGTTTCAAGACCAATTTTATGAAGAAGATTTTCGGGAATAGTGACCCAGTGAATAGTGTTTACGGGCAGCGTGGAGCGGACTTCACGAAAGATCGACCCGGCCCCGAATTGTGCGGGCCTGGTACCCCGAAACCAATAAATGACCTTGGGGCAGATACTCTCAGTGACGCTGAGGTACTCACTGATGACCAAAACCTGATGATGACCGGTGACTTGACGCACTAACGCAGTGACGCACTAACGCATTGACGCACTGACGCAGCTAGATATTTATTAGAACTTTCTAAGCTTAGAGTTTAGACCCTGAACTTTGAAAATCTTACGGTTTGGTCCTCGAACAGTAAAAGTTTTCTTTTACTTTAACATTTTACAGTTTCAACTTTGGTCCTTGGGTAAGTGTAAAAATTAGACTTTTTCCCCATTTTAGGGCCCATGGCCGTGGCCCAAACCCACTCTTAAAGGGTTAAGTGGTCTTTTAACCTCTTCATCATTCATTAAGTGAAAATCCCTTAAGTTTTAGTGTATTTTAGTGAGAGAAGGTGAAGCTTGAGTGAGCCATTATTCATCTTCTTCCTCATCAAGCTTTGGCCGCCACTCCCCTCCTCCATGGCAGCCTCTTCCTCAACTCTTTTTCCCTTGGTCCTTTGAGGTAAAGTGTTCCTCTCCTCTTGATCCATATTGCTACCGATTCGGTTTTTCAATTTGTTGAGTTTGGTTTTTATGCAAGTACTAGAAAGTCCCTTCACAAATGTTGTTCCCACTATCTTAAGCTTCAATTTGAACCGATTAGATTTTTGATTGGTTGAGTTTTGGTCCCTTGAATATTGAGGTTGATCTTTTGTTAGGGTTGCTTTTAGAAGAGTCATTCTTGTTAGTATAGATAGCAACCTGAGAGGGGGGTGAATCAGAGTTGCCCCAATTTTCGCCTTGATAACTTCTTACTTTCAAGATAAATGTAAAAGCAAACGATTGCAGCGGAATTAAGCGTTGCTTGAAAGTAAAGATGAAGGATAAGAAGAACACACAGGGATTTTATCCTGGTTCACCTTCAATCCCAGAAGGCTACGTCCAGTCCTCTGATCACACAGAGATTTTCCACTATACCAGAAAGCAAACCACTTTCTGAAGAACCACTCCACTGAATCACACAGTGAAGATTTACAATGATCAAGATTCCTTACAAGTTCTTACACCAAGAACTGATAGTAATAAAATCACACAAGAAAGGGGGGGTTTGAATTGTGTGTGTGACTTTTGAGAGTTTTTCAAAAGAATACTATTTATAAGTTTGAAAGCGTTTAACTAAACGTGCAGCGGAAATATACTTAGAGCATAAATAGTAAAGCACACAAGATATTTATCCTGGTTCACCCCCAAAATCGATAGGGCTACGTCCGGTCCTTGGCTATACCAAGATTTTCCACTATTTCGACTGAATAGTACAAGTGTTCTCAGGGACTTCTCCCAGTATTCTGAGGACTACTCCTTTACAAGTTTTCTCAGTTCTTCTCCTTTATCTCTCAAGTATTCGACAGGACTTCTCCCAATTCTTTTTCAAGAAGGTTGGTTTTCTACAAGGATCTCTTCACAAAGAGTGGGTAGAAAATATGAGGTTCTAGGTTCAGAGATGATTGTTAAGCTTGGTTCTCTGAAGGGATAGTGTGAGAAGAATAAGAGTTTTCACTCTATGAAGATTTCACACTGATTGGCGACTAAACTCAGAAGGATAGAAAATCTAATGTTACTGAGTGTTCTTGGCAAAAGGTTGTCTAAGTTATTGACTTGAAGGATTTGAATGCTTAGATATCGTGTAAGTCGCCAAGTTGAAAATAATGCAGAGGTCACTATTTATATCTTCAGTAGGATGAGAACTGGATGGACTGATGAAGATCTTCAAAAATAGTTCCGTTGGAGATTTGCTTGATTGTGAGTAACGGATACTTCTGCAACTTGTTGCTTGATACGGTTTGCCACAGTGATGAGCATTTCTTCAACCGGTAGAGAGTGAGTTCGTCTGGCAATGCTTTTTCTTCTGGTTCTCAGAGACAGCAATTAATGCGAGTGAATTCCAGCTAATAAGGCAATTAATGCTTCTGACCAGAGGATTTGAATTCTGTCGTTGAGGAGATACGATGATCAGAGGATTTCACCGTTAATTCAGTAAAAAGCAACTTGAATTAAGGAATGTCGGAGAATTTGAATCTTCAAGATATATGGCGCTTAATTCTGTCTCTTTCGTATTTAATGCTCTGATCCACAAGAGGTGCTTGACAGCTTATCTTGGTTTAGGCAAACGATCTCTGCTGAGCAGATTCTTTTCGTGTCAGTCTTCAATTATTACTTCTTAGTCAACCTCTATGTTTGACTTGGAATGAACCGGACAGACTCTTCAGGCAGACGAAATTTACTTTGAGAGAGGCTTCAGTTCTCATAGCCGGACGGACTTTTCCTTTGCTTTTTGATAATGATTGCAGCGTGCCTTCCGTTTATAAGAGTCCCTGAATATAAAATTCTTCAAAGAAAATTAGTGACTCTTAACAAAATTGTTATTTATCAAAATAGGTTAATTCATTTGGATATTTTTCTCTAACAAGAACCCTAAGAACTCTTGTCAAACCTCAGATGGCAAACCACCAACTGATGATGCCGAAACCTACGGCGGACTTTGAATCAAACCCGATTCAAAGAACCTTTTTCACTATCACCGAACCTACGGCAGACTTTGAATCAAACCCGATTCAAAGAGCCTTTTTCACAACCATCGAACACCACGATGGACCTTTTTACAACCACCGAAAACCACAGTGAATGAATCAAACCGATTCAAGAGATGAAGAAGAAGATACCTTTACAATGGCTGATTCAATCCTTTAGACAAGACAGATTGATCTTAGTTTGTATGCTCCAGGCAATTACAATGAAGACTTCTTAATAATTCTGAGTTCTCAATAATTGAACAGCATAAGTGTTCTTTGACATTTAGAGAACAAGAACTCAGAATGATGACTCTAATGAATGTGAAAGTTGTGGCACAAGTCATACTTGTTTCTGAGTATTCATGGACTATTTATAGGCACTAGTGATTGTTCATGAACCATTGCAATGCTTCTCAAAAGACTTGGGATGCATTGGTTCATGAAACAACACATCCAATGCACTAAAGGTTGTTAATGAACCATTGCAATGTTTCCCAAATGACTTGGGACATATTGGTTCGTGAAACAACATATATTAGGCACTAGAGGTTGCCTATGAACCATTACAATGCTTCCCAAACGTTGTGAGACACATTGGTTCATTAAAAAGCACTTTTGTCGTGCTGGTAATCGATTACTACAGTTAGTGTAATCGATTACACTAGTCGTTGCAGTTTGAATTCAAATTTCAAACTGTGTAATCGATTACACACAACCTGTAATCGATTACAGATAGTCCAAAACTCAGTGTTAACCATCTTAAACCCTAATTGAGTGTTCCTATCAAGTCTTACTTGTGAGAACATATTATACTCAAATAGTTGATCTTTAATGAGCCTTCAAATGCAATTAAACCTTAATAAAGCATAGCACACTAAGTTGACAAGACTTACTTAAAACTAGAACCTTAATGTTTGATCTTGACGTTCTGAGCCGGTTCTTGAAGTCTTTCTTCTCTGAAGTCTTCTTTGAAGTTTTCTTGAAGTCTTCCTTCCTTTTCTGAAGTCTTCGTGAAGTCTTTCTTCTTATTGTTCCTTTCTTTCTTGAAGTCTTCCTTTTCTTTTCTGAAGTCTTTCTTCTTTTTGTGATGTGTTTGTCTTCATCAAAACCTCAGCCGAGTCCAAGGACGAGACCTGATTTACAATTCTCATTGAGTTGATCTTTGAAAATCTTTAATTAGTTTTCTTGGAAGTTAAGTTTTTGAAAAAGTGATTTTCAAGCTTTGAAAAATTGTTTCACCATAGATTTCAAGTTGTCTTTAATGTGTGAAAATTAGATTTGGAAGAAAAATTAATTTGGGAATTGTTGTGTCTTGGCCGAATTGACATTGTGTTTTGGGGACATTGGAAAATTGATTTTTTAACTAGCTTTTTGTAGTGTTTAAGCATGTGTGTGAGGTTCGATGCAAAAGGAAAATTATTTCCCTAATTTTTATGAAGAGGCCGAGAGTTAGAAATTTTTTTCAAGAGCTTAGAAAATTTATTTTCACTTGGTTTGAGAGTAAAAGTTTAGAGGGACTAAAATTGAACTCTTGGGTAAATTTGACTTGGGAACTTCTAGCTTGTTTTTGGGGTTTTGAAAAGTTGAGGAATTGAGAATTTAAAAGTGGAAAATTGAATGAATTTTGTGTTCTCTCAACCCTTAGGATTTTGATGAGTTAAGGAATTGAAAATTGATTTGGAAACTTGTAGAAAAAGTTTGAGTTTTTGTGCAAATTGGATTTTGGAACTTATAGTTCAAATTAGGGTTTTTACACTTACTGAAAATTTGAAGGAAATGGAGTGAAAATGGATTTAGGAGTTATGTTTTTGGTTGTGTGGTTGATTTGAAAATTTAGTGAAGTGTTGGGTGAAAATTTGGAAATTTTAGGGTTTTTAAGAACTTGGGCAGAATTACATTTTGATAAAAATGTGTGTGTTTTTGTCCTCTAAAATCTTGTTTAAGGCTTTCAAAATGGTTTGTAAGCATCTAGCCTTGATGCTCTTTGTATGGTTTAAAGTTTTGGAAAATTCAGATTTCGTAACTTAGAGTTTTCTAAATTCTTTTGACTATCGTCGAAATTGCTAAAAATGTTTTTGGCTCCCGAGGTTTCCCATAAGTTGTAGGACCATTGTTTAGGTGATAGAACCCCTGTTTGGACCAGCCCCTTGACCTTAGGTTTGAGTTCAAAGTTCTAAGCTAGGTTGTGTTTGTTGAAGGATAACGAGACCCGAAACCGATCTAGACGCACAGAGCTTACGTGACCGCCAGGATCGACTACCTTTAAGGTAAGGGCACTTCGTATCCTTAGCTACTTAGCATAAGTATAAGTTTATGCAATGTATGCTCTATTATTTTTGAAATTGTAGTTGACAGCGTTTCGAGAACGACCCGATTTATAACTGTATTAATTGTGTTATTAACGCAAGTATCTAAAGGCATCTGATATGATGGATTAGAATTGTTTGATGTGTGGCATAGTTGAGTTTGTTTTGATTTGTTGGATGTTTACTGCTTTAATGATAATTGAAAGCATGATTATTCCTTCCACATGTTTTTATATATGTTGATATGTACCCATGCTCTACATAATTAATAATAATTATGAAGCTAACTTAGGCAATGTATAAAGACAAGTAAGACCTAGATTGGGTAGTTAGGTGGATATACGTTCCATGCGGTAAGTAACTATATACATAGTTGCTTGAGTCTGACTTGGGATACGTATAAGGTGCAGGAGAGCTCACGCCGAACCTGCTGAAGTGGCGAATCACAGTGGTCGACGGAAAGCCACCGTCGTACCTACACTGGGGAAACATCACGCCTCCCACGAATCAGAGTTGGCGCTACATCCGGATAAATAAAAAGTCGTCACGAGATGCAACTTAGAGACATTGTAAGATACGTTTGTCAAAACCCAATGGCTTAGGCATAGAGACAAATATGCTAATTAATGGGTTTCGGGTTTGGTAGAACAACTAACTTGCTTGTATGTTTATTTGATTGTTTCTCTGTTTAGATAAATTTCCGTTAGTATTATATATGAAATGCTTTATGTGTTGTTTCTTTTTGAAGTTGACATTTGCTTGTATGTTGTGAGTGTTTTCCGACGACCCGTCGCCAGTCAGACAGCCCTGAGCCAGAAGCTGCAGGTGGTTGCCGATTCAAAGAGTATCAAGTTAGAAGCGGGATGCTTGGTCGCAGGATGTCTCCTACCAGACGTTGATTTTTATGTATGATTATGTATAGGGTAGGAGTTTTAGTTTGTTTTTTTTTACAACTGACAGCAGAGTTTTTGAGACCAAGTTAAGTGTTTTGTAAATAATCTCTAGGCTGTTGGTCAATCACTTTATGCCATATGTTTGGCTATTTGCGAATAAGGTATTTATAATACTAATGCACCTCAGCACGGCATGTTTCGAAAAGGAAAATGATTTCAAAAAAGATATACTCTCTTTCGCTACGTTTTGGAAAACATTTTGCATATTTATTTACTGTTCATTTGCTACAGTAACGCCCTGGAAATCGGGGTGTTACATTGTGGTATCAGAGCTCCGGTTGAGAAAACCAGAGCTGTCGGGGAACGAGTTTTTCTATGCTAAGTTGCTTGTTGTTTGTGTTTGCAATTAGGATGTTTCGGCTTTGATTGCTAGGGAGTTGGTACGTAAGGTCTGATCAACCTTATGTTTGCTCCAAGCATGATGAGATCCTGAAGTATCTGAACTTGTAGACTGCCTTAGGCTTATCCCTTGAGTGGAAAGCCTTCTTACGTACTTGGTTGTTATCTTGTAATAGTTAATTCTGCACTAACTAATATTTGAGCCTATGTTGTATGACTATCATAAGGCATGTTATTTAGTTCATATAAGAGAGCAAGGCGCCCTTGGAATCTAGCCATTCCACGCCTGGATGAATGTTTGTGTATTTCAGGAACGAGATGTCTTCACCATTAGGCCCAGAAGAGGGAATGTGGACCAATTTGACTCACGTGGTTGCTCACAGGCTGCTACGGCTGAAGCACGAGAATCTACCTCTGCTCAACGGCAGGCAGTGGAGGATGAGTGCCGTGCACGCCACCAAGAAAGGGAAGAGACTCTTGCTCGAACTAGAGGATTAACGACTTTCAACGACATGACCTGCCAAAGTGCTTAGGGGAAGCTGGCCCGGAGGAAGCGGATCTTTGGGTTCAGCAAGTTGAGAAGATCTTCGGAATCCTGAACACTCTAGAAGGATCCAAGTTGGAGTTTGCTTCGTACCTACTGCAAGGCAATGCAGAGTACTGGGGGAAAGAAGCCAGACAAATTATGGAGGCCAACCAGGTAGCTGTCACATGGAACACGTTCCGAGACGCCTTTTTGGAGAGGTGCTACCCACCTTGCGGCCGTGAAGAGATGGAGTCCCGATTCCTGGAGCTGTGCCGGGGAAGCAAGTCAGTGGACAAATATGCTGTAAGGATGGAATCTTTGGCTAGACACTTCCACTTCCGATTCTTCACGCGGAGGTTAGACGAACCCCACCTCTGTTCAAGGTTTTTGAAGGGGCTTCGATATGAGATCGAGAAGTTGGTGAGGCCCTTGGGGATATGCCAGTACCAACCACTTGTGGAGAAGTGCAGAGAAACTGAAGCCATGAGTTCAGGGAAAGGGAAGAAGCATCAAAAGAGGCCATGTCAGCACCCGCAGGGGACAGGTCAGGCCATCGGATCGCACCAGCCGGAAGCTACACCTCGGAGAGGCCAAGCAGTTCCACCCCTAGAGGAAGGAGTGGTTTACTACAAATGCGGAAAGACCGGACATTATGCTAGGGCTTGTGAGGAGAAAAGGAAGAGGTGTTATCATTGCCTGATGACCAGACACCTTGCTAGGGAATGTCGAACACCCAAGACAGAACCAAAGTGATCGTCACGAAGGAAACCTGAGCATACAGTTAGAGACTGCAAGGTGCCGAGACAGAACCTCCTACGATTGCGACTCGTCATCAATTTCTTTTAAGTAGGGAGCGGTGCATTCGCCCATTTGATGAATGGCGAGGACCGCTAGAAACTACATGACTTTCCTTTGCCATTTATTTGGTAGCACTTTCTGTTGTGGTTGTTTTGATTGTTAAACTGTTGCGTCTTTGTATGCTGATGATTGTGAGAAGAACTTCTTCTCTTGTTTTTTATAAAAATGAATATATATATATATCCCCCTACAATCTCTGAATGAGCCGATTATCTCAGAACCATGTGGAACTGGATACTCTATGTAGGATAGGACAGAGTGTCTCTGAATGTTTTACAGAGAACCTCGTAGGAACCGCTCGAAGAAAGGACTTTGACAGTGTTCTTCTATCGGTCAGCATTGAAGAGAGAAGGGAAATGAAGATGTGAATCGTGCAACACACACAAGACCCCAACTCAGATGCAACTTACGAATTTCGCCTGCGCCGTCCACCGAGTACAAGTGATGGACCCATGGACTTAACTCAGAGTGGACGTTCAAGGGTAAAGTTTTTCGCTTTTGGAAAGCGCCAGCGTTGCTGTTAAAGGAGAAGGACAGGAGGTCCCGACCCTGTATGGATTAATGACAACCGAGTAGAACGATAGTAAGAGACTAATATTCTTACTAAGGACCGATGACTTGGTGAACTAACTTGAGAGGCAGTGTGGTTCCCTAAGATCGACAAGGACCACTACATCGTCAAAATCGGATTGAGGAAGAGGATGTTCCCAAGACCATTTCTAGAACACTTTACGGACATAACGAGTGTCTTGCGGTGCCTTAGAGTGACTAATGCACCAGTCGTCTTCGTAAGATACGAGGACGGGGAAACCTCAGCCAATCTTGGACCATTCGTAGCCGCAATTATTGATGGCTTACTTGTGCGCGCCAAGATTTTCAAAGAACAGGAGAAGCTATCTCCGACCAGTACCGCACGCATTACGGAGAAGAAGCGGTATGCTAGTCCTTCCAGTCCGAGTTCGACTCGAAGGAGTAAAACCTTTTTGGCATGTGATTTCAAGGGAAGGAATCACAGTCGACCCAGCCAAGTGGAATGAGGATTAGCATGGGAACGATGGAAGACAGCGATTGAGACGAGGAGTTGCTTCGATCTGGATGGTTACTATCGGTACTTCACCGAAGGACTCTCGAAGCTAGTGGGACCGCGATTGCGACTCACTAATTAGCCACATCACTATTTCATTTAAATTGGCTCTTCTGTCTCCAATTATGTTAAAACCGTGGTTCTCAGACATATCTAATAGTTGTCTTGCTCTATCCGAAAAAATAAAGCTCACTCAATTAGCATATCTTCTCAAGCATATTTTCTCCTAAAAATTAGCATAATTCAATAATTTATATTGCTTTAAAAATTTTTAAACCATATTTATTTCTTGAGATGTATACTTTATTAAAATTTTGATATATAATCAATGATTCAAATGTTTTTTTATTTAATATTTAATTATTTTTATGTTCTATAGAGTACGTAATTATGTTGCATAATTATGACACTCAAATTATTAATTTATTTTAAATAAGAGATAAATATATTGATCTTGCCGAAATTTAAATATAAGTACTTGGTTAAATATATAACTTTGATATCATTTTATTTTAAAATTATGCAACTTAATAATTATGAATAGATTCATAATATTTCAAATCTAATTATCTAACTATGTATTGCATAGTTAGATTTTTAAAAAAAGCCCATGCAATGCACGAACTACTTACTAATTAATAGTAAAACTCAAGTCAAATTTACTATATGTATAGATTTTGAAGTTTTTTCCCATGTTCTAATTGATAAAAAAATATTTCAACTTATCTTATATTTTAATTATATGTATTAAAATAATGATTTTAGTTCTTTCATTTTACGCGTATTCGTAGGGAAGCCAATTCTCTAGCTCACTATTTACTAAATACTCTTTGTCTCATGATGATGAAGTCTGGAGAGCCAGCTTTACGTCTTGTATCATGTCTCGTTCTTAGTTGAACATACTGCCGATCATTTTCTTTGTTTTTTTTTTTAGTTACAAGAGGAAGTCTAAAAAGAAAACCGATCTAAGAAAAAGTGTCCAAGTACAATGACGCATAAATAGAAGACGGGGGTCCCTCCAAACACGACGTGAGATCCCCTCCCTAGAAGTCTGCCGCGCAAGGAAATCAGCTACATTATTCCTTTCACGTGGAACATGGATGAAGGAGACTTTCCAATCCCTAGCCACCCAAGAGAGGATCTCTAAAATTAAGTCACGTTCCCAGTAGGAGTTAACGGTCAGAGGTGCTTGGAGCACCCGAACCAGTTCCAAACAATCTGATGCACACACAACTTGGCGAGTCCCCAAATCCCAAGCATGGGAAAGTCCTATCCTGACCGCCCAGACCTCTGCGCGGAATGCATTACCATTCACTTTACTCTTAGCAGCCGCTGAGCGCCACGTTCCATCCGGAGCGCGAAGGATGGCCGCTCCACCCATTCTTCCCGTTCCCGCATTCCAACTACCATCCACCACGAGAATAAAAGCATCACGCGTAGGACACCCAAGTGAAGCTGGCCTGTCATAAATAATCCTGGACGAGATAAAGCAATTACGCCAGTAAGAAACATCCGATAAGACATTCCGTAGCACCTGGTTGATATGCCACCTATCCTCGCCAAAAACATGATTATTTCTCCACCTCCAAATCCACCACATCACTGCCACCGCCAAAACGCACTCTCTCGATTGCAATAACCCAACGAACCAAGTCTGAAAGGGCTCTCCGTTATCTATGGAAGGAAGAATCACTCCAAACTGCTGCCAAAGCAAACGAGATTGTGGACACCTTCTAAATAAATGTTCCATGCTTTCACATTCTGTCGTACATGTCGTACAGCGCGCGCACAAGGATGAGCGGCTCAAGTGATTCCTAAGTCTTTTTTAATTTGTGGGCAATGCATCTTTCCGGATAAGCCAAAGGAAGAAACGGATCTTTTCCGGAACCTTACACCTCCATATTCGTTTCCAGCAGCCGGCGTAAATTTCTGGAGTACCTGCAAGTGCATTATAGGCAGAAGATGTACTGTAGTGACCGTCGTTTGTGGCTGTCCATCTAATAGCGTCAGGGCCCGCAGGTGAACCAGGGACCTGGACCTCAAGAATCTCAGTCATCACTTGAGATGGCAGAACAGTGTACAATTTGGCAATGTCCCAACTTCCATTCCTCCAAACATCAGCTACTTTAAGCATAGTATCCGATATATGAACAAAAGGAACCCGGTAGCAGAGCTTTCCCGTGCCGAGCCAATCATCATACCAGAACGATGTAGCACCGTCTCCTAGCTGAGCGCGAAACAGGTGCTTCAAATGCTCTTTCACCCTGACAATACCACGCCAAATATAGGAGTTTCCATTACTATAGGTGCCGTGCATAATAGAATTGTCGCCCAAATACTTTTGCGATAAAGCCAACACCCAAGGTTTCCCTTTATCATGTAGGAGACTTTCAACAAGCTTACCAAGCATAGCAATGTTATTAAGCCGAGTACTACGAAGCCCTAGGCCTCCGCTTTCCTTTGGGCAAACAATCTCCGACCAAGGAACCAAATTCCAACTCCTATTATTGCTCCCTTTTGCCCAAATGCAATTGCGAATCTTTCTGTCCACTAACTCACACACAGATTTGAGGAGCCATAACGCTTGCATAGAGTAGACAGGAAGGGATGTTAAGACTGATTTAGCAAGACACAAACGCCCAGCTTTGTTCAGCAACCTGTTCTTCCATGAAGCTAACCTTGTATTAACTTTATCAATTATGGGTGCAAAATCAGCTCTAGTGACCCTCCCTTTCAAGAGAGGTAAGCTAAGGTATTTTCCCAGGTTGGCGGCCCTGCTAATTCCGAGGATACCTGAGAAAATTTGTTGGACATGTTGCTCAATATTTGTAGAGCAAAACATCCTTGACTTTTCTAAGTTCACTTTCATCCCTGAGGCATCACAAAAATCCTTAAGAGTATTAGCTATTACCTGTATCTGCTTTTTACTTGCTTGACAGAAGAGTAACACATCATCAGCAAAGAATAAATGAGATATCCCAATGCCTTCCTTTGTAACCCTTATTGGTCGCCAAGTTCCCTCAGCCACCAGTTTCTGAATCTGAATTGCAAGACGTTCCATGCAAAGGACAAAAAGATAAGGGGACAGGGGGTCACCTTGCCGAAGCCCTCTCTGGGGGGAAAACTGAGGAAGCCTAGACCCACTCCAAAGAATAGAGATGGAATCTGACTGCACGCCCCACATAATCAGATCAACAATTGCTGGAGGGAATCCGAAGTCGTATAAGGTAGCCCGCAAAAAGTCCCAGTTTACGCGATCATAAGCCTTCTCTAGGTCAATTTTCAAAGCAACTAAGCCCCCACCCTTTCTGTGGGAATGAAGAGTGTGCATAACCTCTTGCGCCAAGATAATATTGTCCTTGGTTCCCCTTCCTGGGATGAAGCTTCCCTGAAGAGGCCCCACAAGGTTTTCAAGTAGGGGTCGGAACCTGTTGACCAAAACCTTTGTGATGATTTTGTAGGCCACATTGCATAGGCTGATAGGTCTAAGATCCTTGAACCGAAGGGGATCCTCAACCTTTGGGATCAAAACAATAAGAGTCTCCAGTAGGGATGCCTCGGCATGACCATTACAAAAGGCTTGATCAACCATGTGATGGAGATCACGACCCAAAATATGCCAGTATCTCTTGTAGAAGAATGCTTGAAAGCCATCCGCACCTGGGGCTTTGAAAGCGTCCATGGCCATGACAGCAAGTCGGACCTCCTCCAATGTAACTGGGCGAACCATAACCAACCTGTCCTCCAAAGATAGGGAAGGGGTCAAGTTCTCCATGATAGAATTCCTATGAACCTGTGTGTCATTAGAAAAAAGGTTAGTAAAAAATTGTTGTGCCTCCTCCCTCAGGGTTGTCGCATCCGTGCACCACACATTGTCACCCACGAACATCCCATGAATGTTATTCCATTTCCTCCTAATGACTGTCTGTGTATGGAAGAATCTTGTGTTCTGATCACCAAACTTTACCCATTTCTCCCTTGATTTTTGGAACCATAACAACTCCTCCTGTAGAAGAATCTGTTCATATTCCTCTCGGAGGGATTTTTCCAGGCGAAGTGTTGACTCAGTCTCCCTCATAGCAAGCTCCTTCTGAAGTCCTTGTAGTCTTCTTTCCACCCTTTTCTTTCTCAAGTTAATGCTACCGAAAGTGTTCTTATTGAAAGTTAATGATGCCTCCATTATATGATGTAACTTCCCCACTAAGGAGCTAGGAGGGAGCCTCCAAGTGTTCCGTACCAAGACTTCAAATGCAGGGTGGGTGGACCATGCCGCTTGGAAGCGGAATGGGCGATTCCCTTGGTCCCCAATATCCGCTGAACACCTCACAAGGATGGGGCCATGATCGGAGTACACACGCGAGAGGTGTTCAACATATGCCTCGAGAAAGAGGTGCCGCCAAGAGATATCTCCCAACGCTCTATCCAACCTTTTTGACGTAGACCTCCTACCATCTACTCTTCTCTCCCAAGTGAATTTGCTACCTGTAAATCCCAAGTCTATGAACTCGCACTCATCCATCATCCCTAACATTCGTATGGCTCTGTTATGGCAGAAACTTCCATTCACCACTTATGCCGGTGAACAGACCTCGTTGAAGTCACCAAGCGCTATCCATGGATCCAAAAACTGTTGGCGAAGATATCTTAGGTGCATCCAGAGTTCTTCCCTCCTAGTTGGATTTGGACTCGCATACACAATCGAACAAAGCCATTTATGGAGGCCCCTCCGAATAGACACAGAAACCACCTGAGAGTGGATATCCACCGGCTGAATAACGAGAGAGCTGGAGGCATGTGCTAGAACCCATATGCCCCCGCTATGTCCCACCGCCTCCGAAGCACAAGCAAGCTCATAGCCTACTCCCCTCCAGAAGGATGCCACCTTCTCGAAACGGCAATGAGTCTCAAAAACTGCGAAAATAGAAGGATGAAAGGTTCGAATTAAGTCCCGGACCCTTCATTGACCACGAGCACCAACTGCTCCTCGAATGTTCCAAGCAATCACTTTGAGGTTGTCGCTATCCATAAGAAACTCGAGTAGGCGTGCCCGTCCAAGACCAAGTATACTACGTCCTTGGCTCTTGGTTAGAGCCTCCACTCCCTTGTCCTGGGTCAAAGGTCGACCTTTCTTCCACATAATCATCAGCCAACATACTGTATCGGTTTCCCCCTTGATGTTGCAGGCTCAACGTCGTGCATGCCCCATTTCCCATATCGTACACCTTTGTGTTTCCAACCATTCGAAACCTCGTGGCCGTCGCAGGGGTATCCGGCTGGGTATTCGGTGTTGTCGTCATCTTCTTCCCCATTGAATCATCTATTTTTCGTCCAGGTTCATCTAATTTTCGTCCATGTTCATCTATTTTTCGTCCAGGTTCGTCCATTTTCTGTCCAGGTACGTCATTCATTGCATGGTCCTTGCGAGATCTCTTCTTTCCATTTTCAGCAGCCCCTCCATAACTGCCGCGATCTGAATTTATACCAGCATTAAATTGCAGTGAATTTATGTCTAATTGCAGCGAATTTGGCAGCTTATCCAGCCCCACAGATTTCTTATTCAATTCCTGCACCCTCTCAGATTTACTTCCTTTTTTAGAAGATCCACGAAATAATGGAGCATTAACCTGCTGACTCAAATTCGAATTTCTCCTCCTTCGGTCAACAACCAGCCAGTTACCATGCGCAGATTGCGGAGCATCAATGCACGTTAATGCAGTTCCATGATTCACGCCCTCAATCATGCTCGTGTCTCCTTGAGCATTGATTCCGTTGCTGCTTGTTGACTGTGTTTGAACTTGAGCCTCGAAAGGGCCAGCCGCCGTACTGGTTTCTGCCGCCGCTGCTAGTGGCACCACCGGAGATGGCTTCTGGTTCACCTTAGTGCAGTTTCGAGCAAGGTGCCCATAGCAACCGCAGTTGGAACACAGGAGGTGCAGTCCCTCGTACTCCACCTTGTACCACGTTCCCCGCAGACGTATCATTCCAATCACCGGTTCGTCCAGATTGATCTCCACACAAACATGTGCATAACGTCCACGTTGCATGTCCGCTGTATTTGTGTCAACCTTGATCGGGTTTCCTACTCCAGTTGCTAAAGTCATGAGGACACTTTCATCATAGAACTGGAATCCTAGACTTGGGATGCGTATCCATACCAGCGTTGTGTTAATTTTTGAGTCTGCCACGACAAACTCCGGTATCCATGGCTTGACTGACAAGTAGTGATCATAAATCATCCAAGGAGCTCCTGACATCACTTTCATCATCGCTTGATCATTTTCTTTGTTTAGAAACTTTATATTTGATATATAATATAATTAATGAAATTAATTTCTATGCGGTGCCCGTTTAATTTTTCTTTACATAGACATTCAATTATATTTCAGCACATCACAAAATAAATTATTGTGTTAATTGAAATAAAAAAAGAAATGGAACTGTTTTAAAAATATGTTCTTATATGGCACAAAAAGATTGAAGAATTGTATAAAGAGCTTTTACACCTTAAATGCATCATAATTATTAATTAAAGTGTCATCAATATCTATATATTATATAAAAGAAGTTTATACCCATCTACCCATTAAAATAAGGTATAAATCCTAACTATCCTCACTATGACCTACCCATTAAGACCCTACCCTAAATAATTAATATTTATAAAATTTATTACAAATATTAAATAAGGAACGAATCATGACTAATTAATATCAAATTTTTAATGAAATTTAAATGGGAAATAGTTAACGTACAACCTTAAGATTTTTTTTTAAAAAAATATCTTTTAAATAATGAATATTTATAAAATTTATTACAAATGTTAAATAAGGAACGAATAGATTTTTTTAAAAAATGTCTTTTAAATAATTAATATTTACAAATAATTATTAATACTAACTTATTAATTATTTAACTAATTAATAGCAAATAATCTTATATGAACTAAAGTCAATGCACCGTTGAACAACATGATCCAGATCATAATAAAATAATTATTATTTAGATCACAGGTAGTGCTAGACATAAATACTGAAATCCATGCTAGAAAAAATATTTAATTAAATATTTTAAAAATAAAAAATCAGATGGAGAGATATAATTAAATATTTTTATAATATCTTGATTTTATCTTAAAGTATTTATAGTATCTTCGGTATTATCTTAGACTAATTATTAAGATAATTTGAATTATTGCTTAGTTTAATTTGTTTCTTTATTTGATTTGTTTTACCATTTTATACTTTTAATATGTAATTCAGGCAAATATTGATAAATGGATAATGAAATAATCTTCATTAGTTAAAATATTGTTTAATAATTTAACATTACTCTTTGTCATCAGTAATAATCCTCCGATGGTAATTCAATGGTAAGAACAAACTTTCTCATCACAATAAGAAAACTTAGAAAGAAAAATGGACATTAGGTAAGAAAGACAAAACATCTGACATCTTGCAGTTCCATGATCTTCCTTACATATAAAAGCCCCTTCAAAGTTCAGAAGATTTCTAAACCAACCGCTGCTCCAACTAAACTCCTTCAAAGCATCTTCAGACAGAGAGAGAAAAGCAAAAAGTGGCCCCTGGCCACTGCCCTAAAAACTTGGTGTCTTCTTCTCTGACCACCGCTACAACCACCACCTCCGCTTCCAATGCTTCCAATTTAACCAAAACCCTTCACATTTTCATTACATGATATAGTAATAATAGTGGCAACATCAACATGGATTCTCTTCTCTGTCCTGAAAACCCCAACCACCCTAACTTCCTCTCCGCACCACCCGGAATCCCGGCCCCAATTCTAACACCTAAGCTCGAACCTTTAGACGAATGGGTCTCCGCAACCCAAGATCCGACCCGGCCCGCTTTCTCAAACGGGACCCACGGATTCAACCTCAACCTCTTCGCCGACGAAACCCTAGCAGGTTCAACCGACGGCATCGATAATAACGCCATAAACGACAACAGCAACGCCGTAAACGGCAACGACGACAACAACGGCAGCGGCAACTGCCTGTACTCCGAGTTCAACCGAGTCTCCGACCTCTTCCGAACCGCGTTCACCACGGGGTTGCAGCAATGCCAGAACGACGACGTTTCGGACCCGAACTCGCGCGCGATCGTTCCGGTGCCGGAGGAACAGGAGAGCAGCGTCGAAGCCCCTCCGTCGGCCGCGGTCTCGGCGGCGCGGCAGCGGCGGTGGAAGGAGCTTGTGAGGGTTACGGATGCAGGCACGGGCGAGCTTCGGCATTTTCGCGACGTGGTTCGGAGGACGAGGATGGTATACGATTCGCTCCGGGTGCTGGCTGCGGCGGAGGAAGAACGGAGGGTGGATGTTCGGAGGGCTAGGAGCGATTTGAGGGCTTCAGGGTTGATGAGGACCTGTGGTTTGTGGCTGAATCGCGATAAGAGAATTGTTGGTGCGATTCCTGGGGTTTGCATTGGTGATGTGTTTTTTTACAGAATGGAGTTGGTTGTTGTTGGTTTGCACGGTCAACCACAGGCTGGGATTGATTATTTGCCTGCTAGCATGAGTTCCAATGGTGAACCAATTGCGACGAGTGTGATAGTTTCTGGTGGTTACGAGGATGATGTGGATGAGGGTGATGTGATCATCTATTCTGGGCATGGTGGCCAGGACAAGCATTCAAGGCAGGTTTTTCATCAAAAGTTGGAAGGAGGGAACCTTGCGATGGAGAGAAGCATGCATTATGGGGTCGAGGTGAGGGTTATTCGAGGTGTTCGGTGTGAGGGCACCGTCTCAGCTTCTGGTAAGGTTTATGTTTATGATGGCTTGTATAGGATTATTGAATGCTGGTTTGATGTTGGGAAGTCTGGTTTTGGTGTTTACAAGTATAAGCTGTGGAGGATTGACGGGCAGCCTAAGATGGGGAGTGCGATTTTGAAGGAGGCTCTCATGCTTAGAAGGGATCCTATGTGTATTAACCCGACTTATTACATGTCTCTTGATGTTTCCAATAGGAAAGAAAATGTTGCTGTGAGGCTCTTTAATGACATTGATCGAAATCCTGAGCCTCTTTGTTATGAGTATCTTGTAAGGACTACTTTTCCACAGTTTGTGTTTCATCAGAGTGGGAAGGCTACCGGTTGTGAGTGCGTGGATGGGTGTCTGGATGGATGCTTTTGTTCCATGAAAAATGGAGGGGAGTTTCCTTATAGTCATAGTGGTCTTCTGTTGAGAGGGAAACCTTTAATATTTGAATGTGGCCCCTTCTGTAGCTGTCCTCCTCACTGTAGGAACCGTGTCACGCAAAAGGGGCTGAAAAATAGGCTTGAAGTGTTCAGATCCAGGGAGACTGGTTGGGGAGTTAGGTCCTTGGACCTTATTCAAGCTGGTGCTTTTATCTGTGAGTACACGGGGGTTGTTCTTACTACGGAGCAAGCACAAATTTTGACAATGAATGGTGATACATTGATATATCCAGGTCGGTTTTCTGAGAGGTGGGCAGAATGGGGGGATTTATCTGTGATAGACTCCACTTATGAGCGTCCGAAGTATCCATCAATTCCTCCTTTAGATTTTGCTATGGATGTATCAAGAATGAGGAATGTTGCTTGCTATATTAGTCACAGTTCAACTCCTAATGTGTTGGTTCAGTATGTTCTGTTTGATCACAATAATTTGATGTTCCCTCACCTTATGCTATTTGCAATGGAGAACATCCCTCCAATGAGAGAGCTCAGCCTTGATTATGGGGTAGCTGATGAGTTTACAGGCAAGCTCTCGATATGTAACTGAAAGATTTTGAAAGCTTTGTACAATTTATAATATGCTGAAGTGGAGTTTTGGGCATTGTTCACTGAGGTAAAAGCCAATTTCTTTCATTTAGCTTATTTGTTTTCACCATCATATTCCATCTAAATTTTATTATGCCTTTCTCTCATGCTTTGTCCAATCTTCAATGTAAACTCTCTCAACCATAGGAGTTATTGGCATATTAGTCATTGCAAATTACTATGTATTCTGGTCTTTCTAACACCTGGATGTACTTCAGATGATGGAAAGTTTAATATGTATTGTGACTTCAAGGTTTGAGATAATACTTTTTTATAACTCATAAGTTATAATTAAAAAACCCTGCTTCTCTAACTGATTATTACCATGGTAGCTCTGGTATATGAGCCTTCTATTTAGTTTCTTCTGCTTCAAGCAGTTCAAATCTGTATGCTTCTATCTTTTCCTACTTGGTGAGTGTATTTAGATTCCACCTATAGATTATTGGTGCTATTTTATTGAGCATATGCTCTTAAAACTTTCCTTTACCAAGATCCCCCTTTTCAAGATCAGCTTCTTTGCCAAATGATTCATTTTATTACAGTCACATCATGTTATGTATTATCAATTACCTATTGGAACATCTTAAGTCTGTAACCACTAATTCTTTAATTTAAAATTGCCTCCAACAACAAGGACTTTCTGTGCTGATTTGGTGATCTCGCTGGGGGAATTGTACTTATTTGTTGGTCTTGGTTCTTTGTTAATTACTTGTGGGATACTGATTCCAGCCAGTCCTTTGTACTTGTTATAGATATAAAGAAAACGTGTCTATCTGCTCAAACACATGGAGTGTATGTATAAACTAAAAACTATTATAAGTTATTATTTCGCAAAGCTATCAGCATTTGCTTTGGGAAACAAAATATGGTATGAAAAATTTTCATCCTTCTCAAACAAAGAAGTAGAATCTTGGTTGTTTTAATCTCAGGAACAAATTTTCCATCAACAATAGCCAACCTTATCCTTTTACGTGGAGTCATTTGCATTGATCAACTTATAGTGTGATATAGTTGGGCTAGAAATTGTTAGTTACAGTTAGGCTAATAATTAACCCAAAATATCAGTAATACTGCATATATAATTTTTCTTATACACCATTTTTAGAAATGTCAAAGCATTTATTCTGAGCTTTTATTTGGTCTCTAGAATGGTTTATCTCCAACAATTTCTGATATTATCATATGTCTTGGTTTATCCTTTTTACTTGGACAACAACAACCACCACAACCACCAAGGCTTTTACTTACTAGGTGAGGTTGGTTACAAGAATCAAATAACGTCATTATGAATGCAGTTTCCAATGCTTTTTGGAAACTGCATGATTAATTTGTTCTGTTATCAACAGAAGCTTCTAACTTCATATTAAACCAAACATCACACGCTGTAGAAAATTCAGAATATCTTCATTTAGAATTACGGGGCGAATAGAACAAAAAGTGACAGATCTAGTATTTCTGAACCCAAAACTGAAAAATAAATGAGGAACAGAAAATAGTAAGTTGATATTCTCACATATTCGTAAAGTATGCCCTTTATTTTAATATTACCACTTTTTGTGAATCTGATATGATTTTGTGGATCAATGACATTGATCAATTATATATCTGTTTGTAGGGGAATGTTTTTTAACCATGTGTGCATTAGCCAGTATAAATAAGATACATGATGAAATACCTGTTATCTTTTTCCACCTACAAATGGAATTTGCTTTTTATTTCTACTGTTCAGTTTGATAGGGTTGAAAATGGGGATGAAACTTTCATGGGTAGGTTATTAGTAAAATTTCATTGAAAAATGTTCCATGAAATTTTCACCCCCATACTGAACTAGTCGTTTAAGCTTAAAACAAGCAGCTCAATGCTTACTTTAAATAATTTATTTTCAACTGGCTAACAATTCTAAAAATATCAATGACAGTTTTCTTACTATCTTTCTGAGAAGACTTAGTAAAGGTTGGATCAAGAACATAACTAAAAGAATTCAAAATTAAACAAGTATAGTATAGAGATCCTTAAGTTATGAATTAACGATATGAAAGATGTTTTAAGGTCATGGAGATTATTGATAAATAGATTTGATGGTCTAAGATGACCTTGACTCAACAGATTATGGGGCAGACTAATGGAAGTTGCCATCATAGGTTACCTCCCTTGAATCTGGTTTTGCTAATTAGTGACATCATCTTCAACTTACCTCCATGTTTGCATGGTAGAAATAAAGACAGTTACAAATGATAGCACTCTTGCTTTAATCAAATATCAATGTTGAACTCAAGCTTATCTGCTTTAGTATTTTGTATCAAATTACTGTGATTTCATTACATGCATTTCCTAAGTATAAATCAGTCAGCAATGTTGTGTAGGTCTTATATTTTACATCTTTTCCTGTTTTGCTCATTACATTGTCCCCGATAGTTGTGCTATTAGTATTATTTATATTTAAGCCTGCTGATTTGTGTTAATGTTCATTTGCAGATATTCAAATTGATGTAACTATCAAGAAAAATGTATGTACCAAAAAAGATATGATGCAGCATAAGTTCCATAGGATTTCAACCTCAGGAATTTACAAGGGTCACTGGAATTAAATGTTGTATAATTCTTGTAAGGGTATCAAACATGTCAATATGATCTGTGTTATATTGTGCTGGTTTTATCTAACTCTCCTTGGTAGTACAATGCGCCCCCCTTGGCGAGGAAGATCACGAAATTTGGTTGTTTGGATATTAGTCGAGTACAACGTGAACCGACTTATTTTGATACAAATGATTTATTTTTAAATATATTTATTTTAAAAGTAGAAATATAGATTATTTATGTTTTAAATAAACAGTTTAATTTTAGAAGAAACATAAGTTGTAAATCAAAGTGCCCTGGGGCATGGGCGGAAAAAAGTTGCAGAATGTGTTGTCTAGGGTGAACTACTATTTAAGTAGTGCACCATGCACTGCCATCTTCTGACCAATGAGATCGCGCCAAGTGTTCAGGTGAGAAACTGAATATCGATTCTAGGTTATTTAATTTTTATAATTTAGCACAATTTTAATTTGTTCTTTACCATATAGCTCATTTTAATGTTTTTCTCCTTTTTTAGATTTTTTTTTAGTGAAAGAATGAGTAAAAATGGTATTGACTAATTATTATTATTTTCAATTTTTTTAAAAATCAGGTAAAAAAACATATTGTAGCATGTCATGTGCACGGTGCACCACTTAAAGTGCAAGTGCACCCTAGAAGCCACTGCATGAGAAGCCTAGAAAGTGGCTCTCTATTTTTAATAGCCTTTATTGGTGGGGAATGATACGTATTGCAACCGGACGTGATAGCGAGTATCGCATAAGAATGAAAGTGTAATAATAGAGGGGTTGCCACCAATATTTTTTTAATAGGAACCATTGGAAAACCAAAAGAATTGTCTTTGAACTAAAATTTAGATTTTGGAGTTTATTATGTTAAGATTAGTCAAATATTTTCTTACTTAATTTAGGAAGTCAAATATTATCTTAGCTATAAGTTAGGGATTTATACAGCTGTAGATTATGTGTACAGCTATCATTCCTAAATTGAAAAGAGGAATTATAGGGCCTCTGTGTATATATCTTACATTTTTCAGTGAATATAATATATTAGAATTATTCCTTGAAATCCTTGTATATGGTATCAGAGCCAACACTGTCTCCATACTATAGGAATCGGTGCTTTGTTGGTTTCTTTGAGTAAATTCTGATGTCTTCCTCTGATAAAAACAAGTCTGATTCTGCAATTTCCGCTGCTGCCCATATGCATGAATCGCTCACCCCAGAATGACTTGACGGCACCAACTATGTCGAGTGGTCGTTGAATGCGCAGAATAAGATCAGAGGCAGAAAACATTGGGGCTACATCACCGGATCAAAGGCTGCACCAGCAAATAAGAAATCTGATGAATATGAATCATGGGAAGATGAAAATTGCTTGGTCAAGTCTTGGCTTCTGGACTCCATGACCAAAGAAATCAGATCTCTCTTCATTCGCTTAGCTACGGCACAAAAAATTTGGGGAACAGTGAAGGAGACATACTCAGTCAACCAAGATGCATCTAGAGCATATCAATTGTATCGTGAGGTAATTTCTACTCAGCAACATGGAGGATCTGTTATTACATACTTTGGTAAATTGCAGAGGTTGTTGCAGGAGTATGATGCTATTACCGATAGTACCATGGAATGCCCTAAGGATGTTGAGAAGTATAACAACATGGTTAATTCTCAGCGAGTTTATGTATTTTTGGCTGGTCTGGATTCACATTTGGATGGAGTTCGTGGTCGTATCCTTGCTACCACTCCCCTTTCAAATGTTCAATCAGTTTATGCAACTGTTTGTGCAGAGGCAAATCGCCAGGAAGCTATGCTAAGCGGTGAGTCTATTGAGGGGTCCGCCTTTGTTGCCAAGAAGTATTCTAAGAAAGGATTTCGCAAGTGTACCCACTGTAATGGGGATAATCATGTCAAGGAGACATGTTTTCAAATCCATGGCTATCCAGATTGGCATCCAAAAGGCAAAACTACTTCCAATAACAAGGCAGAAAATGTTAAAAGCCATGTCGCTACTGCTGCTGGATTTGTAACCAAGTCAGGTATTTCTAACTCTGCTCTTAGTCTTTCTGTTGTTACTAAAGGTAGAGATTGGATGATTGATACAGGTGCTAGTGACCATATGACTTGTGATCCTCATAAATTTACTACTTTTTCCCCTAAAAGTTCTAAAACTGTCGTTATCAATGCCAATGGAGTCTCATCTCCTATTGAAGGTGTTGGTACTGTATCCCTCTCACCTTCCTTATCAGTACCTAATGTTTTATTTGTTCCTAAATTGGATTGCAATCTTCTCTCTGTTAGTAAATTAACCAAATCACATTCTTGTGTTGCTTCGTTTTACCCAACCCATTGTCTTTTTCAGAATATACAGACCATGGAGAAGATTGGCAGTGGTAGAGAAAGTGAAGGGCTGTATTATCTTGAAAGTGTTTCACAACCAACTCATAAAGGAGAATTGGCTTATCTTGCAAGTGAGAACATACAAGATAACAATAATAAAAAGGAAATCTGGCTATGGCATAGACGATTGGGACATCCTTCTTTTGGTTATTTGAAAAAATTGTTCCCATCGTTATTTCATAAATGCAACATTTCAGATTTTCTTTGTGAAACGTGTGTAATGGCGAAAAGCCATCGTGCTGTTTTTCCCTTAAGCAATAAAAAAACTGTTTTTCCTTTCTCATTAATTCACACAGATGTTTGGGGCCCTGCCCCGCAATCTACGCATAATGGAAAAAAATGGTTTGTCAGTTTTGTTGATGATTGTACTCGGGTAACTTGGGTATATTTGCTTAAACATAAAAGTGATGTGTGTGATGTGTTTCGTTCCTCAACTCAATCTTCTCCACATGTTCAACATGAATCTTCAGAGGTATCTCTTGATCCTATCTCTGATAATACTATTATAGATGAAGTAGATCATGTTTTCAATTCTGAAATATACCCTTATGTGCATGAAACTGATTCTGAAAATGATCCTTGTTTGCATGAGACCATCAACATGCCTAACACTGAGTCTACTGTCGTTCAATATGATCTCCCACCCCGTTCTAATCGGGGTCACCCTCCAATCCGTTATGAACCAGACCTTCAAGCCAAAGTTAAATATCCCATTAGTAAATATGTGTCATCTCACAAGTTATCTCAGTCATATGCATCATTTGTAACTCAATTATCTTCAATCTCTATTCCTAGTAATGTACAGGAAGCTTTGGCAGATTCTAGATGGACTGAAGCAATGGTTGAGGAGATGGCAGCTTTAGAAAAAAACAACACTTGGGATCTTGTGCCTTTACCAAAAGGGAAGAAAACAGTGGGATGCAGATGGGTTTTCACAATCAAATACAAAGCTGATGGAACTATTGAGAGGTATAAAGCACGACTAGTGGCTAAAGGTTACACTCAGTCTTATGGTGTAGATTATCAAGAGACGTTTGCACCGGTAGCCAAACTCAACACTGTGAGAATACTTTTGTCACTTGCAGCAAATCAAGATTGGCCTCTTCTACAATTTGATGTGAAAAATGCTTTTCTACATGGAGAAATTTTAGAAGAAATTTACATGGATTCCCCACCAGGCATGATAGATTCAAATGGAATGAAGGTTTGCAAATTAAAGAAGGCTCTCTATGGATTAAAACAATCCCCAAGAGCATGGTTTGGAAGGTTCACTAAGTCTATGAAGATTTTTGGCTATAGAGCAAGTAACTCTGATCATACCTTATTTTTGAAAAAGGGAGAAGGTAAAATTACAGCCTTGATTATCTATGTAGATGATATGATAGTTACAAGAAATGACCAGAATGAGATTTCTAGTTTGCAACAATACCTTGCATCTGAATTTGAGATGAAACAACTTGGAAACCTCAAATATTTTTTGGGTATTGAAGTGGCTAGATCAAAACATGGTATTTTTCTATGCCAAAGAAAATATACTCTTGACTTACTATCTGAAACTGGGCCGCTTGGGTGTAAACCAGTTGATACACCAATTGAACAAAATCACATGCTCTTTCACAGCTCAGATTCTGCTACCATAGACAGAGGAAGGTACCAGAGGCTGGTGGGAAAACTAATTTACTTGTCCCATACACGTCCAGATATTACTTATGCAGTGAATGTCGTTAGTCAATTTATGCATGATCCACGCAAGCCTCATATGGATGCTGTTGAGAGGATTTTGAGATATTTGAAGTCCACTCCCGGAAAAGGAATTTTGTTCTCAAATCATGGGAACTTAAAGGTAGAAGGATACACCGATGCTGATTGGGCAGGTTCAAAAAATGATAGAAAGTCTACCTCTGGATATTTCACCTTTGTAGGGGGGAATCTTGTGACTTGGAGGGGTAAAAAACAGCCGGTGGTAGCAAGATCTAGTGCTGAAGCAGAGTTTAGAGGCATGGCACTTGGGGTATGTGAACTTTTATGGATACGAAATGTTCTGTCAGATTTGGGTTTTGAACCAAAGGAGGCTATGAATTTGTATTGTGATAATACATCAGCAATCGCAATTGCTCATAATCCTGTCCAACATGATAGAACAAAACATGTGGAGATTGATAGACATTTCATCAAAGAGAAGCTTGAAGCTGGAATAATTTCATTTCCCTTTGTACGATCTGAATTGCAGTTAGCTGATGTTCTCACCAAAGGAGTGGCAAGCAGGGTATTTAATGAGTCTTTATTCAAGTTGAGAATGTGTGATATCCATGCACCAACTTGAGTGGGGGTGTTAAGATTAGTCAAATATTTTCTTACTTAATTTAGGAAGTCAAATATTATCTTAGCTATAAGTTAGAGATTTATACAGCTATAGATTATGTGTACAACTATCATTCCTAAATTGAAAAGAGGAATTATAGGGCCTCTGTGTATATATCTTACATTTTTCAGTGAATATAATATATCAGAATTATTCCTTGAAATCCTTGTATATATTACGCGTGAAGAAGCACCTTGCACCGTTTGTTTATATAACAGTTACCTCTAATTATATGCAAAATAGTATTCTCTGTGGAGAGACATCAAGGCTCAAAGCTACGTAGTTCTGAGCGACCATTTCATAAAACTTGAAAAAACTTGACTTGAAAGGTTTGAAGAAGCTGAAACTTGATTTCGAAAGCCAAAACTTGATTTATTAGATTGATTTTTGAAAGCATTAATTTTTGGTAGTTTGAAAAGTATTTTTTGGATTTTTTGGCAATGAGGTTTTTTGGAATTTTTGTATTTTTGAATGTTTTTTTATTTTATACTTTTGATAAAGAAAACATTTTTTTAGATGAAATAAAAAAAAAAACAGAATGTGGATCATTGAGTTGAAGTAGCAACCCATAATTTCACCAAAATTTGCTACAGTAGCATCATATATTCATATTTAATTAGACTAAAGCTCCGATTGTTATAACCTCCAAAACATTCATTGATTACTCGAATAATAGGTAGATAATAGTAACAGCAATTTCACAAATTTCATTTCTCAGACTCTCAATATGTCCTCACATTTTTTAGGATATCCCCCTCTAGTTATGCTTTAAAGTGCACCCCTACCTCCAGAGATGATAAGAACAAAAATGTAGAGAGGAGAATGTTCCTCATCTGGTTAGGTAAGAGCAAAAGAGATTTTGAGATAAACTGAGTGAACTTGGGGGCTTGTATAGTGAAAGTGAAACTGGCTTGCTTGGGGGCTTGTATAGTGAAAGTGAAAGTGAAACTGGCTTGCTTGCATTTTTGTAATAATTCCGTTGCAGTTGAGGTTGAGGTGTGTTGACCTTAAGTGCTGTTCCATGGGAAACTTGACGTGGCATTATTAGTGTAGATGTGTCCCCATTTGTTGGGGTGTGGTGTTTAAAGCCCAAACCCAAACCCAAACCCTGCCTAGCCAAAAGGTACAGTGTTGTCGCTGCCATCAAAGCTAATATTGTCAAATCAAGTCTTTGTCTAATATTGTGATACAGCTTCTTCGCCTCCGACTTCGACAGCTTCTTCGACTTCGACAAGTCCAACTAGATACAATGGTAGATAGGTTAGATTGATATACTCTCATAAAGCCCCATAGGCATAGGCATAGGGGTGAAATGAAAATGTGACTTACTTAAAAATAGAAAAGAAACAGGTTCACAGATCAAGTGTCTTTTTATCTAAGAAAAACTGGGATGCAAAATTCAAATGTGCATAAATATATAATTTCTTTAGGCTATGTATGTTTGCTGGTTATATAACATTCTTATTCTCACAACATTGAGCTTAATTTTGAGACAGATGATAACCCACCCAAGTTATACATATGATTTGCAATCAGGAACTTTCAAATCCATTAAAACAGCATCATCATCGATCATCTGTTACTGTGAAAACGGTGAGTGAGATGCTATGATTATTACTTATTAGGTTACTTACTATGTATAAGTCGTCAATGGCTCTATCCATAGCAGTCCTCTCCATTTCCATGATTTCATACCAAGTTGGTTTGCTGTGACCTCTATAACGATTCTTAACAAGTTGGCCACTGCTGTTTACCTTTTGCAAGTCTTCAAGACAATCTTCCTTGTGCAACACACGCCAGCTACACTTTCTTATCTTGCCCCATTGCAGGAGCACTTCAAAACGCACCAAAGTGACCAAACTGTTTTCATTCAGCCCTGGCTTTCGATGCTTGCTAAAATTTTGTCGATACCACTTTGAGTCCCCTCTACGGTGTCGTCGGATGTATAAAAATTCGTCACTCACTAACACTGTGAACAGGTATAGATCATTATTCGCTGTTGACTTCGATGCCAGAGATAAAGAGGGGCCATCTTCAGGTTCTTGAGTGTCAAAGCTCCAATACAAACGCATATGTTCGTCCAAAAAATGTTCATTTGGAGATTCAACATCTAAGGCGACCAATACAGCAACTCCCCACCAATCACTTGAATGACAATCATCAGGGATGTCCACTGTTATTGCTGCAGATGAATAGTGTTTTGACACATATGATGACTCCACGGGGCAAAATTTCTGTTTATCAAATCGCGGCGGGACTTCCAGATACAAAGGACAGAGCCAAGGCCAATCAAACTTCTGTAACAATGTAATTTTTCTTGTAATTAAATAATTAACCAAATTAGGACACATCATAGATAACAAGTGGCTATTTTAGTTCTGAGAGGAAGATACAAAACAAAAAAAAAAACAAACTTGTTTCCTTCTAAATGATATTGTAATGTCCTATCATGAATCATCAAGTTCAAAAGATATGGGTTTTATAGTTAAGCCAAATGGTTTGTGTGATGTATGTAAATAACTTATAGTGGGTAGAAGCACGTACTCGAGATACAGGTGACTGAAAGAGCTCTTGATCACTTGATTCAAACAACTTCCATATCTTTTGATGATCTATTAAATTACCCGCCATTGCATCTGAACCTGATGCATACAAGCGTACTTGTGGTGGAAGCACAGGTAAAGATTGAAGTCGTTTGCAATATTCCAATTCAAGACAATGAAGCTTTGAAAGATTAGCAATGGAGCCAGGTAGGTGTGTAAAATTGTTCCGACTTAGAATTAGCCTCTCCAATGATGATAAGCGACCGATGTCGGGAGGAATTGAAGCGCTGGTGAGATTGCAAGAACTTAAATCCAAAACAGTTAATGAGGAAAGACCTGAAATAGTAGGAGGCAATTTTAAGCCCATGAGAGCAGGGGAAAACCTTAATTTAAGCCCCAAAGGAAGATGCAAGTCCCAGCGGGAGTTGGATGGTGGTCCACCGCATCCCAAGAAAGATAACCTTTTGAGATTCCCTAACTGAAGTAGTAATGGATCAAACACTCTAATAGAAGTTCTACTCAAGTCAAGATCCTCCAAAGCCTTGTTTTCAATTATTTTATCTGGCAGGCAAAAAACTTGTGAGCATCCTGATATGTTGAGAATTCTGAGAGACGTCAGGTTACTAATGCTATCTGGAAGGTACAAAAGACTTTCGCAGTTCATTAAATTAAGCACTGAAACTGATGTCATGTTTTCGCCAAAATCAGGGAGTCTTGCCACGTCTGAACAGCCAGAAAGAAAGAACTTTTTCAGGGAACACATTTCCAATTTCCTTGGAAAGATTTTGAGATTTCCACATCCCATCAAGCTCAATATCACGAGCTTTTTGTGTTTTGCAATAGATTGGTGAACTTCAACGAGTTTTGTACAATCATTAAGGTACAACTCTTCAAGGTAAGGAACTGCAGAGATATTCGGAGTTTGAAGCAGATCCTCGGAATCACTTAAATCAACTACTTTCAGCTTTCCAAAATACTGAACAAAACACATAAGTAACTAATTAGTATTTAAAACCCTGGCCTACTAGTATTAAGTTACCTTAGCTGAGAATTCTTATACCTGAGTTCCCTTCCATAGTTGTTTAACCTTACTATTGATCATTTGTAAGTGAACGAGCTCATCTAGTTGAACTTCAAGGGGTAGAGCATTCAATGGATATTGCCACCATATAAGAACTTTCAGTGAGCTAGGAAGACATTTCAAACCAAGAGGAAGATGCATATCACATAATACAATGAGTAATCTAAGATTACACATCTTTGAGAATGCCTCAGGGTCCCAATGTGCTTCGTACAACTTAGAAGGTGATGACTTCAAAACTATACCTTGGACAATTTCAGTTCCCTGACAAATGATAATTGTCAAATAGGGAACATAAATCAAAAGAAATGCAGTAAAAGTAATTTAACATTAAAATTAGCACTTACCTGATTCTTTCTCAGCACTTGATCAATATCCTCTAGTGACCATAATCTACTCCGTCGACCAGGATCATTAGGAGATTCGTGAAAAACTATAGTTTTACCCATTTCTTCAAGCAGGTCATGCGTTCCGATAACTCTACCATCAAAAGTTAGCAGTGATTTTTCAATAAGAACATTTATTCCAACTTTTGGATGAAGGCCACAACTGTCCAATATTCGCATCACTTTATGTTTGTACCATCCCTTAAAAAAACAAACAATATCTAGGAATATGGTCTTGTGCTCATCTTCTAACATGTCATAACTTATTCTTAGCTTCTCTAGGATACCACTATGTGGAACTTTCTTTATCTTGATCAATGCATCTTCCCAATCAGATAAATTTCTTCCACAAAGAAAAGAACCCAACACTTCAAGAGCCAAGGGAAGGCCTCCAGTATATTCGACTACACTGTGAGCCAACTTCAGATAATCCTCTTTAGGTTGGTTTCCTTTAAATGCCTTTTCACATAAAAGTTGAAGGGATTCACTTTTATTTAAGATTTTACTCTCATACATTTCAAACAATACTACATGTGATACCAGCAGGTGCTTATCCCTAGTTGTGACGATAATTCTACTCCCTTGACCAAACCATTCTTGGTTTCCAACCAAATACTCAAGCTGGGTTTCAGAACTTACATCATCAAGGACAAGTAGAACTTTTTTAATGGACAAGAGGTTTCTTAATCTGTCCTTTCCTTCGCTTAAAGTTTCAGTCACCATTTCTTTGATGTTCAGATGAGAAAGAATTTTATTTTGTAACTGTAGCAGACCTTGGTTTCTGTCCCCGGAGGCCTCTCTAACATTTGCAATAAAGCAACTAACATCAAATTGGCTCTTGATTTTCTTGAAGAGAGCATAGGCAAGAGTTGTTTTACCTATACCACCCATGCCCCATATCCCTACGAAACAAACATCATCCAATCCAGGTTTCAAAGTTGATAATAAATCTTCTAATCTTGTTTCAATTGCAACCAGTCCATCATTATATGTTGGGAATTTGAGTTCTAGTTTTTTCCATACTTGTGTCACAACTTCTTCAATTAGTTCAGTTTCATGTCTGCACAGAACAAAAGAAGAAAAAAAAATAACAAAAATAATGAACTAATGGATTAAAATCATGCATATATACTGGAATAAGATAAATTTTTACACATCAATGTTAAGACAACTAGGTGCTGTGATGTTTGCAATTGAAATGATAATTGAAGGCATTGACTTACTGATCCTTAGAGTCCCACCCTGACAAGTTCGCAACATCTCTTAACGCATCTCTCCACTTTTGCACCTTCTCTTTGTTTTCAGTAAATTTTTCTTCATGTATCCTAAAAGCTTCTGCAAAACTTCCCCTTTGATTCCTTACATCGGAGGGATCCACACCATAAAAGATCGGAAATACTTGTTGTCCCAACAAATTTTTGGTCTCAAGAATCTTGACCAATTCATCTAAACACCAAGATGAAGAAGCATAGTTTTTGGAGATTATGACAATTGCTGAGAGAGACTTGGCAATAGCGTGCAGGAGTTTTTGTGAGATGACTTCACCTCTGGCAAGTTCTTCATCATCTCTGAAAGTTATTATACTCTTGCGGACCAAAGCTGCATATAAGTGATCGGTGAAACCTAAGCGGGTATCTTCTCCCCTAAAACTCAAGAAAACATGATAGTCCCATGTTGAGTTTTGGGTACAATCTGCCATTGAAAGATTTTGAGATTCAGACTCTATATTTCAACAATAGAACGCGTTGAAGCACCTGAAAACAGAAAATAACTATGAGGCCAAGTTATTGGAAAAGTGATGTTCAGATACAAGATGAAACTTGCACTGATTCGACCATATCAGTCAACGTGAGAGACAATGAATTTTTTAAGAGTTGTGCACATTTACTCCAGATGGGCTTATTAGCTGGGATTCTGGGAAGAACTTTTTAAATAAAGGGAACTTCTGTCAGTCACCGCTTAATTTATTAAAGACTAATGCTTTGTCCCCATCCATATTTGTCAACCTTATAATATATCCCATTCTAATTATAAGATAATATTGTAAAATTTACGCTTATTAAAAAAATAAATGATAAAGGTAGCTGATGTATTGATTTTAAAAAAAATTGTACAATTTTTCTTATATATCCCTACTTAAGATCAAACTTTTCATTCATTATAGTATTGAAAAACCAATAAATGTAAGGGAAAATATGGAAAGAGAAATTAGTTTTTATTAAGTTAGCTTATATTTAGTGACACCATATATATGTATATATGTGAATGTTAGCTTATAATTAGAGACGGAGGGACTACTATATTACACCTCACACTTAATTTTCTTTTTTTCTAAATATCACTCTCTCATAGGATATCATAAAAGTAACTCATTAGAGTTTTTAATTTAAATTTTATATAATTTTTTACAATTTTCATAGTGTCACATCATCTACATCACTTTAACAAATTCTACTAACTTTTTATTACAACCCAACAACTCAATAAATTTCTTAAATGAACCCAGAATCAATACGCATTTACCATAAAAGTAACATAATATTAAAAAAATAAAAATGAGACCCATTAAATTGCTCAGCAGCAACCGTTGCTCTCTGCGGCAACTTTGCTATGCCAAGATCAGTTAAAAAAAAAAACTTTGCTATGCCAAGGTGGAGCAACTTTTGAGATGCAATGATTATAGCAACTCACTTTATTGTTTCTGTCATTAAGCAACCTAAATATGGAAATTCCTTTTGTATACCTGGGCATTCCAGTTGAGGCGAATCCAAGGAGAAAAGAGACATGGTTGCCGGTGATACGTAAGATGGAAAAAAGAATGTCGTTTTGAAAACTTCTTTGAGTAGTGGTTAACTTGAGGAGTTACTTCCATGTATACAAAACTAAAATGCACCCACATAAAAACCTCTACTGCAATTATAGCAACCAGGGCCTAGCAGCATTTACCTCTTCTTGATAAATTGCTAGTTGGTGGTATCATCTTTCTCATTGGATTATGCTTGGTGTTGCCATTGGATTTGGAAATCAGGTAGAAGCATTGTTCTATAAACTCTGATAAATTTTTACACAAATACAAGCTTCTTTGGTGTAAATTTAAACAATTGGTACATATTTACAAGGAGCAATGCACTGTATTTTCTGTTTAACTTATAACCAAATCAGCAAAAGTATCAATGTGACTTTGAAAAGTGAGTGCTAACACTTTGTGAATGTTAACTAAAGTTCGTAGAACTTTATAAGAAAAGAAGTACTAATGTGATGGTAACAGTCAATGGTCCAATAGAGTATGTTTGAGTTTGAGTTGAAGTTAGAAGATAGTAGAGTTATACCTTAAAGTTGAGAGATTATTATAGCTACTCCTGGTGATTTTTTTGAAGGTTGTTCCCCTTTATTTGTCACTGTGAGAGATGGCACCAACCCATCTTCGAGGAGGCTTGAACATGACATGATGTTTCAAGTAACAACCACATTTGGGATTTTCACAGAAAACATGATCAATTATGTTACACAGAAGATTAAACATGGAGGTGGAGGTTATCTGACTTGCTACACAAAAAACAATGACTAGATTTGAAACTTTGACATATTCAAGTTTTGTTTTATTCAAGTGAGAGGGTCTGTTTCCAACAGGAGCACACACCTTATTAATAATAATCATATTATTATTAGGTGTCGGTAGTGGACTAATAAAATTATATATAAAAAATAAAGAAAAAAAAGTTATAAAATTTCTTATTCACTAATCTTAAATTTTAAATTTTATTAGTCCACTAGAATGAAGTTAAATCACCCTCGGATGATTAAAACAACCCCAAAATCACCCTCAGACAACCCTTATTATTATTATTATTATTATTATTATTATTATTATTATTATTATTATTATTATTATTATTAAAAAAGAAGAGGCTCTGCCACTGTAGCCAATGAATTAACCAATTGGAGTGAAAGCAATAGCAACCTCACTTTCTTGGTTAGAAACCCACATTCACTGTCTGAGAGAGAACGCTTCTAATCCCAGCATCCATGACATGCAACATGCAAAATAAGCACTCTTCAATCCTTTTCTTTAAGATCATCACAACAACAAATATTGAAGCTGGAAAGCTTGTAAGCATTCTTTTCTTCATCTCCTCTTTATTTCTTTCTGCTGAATTTCTTTTTTCTTTGCTCTTTTTACTGAAAAATCTTGGTCAACCACACCAAATTATGTGTAAACCAGAGAAATTAAAAGATAGGAAGAGAAGAAGAAAACTTGATGGACTAGAACTGCATGCATTGTTAGGATGATGGATTACATGTGATAGGATAGATGGGAGCTGCATGCATTGTTAAAATGTCTAAAAATATTGTGTTGTTAGTAGTTAGGAACTGATGCTACACACAGTACAGAGCACCTACCAGATTAGTTCTTAAGTTTTCCCCCCTTCCTAGAGTAAGTGGGGTGTGGAACTTGTCTTTTTGCAGCATAGTTGGTTCCTCCTAGGAGTCTAATTGTCTCAAGATTTGGATGTCTAGGTGATTATAATATATAATACCATTTTGTTTGTCCTCATACATGGCTCTAATTATGCACAAAGTTCCTCCCTTCATATATATTTGGAGAAACTAGGAAATCATTAGCATCATAGGTTAAAAAAAGACAAAAAAAATTCTGTTATGCTGGTGAATTTTGCTATGCATATGCTCATAGAAAGTTGTGTACAGCGGATTCCAAATAACTTCACTTTGAAACATGGCGGTGATATGTCAAACCCAATGATTCTCAAGCCTCCAGATGGAACTGAATGGAAAATATATCATAGTAAACTTGATGGTGATATTTGGTTTCAGAATGGTTGGAAAGAATTTGCGAAATGTTACTCCCTGGATCACGGACACATGGTGTTGTTTGAATACAAGGGCGCTTCTCATTTTGAGGTACATATATTTGATAAGAGTACCCTTGAAATAGAATATCCATTGCATGGAAATCAAGATAAACAGGACAACATTGTCAAGATTGATGATAACTCAGTTGAGAATGAGATACCTCCTTGCAAGAAGACTAAACTGAAATTGCCAATGTCATGTCCTAAACCACTTAAGAAATTGAGAACCAGCACAACTGAAGATGTTGGAAGAAGCTCCAAATTGCAAAACTTGCCTAAAGAAGTCCAAATTGAAGGTAATTAATCAGTCTCAAGGTACAAGCTTTGAGAAGTCAGCATTTGGACCTGTCAATAACGAATTGGAGTGTATGTGCTTTATGGTTGGATTATCCTTTACACATCATAGACCAAGTTGAGATTTTGAGGCCATATTTTCAAAAAATAACCATCTTGTTTAACGATTCAGATGATGCGGGTGGAACCACTGAATGCCTTAAAGGGGAGCAGTTAACTTCAAAAAGCACTAGTACTGATGCTTTGAACAGAGCCGGAACCTTTAGATCTGATAATCCCTCCTTCAAAGCCGTCATGAAACATGCCTTCGATCATCGATATTTGGTGAGATTTTGTTTAGCCTCTTCGAAGATAGCTTTGTATGATGCAGAAGTATAACTTAGATTTTCTAAATTGTATTAAAAAATTTCAGCATATCCCATCATTATTTGCAAAAAAAATAACATTTGAAGAATGAAAGGGATGTCCTCCTTCAAGTCTTGGATGGGAGAGTTTGGAAAATTTAATGCTGGGTGGAAGAAATTCCCATGAAAAGTACATATAGATGGGAGGGGGGTCCATCTCAAGTACCCAAAAAAGGAACATTACTTATATCTTTATGGAAATTTAATTTTATATCATGCTAGCAGAAGCCTGGAGTTATTGTTATATACTATGTATGTAGTGATCAAAACATAACTTGATGCAGAATGTACCAAATCCCTTCATTAGAAAGTACTTCAAGTGCCAGGAGCAGACCATGATGTTACAGTTTGAAAAGAAATTGTGGCCTGTGAAGTTTATCTGTTATCCACTCCATGGAAAGATGTTTCATTCAGGCAAGTTATCTAAAGGTTGGTCCCTATTTGCCAGAGAAAGTAAATTGGTAGTTGGAGATGTTTGTGTCTTTGAGCTCATTAACAAGGAAGATCTGGTGCTTGAAGTTCATATTTACAAAGGTCAATGATGTTTGGAGCTATTAGTTAGTACCATAAAAGATGTTTCACTACTCCTAAATGCAATGCACGAAAACATTAAAATGGCCTTTACAGTCGTTATTTTGATCCTTAAACATTCAATTCCAGTTGTCAGGTTTGCAGTACTTTGCTAAATATGCTTAGTTTGTGGGTGTATTTATTGGATTTAAGTAGTTTTAGTATTTCTACATGGTTTAGTAAGTTTTACTATCTATACTAGTATTTATCAAAACTTTTCTATATTAATATGTATTTGAAATTTAACTGATCTTTTTGCACTATTTTTTCCTACTTTAAATTAAAAATTATTAAGAAGATTGCTGAAAAAAATGGTTAGCACCCCAATTATGCACTCGGGCTCAAAGAAAGATAAGAATAGAAGAAAGAGAAATGATAGCAATGTTTTAAAAACCGAACCGGTCATCCACAACAAGAAATGTTTGTACTAGTGTCAAAATGACCGACGCTAATTTGTGTTGGGTATCGTTGGCCTTACGGATACAAAGCGTCTAAATTTTAATTTATTTCACTTAATGGTAGAATCAGCAAGGTCAACGCTAATTAGCATATGATAAAGTCACCACCCAAATGGTGTCGGCCATGGCCGGCGCTAACTTTTGATGTAATCAATGCCGATTCGTCTTTATAAGCTCTCACACTCACACCCTCTCCATCCTGAAACCCTATCTAACTCTCACTCTCACTCCTGCCACAGCCCAACCGTCGCCTTACCCAGCCACCGGCCGTGCCTCCGCCCTTGTCCTAACCTAACCGCCGGACCCTCCTGCTCCAACCTCCATGACCATTGCCCCTCACTCCATGACCATCGTTCCTCCACCCGCACCCAGCCAGCATGCCTTGATTTAACAGCTGCAGAATTTGTTTGGATTCAATCTCTATTTTGTGAACTGAACTATCACTTCCAATACTTGTTTTATTTTGTGATAATCAAACCAAAGTTCAATGGCTCTTTGCCAAAATCCAATCCTCTACTCTAGGACTAACATATTGAAGTCGACCTATTCTTTGTCAGAGGAAAGGTTCAATCCATACACATCCCAGCTCATGAACAAATAGCTGATGTGATCTTCACTAAAGCACTATATAAACAGAGCCTAGCAGCATTTACCTCTTCTTTATACATTGCTGGTTTGGTTGCACCCCTGGTGGCATCTTCTTTATACATTGCTAGTTGGAGGTATCAGTTTTCTCATTGGATTATACTTGGTGTTGGCATTGGATTTGGAAATCAGGTAGTAGCATTTTTCTATAACCTTTGATAAATTCTAATGCAAATACAACCTTCTTTGGTGTGAGCTGTAGACAATTGGTACATATTTAAAAGGAACAACCAACTGTGTTTCCCGTTTAAATTAAAACAAAAGCAGCAAAAGTATCAAATGTGATTTTTAAAAGTGAGTGCCAACTACCAACACTTTGTGAATGTTAACGTAAGTTCATAAAACTTTATAAGAAAAGAAGTAGTAATGTGATGGAAATGGTCAATGGTCCAATAGAGTATGTTTGAGTTAGATATGATAATACAGTTACACCTTTTCTTTTTCTATTTTTTTTTTTGTCAGGGGAGGGGGATTGGTGGATTTAAACCACCTGCTGGATTTAACCACCGGCATGGTTCAAGCCTTGCACATGAGAGATGTATTTCCAATTCTTTGCACTTGAGCTACAAGGATTGACAATACATTTTCACCTTAAATTTGAGAGATTACTATAGCTACTCTTAGTGATTTACTTTAAGGTTGTTCCACTTTATTTGTTAGAGATGGCACCAACCCACCTTCAAGGACGCCTCAGACTTGAACACGAGCTCACATGGTTGAGCTAAGGGTAATTGTAGGTGAAGGGTTAGGGTTCGAACCCTGAAGAGAGATAATTTGTATTGATTTACTAACGACTAACGTTTGCCTATAAAAAAAAAAGTAGCAACAACATTTAGGTTTTCACAGCAAATAAGATCAATTATTGGTACACCTAATTAAGGTATGATAACTTAAAATGACTTAACTCATGCAAGCGAAACTTGACCTCTCAATTGTAAAAAACTAGACATTGTCAAGTTCAAGTTTCACCATGTAACCATTAAATTTTTTATATATCGGAAAGGACCATTAATTTAAATGTCATTTACTTTTTTAATTATTAAATACATAAAAATAATAGTTAAATAGTGAAACTTAACCTGTTTAAGTTTTTTTTAACTGTTCCCACTGGAGCACACACCTTATTAAAAACAATCATATTATTATTATTATTTTTATTAGGTATTGTCTAAATCAGGTGATTAAGCTCCACCCTAGTGGACTAATAAAATTATATATAAAAAATAAAAAAGAAAGTTATAAAATTCCTTATCCACTCATTTTAAATTCTATTAGTCCACTTATGATGAAGTTAAATCACCCTCACGGATGATTTAGACAACCCCTAAATCTAGGGGTGGCAATATGGGCTCGTGGGTCGGGCCGGGCCCAACCCGCCAAAATGCGGGTTGGGTTGGCCCATTTTTGGTATACGGGTTGAAGGTCTTAACCCAACCCACATTTTGGCGGGTTAGCCCGCCAAATTGTAATGTAGTGAAAAAAAAATTGTCTTAGAGTAAAATTCTAACTTTTAAAGTTCTAACAAAGGAATATCCAAAGGAAAAATAGTTAAAGATGTTGGTGGTGCAGCCATGATCCTTAATTCCTTATAAAGCTGGGTTAGTCATCCAAGAATATATAAATTCATGCTAATAATTGTCTTCTAATACAAAAGTACACAAGTTGCATGCCAATTGATATACGACCAGACCCATAACCTTCCATGCCATTGCTGTAAAAAAAACAAAAGATGGCAAATCAAGGACAAGATCCCAGGGAAGCAAGGACAAAATCGCATTACAGATCCAAAGAGAGGAGTGATTCAACGAAAATGCATGCTGCCGGGGATGCTTACTTACCAATTCGCGACGGAGAGGAGAGCATGGCGTTTGCGCGATTCAAAGGTGGAGAGGAGAGAGCGGTGGAGAAGAGGAGAGCGCGGCGGAGGAGAGCGCGGTGGACTGGAGGAGAGCACGGTGGAGGAGAGAGTCAGAGAGGAGATCGCGGCGGATTGGAGGAGAGCGCGGTGGAGGAGAGAGTTAGAGAGGAGAGCGCGGCGGACTGGAGGAGAGCATGGTGGAGGAGGGAGTCATAGAGGAGAGTGCGGTGGCGCGGCTGAAACAGAAAGTCAGAAATCCTCACTTAAGAATCCTTACTTCCTTTTCCTTAGTACTACTGTTGATCCAAAAAAAATAATAAATAAATGCAGGCCCGACGGGCTGGCCTGCCCCGGCCCGCCAAAATCGGCCAAAAAATGGGTTAGCAAAGTGAGTTAGTGGGATGAATTTTCAAACCCGATCCGCCAAAAATGGTGGGCCAAACGGACTGGACTGGCCCAACGGGCCTAACCCATATTGCCACTCTTGCCTAAATCACCCTTAGACAATTATTATTATTATTATTATTATTATTATTATTATTATTATTATTATTATTATTATTATTATTATTATTATTATTATTATTATCTACTACTTCTTATTGGCAAGTTACTGTTCATAAGGGAGGTTTGATCTTGGCCGTCCATTCATTCTTTTCATCATCCAACAGTTCAGATTGATTCTTTTCTCCAAAGTCACTGATCTTGGCATGTGTCGTCATTGATGATGAGAGTGGCTAGCTCCAGAATAGGTTTCACGAACACCGAAGTCCTCTCCCCATCCCCTTCGCGATCGATCCCTCCATCCGCCGCCGTTTTCATCATCGCTCGATAGGTTTCACGAGCACCACCGAATGTTCTCTCCCGATGCTCGCTGCCGTCGTTTTCGTCATGGACGCACATCGCAGCAGCCTTCACTTTGGGGTCTTCCTCTCCCCATCCCTGTTCGTGATCGATCCCTCGATCCGCCGCCGTGAATATCTCTTGATCTATTCATCTTCGATCACATCATCACCGTTTTCTGATCACACGTCTTCTTCCCCTACACATATCGGTGACAGAAGCTACTCTCACAAAAGATGTGAGGCTTTTCATCATCATCATCTATTTCCCCTACATCTTCTTCCCCTACACAAATCACAGCCTTCAATCCCTCAATTTTTGGTGGACCAATCAGGTATCGACACCTCCCTTCACCCCTTTAACTGCGCATGAATCCATCTACGTCACCATTAATGATTTTGATTTTTGATTCAATCCTCTTCCTCTGCTATCACAAGGCTTTTTTTGATTTTTTAATGGATTATGTAGTTATATGTACACATAACCTATATCTGATAGAGCTATAGGACTGACAATTACTTTAGCGAATTCTCTATATATATGCTCAGCATTGGGTTGTTTCATTCATTCTTTCTGCTATCTCAGTTCACCCTTTGTTGATTTCCTTTGATGTCTCGAATGTCTGAATCTGTGAATTTCCTTCGCAGCTTATGCCTTGGCAGAGAAACATGGAACATCAGAGAAAGGGTTTTAAGGAAGTTTGTGTCTAACTTACAATGGATGGAATGAATGAGCCAGCTATAGATCTTCACTCACTGCTAAGATGCCTTGAATTCCCTCCCCAAAGAGAAATAAAAGGTTCTTTCTTCTGTTTCACTTTGTAATTATGTTTCAGAAACTACAATGGATGGAATGAATGAGGATATTGTTGTTGATAATTACCATCGTTTCGAATCAGATGCTTGGTTTTCTATTTATCTATTTTGCTTTAAATGGTTATCTCTTATACATTGATTCTACTGTTTGGTTCTGATTGAAATTGGGTTGACCATTTAATTTTGGTTTATTCTCCTAAGATGCTCACTTTGAAACTATATAGTAGCTGTGAACAGATTCTGTACCAGATTCTTGGTGCTTTCTTGACCCAATGTTGTAACAGATTCTGCTCCCTAATGTTGTAACTTGCTACTTTTTTGCTCTCTAATTAGTTTTAGTTTTAGATTTCTGTTCTTAATTATATGTTGTGTTTGAGTATGTTCTTAACACTCTTTATTTTCCTATGTGCTTTATGTATATGTTTTGAATGGAAAGAAAGTCTCTACTCAATTGTCATACCTGACAAGGGTTATTTTAAAGCCTTTTCATGAAATATACCATCACAAAATTTCCAGCTACTTGAAATTGCGGGAATGAAATTTTGGCATATTAGAGCTTGAGAGTTGAAAGTTCTTTGTTCTGTTGACAGTCTGCTGCACTTTGGTGTATTTTCTTTTAGCCTTTGTATTTATGGTATGATTTTTAGCCTCCTATTAGCTGTACTTTTTTGTTTTGGATTTTACAAAATTTGACTTCTTGACCTTCACTCTTTATTTGTGTGAGAGCTTTTGTTGGAGTTTTACACTCCTATTAGTTATAGGAAGTGGTTTTGGCTTTTATATACATTAAGAGAAGAATTGTCTTACTTTGACTCAATCTTTCATTATTAGATGCCTAAATTAGTTGGGTATTTGTGCATAGTATATTTTTGTGGTATGAGTTTTTGTTCATAAGATTTGTCTTAATTTCTCTATTTCTTTGATTATTAGGTGGATCCCTATTTGTACACTGTTTCTTCTTATGGTTTTCATTTTTACTTAATTTCATTCTTTGATTTTGGTTTTCTCTTTACACATGAGCACTTTAACCCACTACTCAAAATTTATTACGTTCATTATTTCTTTCACTCTTATTTTCCTAATTTCTTCATTTAAGTTGTGGTTTTCACCTTTATGTTTAACTTCTTATTCACTTATATGAATTCCTTTGCATATGAACACTTTGACTCATTCCACATAATTTGTCTTTTAATTTAACTCTTTCTTTCGTAATTAGTTGCACATGGGTTTTTCTTGGAGTTTATACTTCTTATATGAATTCCCTTTGCAAATAAACACTTTGAATCATTACTAATACTATGTCTTCGCTTTTACCGAATTCTTATTTTACTTCTAATTTTGCTTTCTGCGTTAGTTGGGTGAGAGTTTTTATGGGAGTTTTAGACTCTGCTTAGTTAAAGTTTCAGTTTTGGCTTTTATATATATATATATTTAGATTTGTCTTATTGTAACAGTTTCTTTCACTATTACATGTGTATCATGATTGCAAATTTATAATTTCCTTTTCCCTATGATATTATTCCTTAAGATTTTTCTGTAGATAATATTGATTCTTGGGTAGTTTGTGTCTAGCTTACCCCCTTTCTATGGGTAATCCCTTTGTTAGTCTGTTTTTATATCCTCTATTTGCCAACCCTTAGGTTCTTAATTTCATCATCTTTGCTGGATGGTTTCTGATTATATATCAAAGTGAGTTCCAGGTTTCATGTGTCCTGAACTCCTGGTCCTTGGATTTCGTGATGCACAGTTGATCCCTCCATGATCATGTTTTTGATATTCTATCTTATAGCCTAATGATTTAGGATTAATTATGTAGTTTTTTATCCCTATTTCCCGGAAGTTGAGATTGTATCTTAAATTTGGTTGATGATCTCATTTTTCAAGAAAAATTGATGCTAAAGGAACAAATTGATGTGTTGATTAAGGAGAAAAAATCTTTTAGAAATGCTATTAGGATCCAAAATGAATGTTTTTCTGATTTTGAGGAAAAGATCCAACAGCTGTAGCATTTGAAGCAGTTAGTGTTTCGTTAACAGGAGCATAGCATAACTCTTGAGGTCTGAACCAACTTTATCCTTTTATGTTCTTCGTCAAGCAGTTCACAGTTGGAGTAAAAACACTTAAATTCTCATAATTTGGTGTTAAATTTTTTGGAAGGTTGGAAATTCAACTATAATCTACTTACATTTTAAACCCTCTTCCTTCGTAAATTGGAAAAGAGAATGGAAGGGAGTGATGTGACTATATAAATTGCAGAAATACTGTAGGGACTCCTTATGAAGTTCTCAGCTATCACAGCCAGTTTAATGGGTGTGGTTGCATTGGGAAGAGCAAGTTTGGTAGTGGTGATGGGGGAGATGAAAAGTCCAGGTTGTGTTGTTTTTGTGGATCTTTTAATGGGTTCAGGGGTGATGATTCTGAGGTGAGAAGGGTGAGAAAGGAGGAGAGGATGGGAAGCATGGCATCCCTTCTTTGTAAGTAGTGTACTTGTGATGGTTTAGATGTTTCTTATCATGGATTCTTAAGGGACTTCCACTTCTTCTAACAGAGTGAAACACTTGACAACTTAATTGTTATTTATTGGCCTGCTTACACTAGATAGTTTACTATGATATGCTATATGCTTAATCCTTGATTTCCTCCTTTCGTGAATCCACTTGGTGTTAACGTAGCCACTTTTGGCTCTTGGCTCTTCTATTTGGATGTTTTATTTATGTAAGATGGTTTGAGTGTGTGTATGTTCTTCTTGATTTTTAAGATACGCTCTAAAACATTTCTTCATAGATATATGCCTTTAAAACAAGAGATTTTTTGTGATGAAGTTTACTTGAGATAAGACATAAGCTAATTTTGTAATTAAAAAAGACATTGGGTGAAAAAAGAAAGACATCAGATATGGCAAGAAAGTCAAGAACAACTACAACATCATGTTAATTCATAATTGTTTAGTTAAAAAATCCTATGGGGGCAAGTATAGCCACTTGCGATTTCATCCAATATACTTTTTCTAAGATATAAATGTTAGTTTTAACTTGTGATTCTTTGTTCTTCTGAAACAGCTTACGAATTTATTTTCAGTATAATATTTTGAAAAAGTCTTATTATGCTTTTTGAGCGCTAAATTCATTTTTACAATATCCTGTAGGTGTGCTCATTTGTTACAAACTTACAATTTGCCACAGTAGAAGCAAAAGAGATATCAAGCTCTAGAGCTGCTGAAGTTTTTGAGCTTTTGTAAGCCTCACAATCTTTGATATTTTTGTCATTTTCATATAGTTTTACTATTTTTAAGTGGGTTCTTTTGCTGAGGAATGATACTATTCAGACACAGTTTTGGCTTTTTTTAAAGTTATACTGATTTATTGAATGAAGTTCGAAGTATGTATTTTTGTTTGACAAATCTTATGAATTTATCTCATGTTAGGAGACATATCTACTGAGGCAGCTAACATGCTATTGCTACCTGAGGTGTTTGTAACAAAAAATTTCATATACTTTATTGAACTTCATTGAAGATTATAAAGCTATTTAATCCGTGTGGGAGAAGACTTTAGCTGTTGTATGTTACTTGATTATGTACTGTCACCTATTGTATTTAAAATATACTAAACTTTACATAATTTCTTCTGAATGACTAGGGTTTCAAATTTCTTTACAAGGCTTATACAAAAAGTTTCTTCAAAAAGTTACCCTGATGCATACACAGTACACACACATAACTAACTAGCATTCTCTTATGTGGTTTCCTTATGAAATTACAAAGTTCATATCGTTGCTTTGAGATAGAATGGTTTGGTTTATTGAAGTAGTTTGAATTTCACTCACAAACTTATCAAGATTGGTTTATCACATAATGTGGATTTTGTCATTGCAGGACCAGTTGTGTAAGCTGCAAGGACAAGCTTTGAATATTTATGAAGGATGTTGAAGATTTAGAAGTTCAAGCTTATATGTACAGTTGTGCCATTAGGAGGGCAAGGACCGGTTCGGGCAGTTAAATTTTTATTCATTATAATGTACTAATGCTTAGTAACTTTATTTAAAATATAAACATTAAGGTTTCATTAGTACATAACTTTTGACATGACAATGGTCGTTTCTTTTCTATCAACAAAGAAATAGATTTTATGCTCTTGAGACTAATTCAGCTTTAGCATATGTTTTTTCAATAAAAGGAATTGTCTAAATTTTTTTGGGTGGAACTAGAAGTATGTAGAGAATGTGCAGCAATATCTATTTCTTATTTCAAATGCAAAATTGGTTTATTCAAAAGGAATATATCCACGGCAGTAGTGAAACCAAATTTCCTCTTGATTGTTTCAGCTTTCATATTGTTGCTAACCAAACTGTTGTGCCCCACCACTTTAATAAAAGATATTTGACACATTCAATATGTTCATGTGGGTTCTACACCATAACCACATCATTCTATTTAGAGAGTTTATATAATTTGTCAATAAAGTATTACTATTTTGGTTTTTATAAAATCACCACAACCTCAATTGTAGATTAGACAGTAGATGGTTAATATTAAGAAAATAGTCTTAGATAGTTAATATTAAGAAAATAGTCTTTTGTCATTTGTTATAAGGTTAATGGTCAAATTAGTTTTTGATTTTGTAAGTGAGTTCGGTTTTAGTCTCTCGGCGAAAAAATGATGTTCAGTGGCAGTCAATTGTAAATACTGGTAGTTTTTGACCGCCACTAAACGTCATTTTTCCGCCGAGGGACTAAAATCAAACTCTCTTACAAAATCAGGGACTAATTTAACTATTAACCCTTTGTTATATGATAAATAATTTTTGGTTTTTTATGGTATTTCATAGCCGGTAGTCATGGGATTAATCCCTTCGAGATTTAAATATTATATTAAGTGGGTTATATGATTAATAATATTATTTATATTTTCATGTATTACAAAAAAAATCATTGTAAAAATAATTATAATAATAATCTAATAATAATAATAATAATAATATAAATAGTCTATATATTATAGTGATTAATCTAAACTTATATAATGATATAGATCACAATGAGTATGATACGCAAAATGTTTTATTTCATTTTAATAAATTATAAAATTCATTTGTAAATTGTTAATTCTTGTGTATTACCTAATTTATGTTAACAAATTCTCGAATTTATTTTTTGATTTCTATTTGCTAATGAAAGATGAGATATAGTGTTACTATCGAAGAAAATTGCAAATGGAATCATCCATTCATATGCATATATTTCTATTTGCCTAAACAAAGTTGCTTGAAGCATGGATTCTGAATCTGTGAAGCATGAGAGAGGATGCTTAATAATTCTTTTGCTCCATTTATCTCTAACTAATTACCAAAAGTGTTGCATACACACCTCTTTTGCTCCATTAAATACCACGTTATCCCCCTGTATTGAATTTGTCATCAATAAAATATTGATATTATTAATACAACAATACTTTATTATTTATATATATATATAACTATATTACTACTTGACGAGTAATTTTCCGTGCATCGCATGGGCCACGGGTTCTATCCTAGTTATTATTATTCACAACTTTCTACGATAAATAAAAGAGCCTCACTTTCTTGGTTACAAACCTCCAATCACCGTCTGAAACCGTGGGACAGAGACAGAGACAGAGAGAGAGAGTTAAGAGAAGCTGACTTACAACATGCAAAATAAGCCCTCTTCAATCCTTTTCTTTAAGATCATCACAACAACAAGTCTTGAAGCTGCGAAACTTGTAAGCATTCTTTTCTTCATCACCTTTTACTTCTTTCTGCTCAGTTTATTTTTTCTTTGGTCATTTTCCTGAAAATTAAAATGTTGGTCTGCACCTAAATCAGAGAAAAAAAAGATGGGAAGAGAAGAAAAAATGTGATGGACTAGAACTGCATGCATTGTTACATATGATAAGATAGATGGGAGCTGCATGCATTGTTTAGTTAGGAACTGATGCCACACACAGTACCGAGCACCTACCAGATTAGTTTTTGCAGCATAGTTGGTTCCTCCGATGAGTTAAATTGTCTCAAGATTTGGGTGTCTAGGTGATCATAATATATAATACCATTTTGTTTGTCATCATACATGTATTTGGAGTAGCTAGGAAATCATTAGCATCATTGATTAAAAAAGACATAAAAAAAAAATCTGTTATGCTGGTGAATTTTGCTTTGCATGCTCATAGAAAGTTGTGTGCAGAGGATTCCAAACAACTTCATTGTGAAATATGGCGGTGATATGTCAAACCCAATGTTTCTCAAGCCTCCAGATGGAACTGAATGGAAAATATATCATCATAAACTTGATGGGGATGTTTGGTTTCAAAATGGTTGGGAAGAATTTGGGGGATATTACTCCCTGAATCACTTAAGAAATTGAGAACTAGCACAAGTGAAGATGTTGGAAGAAGCCCCAAAATGAAAAACTTTCCTAAACAAGTCCAAATTGAAGGCAGTAAGTCTCAAGGTACAAACTTTGAGACTTCAACATTTAACCCTGTCAATAAAGAATTCGAGGGTATGTGCTTTATGGTTAGATTATCCTTTTCACTATCACAAATCAAGTTGAGATTTTGAGGTCATATTTTCATAAAATAACCATTTTGTTCAATTTTTCAGAGGATGTGAGTCGAACCACTGAATGCCTTGAAAGGGATCACCTAACTTCTAACATCATTGAAGCTTTGGACAGAGCCAGAACCTTCATGGCTGTCATGAGACCTGCCTATATTTATCGATATTCCTTGGTCAGATTTTGTTTAGCCTCATTTTCATCTGTTAAGATAGTTTGGTATGATTCAGAAGTATAATGACTTGTTAGATTTTCTGACTTGTATATAATACATCCCGCATGTCCTATCAAATTTTGCAAAACAATATTTGAAGAAGAAAAGGGATATCCTCCTTCAGGTCATGGATGGAAGAACTTGGACTGTTAGTTACAATCTCTGCAAATTTACTGCTGGGGATGTATGCCGTTTTGAGCTGAACAAGAGGGGAGGCCTTTCATTGAAATTGAAAGTATTTATCTTTCCACTTGCGGAAGAACCACATTCCCTTCGATCACAAGGTAATCCAAGTTGTTTTTTAGTTTTAGAGTTTATTCTATTTGATCTGCATAATAATGGTTGTAGTTTTCTTTCTTGGCATCTGTTGAAGGAGATGGAGTCCAATGGATAAATCAGAAAACTGTTGTTATCAATACAAGCAAAGGTATATCTTAAATATCAATGTTGTTCAAGCACTGACAATGTTGTAATTATTATCGTAGTACTACTCCCTTTGAAATGGTAAAGTTCATTCAAGTAAAAAAAGCAAATATGGACATAGTGCATCTCTGAGCTAAGTGGTTCTGTTACCATATCTACCCCAGGTGGTGGAGAGACAAATGTTGCTCTGAATGAAGCCAATAAATTCACCTCAAATAATCCCTTTTTCATAGTAAATTTCATGCCAGATATGAAATGGGATTACAGAACGGTCAGGTTTAGTAGGAGTCTAATTAAATTGGTTTATTTAGATACCGGTTGAAAGCAATGCCAACTAACTTTCATCTAAGCCCATGAAAAATAGTTTCATTCACATTTTGTCTTGAATTGCATGTCAACTTCCATTTGAACGGATATCCATTATACAAAGACACCGTAATGTTGGGAAATTGGCTCATTGGACAGAATGCCAGCGCATGAGCGCTGGCAATCCTAGCACATGGGCGCTGGAATTGTGATCAGTAGAGGTGTCGAGGCAGAGAGCCACCGCATGAGCGCTGGCTTCCCAGCGCATGGGCGCTGGGAACGGAGACAATCATAGGTGCTGAGGCAGAATACCAGCGCATGAGCAGTGGCTTCCCAGTGCATGAGCGTCGCCTTCCCAGCACATGGGCGCTGGAATTGTGATCAGCAGAGGTGTCGAGGCAGAGAGCCACCGCATGAGCGCTGGCTTCCCAGCGCATGGGCGCTGGGAAATGAGACAATCATAGGTGCTGAGGCAGAATGCCAGCGCATGAGCGCTGGCTTCCCAGTGCATGAGCGCCGCCTTCCCACCGCATGGGCGCTGGGATCTCGTGCAATCAGGCAAAATGCCAGCACTCATGCGTTGACATTCCTAGCACATGGGCGCTGACATTCCCAGCGCATGGGCGCTGGCATTCCCGACACATGGGCGCTGGCACTCCGTAAAATCTGTTGACTATTTTGCTATTTCTGGTTTTTGCCGATATCTATTTATTTCGGGATCTGATTTGTGTAACATCCCATATTTTCAGAAGGTAATTGCCTTAAGCTATTACCTTAACTACTATGAGAGATAGGAACCCTAGATCTATCTCAGTAACTTATAAAATATATCTATATAGTACTAGTGTGTATGGATGAATTGATTGTAGTAGATATGATTATTAGGAAAGTGTAGACATGACATTGGTAATAGGAACCCCAATTATTCTGGTCAACTCTCATGACAATAGCCGGTATTGACTGAGAGTACTGACTACTTATGATTCTGGACTTTGAGAGAGGGAAAATAATTCAGGTGAAACATTATTGCATAGGGTTTACTTGAGTATAGTGTCGTTTTCGTACCATAGTGACGACACGACAGTATGTGCGACCAATACGGTGAAACCGGTCACTATGTCTGATGTACATGTCACTATGCACATCACCTCAAATTATAATTCAGCCTTCATTAACCCCAACAGAAGCCCTAATTTCATGCATCTTCACCAGAATTCATAAAATGGAACCCTAATTGATTTGCACGAAAAAACTGTTGGAAGTTCAAGTTCATTAAGTTGATAATCTTAATTCATCACCTTAATACTCCTTCAGCCTATATATATCACTTCCTGGCCATCAGAACAACTCATGGGATTGCTTTATGGTGATCCAGAGGGCTCGAGCAAGGAGAAGAGCCTTGGTTTTCTCACAAACCCGAAAAGTTTTCTTCAAACTTCTCCTCTTTGATTCTCAGTTTCTAGTGTGTTTTAGGACTTGCATTCTTCTCCATTAGCTTTCTGGAAGGTTGAGGATGGATTATGGATAAGTTTCTCTAAGCTTTGCTCGAAGAAACAAAGGGAATAAGGTTCTGAAAATTTTCCCAGTTTCCGGCAACCATTTTCAAGAATCCGGCAACCTGTAAATTATTTCTTTCATGTTTTCCGGTGTAACCACGAAGCTTTAGGACAAACCACCACCACCACTGAGTTTCTGGAAGCTTGAGGAATCAGGACCATCGTTCAGCTCAGCTCCGGCGACGACGACCGCCGTGGCCGCAGCCGTGCTTCATCTTCTCCGGTGAGCCACTCAAGAAAAATTTCCCGAATCACTTATTCAAGGTAACTGGACCTCCAGAACTCATTTTCACCTTATTTCTTCATTTTAGAACCTCTAGGAACAAGTTTTAAGTCCGGTAAGCCTATGATTTGAAGCCATGAAGTCCAAGAACACAAACAACTCGTGTTAGATATTCTGGCCTACCTAATGAACCAAATGACCTGGAAATTATTCGTGTGAGTTTCTGGAACATTAAGGAATGATTTAGGAAACCCAGAATGAAGGAAGGAACAAGAAATAACTAAATTGAATTTTCAAGTTTTAAGCTAGAAACTTGAATATGGAAGATAGTGAAATGAACGTAGGAATCGCTGTAGCTAGTAATAGAAGGTCTCTGCATGTTAATAATAGTGAGTTTAGGAAGGAAAAATAGAAGATGAGTAGAGAGAGTGATAGAAGTGAAGAATTCCACATAAAATCATAAGAAACCTAGCTTAGTTATAACTAAGAACATGAGCATGTGAGATTTCTTGTGTCAATATTAGGACTCAGAATTCATAGAGAGTAAAATAAAGAAGGAAAATATAGTTTAGAAATAATATAGGGTTTTAAATGTAAAATAAAGAAACTATAAGGACTTAATTGCAAATAAAATAAATATAAAGGACTAAAGTGTAAATATGGACATAGTTCTAACTCTGAAATATCACATAACCTAGAATATGTGGTATCATATGCAGAATATCAAGGATCATATACAAACTCAGAACATCGAGCTGGAAACCGAGGTAAGGGGTGATGAGTGGATTTTATATGATAATTTTAGGGTCTTTTTAGTCTTTTTATTTTATTATTTTTGAGTCACATATAGGTTTTTTAGTCTTTTTATATAGATTTTCTATTTATTTTTCATTTTGCATGTAGATTAGATTTTATTAGATTTTCTAGCTTTATTTTATATTTTTAGGAATTTTTCTAGTTATTTTGTATTTTTAGAAAAAGCTGGTTTAGTTATCATTTTTGTCCAGGGACCAATATGTAAAGTTTCAGGAAGTCAGGGACCAAATTGTAAAAGTTCAAGAGTGGAGGACTTAAAGTGAAGATTGAGAGAATGAAAGGGCTTGAATTGAAGTGCTAACCAAGAGAGGACCAAAGTGGAAAAGAAGAATATGAAGAATCACTCTCTAATTTAGCACATGGAAAATAATGTTGAAGGAATTGATGATAGTGGAGGAGGAGTTTCAGAATTAAACAAGGGCTGAGTAGTGGCTTTTGATGGCATTCAAATCCCACTAACCATGAAGAAGGAAGGAAAACTTGGAGCTGAAACAGCAGGTCCCAGCGCTGCAGCGCTGGGAAGCCAGCGCTCATGTGCTGGCCCTCGATCTGACAGTGGATTTTTAATGCTTCCAGCGCCCAAGCGTTGGGAATTCTAGCGCTGAAGCGTTGGAGGCTGGATTTTTACTATAAATAGGACCCTCCTCTTCACTTGTAAAACACACCTTTTTTAGAACACAACAAGTGTTCCTCTTTCTCCCTCAAGAACATTGTTCCTAGGAATTGTGGGAAGCCATATTTGAGCTCCTAGTCCAGGGTAATTCAATGCTTCTTTTAGCCATGCTTGGCTAATTCTCTTTAAGTATTTTGGGTTGTGTTAGCTTTTTAATTTATGTTTTAGTTTTCTGTTATTTGTTTCTGAATAATATTCAAAGTTCATGTTTTATTACCTTGTTCTTCATTAATCTTAGTGCACAAAAGATTTCATGCTTTCTACTTATGCATAAGGCCATTTGGTAAGTAGTAAGGGAAATAGGAAATAAAAAAGGTTATATGTTTGCATTTCTTAAGGCTATAAGGATGTACGTAATTTTGTGTTGGCTCAGATTCTTTCTTCATCTTCTTCTCTAATTAACTAATAACCAAGGCTATGGAGTTAGTAATTAGGTAAGGAAGTTCTACATTTCTTAAGGCTATTAGGGTGTAGAAACTTAGGCTATAGCACCATGAATCTTTGTTTGGAATTCCGAAATAAAATAGAAGTTTGCTAGCATAAATTATAAGTTATTCAATGCAACCCAAATGCTTATTTTTATCATCATCTTTTCTTTTATATTTTATGCTTTTTATGTTCTTGTTCCGGAAACCAAAATGCAAAACAAATCCTTTTATTTTTCTGCTTGAGCTCTAAACAAATTAGTAATCAGACACCTATCCCTGTGGGATCGACAATCTTTTATATTACGCGATAGTTAATCGTACACTTGCGATTTCTGCTACCAAGGGGAGTTAGACTATGCCATGTCATGTTAGGTTTCATATAAGCAGTCTATTAGAAAGATAGAATGCATATTGTTGTTATGTGTGATTGCTTGTTTGATGTGCTATGATGTTTCTGAATGAATGTTGATTGTTCTATGCTGAAATTGATTGTGAAGTTGTTGCATTGAACATTAGATGGAGAACGTACACTATGGGATATAGTGATACTAGGAATTGCCGTCTTAAGGCATATTTAATATTGCTATAAGCAATATATTTATAGCATCTGTGGTAGTAGAGCAGAGGGAAAAATCTTGAGGTAATTGTTGGCCTGTCACTTGTTTATGAAATTCAGCCTACCCTGTAATTGATTAGGACTCACCAGTAGGATAGATAGTTAATGGAAATAACTAAATGAATTGGGGAGATGAAACTGTTTGAAAACTTAAGTGGGGGCTGATTGCCAAGAGAACGTGGTTCTTGTGTGTAAAGCTCTACTCACCTATTATATATGTTACTCAAATGACATGAACTCATATTATGAGACAAAATACAGATGCAATGGAGTTCATCATAGTTATGAATCTGGATATTCAGGAAGTATAAAGGGTGAAGAAATGCTATATAATGATATCTTTCCTAGAGAGATAAGGAGTAGGAAAGCACTGTCACTACCACTAAAAGGACCTGTGGATAATACAGAGATACGAAGGGTGGCCATGTTCAGAGATGAATAAGCCCGGGAATACATGATGGGACTACCTCTCTACCAGTGCCAGGCTGGACCCCTTAGGTCGAGCTAGTATGAAGTTAAAGGACTGGGAAAGTCATGTATATCTAATGGAGAAGCCCTAAGGTAATCAAGTTTGGTAAAGAGTAGAACGAAGGTAAATTTTGTATCCATAATTCCCGAATGGCTTTCTAAAGAGGGTAGAAGCTAAACTTCTTCGGACCTTATACACTATTAGCATTCATGATATTAAATTATAAAAATGTCTGATCAGGAACTTTCTTCTCAGGGGTATAACCTCTGGGGTAATTGAAAGAGAAGTCCGACTGAAATGTAGAGATATAAGGGAATTTTGATAACCAACATATTTGCATAGTGAATGTGTGTTTGGTGTGATCATGTGTGATGATGATATGTTATCTTGATTTGTAATGGATCACTTTTATGTTGTGTAACCTGTACATGGTTGTGTATGACTCACCCTTGCACTTTATTTTTCATATAGATTCTGACAGGTATACCGATGAGCCGACCACCAGTCGTCTCCATCCATGCTTAATTCCCTACAGCCTCAGGATGGTATCACGATCCCACCACTGGATACTGTCTGTATAATGGTGTGTCAGTTTTCTGGTTTAGAAGTTACCTGAGTGAGGAAGTTGGTTACCCTGTTACCTTACCCATGGCATTTTCTTTATACTTACCTGTAAGAGCACGTCATGTCAATTTAAGAGATTCACCTGGACCTCAGCCTAACTTACCCCATGAGCTTGAACCTTTACCTGCAATACCCATTAGAGAGTTTCTACCAGAAGACAATAACTATAGACGTTCACAACCCTCTGAGTCAGTTACCTCACCACCTCCTAGAAGACCTCTAGGGAGTAACCGCTAAGAAGAGTAACCACTAAGAAGAGTGTGATAGCCCAAAACAGAAGGAAAACCTCTAGGGAGTATATAAACCTGTTTAACAATGGTGAGACCTCTCGAGCAGCGGAGATGAGAGTGTCAGTGATCCAGATTGAGGATAGTGTAAGGATGGATGAGGCTCAGAATGAAGCTGGTGATGGTCCGAATGGGGCAGCCAATCTTTTGCTGCTTGTTGTCTCTTATGCTACTAATGAATCTGTTGTGTTACTTCTTATGTTTTTAACTCTTGTACTTTGAAGGATGGTGAGAGGATACTAAGTGTATCCGTTAGCTAAACACTCTACTTTAATTTCTGTCATTGTAACATAACCGTTGTTGTGTTTGAATAATAATGTGTGTGACTAATATCTCTTGGCAGATCATAGATTTTTATAAGTAAGGGTTCATGAAAAGTAAATGAACCGAGGTGTTAGAATAAGCACAGGTAACACCGTAGCTTCCGCATACATATACTCTAACACATGAACGTTGTTTGGTAAGACGTGGTTATATATATATATATATATATATATATATATATATATATATATGTTTGTGGTGATTCCTTGGTTCAGGGAATAAATAGGAGAAGTAGTAACGTTTATACGTCGAGCTAAATGAGCGTCACAATAGGGTGGTATCAGAGCAATTGTCTTGAAAAGCCTAGTTATGAGCCTACTATGCTATGTTGTGAGATTTGGATGGACTAACTGATATATGTGTTTCAAGAAAAAGAATGGCAGCAATGGCAAGAGCACTAGAGCGACTCACTGCATTCTTAGCTGAACAAGCAGCAAGAACAGAGCAGGGAGAAAATACAAATCGAGCCGAGGACGAAGTGTACCATGGACTCGATAAATTTCTTAAGAGGGAACCACCGAAGTTCGACGGGGGTTACAACCCGGACGGAGCTTATGAGTGGATCAAAGAATTAGAGAGAAATTTTGAAACTCTGACTTGTGTCGATGTACGAAAAGTTTCATTTGCTGCATACTTGTTGACAGGGGAAGCATCGATTTGGTCGGCTACTGCAAAAGGAAGAATAGCACCAGCGACGGGAGGAATAACTTGGGAAGCATTTAAGACTGCATTCTTGGAGAAGTATTTTCTAGATGATGCTAAAGGTAGGAAGGAGACAGAATTTTTGGAACTAAAGCAAGGCACCATGACGGTGGAAGAGTACGCGGTGAAATTTGAGGAACTGTGCCGTTTTCATCCGCACTACCACCAGGCAGTTGACGACATGTCAAAGTGTACCAGGTTTGAGTATGGATTAAGACCTGATATAAGGGCTATTGTAGGACATGATCAGATTGGAAATTTTGCGACGTTAGTTAAAAAGTGCAGGATTTTTGAAGGATATGAACAGATGAGAAGGGAATATGTGAAGGGAGTTAGTAATCAGAAGGCGGTTAAGAGAAGGGATGAACGTAGGGGGCCTTACCAAAGAATCTTTGGACAAGGAAGGAACCAGTATAATGGGATAAGATATCCGCAAGGGAATTTCAACATCTGTGGATGGATGAATTGGAACAATAATCGGTATTGTGTCAGGTGCAAGCAGCATGGACACATGATTCATAACTGTACAAACCAGTGGGTAAATTCGGCAGGAGCATCAGCCAGTGGGAATGAAAGTTCCAACCCAGTTAATAACAATGCTGGAAGTGACAACCGAAATATTCCTAAGACGAACGAAGCTAAGAAACCCAGACGGCTTGTCAATAAAAGGAAAGTGTTTGCTATGAGTGGGAAGGAAGTTGAAGAATCTCCAGATCTGATACAAGGTATGTGCTATGTTAATGGTTTTTCTTTGAATGTTTTATATGATTTAGGTGCAGCGCATTCGTTTATAACACGAGAGCGGGTCAAACAACTAGGATTCTATAAGACAGAACTAGGGTACAATTTAGAAGTTTCTACCCCAACCAACGGAGCTTGTCAGACTTCTAGTATTTGTAAGGGATGTTTAATAACCGTATTAGGACGAACCTTCCAACAAGACCTGATATGTTTACCCTTGGAATAGTTAGATGTGATCTTAGGAATAGATTGATTATCCAGGCATAATGTGAGGATAGATTGTCGTAGGAAGACAATTCAGTTTGTAGGGAATGATCTTGAGCGAGAAGAGGGAGTGACCTGTAGTAAGGTAGGAGAAGCGAAGATGTGCGTATTAGGAGCGTACCTGTATTCCTTAGAAGAAGGGAAGAAGGATTCTAAGGTGGGAGAAATCCCAATAGTGAAGGAATTCCCGGAGGTATTTCCAGAAGATGTGATGGAGTTACCGCCGAAAAGGGAAATAGAGTTTACCATAGACTTAGTACTATGGTCCCGGTCAAGAAGAGTTTACCATCCCTTACATCTAACTGTTTTGGGCTATCACACTCTTCCTAGCGGTTACTCTCATACGGGGTCCCGGTCTTCTAGGAGGTGGTGAGGTAACTGACTCAGAGGGTTGCTGATGTCTAGAGTTATTGTCTTCTGGTGGAAACTCTCTAATGGGTATTGCAGGTAAAGGTTCAGGCTCATGGGGTAAGTTAGGCTGAGGTCCAGGTGAATCTCTTAAGTTGACATGACGGGCTCTTACAGGTAAGTAGAAAGAAAATTCCATGGGTAAGGTAACAGGGTAACCAACTTCCTCACTCAGGTAACTTCTAAACCAGAAAACTAACACACCATTATACAGACAGTATCTAGTGGTGGGATCGTCATACCATCTTGCGGCTGTAATGAATTCAGCATGGATGGAGACGACTGGTGGTCGGCTCATCGGTATACCTGTCAGAATCTATATGAAAAATAAAGTGCAAGGGTGAGTCATACACAACCATGTACAGGTTACACAACATATAAGTGATCCATTACAAATTAAGATAACATATCATCATCACACAGGATCACACCAAGCACACATTCATTATGCAAATATGTTGGTTATCAAACCTCCCTTATATCTCCACATTTCAGTCGGACTTCTCTTTCAATTACCTCAGAGGTTATATCTCTGAGAAGAAAGTTTCTGATTTGACCTTTTTATAATTTAATATCATGAATGCTAATAGTGTATAATGCCCGAAGCATTTTAGCTTCTACGCTCTTCAGAAAGCCATTCAGGAATTATGGATATGGAATTTACCTTCGTTCCACTCTTTACCGAACTTGATTACCTTAGGGCATCTCCGTCAGATATACATGACTTTACCAGTCCTTTAACTTCATACCAGCCCGATCTAAGGGGTCCAGCCTGGCACTGGTAAAGAGGTAGTCCCATCATGTATTCCCGGGCTTATTCATCTCTGAACATGGCCACCCTTGGTATCTCTGTATTATCCACGGGTCCTTTTAGTGGTAGTGACAGTGCTTTCGTACTTCTTTTATTTCCAGGATAGATATCATTATATAAAATTTCTTCAAAAAATTTCCCTCTGCTCTACTACCACAAATGCTATAGAATAAGCACAGGTAACACCGTAGCTGCCACATACATATACTCTAACACATGAACGTTGTTTGGTAAGACGTGGTTAAAAAAAATTGTGGTGATTCCTTGGTTCAGGGAATAAATAGGAGAAGTAGTAACGTTTATACTTCGAGCTAAAGGAGTGTCACAATTTGTTGGGGTGATTATTGATGACTAGATTTCATATGATGTTTTTACGGTCTTTTTATTTTATTTTATTTTATTTTATTTTATTTTTATTGAGTCTCATATAGAGTTTTGTACATTTTATTAGGATTTTCTATTTATTTTTGCATTTTCATATAGATTAGCTTTTATTTGTTTTTTAAACTTTATTTATATAATTTTAGGTATTTTTACTAGTTTTTAGTATTTTTAGAAAACAGGTGATATTAGACATATTTCTGGGGACCAAGGTGCAAATCGCAGGCAATGAAGGACTGAAAACAAAGTCGAATATGAAGCACCGTTTCTAATTGGCACATGTGAAAAATTCCAAGAGTGGAGAATTGATGAGGAGTGGAGAAAAATGCTTCTTGAAGAACTTGGAAGCATGCATGCCATCAAAATAATAGAGACCATCATCCCCAACAGTTCCTTGAAGGAGAATTTCACCATTGGCCTGAGATTTGACAAGACAATGAGCATGATCAAACTCAAATTTAACATGATTATCTCTAGAAAACCTACTAACACTGACAAGATTTTTAGTGATTGAGGGAACAAGCAACAAATCACTAAGAGAAAGAGTAGCATGTGTTTGACATGGTGACTTAAAAGAAACTGTATCAATAGAGTGAATAGGAAAACCTTGACCATTGCCCATGAGGATGTGATCATTCAATTGAAGGGGTGTAGGATTGGAGAAGGCAGTAGCATCATGGATGACATGGTGAGTTGCTCCAGTGTCTGGTAACCAGTTCCCTACACTTGGGCCTGCAGATGTAGTGAGCAGAGCTTGTCCTATCATCTGTTGTGGAAACAAGTGGCTTGTTGGTCGCTGTGCAAAGGGAGAAGGTTTAATCGTCTGCTGGGGAGACTGAAACACAGGTGCAGGCATCTTCTGCTGGTGATAACCATTGACGTATCCAGTAAACGGAGGATAAGAAATTCCTGAAGGATATCCACGTGGATCAATCTTCGGACCAGCATGGGGAAAAGGTAATTGGGAGGGCCCAGTTGGTTGAAGATTATAAAAGGGTGGGGGACCAAGTCCTGCTTGTTGAAAATTCGAAAGAGGTTGTGCAAAGCCTCCAAAGGCACTGGCTTGCTAAGGAACTTGATTAAACTGACCACCATATGGTGATGAGCCAACCATTCCTAGAAAATTGGCAGATGATACTCGGTGATAACAAGTGTTGACTTCATGACCCCACTTGTAACAGATTTGACACTGAACAGAGGAGCGTCCACCACGTCCACACCCACAGCCACCAGAGCGACCACCAAAACCACGATAATCACCAAACGAGCCATAGTTCTGGGTTGACTCAGAGAAACCCCGATTCATAAATGGTAAATCATCAGTGGTGTGCGCGGCACGATCCTGGGCAGGTGAACCAGAAGCATAGTTGGCTTGAGCAGACTGCTGGTTCAAGACTGTTGAGTCTATCGTATGCGCAGGTGTATGTGTGAGCAGAGCAGACGGTGGGGTGTCAAGAAGATGACGCTTGCGAGAGAAAAGAAGGTAAACCTCATTAGCAATAAGCATTGCTTCTGCTTGAGAGACAAAGCATGGCACCTCCCGATTGATGACAAGAGGCATAAGAGAGTTATACTCATCTGGTAATCCATCAAAGATAACTTCAACGTGATCTCGATATGAAACTTGATCACCGATGGAGATGAGAGCATTGACTATTGTCTTAATGCGTTTGAGATAGTCGAAGAGAGATTTCGCCCCTTTGACAATGGTGCGAAGCTCTGAGCGAAGAGTTGCGGATTGTGCCAGAGAATGTACATTGAAGAAGTCATGAACTTCTTGCCAGATCTGCTAGGACTGCTTGCAGTTAACAACTGTAGGCAGAATGGCAGACGATAGGGAAAAAAGAAAGCAAGTAAATAGTGTTGAATCTTGTTTGATCCAAGTTGTGTAAAGAGGATTCTCAACATCCTTTTCACGATCAATGTCAGACAAAAAAACGAGGTGGGATTACTGGATTCACAAGAAACTTTTCCAGACTATGTTGTCGAACAACACCTTCAACATATTGTACCCATGAACGGAAATTTGTTTCATCAAGTTTGGTTGAAACAATATGTGAAAAGGAAGGCAAAGACGAAGTCTGAGCTTCTACCATAGTGGAAAGCAAAAGAAAAAAAGTAATAAGATCACAGATCGAGACTAGCTCTTGATAACATGTTAAGAACCAAGGGTTCTTTGAAGAAGAAAAATTGAGAAATTGAAGATACTGAATGTTCCTTCTATTATGATTAATTCACTGTTACAAACTTTGTTTATATACAAAGAGAAAACAGACAAACAGACAAGATCCTGGATATTCTGGGTCAACATAATCGACGGGTCACCTATCACGTATGGATAGCTAACATGACTAACTGTCCAGACGATAGAGTAATGCATTCGATTCAACTTGGCAGACGATGCTTCCATACAGACGATAGAATGCTAACTTATTCAGACGATACAGACGATAGATATCAAACGGTACTGCATTTCTCTAATAGGTAGGCACAATTGACCGAACTGCGTGAACAAAGATTTCCATATTTTTTCTATCTTATTTCTCCTAAGTTACTCTGTTCAATCCGGGTGTTCTTGCCAACAAGTAAATTGGTAGTTGGAAATTTTTGTGTGTTTGCGCTCATCAATGACAATAAGGACGATCCGGTGCTTCAAGTTCATATTTTCAGAGGTCGTTGAGCTATTATACCATAAAATAAAGATGTATCACTACTAAAAAGTGCCTTAAATTGACCATCACTGTAGTTAATGATCCTTAAATGTGCAATTCCAAATATCAGGTTTGAAGAATTTTGCTAAATGCGGGTGTATTTATGTATGAGGTGTGTGTACGTTGTTTGGTAAACTTTACAATCTACACTGTATTTATCAAAAACTCGTAGTAGGATTCTCTTTCCAAAAGCCTCTAAAAATTACTGTCTAAGAAGTCTCTAGATCTTTCTATCTAGGTCTCTCAAGGTGATGGTGAAAAGGAGAAGGAACTTTAAGTTGTGATTGTGACCTCGAGGGGCCCCCATGAAAAGGAAGCTGGGAGTTCCGCTGGAAAGATAAGAGAAGAAGAGGCCAGAATTCTAAATAAGATGGAGATGCTGGAAGAGAAGATAAGGGCTATACACGGCATAGAATCCTATGGGAGCCGGGATATGCAAGACTTTTGCTTGTTCCCTGACATGGAAATCCCGCCAAAATTCTAGGTGGCTGACTTTGAGAAGTTTGAAGGAAAGGCAGACCCTATAGTCCATCTCACCATGTATACACGAAGCATGGTTGTCTATCACCGAAATGAGCAGCTGATGATCCACTTCTTCCTGCATATTTTGACTGGTGGTGCATGAACTTGGTTCTTGCATCTTGATAAAGTTCAAACAAAAACCTAGCGTGGGTTGGCTGAGATGTTCGTGAAGCAGTACCAGTTTGTGACTAACGTCACTCCTAATAGGATTGAGCTGCAAAGAATGAAGAAGACAGAGTATGAGTCACTCAGAGAGTATGATAAAAGGTGGAGGGAGAAGGCTTCTCAGGTTCATCTTCCCTTGATGGAAAAAGAGATTGTTAGTCTATATATAAGAACTCTTCAAGGATCGTATTTCGACAAGCTGTTTGGTTGTGTCACAAACTGTTTTTCTGATGTGATCATTGCTGGTGAGCAGGTGGAAGATGCTATCACAGAAGGCAGGTTGAGTGGGGTAAATTCTCATTTGGATAAACAAAAAAAAGCCATTGTTTCACAAGAAGGAAACATATGTCCATCTTGTTGGAACCAGCCACTATCCATCTGAATCCCGTCAACCAGTTTACCAGCCTACACTATGTACCACCCCAACCTATCATTACCAATCCCATTCAAATAATCCCACTCCGCAAGTGAGTAACATTTCCTCTCCAAAACGCAAGTGTTCTCTTGTGTTTATGAGTAATGAAATACACTTTATAATAGTGTAGAAACCCTTTTTAGAAATTAGAAATTCGCACAAGTGATAAGAGAAAGCAATTAGAGGAGTTAAAAATCAGATTTTAACCAAAACTGCTCAGGGTAATCAATTACCACTTAAACATTTTCTCTCACAGTAATCTGTTAACTAAACTAGTAATCTGTTACCCAACTAGTTAAGATTTCCTTTGGAAAACACTATTTAAAAGCAAATTTCCTAAGGTTTCTAAGACTTTTATTTATGAAAGCAATTAAGTCTTATTAAACACAATTTTACCAAGATTTAGAGAGTAAAGGTAACCAAAAAACTTGAAAGTTCTTCCTAAGAAGTCCATGACCTAAAACACTATAATGCAATAAACTATTACACTCTTAATAATAAGAATAAGGTCTTCATTTCTTCATCAACGTTTGTGTTGTTTTTGAAGAATCAAAACCTCTTGCAATTGTAGGAGAGGATCATTCTTCACAAAAAGCAGACAAGGATGACATTGCGGCCTGACAAATCCTGAAGGTTCGCCTGATCAAGCCATCACCCACCGTTAGATCACTTGTCAGCAACATTGCTTGCACGGATGGCGATCACGTCGAGGCAGCCCACCTCCGAAGCCCAGCCCACTCCCCTCAACTCACCCCACTATAAATAAAGGATGCAGGTCCTCACATAAGGTAAGTTCTTTGATTCCCATTTTGTGTGAGTTCCCCAACTTGAACCACCACTGACTTGAGCGTCAGAGTGTCCTCGTAGGTATTACCGGAGGAGCTTGGCGGCCGGTCTGATTTCAGAACTTGAACTCCACCAACTCAGCACTCAAGCACTCCCATCTCAACTCGGCAAGCGGCACCCCCAGTCCTTCACCGTCCTCAGCCGAGTCGCAGGACTCGGATCAAGTTTGGGTTACTCCAAATCAGTGGCGCTGTCTGTGGGGACGATGAATTTACTCCTACACTACCATGCCAGTCGTCACCCGCAGCCAGACATACCGTTTGCAACTGACTCTGGAAGGATTGATTGAAACTTTAGACAACAGTCAACTCCCTCCACAACCTTCAAGCACCCAGATTCCGCTAAGACTTTCTCCCCATACATCCCATACACGAGGACCAGCGTGTCGTGACTGAGATCCCCTACAACCCATCCCAGATGTCCGAACTACACATGAACCAGGCAGCAACGGCAAAACCTTGGCTCAGGAGGGTATGAGCCAACAACAATTTACGAGGACCGCCGGACCCAGTGGATGCCCTCTACCGATTGGAAGGCTGACTTTGGTGCCACACTGAGATAGACGACCAGAGCTTTTGCGAAACACTGACGTCCCGACAACCGTCAGACGACTCTACCGGCCGAGGACCAGTCGCCCCCTGGCCGACCATGGTCCACTACCCGAAGAGATCATGACTTACCGCATTCCTCATGGCTACCGTTGAACCATCGACATCGAGCCTTTCCTAGGGGACTCAGAGCCCCAGGAGCATCTAGATACATTCCACAGTTTCATGCAGTTCTCGGGAGCTCCAGATCCTTTGATGTGTCGGGTCTTTCCCCTAACTTTGAGGAAGTCAGCTCAACGTTGGTACCGATCCTTACCAACCGACTCAATTAGGAGTTAGGAGGACCTCACCTTGCGCTTCATCCATCAATTCATTGCAAGCAAGGACATACCACAGACATCTCAGACACTGTCATGCATCAAACAAGGAAAGAACGAGACTCTGAGGAACTTCCTAACTCACTTTTATCGAGAAGGCAGCTTGGTGCCTAACTTGGACCCACAGGTCACGCTCCACATCCTACTCGTCGCCCTTTAGCCAGGACCAAAACAATTAATACACAGGGCATATGTGAAAAAAAACTTATAATTTTTTGCTAAAAACTAGTAAGGGGTCTTATATTTAGAGACAACAAAATTTTAAAAGACGGTATTATAAAAAGGGGCGGAGGGAAGATAATAAATCTAGGAATTCATTATAAGGAGGAAATGCTCAAAGAGACAGGAAATACCAAAATTCCTACTTTTATTGAAAAGAGACAAATTAAGGATTTAATTGGGTTAGGTATAATAATAAAAGGAAAATATTCTTGCTATATATGGATATTAAAATATATATGGTGATTAGCAAGGATACTTTAGATAGATTGCCACTTAATTTTTCTCTTGTAACCAAAAAAAAATTCCGCTTAATTAAGTTCTAACTAGTTTTTGACCCGTGCCATGCACAGGGGAGTTTAATTTAGATGAAACATATCAATTATAGATGTTTATAAACTGAAATAATAATTTACTTGGATGTTTTGGTACATAGATTTTCATATTTTAACTGAACAATAAAAGCATGGAGTAAATATTGATATATGAAAATAAAAACTTGAGAACCTTATTGATTACACTGACATGTATTACATAAGGATCCTTCTTATCAAAAAACCTACTTTAAAACATATAAAACATAAATGATTATATCTAAATTATTAAAGGGGTTTTAAAAAATTGATAATTTTAGAATATATTATATTGAATGATAATATAGAGGATAGAATAATTACAAATATCGAAAAAAAATTCCTCGCGTTTTGGAAAATATTATTTCTATGTTTAAATCTACTATAATTAAGGTTTTTTTTAATAAAGATAGAATTATAATTTTGAACTTGTATTTGATATTTGAAAATTTTAACTTCAGGATCAATAAGAAGGAAAGAAGAACAATTAAAAATAAGGATCATGACGTGGATAATTCAGAATACCTCGAAAATTACAAAAAATTCATTAATAAAAATATTCAAAATATCACATTATAATTAAAATGGTTTTGTTTCTATGATTTCTTTATAAAATTCGCATCTATTAAAATTACCGCCTCGTTATATGAGTAATTGATACTCCATCAATCTATCAACCATGAAGAAATTGTAAAAAAATATAATGACAATATTTTATATCGCTAAAGAAAAATTTTAAGAACATTTTTCAAAAAATACGAAGAATATTCATAACGAAAGCATAGCAAATAATCGAAAATAATGTTTGTTGTACAACCATGAAAATTTTAATATAGAGTCATCCCAAATTAAAAATTAAAGTTCCAAAAATCGCAGAAAATGCATTTCATCACGAATTACTTGTAGAAAACACTAATATGGATAACATATCGATCCTTCCTGTCTATCCCCCATTTGATCCAGCTTTCAGGAGTGCAGTTATTTTTCTTTACAAATTCAAGCCAACCACCTATCAGTGTGCACTCGTTGGGACTTTTGTCATTCCATATGCAGTCACAGTAAAACCTTCGTTTCTCTTTATCCCTTAGAATACAGAAAGGAGGTTTATGCGGTAGAATAGCATGGTTCACCAGAGCTACTGGCAAAACCTGCATTAATGAAGAATTCAGTTATAGATTAAAAGTAAAAGAATTATATAATATAGATTGAAACAAATTTAACTGTTGTGGAAAACTACAATTACAAATTCACATTTAATAACATAATTAAATTAAATAAAAATGATAGAAAAAATAATTACATAAAGAAAATTAGCATGCTTCACCTTCTGGTTCAGGTTAATGACAGATGATGAAAGTTTGCTTTCATAGTAAAAGACTGTATTGTTTTCACTGACATTGGGACCACTATCATATCCAGAGCTTACAAATTTGTCAGGGCTCCAACCAAAATGATAATTTTGTCCATTACTTAGAGAGGAAACATTTCGAAAATCCCTATCTTGAACCTTAATATGATACTCGTTTCCCCCCTAAATAAATCACTTTCAAGTAACCCCGTTTGTGCAATTGTAATGAGCCATTAGATCACGCAGGCCAGTTGAAAATGCTCCAGTATTTCCATAATTCTCAAGCTCTATGTGAAAAGAGTTTTTCTGGTCATCTTTAAAAATTGCAGTCTTAGAAACCCGCCTTCAAATTGTCTAAGCCACAAATCCCCAACCATTCCTAATTCCTACGAATGACAAATTCAAAAATATATAAGCTAATTTTATTTTGGGAAAAGACAAAAAAACTCAGTTAGAATAAAAAAGGGTCAAGGACAACATAAGGGCTGAAAGAATCCCCAATGCAGAAAGAATCAAGCCAAAAACAGCAAAAAAAACAACACAACTAAAATAAGAAAATGATGTTTTATAATAATAAAAAAAAAACCTTTATAAATATGACTTTTTCACTGAAGGTTTTTGTCCAATGTGATTGAAATTTTTAAAACATGAAGGTTTCTGCTATTCCTGATTGGGAGTTCTATATTAGGACACATACAGAAACAACCCCAATATAACAAAAATATTGGCGCAAATTAATGTAAACAGTACCATATTAGGAACCAATTCGACGTAAAATCCATGATACTGCTTGTCATCAATATTCGTTGGGTTGTGTCTGCGATTTGCTTCTGATCTATATAATTTACAGGAATTAAAATTCAGTACATAGAATAATGAATATAAAGAACAACGAATAAACAACGAATAAACAACATAAAAAAGAGAAACACAGATTTTCAAAACAATTTAAATTCAGTCCCTGCTATTTTCGAAACTAATGGTACAGTTTGAATTTTCCAATTACAAACTAAGTTACATTGGTTCTGACATAGTTTTTATACTCAATAGATATTAAAAAATGAGAAAGCATAAGCAAGACACTCTCTGGTGACTACCTACAAATTTCGAATATATAACTCAAACCATATCCATCATAACTATGATCTTAAAGCTAAATAATATATAACAGAAAAAAGAAAAAGAATAATTTTCAAATTCTGCATTTTTCAACGCTGCTGTTTTCGACAAAGGAATAGAAAACGTTACTTAAAAAATTAAAATTTTGTCTGTTTATTTTGTTAAAAAACATTACACTTTAAGTGGTTACTTAAATCAGTCTTAAATGATAAAAGAAATAAAAATAAAACAAATTGACACTTTCTTTTATTGATAAATGAAGGGTAACAACTAAAAGTCTAAAACTAAAAAATGTGCAAAGATAAATAATTTTAATATAACAAATATAGTAGTTAAAAATGAAAAGTTGGAATGAAAACCTTTGCCATGTTTACTAACAATAATATCCCTTCCTTTATCCATATTGTCAAAGTCACCAACAATTAATGTTGCAACCTCATCGACCGAAGGCACATTGTATGTTCTAGGGTCCTTACGTCTATTACGAAACAATCTGATATGAAAGTTTGTTGCAGAATCCATTTCAATAAAATCCCTAGCCTTATGAAACGACTGGACCAACTTATTTTCCTTATCAACCATTGCTGTCAGTTCACTAACCAAAGAAGGATCTAGTGACTGTTGGCCCTGACCAAGACTGAAAAATATAAAGGGTAATGAGCTTGAAGAGTTATTGAATACACTGAAAAAAATTGTAATATGTCGTTAGAAAACAAACATTACGCTTTTTTTTAATTACCTGAAGTGCTTTAAACTATTCCCAACCTCATTTTGAATGTCATATATGTATAGCTGTGCAAACTTAGGAGCAACACCCTTAGAAGGTACAAGACTGCCTATACAGTGGAAGTTTTGACCACTTAGAATAAACTGTGGAGGTCCATTTCCATCGTTTATTCCAGCCTCAACCTTACCACCGATAGATGTAAATGAAAATAAACTATTATATGCCCTAATGTTTTCCTTAAACTGTCTTGGACCTTGAATATTTGTTGGATAGAAAATTGAGCAATAATTGAGGGGTTTTTTTCAACATTGGAAGGTGAACTTTGCCTCTCATGCAACACAATGAAAATTCAGGATTCGTACTACGTCTTTCTTTTGCTACCCGCTCTTCATGCCACGTAATAGAATTGCAATAGGAGCAAGTACATGATGCGGCCCCCATAAACAGGATTTTTGGTGAATTGAGCAGAAGAAATATGGATACACTAATGAAGAATAAAGAGCAAGAATTTTTCGTACATCACTCATATTCACTTTCGAATATATTTATAAGGGGGTGAACAAGGAGAACAAAAATGAGAATGGGAAGAAAAGGAAGGCTTATTGGAAAATGAAGAAATATTAAAACTGGAAAATGAAAGGTCAGAACATTGAATGAAGGCAACATTGGGAAGATGGAACAATAAGAATAATGGAGGGAGGGAGAACCGAGAAGTGGAAAGGATGAGAGGGGAGGAAAATTGGAAAATGAAGAAATATTAAACCTAGAAAATGAAAGGCCAAAACATTGAATGAAGGCAACATTGAGAACTCGCAAATAGTTATTTTAGCCTTAATGACTATTGTTGTTTTCCTTTTTTTATAAAACACATGATAAGAAGGCAATCAAAACAACTTATGGAAAAATGAAATAAGAAGAGAGAGAGGATTGGGAATATAAACTTGATTAAATGCAATGTTTTGTATAAAAATCATGGTGAGAGACAATAAGAATGGAAGACTTCAGGAAGGAGGAATGAGAGTCCTGAGCATGCTACGTAGGATTCAAAAGCCTTAATAACCAATCAAAACAGTCCACGTCAGATGATAAGGGAACCTGGAATTTTCCATGATTGTATATATACTATGGATTCGAATATATGTTGATTAAAAAGTACCCCATATAACATAATTTTTTTAATAAATTAATAGCCGCTTATATTTCATTACGGATCAAAGAAAATATCAAAGAAAATCTAGAAATCCAAATAAAAAATAGGCAGACATTTTGTGATCGTTGGTGAGAGTGAGTGAGAAATTGATCGATGGAGTAATAAGACTCGTATATTCTTTTGGTACAATGAATCTGATTTTATTTTCATACTAAATCTTAATTGATCATTGCCTCAGAATTGTTCAAGATTAATTAGAAACCGTCCCTATATATAAATATAATTGACCATCACTATTCCTAGCGACCTATTAGTTTTCATCTTCATCTTCCCTTTCTTCTTTCACCCAAAAATTCTCACCAGTTGGAACAATGACACATTCTCAGAGCAAAGGCATTCACTTTTTCAAGGTTATTCTTGAAAGAACCCTTCAAACTGGAGAACTGGTAAACAAACAACCTATGAATTGATAATTGATTCTTGATTCTTGAGTTTCAAATTTGATTTGGATGTTCTGTTGTGACAGCAAGTGCCGAGAAGCTTTGTGAAGAGGCACTGGCAAGGAATATCAACCCCTGCTGTTTCTCTAAGGCTTCCAAACAGCACTGAATTCAAAGTTTATTGGCTGAAACGTGGTGATGGTGATGTTTACTTTCGCAACGGTTGGAAAGAATTTGCAGAACACGTGTCCTTGGAAGCGTCACAGTTTGTGGTGTTCCGATACGAAGGAAATTCCATCTTCAATGTGATTGTGTTGGGTAAAACCGCGTTGGAAATAGAGTACCCTGCCAAAGGTAACAGCACTCTTGAAGAACAAGAAGAAGAAGAAGAAGAATGTAAAGAGGTTCATGAAAGTGATTATTGTTTCAAAGAGGGTAAAAAGCGAAAACCTGCATCACCGTCATGTTCTCTAACTTCCAAGAAGATGAAAACCACTCCAAAAGTAGAAGAGCATGATGCAAGTTTTTACAATGCTAAGAATTGGAACGGTGGTTGGTTTTCTTTTTCCTCTTTCATTTTGTTCTGTTTTCTTTCTCTGTCTTTTTGTTGAAGCAAATTGATTACTGAATATCCATAGCAGCAAGTTGTGACAGAGAACTTAAGAAGAGAATTGAAGCTCTTGTGGAGAAAGTGAAGAATCATCACAGTGAGAGTCACACTTTCATATGTGCAATCCGAAATTCATACATTGAGAGGGATCTCCTGGTAATAAGATGTTTTATTTCATGCAATTCATTGTTTTTTATTTCATGATTACTGACCGTTTATTTCGAAACAAGTAAATTTTTTTCCTATTTTAAAATTCTTCTATAATTCATTTAAAAGTTGAAATTAATTATGAGGAAATGTTTCTTCTATTAACTTTTGAATGTTAGAATTAATTCTAAAGAAAAATAAACTAGCTTAAACATGCTATTTGACATTGAGAAGATGTGATTCTAAAAAAGCTAATAGGAGTAGCTTTCATGGGAAAAGAATGATGGGCCTTTAAAAAAATAATCACTTGTGTACTTTATCAACTTTTTGTATATGTTTTTTTGGGATAATTAATTATTTCTAGTAACTTTAAGAGTGAAGCAATCTTTACATTTGTAGATAAACATAAATTATGTTCTGACTTTTAAAAAATCTCTTAAAATAATATTAAAACTTTATTCAACTTTTTTATAAAAGAAAACCTTATTCAACTTTAAATCACTTTTTTTTGTTATCGGGAGGGCCAGTAGCCCAATAAATCACTTATTTTTAAATGCAAACAACGGTCCCAATTATGTAAGTGGGTTGGTTTATGTGTTAGGCATATCAATATACACTGGACAAGTTTAGAATTGCTTCAATTCAGCCACTTTGTTAGTGATTCATTTTAGGGAAAAAAAAAATTAGAAATCATAGTGATTTTATATATATATATATATATATATATATATATATATATATATATTCTTTTCGATATTGTGACTGTGATTGTATGTATGCATGTGTCAAAGTTATTTAAATCTCAATAATTTATTTTTTAAATGAATGATTCTTCACAAAATCTGAATTCTGTTACTGAGATTTTTTATTTCTTTGAAAATCTATAAATAAAACCAGAATATACCAAAGGACTTTGCTAGACAACATCTGCACAAGATGGAAGGTGAAATGGCTACCCTTTTTGTTGACAACAAGGACAGAACTTGGGATGTGGAATTAAAGATCTACGGTGTTCAATTAACATTTGCAAATGGTTGGAGGGATTTTTTGACTGGAAATAATTTGAATTTGGGTGATGTTTGTGCTTTTGTTCTAGACCACAACAACAACAACAAATCCAATAATGGAGTTTCATTCAAAGTTGTTGTTTATCCTCTCCAGAAGTACTCAAGCACTCTCCTCTTTCAAGGTAATTTATTTTCTTGTTATCTAATTAAGGATTCCTTGCCCCCCTAATTTAGGAGATTTAGATTAGATTAAGAAATTTAAAAAATAAAGGAATGGTATGTAGGAGAATTTTTTTTTTTTTGAAACAGGAGTGTAGGAGATTGAGTAAATTTATTAGATATTTTTTTTTCTATAAAAAATAGAATATTACAATTTTTGATAATTTTCCTTTTGTAAAATATAGAGTTAAAAAATTATTATTTTTATAAGCTACTTCTCATTTCTTCTCGTTTACTTTAAGTAAGAACAATACATATGCTCCTAAACATGCTGTATATAAGTTTTCTTGTTATTTTATAAAGAAAGCATCAATTGAAAAATATATTTTATTTAATATTTTAAGAAGTGAATATTTCTATATTTAGTAATGAGATACTTTAGAGTTATTTTTTATATAGTCATAATTCTTTATTCTTCTCTCCAAAATTTATAAACTTCCCTGCAATTAACATAACACATGTAGTCATGTAATATTACTTTTTTTCATTTTTTCAATCTTTACTAACTTTGATATTCTGAAATAACGTTTCTCCTTTTGCAATTTCCTCTTCATTCAATTCTAAAGGGCTTTCTCAAAGGCCTTCTTCATCCCTCAAAGCCCCTAAAACTCGGAAAGTTGAAAGCAAATATACGTCAGAGGATGGATTCAACATTCACATCAAAATTCCAATGAGCACTGTGGTATGATCAATTAACTCATATAGAATTCTGTTCAGATGTAGGATACCTATTCAGAAGTTTTCGCAACTTTATATATGATTGAATATTTGATAAGCCATTCATGAATTAACTAACCAAGTTTTTGTTGTTGCAGAGCATACCAATTAGCTACATGAGGAAATTTGTTTCAAAAAAAGACCATGGAAAAAATGCGACCTTGCGAGTTGGGAACAACAAATGGACTGTGAAAGTTCTGTATTATGAACATAATTTCTCTTCAAGATTTTCTCATGGTTGGACTGAATTTGTGAAGGGTTGTAACTTGAAAGATGGTGATGTTTGTCACTTTAAGATGATAGATGTGAAAAATCTTGAGCTTCAGGTTACTATAAATTAGAGCAACCAAAAACATAAAAATAGAGGAGTGTGTCACTATCATGGTGTCATTTTGACCTTTATTTTTTTCCATGTCAGCAGTACTGTTTAAGTGACAATTGGTTTTTGCATGGTCTTGTGAAGAAGTTGCAGGAATTATTACGATTTTATATTCACATTTTGATTTAATGCTTTGTTAGTTAGTCCATAGTCATGTGTGACGAAAAAGAATAGGAGGAATTGATTTTGAGTTGAAAAAGTGTAGTAACTTGTGTCATGCATGAGCTTACAAATGTTTTATTTTATTGCTCCTCCCTTCCTTAATGTGTCATTTTAAAAGCTTGGCAAAACTATTAAGGAATAATATTAATTTTCTTGTTTTTTATAGAAATTACTTCTTTTTTAGAGAACAAAACGTTTATTGATCAAAAGATGAGAACAAACCACAAAACCAACATAGACAAGACAAAACAGCCCACCCCTAGAGTACATAGAGAAAGAAGAGTTAGAAAACAAAAAGAAGGCTCCCAACACCAACAGGAAAACCAAAACGCCCACCTAATATAAGTTACTTCTTAACATCCTAATCCATAGTATATACAATCAGGGAAAATTTTAGGTCCCTTATCATCTGACGTGGATTGTTTTGATTGGTTTTGAAGGCTTTTAAATCCTACGTGGCATACTCAGGACTCTCATTCCTCCTTCCTGATGTCTTCCATTCTTATTGTCTCTCACCATGGTTTTCATACAAAACATTGCATTTAATCAAGTTTATATTCCCAATCATCTCTCTTCTTTTTTCATTTTTCCATAAGTTGTTTTGATTGTTTTCTTATCATGTGTTTAATGGAAAAAAGGATGACAATAATAGTCATTAAGGCTAAAATGACTATTTGCGAGTTCCCAATGTTGCCTTCATTCAATGTTTTGGCCTTTCATTCTCCAGTTTTAATATTTCTTCATTTTCCAATTTTCCTCCTCTATCATCCTTTCCACTTCTCGATTCTCCCTCCCTCCATTATTGTTATTGTTCTATCTTCCCAATGTTGCCTTCATTCAATGCTCTGGCCTTTCATTTTCATGTTTTAATATTTCTTCATTTTCCAATTTTCCTCCCCTCTCATCCTTTCCACTTCTCGGTTCTCCCTTCCTCCATTATTATTATTGTTCCATCTTCCCAAAATCCCAATAAGCCTTCCCCCTCATCCCTTTCTTCCCATTCCCATTTTTGTTCTCCCAACCTTCCTTATTCATCCCCGTATAAATATATTCGAAAGTGAATAAGAGTTATGTACGGAAAATTCTTGGTCTTTATTCACCATGAATCCTGTTTATAGCTATCTTTCCCAAATTAACCCAACAAATGATGAATGGACAATAATTGCCCGTGTTGTTAGGTATTGGTATGGAGCTATTGTGGACAAGTCGAATCTTCCATTTTCCTACAATCTTTATCTCATGGATAACAAGGTAAATCTTAATTTGCTTATGTGTTCAGCTTTCAAATCTCTTCCCCGAGTAATTTTTGACTCCAAACATCTGCTCTTTATGTTGTGTTTGCATACAGGGTGATAAGATTCATGCCTTTGCGAGGAAGACGATTGTGTACCGCTTTGACCGGATTATCACTGAAGGAAATGTATATTCCTTTCATAATTTCGGTGTAGGACATAGCTCTGGTGATTTCAGACCATCTCATCATCAATACAAGATAAATTTAAAATTTGACACTAGAGTCATTCCGGTTAGCCATGAGAGAGTTCCCCGCAACTTACTCAGGTTTCATGATTTTGCTGACATTTTCAATCCTTCTTTTGATCATAACATTTTGGTTGGTAAGTATTTTCTGTTGATTCTTTAATTCATCATTGTCTATATTCTTTGAATTTGCGATAAATATTTTTCTTTGTACAGAGAAAAGTGTTTGAAAGACGACAGTTTCCAATGAGTTTGTGCTTCACAATGACTATTAATAAAAGCCAAGGCAAGTCATTGTCTCATGTTGGGTTGTTCCTTCCTCGACCTGTTTTCACACATGGCCAATTATATGTAGCTCTTTCAAGGGTAAGGTCAAGGAAATGTCTCAAAATATTAATTCTAGATGAGGACAACAAGGTGTCAACCACAACAAAAAGTGTAGTCTATGAAGAAGTGTTTGACAATATTTAAGCTCATTTTCACTCATGGCCATTTTTATCAATGATTATTTTACACATTTTTTCTTCATTCCCAAGATTTATTATTAATAACCTGCTGTTAACTATTCAATTTTGATGCACCCATGATTCTTTCCCTTTCATCTTCCTATACCAATTTTCCATTAGCTGTTAACTATTCAAGTTTCTGCATTCAATGCACCGAAATTAACATAATAATTATCAAGCTAATGAGTGTATGGAAAAAATAAAAGTTAGGCGATATTATAGGGAAATGGAGAAATTATTGGTAACCCAAAATTGTTGTCGGGGGCGAAATTTATTCATTTAATCTTCCCCTTTAAATAATGAAATTGTAAATTCAAACTTCTTGGAAACAACTAATAGAAATTAATAAATATATAAAAAATTAATATATAATTACCAATAATGAAGGTTCATGATTCTTATCCTTGAGAATATGCAGTATTTAATTTCTGGCTTATTGGGTAGAATTATTGATAACCTAACTCTTTTGAAAACCAAATTTAGTATATCCATATAAAGAGTAGTGTGAAAACCAAAATTCATTCCCAAGATTTATAATTAAATTCTTACTATAATAGGTAATCATAATATTTTTTTTGAAAGGATAGGTAATCATAATTGAAATTAAAAAATGTAAATTTGGAAGATATATATTTAAATTCGTCATTCAATGCAAAAAAAAAAAAATCCGTGCCATTCAATTAAGATAGTGGAATGATTTTTCATAATAGCACCATTCAATTATAACATGTAGTCATAATTAATATAATTAAATTTTTATATGCATTTTTTAGAAAAAAGGAAAACAATAATAGTGATTTAAACTCGCCATTTATTAAAAATAAATAAAAACTTATTTTCTCATCCACCAGAAATTAAATACCCTTAAATTTTTTGAAACTACTTCTCAAATAATTTTTTTTATATTAAATTAAAATATATTATATGTATTTAAATACAACAAACTATTGATCTATTTTTTATTATATACTCCTATTTTAATTTTTAATTTCTTTTCTATATTTCCGGAAATCTATTATCCCTACTATATTTAATTAATTATCAGTTAAATCAAAAAAATTATTCAATTACATTTAATTTATTTGACGTTAATTATATGTAAGATTTACAATAATTTAAAAAACTAAACTAAACAATGAGAAGTAAAAAGTGACGTTTGATTATTTTAAAACTGAAAGTAATGGCTTTTTTTTTTTAAACTGAAAGTAATGAGGGGGTGTTTGGAAAAACTAAAACAAATTGGAAACGAGAATTAATTGATAGAATTAGTTATTGTGAAAACCAAGAAGGCAATAATGAAAATAGTGTTACAACCATGCAGATACTAGACTATTTATTCTGAAAAAAATTGTGTCAATCTCGAAGCATTGATGGGATACGGCGCATTCAATGAGGAGAGGAGAATAAAAAAACGGCTGAATGAATCTAGGAAGATGAAAAAAGAAAAAACAATCATGGGTGAGAGAAACGAAGTATTTAAAGCTTAGTGGGGAGTGAAACTGGTATGGGAAGATGGAAAAGAACTAATAAATTCCATCTATTAGAATTGGAAATGTCTACATAATTTAATGCATGGGTATTCCAATGAAGGCTTTGGGAGAGAGAGAAAGAGTCAGATGAATGAAAGAAGAATGGAAGAATAAGGCCTTTCAACTACCACACTCTCCCTTGTAAAAGAAAGGTTTGATAAGTTTTCCATGCATTCAGATATATATATATATATATATATATATATATATATATATATAGCAAACCATTGATTCCAATTGCATAAACTATATTTCGACTTAATATCTCTATCATCATCATGTTTAGCTTTTCTAATATTATGGATGATGATCCAGACTATACAGCAATGATAACAAAAGAAAGGTTAGTTTCACTTTTCGAAAATGATTTTTATTTTGTTCGTTCAATTGATAGCTAACAATAATAGCACATTTGTGTTTAGAAGTGTCACAATAAGTCGATAAAATTGGAATCAATGTAGTTAAATATTAAGTAAATGGAACAAAACCATACTGGCAGCGACAAGTAAACGAATTTTTTTTTCCATTATAATGAACCAAATTGACATTCATATTGATATTTTTTACTTTTGATTTCATTTATTACTATAATTAGTAAATTTCATATTTGCATTAGTTAAGGATTTTCTTATTCTTCCATTAATTGCCTTCGGTTTTTCATTCCAACTTTTCATTTTTAACTACTATATTTGTTATATTAAAATTATTTATCTTTGAACCTTTTCTAGTTTTAAACTTTTAGTTATTACCCTTCATTTATCAATAAAAGAAAGTGACAAAATAAACAGACAAAATTTTAATTTTTTAAGTAACGTTTTTTATTTCGAAAACAGCAGCGTTGAAAAATGCAGAATTTGAAAATTATTCTTTTTCTTTTTTTTTTGTTATATATTATTTAGCTTTAAGATCATAGTTATGATGGATATAGTTTCAGTTATATATGTGAAATTTGTAGGTAGTCACCAGAGAGTTTCTTGCTTATGCTTTCTCATTTTTTAATATCTATTGAGCATAAAAACTAAGTCAGAATCAATGTAACTTAGTCTGTAATTGGAAAATTCAAACTGTACCATTAGTTTCGAAAATAGCATGGATTGAATTTAAATTGTTTTAAAAATCAGTATTTCTCTTTTTTCTGTTGTTTATTCGTTGTTCTTTATATTCATTATTCTATGTACTAAATTTTAAATCCTGTAAATTATATAGATCAGAAGAAAATCTCAGGCACAACCCAACGGATATTGATGACAAGTTGTATCGTGGATTTTACGTCGAATTGGTTCCTAATATGGTACTGTTTACATTAATTTGCGCCAATATTTTTGTTATATTGGGGTTGTTTCTATGTCTGTCCTAATATGGAACTCCCAATCAGGAATAGCAGAAACCTTCATGTTTTCAAAATTTTAATCACATTGGACAAAAATTCAAAATTTTAATCACATTGGACAAAAACCTTCAGTGAAAAAGTCATATTTTTGAATTTGTCATTCGTATGAATTAGGAATGGTTGGGGATTTGTGACTTAGACAATTTGAAGAGCGGGTTTCTAAGACTGCAATTTTTAAAGATGATCAGAAAAACTCTTTTCACATAGATCTTGAGCATTATGGAAATACTGGAGCATTTACAACTGGCCTGCGTGATCTAATGGCTCATTACAATCTGCACAAAGGGGGGTTACTTGAAAGTGATTTATTTAGGGGGGAATGAATATCATATTAAGGTTCAAGATAGGGATTTTCGAAATGCTTCCTCTCTGAGTAATGGACAAAATTATCATTTTGGATGGAGCCCTGACAAATTTGTAAGCTCTGGATATAATAGTGGTCCTGATGTCAGTAAAAACAATACAGTCTTTTACTATGAAAGCAAACTTTCATCATCAGTCCTTAACCTGAACAAGAAGGTAAAGCATGTTAATTTTCTTTATGTAATATTTTTTCTATCATTTTTATTTAATTAAATTACGTTATTAAATGTGAATTTGTAATTATAGTTTTCCACAACAGTTAAATTTATTTCAATCTATATTATATAATTCTTTTAATTTTGATATATAACTGAGTTCTTCATTAATGCAGGTTTTGCCAATAGCTCTGGTGAAGCATGCTATTTGACCGTATAAACCTCCTTTCTGTATTCTAAGGGATACAGAGAAACGAAGGTTTTACTGTGACTGCATATGGAATGACAAAAGACCCAACGAGTGCACACTGACAGGTGGTTGGCTTGAATTTGTAAAGAAAAAACAATTGCACTCCTGAAAGCTGGATCAAATGGGGGATGGACAGGAAGGATCGATTTGTTATCCATATTAGTGTTTTCTACAAGTAATTCGTGATTTAATGTCTTTTCTGAGATTTTTGGAACTTTAATTTTTAATTTAGGATGACTCTATGTTAAGTTTTTCATGGTTGAATAACAAACACTATTTTCGATTATTTGCTATGCTTTCGTTATGAATATTCTTCGTATTGTTGGAAAAATGTTGTTAAAATTTTTCGTTAGCGATATAGAATATTGTCATTATATTTTTTTATAATTTATTCATGGTTGATGGATTGATGGAGTATCAATTACTCATATAACAATGCGGTAATTTTAATAGATAGACGCGCACTTTATAAAAAATCATAGAAAAAAAAACCGTTTTAATTATGATGGGATGTTTTGAATAATTTTATTAATGAATTTTTTGTAATTTCCGAGGTATTCCGAATTATCCACGTCATGATCCTTACTTTTAATTGTTTTGCTTTCCTTCTTATTGGTCCTGAAGTTAAAATTTTCAAATATCAAATACAAGTTCAAAATTATAATTCTCTCTTCATTAAAATAAACCTTAATTATAGTAGATTTCAACATAGAAATAATATTTTTCATAACGCGATATTTTTTTTCTTCTATATTTGTAAGTATTTTATCCTCTATAAAATCATTCAATATAATATATTCTAAAATTATCGATTTTTAAAACCCCCATTAATAATTTAGGTATAATCATTTATGTTTTATATGTTTTAAAGTAGGTTTTTTTATCTCAGTTTTTTTATTAGTATACATTTAAATAATATTTAACGTCGAATTAAACCTCCAATTAAAATAATTTTTATTAGTCCTTTTTCTAATACGTGTTTTTATTTAGGAAGTTTTTCATATTTCAAAAACACAATCAAATGGAGTTTGACACTAGGCCTTCCAGATCTTTCATTGTAGAATTGGTACCTAACAAGGTATATATAATGTTCTATTGTTTTGCTGTTGTCTTATTCTATAACTTCGCAATTATAATGTTTAGAAAAAACTCTCAATTTTCTTATGCTTTACAAGGGTGTGCCCTAGTTTCGTGCTATTGGCACCAAGAATTTCAAAAATGTGTTACAGAGACCGTTGTTTTGAAAGACGACAAAAAAAAAAAAACACGTTCCACATTATGTTGGAAGATTGTGGCCCTGTATTTGAATTTACAGATGGAATAGAAGGACTTATAGTTCATTACGGCCTTCAACGTGAAGGAGGATGGCTCGAGGTGTGTTATTTAGGGGGCTGCGAGTTTCATATTAAAGTTAAAGACAGAGATTTTAGATCAGTCTCTACTGAACGTGAAGGAAAGAATTTTATTTCGGATGGATGCCAACGCAAGTTGTAGAAACTTACTATGACAGTGGACCTGACAACGAAGAAGAAAATACAATGTTTTACTACGAAAGTCAGCTTTCACCATCGCACATCATTACGAACAGAATGGTGGGTTATTTCTACTTAATCATGTTATTTTATATTACTTAGTTGTTATTAACCATTTTTTAAAGAGCTATGATTGTTTTTAATATTTATGCCTTAATCCAGACTTTTCCAGTAGCGTTGGTGAAGCATGCATTGCTTCCGGATAAACCTTCATTTTGTGTATTAAGAGATGCAAGTAAGTGGAGGTTTTATTGTGAATGTTCCTGGAACAACAAAAAACAATCAAAGTGTATCATGACAATTGGTTGGATAGACTTCATCAAAGAAAATAGATGCAAAGATCAAAGCTGGATCAAGTGGGGAATTGGTAAGAAGGATCCTTATGTAATACATGTCAGTGTAATCAATAAGTGAAAAATGGTTCTCAAGTTTTTATTTTCATATATCAATATTTACCCCATGCTTTTATTGTTCAGTTAAAATATGAAAATCTATGTACCAAAACATCCAAGTAAATTATTATTTCGGTTTATAAACATCTATAATTGATATGTTTCATCTAAATTAAACTCCCCCGTGCATGACACGGGTCAAAAACTAGTATATCATTTATATCTCTTAAGGAAAATAATGTTTATTACGAAGGATTGCTTTACGAAACTGACGAATGAGCATACTCCTGATAACAACACGTGAGAGAGTGTTCCATACCATATAAGTTATAACTCTTCTCGACTTCTTAATTCTGACTCTTCATTTTTTCAATCACCATTAAGTTAATGATACAATTGGTAAAACATAATCAATGTTCTCTTGAAATTATAAAAGTGACAGATATATAGAAAAAAAAACATTAAAATAGTGACAGATATATAACAACACAGAGAGAGTAATTAATAGGTAATAATTAAAGCAATGTGAAGTATTTGTACACATTATTTCAAATAATTTTTTTTTACACCAAACGTTATGCAAATATTTTTAAGGTGCTATGTTTAAAAGTTTGTCGATTTAATTTAAATACTATTCGCATAAACACTTGCTTAGTATAAGTAACCACACATGCTATTTGTTTTAAAAAAATCATACATGTTATTATAAGATGATAGATGTGAAATCTTTCATTGGTGTAAGTTTTCTTGCTTTTAGGAGTAAGTTTTCTTGCTTTCAGGAAATCACAAGCAGCCCTAAGAGACACATTATTAGCGCTCCTAGGGTTAGGATGAGTGGCGCGCCTAGGGATTAATGACGCCAGAAACGTGGTGGTGGATCGCACGGAAACCCTTACGTTGATATATTTCATGGATTACTTAGGGTTGTGTAACGCCCCAATTTTGGGTCAGGGCATAGTAATTTAACGGAAACTTTATAAAACCTCTCTCAAAAACTCAGTCTTTAAAACAGAACGTCAACACTAATAAATATGATATAATATTACCCCATACTTATAATAAGTAAAAATAGCGTATAGTCAAAATAATTCTTAAGTCTTGCACCACACGTGCCCCCAAAAACATTAAAAGTACGAATAACAGCGAAAGATAAATCTTCAACTCTTCATCATTTGATCATCCAAGTCTTCTAGTTATTCCAATATCTCCTTAAGCTTTGCAACACAATCATTTGTCACGTGAATCATCATTCTGAACATCTATAGCGTTAAGGGCCCAAACAACAAACAAACCAAACAGAAAAAGTTATCTCTTTAAACACAGCAAGAGTAATAACAACAACAATTATAAAGAACAAAAACAGAAACAACAATGACAACAGTTTATAATAATCATGTAAACCCAATTACAACACAAGAGATCATGCTTGTTATTCCTCAATAACTACATGCTTAACTATGAACAGAATTCACCAACCAAGGCAGGACGGTCACATGGGACAAACTACCACCACACCGCCCTCAAGGTAGATCACATGGGAAAAAGTGCCATCACATCACCTTAGGAAGATCACACGGGACAATGTTTCGTCACATCAACCTTTCAAAAATCCTACAAGATGCATATGCTATGACAATAACAATAATAATTAAGTATATTAGCATGAGTATGCATGATTCAATTCAGTTCAATAACCAACAATCAACATGTTATAGTTACATTCAAATAATAGGTTTCAGCCCTAGTAACATAATCCAAACAGTACACAATCAACAAGTAATATTCAATAATCCAATGAAAAATCAACCACAATCAACAATAGACTCGATCCTTCTAAAATCGAGTTACCCTTACCGTCGTACGTAGGATCGCATAAGCTTCGAGTCCAACCTTGCAAGAAAACACACAAGCAACAATCAACCAACCATTGAAGGAAGAAATCCAACCCCAAAAGTATTTGAAACAAAACAGCAATCCAAGCTTAACAGGGGCTCCACACATGTGCGTGAGAAAGCCAGCGCACATGCGCTGGCTCCCTATCCAAAGAGCCAAAATTTTAGTTTTTCACAGAAAACTCAGAAGGAGGTTTTTATCATAAATTTTCGTAGACAAGGCTTCCCAACCCAAAACAAACATAGATTTTCCATAACAAAAGACATAGTTTTCCCAAAGGCTACAGGTTCCATAAACAAATTTTTCCTTGAACAAAAGATACTTAGGTTATGAAAGGTTGTTTAACATAGAGTAATCAGCCCAGAACTTTTATGAACAAGATTGCACGAGAAGAACTTAAGAGAAACCAACCTTGTGTCTTTGTTCGATCAAGGAGAAGAGAAAATGGTGCTTGTACGTCCAGAATGATAGTGCAAGAAACACACAAGAAAGGGGCGGGTTTGAATTGTGTGTGTCATTTTTGAAAACTTCTTTCATAATATACATTAATTATTAGTTTTTCAAAGAGTGTTATAGATTATGTGTGTATGCATGCATGCAGCGGAAAATTAACATAAAGTAGAAAAGTAAAGCACACACAATATTTATCCTGGTTCACCCCCATAATCGTCAGGGCTACATCCAGTCCTTGGCTTCACCAAGATTTTCCACTAATTCATCAAATAGTACAAGTATTATCAGGGACTTCTCCCAGTATTGGAAGGACTTCTCCTATCAAGTATTATACAGGACTTCTCCTAGTATTATCAGGACTTCTCCTTTCAATTATTCTCCAGGACTTCTCCTCATTAGTATTCTATAGGACTACTCCTGATTCCCTTTACAAATTGGGTTTGTTTTTCTACAGGGATTCTCTTCAATAAGAGTGAGTAGAAGAAATGAAGCTTGGGTTACAGAGAGGATAGGAATTTAAGGTTCTCTGTTTGTGTTGTGTGAGTCGCTTAAGATAAGAGTAACACTCTATAAGTTCTTCACACAAGTGGACGACATAACTCAGGTAAATTTTGGCTTGAAGCTTTCTGAGTTTGAACCAATTGAAGTTGGTTCTCTTGGGCGAACTTGGTTGAGATATGCAATGGATTGAATTCAAGTCGCCAAGTTGTTCTGGAATCTGAATTCTCTATTTATATCTTCAGTTGAAAATCTTCATTGATCTTTGATAGAAAGAGAGAAAATAGATCTGTTAGTGATCCTGCTTCCTTGTGAGTAACGGCTAATTCTGTAATCCTGGAGCAGCATTAAATGTGTTCTATCAAGAATTAATTGCTTGGGTTGACATCGTCTGGCTCGGCGCTGTGTCTAGCTCTGGGTTTTTGTTTGAACATGGTATCCCAGTGCGTGCCAGCTAAGAATCATTAAATGCTCTGAACAGAAGATTTGAATTTTGAATTTGGAGGGAATACGATGTTCAGAAATTTTAGTCGTTGACTCCGCGAAGTCAGCTTGATTTGAGGAAAAACAGAAAGGCAGAGGAACCAAGGAATAATATATTGATTATGTCCTTTCCTTCTTTCTGCAATCAGCAGTGCCCCATTTAATGTGCAGACGAGGTAGATGATTCTTGATCCAAAAAATAATTATTCTAGATGAACTCTTCAGAGCTTAGTTGAATAATATCTTTAATGCTTCTGTTGAACTGATAACCTTATGACGCACACTTTCTGGCATTTATGACTTTTGAGCACTTTGATGCTTTGAGCAGACAAAATCCTCATTATGATTTGGCAGACGCAGTCTTTATAGAATTTTCAGAATTATGTCACTAAGTGAGTTGCACAGGCAGACAGACTTTCTTATCTCAACCTTTCTTGAAGATTAGAGTATTCTTGATTTGTAGATGACTGGGCGCTTCCTTTTGTTCTGCGGATGTTGAAATTCTCCATTTGAATAAGTTGTCACACAACTGCTTTGTATGGTGCTAGAGAAACTTCAATGCTGAGAATGTTTCTTCATGATTTGTTTCCATACTCATTCAGCTTTTGGCAAAACAGTCTTCCTGTTGATCACTGTTTATTCAAGCGCCGAACTGTTTCAACTTTATCAAGTGAGTTTTGGCCTTGAGAGTGCATAGCTGATTGAATACCTTCCAAAAGATGTTTGCGGCGTGTAGGCAATGCTTGGTCTTCCGTGACTCACCGGACTGTCTTTGCTTGACTGTTTTCTTTGTATATTTTGACAGCTTTTCCTCGAAGGTGTATGCAGTTATTCTTCAGTGAGGACCGGACGGTTCCCTCTTGCAGGACTATTTTTCTTGATAGCATCTTGTGATTCATTCAGTTCTTCAAGTAGATAGATATTCCTGGATATGAGAAATTTCAACGTGTTAGGAATTCTATCTCTAATGATATTAAACCTTAACGAAATTGTTAATTATCAAAACATAATAATTCATTTAATCGTTTGAATCTAACACAGAACTCAAGAAGGAATCTTCTAACGTATCGGAGGAAGGGTTGGAAGAACTCTGTGATAGAACCCTTGAAAAAAGAAGGAAAGAGATGGAACAGGATTATAATTGATTTCAGAAACATGGTTTAAACCTTAAACCCTTCATGAATTCAGAACTAGAATTTTTGCTCACATTGAACTCTTGGAAAGGAAGGAACAGAACGTTTTGATCTTCAAAGAAGAAGAAAAGGAGGAACAGCCAGTAGCAGCAAAGAGAAAGAGGAAAGGAATTGCACTATTGATGACTATGAGTTGTTGCTTAATGATAGATGAAAAGAACTCAGCTCTCTCTCTCCCTCTTAAAGCTGGTCGAAACCTAATACTAAGGGATAAATTAATTTAGTTTTTCTTCCTTATCTTTAACTAATGTTTCTATCATATTTATTTAAAAACAAACCCTAACAACCCATTGTTTTCTCTAACAAAATAGAAACATGTTTCTGTAAAAAAACAGAGCATGCCTGAGATATGCTCCAAAAGATATTTTCATTTCAATTTTTCTTTATCTTAACTAAAACAGAATCTATACGATATAAGAGGAATAAACAAAAAGAAATAAAAGGGATAGAGAAAAGATAGATTCTTTGTTCTGGAACGTTCCCAACGATAAGGTAAAACAGAGAGCAAACAATGTTCACATGCAACTACATATGAAGGCCGTGGAGAGTCATTCGAAGTACTTAGGCTTGCCTACTTTTGTTGGTCGATCGAAGCAACAGGTTTTTATCTTTGTCCAAGAGAGGGTGTGGAAGAAGTTGAAAGGTTGGAAGGAAAATGCTCTTTCTCTGAGGAAGGAAAGTTCTTATTAAATCAATTGCCCAAGCCATTCCAACCTATATTATGAGTTGCTTCTCTTTACCGCTCAGCCTATGTCAGCACATTGAGAGTATAATAAGTATATTCTGGTGGGGGGGTGGCAAGCAGGGAGAGCGAAAGATTCATTGGGTAAATTGTAATTCACTTTGTCAACTGAAGAAGGATGGAGGAATGGGGTTTAGGAGTTTCAAAGATTTTAATGATGCCCTTCTTGCAAAGCAAGGGTTCACTGATGACTAGGTGTCTCAAGGCTAGATATTTTCCCCCGTTCTCACTTTATTCATTCGGTGGAGGGTCATATGCACCAAGCTAGTTGGGTGGTAAAGAAGGGATCTTTTTGGATACTCCTAGGGATCTTTATATCCCTCGCCGGTTATAAAGCTGAACGTGGATGCTTCTGGCTGTAGTGGCCCGTGACCATGTGGGAGCTTTGTAGCGGCAGCAACGAAGGCCTTAGCAGTGCAGCTTGGACCTGAATTTGCTGAGGCAGAGGCCATCAAGTTAAGTTTGGGCTGTTTTTTGCTCTCCAACAGGGCTATCATGCTATCATCTTGGAATCATTTTGTTGAAGAAGGAGATGAGGTCTTATATTGGTACTATTCTCCATCAGATTAGCTCTCTCGCATTGAATTTTCGTTTTGTTTCTTTTGTTCATGCTTTTTGCATTCAACATTGTGTTTGCTCGGATCTTGCATCCGCTTCTATTTAATGTCAAGTTGAAGTTCCCGTCAAAAAAAAAAAGGCTTACTTTCATCCTTAAGTATCACTGATTAAAATTTAAAGGTTCCATAGATGATGAGAAACTCAGAAAGATGAGATGAAGCGTAACGAATGAAACGGGCACAGAAAATTGAAAAATGCAATTATGACGAATTAAAATAGAATTGAAGAGAAAAAAAGGTAACATAATGTAATACATTAATGCTGTGGAACGTTAACAACAGATAGGCAAAGAAAACGGCAGAATTGATGCCGGCAGTGAATGACAAATAAAGAAGTAAATAATATTTATTTCATTAATTGTATTAGTAAGAAATAGAGTCATTCACGCTCGTTCTGTTTTATTCTCTGAAACAGTGAATAGACATATAAATATGATATGAAATCTCTCAGATACATGTTTGCTTTCATCGTATAACAAACAATGTCGTCTTCTCAAAGACCCAGTAGTCATCAGAGTCATAAGGTTCGGTTTTTCAAGGTTATTCTTGAACGCACCCTTCGAGATGGACAGCTGGTATGTGCTCAATTATTTCCTTCTATTTATTTATTTATTTACACTGTTGTTTAATTTCTACACAACATGAACCACAAAGTTAAAATGGGAGAGAAAAGGCTCAAGAGATTAAATATTCATAGGGTCCTGCTTATTTAGGTTGTGTTTGTTTCATATTAAAATTCAAATAAAATGATTTTGCTTTCTAAAAAAGTGAATAAATTTTTTGAGATTTACAAGACAAGAATAAGATTGTGTTTGTTTCATATTGAAAAATAATGAAATTTAGCTTTTTATAAAAGAGATTAATTTTTAGAGATGTTAGAGAAAAACATAAACTGGTTTATGTTCTTTACGTACACTGATGAAAATTATTTTTTAAATGATCATGTATTACAGGCATAATTGCTTACAAGTTTTTTTATTTTCACAGATGGTTCCTAGGAGTTTTGTGAAGAAATATGGGAAAGAGTTACCAAACCCAGTAATCCTCAGGGTCCCACATGGTCGAAAATGGAAAGTCTCATGGGTTAAATGTGAAAACGATATTTGGTTTAAGAAAGGCTGGGAAAGATTTGCACAACACTATTCCCTGAGTCATGGGCAATTTTTAGTTTTTACATATGAAAAAGGAGTCTCTGATTTTCTTCAAGTCATGATATTTGATAAGAGTGCTTCAGAAATAGACTATTGGAGTAAGAGATGTGAAGAAGATGCTGAAAAGAGCAATAATGAACATTGTGAAGATGATGCTGAAAAGAGTAGTGATGTTGAGATTTTGGATGATAATGATGATGATGATGATGATGATGATGATGAGATCAGTGAAGAAGGGTTGAGATCTCGTAAAAAAAGAATGAAAACCAATGATGGTTTGTCTGAAAGGAGAAGAAAGCGTGAGAAGACAAAAATCAATATGGGTTTGGAATTATTTATTTATTTGGATTATCGAGGATCATAATAATGTTGAATTGGTGCTTAATTGATTTTGAATTAGTAATATGCTGAAATAGTGTTTACTGAATTTGCAGGAACTAGTGCAGGTAGGAGTTGCACAAAAAATTCTGAAGCTATTGAGGCACTAAAAGTTGGTATAAGGAGAGCTTTAGAGAAAGCCAACGAATACGATTCCCATAAGCCCTTTTTCATTCGCCAATTGTTTCCTTCTTACCTCCAAAATATCTTGGTATCTCCTTTTATCTGATGCTCCTTATTATTTGTACATTTTCCAATCACTTATATTTTCTTTTCAGATAATTTATTTACTTTTTAAGAAATTGAGTACAGAAAATAATAGCCTTGAGTTTGTTTTAGTCGAAACTATTTTTAAAATTTTATTATTATCATATATATATATATATATATATATATATATATATTATATTATAGGAAGACATATTTTCAGTTTCTTTTTATCTTTTTTTTTTCATCATTTCATTATTCAAATCTACGACTTTTTCACCTCTTATTTTTTGTCAATTAAAAATTGATCACACATTAAAATTTCCTTATAAATTGATTTTAACTTCTTTTTTTGAAAATAAATTGATTTTAACTTAAATAGTACTATATGGTAAATAACATATATACTAAATATTATCTTTTATAATATTAAGTTAAAAAATCCGTTCTCAAATTTATACCATGTATATTTCCCTGATTTCTTACCTAATTTTTTATAAAAATTTATGTGCCCCTCAGAAACAACTTAATTAAGTGTTTATTTACAAATTATTTAAAGAAATGTATTGAAATAAATTGATTTATTTTTCATAAGCTATTCTAAATAACTTATGAAAATAAATTTAAAAGAACTTTTTAATAAGTTATAAGCTATTTACCTAAACTCTCTCAAACACTTGTATAAGTATTTATATTATAGAGTAAACTCAAATAAACTCCTAGAAAAGAGGTATTAACCCTTATTATATTATCTAATTTGTTAAATGATGGTTATATATGAAACAGGTAATACCAACAGGCTTTTCCAGAAAATACTTGGAATATTTGAGTGGGGTTGCAAGCATTTCCGTGGTGAATGAGGACAAAAGTTGGTCTGTGAATTTCAAGTTCAACGAGGGCAGTAAGAGAAGTGTTTTCACGACTGGTTGGACCGCATTTGTCAACAAATATAATTTACAAGAAGGTGACGTTTGTGTGTTTGAGATGATCGATCACTCTAAATTCCAATTCAAAGTTACTATTTACCGAGCAAGAGAACAACAATCAATCTCTCATGAATCATGATCACCTTTTTCAAGGTTCTTTTTCTTCCTACTTTTTTTTATGTGTTTACCCGGATTTTTGTGAACGAACAAAAATTCAAAAGCAATTTAAGGATTGGATTCAAGGTCTTTTTCAAGTTCTTTATGTGAAAAAGTGTCGTTTCCGGGATTTTGATGAAGAACGGTACAATGATCTTCATAGTTGAAGAACGAAGATAAATTAGAATGGTAGAAGATTGAAGAAAAAGGAAATTTAAAAGGGAAAAAGAAGAAGGAAGGGATAAAGATATCAAAATGAGGTTGTTCTCGCATAAGACATGTAGGCGTCTTTAGAGAGTTTTGAGTTGTTGGGTGAATCTCATTATTTCCTAGTTATAACCTACTATTTATAATGTCTGAAATAAAACCGCTCACATATTCCTATGGTCAAGATTCAAACATAGAAGAGCCTTTGATTTCTTGTAACTGCTAGTAACTTCCACTAACTGCTGCTTCTGGTGACTTCTTTGTAAGCTGCAATTTCAATTTGCCAATTCAAAATAACGTTTATCTTCACATTGCTGACTGCTTGATAACTGTCATCTTCAGTTGGTGTCTTTCAACATATAATTAATCTCGACTCAAATAAACACCATATTTCAACTAATGGTTTAGTCTTTAGTTTATTAGTTGAAATCAAACCAATAAATATTAAATATTGGATGTGACATGGAGACCCCCTTATCGGAATGGTGTGGTTAAGTTCCTTATTTATTTATGGGTGTCTTTGCCATTGTTGCTGAATTTTTTGTTCTCGTCCGTGAGCAAGATGCATATCTTCACATGAGAAGACAAAGATTTCAGAAGATAGTCATGAATTGGTTGTTCTCTGCTGCGCCGTTTGTTGCATCGTATGCTGTAACACCTCAACTTTCAGGGCGTTACTGTAGCAAATGAACAGTAAATAAATATGCAAAATACTTTTTCAAACCTGTAGAAAAGGGAGGATATATTTTTTTTCCTTTATGAAATATGTCACGAAGAGATGCATAATAGTATAAATACCTTGAATTCGCAAATAGCCGCACATGGGCGTAAGGTGCCTGATCAGTGACTTAGAAATAGCTTACAAAACGTTGGACTCTTGGTTCAAAAGACTTGCTGCCAGTTTGTAAGAAATAAACTAAACTCCCTACACTAATACTTAAGCATACAAGCGTTTATACATAAAAAAAAAAACGTCCGCAACAAGTCATCCTGCTGAAGAACATCCATCTTCTATCTTGATCTTCCTTGAACCGGCATCCACCTGCAACTCCTGGCTAAGGGCTGTCCGACTGGCGACGGATCGCCAGCGAACACATAAAGCAGACAAGCAAGGGTCAACTTCTAAAACAAACAATATATAAGCAATTCATATATAATACTAACAGACAGATATCTACATCAAGAGGATGCAGGAAGCAAATCAAGTAAATATACAAGTTAGTTGTTCTACCAAACCCAAAACCCAATAATTAGCATAGTTGTTTTATTATGCCTAGCCATTTTGTTTTGACAAACATCATCTTGCAAAGACTTTTTATTTATCCGGATATAGCGCCAACTCCGATTCGTGGGAGGCGGGACGATTCTTCAGTGTAGGTATGACGGTGGCTTTCCATCGACCACTGTGATTCGCCACTTCTGCAGGTTCGGCGTAAGCTCTCCTGCACCTTATACGTATTCCAAGAAAAGGCTCGAGCAACTCTATATATAGTTACTTACCGCATGTAACGTATATTCAATTAACTACCCAGTCTAGGTCTTACTTGTCTTTATATATTGCCTAAGTTAGCTTCATAATTGACATTAATTATGTAGAGCATAGGTACATATCAAACATATATAAATCATTTGCTGAAATGAGAGCATGCTTACAGTTAATAGTACAACAAGGTCTTCAATCAATTCAAGACGCACATACAAGCAAACATCAATCAATCCTAATCCAGCATATCAGATGCCTTCAGAGACTTCAATCAAATTCAAGCAATTTAAAGTCGGGTTGTCCGTAGGACGCCATCGACTGACAAACAGCAGTATAGTATATACATACACATATGCTTAATAGCTAATGTAACGAAGTGCCCTTACCGAAGTACCGTTCGATCCGGGTGATTACGTAAGCTCCGTTCGTCCTGGTCGGTCTGAAGTCTCGTAAACCTTCAAGAAACATAGCCTAGCTTAGAATTTGAAATTTAATCCTAAGGTCCTTGCTACTGGTCCTACATGGTTCTTGTCATTTAGGCATTGGTTCTAACTCTTAGGAAAAACCTTGGAAATTGAAAATGTTTTTAACAACTTTGTCGACCGTTTAAATAACTCAGAAAGTTCTAACTTACAATTTTCAAAACTTTCCAAAACTTCAAATATTTAAAGAGAATCAAGGCTAGATGCTTACAAACCAAATTGAAAGCCTTAAACAAGACTTTGAATCCAAAAACACACACAAAATCTTAAGGGGTCAATTCTACCCAAATTTCTTAAATTCACAAAAACTCCAAATTTTCACCAAGTAAATCACTAAGTTACTCAAGACACTTTCACAAACCAAAACATAGCTTCTATTATAATTTTATAAGACAATTTTTCAAGTCTTGAGTTCAAAAATCTTCTAAGTGTCAAAAACACAAAATTCCATTCCAAAAGCAAATTTTCCAAAACCTAAGTTTCTTTAACTTATCAAAAACCTAATTAAGCTATGAGTTCCAAAATCCTATATACCCAAAAACTCAATTCTAAACTTCAAATTCCAAATGTAACAAAAATTATATAAATCAATTTTTCTAGGGTTTTAAATACACAATTTTCACTAGGCCCTTTTGCACTAATTAGGGCAAAAAATTTCCTACAAACCCAAAACCATTTTCAAGCATTTAAACACCCTCATAGCTAGTTAGAAAATCAATTTTATTCCCTGCCCAAAACAGAATGTGATTCGGTCATAAGCTATAAATTCCAAAATCAATTTATCTTTCAAAACTAACTTGTACACATCAAAGGATACATGAAATCTATGGTGAAACTAAATTTTAAAGTTTGAAAATCACTTATACAAATAATCAATTTTCCAAAAACCTAGCTTCCAAGAAAACTAATTAGACAAATCCATAGATCAATTTAGTGGGAACAACTTTCCTAAAGGCAACCCTAGCAAAAGCTCAACTTGAAGATTCTCTAGGGACAATAAAATTTCAATCGGTTCAAATTAAAGCCTAAGGTCATGGGAAAAACATTAACAAAGGGATTTTAGTGTTTTAACAACTTCATAAAAACCTAAACTCAACCTATCAAAGATTTGAATCGGTAGAACCGTAGATCAGGATGAGGGGAGTAATTTACCTCAAAGCACCAAGTGAAGGAGATGAGTGGAAGGGGCTTCCATGGTGAGGAGGAGGGGCAGCCATGGAGAGTACAAGAGGAAGAAGAAGATGATGAATAGTGGAGAGTTTCTCTTTCTCTCTCTAATTTTCTCTCCAAATCTCACTAAATGAGGTTTAAGTGGAAAAAACACATGGAACCCCTATTAGAAGGGTGTGGGATGCGGCCATTAATGGGCTTGGTGGGGGCCAATTTCAATTTTTAATTCACCCTAGGGACCAAAGTGTGAAGGGTAAAAGGTTACAGTAAAAATATATTTTTAGTATTTGAGGACCAAAGTGTAAACTCTCAAAGGGCAAGGACTAAACCATAAACTTTGATGGGGCAAGGACCAAACTAGGATTATGAAAGATTAGAAAATATCTTGAATATTTAATTATTATATTCCTAATCCATGACGCGTCAGTGTGTCAACTCATCAGTGCGTCAATGGGTCAGTGCGTCACTGCGTCAGTGCGTCAAATCACTAGTCGTCATCTGATTCTAGTCACCAGTGAGTACCTCAGTGTCACTGAGAGTATCTACCCCCGGTCATTTATTGGCTTTGGGGTACCAGGCCCGCACAATTCGGGGACGGGTCGATCTTCCTTAAAGTCCGTGCCACGCTGGTCCGAAAACACTATTCACGAAGGTCATTATTCTCAAAACCTTAATGTTGAATTGGTCTCGACATGCCAAACGAAGCCGTTTAGTTCTTTTCCGATTCTCGATCCGGCGTCCCGAAGTTGTCCGTTTCGCTTGCTGAAGTTTTGACTGAAAGTCTTGTTAGTGCGAAAAGTCCTTTCCGGGCTTCGGAAGGAAACCATATCAATATTACAGTCGTTCTTCACAAAATTCTTCACTGAACGCCATGGTGATAGTGAGGACGTCTGATTCTCGTCCGAGCTCAAAATTATGTCTAGCTTGGTTTACTACCAAGTGTTGCAAAGAGTACTTTATTGGTACTTCGGCCGACGATATCGCTTGTCGATGCCGCTTAGCGGATCCAAACAGTACCATGGAATAATTAAATAATTATTTAATTATTGGGGGAAAATTCAGGGTGTTACATATGTTGCATCGTCTGATGCATCGTCTGCTGCATTGTCTGCTGCATCGTCTGCTTCTGATTCATCATCTGTTGCAGCGCCTTGTTCTGCTGTTGGCATGCATGCATGGAAACTCCACGTTTAGAATCTTCAAGTCCTTGCCAATTTGGCATATGATTTTGACCACTTCTAATAGTTTCATAGTAACATAATTTCGACTAAACAGAAACAAACTTTGGCACACCATATTTCGACTAAGAAATTAAAGTTCTTAACACACAACTTATTATCTTTGGTTTCTTGGTATTGGAAATTACACCAAGATAATTAATCAAACGAGTACCAACCGACTTACTATACAGTCACATCAAAAGAACACCAACTGACTGAACCAAATGAGAACGAAAGGTGTCTCGTCAAACGAGTACCTAAAGTAATTCACCAAACGAACTCTCCAGTGAATGTATCGGACAAATACAACCTAATTCGTCGGACGAGCACAAACGAGATCTGTCAGACGAATACAACATAATTCGTCGGACGAAAACCAACATTTAACATAAAAATATGTCAAACTTAATCAACATATATTCAATATATTTTCACACATATATCAAATAAAATCCTTATATTTATAAAAAGAAAGGGTCTTACATTGTGCTACAAGAAGTGCTAGTTTGGACGATCTTGTCAAAGTTGATGACGAAGAGACCTGCTTGAGGAATTCTGGAAAACTGCAAATATGAATGAGTCTCTACTATTTCAAAAATCCAGAGACAAATGGGTTAAGGAGGGGGACGCCAACACAAAGTATTTCCATAACATGGTAAATTGGAGGAGAAGGGTGAATGCACTCAGAGGCTTGATAATTGATGGAAATTGGATTGATGATCCGGGGGTTGTAAAAAGCAAAACTAAACAATTCTTCCAAGAGAGATTCAAGGAGCGGCCGTGGAATGGCTTGAATCTGGATGGAATCCCATTCAATTCAATATCAAGGGAACAAAGTGCCTTGCTCACGGAAGGGTTTGAAGTAGAAGAAATAAAAAATGTTGTTTGGGATTGTGAAGGAGATAGAAGTCCGGGCCCGGATGGGTTCAACTTTCGATTCATTAAGAGCTTCTGGCATGTACTGAAAGCGGATATCATGAAAGTACTGGCGGATTTTCATAGAAATGGTGTTTGGCCAAAGGGAGGGAACTCCTCTTTCATTACATTGATACCCAAAGTGGATAACCCGGCTGGATTAAATGACTTCAGACCAATTTCTCTCATCGTGTGCATGTATAAAATAGTGGCCAAAGTACTAGCTAACAGGCTTCGAAGGGTAATGGAGACTATTATTGATGAAAGTCAATCTGCATTCATTGGGGGACGACAGATGCTGGATAGTGTGCTGATTGCAAATGAGGTAATTCATGAGGCGAAAACAAGAAAACACCCTTGCCTAGTTTTTAAAGTTGATTATGAGAAAGCCTATGACTCAGTTAATTGGGAGTTTTTGTATTACATGATGAGAAGGATGGGGTTTTGCAATAAATGGGTTCGGTGGATAAAAGGATGTGTAGAATCACCAACAGTATCAATCTTGGTAAATGGGAGCCCTACACAAGAATTCTCAATGGAGAGAGGGTTGAGACAAGGTGACCCCCTAGCACCATTCCTATTCCTGATTGTGGCGGAAGGCCTATCTGGGATGATGAGACAAGCCAATTCTATGAACCTATTCAATGGCTTCAGAGTTGGCAGCGAAGGGGTCGAGGTATCACTCTTACAATTTGCGGATGACACTCTGTTTTTTGGGGAACCCTCAATTCAAAATGTCTTGGTGTTGAAGAGCATGCTGAGATGTTTCGAACTCATGTCAGGCCTCAAAGTGAACTTCTATAAAAGTAAAATGGCGGGAGTGTCAATGAAAATGGTGGATATTCAGAGATATGCACTGTTGCTAAACTGTAGGACTATGGTGCTCCCTTTTATCTACCTGGGACTACCGGTGGGTGCAAACCCAAGGAGGTTGGCGACCTGGGAACCTGTGATCCAGAAAATGAAGAAAAGGCTCTCCTCTTGGAAAAATAGAATGCTTTCTTTTGGGGGGAGAATTTGCCTTTTAAAGAGTGTGCTTTCTTATATCCCTCTCTTTTATTGGTCCTTCTTCAAAATGCCAATGTCTGTGTCTAAAATGTGTAAGAAAATCCAGAAAAATTTCTTGTGGGGAAACGGGGAGGGTGCAAAGAAGATAGCGTGGGTGAAGTGGGAGAGTGTGTGTCGACCGAAGGAGGAAGGGGGTTTGGGTATTAGGGATGTAGCAGTGTTTAACAGGGCACTACTAGCAAAGTGGAGGTGGAGGATCTTGGTGGAGCAGGACAAATTATGGGTAAGGGTGCTAAATGCCAAATATGCGGGGCTTAATCGAGAAAGTGCTTCGACAGTGCCGGGTGGGGGATCTGTGTGGTGGAGGGACCTATGGATTAGTAGTGGGGAGGAGGGGCAATGGTTTGACAATAATGTGAGCAAAGTTGTTGGAGATGGGGGGGAAACGCTATTCTGGGATGAGAGATGGGCGAGGGGGATGGGGATCTAAAAGTGAAGTTCATGAGACTCTTTCATCTCTCACTACAGCAACAACACACAATTAAAGAGATGGGAGAGTGGGTGGATGGGAGTTGGAGATGGTGTTTTTATTGGAGGAGAGATATGTTTGTGTGGGAAACTCAGCTCTTTGACCAGCTAAAGCAAGAAATTGGCTCTCTCCAACTGAAGTATGGAATAGAGGATCGATGGGTTTGGAAGGCTTCACCGGATGGAGAGTTCTCCGTCACATCGGCGTATGAAGCACAACTTGAGTTGAGTCCGCAGGAAAACAGCGAGGTTCTAAAGAAAGTATGGACTGTTTGTGCACCTTCAAATGCATTAGCCTTCACATGGAGGGTGATGCTGGATAGAATACAGACCAAGCAGAACCTAAGGAAAAGGAACATCATACAACCAGGGCCGGACAGCATGTGTGTCCTCTGCCAAAACCGAGAGGAAAGCACTAACCACCTCCTATTCTCATGTTCACTAGCGTGGGAGGTATGGTCTTCCTGCTATAGATGGTTGGGAGTTAGCACAGCCCTGCAAGAGAATGCTATATCATCCTTTGTACAGCATGGCCAAAACCTGATCACTTCTTCAAATTCTGGTTGGTGGACAGTTTGGACTGCTGGAATCTGGTCAATCTGGCTTCATAGGAATGAGGTAATGTTCAATTCTGGGATGGTAAACGCAGATAAGATAGTAGACTTAATTAAGTTCAGATCATGGAAGTGGTTAAAATGCAAGAAGAAGAACTTTAAATACTCTTTCTATGAGTGGGCTAATGATCCCCAATTATGTTTGGGTCTGGTTTCAACTTGGCAATTATAGATGAGCAACTGCATCAGTATATGTGTAGGGTGATGAGGATTAACATGTGGAATGGCTATTATGGCTTTCTGATCTGAACAACACGCAGGGGCTGCATTTCAAGTGATTCTGTTATTTTGGCTGCAAACCAAGTCTCTGTTATTGTGATCTACATTATGTCTTAATTGATAAGCATGATTTAAGCCCCTATAGTGAAGTGAGGTCACTGGCTTGTCATGAGGGGTAGGCTGTTAGATGTATTTGAACCAGGACTCTTCATGATTTTAAGGGTGCTGGTCATTTTTGTTTAGGCTGGGTGTTCCCTTCTACTTTCCCTGTCTTGTTTCAATTTCAGTTATGTATCCTAGTGTTGTAAGCTTGTTCTTTTTCTATTACTCTTTGTATTATGGGTTGGAATACCCCTTGTATTCCCTCTTAATATATATTTGGCTTTTCAAAAAAAAAAATTCAAGATTTTCATGGGTAATTTTTAGCACACAAGTAACATTCTTTTGAAAGCTTTTCAATTTCCAGTAAAATAGTGCTAACTGAAAAAGATTTTAGTATCTCTTTTATAAAAAATGATCATGGACAATTCACTGTGGAGAGTTTGCGAATGCAAAGTACAAAACCTTTTGTTAAGAGAATGACATCTCACATTTTTTTTCTGAACCGAGTTGTCTTGTTGATGTTTTAAACCCAGTCATTCAATATCCCACTAGTATTTAGAGCTCCTCCAACTGCAATTTACTGCAGCAAAATATTTTGTGTATTACATACATGTTGGATGGTATTATACATCATAGCTATTGTGTTTAGAAAAACTCATGTGGATTCACTGATTCTCTTCCAGATGCTACTACTTTCAGACCTACATATGATAAAATGTGTTTATCCTTGACCTGCCTTTTTATTCCTTTAGATGCAAGCTATAACAGTAAAATCTAAAACTTCTGCACCTCAACTGGGTGTGCCAGGTTTAGGCTTAAAAATTGAACGATCTAACTAAGAGTAATACCTCATCTATATTCTCTGTTTCGGTATGATATCAATCAAATTCTCTCAATTGTTTAAGAAATCTAAACCTGAATATGTACAAAAGATATCTCGAAAATCAGTGCCTACAGGAGCTGAATCAAATAGGCTTATAGCATGTTTGGATCACTACTTTTTCTTCAAAATTAACTATGACACCCAAAATCTACTCATAGAAGCTTCATCTCAGAATTGATTTTAGCTTCAGAATCAAATAGAAGAACTTCCAAACACGCACTTAGTAGTATTCAAGAGTTTAGTGACCAATCGTAATTCTTGTATGATATATTAACAGGACCACCATCAGCTAAGAGATGGGTCAAAAGACCAGCATTATTTGCATCCAAGTAATTTAGTATCCACTTTACTATGTTCCTCCCTTGTCCGAAATCCGTAGTATACCTGCAAATATAAATATTTCATAAGCAGAGTGCTAGAAATTGAAAGTTAAAACTAATACTGCAGAAACTCACAAACTGCTCACCACTTGAAAATTGGAGTGAGATGAATGGTCCTCTTCTCAAGGTCTACTTCAATTCCATCATTCTCAAAGAACTCTCTAGCAGCACATCTCAATTCTTCTGCAACTCTATAGGGTGAGAAAAACCTCACCTTTGGGCTCGACTTTGTGCCATTACATAGTCCAAAATGAACTAGCGGATTCATTTTGGCAAGTGTATGCTGTAATTTGGTAGGAACATGTTAATGCTGTTGAAATAGAAGTTACTTTCTTTGTTTTGTTTTATCTAATACAACTATCATCCATGGGAGGCCATCTGTTCGAGTCCTGGCCATCCACATTCTGATGATACACAAGATTCGAACCTGAGTCTTGTCTGAGATGAATCAAGCAGGTATAACTTGAACCAACAATAAATAATTTTGGGAAGGGCCCCTACGCAGTGAGCCGTAGTCAATTGCTTAAGTATGCAGTAAAGAACATGAAATTTCTGGGCTAGCATTTGAATTTGCATGTTTTGATGTCTAATGCAAGAATCGGTGATTTGCACTATTATTAAATAATAATAAGAAAAAATTCAATAGATTTAATTGATTAGAGAAATTTAACGCTACTCTCTAATCAATTGAATTTCGCCTTATTATTCCTTAATAATAGTGCAAATTACTTATTCTTGCATTGCAGATCAAAACATGCAAATTCAAACATATTCTTCACTGCAAACTTAAGCAATTGAGCTTAGTGCCCTTCCCAACCCTTACTATCTTTTATTCTATAGATAATTGAAAAAATAAAATCTGTTTATTGTTGTTGCTGGACTTCAATCCTTGATTCTTTAAATTTGTTTATTGTTGTGGGAAAAATGAACGACAATTTAATATTGGAATAATTTAAATTTCAATAATGGAAAACAAATTACCTCTAACCGCCTGTCTCCTGTGCCAAAGGGCTTGACCAAGGAGTACGGTGACCTCCTATTGCTTCTTAGGGTACCATTTTTTATAGTACTAAGAGAGAAAGCATCTCCTCCAATCAAATAGTGGAAATCAGAGAAGGATCTCCTAGTTATTACACCTTCTTGACACCCTACTCTAATAACAGCATGGATGACCATGGCATTGTACAAGTTTAAGAAGTAGGCAAGCTTCTCTTTTTCTGATAGTTCCAAGAGATCCACCCTCTGCAGATCTTGGGTCATGTTCACATATCTACAGTTTCAAGAAAAATCACTTTAGACATGTAAAAGGTGGTATAGGAGATTACAGTCACATGTCACCCTATCATCTTTTCAAGTTATCTATAAACACATCATATGTATCTGATTCTGAAGGCTTGAACAAACTGAGAAGTACTACTCATATAAGACACATGCTCCTAAGATCAGATATAATTCATGGAAATGAATGCTTTAGGTCAGCCGTTATTCATGTACTGGATAAAATCGTAACAACAATCAGGGTTTTGAATTGCAGTTCGCAACCACAATTGCGGCTGCGCAACGTAAAGGGTCTTGGATTCCCCGCAATGGCATCGTGACCACAATTGCGGTGGAAACAACCTGCATTTGTCCAAAATTCGTAACGCGTCCTCAAGCGCAACCACGATTTAAAACCCGGACAACAATCTTACCAAGTCAGTGGACACTGATGCAGGGCAAAAAACAAAAAGTTCTTCAGAGACGGCAAGAAGATTGGCCAGTTGAACTACATAAGCTTCAAATCTATGAATTTAACCATAAAGTTTGATTGCCAACTTACAAGATAATAAACAGGTAACAGTGAAAGTCAGTTATTAATTCTTGTCAGTTCACACATAATGCATTCAGAATTAACTCACAAGGGATCTGAACTCTTACAAAATTATGTATTAGCAAGAAATGGGGTTAGGAATTAGTAGGGATCGAATAAGCAAATTAAGTGGCAAATGCCGTTTACAAATTGACCTTATGATACTAAATTTGTAGTAGGCATGTTGAACAAAACCACTGAACATTTGCATTCACAATATGTAGCACAATAAAAACTTGAATATAAATCTAAAATAGTGCTTTGTCAAATCTGGCCATACCTCCTAAACTCCTCACTTTTGCTAATGGCTGCATAATCAACATGCCGCCTGTCGTCAGAAGCATAAGACTCAAGAATGGCGTACATAATCTTCGTGAGCCTATCAAAAACTGCTGCTGCACTCTTCGGTTCACTATCATTAGTGACACCGCGGAAATTAAAGCATTTGGAGATAAACGGTTCATGTTCAAGGAATCGATAGAAGTGGTTTCCCTCATCAAAATCATTTTCCCTACAGAAGAAAATTGACAATGAGAAGAAAATTTATCTATCTTAAAATGCATCCGGCAGTCTCATTAGCCTCAAGAGCTCTTTTCTTACCCGAAAACATGATGGATGAAATGCTTCTTGCATAACTCTTTCCCGATCTCAACAGCCTAAACATTTGTTTTGGAATGAAAATAATTAAGGGGTGAACATTACAGTTAGTGAGACTATGTTTGAAATTGCAAATTATAAAACAAATGTATCATATGAAGAACTAGAAATTATTACTGTGGTGCATCAATCCTAGATCAGGGAGTAGTAACAAAGGTTGGTCATAACATTATCTAATGAATGAAATTTGCTAACTGTAGCACAGGTTACAAATGGCATGTAGAATTTCATCAGTGAGTAGGTCTATGAAGCAGCTCTTATTAAAACCCCAACTAAAAACAATTTAAAGAACATATTATAGCAAGGATGAAAATGAGCGCATTTAAGAGAAATGTTCAGATTCAAGAGGAGTCTTTTTGCTCTAACACAGGTATGAGGCCCGCATCGTGGTGGGCTAGCTCTTCTAGCAGTGTTTCTTCATACCATAATCTAAGATATTTTTTAAGTAGAATTAAACATATACCACTTTAAATTAAGCATCTAAATCATTTCAAAGTATTATCTTTTTTTTCCCTCACATTTTTATTTGTTAAAAGGTGATCTATAAATTGGAGGATAAAATTACCGTAAATTTTTATTCTTTGAGTGGAAAGTCACTATTATTTCGGAAATAAATTTGTAACATTTTACGACAAATGAGGTTGGTTTTCTATAGCTTAGCGGGTATCATAAGCCCCACCATGTGTGTCATTATTACAATCTTCTGTTTCTTTTCCAAATCCAAATGTTCCTCAATGCAAAGGAAAAGCATCATTCTTTTAACGTGAAGTGCGGGAGTAAAAAGTTTCACCTTTTAACATCCAGCGTGTTCGACTGTTAGGTCTTGAGTTCATAGTTTTAAACAGCTCGCATGTTGTTCATACAAAATAGGGATTAATATATTTTTCGTAGCTAACTAATTATAGTGAATATTTAATTTTTGTCCCTAAAGAATTTTTTCTTTAGAATACACCCCTTAACTTGCAGATTTAATTAATTCTCATCCTTTTGACTAAGTTGACCGTTTATATGACACTTCAGCGTGTAGGTTTCCTCATGTCACCGCTTACGCCGCTTACGGGCACAATCACATTAATTAATTAATTAATTAAATGAGATGAGGTGGATTTATTTTTCTTTAATTTTAAGATAAAATTATTAATTATTAAAAATATAAAATTATTAATAAAAAAAATACTGAAAAAAACCTTCACCTTCCATTAACACACATCTTCATCCATATCTCCATCATCTTCTCTCTAACCCCAAATCTCCCTTGCCTGAACTCATCGACACGTTCAAAGCCCATTCTCCTTCTCCAACCCATCGAGCCACCCCATTAATGAAACCAAAGGGCATGAATGTGAGACAGAGGGCAGCGACAGCGGGGAAGAGGCAAGGGAACGCCAACGAGGAGGAGCGATGATGGTGTCGCACCCGTGGTCATTTAGGCAACCTCCCCCAACCTTCAAATTAGAAAACCCCCAAATCAGAATTGGTGTTGATTTTTGAAGTTTTAGAGAAAGAGGGATAAAGTGAGAAGAATGAAATAGAGATTGTGAGAGAGACACACAGAGACAGTGAGATCGAGAGAGGGTCTGAGTAAACAGAGATGAGGTCGCACGATGGTCGGCGAGGAGCGGCGGCGCGCGCTCGTGGCTGTGACGGCGAGGAACGGCGGTGCGAGTGGGAAAAGGTTGGGTCTTGGGTCGATTGTTGCTGTGATTTGAAGAGGAACAGTGGAGCAGTTCACAAACGCACACACAGGTTCTCTCTCACTCTCCCTCTCCCTCTCCCTCGTTCTCTCTTAGGCTCCCACCGCAAAGCCAAAACTCAACCAACCAAACCAAATCTCTGTTTTGCCTCACCAGATCTGATAGGGATTGATTCAGATTTGGTTCATGATGAAAATTTAGGGTTTCTGAAATTGGGTAAGTGGGAAAGAAGGTGATGAAGGTGATGAAGTTGAATATGGGGGAAGTGCCTCACCAAATCTCTTTCCTGCACATTGATGTTGTACTTTCCAGATCTTCTTCCCCGTTTCTAATTTTTTGGGATTTTGACGATACATTTCCCTATCTTGTTGGATTTGTTTGAACTATAATGGAAAAGGTCATGGTTTCTGAAATTGAAAGCTATGAAGGTCAATAAATTTTTGGGTTTTTAAGTTTATAAGCTGAGATTAAAGATGGAAGATGATGGAGGATGAAGACGATTGGAACACATGTAATAAAAAAAATCGAAACAAAAAAATAATTACAAATACATGTTGACCCGAGGGAACCTATATGTTCTCAACTTAGTTAAAGGACAGAAATTAATTATCTTAACAAGTTGAGGGACGTAATTTAAAGAAAAGTAAATTTATGGATGAAAATTAAATATTCACTATAATTTTGGATGAAAAACATATTAATTCCTAAAAAAATATTATCAAAATCATTTTGAATAAAAGACGCTAGAGGGGGAAAAGAAAAGAACAGTTACATGATTTATTCTAAACTTAAAATAACTTACATTCCATAATTAATACTCCCTCCGTCCCAAATTATAAGGATTTGTTAGTATTGGATATATCAAAGGCTAATTGGGAAACATGAAAGAGAAGTAATTAATAGAGGTGATAATTAAAGTTTTGAAATTAAAAATATAATAAATACATGGGTAAAAAAGGAAAAACTTATTATTTTTTTTCTAAAATCTAGAAAATGTCTTATAATTTGGGACACCAAGTTTGTAAAGAGTCTTATAATTTAGGACGAAGAAGAGAGTAAAATTTTAAATGATAAATCATAAAATAAAGCATCGACCTGTTATGTTGAAATATAAATATTAGTCCAAAAATTATAGCGAGAATCATTTGAAAATGTTACCATATACAAAAATGTAAAATGAGAAGAAAAAACCAAGACAAATAATAAATGGATTTGGATCTTGTGACATGACAATGTTAATTGAAGATTGTGTTTATATCTCTTTTCCTAAATATTGAAACAGTCTCACATATTTAATACATATTGGAGAGAGATAGATACAGAACATTCACATGAGAGAATTAGAGGAAAGAATCACATGATATCATCCACATCAATTTATTTCTGATTTTTTAATTGTATAATCAATTTAATTTTAATAAATACTAGCTTTTAACTGCTTAAATTTAGGATTATTGGTCTATTTGGTTCATGTTTTTTACGCATGTTTGCATTTGGTTCCTATCAAAAAAAAATAGCAACAAGTCTCTCCGACTTGTACCGAGTTTTTGTTTAGTCTCTGCCGAAAATCGAAGCTCTGATAAAGTGGCTCAGTAGCATGCCAGAGCTGACATGACTTAATCCACATAATTTTTAATTTAATTTTAAATTACGTGTATAATTAATTAATAATTAAAAAAATAAAAGTTGAAAAAATACAAAAACTAAAATTTCTTTTACTGATAAAAACAAAAAACACTTAATTTTCATCTTCATCTTCTTCTTTCATCATTTCCATAGTTTCTCTTCAATGTTGTTCAATATACATCAATGTTCTTCATTTCCAATTTAAAAATCATAAACCCAAAACACTCTCTCCCTTTGTGTGCTCTCTCTCGAAGACTCACGACTCACACTCCCTCATTTCTTTCGTCACCCAAACCTTATCTCTTTTCACGCATGCAAAAGGGGTGAAATCAGCCTTCCCAAAGCCATTCACATGAGACAGCTACCCACTCTTCTTCCTTTCCATGAGAAGCACCGTAGCAGCAGCCTTTTCCTGCCCTTTCTGATGGCTCGATCTGGGTTCGTCTCTTCATCGTTTATGTGGGTTAAAAGTTGCGAACTTTGAGGTGGCCCGATCTGGGTTCCTTCTATGAAAACGGTTTGGATCTAGAACTTGGTTGCCTGGGCTGTGCTGGTTCCAGTGAAAAGTTTTGCACTCTAACATCTTCTTTCTTTCTTCTGATGTGGTGGGTTGGTTCACTGGGTGTGGGTTGAGGGTTTCTGGATTTGTTGGATTTGTTGGGGGTGGGATCATGGGTTTGGTGGTGGCTCGGTTTACTGGATGTGGGTGAGAGTTTCTGCGTTGTTGGGTTTGCTGGGGTGGGTTCATGAGTTTGAGGCCGTTTAATTGGATTTTGGGTTAATTTGGGGTTGGGGTGGTGGGTCTCAGATGGATGGATTTGGAGAAGAAGGATTTAGGGTTGGGGTGGTGGGGCTCAGTTTGATTTGGAGAAGAAGAAATTGATTTCTTGAGAGGGTTCCTTGACAAGGAGAGATCGAGAATTCTAGAATATTTTTTGGAAGATAACAATTCACAATTTGTTGCGTTTTACTTATATATTTTTTTGGTATCTATGTTGCTGGATAATTTTGGTTGTTGTTGTTTGCTTTGGCAGGTCTGGAACATTCTTAGAAGTTTGGAGTGTGTATGTCGGGGTGATAGTGGTCTAATGATCTATGAACTAACGTGTTGTTGGCATTTCCTTGGAGGGTGGCAAGCGAAGTGTTGAAGGCTGCTTTCATGTGGGGTGTTATTATAAGGCAGGGGCTGAATCATGCTTAAATGGGGTGGGGTGGGTTGGAAGGTTTGTTATTATGGTGGTGGAAGGTTTGTATGATTTTAGTTTAGTTAATGTAACAATTAAACTAGTTTAGTAATTTTTTTTGAAACTGTTAGTTTAGTTAATTATGGATTAATTTTTTTAATATTCAATTCTAATTTAATTTAATTGAAGTTTTTAAATTAAATTTTTTATTTTTTAATTAAATTAAATTATTAAATATACATGTGAAAATTAAAATTAAATTAAAATAACGTAGATAAAGTCACGTCAGTAAGTCACTTCATCGGAGCTCCAACAAGGACCAAACAAAAATTTAGTACAATCATAAGCACTTATTGCTAAAAAAAAATCAGCAGGGATCAAATGCAAACATGCGGATAAAGACAGAGACTAAATAGCCATTAACTCTTAAATTTATATACTAATTAATGTCATTGGTTAACAAATTAAGAGAAAAAAATATTAAAAGACACAATTAATGACATTTTTTACTGTCACAATCAAAGATTAAATACTCTACACTATTCACGCTAAATAAAAATTTAAGTAATACTCCCTCCGTTCCTTAATAACTGTCACTATTTTTATTCTTTTTTCGTTCCTAATTATCTGTCACTTTACAAAGTTCAAGAGAGTATTAATTATGTTTTACCAATTCTACCCTTCAATTAATGTTGATAGGAAATTAAAGAGTCTAAATTAAGAAGAAAGATAAAGGGTATGTTAGAAAGTTAGGTAGTAACTTTGATAGAAACAAGAACATTAATACAATTCTTTAATATGTGTGCAAAACCTTAAAGTGAAGGAATGGGGGAGTAATAATTATCTTGTTAAATAGTTTTATTTTGTAAATAGTTATTCCATTGAATGTTATTTTTAAATTCCTAAAATTCTTCAACTAATATTATATTTTTCCATTAATTAATAAATATTTATTAATCATCATTAAATGAATTTTTTATTTTGAAAAACAAATCCGAGCACCAATTTTTTTTTTTCAATTTAAATTTTTATATCCGTCGGCCTTTAGCTTTAAATTTCAGTGTTTTTTTATTTGTTTATCATCCCACCCAAGTCCCAAGATGAAAATGTCAAATATTATTTTAAGGCCTAAAAGCCATGTCAAATAAAAACTCAAACACCCTTCAGTGTTTTGGACGAAAAAAGACAAATTTGACTAGGCATAAACGAAATAAGGCATATCCGAAATACGCCTACGAGACTCAGTAAAATTATACAGTACTGAAGAAAAAAAAAATTGCGTATCCATACATACCGTATGTGGAAAATAACGAAACGCACCTTGGAATGAGCACAATCATGGTGGCGAACGAGAAACTCCACCAATTCACTCCCAGCGAAGCAGTTCCTCACAATCTTCATCTTCATCAAACGGTCCTGAATCGGCAACCTCTGCCTCAGGACCCTCACCACCTTTACCACCTCCTCCTCCATCTCCTCCTCCGCCGCCACCTCGTCGAACCCGTACTCCGGCGCCGCCGGCGCATCGCCGTCCGCCGCCGTCTCCCTCAGCCGCCCCTCCAATTCCCCGCCCTTCCTCATCGCGTTGAGCTCCACCAACCCTCCGATGAGCTTCCCGTTGAAGAAAATCTTCGGCACGGTGGCGCTCCCCGTCCTCTCACGAAGCTCCCTCTCTCGCTCCGCGTACACGTCCACGTTGATCTCCACAAACCTCACCCCTCGGTCTCTAAAGAATCTCCGAACCGCGCCGCAGTCCCTGCAATTCGACCTCGAGAAGAAGCTCACTCGCCCCCTCGCGGCGTCGTTCTTCGCCGTCACCACCACCTTCATGCCGGAGAGGTTGAACTCCGTCACGCTGGCGGCGTCGTCATCATCATCGGTCCTATTAAACGCCGTGTCGCTTGATTGCTTTAGCGAAGAGATCCCTCTCGCGATTGCAGACGACAGGTCGTTGCTGCGCTGCCTCAGGAACTTCCCGAACGACGACGGAACGACGCCGTTTCGGTGAGTTGAGGCCGCGGGAGGTGCGGGTTTGGGGAGAAGGGAATGGGGCTCCACGATTGAGAGCTTGGTGGTCGTAACGACTATGTGGCCGTTGGCGTGGTTTTCGGTTGAAACGGCGTTTTGAATTTCGGTGTGGAGTGTGCGAGTGTTTGTTGGGGTTTGCGTGGTTTGGCTTGAAACGTGTTGTTCTTCTACTTCTAAACCCATTGTGTTGAATTAGAGAAAAAGTGCAGAGAAATGGGAGCTAGGACTTAAGAGCGAGTGAAATATTGGAATCACAGGGAGGAGGGGTTTTTAATGCAGAGGATTTGGATTTGAGTGAATTAAGGCTAATTTTTTTAAAAAATTATTCACACTTGAATTCTACAATCAGTACGAGAGAAATAGAAATACAAAAAAGAAAAATAAGTAAGAAGAGAAATAAGTAATACCGTAGAAGGATAAATATAATAAGTTTTTTTTTTGAAACTGATAAATATAATAACTTATGTTATAGAAAAATTATTAAAAAGTTAGTAAAATAATACAAAAATGGATATAAACCAATCAAAATTCAGGGCGTTGCTATTGGCGTCATCCCATTTTTGTGAAAATAACTAAAATATCATTTATTTAAAAAACAATTTCACACTTCCCCACCACCCTACCCTCATCACCTATCTCCTTCCTCATACTCATTGTTTAACATCCCACCACCCCTTCATCAACTACCTCCTCACTCCCTCACACCCACCATCTCCTTCTTCCCTCATTTTGTTGTTACCGCTGCCAAAGCCACCATTGCCATCCACCGCTGTCGCTGCTGCAGCTCGTCGTCACCATCTCCAACCTCGGGCATTCAGTTATGTGGAGCTAAGCATCTTGAATTCAAATTCGTCTCCCCTCTTTTTTTGTCGCTGCTACGATCTTCCGCAGTTTTAAACTACAAGTAAAGTTTTAAATTGCGACAGGTACGCAGTTTAAATTGCGGGTTGCCTGACAAATTAATTTCTTTCAGAGTGGATCCAATGAAGTTTGAGGAGGTTGATAAGCCGAAGGCTATTGCTGCTGCTCTAGAAGTTTCTGTTGATTTAACGAGAACTTTTACTATTGATAAGGTATCTATTTTGTAACACCTCGATTTTCAGGGCGTTACTGTAGCAAATAAACAGTAATTAAATATGCAAGAGGCGTTTTCAAAACTGTAGAAACAGGAGAGCTTTTTTTTCCTTTTCGAAATATGCCATGATAAGATGCATTAATAGTATTAATACCCTGTTTCGTAAATAGCCACACATGTGACATAAAGTGTATGGTCAACAACTTAGAAATAACTTACAAAACGATTGACTCTGGGTTTAAAAGACTTTGCTGCCAGTTCGTAAGAAAGTAAACTAAGACTACCTGCACTGGTACTTAAGCATACAAAAGTTTATACAAATTATTCAAACGTCTGCAGCGAGTCGTCCTACAAATGGACCGTCCATCTTCTACCTTGATCTCCCTTGGATCGGCATCCCCCTGCGACTTCTGGCTAAGGGTTGTCCGATTGGTGATGGATCGCCAGCAAACACACACAACAGACAAGCAAGGGTCAACTTCGAAAACAACTAACACGATAAGCATTCAAGTAATCACATAGAGTATTAGTAGATAGATATCTACATCGAGAGGATGCAGGAAAACAAAACTAATGGACATACAAGCTAGTTATTCAATTAAACCCCGAAACCCATTAATTAGAATAGTTGTCTTTATGCCTAAGCCATTTGTCTCTACAACGCACCATGCGCTCCTTTTTATTTATCCGGATATTATGCCAACTCCGATTCGTGGGAGGCGGGACAATTCCACAATGAAAGGTGCAATGGTGGCTTTCCATCGACCCCTAGGTTTCGCCACTTCACAGGTGTGGCGCAAGCCTCTCTGCCCTAATACGTATTCCAAGAGAAGGTTTGAGCAACTCTGTATATATTTACGTACCGCATGGTACATATGTTCAATTAACTACCCAATCTAGTCTTATTTGTCTGTATACATTGCCTAACATAGCTTCATAATTAACAATAATCATGTAGAGCATGGGTACATATCTAACAGATATAAAACATGTGCGAAAGAAGGTCATGCTTACAGTTAACAGTATAGCAAGAATATCAAACAAGTCAAGCCGCACATTCAAACAATTTCAACGATGTCACACATCAAATCAATTCTAATCGAGCATATCAGATGCCTTTAGATACTTGCAATCACAATTCAAGCAAGGCTTAATAGAACTTTTGGTCCCTCACCTTTCACGATTTGACATTTCTGGTCCCTCTTGGAATTTATTAGCATACGAGGTCCCTCACGTTTACTAACTGTTGCAGTTTTGGTTTTTCTGTGCTAAGTTGCTTGCTGTTTGTGTTTGCAATTAGGATGTTTCGGCTTTGATTGCTAGGGAGTTGGTTCATAAGGCCTGATCAACCTTATGGCTGCTCCAAGCATGATGAGATCCTGAAGTATCCGAACTTGTAGATTGCCTTAGGTGTATCCCTTGAGTGGAAAGCCTTCTTACGTATTTGGTTGTTATCTTTGTAATGGTTGAGTAGGGAGCAGTGCATTCGCCCATTCGATGAATGGCGAGGACCGCTAGAAACTACTTGACTTTTCTCTGCCATCTATTTGGCAGTATTTTCTGTTGTTGTTGTTGTCTTGATTGTTGAACTGTTGCGTGCTTGTATGTTGATGATTATGAGAATAATTTCTTCTCTTGTCTGTTATAAATATATATATATATATATATATATATATATATATGTGTGTGTGTGTGTATATATATATATATATCCCCCTACAATCTCTGAATGAGCCGATTATCTCAGAACCATGTGGAACTGGATAGTCTATGTAGGATAGAACAGAGCGTCTCCGAATGCTTTATAGAGAACCTCGTGGGAATCGCTCGAAGAAAAGACTACGACAGAGCTCTTCTATCGGTCAACATTGAAGAGAGAAGGGAAATGAAGATGTGAATCGTGCAACACAACAAAATAAATTGAGAATTCAATTGGAAAGGAAGGTTTTCCCAAAAACACAAGAGGTTCTTATGCACAAAGATATCTTGAATAAGAAGATAACAAAGGTTCTAGGAAAAACGTTTAATCATGGGAATACCAACTCATTGTTTCTACGAACATTCAACACAATGAAAAGTGAGAGGGACCAACCTTGAATCTAGACTGATCCAGAGGAAAAGGGAAACACTTGTACGTCTCGAACTCGAGCAACGATCGTCCAACGATTACGAAACACGGCTGAAACCCTCGATGACAGAACCCTAGGAACGAAACGAGAGAGGAAAGGAAAAGAATTAGGAAGAATTCAAAAAATTGGTTCAACAACCATAACTCTTGACGAAATTGAGAACAAGGATTTCTCACCGTTAATTCTTGGAAAGAAGAGAGAAAGAGAACGCCTTCAATCTTTCAAGGAGGAAAGAATCACTCGAGTAACAGCAAGAAGGAAAAGACTCCTAATTCTCCAAAAGGGAAAGTGAAGAACTCGACAACAGCAACATCAAGAGGGAAAGGTTTTCAGCTCTTGAGAGTTAGGGATTCTCTAGAGAGACTAAGAGTGTTGCTTGATAAGGATAGAAAGAACTCAGCCATTTCTCCTATCTATAGCTAGCCGAAACATTAAGATAATGGGAGGTTGTTTTCATTTTTTCTATCAAGTTTTATGTTACAGCCAACCCTAAGAATGTTGCCAAAATCTCTATCAAGTTTTATGTTACAACCAACCCTAAAATAATTCTGATTTCAAAAGCCAATTGGCAGAAAACAAACAGCCAAGCTGCCAAAACAGAAGATGTTACACGCCTAACCCTAGGAGAAGAAAGGGGAAAAGTTGTTAGAGAATTTTCTCATTAACAACTCTAGATAACAGCAACAAATCTGCCCCCAAATATGAACATTCTGAATTATGATCACTTAATAATAATTATTCCATAACAAATGTATTCAGAAAGTATCTTCCCAAAATCAGAGATATTATCTTCTTCTCATATCCTTTATTTTTGAATTAAATAAGGAAAACAAAAAAATAGTAAATAAAATTTGCTCTAAAGATATTCAGAAAATAATCAATTATCAATCAAATCTAGCAACCAAAATATGTGGAGATTTTATTTTATTCTCAACCCAAACTCAAGTAGGATATAAAAAAAATAAAATTTGTTTCAAAACCGAACAATGTCTAACATGGATTAAACTGTGAACTATAAAATAGTCCAGAGACCAAATCATAAATATGAAATAGTCCGGAGATCAAAACATAAATATTTAAAATCGCAAGTATTACATCAACAATGTATTATTCTTTTCATTACTAAGTTTCTTTTAATTTCATCTATTTTGCACTGTTATACTAGCAAATAAAATCAATTACAACCACAAAACTGACTAAAGTAGTGTTTGACCCGGCTTTTTTATGATTTTTAAGTTAAAGCAGGGCCAAACACATTTGTTGAAAAAGTTCAGTAGTTTTTAAGTAACTTATTTTTATAACATAAAATAAAAATAAGTAACTTTTTAGAAAAAGTTAGTGAGAGGAGTTTTTTAGTTAAAAGTAACTTATTATTATTATGACCACCACCCACCCCACCGTCACCGCTCCCGCTGCCGCCACAACTGCCCACCACGCCACCGCCGCCCCCCCACACCACCGCAACGCCGCCACCGCCGCCCCCCACGCCACCGCCCCCGCCGCCGCCATATATGAAACTTTTTTAAAACAGTTTTACCAAACAACTTTTAACTTAAAAGTAACTTTTTAAGTTATAAAAAATTGAAAACTGACAAACAAATTCTTCTTTTTAAAAGCTCTTATTTTTAACTTTAACTTAAAAGTAGCTTTAAAATCAGAAAAAAGCTGGGCCAAATGAAGCTTAAAAGTAATTGTGACAATAAATTATTTTAAAATTATTTTACGACAATAATTAAGAATTGATTAATTAATATCGGTATGGTAAACCAATACATTTCTCATGCTCTTTTTAAAATGTATCAAAAAATACCAAAAAAATGCACAGTTTAAAAATTAAAAATGAATAGCCGGTCCTTGTTTAAAGATTTTCATCATTTTTCTCTCATGAAGTGTTTCAAGCGACTGAAATACTCCTTGCTAGAGCCAAAAGTGCTAGTGAAGAGATTTCAAACCTAAATAAATACCAAACACGCACTTAGTAATATCCCTGATTTCATTTTTGCCTTTTTTGTTCCTTCAAAATCTTTTTTTCCAAACAAATAATTAATCATATAAAATTAATTAAATTAAACAAAAACCGTAAAACAAAACCAAACACATATCACAGTCACTTTGTCATTGTTGGTCCATTTCAACGCGGAATTGGAATGATGCATCCAATGCGTGCCCACCAAACCGGTCAGGGGACATATCATAACGGAATCACCAACTTCTTTTTTGGTGCATCAAAGTATCATTACATTACATGAGACAATTCATGTTTAAGCAGAATATATTAATGTAATACCAAAAAGAAGTGATTTTTAATAGACAAAACTCAAATTTAAAATTTAGGTGTTAGAATTAACACCCAATAATCTATTTCTGCATGCTCTTCCCATTTTCGGGATTTAAATCCGTGGGAAATACAACACCCTTAAAATTTTACTTAAAAAAAATCACAAATACACCACTTAAAACAACCACCCGTACTAAAAGAATCATCCACCCGTTGTTAAGGGAATCACCAATTGATGCTGGCCGAGGACAGCACCTAATAACTTAATCAATTTCTTGGCACTCTGAGGAGGGATTTTGTGGTTGTAGAGTGACGAAGGTACCCTTTTGGATAATGTCCTAATCAACAATGAATGAAGCACACATGTTGTGATGAAACAAGGGTATTTTTGTAGTTCTGTTATCATGGAGTGTGGCGATGATCTAGGATGATTGAGTTGGATTGTTGAAAAGGCAAAGGGTCAAAGTGATAGATATCCAAATTGCACTAATTTGTATCCAAGTGGGAGCCTTGTGTGAAATTAGGACTCCTTCCACCATAATTACGTTTTCAAAGGTCTGCACAAGGTTTGGGGCATTGGCATACCAAACCGTCTTAAACGCAACTAATATTCTATAGAAGTTGCTATGTCCTTTCAAAAAAAAAATTGTTTTTCGCTTGAATATATTAGTCAAGAAGTAATTTTCCAAAAAAAGTCATATATTAACACTTTACACTATTTTACAAATTTTTATTTAATAATTTTATTAAAGTCTACCATTGTTAAATAAAAAAACTTTTCATCAATTCAAAGCAATGTTCGCAGAACCGAACCGGACATTGAACCGTTCGAGCTACCGGTTCACGGTTTTATGGTTCAACCGAGGTTGAACCGTGATCGAACCGATTGCGATTAAATAATATATTTAATTATCAGTTTATACAATTAGTTAATTATATGTATATATATAATATATAATTATATACATAAAAAAAGGTGCTGCAATTAGGGTCTGACCCATTTAAAAAAAAAAGGTAGAAAAAAAGAGCCCACTAAACTAACACATCAGACCCAATTAAAAAAAAAAAAGACCTGAAAACCCTCTTCTCCTTCCCATCAACCATTCAACCCTAGTAGCCACCAAATAAATACTTTATGTTAACCCTAGCAGCCACCTAAGTCCTAACAGTTCCGTCCTCCTCCTCTCCCTCCCCTTCCTCCTCTCCCTCCTCTCCGTCGTGGCTTCCTCCTCGACCTCCTCTCCGCCGTGGCCTTCTCCACGGTGCTTCTAGTCTCCCTCGCAGAGCAGAGTGCAGCAGTAGCGACGCAGCTTCCGCGTCCTCCACCGACTCAAGCGACGCCGTTCCGTCCTCCTCCTCTCCCTCCCCTTCCTCATCTCGCATTCCTTCCTCGTCGACCTTCTCTCCGCCGCGGCCTTCTCCGCGGAGCTTCTGTTCTCGAGCAGAGGTTTGAACGTTATGGAAGGGGAACGGGTGAACCGGATTTTGTCCGGTTTTCACCGATTTTCTCGGTTTGGTCCCGGTTTTCCCGGTTCAACACCGGTTCTTTACTCAGACGGTTTCGTGTGTCAACCGAACCGGCCTGACCTTTGGTTCCCGGCTTTTCCGGTCGAACCGGCCGGTCCGGTCCGGTTCTGACATCATTGATTCAAAGTAATTCCATACATCATTGATACACTACAAGAATACTCATTACTACTAAGTAGCCCGTGCAATGCACGGGTATTTTTAATATTTAATTTGTAACATTTTTTTAGTTGATGTTTTAAAGTTAATAAATATATGACATATGTTAACACTTTTAAACATGCGTAAGATCACATGATATATCGAAGTAAATAAATCCCTTAATTGATAAAACCAAAGTAGATACAATGACTAATATTAAAATTGTTCATCTAAAGTTTCTGTCATACCAAAACCAAACAATGTAACAAAGTTTTGATAACAGAAATAGAAAAACATCCAACAAATACTTATGTAGCAATAGTCTCAACACAATGAGGATCTTATTTCACTTCTCTATCTTGACACGTTTTAATTCTTTAGTTGAGGAAGCTTGTGAAGATCTTATTTCACTTCTCTATCTCAACACTTTTTAACCATGGTTCAAAAGTTATTTATCATAATAAAGAAAGTTAATATAAGTCTGATAAGAAATGATGAAGTTATGGTCGTTTGAAGTTAAGGATGCAGTGCTGTCAGTAGACGATGGAAGGAGGAAGAGTAGACGATGGAAGGAGGAAGGAGTAGACGATGGAATGAGGAAGAGTAGGCGATGGAAGGAGGAAGGAGTAGATGATGGAAGGAAGAAGGTGTGAAGAAGGTCTTGCTCCTAACCCTGGCTGAGGTTTTGATGACGACAAACTCATCGACAAAAAGAAGAAAAGAAGACTTAGAGGAAACAGTGCAACATGTTTATATATCTACCTAAGTCTTAGATAGGTGAGTTATGCTTCTAAAGGCTTCTCTAGTATAAAGGCTCTTTAAAACACTTAAGCTAATTGAGTTTAACCTTTTTATAATTTAAAAGAGGTAGAAAAACTCAAGCCGTTCTTAAAGGTTTCCTTTTCTGGAATCTGGACTGAGTGTAATCGATTACACCCTTAAGGTAATCGATTACACATAGGCAAGTAATCGATTACAGCTTGCTTGTAATCGATTACACGTTTGAATTTGAAATTCAAACAACAATGGTCACCTAGAGTAATCGATTACCCAAGTACTGTAATCGATTACATGCTCGACAAGTTGCATCTTTTCATGAACCATTGTGTCTCATATCTTTCGGAAAAGATTGTGTTGGTTCATGGATGATCCCATATGCCTATATATAGTCCATTTGAGTCCAAAATTGAAAGACACAAGCATCACACACGAAATAGGCTTAAAACCTTCTTGAATTGCTCTTTCATGTTCATTTAGCCTTTGTTCTTAAACTTTCAAAGAGCCTAGGTTCTGAGTTCATATTCTTCATTGTTTAAAGAACACTCTTGCTTTTCATATTTTGAAGAACTCAGAATCAAGAGAGCCTTCTTATGCTTAAAAGCTTTAAAGCATAACTCTCAAAGATCAATCCAATTGTGTGTTAAAGGATTGATACAGCCAATTGTAAAACTCTTCTTCATCTCATTCTGGTTGAGTGAATATTCACCGTAGGGTTCGGTGAAAGTTGATTATTCTGAAAGTGGTGTGCTTTCAGGGACTGAAAGTGGTGTGCTTTCAGGGGAAGTTGAAAGTGGTGTGCTTTCACAGGTTGGTGTTGATAGAAATTCTTAAGGTACTTGGTGTAAGCACTTGTAAGAGATTTTTATCAATAGTATATAAATCCTCAAGGGGTTTCTTGAGGGACTGGACATAGCCTTCGGTGGATTGAAGGTGAACCAGGATAAAATTCTGTGTGTGAATTCTCCTACTCTTCATATTTACTTTCAAGCAACGTTTATTTCCGCTGCACTCGATTGTGATCATCTTTATCTTGAAAGTAAGGTGTGTTAAGGCGAAAATCGGGTAAACCTGATTCACCCCCTCTCAGGTTGCTATCTATACTTACAGAAGGAGTAGACGCTGGAAGGAGGAAATGTTTAGACGATGGAAGGAGGAATGATTTAGACGACGGAAGGAGGAAGAGTAGACGATGGAAGGAATGAGGAGGAGTAGACGATGGAAGGAGGAAGGATTAGACGATGGAATGATGAAATGTTTAGATGATAGAAGAAGGAAGGAGTGGACGATGGAAGGAGGAATGGTTTATACGATGGAAGGAGGAAATGTTTAGACAATGGAAGAAGGAAGAGTAGACGATGGAAGGAAGTAGGAGGAGTAGACGATGTAGGAGGAATGATTTAGACGATGGAAGGAGGAATGGTTTAGACAATGGAAGGAGGAAGAGTAGACGATGGAAGAAGGAAAGAGTAGACGATGGAAGGAGGAATGGTTTAGACGATGGAAGGAGGAATGAGTAAACGATGGAAGGAGGAAGGGTTTAGACGATGGAAGGAGGAAGGGTTTAGACTATGGAAGGAGGAATGGTTTAGACGATGGAAGGAAGAGGAGTAGACGATGGGAGGAGGAAAGGTTTAGGTGATGGAAGAAGGAAGAGTAGACGATGGAAGAAATGAGGAGTAGACGATGGAAGGAGGAATGATTTAGACGATGGAAGGAGGAAGAGTAGACGATGGAAGGAGGAAAGGTTTAGATTTTAGATGATGATTGTGTGAACCGAAGTATTAATAATAATATAAATGTTCAATATTTTTAAACCAGAAAAAAAACTATAAAAAATCTATATAATATTGGGTTAATGGTTTACTAGGTTCCTGTAGTTGCACCAAGTTTGCTATAAGTCCGTGTCGGAGACCAGAGCTCCGGCGAGTGCATATGTGGCAGGCTGACTGTATTAATGAAGATGATGTGGAATTTTTGCTTTTTTAATGGGAAAAACAGGTCAGAAAATTAGAAAACCCTAAATACCCAAATTAACATTCCACTAATCTCAAATCCCTAAATTAACACTCCATTAACCCCAAATCAAAATTAGAAAGTGAAAAGCCTAAAAAAATCCCAAACATATTATCAGAAACCTAGTCCTTCCAAGTCCCTTTGGTTGTTTCACTGAAATCATCTTCTTCAACCCTCTTCTGCACCTTCGTGATCATCGTTTCCTAGTCACGCTCGAGTAGGACAAAAACCGTGGTGGTGGTGAGCGGTTCTCATCGTTCAACCCTTACTTTCCTATTTCTCGTCGCTGCGGTTCTTCGTCAAGAGAAGGTAAGTAGGCTATCCCCTTTTCCCTCATGTTGTTTGATTTTGTGAGATTTTCCGTTTCCCCTTTCCCCTTTATTGGTAGTTGTGGTAGCCTTGGAAGTTGTTGTGGGTTTGTGGAGGTTGTCTGGTGTTCGATTTGAAGTGATTTTTACAAAGCACTTACCAATTTTTGTTGTGTGTTGTTTGAGAAAATTATGAAGTAGCTTGTAATTTTTGCTGCATGTTGAATTATTTATCATTTACCAATTTCCCATTTCCCCCTTCCCCTTTCCCCTTTCCCATTTCCCCTTTCCTCTTTTGCAATTTGATTCCGAAGAAACTTATAATTTTTGCTGAATGTTGAATTATTTGTAGCTACTGAGCATTGACTATTGTTCGTACCCTTTCCCCTTTCCCCCTTTTCAATTTGATTCTGAATGATGAAGTAATTTTATCTGAATATATGAATGCTGAATGCTGAATTTTTGCTGAATGCACTTTGCATAATGGCTTTTTCATTGGTTGTACATCATGGGGGATCTTTCAGAACCACTCCATTCTGGCATTATATTGGTGGCAGAGTCAGTACTCATTCGGGGCTAGATGAGGATAAATGGTCCTTGATTGAAGCTCATGATATTGTGAAAGAACTTGGTTATACCTCATTTGTTCTTTGGTGGAGAACAACAGAGGATGCCGCTGATCACTTATTCAGAAAGTTGGAATCAGACGATGACGTACTTCTGATGGCAAGAATTGCTGCAGCTTCTAATGCAGATGCACATGTATTTGTTGAGAAAATACCTGAATCTCCTACAATTCAATTTGATGAAGTTTTGCCTATTCCACAAGTGCAAGTAGAGCAAGTGCAGGTAAAGCCAGTAGCTAAAACTAACAGGAAGGGGCAAGCTGAGAAAAAGAAAATATGCATTAGGAGATCTGTCAGAGTTCAAGCAAATGTGAAACCCTCTAAGAATAAGGGGCCTGTTCCGATTCTTGAGATATCTGACGATGATGATGTGGCTTCTCATATTCCTCTCCACACAGTTGATGCTCAAAATATTGCTGATTTATCTCATCCAGCTTCTCATGTTCCTTGTGAGAGAAATCCCGTTGAGACTCATCCTGATGATGTACCTACAGTTGATGGAACAAATTCGGATGATGAGGTTTCTGCTACTAGTGTTCGTCTGAATGATAGTGAGGAGGAGAGAGAGTTAGAAGCTGATGATGGTTTTGGAGTCCAAGGAATTGGAGAGGCAGAGACATTCCTTAACGAGAAAATTAAAGCAATGCATGCGAGACAACTATTAAATGGCAACGAAAGTGGCAGAACAAGGGTGCAAGTCGATTTTGATGCTGATGAATTTGAAGCTAATCATGTTAGTGAGGACCTTACTAGTGACACAACTGACAGTGAAGGAGCTCAAGTGCAGCATATGCAAGGCTTATGGACATAACAAGAGAAAGTGTGATTACAAGACAAGAGCTGTTGTTGCTCAAGTACAAAACTCAGCAATTGGATCTTCTCCTTCAATGAATGTGGGTGTGGACCACCAACCCCTTGAATTTGTCTACTTTATGCCTTTGTCTCAATGTATGATATTGGTATTTTATTGTGGAATTTCATTGAAAATCAAGCAATATGAGGGGTTCTTCCTTACTACCAATGAATGTGACAAAAACTCTAAGATTTATCATTAACTTCAACATTAAGTAGATAACAAAAGTTGGTCCATCAAATTTGGTTTGAAAAACCTTGGAGGAATACAATCAAATTGAAATTGATGCTATTATATTAACTACGAGCCCTTCCCATACAATAACACCCTACTGAAACTATCCAAGACAACACTGCTAAACCAACTGCAACCATCTTCTGGACTCTCTCTGCCTCAACCTTCTTCTTAAGCTTCTTGGTCTTCTTTTTCAAATCCATTATCTGTTCAACTGAATTTCCATAATTTAGCCACTGGGAATTTATGCTCTTTGTATCGTCTTCACCTTCATGGTCACATGTATCTCCATCAATCCAAAAAAAATAAAATCCACAAGTTCCTGCCATCTTCAGATAAATTGAAAAAAACTCAAAACCAAGTTCACAGTAGAAGCAAAGGAGAATGGAATAAAATGGCAATAAAAATCAAAACTGCAAACAAATTCAAAGTACCAGAATGGGTTTAGCAATCTTACATGCCGATTTCTGCATCTCAGGAACCTCTGACCTGAGTGATGAGCAGTTCCAGCGGTGTAAATCATGAGGGGAACACCACATTGACACTTTTCCTTTATACCTGAAGATCTGCCAGTTGCATGTGTGGAAGATGCAGAAGAGTTGGCCATGTTCAATTTCTAGAATGAAGCACAAACACCCCACAAAGAAAGCTGGAACAGAACGAAGAAGAAGGAAGGAGCGGGAGCTGACCCAAGTTTGGCATAACACACAATACATAATGAAGAAGAACAAGATGAAGAAACAACAAGAAGAAGATGTAACTCGAGTAAATAAGAAGCTGGAGCAGACCCAGTACGAGAGAGCACAACAAACAAGAGACAAACAAGAACCCACAACCAAGGAAGAAGAAGAAGAAGAAACTCGAGTAATAGGGATAAGAAGAAGAAGAAATACGGCGTGGAAGGAAATAAGAACGAAGAAGAAGACTAAAATTGGGGGAGAGGAAGATTAATTTGGGGATTTAGGGTTTTCTAATTTTCTGACCTGTTTTCCCATTAAAAAAAATTCCACATCATCTTCATTAATACAGTCAGCCTGCCACATATGCACTCGCCGGAGCTCCGGTCTCCGGCAGGGACTTATAGCAAACTTGGTGCAACTACAGGGACCTATTGCAAAGTTTTTTCTGGCGAGGGATCAAAGACAAATCTTGGTGCAACTACAGGGACCTAGTAAACCATTAACCCTATAATATTCAACATGGAATTAAAAATAGTAAAGAAAGAAAATATTAAATAATAGGCTTAATTGCAATTTTAGTCCCTTATTATCTATCACCATTGTGCGATTTGGGTCCCTAATGTTCAAAACGTGCAATGTAAGTCCTGGATTTTTTTTTTGTGCGATTTAAGTCCTGTCGTTAGTTTGCCATCCAATTGCTAACGGCAGTTACTATTTTCACCCCTTTTTTTCCTATCTGCACCCCCCCTATACTTCATTTTTTAAAAAAATTAATGATAAAAAGTGCTGAAATTAAAATGAATTAGAAACAGAAATAAGAAAAAGAAAAAATTACAAATTAGCAAATAGTTAGCAAACAGAAATTAAAAGTTAGTAACATAATTTAAAGGTTAGCAAATAATTAGGAGACAAAAAAAATAGTAACATAAACAGGGTCCATGAAACAAAAGTTGAAACAAGTAGCAAGTTGCAAAATCAGTTCTACTGAGTCAGAAGTGATTCTCAGGGACCAAAAATGAATTTCTTCACACAATGATATAGCAGAAATTTTATGTCAAAAAAATATGCTTCTTCTCTTTAGATAAATCCAGAAATCTAAATTAAACACATAATCTTCATCTTCGTCATTCTTCTTCAATCTCCAGAACAAAACCCAAAGAAAAAAATCTTCTTTTTATCATTCTTCTTCAACCTCTTCTTCTGCTTCTTCCTTTCTCAACCCCACCATCTTCTTCCTCTCACCACCAATAGAGCACCAAAAAAACACCACCACAACACCACCAACAGTCACACCCAGAAATACGATGTGAAGAAGAAGACTACATGTGACTCAAATCTAAACCTTATACAACATCATCATCATTGAAACAGAGGAGCACAATCGAAAGGGAAAAAGGCATAAAATTTTCAAATTTACATAGAATTGAAGCAAGACTCACCATCATCTTCATCCTCAACAACAACAAACTCAAATCCCTCACCCACACTATCCTACAACCAGAAACGCATCAAACACGTCCAAGGCCAACTGTATCTTCTTCAACCACCTCCCAACCCCAACCCCACCATCCTCAACCCAGAAATCAACAACCCAACCTCAATCCCACCACCACCAACTCCAACCCCAACAACACAAGCTCTGCAATAGCAACGACAACAACATCAACAACATCAACAACAACGACAGATCGAGCGGTGGAGTCGCAGATCTATGGGTTCAATCAATTTGGGGGTTTAATCGATTCTGGCTCCAATTCATTAATCCACTCCCTTGTCGATTAACTTCTTCTTCTCTTCTCCCTCATTCCTCCACTCACTTGTCTCTGATTTCGATCCCTCTTTCAATCGAGGGGTTAGGGTTTCAACTCTCATATGGGGTTTGGGTGAAGCTTTGGTGTGGCAGTGGTTGTGCATGACTTTGGTGCCGTGGTGGCTGGGGTGAGGAGAGAGAGGGAAGAGAGAGAATGGTGTTGGGTGAGGAGAGAGATGAGAGAAGGGGATGATGATGATGAGCGTGAAGAAGGTAGATGAAGATGGCGAAGAAAGAGAAGTAGAAGAAGAAGAGGCAGAAGAAGAAGAGGTTGAGGTGTTTGGGGATTTTTTATTTTTCTTTTATTTATAAAAATAATGTTTTTCTATTAATTACATTTAATTATTTAATTTATTATTTGATGTTTTGTTTTTTATTTATGTGAGGGGTGTAGTTAGTAAAATGAGGGGTGCAGTTAGTAAAAAGGAATCTAGATAAGAATATTCCATTTGAAATTGAATTGAGACTAACGGTAGGACTTAAATCGCACAATAAGAAAATTCCAGGACTTAAATTGCACGATTTGAACATCAGGGACCCAAATCGCACAATGGTGTTGATAGTACCTACAAGTCTAACAAGTACATAATTCATTTGGTTGAAGTGGTTGGTATTACGTCTACTAATGTGACCTTCTCTATAGCTTTTTCCTACATGATTTCTGAGCAAACAAATGACTATGTTTGGGCGTTGTGAAAATTGAAGGGGTTGATTTAAAGAATGGAAAATTGGCCATAGGTGATTGTAACTGACAAGGACAATGCTTTGGTTAATGCAGTAGAGGTTGTGTTTCCTAATTCAAAGCATATGTTATGTCAATTCCACATTGTTAAGAATGTTAAGGCAATGTGCGCATGTACATCCGAAGAAACTTTGGGAAATAGTTATGGAGGATTAGAAGGAATTTATGGAATCTCTTACTATGGAAGAGTACGAATCTCGATTGAAGGGATTTTGGTTAATATGTGGTCGATTCACTGAGTTCTTATCTTATCTATCAAGAAAATGTTTAACTCACAAGGAGAAGTTTGTGAAAGTGTGGATTGACACTGTAATGCATCTTGGCACTACAACAACTAATAGGTACATCCATTAACTTTATCTCTTAATCTGTTTTTTTGAATTTTCAATAAGTTGTAATTGATCAATATATATATATGTATGTGTGTGTGTGCGTGTGTGCGTGCGTGCGTGTGTGTGTGTGTGTGTGTGTGTGTGTGTGTGTGTGTGTGTGTGTGTGTGTGTGTGTGTGTGTGTGTGTAGGGAGAAGGGCCACCCTTGCTAGGCCCTTCATAGAAATATTTTCCGCTCGTGCAACGAGGTTCCTAGAAGCATTGCTGCTTGCACCAACAATAGGAGTTCTTCATCGCTTTCCTCAGACAGAAGGATCGCCTCTTTGTTAAAGCGTTCCAAAATTCCTGGAACAATTCTCTAGTGCTCTATTTTATCGTTTCCTTCACACTCGCCTATTGAGAATCGATCTCCAACACTTTCCTCTTTCCCTTCGCATTCACCTCAAATTACCCTTTAAAGTGGTTGACAGAGTCTAACCACCGAGCAATTGCGAATGCAAGAAGAGTTTGGAACCATTGCAGAGCTTCTCCCTTCAATATTGTAAAAAACAACCTGCATATTAGTGTATGTGCTTCTTCTAATTCCGAGATGCGCATGGCATCCACACAAGCTGTAAAAGTTTCCAAATATTCTCTTGGACTCTTCTACCTAGAGAACGTATCAACTTCAAGCAGTTTAGTCAAGCCCTGAGGCATCTGGAGATCACAGATTTCCTTTTCAAAAGGTTCCAATACATGCTCAATCAAACTTTTCTCCGATAAGGAAGCTTGCTTTCCCCTCGGGCCTCGAACTTGGCAATCATTGCCTTTTTTCCCATCAAGATCTGTGAATCTCAGAGTTTCTGAAGCCATTGCTGAATTGTATCATGTAAAAATGAGAGAATATCGTGCAAGAATGACGAGAATGAGAGAACTAGGTGGAATTTTTTGTGAGCTTCTCCCTCAAAAACATAGAGAGAACGATGAAATATCGTCAAATTCTTCCCGAAATACGACACAAAATATTCGTGCGTGAATCTTGGATGGCGGTGCTCTTGACGGAGCAGTGACACAACTCAGTCTTGATTAATCATGTTTGAGGTAGAGCTATCATCTTGCAGTGTGTCGAGGGGGGACCTGCAAAAGACACTCCGGCTCTCAAGTCTGTGTTGGAGCAATGAGAGCATCCAAGAGTTCATCTCAAACATGTAAGAATGCATAGCTAAATTGTAATGTAAGTAATGAGTGAAAAGCATCCCAGAGAGAACGGTGGAACTTGTATTTATAGTCGCCGGAGGTCCTCTACAAGTGTTGGAGGGAAGCTCTGAAGTGAGGCTTCCGAGCATGAATGACTATGAGCCAATTGGTTGCATAGCGCTTCCCACGACCTTTATTCGGGCTGGTTGGATGAAGGGCCACTAAGCTGGGAAGGCTCGTCCCTAACCTAGGTCGTGTAAGCTTCCTCTTAGGTGTATGCTGAAGAGCACCCCTGATGGGCCAGCTGCGCTGAAGAGCTGATTGGAACACGTCTGAAGAAGCAGTATGGCGCCCCCCTATCTAAGGATGTTTGAACTGATCAAACCAGTCCCACTCCCCCCAAAAAAAAAAAAGCTTTTTCTCATCCTTCCATTCCCCTTCCTCATTCCGAACAGGCTACCCACTCTTGACCCAAAAGAATTCCTACTCCAACCGGGGCGTCCAACATGGTGGCTGAGCTGGATCTCCTCTTAGCAGATAGCATCATCATCAAAACTCATCATGGTGCCAAACCATTTGAGGAAGCATAGCTTTGCTTCAGGAAAGCCATGAATGCTTCCTATGGCTATGCCTACATGAAGGATGTCGTCTTTCCTCAACTCCGAGCAGAAAACTTACAACTCCAAGAGGACAAATAGAAACTTATCGTGGGCATTTTGAAGCCATAACCGAGATGAATGATCCTATGATATGGATATTTGGATATCATGGAGATGTCGCATTTCCATTTTCTGAACCACATTTGCAGTTGAGCGTCCTATGCTTGACGCTCCCCTTTTAGTTGCAACTATGGTTGTAAGACCCTGAAATAAATTAAATAATTATTTAAGGCTTAAATATGTTTGGGGTCCCTGACATTTGAAAGGGAATCAGTTCAGGTCCCTGAAAAATTAATTTGTTAAATTGGATCCCTGACATATGTTTTTTAATCAAATTAAGGACAAATCCCAATTTAAACTGATTAATGATTCTAATTAGCCCAATCAGCCGTCCACGTGACTTTTACTCTTTTTTTAATTCCACGTCATATTAAAAATTAAAAACTAATTCAATTTTTTTTTCCAATCCTGTCCCACTGCCGTCATTTTTCTTTCTTCTTCTTCTCGCTTTTTGACTCGAAATTGCAATTAGCAACCAAGACTTGTTATTGTTGGTCTACTGGACTTATATTTGTTCTTGTTAATCTTTTTTGCAGAAAAAGATTAACAATGCTACAACATGTGGTACGATCAGAAAAAGTGAGAATTGTTTCAACAACGGCAGGCCTGACTCTGGTTATCTTTACTGGAAATGGAAACCCAGTGAGTGCAATCTTCCAAGGTTTGAACCTCACACTTTTCTTCCTTCTCCTCTTCCTACCTTCTATGGCAACCGATTGGCCACCACCACCACAAACCACCGTCGCCACCAAGCCACTCCACCACTATTCCTCCTTGTGGCCACCATCGCCGCCACCGCGGCCTTCTTTTTCAAGTTCAGGACCGTCGCCGCCGCCACCTTCTCTCCTGTTTTCCGGCGACGCTGCACCTCCAATGGAGAAACCGCCACCACCACCAGAATCCCCTCATCGTCCGCAACAAAACCCCTAAAGTAATTCGACGATCGACCACCGCCGCCGCCGCCGCTGCCGCTTCAATAGTTGACGAGTTGTTGTCCCTCTTTCTCCCTCCGCCATCGTCTTCTTCTTCCCTCCTTCCCTTTCGCGGTCTCTCTTCTTCCAGATCTGTTGCGCAACACCCCCAAGCCTCTATTGTTGTCTCTGAATCTCTTCCTCTTCTTTTAGATCTGATGGGTTGGGGTGGTGATTAAGGTTGAAGATGAAGATGGAGAGAAAGAGGGATTTGATGATGAAGATGTTTTCTTTTGGGAAACAAAGAAGAAGAAGAAGAAAATAGAAGAAGAAGAAGAACGAAGAATGAAGAATGAAGAAGAAGAAGAAGAAGAAGAAAAAAAAAAATGGAAGAAGAAGAAGAAAGAAAGAATGACGGCAGAGGGAGAGGATTGGAAAAAAAAATATTTCTGAATTAGTTTTTAATTTTTAATTTTTAATATGATGTGGAATTAAAAAAAAAAGGAGTAAAGGCCACGTGGACTGCTGACTGAGCTAATTAGAATCATTAATGAGCTTAAATTGAGATTTGTCTTTAATTTGATTAAAAAACATATGTCAGGGACTTAATTTAACAAATTAATTTTTCAGGGACCTGGACTGATTCCCTTTCAAATGTCAGGGACCCCAAACATATTTAAGCCATTATTTAATTATCTGATGTAAATTTTTGGAATGCTTTCAATCATAATTTAATGCCATGAGTTATTCGGATCATCGGTTCAATGTTTTGAAGCGACGATTTTTCGTAGAACCCTGATTCTAACTCGATTGACGTTCGAGCAAGAATAAAACTTTCTCATTATCTTCATGACGATCAATGAAGAATCTCATGAATAATGACCATAATATTGATAGGTTTTCCTTCCGAGGATCCGGGGAAGATTTTCCCCTCGCCGCTGTGAATTTCAATAGAGTCTTTCGCGCAGTCGAACGAAGATGTTCAAGACCTCGAACGAAAAATCTGGGAATCACCAAGCGACTCTGTTTGACGTGACGGATCCAAATATGCAATAAAAATATTTGGTGAGTAATTTTTTTTAATAGTACTTTCTGGCCAAAGTCGGCATGGATCCCGCGGAAAATGACCCGGGATACTTTGGGCCTGATGCTCGAGTTGTACGGGCACGTGGTATGAAATAAGCAAGTGACTGATGTTAGTCACCTCGACGCCTGTTGGGGAACCATGTGATTATATAATATAATAATGGTTATGACGCGACTGACGATCAATTTGACGATGCATAAGCCAGATTAGACTTTTAACCTTAATATATTCCAAGATGTTTTCTTAATCCTTCTGACTTCATGGTTAAGTCCTTGTCCCTTGAGAGTTTACAGTTAAGTCATTTCCCCTTGAGAGTTTCAATTTTAGTCCTCCAAATAGTGAACAGATATTCTACTAAAACTTTCAAGTTTCATCTTTTGGTCCCTACGCTTGGCAAAGCTTCTATTTTGGTCCCGATTAAGTGAAGATATAATTATGACCCAATCTCATTTGTAATAATCTCATCGACCTTAAATTATTATTTATGATGATGTTGCTTTGTCGTAATAATTCTTGTATAAATTAAACGGGTAAAATCCTACACTGCCAGGATAAGGCTATACCGGTTAAGTTCCATTATATATTCCAACAAAAGGGACCAAAAATATGTAATATATGCAAATCTCATATGTATCACAAGTGAAAGTGTGCAAGTATGATTACCCTTTGGGAAACTTGGTGACCAAGTGGGGGAAGGAAATATCCAAGGTGGACTGGGCGAGCGCCCTTGTCTTGCAGTAGGGCGGCCCAGTTGGTCTACAGGGTGGTCCCACATCAGTGAAGGGCGGCAACCCTAGGGGCACATTCGTAAACCATAGGGGGTAAAGTTTGTAACCTATTGGGCCTGATCTTTGAGGCCCATAGGCTTAGTCTGAAATAAATGTTATTTATGGCTTTCTTTCCTCTAAATAGCCAACGGAGGCTCATGTAAAAGGGTTCACAATTTTCTCTAATAATACAATAGTCTTACTTCTCTCCTATACTGTCTCATTCCAAGAACACAAGGCTTTAGCTCTCTCTCGCCGACGTGCAAATAAAGAGAGAAACCCCCAAGTCTTCTCTCATTTTCCATCTCACAAGCTTCTCACTATACTTCTCACTTTCTCTCTCACTTTCAGTCCACTCTCACTGTTATCACCCAACTTTGGTTCTTCTTCCTCCTTGACCTGAAACGGAGAGCTTCGAGGGCAAGAGGCCAACACCACCACAAAGGAACAGAGGCCACAAGCTCCTCACCCAACCGTTGTTTTCAACGTGCCCAGCCACCATGGGTCACTTTCGAACCATCCCAAAACCCCACTGAAAATGGTGTTTTTGTACTCCAACACGAAGAGGAAGAACCCTGGAAGCCATTGGACCAAGCTTTGACGAGTTTTGACGATGGACCCCGACCTGCAAATGAGTTTTCTGAGCAAACCATCGAGCTTTTGGAGAAACGGACACCGCCTTTGTGTTCCTGGCCGCAAAAGGAAGAGGACCCCATACCCCGTTTCTGCTTTGGCGACATCGCCGCCGCGGGCCGCCATCTTCTCCGGCCAATCTTTGCTGAAAAATTTCCAAAGATTGTGATCTCTTTCTAAGGCCTCTAACCTCTTGGAACTTCGTCCCTAACCTCTGGAACATTGTAGGTGTTGGCGTGTAGCAAGAGCGGGTTCCTTGGGTCGAGAAAGCTTGGAGTATTACAGACTCCACCTTCCTCCCCTCGGCCTTGCCACCTCCATGAGGAGAACAACGACCGTGGTTAGAACCTACCACGAGGTTTACGGGGCATAGGACCAGTCAGAGTAACGTAGTTTTCCGGATCGATAACCACTTTGGTAAGGGCACTTCGCCACTCTTAGCTACTAAGAATATGTATATGGTTATGTGAATGTATACTATGATCTTGGAATTGGTAGTTGACAGTGTTATGAGAACGAACTGATTGTTTGGTAGAATTGTTTGATTTGATTGTTGATTGATGCTTGACTTATACATGCTTCCTTGCTAAATTGCTAAGTGTTTGGCATGATTTGTTATGACATGATTTATATCTAATTTGGATATGTACATAATGTCAACATGATTCTTTGTTAATTATGAGCTATGTGAGGCCACGTCTTCGGACGATTAAGCCTTGAGTTCAGGATGTCATCTTCATGTCGTGTCAAGAATATTTTAGGGTCGTCGTGGTTCGGGGCTAAACTTAGCACCGGACTAGAGATGAAAAATATCAGGACGTTAAAAAGAACATACTCATGTGAGCGGCATCTCATTGAATGACCAGCAACACTACTTAGTCTGGTGTGGAGTTCGGTCGAGTGTCCCACCTGCCTGTGAGATTTGGTGTTACATCCGGATGAAACTTTTTGTACAATGAGTGGTTCTACCTGCATATAGGGAGTTGTAGGGTCATTGACCACTTGTGTCTTAATTTGGTTAATTGTGAACATGTATACTAATATGCCTCTTTATGCTTATAAATGTAACCCCCCAATTTACGGTCAGGGGTCACATTGTAAATTCGCGGAAATATAAGTTTAATAAACCTCTCAAAAAGACCACTCAAAATTTTCAAAATAAATCGTCGCTCAATAAATATTTAAACAATAAATATCATCCCATAATTATCATAATTAACGTGAAATAATTATTATCTCCAGCAAGATTTTTCTAAGTCATTGATAAATATAAAACAACATTTAAACTCATGTTTCTTCAACTTCTTCTCTTCATCTCCAGCTCCAAAAATGTAGTCTTCAATTTAATCTTCGCGTTGCTCATCTGTGGCGTTAAGCACCCAAACAAACACACAACAAACAGTAAATGGTTAACTTAAAAAACATCAATAATAATAATAATTATCACTATGTGATAATTAAGAGAAAAATAAAAACAACAACTAGCAACATCAAATATAGTAAAACAGCAAAAAAAGAATTTAGCTAATTAACAGCAATAATTAACAGAATACAACAGAACTCTAAATAGCACAAATAGCAACAGTAATATTCAAAATACAGTAGCCAATTCGAACAACAATAATTTTCAACAGTGAATATACTGCAATAATAAACAGGTTCTTCCCTTAATTTTCAAAACATGCACGTTATTCCTATAATAACTACATGCATAGCTATGGCCAAGGTTTTTCCCAGAACAAGGGTTGGACAATCACGTGGGACAAAGATCCACCACATTGCCCTCGGTTGATCACACAGGACAAAGTGTCATCACGTCAACCTAAACATCCTAAATATAATTCATATGCTATGACACAATTAATCATCATCTCTATCTTCATGAACCAACAGTTCACACAAATTTTCAGTCATAGTTTCATATGCAAATTTAGTCAATTTCCTCTTAGAACATCTCAACATTTTATATCAACAACAAATTTCAATTCCTCATTTCTCAACAACAAAATATTTTAGGTAGAACATGTACAACAGCAATTGACAAGTCATAAAAATATTCCAGGCCAACCACAAACTGAATTTCCAAAACAGAATTATAGGCAATCACAAACGACAATCATTTCCTAAAAGAAGTTACCCTTACCTCCTAATGTTTTGCATGAATTTCAAGTCCCACCTATCATAGCAAACATATATTACCCTCAATCAATCATAGGGAGGAAGGAAAACCCCCAAAAACCCAATTAAACGAAAGAACAAAAAAATAAAACAGCACTGGGATGGCAGAGGCCCAACGCATGTGCGTTGGGATGCCAACGCTCATGCGTTGGCTCCCTGCCTAGGAACCTTGTTCCCAACGCCCAGGCGCTAGGAGCCAGCGCTCATGCATTGGCTCTCTGTCCAGGACGACCAAAAACACAATTTTTCACCGTTTTGAGTTCTGAAAGGGTTTTTCATCAAGGGTTTTTATGAAAATTATTCCAACATCATTTTCCAAGGCTAAATCATGCAAAAAATCAATTTTTTCCAATTTAAAATTTTCATGGTCAAAATCCTAAAGTTTACTAGAGTAAAGGAATCAGGGTTTTGAGGTGAACCGACCTCGAATATGACCTTGGAATTGAGCGTATAACCTTGTGTTCATCCTCTATACTCCAAAGTCTGCCCATGTCTCGAGAATTTTGAAGAGAATCACGTGATCAATCTTCAATTTGAGAAGGAATTTTGAGCCAAAACAAAAAGGGTATGGATTAGAATTTTGTTTTCGACAAGAACACAACTCAGAAATAAAAGAGTTTGGCCACTTACCAAAGGATTATCACAAGGCACACCAGCAGAAGATTGAAGAACAAACTTGGACACCAATGGAGAAGGAATAGTCGACCCTGTCGCAACCGGGGTCGCGGCGGGGACGGCGCAAAAAAAGAAATTGTGAACAGCTAGAGTCGCCACTAACGTTTTTAAGAGGAAAACGCTAGGAAACCTAAAAAGAAAATAAAACGGCCTACGAAACCTAAAACTCTAGGTTCGGGAGTCGGTTACGCGTGGGGAAGGTGTTAGCACCCCACAGCGCCCGTCAAAGAGGGTACCCAAGATTGATTGTGCAAAAAGAAATTATTAATGAACTCATTATTTACAGAGAAAAAAAAGATATTTATTATTTTTTTGAGATTTTTTATTTAAAAAGAAAAGAAAATGAGATTATTTACAAAACAAAAATATTTATTTTATTTTATTTAGCCTGATAGGTGTGAACCTAGTCCTACGTACTTCCCTCAAATAGAAGACTAAGGCCACATAGTTAGTGATTTTTAATTTGATGTGCCTGGCGGGGAGTTGCCCGGTCCTACGTATCTCCGAAGAGAAATCAAGGCTACATAGTTCTTAAGGTGATTAAAGTGATTTAAAAAAGGGTGCCTGGCGAGGAGTTGCCCGGTCCTACGTATCTCCGAAGAGAAATCAAGGCTATGTAGTTCTTAAAGGTTAATTAATTTATGAAAACATCCACATTTACGCGAAAAAAAAAAAAACAGAAACAGGATAAAGAAACAGAAACAGGATACAGAAACAGAATACAGAATACAGAAACAGAAACAGGATACAAATGCAGAAACAGGATGTAGAAAAAGGATGTAGAAAAAGAAACAGAAATAGGATACAGAAACAGAAATGCAGAAAACAGAAATACAGAAAACAGAAATGCAGAAAATAGAAATATAAAACAGAAAAGAAGCAGAAATACAGAAGAAAAAAAAGCAAAACAGAAAAGAAACAGAAATAGAAAAGAAACAGAAATAGAAACAGTGCGTTGCAAGATGGTGGAGGTGACGGCGGTGCTTCAGGGGCTTGAGGAAGGAGCAGCGGCGGCCAGGGGGCTTGAGCGTGGCAGTGGCGGTGCTGGAGGAGAGGAGTGGTGGCGCGGCTGCGACGGCCAGGGAAGTGAGGAGGAGGAGCGACGGTGATGGCTGTAGTGGATGGGAGTGCAGCGGCTGTGTGGTGTTCAAAAGGAAGGGAGGGGGCGGTCGAAGGTTTGGCTAAAGGGAGGAGTAAGGCGGCGGCGCTGGGAGGAGTGGAGGTTCGAAGGGGAGAGAGTGAAGAGAAGAGGGGCGGCGGCCAGGAGAGAGGAAGGGAGGTGACAGCTGGTGGTGTGTTAGAGGGGGGGTCAGTTTTAGGGTTTGGAAGGGAGAAGGAAGTAAAGGCTGTTTTTTTTTTTGTTTTTTTTTTTGTTTTTTTTGGAGTGTGGTGGCTAGTGAATGGTGGGTGGTTAGGGTTAGTGAGAGTAGGCTTTATATAGGGGAGAATTAGGGTTTGAGTGAAGGGAAAATGACAGAAATACCCCTGGGGTTTGTTTTGGGCCAGTTTGGCCCATTTTTTTTTGAGAAACTAAAGTAATTAAAAAAAAACAAACTCAATCAATCTAAACGCCCTATTTTTTATATTTTCACTAACTACTTAGCTAACTATTTTTATTTTTAATAAAATGAAACACAATAAAAGAAAGAAATAAAAGACCCGGACAAAATTGGGTGCTGACAGACCCCCAGAGCAAAAGAATGGAAATACAACTTGGTTCTCACAAGAAGGAAAGAGGATGCAGTAGCAAGGATAATGGTTCAGCACTTAGGCTAGGTTTTTCCCTCAGAATTTTTTAACGTGTTTGAGTGAGAAATGGTAAAAGACTTCAGAATTCTCTTCCTCTAATAGTTGGACGAGATACTGGCTTAGTGGGGAGGTTATTTTCAGTTTTCACTTCCTATTTCCTAGCAGCATCAATGTGGCATCAAATTATCTTAGCAAAAGATTCTATTTTTAATTTAATTAAGTAGGAACTAAAAGGAAAAATGGAAGAATGGGCTGCTGACTAGCATGGTGCACACATCCATACCTAGTGAGAATAGGGAAATCAACAACTTTTTCTTCCATCAAAAGCTCTAACACTAATAGAAAGAACCTGGTCTTGTTTTTGGTTAAATTAATTTCTGTTACTTAATTATTTACTTATTCCTCAACAATTATATTCAGAAAACTATCCCCTAAGAACAAAAGAACATTCTCTTATTCATTCCCTCTTGTTTTCGAAAATTATAAGAAAATTGGAAAATAGAAATAAAAATCAGCATGTAACAAGGACACTCAGAAAATCAAATATCCAACAAATCTATAAAGATTTTATTTCTTGCACATCATAATCTCGAGCAAGACAATACAATGAAAATATTTTTCAAGCAAAATGTCTAACAAGGGTAAAAAATAAACATCAGAACATTCAAGGACCAAGACTCAATTATTACAAGCTCGAAGGACCAAACTGCAAATTTCCAAAAATAAAGGGTCTTATAATCCTACCCCCCCTAAAACAAGTTTCGTCCTCGAAACTAAAGATAAAGGAATAGATCAGGGTATTGCTCCCTCATCTTTTCCTCCAACTCCCATGTGGCGCCTCCCGTGATCTGGTTCCAAATCACCTTCACCAATGGAATCTCCTTGTTCTTTAACTGCTTAATTCACCGACCAGCGATCTGCATCGGTGGAACATTGAAGGTCAAGTTCTCCCTCAGTTGGATGTCATCCTGGGTGATAACATGCGATTGGTCCGGAATGTATCTGTGCAACTGAGACACATGCAAAACATCGGGAATCCTGGACAAGAAAGGTGGCAAAGCAATATGATAAGCCACTGGTCCAACCCTCTCGATGATTTGATATGGCCCAATAAATTTTGGTGTTAGCTTCTTCGATTTAATCGCCCTCCTGACTCTGGTAGTTGGGGTCACACGAAGGAATACATGCTCTCCCGGTGCAAACTCCAACTCCTTTCGTCGGATGTCCGCATAGCTCTTCTGCCGACTATGAGACGTCTTCATTTTCTCCCTGATTTGTCTTAGCTTCTCTGTCGTCTGCTGGACCAACTCTAGCCCAACTAGAAAATGCTCCCCATCCTGGAACCAACACAATAATGTCCTACACCTCCTCCCGTACAAAGCCTCAAACGGAGCCATCCCAATGCTGGCATGGAAACTGTTGTTGTAGGTGAACTCAGTCAGCGGTAAAAGCTCGTCCCAACTCCCTTGATTATCCAAGACACATGCTCGAAGAAGATCCTCTAAGGACTAAATCATCCTCTTCGTTTGCCCATCAGTCTGCGGGTGGTAAGCAGAACTCAAACTCAGTTTCGAACCAAGAGCTCCCTGCAGAGCCTTCCAGAAGTGTGAAGTGAACTTCAGATCTCTGTCAAAAACTGTGGTCGAAGGAACCCCATGCAAACTCACAATCTCCACAATATAAACTTCTGCAAGCTGCTACACTTTAAAAGTGGTACTCACTGGTATAAAATGTGCAGACTTCGTCAACTGATCAACAATAACCCAGATAGAATCAAACCTCCTCCGAGTGAGTGGTAAAGCAACCACGAAATCCATGGAGATTCTATCCCACTTCCACTCAAGTACCTCAGAAGATTGCATCAACCTTGCAGGTTTCTGATGCTTAACCTTCGCCTTCTAACCGGTCAAGCACGCAGCAACATACTCGGCAACATTTCTCTTCATACCTGACCACAAAAAATGTAGCTTCAGATCCTGATACATCTTCCTCGCACCTAGATGAAGACTCAGTTTACTCTTGTGACCTTCATCAAGGATCAACCTCCTTAACTCAGCATCACTCGGAACACACGCACGTCCCTTGCAACGCAAGATACCATCAGCTCCAACAGTAAAGTCTGGAGCCTTACCTGTATTGACTATTTCTCTTTTCTCAATCAGCTCTCGATCTTGCATCTGCTTGACCTTAATCTCCTGTAATAACTCACTGGACATAGTAACCATCCCGAAGCTCAACATCCCGGGTGTCACCTTAACATCCAAACTCAGATCCCGAAAAGCCTTGAGCAACTCCAACTCCTTAATCATCAGGGAGGAAACATGGATAGCCTTGCGAATGAGAGCATCAGCCAACACATTAGCCTTTCCTGGATGATACTGCAAGGTGAACTTATAATCTTTGAGAAATTCCATCCAGCATCTCTACCTCATATTCAAGTCTTTATGGTCGAACAAGTATATCAAACTCTTATGATCACTAAAGACTGTGAACGTGCTCCATACAAATAGTGCCTCCATATCTTAAGAGCAAAAACCACCGCCGCAAGCTCCAAATCATACGTCGGGTAGTTTCGTTCATGGACCTTCAGCTGCCTCGATGCATAGGCCACAGCCTACCGGTTCTGCATCAGCACACAACCCAAACCTTGGTAGGAAGCATCACAGTAAACCTCGTAAGGTTCATCACACTATGGAAGGGCCAAAAAACATGTGGTTGTCAAACGCCTCTTCATCTCCTGAAAACTGGATTCACACTCTTCTGTCCATGCTAAAGGCTGACTCCTCCTTGTCAACTTCATCAAAGGTCCTGCGATCTTTGCGAAACCTTCGATGAATCTCCGATAATAACCAGTTAAACCCACAAAACTCCTGATATCAGCTGCAGTCTTCGGCTGTTCCCGTGACATCACTGCTTCAACCTTGCTTGGATCAACGACAATGCCCTCCTTAGAGATAACATGACCCAAGAACTTCACTTCTTCCAACCAGAACTCACACTTAGCTGAGTTCGCAAAAAGAGTCTTCTCTCGCAGAACGGTCAACGCCTGACGCAAATCTCCTCGTGCTCCTCTCTACTCCTCGAGTAGATCAAGATGTCATCGACAAAGAGGACCACAAACCTGTCAAGGAAAAGTTTAGAACAATACACACACAACAAACAATAACGAGGTTGTCAAGATCACAATCACACACCTGTCAAGGAAGGGATTAAAGATTCTATTCATGTAGTCCATGAATATCGCTGGCGCATTTGTGACCCCAAATGGCATCACTAAGTACTCATAATGCTCATAGCGAGTACGAAATGCCATCTTCTGGATGTCTACCTCCTTAACCCGAATCTGGTGATACCTAGATCGCAAGTCAATCAAGTCATCAATCCAACAGGAGGGAAGGGGAGGGGAGGGGAGGGTTTTTTTTAAACTTTAGTTGTTTTGTTCAATTTATTGGAGGGGAATGGAGGGGACCAAAACCCCTCCTAACTCAATTTTGTGTCCCCTCCAAAAGTGCGGGGAATAGGAGGGGAAACATTTTGTTGGACAAAAATATCCCTATTCAATAATAGAAAAATACTAAATGCAAACATGTTTAAAATACAAGTAAATTTATAATGGGTATAAAAGTAATTTAATTATAAAACCCCTCTCTCCCCTCGTGAACCAAATAAAAAAAGAGTTATTTCCCCTCCCCTCCCCTCTTATGAACCAAACATAATAAGTATTAAAATCTCTCCTGTCCCCTCCCTTCCCCTCCCCTCCCCTCCATTAAAACTCCTCCCCTCCTCTTCTCTCCTTTGAACCAAACAAACCCTTAGGAGTCTGTGAGCTTTGTTTGTTTTTGGAGCCCAATTGTAAATGAACTTGGACCTCAACCCAACTCTTTCTTTGGATTAATTTTTGAAGGGCAATACGAAATCCATTAAGCAGCCAAAGCTGAATCAGCAAACAATACACTCTCAACCTCTGTAGGTGGATTAGACCACCACATGTTTGAGGGATAAGTGGAAGCAAGAGAAGCTAAAGTGTGAGCAGTATTATTCGCTTGCCGTTTTACATGAAGAAAATCAACATCTAAAAATCTCGCTGCTAGCAGCTTACACTCATGAATAACAACAACAATCTCTGGCGGACAAGCAGTGGCTTTCATTGCTGGAAGAGTCTGATTCAAAGCAAACATTATCTATCTCCAAGTCCAAAGCTATCTGCATAGACCATCGAAGAGCCATACTTTCAGCAACCAAGGAATCCAGTTTATGAAGCAGCGTAATGTTGACAAAAAAAAAAAACTATAGGTGGGTGCTACTGCTAGCAGAACAACTTATTATAAAAATAAAATAAAAATGATGATGCTGGCAGAACTAGTAGAGGGTGGCCACAATGATTTGGACAAAAATAAAAAAATGAAAATGGTTATTGGGGTTCGCACTGTTGCTAAATTCCAAGATCCACACCATCCATTCAATTTCAACCATTATGAATGGTTCTCAAAATAAACAACACCAACACCCCTTTCTTTTTTGCCTTTTTCTGCTTCCCTATTGGTTGCAGCTCAAACCCATCTCTTCTCTCTCTTTCTCGCTCTACACTCTGAAGGGAAAGGGAAAGGGAAAAAAAGGCAGTATCTATTGCAACGTAACCAAGAAGAAAGTAAAGTTTCAAATGCCAAATGGGTAGTGGCACTGCCACTGCCACTGCAGCCACAACATCATTCAACACTGTGTAGTCAGACACAACATCCACACGGAGAAAGGTTCGCATCACCGCCACCAAATATGCCCCACTACAAAAGTAGCTAACTTTGCTACAAAACAAAAGGTTCTCACTCTTTCTCCACCTCTGTTTAAGCTTCAGGACTTGTCTTGCTTCTTGCTCTCACCAATTCTTGGTTAAAGTTTGGATTTTTGTTTGTGATTACGGGGTTCTGTCTTCTTTCTTGAATCTTTGATGTTCTGGGGTTAGTGTGTCGTGGATGAACTGAGCAAGATCCCAATTTTTTGACTCAGGAAGCTTGTCTTAGGGTCTTTTGTGTCTATTTCAGATCTAATTCCTTCTGGGTTTTCTTTCTCTCCAAGAAATTTGAATGATTTTTGGTATTGGATGGAGTGAGTTGGTGCAGACTATGTTTGTTGGAAAAATGCTTGTTGCTTTAGTGCCAAAGTAAAGGTGAATTGTTGGGGTGCTTTTAGGTACAACTAAGGAAAAGGGATGGCGGCACAGTCAAACTCTGGTTTTCAGTTTCACTATGGTGATATGAACTTGCATGCAATATCATATCAATCTGGTGCTGTTAGCAGCCTGTCTGAGATGGTTCCAGCGGGTGATTATTTTGGGTTCGACAATGATTCTTGTGGGATGATGTATTCTTGTGGGAATTCAAGCATTATGAACGGTAACCCTGTCATAAGTCAACCTGGCAATGCATCTGGTTCTTCTCTTCTTCTTGATTCAGTCCCTGGTCTGAAGCATGATGCAGGGTTGGCTGTTGAGTGGTCAATTGAAGAACAGTTCAAATTAGAGGATGGCCTTATCAGGTAAGTAGTTTATCGTTAGTTGTTGATTTATTATTATTGATTTTGGCATCTGTGTCACATTGGTGCATAGCAACTTGTATACACTTTAGTACTTTAGCCTTTTCAGAAAACACTGTTTGTTATTGTTGGGCGCAAATAGAGAGAGGGAGAGAAATCAAACAAGGATTGAATGTGGTTCGCAATACAATGTGTGTAGGAAGTATTTTATTTTGGTCCCAAGAATGTTTACAAGTAGTTGCCTGTATATAGTGAGACTAAGGAAAACCCCTCTTAAGACTAGTCAATGTGGGACTAAATTTATATTTCTGATTAATATATAACTATATTGTAGATGATGATCATAATTTACACAAACATACTTGTGATCATAACAAAAATGCATAGTCTATCTTTCCCTTGTCCATATCGAAGATTTCCCCCATGTCACAAAATTTACGTATTTTTCAAAACCAATGCTAGAATGTCCCAAGAAACTCCATTAATTAATACTATCTAAAAGAATGTCAGAATTTCCCCCTTTTTCTCTATTCAATTACCTTTTATTTACTGTCTAATTCTAACCTTATCATTTTCATCTCTCATTCCCATCATTCAAAAAAGCATGGCTTCCAATTCTAATTCATCATGAGACAATTCAGTCAGTTAAGGAAGCCCACCACCATTATGAAGTGGATCATTCATATCTCCACTAATTTCCACATCTTTGTCTCGCCTTTAGTATATCTGATAGATGCTGAACTAACTATGGAAATGGCAGGAAAAAATTCAGACAGCAAGCTCTGATTATGATGGAAATTACAGAAAATTTAGATGTAGTAAAGTAATAACAGACATTGGAGAAGCTCAACCACTCTAAATTACCCTAAAGATGATCTGCTCTTACACTCTCCATTTGCCCCATATTCATGTTCCCTTTCGTGATTCCTGCATCCTCCTCTTCAATTTCCTTCTGTCAAATGTCCCTTATGCTAGAGATACACGTAACAAAATCCTCCGTCCACTCGACTTCCCAAACTGCCCTGATTCCTCCTCTCTTCTACCGAAACTTTAGTTGAAGGATCATGGTGATGAGTCCATCAATATATTTTATCTTTCCTAAAGGAAGTTGGGAGTTAGAATATACATAAGCCAATTTTTCTGTCTTTTTAGAATCCATTTTGTTTCTCTTTGAAGAATGAATACAGGAGTATGTACTCCAATTCCTATCATAAAATGATGAAGAACAAGCTTGTACACAAGAAGCTTTATGACAAGCTTTTGGAGTTATATCCCCATATGTGTCGCACATTAATATCTTTAAGAAAAATGAAGGATACTCCTTGGATACTCATCTCGGAGTATCATATGCGTATTGGTATTAGATACAGCTATACTTTCGCAATTTTGAAGTATCTAGGCTTCATAGGAGGGGGTAAAGTACAGCAGCAAGGGGGATGGCAAAAAGTGTACATGAAAGAAAACATTAGATACAACTAGGATTGAAAAAATAAAAAATTCAGTGACAATGCCCTGTTTTTGTGCATATTTAAAAAAGTAACTATCCTTAAATAGTCCTTAAACATCGAACAGAAGCCATGAACATAATCATTTTCTGTAACAGTTTAGGGCCATGAACACATTGTTTTTCTGTTTGCATGTTGATGGCTGTATAAACCTTTATTTAATTTTTTAGCTTCTTTTAGGTGTTAGCTGTTTCAAGCCTTTGGTGATCAATGGCACACAGAGAGTGTGCATCCCTCGCTTCATTCCTAGTTCTGATCTGCTTTTATTGTACCTGTTTTAATATTTTTTCAGCTCTTGAGGAAACCTTATGTTTGCCTACAGTTTACTCCATTAATAATACTTTTTTATTTGAAAAGCAACATTATATGCCTGATATGAATACTCTATTTTTTTTTTTTTGAAAGCAAAAAGATGTATTGATATGAAATAGCGGCCAAAAAACCTACAAAAGCCAAGCAGAGTACAAGCCCACCCGCCACTGGAGGAGAAAAAGAAAAGAAACAACCCCATCAAGCCAAAAAGGGAGAAAACACAGCCCCGCCTTCAACACCACCAACCTATACAGTACAAGACAAACATCCCAAAAAACAAAGCCAAAAACCAAACACCACCCCTACGAGAATCTGTGCTCCATGATTTGAGCCGCTATCTGGTTCACTGCAACATCATCGGGGCAGGAGAAGACAACACCCACCTGCTTACCCACCGAAACGGCACGTCTAGCCCTCGTCAAGACCCCTGGAGGCATAGGAGACTCCTCCGGCAATAGCAAAGATTGACATCCATCGTCTCTATCACCATCCGCCATACCTCCAGCTTGAGAATTGGAAGGGGAGGAAAACACATGACTGCTCAGAGCATGTCTCCTGGAATCTGCCTTCCTGGGCCTTCCCCAAGCTCTCTTCTCCCCGTGACCTGGCGCCCTAACTACAGTGCCAACTGCCTTCTTTGATTCGCCTAGCCCAACCTGTTTCTTGGGTCGCCCCCGTTTCCTAGGTAGCTGCAAGTCCGTCCCCTCCTTAGTCCCGCTCACTTCCGCCCCATTGCTGTCGTCGCTTCCAGAATAAAGAGGACACGATAGAGGAAGGGAACCACAGGCATTAGCCTTCGGATCACAAGGATTCCTCGCCTTGTATGAGCCAAACACCTCGGAACTAATCTCAGGAAAGAGAAATTCGTCGGGAATTCTTTCCCCGAGGTAGTCACCGTTAGCAGACCCCAGAACCAAGTCCACCTCAAGAGAAGCAGAGACATCGAGCTTCCCCACAAGAGCCTCCTTCCACGATCGGATGCGCCCCGCTCCGCCAACCTCCCCACGAAACCTGACCATGGTCGAGCCACCCATCACCCCAAGAGGATCTACACCGCGAGTAGACCGCGCGACCGCGCGCTGCGGGACATCCCTGGGGAACCTTGCCAGCGCCACCGACAGAAAAGCCCCACCCACTTTAAACCGTCCAGGGCATCAATTGCAGAACAGGCCTGCTTCTTAGAGAAGAAGCGAACAAAACCAAACCGAAATCTCCTCCCAATTTTCCGCTTCCGTTGAATGAAGACATTCAAAATCCTACCAATGTGGTGGTACCCAATCGCCTCTTCGATGCCGTCAAGGAAGATGGTAGAGCAACAGAGCCGAGCTTTATCGCCTTCCAGATCCGCATCGGCCTCCCCTGTCTCTCTTGAATCAGAACCCGCCACGGCCGACGGGACCAAGCCGCCTGCACACTCCGTCAACTCCTCCTCTTCCGTGGTGTTAACTCCCGCCGTCGCGTCGCAAGTCTGCAGCGCTTCGCCCTCTTCGGCCACCGTCGAACCAGAACCCTTCTCCTTCGTCGGAATGAGGGTGCCAAAGCCATCCGTCGCGTTGTCCTCATCCGCTTCGTCTCCATCGATGGCCGCCCCCTGCGCAGGTCTGCCTCCAGCTGCCGCCGGCCCTGTTTGGGAAGAGGAAACCCTAGCAGAGCAAGAGGGTTTCATAGAAATACACTAAATATACTTTTGTTGTTATTATGAATACTCTATTTTATCTCGTTTTTGAAATCTGAATATTAATTTAGAGAATGCTTCAAATGCAATAACTTTTAATGGTTGTATGAGTAATCACTCATCTGTCATGTGACAAAGGGGTAACATGGAGTGACCTTTCAGATTTCTGATCTTAGATTATCAGAATTTTGAAGTTTTTACTAGGGAATAAATAAAACGAATTTGTCTTTGGTTGTCACGTATAATTTGTGTTTGGAACTGTATGCGTTCTTTTTCTTTATCAGCTTCCTTTTCAATTTCCAAATGCGACTTTCTAAAATTGATTTCTTGTTTCCTATCTCAAATGCTGCAAAGTTTTCTTTTTTCCTTTTGTTTTGTATGCTAAGTTTGTTGTTCTCACACGGTTGTGTTCATATGCTTGTGCTGATTTGGTCTTCCTCTTTTAATAGTTTATATTGCGTAACCTTTGTTTGTTTCCTTTTTCCCTCTTTCATGCCCAGATTTGCTAATGAGCCAAGTATGTTGAGGTATATCAAAATTGCTGCTACATTGCGTGATAAAACTGTTCGTGATGTTGCTTTGAGGTGTAGGTGGATGACTGTAAGATCTCTTTCTGCTACATAAGTACCTCATATTATAATACTGCCTACAATGTCTTCAATCTTCATATTTAATACTGCCTACGAAATATGAATCATACATATTTTGTTCCGGAGCATCTATTATTTTATTAAAAAATCTGCTTTCTTAATCTAAGTTGTCTTCTTTACAATATAGTAGTTCTTATATTTCTAGATAAGCCTTGTAGTATGGTGTTTGGGTTGGCTTTTCATAGTGTATAGTAATGGCCGGGTTGATTTAAACTTGGGTGGCTTTCGGTTTAGTTTCTTCCGTTTGGACAAGGGAAATATGTTTTATCTACATGTACGTAAGATAGGAGTAAGAATATTTTAATCTAATTTTTTCATAGGGTGATTTTTTTACACACATTGCTGGAACCAAATTTTATTAGGCACATTTGCATATTATATCTATTGTAGGTCTATTTTTTGTTTTGATAAATAAAGTTTGACCTGCTGTGGTTTAAAGTTGTAACACCTTGTGATTTCAAACATACTTACTCATAGCTAGTTATAGGCCTATAGTGGTTCCAGGAACAGGTTGCATTATTAAATCTGCATTATTTTAATTTGAGGTTGCAGTGCAGTTGTAGTTACATCATAATCTTTGAAATTGCGGGAAATTATGGATAAATGTAGCTGATATGGCCTAAATTGCATTCGTGATGCAATTGCAGAGGCTTGAAAAACCTCTATATTGCAGTTTCCATTGCGGTTACTGAGCGCAATTTAAACTATGACAATCCGTATTCGTGATGCTTTTGCTATACCAGACCATTACCTATGCGCAGTATGCACTTTATTTCAAAAACCCTAAAAGCATCTATGTATTTATTTTCTTAAATCTATTTCTTTTTACTTCAATGCTTCTCATTTGAGGATAATAACAGCTTCTCTTGAGTTTTTTGGGAGCCTTTTGAAATTATATTTTATGGAATCTCTCTTCTCAGCCTTTTAAATCCTGAATTTTCAACTCTTTCTTTTCAGTTATAAGACATGACTTGCACAAGCTGACTAGTACCTGACTTGTTACAAGTGTTTGGCAGAGTGCCAGAGTCTATGGTCTTTTTTATGTTAAATGTGTCTTCTACTTTTCCTCTGCTGTGTTTTTCTTCCTCTCTTCTTTGGTTTAGGTTTCCCACTTCTTTCAAGTTGAATTCTAACAAATTCTAACTAGAAGTACATCCACTACGTTTGTTTCCATATTTTTTTTTATAATTAGGACAGATTTGACTTGATTTGTTTTTTCACAGATTTTATCAGATCTTATTCCTTTGTAATTCTACTCAGGTCAGATGTAGCCTAAATATTGTAATCGCCCTCTTTATTTTTAATTAGTGAAATAAAATTCAGATTTTTCTCTCTATCACTCTGTGAGTGTGTATGTGTGTTTGTCTGTTGAAGTAAAATCTTATCCTTCTTCACCCTATTTTACTGTGGTTTATTAATTTCGTTTACTCATGTCAATTACTGACTGAAATTTAACTTTTATAGTTGAATTCTCCCATCTTTTCATGCTTGTCCTTTAGCAAACTCTTCTTTTTCCCTCTTGAGTATTTCTCTTTGTCTATTTCCCCCCTTTGTATTTTTTTTTCTTTTCCTTTATTCCCAGTTATAGATGTCTTAATGTCTTCTCTTTTATCTTCTGCTTATGGCTATTTCAAAAGAAATTGTTTTTGATATGCAGAGACAGGACAGTTTTGCATCATTCGTGATGTTTTCTCGATGTTGTTTCTTTTTTCTGTTCCTTTTAGTGTTTTGGAGAATATCTTATCCTTTCCCTGGTTGTTCTTTCCTTCATTTTTGTCTCCTATAAAAGTTCTATACATATAGAAATATATTATTCTTTGAACATCGAGTATTAAGTATAAATCTTGCGTATTTATTTAAATAGCACCTTAGCATATGTTTATAGGAACTTAAAATACTTTTAAACTATTTTGCAGAGAAAGCGGAGGAAATCAGAAGAAATCATGGTAAAGAAGGTATGCAATAGGAAGGTATGTAGAATGTACGAAATTGGCGCATGTATTTTGGATAGTTATCGATCGCGCGCGACCTCGGCACTATAGCGCCGTTGCGTCGTGTCGCGGACCCCTGCTGTGACGGAATCATGCCTGCTATTCGCGGCCAAATCGCGCCTTCCCTTGTATGGGATTTCAGTTTTGGGGGTCAACTGTGACAAGCCGCGATCCGCGATTGACTACCCTTGGTATTTGGAACTTTTCTTATTAAATTTTTCTTGAAGAAATGCTGTTGTGAACCCACTTTTCAAAAACTACAATTAGGTGAAGACATAGGAACGATATTATACATAACAAACTCTCTCGTGCAAGATCCTTTTGGTTTTGAAGTGTGGTCAATGTGTTCTCCCATCTATCCTTGTGCTGAAACTTTATTCGGAAAAATGGGGATCAAGGATGAACTTTAAACCACTTGGTCATGATATTATCAATCCCAAATGTTTATGTTGTTGGGTGAAAGGATATGAATGGTTTATATGTAATGGTCTAGTTAATCTTGATTCTTGAGTAATTTTCACTGAATCACTACTTGATGCTTTGAATAGGTCTTCGAGTTTGAAGTATAGTTTACTACTTTACCTTTAATTTTGAAGATCTACATGACTAAATTTTACAGATTCAAATGCATAATTTGTTGGGGTTGCTTGTTAGTAATCTGATCAAGTTCGGATTTGTGGCAGAAACTTGAGTTCTTTTTGTTGATAATTTTGACAGAAGGTGAATGATTTGGAAGAGGAAAAAGAAGTACAGCTACACTGAACAAATCTCTCTATAGAATTGTATAAAATATAATAGAGATGAGATACAAAAGCAACAACTAAAAATAGAAAGAAGCTTAATGCTAAAAAATCTTCAGTTTTGTTCTTACAACAATTTTTTCTTTGTTCTTCAGGATAAGCCAGTGGAGTCATCATCAAAGCGATTTTTGCAGTCAGCTCTAGCCCCAAGTATGGCCACATATTCTCCTGTAACTCACCATATGAATAAAAGTCAAAGGATACAATATGAGGATGGTGAGTATATCAATGTCTTGTTTGTGGTAATGTTAATTACATTGCATTCCGTTATAATGGAAGTGCTCATAAAAATGTAGGCGGAGAACCTGCTTGAATGCTGATTTCCCTCTAAAGTATTTGTGATAAGATTTGATATATAGCTTTTCTGAAGTGGTAAGGAGAGAGGATGAAGAACTTGATGGTCTTAGACTAAGGAGGAAGAAATTAAGCAGGTTTCTGACTCAGAAGAAAGCGGGTTTTTCGCCAACAAGTTTATTTGTCATTCCGAAGTGTATGAAATACAAATATGTCAATATTATTGATCAGTTGCATGTCCTTTGGGTAGGCTAGGGTGTTTAGTATAGTATCTCTTAGTGTCACCGGCACTGATGTCCATATTTTGTTTTCCCTTTTTTATTGTCAGGAATTTATGGTCCAGTGAAGCGACTCTTGGAGCAAAATGCTCAAGCTTTTAGTGAAATCAGTGCCAACTTATCTACTTACAAGGTGGATATCTCAAACTTATTTTATTTGTGTTGTTTGCAAGTTCATAAATACTGGTGCAGCTGATGATCTATAAGCCTTTAAAATTTAGATCGAAAATCTACTTAACCATTGTTAACGAATGATTTAATGATTAAAAACTTACTATATGCGACATCGCATCTATCGAGCTGTTTCCCTTGATAATTAATTGGTGTCTTACATAGGAAAAGAGAAAATTGTTGGAAAAAGAAGAAAGGCATCTTATTCACATATTGTATTAAGTTGTTATATGTCATTATGGCCATGGACCCAATTTTTTGCTTTGTATTAAAGTCCCACATTGACTAGAGATAAGACTAAACAATTCCTTATATAGGGTAGAGCAATCCTCACCCTAGAGCTAATTTTTGGGGTTGAGTCTGGTCGAGCCCAAATTTTAAGATGTCTAAATTTTTAGCTATTGGATTTGTTTTGATGCTTTAATGATTTTCTATGTCTGCCTCTATGATAACTGTGTGCAAGTATTGCATCAGTCAGTGCTCAGTTTTCTTTGTTTTTTTGCTTTAATGATTTGTTTTGATGCTTTATTCTATGATCTGTAAAAGTGATGTGCAAGATTGTTGCAACTTGTAACAGCATTATGATAAGCTTAAATCTGCTATAACTTATCTAGGGACAAACATTAAATGGTTCACAATTAGTGAAAATCTGAAGTTGATGAACAATTTGTAGCTACGGTTTTATACTACTTTCATTTCTGTGCATTCTTGTGTTCTCATCTTATTATCATATCATTAATATGTAAATTAGTTTTTAGCCTCCAACCTATGACATGTTCTTTTTATACTAGCTTTCTTATATATATATATTCTCTTTTCCTTTTATTGTGTTAGTCCTTTTCTGTGCATTGTTGTGTTCTCATCTTATTATAATATCATTAATATGTAAATTAGTTTTTAGCCTCCAAGCTATGACATGTTCTTCTTTTTTTGGTAAACAGTTGCAGGATAACATCGATCTCTTTAGTCACACAAGGCACAACATTAGTACCATTCTTAATGAGTATGTGAATATCTAAATAAGTTTACCATTAACATCATCCAAATCCATTATTTTTAATAGATGTGGGTTTGATGTCTATTGCTGTTTGAAGTTCACTGGTTAAGTTTTTGCAGCATGACAGAGATGCCTGGCATAATGAGCCAATTGCCTCCACTTCCAGTCTCCATTGACGAGGACCTGGCAAATAGTATATTACCTAATAAAACTTAGGTAAGCTATTGGTTAACTGAACTCATCTCTAATATTCTACTATTCATTTGTTAAAGTTATAGAATCATGCTTCCATGTGTTTTATGTGCACAACATTCACCTCGGATTAATTGAAATTTATTGTTCCATTCCAATCTTGTTCATCCCTTTCGTTCATCAATTCCTTCTAATAGTCATTGAAAGTGGTTGGCTCGGCTTTTCCGCCTGTATGCCTCCATGCAACAACATAGGATTCTAAGTATGATGATGCCCTGATGTGAGAATAAATTTAAGAGTTCAAATAGGCTTTGAGTGATAGGTATTTCATAAAATTCACAGCGCTCAATCTGAAATTTATGTTTTCTTATCTATTTTGTACATCTCTTTCTATATCGCTTCAGGTTATTGCCTGTTGGGCATTGTAGCTTCGAAAAGCATGGTAAAATGCTCATATAGCTTGCCTATAACTTTTGCTTTGAATCTTTACTAACCATAACATGTCATTATATTTATATCAGCAGATATAATGCCTTTTAACTAGTAGTTTGTTGTTTGAGATGGGATCATGCAAATTTTGTTGTTATTTGAATAATTACTGTGAGGACAGGTATGCTGCAGCGCATATAATTAGAGCCTGTGAATTTCTTGAAATATCCTATTCATGAACACCCCTCTTCATGAATTCTTCATCAATCTAGAATATCAGAGCGTATAAGAGTTCGAACTACTCCCTTTACTCCATGTATCCTATTTGTTAGGATCCAGCATAACCGAATTCCCTCCCACATCACTCTCAAGGGAGGCAGGTCCATTATAAAGCAAAGGCATTGTTGTTCTTTTTCCAACAGGCATATACACCCCTCTTTGTTGTTCTTTTTGTGATGCACTTTTAATTCTTAATTTCCTAGAAGATGACTAAAACAATCCCCTATTAAATTTTCCTGTAAATCTTACACCACACCTTTGTTCTGAACAAGCAAATGTTTTCAGTCATATTTGTGAATGAGTATAGAAAATTAGATATAGAAGCTGATTAATTTTATGTGTTACCAATTCAAGCTAGCAAATTGCTGACTCCATCAAGATTAGTGCACCAGTGTAGAGAGGTTAGCATTCTTATGTGGAAGTCTTGGCTGCAACTGTTGAGGAGCCACTTCATAACCGATATCACAGGACTTCCTAGAGTTTCTAATCCATCTTTGATCTTACCGTTTGTGTTTTGTTTGAAGGAATATTAGCACTTATCTTGTATAAAACATTTTTGTTGAGAAAAAATAGAAAAGGAAAGCACTTAGTATAACAATGGTTTGAGATTATTCACCCTTCATTGGTTTTGGCTTATTGGTAATTCTATCATGGCGTAGGAATTGTTGTAGATCTTTGATGCTAGTTTGCCATGGTTATTAGATGTTCTGTAATATGTAAAGGGCACTGTTTGTACATGAGGGGAACATAATTAGTGTCATTTGCAGTTTGTGGAACTAGCTTTCCCCTTGAGAGGGTCAACCATTTGATTGATAACCCATTTTGGATTTTATATACATGGGTTGACATGGTTAAGTGTGCTTTTACTTCAATTTCAGACAATAATTTGTATATGATCATATATTGAGGAGAGAAATTCTTAATCTTCCCGATGGACTAGACAATTATTTAGAAGCTACTTTGTAATTTAAGAGAGTTAGAAGCCAGTAGTGGAAGCCACCCCTGAAAATTTTCTCAAAAGGCTATTTAAGACATGCAGGAATAGGTGAAATTCTTTGAAATGAATATGAAAATGTCATGGGCTATTTTTCTAAATATGGTCTATGTTGGGCCTGTGAGACAGAGGTTTATGCTATTTTAATTTGTATGTTTACTGTTTTGTGCCGAGTTTGAAAGATCTAGTGTTATTATCGAAAATGACTCATCTTTAACATTGAATGGGCAAATCAAGAATGTAATAGGCCTAAGGAAAAGAAAAATAGAATTGATATGCTTGGTGAGGAAGTGTTATGTTAAAGAACAAAATAAGTTTGCTGATGAATTAGCCAAACAAGAAAGTAGTAGTACTGTGGTCTCTTATGGATGTAATCCTTCTTGCTAGGGTTGTTCTCAAATTTCTTTAGCTTCAGAGTCTCCATATCTTACGATCTTTTAAATGATTACCTTTTCACACTAAGACTAAAGTTTGAATGGGTTTGGGTAAAATGTCAAATACAAAAATTCATCATATCATTATTGGGTTTGGATTTATCAAAACATGATAAGATATGAGTATTATACATTTTGAGACTCAACACGTTTGATTTTTCACTATACATAACGAAGAACATTGGAGAATAATAACGAAAGTGGTCCCCAATTATAGAAATTCAACTTTAGGGTTTCCTCTAAATTTCAATTATTGCAAAGGTCTACGCATAATAATTTATAGTAAAATCATGATTTAACCGGATACTATTTGGAAACAGAATTGTTTTATATTTTTCAAAACAATGATGTTATCACATTTTTCGACATTTTCTTACATGCATAATATTTTTATCTTACATAAAATATTTTTAATGCTTAAAAAAGTTTCTAGTCCCCCATTTATGGTTAGATTTAGTTTTTGTCCCTATCATCTAATTTTTAGAGCTTTAATCCGTATTTTTATAAAAAAAATAATTTTGACCCTTAGTGTTAATATTTCAAGGTTAACTAGTAATAAGGCTTGCAGAGGATCATACCACCATTTTCATGTGTTTAGAGTAATATCATGTGACATATTTGCTGTCAAATCAAGTATGCTCGCTTACTCTTTTAATAATAATAAAATATATCACTACCATGAAATTCTAACACGACTTGATAGTAAAATAGGTCCGTAAAATTAGAATTATTCTGAACACTTGAAAATGGCGATGTGATTGTTTGTTAGCCACATCACTAGTTTTTTTTTTTTTGAAGGGAGCCACATCACTAGTTACTAGTTAATAGTGGAATATTAACGGTGGTAAGATTTTTAAGAGTATGGACCAAACAATAAATATTAGATGGTAGGACCAAAACCAAATTTAGTTGTAAAATGAACCACCTAAAACTTAGTTAAATGTACTTTTTTTGTCATAAAAAATTTAGGGTGAGGAGGTAGTGCTCCAGTCCAAGGCAAATGTCGAACTCAAAGAACACTTACATTTATCTCACCCTAATTACACTAGTGAAAGTTTGAACTTGCGATTTGTCAGGTAATACGCCCTATCTACTTTTTACTAGCATTTCATATGATTTATATATTATATATTTTCTAAACAAATTATCATCTTGCTGAACTTTTAATATCCTCGTTTCTCGTTTCTCTATTTTTCGATGTAAAAAAAAAATCCTCATTTCTCCCTTTCAATTTCCTTTTTCTATATTATCTGATAAAAGAATTAAACATAGACTAGTTTGGATCATATGCCCATTATGTGATGCATGGAGTACTTAAAGTGGTGCAATATTGAAGAAATCTTTTCTAATGTATGGGCGTTAAAATTCATAACCAAAAATAAAAGATAAAATAAAATTATAGCTTTTTACCATTCAAAGAAATATCAATGTATCTCTGATATTGATAGTGTGGTAAAGGAAGATCTAGACATTTTGAGCAGTGAACCTTGACATCTGAACCTTCATTTCCCTGCATAATTTCTCCAATTCACTCACTCTCCATTGCATTCTCTCCAGGTTTAGTTTAATATCTTCTTTCTCTTCCAAGAAGCTGTCTGTATTGTCTTCATTGTACAAAATGATTTGGGAAGGGCTCATTATTTCACTTTCATCATTAACAAAGTCACATGATGGAATATTCTTTTGTTGACAAATAAGAGCCTGCATTGCAATCCTTGGAGGTATTCTAGGGTTCTTGGCTAGATCCTTGCAAGCTTGAAAGCTGAGTTTATTGTAATTAAGACATCTACACAACCTTGACCTCTCTTCAAATGAGATCACTGGATGAGACTGCAATTCATCAGTTCTGGAAATGAGGGACTTTTATATAATCTTGGAAGTCAAATATGGTAGGATGAAAAAAAAACAACAAAACCTTGTCATTTGGACTTTTACAATACAGCACATGACACTTGGCAATGTTCCCTTACCATATGGACAGCACACTTGACCTTATCTCTATTTTTTGTTTTGTTTTGTGTTTGATTACATATGACACATAATATGACATTGATAGAGATATCAATCAAAATACAATAAGTTTTTATTCAATAATTTACTTTTCAAAAGGGCAAGAAACAATTTTCAATAGAATGGAAGAAGAAAGTTTTTGTGTTTGTTACTTTCCCATTTCTTATGATTCTTTAGGAAGACAATAATAATGCATAAGAGCAGAAATAAGTGGAAGAGAGTTTATGATATTTACCTCAAGATAGATTTCAATGGCTCTGTAGATTCCATCAAAGCAATCCCTGGCAGAATCAGGCAAACTTTCTGAAGCTCCTAGAAATGTAGAGATCTTGAGGTTCTCATCAGGGGATATCTCTGTCAAATACTTGTCAACTAGTCTACCAACTTTTTTCAGTTTCTGCACATCAGAGCCATTCATACTCACAAATACTTCAATCAATCTCTTCACAAAAGTTACATCATAGTAAAGTCCCATGTGATGCCCTGAGACCAAAAGATCATCCAAAGTTGCTTGCTCAAGCATCCCACCAATCAATTTCTCCATTTCCATTCTGCAATCTCTACTTATCCCAAACCTTGATACAATCCTCAATACCCAAAAAAGGCCTCTGCAAGAGAAAGGCTTAATCTTATTACCACCAAATATGACCCCATAAGCAGCTGTTTCTGCAAGACCAGCACACTCACTAACCTCTCTATCTCTTGTTGGAGTCACTGTTTTCAGATAATGAAGCACAAACCTCGTGAGAAGCAAGTTGGTGTTATCATTTCTGTAGGCTCCATTGCACTGAAGAAACTTCTCAATGATCTTTTGGGGTAAAGAAGCCAAATCATCAAACCACCATGCTTTGCTGGGAAAACTTGACTTGATTATCTTGGGAGTAAGTTGGATTGAAGAAGTTACTCTCTTAGCAGAATTGCTTTCAGCTGACGATGGGGAAGAAGAAGATGAAGAAGTGAGGAAGTTTACCTCACAATTTGGAGCCATCTTTGATGAAAGTGCACAAATAATCTTCTCTAAGATACCATACCTTTCAACATATGTACAAAATAGCTCACAACTCTTAAGGCTTAGAAGTGTTTCATTCCATGTCCAAGAATAGATACCTTCAAGAAAGGCTTCTGATTGTTGCAAGAGATTGTTGGTGAAGAATTCCTCAGTCATTTCAAGATAAAGGGCACAGCAATGGAGGACAAGGACATTGGATATAGTGATGGGGATTTCGCCATTGTTGTAGCAGAATCTAAGAACCAGTTCAAACCCATTTGGCCCTCCAGGGAAATCATTGATTTCAATACTCAACTTCTTGATATGACATGTTCTCTTTTCATGATTCAACAGAATCTTCACTCTTCCACAGAATTTTGATATTAACTTCTGCAAAAAAAGTTATATGAACTTGATTCACTGAGACAGTGGAACTTCATTATTTTTCTTTGAACCTAGAATGTTAGAAAATACATAAACAGATAATACTAAAGAATTCCTATAATACCTCATTCAAAAGGAAAGTTTCCTCATCATTAATGTGAATTTGCAAGTCACAGAGCTTTGGCATAGCTGCTTCTTATGCATTGAATAAAAACAGATGAAATTTTGTGTTGATGGAGCAGCCTTTGGCAGAAAGTGGAAATGATTATATATTTATATTTGCAGAAATGACATATCCAGCATGTCCAGGAATAAAAATCTCTTGCCCTATCCTTGCCAAGATGGTACTTCATTGTTTGTATATGGAAAAGGGTGTTTCAGGTCAACTCTCTAGTTTCAACCAATTAAAACATGAGCAAGGTTTCAGCTAAGATTACCCAGTCCCTAGTCAAAAATCAATCTTTGATTCTTGTCCCTTTTATTTATTCTGAATATACTACTATTTTGGTTTTATATCGGGAGTTCAATTTTAGGATGAACCATATTGAAAACTGATTCACTTATGAACCATGTTTTACAACTAACATACACTACACATTATTTACAATTTGCTCATTATGTACTAAAATTAATTTATAGAGACGCCATTTTAACTTTGAATCATATTTTTCTTGGTCCGCGGTAGATAATGCCTGATATCAACCATGGTTTTCCACTGTGAGCATATAACATTAATTTTTTTTCCATAGAAGGCAATGTTGTTCACGTGACAAGCGTTTACATTTTAATTGAGCTGACTCTTTCATCAAATTTTTTTTCAAACACAAAACTCAAACTTGAAATTTTGTTTGGGAAAATCAATCATCTACTACTTGAACAAATCACCCATTTAAATGTTAGTTTTGGCTATTTTATAAGAAAGATCACATGTGTGACAAGTTATGCAGCATTTATAAATTTAGAGGCACAGTATGTATAACTGTTTATATATATGTATGAATATTGCTAAATAGTTCTCATATGTCTCTACCTGAACAAGTTGTTTTACCTTACGAAATAAAATAGATTTTTAAAAACATGACAATGATTTTTCGGCATTAAAAACAACATGTGGGTGCAGCCAATAGCAAAGGAGTATGTTAGTATTTGTGTGATTGGGTCTGCAAGTCAAGAAGTGTAAGCCCAACGCACATTTGTTTAACAATAACTTTCAGTTCTGTCACATAATACAGCTGCATGCTTCGGCTTTGGAGTTTGGACTTATTTGAGTGATTGTACTTTCTCAACATGTGAACATGGACCTTGCTGGTGGACCCATTAACATTTCTAAACGAAAGAAAAGTGAAAATATACATTGGTTTAATAGCTATTTTGGTCCTTCACCTTTCACGATTTGGTATTTCTGGTCCTTTTGGATTTTATTAGCATTTAGAGCCCCTCACCTTTACACGAAGTTGCACTTTTAGTTTTCCGTTTATATTCCGTCAAAAACTTAACATTAGAAGCTTATGCGGCAGGAGTTAAATGATGTGGCAAGCTGATTGGAGAGAGAAAAGGTCAGAACGCCATCACTTGCCCATCACGTGATTAGAGGCTCTTCTCCCCCCATTTTCAAACCCTAATTTAGAAAGGTAAGGGTCCATAATTGCAACACTGTAAAATTTGAGAGTGGCGGAGAAACCTTGGTAGAACAGCGGCCATAGAACGCGATGGCGTCGAAGAAGACATGGCAGGGTCCCGGAAAAAGATTACACCCAGGAAGAACAATGGGGGTCGGGGGAAGAGGCTTTCTCCACAGAAGGTCATTGCGAGGGACCACAATGTGCAATGTCAAAGGAATTTGCTTCATAAAGAAGGTGATGCAGTGGTCCTAGACAAAAGCAAAGAAGGGAGGCACTTTATATTGGGTGACGAATCTCTGCCACCAAACCTTGTGTCAATGTGAGTTTTTTATAGCCTTTTTTATTCGGTTCTTTATGTCTATGTCGTTGAATCTAGTCAAGTTGGTGAATGATTTAAATGCAAAGTGTTGTCCTTTTCTGATGTTAAATAAATTAGGCAAATTTATGTGGTTGATAAATGAGGTGTGTTCTTGTGGTTTTATGCCGGCCAACTGTACCACATAAGATAACCATGCACATCCATCATGGAGGAAAAATTACATTTCACCCAACTTTGCCATATGTGGGAGGGCTGTAAAGTCTATTGAGTGGTTGGATTCAGATGAAATTTCATCTATTGAAGTTGGTAAATTAGTAAAGGCCTTGTGTTATTTAAAACATAAGTGTTTGTGGTATAGACCCCCTAATCTGGATGGTTATACAATCAAGCCTCTAAACTGTGATGAAGAAGTCAGGCAATTCTGCACAGATCTGAAGGGGAAAAGTGAGGTTGATGTTTTTGTTGAACATGTTGTTGAGACATTTGTCACTGAGCAAGTGTTGGAGATTGTTGATAAGTTGTGTGATTCTGATGGAGATGTGGAAATAATTGACATACCTGAGGTACTGATTGAGAATGATAAGGGCGTGCAAGCTTATCTAGAAATTGAGGTACTGATTGAGAATGATAAGGGGGTGCAAGTTGACAGGGAAGCAGTTTTAGACAAGGAGCATGTTTTGGGAGTTGATTCAGAAACTGTGATAGAGAGGGAGCAGGGTGCTCAAGTTGATTCAGAAACTGTGTTACAGAGGGAACAGGGTGTGGAAGCAGATTCAGAAACTGGTATAAAGAAGGAGCAGGGTGCTTAAATTGACAGGGAATAAATGTTAGAGAGGGAATGGACTGTGGGAGCTGAGGTACTGAATGAGCATGGTGTACAAGATGAGAGTGAAGCAGTGATTGAGAATGAGCAACCTAGGCAGAGGAATGGCAAGCAAGTGGTACAAGAGGAAGTTGATGTGGTCTTTGTGGATGACAGTGATTATGAAGAGCAATGGGATTGGAGAAATGTCTTACTTTAAATCCATTGGATTTTGACATTGCTGATGATAACATAGTAGATCCAACAACCTTCTCAGATTTTGCAGACTCAGAAGGTGACTCATCCGGTCTAGAAAGTCCATATGAGGATGAAGATGAAGTAAGGAAGAGGAGGTTCCCTAGGTAGAAGGCTACTGAAGGTGAGGAAGTTGTTTTCAAAGTTGGCCAGGTTTTTCAAAGCAAAGAATTGTTCAAGAATGTTGTAAAAGAGTATGCTCTTTAGGAGAAGAAGGATCCAAAAATCCAAAAAAATGACAAGAAGCGGGTTGTTGTGGGGTGTGTGGAGCAATATCCATTCTATCTCAGGATCAGCAGAACTGATACTAGAGGCTTCTAGCTTTTGGTAAGCTATGATAATGAACATAACTGTTCTAGGACTGCAAGCAATAGACAAGCCAAGACCTTATTTCTTGCAAAGAAGTTTGTGCCAATTTTACGACATACACCAACCATGAAGCCTGCAGCACTGAGTGAAGAAGCAAGACTTAGATGGGGAATTAATATTGGTAAGTGGAAGGGTATCAAGGCTAAGAACAGGGCTTTGGAGATGATACAGGGGGCTGATTCACATCCTTACACTCACCTGAGGAAGTATGCAAATGAATTTCTGAGGAGTAACCCTGGTAGTACAATCATTATAAAGACTGCGGATGGAGATCAAGCAAATGGATCTGTGTTTCAGAGAATTTATGTGTGCTTGGCAGCATAAAAACTGGCTTTTGCAAGGACTTGTAGGCCATTAATTGGGTTAGATGGATGCTTTCTAAAAGGGATGTATGGAGGTCAGTTGCTAGCAGCTGTAGGGAAAGATGGAAACAATCAAATGTTTCCAATTACGTATACTGTAGTAGAGGCAGAAACCACATAATCTTGGAAGTGGTTTGTCAATCTACTTGTGGATGACCTTGACAGTGTGGAGAAGAAAAAATGGTCATTCGTCTCAGATAAGCAAAAGGTAAACCTGAGTTTTTTATATATATATATTGTGTTATTGTCTGATAGAGGAAGGCTTCCCAAGCCTCCAATCGTCTGTTAGGTACCGTCTGAAGGTATCGTCTGTTAGTTAGTTGTATCGTCTGTTAGGTTCCATCTGAAGGTATCGTCTGTTAGTTTGTTGTATCGCCTGTTAGGTACCGTCTTTTGGAATCGTATGTTAGCTTGTTAGGTATCGTCTGTTAGGTACCGTCTGTTGGTATCTTTTAATTTGTTGTATCGTCTGTTAGGTACCGTCTGTTAGGTACCGTCTGAAGGTATCGTCTGAAGGTATCGTCTGTTAGTTTGTTGTATCGTCTATTAGGTACCGTCTTTTGGAATTGTATGTTAGTTTGTTAGTCTCGTCCATGACTCACTAGAATAAGAAGGAAACCTGAGTTTCTCAATTCAGTTTTTCTTCAGTTCTCTTAGATCTTACCACTGTCAATCTCCTTGTAGTGAGAGATAAAATGTTTCCATATTATGTGCAGGGATTGGTATAAACCATTGCGGACTTGGATGGAAATCCAGACCAAAGGTTGTGTGTGAAGGACATGTATGGGAATTTTCGGAAAAAATACCTTGGAAATGAACTCAAACGATGTTTGTGGAGCGCATCTAGGGCAAGCACTATTCCTGAATGGACTGCAATAATGGAAAAAATGGAAGAACTGAATGAAGCAGCCTATTTGGAAATGGAAAATCTGCCAGCAAAGTAGTGGGCCGGATTAGCTTTTTCAATTGACACACAGTGTGACTTGCAGGTCAATAACATGTGTGAAACATTTAATATGGACATTCCGGAGCATAGAGAGAAGAAAAAAATTTCATTGTTGGAGGGCATCAAATACTACCTAACCAACATATTGTGAAACAGAGGGGACTCATGCAAAGATGGAAGGGTAATTTGTGTCCCATGATTTAGCAGAAGATAGAGTTGTCAAAGAAGTACTCTGACAAGTGGTTGCCTACTTGGCATGGAAATACTCCCATATGTGACTTTGAGGTTTCTAGGGATACTGATAAATATGCTGTGAACTTAGTAACTGGAATTTGTGCCTGCAGAAGGTGGGACTTATCTGGAATCCCCTACCAGCATGATGTGGCTTGTATATGGTGGGCAAGACGTGACCCTGAGGATTATGTGCATCCATGTTATAGGTAATAATATCATAATAAGACAAGTTTTTTGCAATAAACACAGGAAATCAACATACCTCCGAATTACTCGTACCTCATCAAACCAAATAATGGTCCAAATTTATGGGCTGAAGATCTAGCTGAGCCACTGAATCCACCTTTCATGAGAAGAGAAGTTGGAAGGCCAAGAACAGCTAGAATAAAGGTAAATGATGAGCCAAAGGACACTAATAGGATGAGGCTGAGAAAACATAACAAAACTGTGAAGTGTAGAAGGTGTGGGGAGTTTGGTCATAACAAGAGGACTTGCATAGGGAAGACTGCAGCTGACAGAGCAATACCTGTTGGAGGAAATAAGGTTAGCCTGTTGATTTGTCTTTTGAGTAATGATGACTAAACTGCTAAAATGTTATTTGGCTAATGACTGTGGGATTTTTTTTAGGACAATACTCAACTCTTGCAGCCTGAACAGAGGACTGATGTTGCTACTGAAATTCCTATTGGTTCACAAGCACCACATTCAGAAACCGCTACTCAGAGCTAGCCTCCATAGAGGAACCCTCGAGTGACCAAACCTAAGCCACAAGGAGAACACAAGAAAGCTGCAAACAAGGGAAGAAAGAGGAAGATTAGAGAAACTAGTGGGACTAAGTAGAATTGTCTGTATGAGGAAGTCTTTTTGTGTGTCTATAGAACAATTTAGGCATAAGTGCCATCTTGTCTTGTGTCATGATTAATTTGATGGTTATGGATTATGTTAAGTCTCTATTTTGGTTTGGATTATTGTGGATGTTAATCACCATTGCAGTGAATTATAATTATTGTGGATTATGTTAATGAATACAGTGTTGTAATTTTAGGCAACCTGTTTAAGCATTTAGAATTCTTGAAATTTTGATATTGTGGCAAATGGATGATGGTTATATTCTAGATATTGTTGATCACATGTCATTTTGGGTCACACTTCAAACACATTGAATTTCACCAAAAAACATTCTCTTTTACTTCATTACAGGATATCAATACATCATTTGGCTATTGTTTGAAAAATTCATAGTACCTACAATTGCCCAAGCTAATTCATATTAGCTACAATACATAATTTTCCTATTTCTTTGCACTGCAAATGCCCAAGCTAATTCCCATTACAAATATCAACACAGTGCAAATCACCAAGCAAAACACCAACAACCTCTCTCTTTGCTTAATTTCTTCTAGCTTCTTCAATAGTCCAGGAATTAGCTTCTTGTCTGTTGAATTCTCCTGATCGTACCATACAAATAACTTTCACATTCTCCTACCATATACCTGACTAGAACAGAGATCCAATAAAGCTAAAAAATAGACCACATGCAGGGAAGAAGATGAAGATGAACAAAACAGAGGAATTGCCTACCTTTTACAGACCACACCCATAGAATCTCCTACCATGGTTGTCACCCGACTAAGAGGTCACTAGTGGAGCTTCAACTCCACAATTACACAGTAATGGGCTCCAACGTTCGCCACCCATCATAGAAGAAGAGGAAGATGACGAAAATCCGCTACTGCAATCCATTTGCTTTCAACCACAACTCGATTCCTCTTCTCCTTCGTGAATGTCCTCATAAATTCTAACAACCTTGACACAATTTGCAGAGGAACGAAAATCCCTCTTTTGTAGGGTTTCGAAATTGAGCCGTTGGAGAGGAAGAAGAAGTTGACGAAGAGCCTCAGATCACGTGATGGGCATGTGATGGCATTCTGACCCTTTCTCTCTCCAATCAGCTTTCCACATCACTTAACTCCTGCCACATAAGTTTCCAACGTTATGTTTTTTACGGAATATCAACGGAAAACTAAAAGTGCAACTTCGTGTAAAGGTGAGGGACTCTGAATGCTAATAAAATCCAAGAGGGACCAGAAATACCAAATCCTGAAAGGTGAGGAACCAAAAGTGCTATTAGGCCATATACATTAGTTAGAAAAGTACTAATTAACATGCACTTTTTGCCAAATATATGGATAGAAAAATGTTTATAGAGTATGAAAAGTAATCTTTAGCATGAAAGGTGCAAGTAAAGATTTGGACAAAACTAAATACCACACCCGCACATCTATATACACTATTCTCACTTTTGAAAAAAAGTCTAAAGTGCCCTTATCTATTTATCTCTCTACCATCCCAATTTTATTTCCTCCCTCGTGCATTCTCTTCTCCCTTCTCCTCACCATCCCCCTTCTCCTTCATAAATCTCATATCATCTCCCTTCCTCTTCTCCCTTCACCTTCTGCATCTGCATCAAGGGAATTTTGTGTTCTCTTATCTTCTCATATATTTTGTCCCTTCTCTTTCGTTCATCTTTATTGAGATTTGAAGCTCGGTCATAGAGAAGTGTTACCGGATTTTGAAACCATTTAACACTTCGTACCCCAACTATTTTGTGGCTATGATACAACATTGTCGCGGTTCAATAGTCAATATTACATGTGTCATGTTTTTTTCATTTTCGTAAATGTTTTAATAATAATCTCTGAGGGAACAGTTAAAAACCCTTAATGTTGAGGGACTGAATCTATGAAAACCATTTTTTTCATTTTTATCCTTTGGGAATTTGAATCTTCCATTTGTTTGAGTTCAAATCAAACCAGAGTTAGTCTATAAGTAAAGGTAATTAGGGTTTTTAGAGGAAAAATTGGATTGTGATGTTGGTGTGGTGATTTCAATTCATTGTTTTAGCAGGTGTAGCGAATTGATTTAGGTTCTTTTAAAGAACCAAACATCTGATTCACTGCTCGTTGTTCGTATTCAGTCTCAGTTCGACTGTGTGTGGGTTCTAATTCAGTTCATCATTCAAGCATCTAGGTTAAGAAGGAATATCCCCTTTATTGTCCGACTATGACGGCTGTGACTCGCTCTGGTTCGTCTTCATTCTTTGTGGCCTTTGGACGTTGCTGGGTAGCTGATTACGAAGATTTTTTATCAGAAATTCTGTAAGTGTGATTTTTCTTTCTCTTTGCTGTTATGGAAATGGCTCTTTAGTTTTGTTTCGTGTTTACGTTTTTAGTTTAGTTGTTTCCTTAAATTGATTTGTTAGTGTGCTAATTTTTAGGTAATGGTTAGTATGGGGGAGGAAAAATGTATTAATTTAGGTGATGATGGGGCTGATAATGAAGTTCAGGATAACAACAATAGGAGGGGGAAATTTAGACGAGGATGATAATGGAGTACAGAATAACAACAATGGAGGGGAAATTTTAGATGGGGTTGATAATGGAGTACAGGATAACAATAATGGAGGGGAAATTTAGATGGGCGTGATAATGGAGTAAATGATAACAACAGTGAAGGAGAAAATGTAGATAGTGATGAAGATGAGGAAGTCGTGCAGTTTTTTAAATGTATATCAGAGTTAATAGCTATTGATATTAGGGAGATGTCGTTTAAATCTATGGATGTTGCAATTTTATTTTATGGAAAATATGCGCAATGTCGAGGCATCGTTTCAAGGAAGGATGATGTTCACTGTGATAGTAATAAAATCATTGTTAGCCGAGAACTAGTGTGTAGTAAGTAGGGGGAGAGACATGAAAAATACATGAAGTGGAAGGGTCGGGTTAGAGAGGTAAAACCCTTAACAAGAGTATCATGTATAACTAGATTTCGTGTGCGTTTTGAGAGCAATTCTAATTCGTCGAAAATTGTTTATTTTGAGGAGTCTCACAATCATGAGTTGGAACCTCCTGATAAAGTTCGTTTCATAGCTGCATATTGAAAAATAGTAAGGGTGATAAGGACCAAATTGGGTCTGATTATGGGTCAGAAAGGTGGTCATGAGGGCACCCCCTTTTTGAAAAGCAATGTATATAATTATGTTGACAAGCAGAAGTTGGGTAGGGTTCAAAATGGGGATGCAGTTGCTGCATTGTCATATTTTCATGCTAAGGCCAAGGGTGATCCTCTGTTTTTCTTCAGGTATACAAAAGATAGTGAAGGAAATCTTGAACACTTATTTTGGCGTGATGGAGTTAGCAGGGTTGATTATCATGCTTTTGGAAATGTGGTTGCTTTTGATAGCACATATAAGAAGAACGAGTATAATAAACCCTTGCTTACTTTTTGTGGATACAACCATCATGGGCAAACTACAATTTTTGGTAAATTGCGCGTTGAATAAAGATGAGACAATACTAACATATAAGTGGGTTTTAAAAACCTTTTCTGAATGCATGTTTGAGAAATATCCTAAAGCATTTGTTACAGATGGTTGTAGTTCCATGCGAAAGCTATTAGGATTTGTTTCCTAACTCAAGACACAGGCTGTGTTCATGGCATATACAACAAAATGCTTTACAACATGTTAAGCTTCCTGATTTCTTGGGAAGATTTTGCATTATTGATATATGTTAACTTCACTGAACTAACTTTGAATTTGTTGAGGGAAAGGTTATTGAAAAATATAATCTTTCTGATGATGACCGGGTGAAAATCATTTATGAGATGAAGTCTCTGTGGGCTAGTGAAAATATGAGAGACAATTTTTTTGCAGGAATAAGAACTACCTCCATGTGTGAAGGTATTAAATCATTCATAAAAAATTATGTTAAGTGTAAAGATAGTCTGCCTGATTTCATTCATAATTTTGGGAGGGCTGTGAAAGAGTACAGACAAAATGAGATGTTAGTCGATTTTAAGACATCGTACTCACAACCTTTGCTGACAACTCCACTGCCTCTAATTGAGGGTGGTTTCTCTAAGCATCTTACTAGGGACAACTCCACTGCCTCTAATCCCTAATGAAGGCCCGTGGCAAGCTCTGATAAAGAAATATAGTAGTTCATTAGGAAGATACACTTACTTAAAAACTAACCATAACATAAAAATTACAAAATGAAGTGCTTACCAAAGTCTATTGTCCTCTGAGTAATCCATAAGTAATCCTCTGAGTTCCTGCACCAGCACCACCCACCACCTCAGCCTCACCCTCAGTAGCACCCACCACACCCTTTACATTAACCCCACTGTCAGCCTCACTGAGATCCTCTGTTCAGATTTTATAGCACGAATAGGGTATGGAATATGTTTCATTTCACTATAAAAAATTTCCATTCTAAACTTGCTTCCCCCAATGTAAACAAGCTCCATCATGTGATTTTCTTTCATTCCATAAATTAACAAATTTTGAAATAACCTTCCAAATAAGAACTCCATGGCTTCCAAACATCAAAGGGATCACAACAAAGTTTCCCATTGGATCAGTAAGGTGAACCTCATCTCAATTCAGATTTTTTCTTATAATAAAAATCAGAAGGGAATGCAACATGATCCTAGCACAATTTCTCACAAAAATACAACCTATAATAAGCTTAAAAAAATTTGGAATCCAAATCGAGTGGGGAAAAAAACATTGTATCCACATTACCAATGATAGGTCAATGGGAACTCTAAAAGTGGTTCGAGCTGTATTTCTGCGTTTACCAGGGACATCCATATAATTTTAAATTCCAAACACAATACATTAAAATCCAAAAAAAAATTAATACCAAATCATATAAAATCTCACAAACCCTACGAATTAACATGCTTTCCAACAACACACAATCAATCAACGTGCTTGTCGTTTATACTAAATCTTAAGTAAAAAAGAACAAAAATCGCTAATTAATCTGTCCTCTAAAGGAAAATCCCTAACCTTGCACTGTTGAATACGATCAATAGAGACCACACAGACAACACATGCATATGGAAAACGAAAAATGGTGAAGAAGCTTACCTTGCACTTCGTCGTGGTGGAGATAACTACCAAGTTTGAGACGTGAATGGGGAGAACTTGGCCTCGGTTCTGTTCACATTGGTAAATGAAGAAGAAGAAGAAGATGAATAGAGAAGCTTCATGGGGAAGCTTGAACATTTTTAATGCTGGAAAAATGTTTCAAGTGAGAGGGAAAATGATTGGCCAAATACTTTAACCATTTACCATGAATTAGTCTAATTTTACAAAACCTTGGTTAACTTAAGTAAGGGACGTAGGCACAAATAAAAAAGTCTTTTGGGGGTTATATGTAACTAAAAATAATAATTATGAAAGTTAAAAAATAGAAATGAAATAATTCATTAATGACCTCATCCATGTTTCTGGTTGGTACACCTCCTCGGGTGTATCATACTCTCACTTGAATTCAGGTATGGGAGAAGACGGATTTGGATTCTCTCATGTGAAATTTCTTTCATGTGTTAATATGTGAGAGTTTTGTATTTATCTTTTTAAACATTTAAAAGGCTTCACTATATTTATTTAATGCATATATGTGAAGAGAAATATAGACACAAAACTCTAAGAAATTTCACATGCAAAATCCGGGGGAAGACACCTATCTATTAATCTCTCTCTATCCCCTTTCTATTCCCTACCTCGTGCATTCTCTTCTCCTCACCATCCCCCTTCTCCCTCATAAACCTCATTTCCCTTCTTCTTCTCGCTTCACCTTCTGCATCTGCATCAAGGGAATTCCGTGTTCTCTTATCTTCTTACGCATTTTTTCCTTCTCTTTCATTCATCATTAGCTGAGCTTTGGAGCTCGGTCATAGAGAAGTGTTACCTGATTTTGAAACCATGTAACACTTCAGACCCCATTTTTTTATGCAAAGGTTAATCATCATTTCACAAACTAAAATGTGGTATCTTAGTTTTTTAGGTCAATTGAAGGTAACACATTCCAGAATGCGATAGTCAATTTACTGAATATCACAAACTACAGTATGGTAGTTTAAAACAACTAAATTAAGGTATTACGACACTCTAGTTTGCTGTCTTCTGCATTCAAGAATGTGGTAGTTTAAATTAGTTGCAATAGACTAGCGCACTTTAATTTGCGGCATTATGTAAATTGGTTTCCACATTGAATGGGGTAGTTCAATTTAGTTGCATTAATTTACTGCACTCTAGTTTGCGGTGTTCTGTTTGCTTTGTCTATCCACATTGAATGCACTCTAGTTTGCAGTGTTCTGTTTGCTTTGTCTAATTTAGTCACATTAAGATGCTGGTGGTCCCTTAAGATTCCTCCATCGACTCCATCCACTCGTAGAATGTGTTCACCAACCACCGCTGGAGCCACCAACTACCAGGTCTAGCACTTATCTGTGCTTAATATGCTTTCCTTAATTAAATTGCTTTCCTTTGAAACTCCTAGTCTTGGTTTTGCTTGATTACCTGAAAAACATGGATGCTAGATATTACTAACCAATGGTTGATATTATGATGAAAATTGGCTGATCTTGTAAGTGTATGTGTATATACCTTGAATTTGCATGAGTTATGGTTTTTACATAACCAAAAGTTTGCTAGTTCTTCCCATTAGCTTATTGTATAAACTGTGGTTTTCTATTTTGATGCAATATCTATTTGTTTGTTTTTCCTTTTGTAAAAAAAAATTAGTGAGTGTTATCCCTCTGAATGATGCATCAGATACAAACTACCAAGATGTGGTTTTTTTAGTATTTAAAATATTAGGCATGTATTAATACCATTACCTATTTGTTCATATTAAGCTCTTTAATATAAAATATTTTATTATGATACTCTCCTATGTGCTTTCATAATTTATGATATATCGAGTTCTGCATGCACTAATAATAATTTTGAAATCATCATGTGCAGAAAAGACCTACTAGGATTAAAAGAATGAAAGAAAAATAGAGCAAAAAAGAAAGGATCCTACAAGAAATTTCACTTTCCGCCGCGGCCAAAAAACCGTGGCTGCAGGTAAAAAAACCGTGGCAATAACCTTCGATGACAGTTAACCGCTGCTAAACTGGAAGGTTAAGTTTACCTATATTCAATGACAGTTATCACCGCCGTAATATTATAAAGCTACTTTAAAAACTTAGTAGCGATTATAACTGCCGCTAAACTAAATATGTCATTTTAAAAGCTTCCATTCGTGGCGGCTTCAACCGCCTCCAAATATTAATTTTAAGAGCCTCATTTAGTGGCGGTTAAAACTGTCACTAATCTTGGCTAAATCTCGTGACGGTTATTCTGGCAGGTGGTCACAATCATGGCTAGTGTGCCTAATGGCATCAAATCTTGTGGCGGCGGTGAACTGCCGCTGAATTGTCCATCACCATCGCTAAATGACAGATTTAGCCGCCACTAATCCCTGGAATTGTTGTAGTGGGAGTTGACAAGTTTCTTTCAAATCTTATATATGCTATAAATTTCCCGAGTGTAGTCTTGGTATATGAATTGAACTGAAGTGTTAAATGACAATAGTTTCAATTATGTGTAGCATTTCCTGTAAATGATCTTTAAACAAGCGCATGACCTTTCTCCCCCTTTTGACGTCATCAAAAAGAAGAAAAGGCCTAATATATACCATACATGCTAACAAGTAGTATAATAGTTATAGGGAGCAGGGTAGACAAGTCAGTATTTGAAAATCCAAGCACAACTTAATAATTAAACATAGTTATAAAAATTCAAGTACTTAAAGAAGCAAACAAATAGACATACTAAGTAATGCTTAAATCAAATCTTATTACAACCCAATAGAGAAACTAGATAAAGGCTTAAGAATCTAAATATCACCAGAGTCTTCAGACATGTCTGACAGACTTGGTTCCTTGAGTTGTTCGATTTCATGTCGCAGAGAGGCGTATACGGACTCTACCCGTCCTTCCAAAAGAATGAATCAAGAACGAAAATGATCTTCTAAATGATTCATTCGTTGCATGATCCGTAGTGCCAGGTTATCCAAGCGTTCAAGGATAAGTCGAGTTTCTTGAGAACAATTCGAAGGAATAGCATAGAATGGGAAAGTAGATAGACCAGCAGACATAGCATTGGTCTGAATGTCAACTCGGTAACGATGATTCGCATAAGAATCATGGATTGTTTCTTGCTTTGGAGGATTTGCAGGAGAAGTAGTGTTTGAGGAACGAGAACCAAAAGCCATGATGAGAAGTTTTGAAGTAGGGATGATCAAGGTATTGGTCAAGGATTCTGAGGACGATAAGAATTGGTTTTTGTATGAAATGAGAAGTAGAACATGATTGTGAGAGAGGCAGAGGTTTATATGGACAGACCATGTAATCGATTACAGTAGTTAAGTAATCGATTACTGGAAGTTTATTTTGAGTTTGAATTTCAAACTATAAGAGGGAATTGATGAAGAAATGAAGTCAGATAAACTGATCGAAACTGTAATCTATTGCAGTAAGTTGTGTAATCGATTACAAGAGGGTATCTTTGAATTTGAAATTCAAATATCGAATAGGTAATCGATTACATAATATGATAATCGATTACCAAAATTCTCTGGAAATTTCCCTGGGCCAAAATTTTATAGGTAATTGATTACTAACCTTGTGTAATCGATTACTCAAACTTTATGGAAAAATTTGTGGGCCAGAATTTTTATGGTAATCGATTACAGATCAAGTGTAATCGATTATTTGAATTTTCTGTTTAAAACACTGGGCCAAAATTTCCTAGGTAATCGATTACTGTAATGGTGCAATCGATTACTCAGTTTGAGAAAATTTATTTTGGACTAATTTCCAGAGAATCTAACATATAAACACACAATCAAACATCAAGCTCATCTAATATGCCTAATTCTCTCCAAATTTTGAAGTAAAAATCTCTAGGAAGAGGTTTAGTGAAAATATCAGCTAGTTGATTATGTGTGTCTACGAAAGCAAGTTCTATATCTTTTCTCAAGACATGATAACGAAGAAAATGATGCCTTATATCAATATGATCCGTTCTTGAGTGCATGATGTGGTTTTTGGTAAGATTAATAGCACTGGTATTGTCACATTTTATAGGAATGCAGCCCAGCTCTAAGCCATAATCTTTAAGCTGTTGTTTGAGCTATAACGTTTGTGCACAACAACTTCCGGCAGCTATATATTCTGCTTCTGAAGTGCTTAGAGCAACACATGTTTGTTTCTTACATGACCAAGAAACAAGAGCATTTCCTAGCAAGTGACAAGTACCACTTGTGCTTTTTCTCTCAGTTTTGCATCCAGCAAAATCCGGAGGGCGATTTCCGGCGACCTCTCCGGAGACCCTCTTTTCTAGAAATAGGGACAGTCCCTCGAAGCTCTTCCTCTCCTCTCTTCAAATCCGCAGCTGAATTTTTGAGAAGAGGTAATTATCTATGTCGATTTGGAGTTTCCCCCTTTCAAAACCCTAACTCCCTTGTCCAATTCTTGAGTCTGTGTTCTGAGCAAATCCCTGATTGGTACAGTGATTGATGGTCCCTGCAGAGAAGTAGGATTCAGACAAAGCAAGAAGGACTTGGAGTTTGATTTCGTGGCTGTGGACTTGAAGAGGACAAACACTGAAATGTATAAAAATTATTTTGATTCTGTTTTGGTCTCTGCGATTTAGCGATTATTGTATCTGTTGTGTTCTGTTTGAAAAAGCGATTCTGGAAAAAAAAATCAATTTAACCTGTTTTCAACGAAAATGATTTAATTCGATAGGTTGTGGTATTGTAAGTGTACTCGGGGTATTAATTTGTATTAGGGAGCAACAATTTGATGTCAGATTCTCAATTCAGTGAATTTAAGCACTAGTGCCTGAATATTGAAAATAGGAGAAACAAGCTTTCTGAGACATAGAAATATTTTATTTCAGCCTTAGTGAAGCCCCACTTTAAAGACAAAATCCTCTACCATTCCCATAACGTTGTTTAGTTTGACTAATCGCGCCTTGAAATTAAGTTCAGTTTGATGAGAAAAGGCCGAGTTGATTAGAACCTGTTCTGAATAAGGAAGATTAGTACCCTTGGCGACGTCCTTGATTTAGAAAATAAGTCGAACTGAGTTTAAGTTGCTAAGAATTGTCTGGTGTCAAACATGAATTAATTATAGAAAAAAAAAGATAGGATTAACTGGATATTAAAGGGAGACTAAGAACTCGATTTGAGAGAGAGTGGGCATAAATTAATTAGATGTTGGAACGGACGATGATTAATAATAGTTGTTTTGCCACTAAGTAAATGAATGCTAAGCGTTGCCAATTAGTTGGATGAAGAAGGAAGAAATTGGATAAGTTGAACTGGTTGGGAGGAAAGTTGATAGGAAATCTGGCTTGATTTTGAGGATTAAGAATTGATTCAGAAATTTGATTTTGAGTGGAAGAGCACTGAGGATAAGTTTGGGTACTAAGATTGAATTTTGGTGAAATTTGAGGACTAGTTACAATTGCCATGTCTTGGAATATTATAATAGAATTTTAAAGAGAAGATTTTATTTTGTGTGAGTTTTGCACCTAAGTTTTGTAATGGCTTTCAAATTGATAAGAAAACCATCTTCAAAGTTTTGAAGAGTTTTCCAAGTCTTTTTAAAGGCTCCTGAATCGCTAAAACTGTTTTGACTCCCAAGTTCCTTCTTGTGAACTCGGATGATTTCCAACGTGTTGGGAACTCTGTTAGTTTAGTAGCTACGCCTTAGGATTGAGTTCAAGTCCTAATCTAACCTTATGTCTCTTGAAGGATCACGAGACTCCGAACCGACGGAGACGCACAGAGCTTACGTGATTGTCAAGATCGATAGCAATTAAGGTAAGGGCACTTCGTTACATTAGCTATTAAGCATATGTATATGTTTATACTATTATGTTGTATGTCAGTCGATGGCGTTCGAAGAATGACCCAACTTTAAATTGCCTGAATTTGATTGAAGTCTCTGAAGGCATCTGATATGCTGGATTAGAATTGTTTGATGTTTGCTTGTATGTGCGTCTTGAATTGTTTGAAGTCCTTACATTACTGTTTCTTGTAAGCATGCTCTCAATTCCGCACATGTTTTATATCTGTTGATATGTACCCTTGCTCTACATAATTAGTAATGATTATGAAGCTAACTTAGGCAATGTATAAAGACAAGTAAGACCTAGATTGGGTAGTTAGGTGAATATACGTTCTTTGAGGTAAGTAACTATATACAGAGTTGCTCGAGCCTTTCTTGGAATACGTATAAGGTGCAGGAGAGCTTACGCCGAACCTGCAGAAGTGGCGAATCACAGTGGTCGATGGAAAGCCACCGTCGTACCTACACTGGGGAAACGTCCCGCCTCCCACGAATCGGAGTTGGTGCTACATCCGGATAAATAAAAAGTCTTCGCGAGGAGCTACCAAGTCTAGACCTGGTTTTCAACCAAAACATTTCACTTTAATCAGACGAACAAATTAGTTGAAATGATATACCAGTAATCATTCGACCAAAAGAAGACTTGGTGAAAATCTCGTGCTAACAACTGCAACCCTAATGTTGAGACCAAGCCGACACTAAATTGATTATAGTGTCGGTTCTTATCTTGTTAGCGTATGCTTCTGACCGACACTAATGAGAATTTTTCTTATAGTAAGGCCCCATTTGAGAAAACAGCTTAATTAAGCGCTTATGGCTTAAGCGCTTATTAATAAGCTCTTTAAAGAAATTTATTATAATGAATTGAAAATAAGCTATATATAAGCATAAGCTCTTTTTCGCAAGCTACTCTGAATAGCTCATGAAAATAAGCTCAAAACAGCTTATAAGTAGGTCATAAGCTATTTATATAAGTTCTCTCAAATGCTTGCATAATTGCTGATGCTATAATATAAGTTCAAATAAACTCTTCCAAACAGGGCCTAAGTGATTAGCTTAGATCTTGACCACTATACCCATGAACGTGGAAGTAGTTATTTCAAGTAATAAATTCAAAAGCTAGGAATATCTGAGTACATCTTGTTAGGAGTGCCTCTGGTCTTTTATTCAAACCCTTTTTATTCAAAATTCCAAACTTGGAAATGCCTTAAGCAGTATATTTGAATCCGATTATGGCCACAGTTTCTATAAATTTCATTGCTACCAAATCATATCAAAGGATAAAAAATTTATATTTTAATTGTAAAATAAATATTTTATTATATAAAAAAATCACTAAATTGGGTGGGTTTATAATCATATCTTGTTGAATTAAATCCCTGCGCTTCTAGAGCTTCTTATAATTTTGCCCCTCACATGCCTCGAGAGTCGTTGAAGCAAAACATCAACCGCATCCTTAAACCCAACATGACTCGCATTGGGGTGCGCATAAGTGATCCTCGGGATCAAGTTCACAACTACCTCACGCATTCTCTTCACTGTGTCACTCGAAACACTCGCAAGCACCTCCTCAATCTTCTTCTCTGCTTCTTTCTCATCAATGTACACCGAGTAGGAGGTTTTGTCTTCCGGCAAGTACCACGCGTACTGCGTGTACGCGGTGTGCGGCGAGAAGAACACGGGGATGCAGCCGGCGAGAATGGAGTCGAAGGTTGACCTTCGAGTGAACGAGTCGCCCGCTGCTTGAAGGCAGAACTGGGACTTCATCATCACACCGAGCACCTCCATTGGCTCGTGGCACTTGCTTGCTCCGCTACCACATTCAACCAATTCGCACCTTGTTGACTCTCCACACTGTGGTTGAGAGCGATCAATTCAAATTAGCATAACAGTATTATCCCATTAAAACCAGGGGAATGAACACACAATAATAGGCAGAGAAGAATTCTACCAGACTATAGTATACACAAATCAATTAAGTTTTGTTAACAGATTTCACTTCTACATCTTTATGGAGATATAGAAATGGAGAAACCAAAGTAAGTGATATAATCTGATCTGATACAAACAGTTAAAAGATACATGAAAAAAACAGAGTAAAAATGAATTGTAAGAGTAAATAAGTTGTAAACCTATAATAACTCTACATAAATATAAAGATTTTTATGCAGAAATTTAATTATATCTGACTGTCATAATATTTTGTATTTTTATTTTCCAATTCACCATTTTGTTTATATTAATTTTATTATGATTCGCATAAAGGGTAAGTCTAATAACAGTCTCTAGCTAGCATACTCTAAATTAGGTAATATTTTCCACTTCAGGAAATGTCCGAACAAATAGCTAGCTAGTGAATGCGTTCCAATAATCTAATCAAGCTAGCTCATATATATATATATATATATATATATATATATATCCAAATTTCACTCACTACTGACAATGTTTACTCAGACTTTTCATTATTGTCGGTCTCTTGTTTAATATACAATGAATAAGATTAACTTGGGTTAATTTTTTTTATGAGTAAAAGAGGACCTTGGGTTAATTAATTACATTACTTGCATTGATTCCATAAAAGAAATGTGTTATACTACTTGTCGGACTGTTGTAAAGTATAATACTGTATAAAATTATAACCACTCTCGATATATTACTCACGTTCTCTAATTCATTTTCTTTTTAATCTAATTTGCAACAATTTTTTATCTCTTCTAATCACATTATTAACTGTTAGAGAATTGAGCTGACCAAACATCCTACAAATGCCCGGCCTAGAATAAGTCAATCCCGAGTCAAAGCAACGCCACATCATTAAGGCTTCTTAACTCTTAGGTTTGGAGTGTTGTGGACTATTACGGGATTGAACCGACCAAGTTACTAGCTTTAGACCGAAATTTCAGCATGACTTCCAAGCACCTTCTCGGATGAGTCAACCACTCAAAGGGAAGGTATCTGGGTGCATCCCATGACCTCATTATATTAGGTTTCCTGATTCTCTCCACCCTCTTTAATGTAATTCCCCAATTCTCTCCTCCCTCTTCAATGTAATTCCTTGATTTTCTCCTCTCTTCTAATGCAATTATTCGGTTCGCACCATCGCAATAAGTGTAATACGATGAGACCACGACTATATAAGAGGCCACCTTATACTTAATGTTTAAGTTTATTTTACCCAAAAATTTTAGTGCATTTTTGTTGACTCACCTACTTATGTCCTAAGATTTATTCGTGAACACATTTCTCAATTCACATTCACTTTTTCTTTAATCTGTTTTTCACTGTCTTTAAGTTCTCTTTTCTTTTCTAATCACATTACTCTAACATATTTTTTTTGGGTACACTAAGCATATCTTTATATTTTTACTCTTCCAATCATATATCTCCATCAGTACGGGTAATTTGAGTGCAATTAATTAATGTATTATTTTCCTGCAACTGATTAGTCTTATTTTTGATGCTGTTGGTCTTTGTCCTAATTATCAAAGGCCATGTGCCATATAATCGACCACTGATAGCGTGTTTTCACCCCCAATTAGAAAAGAAAAAAAATAAAATTTGAATGAATGTATCATCATAATAGCAATTTAGAAATTGTGAGAAGAATACAGTAAAAAAGTAAATATATACATATGTTACCTGTTTTACAATTTGGTCGCGAATCTTGGCCTTCTCCAAGCCTTTGCGCTTCCCACCGACGAACGAGAACAAGTACGGCCTCTCCGACTCCCTCATCCTGTCCTGCCATGTCAGCATTTCCGCGGCCGTTTTGGGATGGAAATACGACGGGTAAGGGATGCCGTTTTGGTTAGCCCCATTCCAAGGCTGTCGTTCCACTGTCAGCACCGACATGTTCTTCACAGCTGGTAGGTTCAGGAGGATGTTCGCTCCAAAGTCGGCCCCACCACTCTCCGTCCTCATGAAATCCCACGCGGTCCTCCCCAGCGCGACAAAATGGTCCTCCCCGCCGCGCCTCCTCCACCACCGCCGACTCTGACCGGTCGTCACCAAGTTGACCAAATCGACGGCCAGCGCGTCCCGGAGCCCGCGATCGGGCTCGCGGAATACGCTAGACGCGTAGAGTCCCCCGTAGAAGGGGACGTAGAACAAGAGCGCGTCGCGGGGCTCCAACGTGCGGCACGGGTGGTTCTCGAGCCTCGCGTGGATGATCATCTCGGCTATGAATTGGTGCGTCGCGTACCACGATGTTGCTGTGGCCGGGAGGGGTTGGCCTAAACCGTTGTTTGCGACGTGGGGGCACATGTTGGTGTATATGTTGAGGTTTTCGCAATGTTCGAGGAGGCCGAGGTTGAAGCGTGACGGGAGGGGATAAATGTAGAATGGTCCTGATCCATCACATTGGGCGGAGGTTGTGATGGTGGTTTTTGTGGTGGTTGTTGTGGTGGTGGTGGTGGTGGTGGAGAATTTGAAGTGGAGTATGAGGAGCCATGAAGCGATTAAGAGAGATGAGATGAGAGTGAATTTAAGTAACCGAGTCCTGTTGTTGTTGATGAAGGTGGTGTAAATGTGCTGGGTGGTGTCTTTGGATTTTGGGGTTTCAGATTTTGTGGTGCATGGTAGAGAATTTAGAGGGGAGGTTGGGGAGGGCTTTCTGAAGAACATGGAGGATGGAGTTGGAGGAGGAACAAGAGGCACGGATGGTGGAAGAGATGGAAAGAGAGAGAGAGGATCTGAATAGGAGTTGTTAATTAAGAGGACTTTGGAAAATAAATGTCTGTCAAAGAGGACTTTGGACATTAAATGACACAGCCTAAGACATTTGAAATGGAATACGTGTCTGATATGAAAAGGGGAGTAGGTATATGAAATTTAGAGCTAATTCTGTAATTCTTGGATGCATACAAATTTGAGTAGTACAATTTTGGTCATGACTATAAAGTGATCTGTTTTTACCAGTTTACCGACATGTGTTTGCACTAATTCTTTAATTAAGATTAAAATACTTAAAATAATGTTACCACATTTAAAATAAAGGTCCTACATCATACTTCTATCCTTTTTTGTTTCAATTAGTATCTCTTGTTTTGACATGAAATGAAAGATTAAAGCAACCAATATAGAGAAAAATCTGATCCTCTGTACCAGTCATTACAGCAAGTCCCAAGATTGTAGCATGTAGAGATAACCAATTTATATACCAACTACGACCTGACTTCCTGAATTGCCACACAGACTGAACTCATAAGCAGAATAAAAAGTAAACAAAAAGATATAAAGGAGAAACAAGACTTTAAATAGAGTTAATTTTATAAATTGCAGAATAGTAAGAATCAAAGTGCTAAAATGTTTTCTGACTAAATATCACGATGGATGATCTGAGGTTTACAATCATAATGAAGATAGCACAAAGCTTCTGTTGCTCCCAGAGCAATTTAGTAAATATGAAAAGTGAAATGGCTAAATCAAGCATGTAACACAAATAGACAAAGACAGATATAGTAAAAAAAAAGGAATCAAATTAAGAAACAAAGGTTAAACCCTAGCTAGATTTCCCGAAAAACCAAAGAGGATAAGAGTTCTACACTACACCAAAAAAGCAATTTTGCGGCGAACTTTTAACGGCGCTTCTTTGTTTAACGCGTGATTTCACGGCGGTTTGGCCAACCGCCAGCAAAAATGTGGTACTTTGCAGCAGTTCCTAACCGCCGGTAAGTGTTTTATACATTACGGCAGCTCAAACAGCCGCTAAGTTTTTTTTTTTATTAATTCAGCAGATATTATCCCTCAAGCTCCTTTCTTTCACCAAAAAAAATCAGATGGGATTATGGGAACCTAATTCCTCTCTCAGTCTCTCTCACCGCCTCTCCTTCCTCCTCCGCCCTTCCTCTTCCTCTCACCGCCACCGCTCCTTCCTTCGTCCAACCTCTTCTCCTTCGACCTCTCGCCCTTCCTCTTCCTCTCACCGTCGCCCTTCCTCTTCCTCTCACCGCCACTTCTTCCGCCTTTGCCGTTCCTCTTCCTCTTACCGTCACCGCTCCTTCCTTCATCCAACCTCTTCTTCTCCTTCAACCTCTCGCCGCTGCTCACCCAAACCCTCTTCTTCCCCTCTCTGAAACCGCGTCGCCGCCTCGCTCTAGGGGCACCGTCGTCGCCATACCCAGCGCCGTCGCTGCTCCGTTCCTCTTAGTCACCATGTCGCCGCTGCTCCGTTCCTCTTCATCACCATGTCGCCGCTGCTTCGTTCCTCTTCATCACCACGTCGCAGTTACAAGTGCACTTTTTATCTAGGTAACGAGAAATTTGTGAGATTGAACACGCAAAACAGATCGGGCACCATTAAAACCAAAATCAAACAACAACAACTAGTAACATCATTCAAATACATTCGAAATACCATTAAAGAAAAGAACAACATCATTTACTAAAGCAAACAACAACAAAAGAAGGGGAGAAGACTAAATGGAGATTACCTCAAGAAGTAGAACAATGGAAGAAAGATGAAGGATGGTGGACGATCGAGGAAGAGCCACAAAGAACGAGGGAGAAACAGATGGAGGAAGAAAATCGAAGAAGAAAAAACTCGAAGAGGAAGAAAGTCGAAGAGGAAGAAGGACGGTTGAAGGAGAAGTGAGGGGTGGTGTTAGTGGGGGTCGCACCTTTTAGGTCTTTTTTCCCTTTTTTTTAAAGAGGGGTATTATTGGAAAAATAGAAAAAAGGGGATGGTGTTGGGTCTAAAGGGGGTGGCCCCAAACCCAACACCCTAATAAAAAAAGTAGCGCTAGTTGAAAATTTCCATACTGGATGAAGTTACAAATAGAGGGTCAAAAGAGAAAGTTGGAACATGAGTGTAAGAGATCTCTAGTCTCCAATTAGGGCCAGAAAATGCCACAAGCCTAGCCCACTGGAAACCAGAACCAAAAAAAAAGGGGGCTCATGAACAGTGAAATTGGAACTTGGAATTATAGGTTTGAAGATGACTCAAGTTAGTGTTGTTGAAAATCATTAAATACGATTGATAATTAATAAATGTTTGTGGAAGATGGGGGACTGGCATCTCTCAAAATTGATCAAATTAGCTTATAGAAAAATCGGAAATGTTTTATCCTTCGAACAAACCAATTGAATATATCTTCCGAAGTGTGCTTTGCAGTACTACCAAAACAATAAATGTTACTTTTATAAAACTGAACAATGTGTTGGAGATATGTTGTATTTCAAAAGTTTAAAGTCCCACATTACCTAGCCCACAAACCTTTCATGTGTTTATATACTTCTCTTCACAATGTGCTGGCAAAGAACTTAGTAAGGGAATTGGGCTCGCGCGCATGAGATTGGGCCACATGGGCTCGACGTAGTGCAAATTGATGGATTGCCCCCCCTGCGTGCATGATACATGGGCCTTACTAGCTTTTGCAAAATCTTTTTTTTTCCTGTTGCAGCTTTACCTAAAAAACCTCATTTTTCACATGTGCATGGTCCAACCTTGGTTTTTCTGTTCTTGTTGACCGTGCTGCCGCCCCCAAAAATTAACTTCCCTATGTCCTTGGAATTAACAAAATTTTCTCCTATAAATTCCTACCAATTCACACAGTAGCACACACACCATCATATTATCTTTTTCGTCTCCTCCTTTCCTAGGCATACTTTCTAATTTTATTCTCGCCAGTTCTGTCACCTGACTTCATACTGGAAGAGGCTGTTTTATCCTAGGGGAGTGTTCAAAATTATACCAAATAAAACTCTCGAGGACAGCGAATTAAGTTTCGCAACTCAGCTCAACAAGTTGCAGGTTCTGTTTGTGATCAAATAGTTGCTGTTTGGCACTCTTCATCCAATAATCTCGAGAATTTTAGCTGCTTCAATGGAAAACGCTGACAACAATCACAACGCAGACATACTAGCAAGGCTGGCGGACATGGTGCTATCCCTATCTCTGTATTCGGTGCAGCGCCAGTCGCTCACTACTCCAAACCATTTCCTGATATTTCAAAAATTGAAGTATTCGGAGGCCAGAATTTTCGTAGGTGGCAAGAGAGGATTCATTTGACTCTAGACATGCATGGAGTCGCAAATGCTCTGCCTGAACCCCAACCAAATTCCTCTGCCTGTAAAAAACTGATTCAATCGTTGACCTATGCGAACAAGGTATGTCGTCATACGATTATCAGTACTCTATCTAACGAATTGTTTGATGTGTACTATTCTTACATGCAAGAAAAGGATATTTGGGACTCAATGATTCTACAGTAAACCGCTGAAGATCTCGGAAGACAGAAATTTGTTATAGGAAATTATTATAGGTAGGAAATGACTGAAGGCAAAGATGTCAGGACTTAAATCAATGAATACCACAAACTCATTGAAGATCTGAAAAGCGGAAAGCATAACACTGCCGGACGAATTTGTTGACGAAATTCAAATTGAAAACCTACTTGGGACATGGAATGACTACAAACAACAATTGAAGCACAAAGACAAACAGATGTCACTTTCTGACCTTATCACTCACATCATAATCGAGGAGACGAGCAGAAAATAGATCAAGGAAGCAAGAGCTAAGGTGCTAGCCTCACGAGAAAATTTGGTACAAGACAAATATGCAAACAAATGGTATGAAAATAAGAAATCTAATTACAATATCCCTAAAACCACAAACCCCAAAAGGAACATGAAAGAAAAGAATGAAAAAGGGAATTGTTTTATTTGTGGTAAGTTGGGTTACTGCAAAAAAATGCAGACACCATCAGAAAACGGTAATCCTCCCAAACTAAATGTAAATTTGGTTGAAGAAGATGATGTTATTGCGACTGTCGTTTCACAGGTTAATATGGTTTCTGGTGTGAGGAATTGGGTAGTAGACTCAGGTGCTACCAAGCATATTTGTGGAAACAAAGGTGCTTTTGCCTCCGACACTTCTGTGGGGGAAGGAGAAGAATTCGTTCACTTTGGAGACTCTAAAACTTCTCTAGTCCTTGGAAAAGGGAAAGTTATTCTCAACCTCACATCCCAAAAGACCCTTGCTTTAAAAGATATGCTTCATGTTCCAAATATCAAAACAAATCTATTTTCTGTTGCACTTCTGGGAAAGCTGGGGTGAAGGTTTCCTTTGAATCTGATAAGATTGTAATGACTAAAGATAATGTATTTGTGGGGAAGGGATATTGTGACCAAGGTGTCTTTGTACTCAATGTTTCTGATGTAATCAAAGAAAATGCATCTTCTTCTACTTACTTGATTGACTCTGTTGATATGTGCCATGCTATACTAGGACACGTAAATTTTTCATATATTTAGAAAATGCAAAGCATAGGATTAATTGATGGACTAAATAAATCATGCAATAAAAAATGTGAAGTCTGTGTTGAATGAAAAATAACTAAGAAATCGTGTCGTTTTGTATCTGAACGTGAAGCTGAAGTACTTGGATTAATTCATACAGACCTAGGAGATTTGAAACATACTGAGACCAGAGGAGGAAAATATATTACATAACCTTTATTGATGATTTCTCTAGATACACTAAGGTTTATCTCATTAGAAATAAAGATAAGACCTTTAACATGTTTCTCTCTAATGAAGAAGAAGTTGAAAATGAATTAAATAGGAAGATTAAGAGAGTTAGATTTGATAAAGGAGGAGAGTACATAATATTCAATGATTTTTGTGAAAAATAAGGCATAATACATGAAGTAAATCCTTCTTATTCCCCTGAATCAAATGGAGTAGCTAAACGGAAAAATAGAACTTTGAAAAATATGATGAACTCTATGTTAGTAAGCACTTCTGCACCACATAATTTGTGGGGTGACGCAATCTTAACTTCATGTTTACTTCAAAATAGAATTTCCCACAAGAAAACTGGAAAGACGCCCTATGAACTTTGGAAAGGTTATAAACCCAATCTGAAATATTTAAAAGTGTGAGGGTGTCTTGCTAAGGTAATGTTTCCTGATCCTAAGAAAAGGAAAATAGGATCAAAAAATTCTGACTGTATGTTTATTGGATATGCTAAACATAGTGCTATATATAGATTTCTCGTTTTGAAAAGTGATGTGCATGAACGCAATACTATTGTAGAGACTAAGAATGCTGAATTTTTTGAGCATATATTTCCTTTAAAGTCTGAACATGATTCTCGTTTTGAATTGGTAAAGCTTAATGATTCTAGTCATATATCTTTTGATAATATTGATTTTGGTCATGATATTAATTTTGGTCATGTTGACAATGATGTTGATGATCAAGAAGATGAAAATGAAGATTTAAGAACAAGGAAGAGACAAAGGAAACCAAATTCCTTTGGAAACAGCTTTTATGTCTATTTAACTAATAATGGTCCTTTAACATTTTCTGATGCTATTTCATCTTCTGATTCACGTTCTTGGAAAGAAGCCATTAAAACCAAAATTGATTCTATTGTGAAAAATAATACATGGACTTTGGTTGATTTGCCTCTGTGAGCCAGACCAATTGGATGCAAATGGATTTCCAAAAGAAAATATCATCCAGATGGATCCATTGATAAATACAAAGCTAGATTGGTTGCAAAAGGTTTTACGCAAAAGGAAAATATTGATAATTTTGATGCCTTTGCTCCTGTTGCTAGAATCACTTCTATTCGTGTTTTAATTCTTTTAGCTTCAGTTTATAAATTAGTGATTCATCAAATGGATGTAAAAACCGCGTTTCTGAATGGAGACTTGGAGGAAAAAATTTATATGACTCAACCCGAAGGTTGTGAAGTTAAGGGTCAAGAAAATAAAGTATGCAAAGTCGTCAAATCTTTATACAGTTTGAAATAGGCACCCAAACAATGACATGAGAAATTTGATTAGATTTTAATTAGTGATGGTTTTTATCCCTTTGATATCGATAAATGTGTATACGCAAAAACTCTAGATGGTGAATGTGTTATTACTTCCTTGTATGTAGATGATATGCTTATTTTTGGTACTTGTACTAGAATTGTGATCGAAACCAAAAAAATTCTATCATACAAATTTGACATGAAAGACATGGGTGAAGAAAGTGTAATATTGGGTGTTAAAATCATAAGGAAGGGTGATAGAATTATACTATCCCAATAACACTATGTTGAAAAACATCTTAGGAAGTCTGGTCACTATGACGTTAAACCTTTGAGTACCCCTTATGATTCTAACACTCAATTGAAGAAAAATGAAGGAGATCCTATTTCTCAATCTGAATATGCCCAAATTATTGGGAGCTTGCTCCATCTGATGAACTTTTCTCGACCAGATATAGCCTATGTTGTTAGCAAATTGAGTAGGTATACTCATAGCCCCAATGAGGATCATTAGGAAAAACACTTGCAAGACTTATGAAATATTTGAGGGGTACCATGAATTACGGTATCAAATATAGTGAATTTCCCATTGTACTTGAAGGATACAATGATGCTAATAGGATCTCAGATTCAGACGAGATGAAATCAATTAGTGGTTATATTTTTACACATGGTGGGGGATCTGTAGCTAGGAAATCTGCAAAGCAATCTATTCTTGCTAGATCAACTATGGAATCAGAGCTTGTAGCTCTGGAGTTGGTTGGCAGTGAAGCTGAATGAAACCCACTCCATCAGTATGTTTTCACTGTGATAGTCAATCCGCAATTGATATTGCAAAGAACAAAGCCTATAATGGAAAGAGTCGACATGTTCGATTAAGACACAATGTGGTAAAGCAGCTGCTGAAAGATGGAATTATCTCCACTGATTATGTGAAATCAGAGGTAAATTTGGCCGATCTTCTAACTAAACCCTTAGGTAGAAAATTGATTATTGATACATCGAGGGGAATGGGACTTGAGCCAATTTGTAATCAGTGAATAATGGTAACCAACCTTTGTGATTGGAGATCCTATGAAGAATGTTCATATGGGTGAGAACGAGTTATTCATATTGATCTACCAACACTAATAATTTTATAGTTCATTCCTAGGGTGTAAGTGTTGCATTGCATTTTGAGAGGATAAGCTTGAGAGCTTTTAATGGCTTCCATAGCCCATATGGGTGGTACATGAAGTGCAGCATGTACTTGATGGAGTCACCTATATGAATGTCAAGTGGGGCCGCTTGCATGAGATTTGGCTAATCTCTAGAGCACTCATAAATACCAGGCACGTGCACGGCCGATTAGCGCACCGCAACGTTAATGATTGGTACGACCTCTAGCACACACCGAAGTGTCTTGGTTCGTAGAGCTTACTCCACCAATTCACTTGTGTGTTGAGTCTTATTGATCTAGGTCTGGTTCATAGCCCAAAAGGCACCAGATTCGAAACAATTGCACTCTTTGGTATTTGCCTAGGAAATTCTTCTAAAATTCCTTTCCGTGAACTTTTGACATATGTGGGGGATTGTTGGAGATATGTTGTATTTCAAAAGTTTAAAGTCTCACATTTCCTAGTCCACAAACCTTTCATGTGTTTATATACTTCTCTTCACATTGTGGGGGTAAAGAACTTAGTAAGCGAGTTGGGCTCGCGCGCATGAGATCGGGCCACATGGGGTCGACGTAGTGAAAATCGATGGATTTGCCCCCCTTGCGCGCATGATACATGGGCCTTACTAGCTTTTGCAAAATCTTTTTTTTTGCCTGTTGCAGCTTTACCTAATTTTTCACATGTGCACCGTCAAACCTTGGTTTCTCCATTCTTGTTGAACGTGATGCGCCCAACATTGAAAGCTTGCCGCCCATCCTTAATTTCAGTTGCCCAGAAATTAACTTCCGTCTATCCTTGGAATTAACAGAATTTTCTCCTATAAATTCCTACCAATTCGCACGGCAGTACACACACCATCAGATTATCTTCTCATTCTCCTCTGTTCCTGGGCATACTTTCTGATTTTATTCTCGTCAGTTCTGTCACCCGGCTTCATACCGGAATATGTTGTTTTATCCTGGAAAAGTGTTCGGAATTACACCGATAAAACTTTCGAGGACAACAAATTAAGTTTCGTGACTCAGCTCAAGAAATTGCAGGTTCTGTTCGTGATTAAATAGTTGGTGTTTGGCGCTCTTCATCCAACACAGTGCCCAAGTGTAAACAAATCTGTAGAGTCGGAGCATCATTTGCACAATTCCTTCCAAGGATATAGCAAGACGGCATTTTTTTTAAAATAATGCAAAAAAAAAAAATTTAACAAAAGCAATCAAAAAAAAATTTATTTGCAAAACTATGGCACTTTGTGCCACGTCTGAAACCGAGGTGGCCTGGGGAAGGAGGAATCGCAGGGTGTGGCGCGACTTGCATGGGGAAGGAGGAATCGCAGGGTGTGGCGCGACTTGCATGGGGAAGACTGGTGACAGACTGTGTCGGAGGTGACATGACTGTGTCGGAGGTGACAAGACTAGACCCTGTCGGAGCTGGCAGGTCCAGTGGGAGTCGCGTTGACCAGTGCGACTCCCAAGGCAGCCACGAGTCGAGCTGCAGCCCGCGACTCGTCCGCATGGTCGCCACGTGGCATCTGAGTCGCGGGACCCTCTGCGACTTGTTCTCTATTTCTACCCAACACGACAGAACCTTCAACTCTTCACTCTTCCCTCTTCTCACTCTCTCAAACTTACTCTTCTCACTCTCTGAAACTTCATCTTCTTCAACAACTCCTCACTATCTCATTTCCCCCTCACCTGCATACTCCATTCACTCTCTCAAACTTAAATTTCTTCAACATCTCCTCACTATAATATTTCTCTCAAATTTCCCTCATTTATAACCTTTTTAAGAACTCCCACTCATTATCTGAAAAGTTTCAAGAACTTCCACTCTTCTCAAGTTGAAGCAACTCATCTCAACATATACCACTCCCCCTTCAAATATCCTCATTTTGGTTAGTACTCATTTTAGTATTTTTTATAGTATTGTTGTTTTTAAACAATTTTTTAACCGTTTAGATATATATGCTGTTAGGAGGTTTAAGTTTATTGTTACTTTGATTAGAAATATAGATTATTTAGTCCAAGTTTAGAATTATTAGGAGTTTTAAATGTTTAGAAATAGTCGTGGCGCAAATATTATTATTGTTTTTCTTAATTGTCCATGTTATTATTATTTAGAAAAAATAGGTGTTAGCGGGTATGTAAAAAAAACATAGTAATTTTCATGAAAATATTTAGTTTAATGGTAGGAATATGAATTTTGTGCACAAGTTTAGTAATGTGTAGGAATAATTTTTTGAATTGCTTATAGTTAGAAATATAATTTTTTTAGAGTTGTTTATAGTTTAAAAAAAATTGTGTAGACAAGTTTGGAAATATTAATTTTCTAGGAATATTTTTTTGATTATCTTATGATTAGAAATATTAATTTTTAAGAATTGGTCATTGTTAATTTGTTATTACTTGTATATATTTTTTATAATTATTTGTTAGACAAGTTGAGAAAATGATAATTTGTTAAAAATAGAAATTTTCTAGACATGTTTATATTTGTAAAAATGTATAAATTTATGTGTAGAAATGTTAACGTAATTATTATTTTTTAGGAAAAGTAAAGGTTAACTATTATTGAAAATTGTATATTATTTAAACCCCCGGTCCCTAATTTCCCTAAACCCTAAACCACCATTCCCTAAACCCTAAACCACCTTTCCCTAATCCCTAAACAACCATTCCCTAAACCCTAAACCACCTTTCCCTAATCCCTAAACAACCATTCCCTAAACCCTAAACCCTAAACCACCATTCCCTAAACAACCATTCCCTAAACCCTAAACCACCATTCCCTAAACCCTAAAATATACAATATGATGTGTATTGTCTATTATTACAATTTGTGTGGGTTTATTGTTTCGTTATGAATCTGTGATTTGATTTTAGGCCCATCAATAATTCTGTTTGTTATTTCAATGTAGGAACCTTATGGCGAATGAAGCCTTCATGAATCCGGGTCCTCTCGACGGAAGTCTCCTACACTTACAAGACAAACATGTGTCGAATCAAGTCTGGAACGAACAGGAGAACAGAATACTAAATGTGAGAAAACCGGGTGTGAACCGCCAAGGCATTCCAGATTTGATTGTTAGCCGATTACAAAGAGCAGGGCTGTATGCGGTGGCATGTGTTAGACCTGCAGAAACCATGGACAAGGAACTTATATCTGCGATGGTCGAGCGTTGGAGGCCAGAGACGCACACCTTCCACATGCCATTTGGGGAAGTTACCATCACGTTACAGGACGTTGCTGTTCTCTTGGGTCTGAAGGTGGATGGCCTTCCCGTTACGGGCAGCACCTGGATGGATTGGCCCTTTCTTGTGGAGCATATGCTAGGTCAGCGACCTCCAGCAGAAGCTGTTAAGGGTGGGGTAATTAAGTTGTCTTGGCTGAACCAGCTCATGCAGAACATGGTCCTGGACCCCGATGATGACGAAGGCTTGGACCAATACGCTCGGGCCTTCATTCTTGTGCTGCTCGGTGATTTCATGTTCACCGATCATACTGGCGGAAGGATCGCAATGAGATACCTAGCATTGCTGGGTGATTTTGACCAGGTGGGTCTTTATAGCTGGGGATCTGCTCTTCTTGCCCATCTGTACCACGAGTTGTGCTCTGCAACCGACCCTCGGAAGGCCGAGATCTCTGGCTGCACATATCTTGTACAGTTGTGGGCCTGGTCAAGGATACCTGGCATTGGTCCACAGGTGCCGGAACTTAACACCGTCGCATATCCACTTGCCACTAGGTATGCTCCTAGTCTTGTTGTATTTTCGAAATTGTTATGTTAACACATTACTATTCAAATGTCTTACTTCCCTCACCTTATTGCGCAGGTGGAACGGCGTTATGGGAGTTGACGAACGGTTGTCCATTGACGAATACCGCACATTGATGGATACACTCTGCAGTGATGAGGTGATTTGACTTAATAATTAAGTTCGTTACATAAAACAAACTTTATTTACCTTTATCCATTATTCATGTCGTGTTCTATGTTTTCAGTTTCGATGGATGCGGTACGGTGATGAGGTGTTGGCGGCACTTCCACATGACGTTCAAGCATCTAACAGGCTGTGGAGGGCTATTGTCCCAATGATCCTGTACTGGCGCGTGGAGTGGCATCAGCCAGACCGGGTTACGCAACAATTTGGGATGCAACAACCTATCCCGCAACAACCCTTACAAAGCGAGGAGTTGCATGACACTTCGCTAAAGGGGAAAGAGAAAGAGAACTGGGTACAGAAGCTGCAGCCATTCTTGAATTTGTGGGAGCACCGCCACGAATACGTCTGCACACAGTTATTGGCGCACTCATTTATAGGCCCGAATGACGAATATACCTTGTGGTACGCCCAACATTCGAGGCGATGGGTAACGCGTAAAGCTGCGGCCACCGGTCACGCGGTACTTATCTTAAGTTTTATTCTTTGATTACCTTTTATCAATAGTTATCCCTAACGTTACTTATGCGTTTGATTTTTGTTTTCAACAAACAGGCTGAGCGTCTACATCACATGTGGTATGCGTTGTCCCCGGCGACCCAAGTAACCTGGTCAAATGAGGAACTCATGAGGGAAGTGGAGCGTTGTCTTGCCCTAGTTCGTCAAGTCGATCGGATACGAAGGCCATCACGACCTGCCCCACCAAGACAGATGGAGGTCCCAAGACCGACACAACAAGATCTTGAACCTGTGCTTGGTAGGATTGAGGGAAAGGGACTTGGACGGCGGAGAACAGCCAATTTCGCGCAAAGAGTTCCGCTTGGTGGAATGGTAAACCCTGCCCCAGGGGTATATTTTGCGCCGACACAAGAGCCTTCCAATCCATACACTCCTTACAATTGGTATGGGTCGTCTGAGCCAGGTCAGAGTCAGCAACATCAAGGACATGTCCCGGAGTCTCAACAAGCTCATTATGGCACTGATCATTGTGAGCCATCCGGGTCACAATCTTATGTACCTCAATTTGACAGCACCTACCACACGCCGGTCCACCTACAAGAGGATTCTCAAGGGTGGAGAGACTTTTCTGAGTTGCTCTTCAGCCCCCCAATGCCGTCACAAGCTGGACCCAGTTACGAGGTTGACCCCGTTCAGGCACATGCCACACAGGAGAGCTTTCAGCTTGACCTGAATGAGGCGTTTACCCCTCCACGAGCGGTGAGGCAAAATAGGGATAGGCAGGCGAGACATAGGCGCTGGCCGCCTTGTGGGACAGATGAACGTCACGACCATTGATGGTGTTATGGTTGGCGTTTTACAATCACATCGAGTTTTAGACTGATTGTTATTTGTTATAGCTATGTAATGTGACATTCGATGTTAAACTTTAATTTTCGATTCATTTGCATTACTATTGCAGTAGACATGGTGAGCATGGGGGGGTTGCCAGCCGTTGTCAGGATTCCTCACAGCTGCTTTTATGCCCGCATGCCTGTCAGAAATCAGGCATATGCCCTGTCTCTGGGTAACCTTTGAACGTATCAGCCGCAGAAACCATGACCAAGAACTTGTTGATTCTCCCTCAACAATAGCAAAAGCCAAAGGTAGGACATGACTGTCCCCGTCCTGTGCTGTGGCTATCAAAAGGGTTGCCTTGTACTTCCCGTATAGCCATGTGCCATCTACCTGTATCATTGGCTTGCAGTAGTTGAAAGCATCGATGCACTGTTTGAAGGTCCAAAAGACCCTACGGAATTTTCGATACCGAGGGTCTACATTCCCGTCACGACCAACATAGTCGTCCGTTATTATCTTGTAATACGACCCAGGAGAATACATCATCATGTGCTCCAACCACCTTGGGAGTTCATCGTACGAGGCTTCCCAATCCCCGAAAATCTTGGCAAGCGCCTTCTGTTTTGCTTTCCAAGCTTTGTGGTAAGATACCTTGTATTGCAGCTCACCGCTGATCCTCTCTTGTATAAGAGAAATTGGGATAGCTGGTTGCAGACTTACCATGCCTGCGAAGTCAAATAAGTGAGGTAAGTAGGTAGAGTTAACGACCATAGCAAATGAATGTTGGCATACGGACGCATATAAACTTAGTTTCAATACCTGTAATATACGTGCAGATGAAATCAGAATTCAACTTGTTATGGTCCATAGACCCTGTCGAGTTTACACAAGTATGAGGACCCTTCCACTTGGAAATTACCCAGTCACCTGTTTTCTTGGACAACATTGCCCTCATCCTCCACTGACATCCATCCACTACGTTCGGGCACTTTGCGGTGAAATATGTTGTGCAAGACTCCTGTATAACGTATGTTTGATTTTTTTTGATGCTGAAGTGCTTCAAGCCCATTTGCGCGTCAACCTTGCTTTTGAAACGTAGCCCTTCATACAATTCTTCACCTGTTTGCCATGATCCTTGCACAACCAGACCGGGGAAAAAATCTGTCTCCTCATCAGGGTGATCCCAGTTAATATAAGTATAGTGTGAAGAGGTAGACCAGAAGGGGTTGGAGCTAGGGACACCTACGCAGAACAAATTAACATAGCATCAAAATTACATAAATTAATGGACGAATAAGCTCTTCGGAATTTACGTACCTTGGGGTTCAGAGTGTACATTCACGGGAACCGGAGAAGCAGGCGGAATATAGGTTTGAGATGGCTGCTGACCTGCATTGCCACCCATATCAGTCTCCATATCCATATCTGAGTCTGAAGATCCACCTTCAAGCAATCTATTGTCTTCCTCCACTTCATCGTCTGAAAGGTTAACATCATGGTCCACATTGTCTGGGAGGAAGTTGTCAATGTCGTCCGCCAAACTAACGGTGTTTCCCGTGTTTCCAAAGGTCAAAGACTCTGGATCCGCAATTGCCTCCTCATCTTGCCTAACCACGTCATCCGTCAACATCTCATGCGTTTCGGCCAAAGACACTGACACTGGTATTGACGATCCTCCAGCCTCAGAAATATCAACATATAATTCAAGCATTCTCATCGCTGATTGTTGGCTAAAAGCATCCATCATAATCCTGACATCTTCGTTATCACATATCTGGAGACTTGTAAAAAAGATTGGGTTTTGTGAGGCTAGAAATCTGTAAGTAACGCTGGAAATAACCTGGTTCCTGTTTAGTTGTAACTTCTCATGTATTCTTCTCTTCAGATGTTCGAAAGAAATGCCTCGCTTCAGATATATAGCCTTTCTCGGACCTTCGAACATAACCCCTTGCCCGCCCTCGTAAGCCCTGCCATTGTAGTACACAAAGACAATTTGTTGATCCATCGCAAATGATTAAGGTTCAGTGTTCAAAGTCAAATTGTAGGTGCGGGGTACTCGAGATTAGAGGGCTTGGATTGATATACGCTTCACTCGCCTTAAGGTGCCTACAATCAATAACAATCGAAATTATTCCTTTCCCATATGCATCATAAATTCAATCTAAACAATGAACAATCACATAGTCAAAGCTTAATATTTCTTGTACATATTATCCACATAACGATTTACTATAGAATATACTTTACAAGTTATCATTTCTAAACAATTTACATTGGAGAACCTAAGTCCCCAAAATTTATATTCTAACCTTGTTCGAATTCTAATTAATATGATTAACCATTTAATATTTCTTAAACTTAGGGACAAAAATACTATGTCTAACTATTATTTAAAATAAACTTAATATTACTACATACATAGTAACAAAATAACTTCATATTTCAATACAATAAAATTAATATTTCTAAACTTAATTTGCCAAATTTATTCTTCTAACCATTACCTAACACCTAAATAATATTATTAAGTACTATGGAATTTACAAAATAATATTCAACACTTGTTATTTCTAAAACAACAATGTATAAATTATAAAATCTAATAATAATAAAAACGATAGTATTTCTAAAATTAGTCTACCTCAATAATTTCTAACCATTAATTGATCTAAATCAATTACTACATGCTATATATATTTTTTACATATTAATCCACATAATATTTTTAATTATTATCATTTTCTTATGACTTTACGTATAGAATTATAATATAGAAAGAATTTTAATACAAACCTGAATTAGGATTGAGTAAGTTTGATGAAAGCTTTTGGTATCTTTCCCTTCAACTTAGGAGCTTCATGCACAAGGTGAGGTTGATGCAGCTTGGGGGGGTAAATGCAAGAGTGAGGTGAGGGAAATTTGAGAGAAAATTTCGTGGGAGAAGAAGGAGAAGGATGCTGCAAAGCTTCAGCACTGGTTACCTATTTATAGGGGTCTGGATTCGTGCCCATGCACACGACTCATCCCCACATGGCAGCCACGCATGTGAGTCGCATGGTCTGCCACGACTGAAGCCTGGATTCGTGCATGTGCACGCGACTCATCTCCCACGTGGCATGAGTCGCATGCTCTGCCACGACTCAAGCCTGTGTGTGCAGAGATTCCCCATGGAGTCGTGAGATTTGCTGCGACTCGTACGCATGGCTGCGACACGTAGAAGTCGCGAGGCAGCCTGCAACACGTAGAAGTCGCTAGGCAGCCTGCGACTCCTGGGAGTCGCCATGTAGGCTGCGACTCATGCCACGTCAGGCGTCCTATGTGGCAGAAACTACCATAGTTTTGCAAATAATTTTTTTATGGATTGCTTTTGTTAAATTTTTTTTTTTTTCATTATTTTAAAAAAAATGCCTAGCAAGACTTTAGAAAACTCTTATAGGACAAACATTTATTAATTATCATAATAACTTAGTTTAGTTGTTTACATAAACACACCCAAACGCATAGATTCTAAACAATCACGTTCAGTTAGCACAGGTGTCGCAATTTCGTTGCAAGTGTTTATTAATTCAACAGAAACAAATAATAAAGCAACAGTTGTGCTACTTATTTTTCATTTCTTGTGGTCAACAATGTGAGTATGAGCATCGCTGTTGCGGAGAAAATATATGCATAGTGCATAGTCAGCAAAATGTATCTGCAATGAGATGCTAATAATTAACACAGCTCAAAATTTTGGAAACAATTTGCATGTTGCCTCTATTATATAGATGCGCTCCTGGTTGGTTGTTTGTGTCTTCACTTATATTCCTTTCAGCTTTTTGTCTCTATCCATTCCGGACCCACTCCGAGTTGTTTAATTTTTCTCATATTGACATTAACTTTTTGTTTTTGTTTTTGTTTGAGCACATTTATTCACGATTCCCCCTTACTCTGGCACGACGCTGAATTTCTGCCGTAGGTATAGTTATTATTCATAAGTGTTAACCATCAAATTAGTCCATATGTATGTGTAGACTTATTCACGTTTAGTTTATAATTGGAAAAGTTGCACCAATGATTGCACCAATGATTGCACCATGTTTAGAATTGGTGCTCATCATTTTAAATTAAATTTCATTTCCACCCCTGTATAATTATAAAATAAATTTAAATTAAAGTATTAATTAAGAAATTGAAATTAAAATAACCTTAATCACTAAATTAAATCACTTAATATCCTAATCACTAAATTAAATCCTTAATCTTCTTCATCATTCACCTCCATACTCTTCATCTTCATCTCTATTAATCTCACAAAATCATCTTCATCCTCTTCATCTTCATATTGTTCTATCTTCATCTTCATCTTCATCTTCATCTTCATCTTCATCTTCATCATCCACCTCTAGAAACCAGATTTCCAACATCAAACCCCCCACAACAACCAAAACCTAGAACACAAAACACAAAACCCACAAAATCCAGAAACACAGAAGAAACTCAATGTACAAACCATCATTAAAAGAAGGGGGTTTTCCAACTATTTCTGGTCAACTACATGAATATTTGTTCACTCTTCCATAGTCTACCAATTTTGAAAGCACTTAAAAACAAACTTTAGTCATATCTTTAAATCCGATGCTCTTATACGATTCCATAAGATCTCTTCCATAGTCTACCAATTTTGAAAGCACTTAAAAACAAACTTTAGTCATATCTTTAAATCCGATGCTCTTATACGATTCCATAAGATGCTTGATCTCACCCATTTTGACAAATTCTGGCTGTATCACTCTCTCTAACCACCCACACCCTCACTCCTCTCACATCCTTCTTCCTCCACTTCAAACCCAAGTTCAGTCACTTCTCTCTCAACAAAACCGTCTTCTTCGACCCTAACATTGACACTCTTTCTCTATCTAATGACCCAGGATTTTATAGTCTTTTGAGTCTTTTATTTCGTTATTTTTCCTTTGTAATCTTGATTATGTATTCCATAGCCATGCTTGGCTAGGTTTTCCTTAGTACTTGGGGATGTTGATCCTTTTCCATAGTATGTTATGAACTTCTGAGTTTTTATATGAATATCTTTGTTTCATTGCTATGTATCTTTCCTCTGATTTATAATTTTGCTTGAGTCGACGCAAGTGTTATGCTTTTTCTTACACAACGGTAGTTGGTAAGGATCAGGAACCTGAGGTTAGATTAATTGAATTTCTCTACCACTAAGGTATAAGGGTAGGATTCAGTAGTGTTGGTCTGATTATATGAGTTATATTTCTTCAATTGACTTGATTAGGTACAAAGGTTAGGCTTAGCAACCGAGACTAAATGATTTGCTTGATTAAGGTATTAACAAGTAAAGATAAAGGCTACATTATCATAGGAAGGTTACATTGATTCATATAGAACTCTGATTGCTATTAGCATAATTGGAATTGGTGAAGCATAAACCCCAAGTATTGCTTTCTCTGTAAGTGTTTACAAAATTCTTGTTTTTCTTTCTAGTTTGTCACAATTGCTTCACGGCAAACAATCTTCAATATTTTTTTTTTGAATTTCTCTTCCAAATTGCAAAACTTAGGCTTGAACAAATAAACAAACTATCCCTGTGGATTCAACAATCTTTTATATTACTTCGGGCAATCCGTACACTTGCGAAATTGGTATCACTCTCCACCACCCACAACAAGAACCCATCATCCACAACTATACCCACATGCACATCGGAGAAATTCTGAGCAAATTGGAAAAGGAGATTGAGGAAAAGATTCAAGCTATGCTGTCATTGGAGTAGATCTGAAGGAGAATGAGGCTTGCTGAGATTGACCTGCTCTGCAACCGCTCCGCCATTTTTGTGTACAAATATATAAGTATGCTTTGGTGATAAAAATATTTTAATTTATGTACTTAAATCTTATTTCAGCTCGCTTGAGATTTTTATCCAAGTTCCGCCACTACCTATAGGCATAGGTTGCATTTATCACAAGAAAATGAGCAACTGACGACGGTCTTTTTGCAACAGTTTTGTTAAAACCATCACCTTAATGAAATTGACAATGGTTATTTCATCGATTTACGGAACCATCACAGATGGTTTACTTTTTGTGGAGATTGAAAGGAATTCTGTGGCGGTCAGTGAGATTTTTAATTTTTCTATTTTACGTTATGTGGCAGTTATAGCCGCCCCCAAGTTCCCTTTTTTATTCTATCCATCCATTCATGATATGGCTTCTGATATAGTGGTCTGTTGATTAGTTGCAGCTGAATGCCCAAAGTTCTCCAGATTACATCAACAATCATATTTGAATCAATTAGGTTTGTCCCCCTAAGGTTTCTAGCTTTCAGCTGGTTTACCTGGTTTCAAAAGCCTTGACTGTTAGGTGGCTGAGTTTCCTTTACAACTAGCTAAACCTGCTTACCTTGGAGAGGAGAAGTTTGATATTAAGCCGCTCGTGGAATTGGCTGCTCATAAAAGGACTACTCACGCATACCTACGTATGTTTAATTATTCACAGGTGTCCATGGCTAGGGAAGCCTCTCTGTCGATCCAAGGTGGCATAGTATCCCCAACGACCGTAACACTCATGGGCATGGGCTGCATTCACTACAAGAAAATAAGCAAGCGACAACGGTCTTTCTGCGGTGGTTTGGTTGCACTGCCACTAAAAGGAAATTGACAGCTATTATTGTAGTGATTTATGTGATCACCACAGATAGATTACTTCTTGTTGTGGTGGGAAGGAATTCTGCGACGATTAGTGAGATTTTTTATTTTTATTTTACCTTCGCGGCGGTTTCAAACGCCGCCAATTTCCCGTTTTTAACTGTCCTTTTACGGTGGTCGTAACCGCTTCCAAGTTCCCCTTTTTGTTTTTTGGCTTAATAGTAGTTTGGCCCCCTACTTTTGTGATATCTTCAAACGGGGTCCCTAAACTTAGAAAATGACATTCTACCTCCCTGACATTACCTTCCGCCAACATTTTGGTCCCCATTTCACTTTTCGTCCATATTCTAACATTTTCTGAGTTTTCTAGAAAATTCATCATCCTTCATCCATTTTCTTCAACTAAACCCAGAAATTCCATCCCCATTCTTCCATCTTCTTCAACAAAACCCAATAAATTTCAAATCCATAATCTTAATCCTTTAATCCCTCATTTGTAATCTCTTCCTCATTCAAGCTGAACATAAGCCATTAAAATTACAAATATCAATGGTACAGTTGGGTGTGGGCCTGGGAGGAGTAGCTGCACATAAGCCATTAATACTCCAACTTCACATCCCTTCTCTTTTCTCTTCCATACCCACCTTCATCATCAAACCTTTTCCTCCAAAACGAAAAAACACACCCACTTCCCCAATCTCCCAAACCAAAAGGTTCAAGCTTTTTACCAAAATTCACACGATTTCATCATCCTTTCTCCATTCCCTTTGTTCCTGTACAATGAAAAGGACAAAGAACATGAGATGCTCATCCCCATGATGAAGAGGGAGACCGTGAGACCCATCAAATCCCCCATTGCCCACAACGATCACCCACAGCAAGAAGAGTTATATGGGATGAGAGCAGATCTGTGGCACGGTGGCTGAATGATTTTGCAACTTTTATCAACCCAACTTCAATTTTTGCCTTCGATTGTGATTTTGCGGTTGGGGTTTCTGTGGGTTTCTTGGTTGGGGTTTTGTGAAATAGGGTTGTGTGGGGGTTGAAGGAAGAGGTTTCTTGGTTGGGTCTAAATTCATTGTTTGAGGGTTTGAAGGTTTTGAAACATTAGCAGTCATTTCCTTTTCTCCTAGAGGTTTGGGTCTGAAGGATGGGCTTGGTGAAAATCTGGATTCGAACATGTGAGAAAGGGATTGCTTGATGGCTATGAGGTTTCTGATGGGTGGTGAAGATCTGGGTATTAAGGATGGGCTTGGTGAAAATCTGGATTGCAAGGTTTGATGGAAGAATAAGGTGGGCGGCTGCTGATGTGCCAAACTGCAAGTGTACAGTTTCGCCCGGTGTTTTAAATATCCAGTCCACAGGGATTTTGGTAGTTTACTTCTAAATTCACTACTTGTTGAGTTGTATAACAACACAAGTTTCCCTAGAATAAACTCCTTCTACACAATCTTTTGATCATAAAAATTTGCAAACATGCATCTTTGGAAAGTACCGGGTGCATTACACAACCCAAATGGCATTCTCTTGTAAGCTAACACCCCAAAAGGACAAGTAAAGGCTGTATTTTCTTGGTCCTTAGGGTCAACCACAATTTGATTATACCCGGAATAACCATCCAGGAAACAATACTACTCATGTCCAGCCAACCTGTAAAGCATTTGGTCAATAAAAGGGAGGGGTAAGTGGTCTTTCTGGGTGGCTGAATTTAGCCTCCGGCAGTCAATGCAAACTCTCCACCCAGTTACCTGTTTTGTGGGAATCAATTCATTATTCTCATTGGTAACCATAGTGATTCCCCCTTTCTTAAGGACAACTTGAACGAGACTCACATTCACTATCAAAAATCGAGTAGATGATACTCGCATCAAGAAATTTAATAACTTCCTTCCTTACCACCTCTTTCATCATAGGATTAAGTCTCCTTTGAGGTTGAACCACTGGTTTAACTTTTTCTTCCAAAAAAAATTTATGCATACAAATAGTAGGGCTTAGACCCTTAATATCACTCATGGTCCAACCCAAAGCTGACTTATATTTCCTCAAGACTCTTAATAATTTTTCTTCTTCAAGAGGGGAAAGAGAACTACTTACAATAACAAGCTTCATCTCACCCTCCTTAAAATATGCATATTTGAGGGTGGAGGGTAATGGTTTCAGCTCCTTCTTTTGTTGCTTTGGAGCTTCTTTATCTCTTCTCAATTCCTCAATCCAAATTATTTTTGAAGGAAGAGAGTCAGAAGCCTCCATTAAGTGCACACTTTCAATAGCATGTTCTTAAAAATCATGCTCAAGATCATCAAGTTCCAACCCCTCCATAATTATTTCTTCGAATGGGTCTTTACTTGAGATCCTAGAAAATTCCTTGCGCACAAGATCATCAATAACTTCACAATTAATTACATCCTCAGAACCTGGATGCTTCAAAGTTTTAAGAACAGAGAACCTTACCTTTTCTTCCCCAAGTTTTAAAGATAGGAGACCCTTGGCAACATTGATTTTTGCATTACCGGTTTCCAAGAAGGGTCTCCCCAAAATTAGAGGAACTCTGGTGTTCTTCTCCATATCCAAAATCTCAATCAACCGGGAAGACAAACTTGTCAACCCTTACCAAGACATCTTCAGCGATCCCATAAGGGTGCTTAATGGACCTGTCCGCCAATTGCAAAGAAATCATGGTAGTGATTGCCTCCCCTATCTCCAACCTTCTAAACACATTGAGTGGCATCAAATTTATGCTGGCTCCGAAGTCACACAAGGCCTAATCCACAGGTAAACCCTCAATATGATCAGGAATAGTGAAACTCCTCGTATCTTTCAACTTTTGAGGGAGTTTTCTTTGAACAATAGCACTACACTCTTATGTTAACATGATGGTTTCATCAAACTCACTCAACTTCCTCCTCCTAAATAAAATATATTTCATGAACTTTGCATAGATAGGCATTTTTTCCAAGGCTTCAGAAAATGGGATATTAATTTGAAGTTTATTGAAAACATCCAAAAACTTTGAAAATTGTTTTTCCAAATTTTTCTTCACCAAAGCCTTTGAAAATGGAACTTTACAATGTGTTTTCTCTGAGGAGGGTTCTTCACTCTCTTTATTTTTCACAATTTTTTCTGCACTCACTTTTTCATTTTTCTCTTCATCATGTTTTCAATTGTCACCATTTTTTCATTCAAAATCTTTCCACTCCTAAGAGTGACAGCAAAAACATTTTGAGTGTTGTTATCCTTAGGATTAGCAAGAGTGTCAATAGGAAACATACCTGGGATCCTCCCAACCATGGTCTTGGCCAGCTGGCCAATTTGAGTCTCCAAATTCCTGATGGAAGCTTCATGATTCTTTGAATTGGTCCTAGTTTCGTTCATGAACTGAGTTGTTGATAAATAAAGAAATGACATAAGAAGGGGGGAGGGGGTTGAATTGTGTACGTATAAAACTTGACTTTCAAAAACAATTATTAGTTCACAAAAGCTTTTTGTAAACAATAGCAGCAGAATGATTAATCAGAGTGTAAACGGTTTAATGCAGAGGATAGTAAGTGTGCAACAGTGTAATCGGTGCAGCAAGTGTGCTATAGTGTAGACAGTGCAACCAGTAATTGTGTAAACGGTGAAGGCAGTAAATGTGTAGACGGTGCAAGCAGTCAAAAAATAAACGGTGCAAGCAGTCAAAGCTTAAATGATGCAAGCAATAAATATGTAAACGATGCAAGCAATAAAAATAGCACACAAGAGATTTATCCTGGATCATCCCCAGAACGATAGGGCAGCGTCCAGTCCTTGGCTTCACAAAGATTTTCCACTATTCAACCCAAAACATTAGAAGTATTAAACATGACTTCTCCCAAGTATTCGATAGGACTTCTCCCAAGTATTCAACAGGACTTCTCCCAAGTATTCAACAGGACTTCTCCAATATCGAACAGTACTTCTCCCAGTATTCAACAGGACTTCTCCCAGTGTTAAACAGGACTACTCCTAGTATTCAACAGGACTTCTCCCAGTATTAAACAGGACTTCTCCCAATATTCAACAAGACTTCTCCCAAGTATTATACAGGACTTCTCCTAATTCTTTAACAAGAATTTACACTTCTACAAAGTCCCTTCAGAAAGAGTGAGGTAGAAAGTTTAAGCACAAACAAACTCTAAGTATTTTTGGTAGAGGATATGACTCTTAAGAATATACTTGAGGTTTGGTGAAACAGAGATGATTGCATGATAGTTTCTCTGTTTAGGTGTGAAGGGATAAAGAGATTTGACTCTTAGGAAATTTCACACTTGGACGATTTCACTCGTTGTGTGTTTTACACTTAAGTTCGAGTGAGGTTTCACAGCTTAGAAGATTCAGAAAGATTGAGAGCTTGAATTTGGATTTTGTTGTAAGTCACCAAGTCTCCAAGTTCTTTAGTCTTCAAGTCTTCTTATTGATATCTTCTCTTCCAAGTCCCGTGGTTGAAGATTGTGAGTGTGACACGATTTCTTCTTCTTCCTTCAGGCTTCAACGGATCTTTGTTGAACAATAAATTCATTTGACCGTTGAAAACTTGGAATGACTATTTGTGAAGAAGACCTCTTCCTTGACTTTGGCTGAAGTTTTGATGAAGACAACACACATCACCAAAAGAAGAAAAAAGGAAGACTTAAAGGAACCAGCTCACAACATTCAAGACTATTAGATAAGGCTCTTAGTTTAAGTTTAAGTCTTTACCTTAGTTTAGTATGCTTTAAGGTATTATTGCATACGAAGGCTCATGAGTAATTAACTAATTAAGTACAACTTGTTTTCAAAGGCTAAAATTAAGTAGAAACACTTAATTAGGGATTGAACATCAAGAAACCAAGTTTCAGAATTACAGTAATAGATTACCAGATTCCAGTAATCTATTACAGGCAGTCAGTAATAGATTACTAGATATCAGTAATCTATTACACACAGTCAGTAATCGATTATCAGATTTCAGTAATCGATTACAGGCAGTCAGTAATCAATTACCAGATTTCAGTAATCGATTACAGGTAGTTCAGTAATCGATTACCAGGTTTCAGTAATCGATTACATGTTTGAAAATGGAACTCAGATCATAACGGCTAATAGCGTAATCGATTACCCAGTTTTAGTAACCGATTATTGAGATCAACAGTCACGATTTTTATGAACCAATGTGTTCTTAAACGTTGGAAAACCTTTGAAATGGTTCATGAAGAGTCACTAGTTCCTATATATACTCAATTTATTTTCAGAAACTTGCAACAACTTTCATTAATCATTAGAAACATTATTCTGAGGAAATTTACATAAATGTCATAAGAACACTTATGTTGTTCAACTTTTGAAACTCAGAATAATCATGAGCCTTCAATTGTGATTACCAGAAGCATACTATCTAAAGTATAATCCATTCTGTGTTAGAAGGATTGGTCAGCCATTGTAAAAGCTTCTTCATCTTGTACCCACCATAGTGTTTGGGGTTAGTGGAAAAGGTCCTTTGAATCAATTTGATTCAAAGCTTTTGGTCTTTTTCTTTGACGGTGATTTCTCACATGATTTGAGATACTTTCCATTGGTTGAACGGTGCTCTGTCATCTTGTCTTTGGATGATAGTTCTTCACTGAACTATTCTTTTTCTTTGAATGATGCTCTTCTAAATATTTGACAATGTGAGCAAATGATACTTTTCCTTTCGTCTAGACGATAGAGATATTTCCTTAAAATAATAAAACAGAAAGTTTAGGAAATAAAATTGTTATCACTCAGAACATGATAAACGATCTAACTCGTTTGAACCTAACATTTGTTTGTTGGGCCATCTCTCCTACAATCTCTTCCTAACTCTTCTTTCCATTCCCTAGATTCTGAGTGGAGGCCTATGATTCTGTTGGTATTGCCTATGATTGGAGTGTTGTCTATACTGTCTAGCATCCCCTAAATTGTTCTGGTCTCTCCATGAGAGATTAGGATGATTCTTCCACCCCTGATTGAAAGTAATGGAGTGGGGATTGTTTTGGTAATTCCCCATGAAATTTACCTCTGCATCAAATTCAGCATCTTCGGGACATATTTGCAAGCTATCCCTCCTCTGAACCATGGCATCAACCTTCTTTGACAACAACTTGTTAGAGGCAAGTACAACATCAAATTCCTCTATCTCATACATACCTTTTCTGTTTTGCCTATCCTTGTTTGAGTGAGCATCCCTGGCTGCCAATTTTTTTATGAAGTCAAGTGCAGGCTGGGTATGTAGAGCATCAAATGCTCCATTCGCAGCTGTCGAGCCTATCCCTTATGTAGTCCTTAAGGGCTTCATAGAACTTTTCCACTTGATCAGCTGTTGAGATATTATGGCCTAAGAATCTCCTCAAGAGTCCTTTGAATCTCTCACATGTCTCATACAAATTCTCAGAATCCAGCTAGATGAATGAATTGATATTCTGCTTCAATTTCCTTATGCAGTTGTAGGGAAAGAACCTGGCTGTGAATTTTTCAGCCAAGTCATCCCATGAAGTGATTCTCTTCATAGGTTATGAACTCAACCATTTGTTAGCAGTGTCCCTGAGAGAAAAAAGGAATAACATCAACCTGATAGTATCCAGGTTTACATTATGCCTGAGAGTGGCAAAATGTCTAGTGAACCGCTCCAAGTGGGTGTTAACATCTTCACTGGCACTCCCTCCAAACTGTCCCATGTGATCATGCCTGAGGAGATGAGATGGTAATTTGTCCTATGTGATATACCTCGAGGCCGGTGAGAGGTTAATTTGTCCCCTGCGACCGTTTTGACTCAAATTGGGTGAAGTTTTGGCCAAAGTCTTGCATATAGAAATTGAGGAAGTTGATTCGAGTTATATACTGCCACTGTTGAATAATGTTGTTTTGTATAAATGTTAATACTGTTGTTTTGCTGCTGTTGTAAGGATAATGTTGCACTGTGTCGGTTTACTGTTGCTTTAATTTTGCTGTTGAACGTTCTGCTGTTTGTTGTTGTATTGCTCTGTTCTACACTTAAAATGTATTTCATTATTGATAACTGTGTTGTTGTTGTATTTTCTCGAGTTAACCCTTTCTATTTGTTTGTTGTTTGGGCGCCTAACGCCGGGGATTACAGCGCGAGGTTTTTAAAAGAAGCGTAGATTGTGAGCAGTCTATGGAGATGAGGCTAGGATGACTTGAAATCTTGAAGAGATTTTAATTCTATTGTTTTATTGAAAATGACTTAGCACAATTTTGGTGCAGAATAATTATTTATTTTATTATGCGTTGATTATTTATTTAAGGGGATTATTATTATGTTAAATAATTATGATTTAGCATCGAAAATGCTTTTGAAAATTGAGTTATTTGAGAGAGATTTATTAATTTCCGCTTATTACAATGTGACCCCAAACCTTGAAATTGGGGCGTTACATTTCCCTCATGCTCGGAGGAGGCCGTCGTCGTCCCGTCTTCCGTAGTGTTAACGTTAATTATTCATAGAAAAGCTTTGTTTTATGGAGTTAACGTCTCTTTTTTAAGGTTTCATTATCTTATAGTTCGAATTTTAAATTATTAACATTTTTTAAATAATTTAAATTTTTTGTTACATTTGGAAATTAAAATAACTTAAAATTTAAAAAAAACCGCAGGTTAAAAAAAATAGTACTAAGCCCATTAAAAAAACCGACAACCCCATGAAATAAAAAACCACCACAACCCATTTAAAAAAATCACCACAACCCATGGAAAAAATAACCTCCGCAGCCCATTAAGAAAATCACCTCACCCCATGAATTTAAAAACCGCCACAACCTATGCAGAAAATAACCTTCGCAACCCATTAAGAAAACCACCACACCCCATGAAATTAAAAACCGCCACAACCCATTAAAATTAACCTCCACAACCCATTAAAACAAACTGCCATAACCCAAGCAAAAAATAACCTCCAAAACCCATTAAGAAAACCACCCCATCCCATGAAATTCAAAAGAGCCACAATCCACTAAAATTAACTGCCACAACCTTGCAAAAAATAACCTCTGCAACCCATTAAGAAAAATACCCCACCCCATGAAATAAAAAACTGCCACAAACCATTAAAAAAACCGACGCGGCGGTTTAACTATTTTTTATTCTTTTATTTTTATTTTTTATATTATATTTCAACTATTTTTAAACTACTCACCTATTGTATAAGTATCTTATGGTAGTTTTGTGCAATGTTTTGAAGTAGTCAACATAAGAGAGCACTTCTCATCTCCTATTCTTCAATCTTCCTTTATTTGCAATCCAGATTTTGTTTTCTTTCCTTGTTGAGAAAAGAAGCAATCGTCCTTCACTATAAAGGTAATCAAACTAATCATCTTTTGTGCAATCTATTCTCCCTCTTTCCTCTATTTCCCTTTCTATTAAACCTAACATTTTTTTAATGTTTTTCTAAAGTTTTACGTAGTTTAACTCCTTCCTTCTCTTCTATATTTTTCATTCTTTTAAATATAAAACATAATATATAGATGTTTGTAATGCATCTTTTCATTTTCTTTCTCTGTTCTATGTTTTCCATTCTTTTAAATATAAAACCTAATATATAAATGTTTGTAATGCATCTTTTCATTTTCAGACCGAGATACAATAAGTTTTTTTGGACGATGACAAGGAATATGTTGAAGCTATTAAAGAAGCAAGGGAATGGGGTTCAGTTCACAATTTAAGAAAATTAATTGTGACAATGCTTATCTCCAATAGCCTTAGCAAGCCTGAATATGTATGGGAACAAACATGAACATGGTTATCTGACGATATTCTACATCAACAAAGAAAATTATCAAATATTCAGCATAAACATTTTTCGTATGTATCACACTTTATTTATAGTACTCTTAATCCATATTTAGATGATTAAACATGATATCATATAACTTCATAGTGCTTTTTTTTTTGAGACATGCAACTTAACAAATATTTACTATTATACAAATTGAAGTAAATTTGCAATCAAATAGAATAATTCCTAAAGATTTTCCATCAATGCCTAATCGACGAAAATTGGCAAGTGCCAAGCGCATTTAATTTCGTCAAATAACAATGGTGGAAAAAGAGACATATTTACCTATATGGGTATATTGTAATTATAATTTCACATTCGTAGGTTTCATGTCACACAATATTGATAGAACAAAAAACCAAATTCACAATGGCGTTGGAAGAATAAGGTACAAGTCATAGATTTGGGGAAATAAGTTTAACATTGATTTGCAATAAACAAACTTATTTAAAATTGCATGTAATGCATTTGTACCTATAAGTAATAAGCAACTATACACAATTCAACATTCGCACATTGTATTTTCAATAAAAATATGTGTGGACTGTGTGCCCTCTTCACCAACATTTTTTTTCATAAAACTTGCAAATAATATTTAGCCATCATTCTTCTGCAATTAGTTGTGAGCCATCAACTACCTGGTCCAAGCAACAAAAATATTGCATATTGTCTCTTGCAGGCAACAATGGTTCATCAACATTGCATCCTGCAACATGAGAATAAAAGAAGATTTTATTCAAGATATAAGTGAGAATGAAAAAGGCTATCTGAATACTACACTGTGTCATCCAATAGACTTCGATCATCATGTCTTTTTGTAAAGTGTTTGATTCTTTTATAAAAAACTCTCAACTATGAACATTGTTAAAGTATTACTGCTTTATTTAGAGTTTATTTATTTATTTAGATATTAAATACACTCTGTACAATTGTTTCAATTTTCTTCTTTAAAATATTTTTTAAAATTTATAAGATGTTTGTTCCAACTATTTATAAGAAATCACTTTTTAGTTAGGATAAACAAATACAAATTAGCATATTAGCATATGAACAAACACGCTCATCGGCTTTTCTAACAAACAATTATAGTTGCAATCAATAAATAATTCGTATTTTGAAAAGTTTCCTTAATTAACTTTTAGAGATAAGTTATTATATAATAGACGAGAAAGATGAAAAAAAAATTTACTCGTGCATTGTACGTAGGGATGTCAATGGGTACGGGTGAGTATGGATAGTATATATCCATTACCCGCTCCACAGGTTAAAACTCATACTCGTACCCGCTCCATACCCACATGGATATCTATTAAGTGAGTTTCAAACGGATTTTAGAATACCCGTGGATATCCATAAATACTCATAAACATATATGGATTTACAAATATTTATTCAAATGAATAAAATATTCAAAATTAAATTAAAAGTAAATTTAAGATTAGACTCACAACCTAAGGCCAATGCGTGAAGACGAATTTTTTTTTTCTTTCCCTCCTTAAGGATAACCACGACCCAAAGTCCAAGCACAATGTTAACTCTTACTAGGTTATATCAAGCGATTATCCATAGGTATAAATACCTCAATATTTGTATCCTCTCAATTAATAAATGGATAGTGAAAATATTCATTATATAAATCTATAGATACTTATGATTATGAGTGGGGTAATTTTACCCTAACAAATTTTTATCAACCAATATTTCACGGGCGTGGATAATTTTGACATCCCATTTCCGCTGCTCAACACACTAGTTTCTAAGTTGTAACTACCAAGTACCAACTCAGCTTAAAAGATTAACAGATGTATTACCGCGACCCAACAAATAATAGCCTAACGATAAGAAAATTGATGTAACAAGTTCATTTCCTGATCCTAGTCAACTTGTGTCAAAGTCTTGATATGTATTCTCAATATCTTCGATTTGTCAGATTTTTGTGAAGTGAAGCTCTGATTCAGGAACAATAAGAAGAAGAAGAAGAAGAAAGAAGAGCAACAACAACAACAACCACCATGTCAGAGTCAAACGCAGTTGCAAATGGTTTGGCTGGTGCAGGTGGTGGAATTATCGCTCAAATCATAACTTATCCTCTTCAAGCGGTACCTTTTTTCTTCTCTTTGATCTCTCTCCCTTGTTTCTCTCTTGGCTTCTCTAACCAATTCCATTTCAATTTCAAATTTGCAGGTGAACACACGCCAGCAAACTGAGAGAACACTCAAGAGGAACAAGCAAAGTTCCAACACAGGTGGCACTGCTCCTGCTCCAAGCACGCTTTTTCAGATCTTTCAGGTGCAAATTTTGCAGCTATTTTCTTTTTGGTTTGTTGTGTTTATCATGTTTTGATTGTATTTCTGACCCTTTTATTAGGTCATTGGAAATGAGGGCTTGGGTGGACTCTACAGTGGCCTCAAGCCTTCTCTTCTTGGAACTGCTGCTTCTCAGGTAGTAGCTTTTGGAGTTTTTAACTACACCCCTTGTCATAGCTTTTGCTGATTATTCATTTTTTAAAAGATGCAATGTTCAAGGCTTAACTTATGATATGCTATGCTATTAATTGGGTTGTTGACTTGCCATCTAAGGGCGTGTTTGGGTAAATTGACAATAAGAATCTATTCATAAGCTAATTTGAGAAGCCTACTAAAATGAGCTCAAAATAGTTTATAGGTATGTATCCGTGCTTATGCACAAACTAATCTGAGCAGATTATGAAAATAAGTTCAAAAGTCAAAACAGGTTATAGAGAGGTTATTAGTTATTTTTATAAGCTTATCCAAACACTTGCGTAAACACTTATGCAATAACATGATCACAAATAAACTCTTCCAAACGCGGCCTAAATGCTTATTTTTTAATGCTTCCAGGGCATTTACTACTACTTCTATCAAGTTTTTAAGAACAAAGCAGTGGCAATTGCTGCTGCCCGGAAAGTCAAAGGGCATGGAGATGGTACTGTTGGAATGTTTGGTTGGCTTGTTGTGGCTGCAATTGCTGGGTGATTACTCCATCATGCTGCTTTCATTAAATGATACTTCTCAGAGTACTCATCTCTCTTTTGTGTAAGGGGTGATATCTGCTTCGATTTATTTGATTGACGTTCTTATTGCAATCGCGTTATTCTGCAGGTCCTTGAATGTGTTGTTTACAAACCCAATATGGGTTCTAGTGACTCGTATGCAGGTGCATTCAGATATTCCTATTTCTTGGACTATTTTATTTGAAGTTTTACAGTTTGTAAAATGTTATTCAGGTTGCTTTTAAAAAGGGAGCCAACAATCCATAGACTTTTAATGCTTCAAACTAGCAATTATCCATTTTCAACAATGTTAGCTCAGACTATATATCCATGTTTTGTGTCCAATGTCAATTATGCGTGACATTTCATATTTGGATTCTAGACACACACTCAAGCAGAAAGAAATATCATGGAGCAAAAGAAAGAAGCATTAAGGAGGGATGCTTCTGAAAGCAGTTTAGCAGGCTCAACATTAGAAGACCAATTGGCTGAACTCAGTTCTATTAAACCTCGACCATATGGAACTATACATGCAGTTGGTCTTTTTCTTCTTTTCTCCACTTTCTTTCTTTGAATATTGCTTATTATTTACACTGATCAGCGAATGAGTGGATTTATTTTTCTTCTCTAATTACTAGATTTACTGCTTGAAACAACAAATTTGAATTACAAGAACTCTTCTTTTGAAGTTTTATGTTTCAAATCTCAAAAGATTTCAACTTCTTTATTTTGGGAGATTGTTATCGTTTCACATTCTGTAATCTCCATTTTCTATGCCTTAAACAAAAAAAATTGAGTTCCTCTTGCAGTAACATTCATGATCTTTCATGTTGAATTTTAGATTTTTTACTTTGTTAGAAAAGCATAGGTTACTATTAGAATTCACATGGTACTTCAAAGAAATTTCCATAGGATTGTCATTGACAATTGTCGTCATAATTTCCAGTTACATGAGCTTTTTCACTTATGTTAATGCTGATATGAAATTTTGACTTGATGGAAGGCTAATGAAGTATATAATGAAGCGGGTATTATTGGATTTTGGAAGGGTGTCTTCCCTGCTCTTATTATGGTCAGGTTCATCATCTGTTTTATTATATATTCAGTTCTGCTTAATATTATATAATCTTTACATGACTAGGAATTTTTATTACAGGTTTGCAATCCATCAATCCAGTTTATGATCTATGAGAGTTCATTAAAGCGTCTAAGGGCAAAACGCGCTGCTAAGAAACAGGGGAATAACAGTGTAACCGCTTTGGAGGTATGGAGAACTTTTAAATGCAATTAGTGGAAAACATGTTGTTGGAGAACAATTTAATTTGTTTGATGTCAGTTGTCTGTATATTTTCCGTTCCTGTGCATCTCAGTAAGCATCCTCTTGTTTTTCAAAAAGGTCTTTTTGGTTGGAGCAATAGCAAAACTTGGAGCGACTGTCACAACATATCCCCTACTAGTTGTCAAGGTAAATTTGATAATTGTTCCTTCATTTTCTCTTCAATTATTCTTTATTATTAAGAAAAACAAAGGATCACAAGTATAGGAAGTCTCTCAACCCCAGTAATTGGTCCACTTTTGTATTCAATGATTTTTCTTGTAAACAGTTTCTAGAATGCATATTTTCAACTATCATTTGGATGATTGTTTACATTCATTCCATGTAACCGGAATTTTCTCTCTTCCAGTCTTGCTTGCTATAATCTGTATGCAAGTGACAATTCAGTATGCAAATGTTTTAAAAAATGACTCAACTTTGTTCCCTTGCCGTCTTGCATGCAATACTATGTATCTATCTGACTATTCTACACTGTATCCACTACATACTCTCATATGGCTGATGACTCTTACTACTACAATTTTTCTTTCCATGCAGTCAAGGCTTCAAGCAAAACAGGAGATTGGTGGAAATAACACATTAAGATACTCAGGTTCGCTTTAGATTGATGCAGTACAACTTAACTTGCCTTTGGACATTTTAAATATTTTTTTCGTTTCAATCCCCATCCTTATCAGTATCTGGTTGAAAATGCTCATTAAGTTTCTGGTATTTGTTGTACATTAAAGCTGTGGAATCACTGTCATCTTTATTTGAACTTCATTAGTTGCTTTTGCAAGTGGCCTGTTTTCCAGCTTCATATAAGTGGAATAAAAAATTCATGTATTCTGTTTGACCATTTGTTAATTTACTTTATTGTTTCGTAGACAGTTTTTAATTCATCATCATGGCAGAGGGATCCCATTGTGAATAGGATTTCATTGTCCCATCTGTTTTACTTGACTCTTTACTAATGGGATCCACTGATCAGTCCAAGTACGACTAATCAAGCCATTTTGGTTCTCTTCTTCATGATTCATATTGAGAGTTTTCCAGTTTAAAATACTGGGGTCCTAATATTTTCCTTTTTAGTTGGCTCAAATTATGGTTTCTGATATTTTGAGTTCACGTATATTTTACTACATACGAACAGTGGCTTTGAGAACCTTTAAATAATCTTCTGTTATTTTTATCATAACGATCGCCTTACTCCAGGAGAAAGTTATGTCAAACTTACAGACTGAATAACTTTTTGTAATTTATTTATTTAACAAATTTAACTGTGATTTTCATGTTAATGATGGACATGAAATGTTAGATAAACCAGGAATCTTTAGCTATTTAATCTTGTATTTGAAATTTAACTATGTTTTAAAAATGTTGTAGACTTAATTTACTAACCATTGATTTCTAAATGCTATGAATTATTGTAGACTTGATTTACTAACTTTGAGAATTGATAACACTCAACATTCATAAAAGGTTATTAAGCGCAGTATATTTGATAAGATTTGACAGGAGTTGAGTTTTATATGTATCCTTTTCTCTGGAAACTTTCATTTGGCATACAGTTCTATTATTGTGCCTATAACTTTGAAAAGTTGAGGTTGGGTTTGCATGCTTAATGAAGAAATACTATGGATTTGAATCTTACATGTTAGGAATGTGACTAAGGTTACAAAATCAGGTAATATACTCTGGTACTTGATCCCTTCTTGAAATCTTGAAATTCAACACTTGAAATGGAAGATGGATATCCATTTTAGGATTCCATTTCCACCCCCTTTTCCAGATATTTATCCCTTATTTGTCTTACATAGTAGTCTTTCTTTCCCTTCTATTTATGCACCTTAACCTTTTTGCCAAAGTTTGTTTTCCCCCATTTCTAATGCTATAAATACAGGTACTTTTGATGCGATACTTAAAATCATCCGTTATGAAGGATTTCCTGGTTTTTACAAGGGGATGAGCACAAAGATAGTGCAGAGTGTTTTTGCAGCTTCTGTTCTATTCATGATTAAGGAGGAGCTTGTTAAGGCTTTCATGGTGCTAACAGATAAGAGCAAGAAAGTTGTATTAAATTTGAGTAATTGACATCTTTACCATATGGAAGGGATATCTCTCAGAGTGGTTTCCCACTCCCTTTTGGTTATTCACAGCTTCTGGTGAGGGATTGTTGAAGTTTTCACCAAGTAATGGATTAAATTAAGGAAATTGCTCCGGTACTCATTTAAAACAGGAGGGTTTAATACCCTTCAGTCTATTGTTTCAAATATTATGACTAAATTGCAAATTGTAAAAGTTTAATACAGAAGATAGACTGACATATTAGGTAGGTTTAGAACCCCTCCACTTTAAATGGGTATCGGAGAAATTGCCTAAAATTAACTCCACAGGTTTAGATGACCCATCATTTGGACAGGTGTTGTGGAATGCGGATTGCATTTGAAAATGTCACAATTGGTATTCAAGACAAGATATAGGATATTGGGAATTGCCTAATTTGATTCAGTTGAAACCAAATTCAATCTTGGAATGTAGATCACGTCCCTGACATTAGTTCTTGTTATTAGTGTTGCGCGAATAACATTTGGCTACATTTTATCACTATTAGCAGAGTTCAATTACATAAACCAGCTGCTTGCTCTATATTTCTCAACAACATAATTGGAGTTCCCACCTTTAGAATCAATTTGTGATTTGACTCCTCAGAGCACTTGATATCATTTAAAAATTCAGTAGTAAATCACTCTGATTGTAGTTTAGAATCCTCGTCTGATTGGCAAGTGCTATCAGAGTTTAAGTACTCACGGCGATAACTAGAGATTAAATTGAAGATTAAATCATTAACCATCAAAATAGAATCCCTAGTGTGAAACTCGTACGATGTACGAGATATACATCTAATAGTGAATTATAGATAGCATGTTTATATTAAAATAATATGAGTAAACAAACATAAAAGAATAATATATAATTTAAGATCTAAAGATGAGAATTTAAAAATTTAAATATACTTACTCCTACAATTATTTAAAATATAAGTAATTAAAATACATTTGTTTATTAGTTTATCTAAGAATATTCACCCCTATGAAATTTTTACTCTATAGCTTGTATATAAATAAAAGTAGAGTATATATATATATATATATATATATATATATATATATATATATATATATATATATATTCATAAAATTATTTACCTTGTAATCCGTATATACATAAAAGTTGGGTATATATAGTTTTACTATCACTTTTCATAATTTATATATATTTACTACTAAAATTATGAAACAGTACTTAAATTTTATGAAAATAAATTTTTTAATTAGTTTAAACATTAAATTAGTTTCATATAAGATGTTCCTCTCCTTGGGAGATTTTTACCATGTAATTATACAAAAGTGAGAGTACATTATATTATTATGTAGTACACTTCTAACATGAAATTATTTTGTAAGGTTGTGAAACCTTTTTTAAAATTTAATATTCTATTACTTTTTACATGAAAGTATTTTTATCTAAAGTATTTTTCCCCGTGGGAGCTTTAAACGGTATAATTTAAACATTAAAAATAGACTTTATATGATTTACTGTTTTCATATCTTCCCACGACATATTTTCATAATTAATTATCATACTTTTATCTATGTATTAACTTTTACAATTATTTTTAAATTATTGAAAATGTATAAGTATTTTCTTTCAAATTAGTTTTAACCTATACTTATTTTAATGTAAAATATTCCTCCTGTGGTAACTTTTTACAATGTAATTTAAACATAATTAATTGTAATCATATATATTATTGTTTTCTAAACCTCGTAAAACATATTTTTACAGTCAAAATTTCAAACTTTAATATATTTTTACTCATAAAATTATTAAAAAATAATGAAAATTATATTTAAATTATAAGAAAAGTTAATTTTCTATATGTTTTAGCATAAAAGTATTTTCATGTAAAAGGTTCCTCCTTGTGGGAGCTTTTTACATTGTAGTTTGTACAAAAGTGAAAGTAGATTATATTGTTATATAGTATACTTATTAACATGAAATTATATTGCAAGGTTGAGGAATTTAATAAAATTTATTTTCTATTAATTATTACCTAAAAATAATTTATGTAAAAATGTTTCTTCTCATGGGAGCTTTTAAGCATATACCCTAAAAATAAATAAATGTAGACTATATATACGTAAACTATATGAAAATTTACTTTTATAAGAGTTTTAACATGAAAGTGTGAAGAAGGTCTCGTCCTTGGACTCGGCTGAGGTTTTGATGAAGACAAACACATCACAAAAAGAAGAAAGACTTCAGAAAAGAAAGGAAAGACTCCAAGAAGACTTCAGAAAAGAAAGAAAAGACTTCAAGAACCGGCTCAGAACGTCAAGATCAATCATCAAGGTTCTTGCTATTAGTAAGTCTTGTTAACTTAGTGTGCTATACTTTATTAAGGTTACTATTGCATTTGCAGGCTCATAAAAGATCAACTAATTGAGTATAACATGTTCTCACAAGTAAAACTTGGTAGGAACACTCAATTAGGGCTTGAACTGTCAAAAACTGAGTTTTGGACTATCTATAATCGATTACAGGTTGTGTGTAATCGATTACAGGAAGGCAGTAATCGATTACCACATCCATGTAATCGATTACACAGTTTGAATTTTGAATTCAAACTGCAATGGTTAGTGTAATTGATTACCAGGTTACTGTAATCGATTACCAGGTCGACAAATATGTTGTTTTATGAACCAATGTGTCTCAAAACGTTTGGGAAGCCTTGTGATGGTTCATGGATGACCTATAGTGCCTATATAAAGTCCATAGACGCTCAGAAACATAAATGACTTGGTCCACAACTTTCATATTCATTAAAGTCATCATTATGAGTTTCCTCTCTCTCATTTTCATAAGAACACACATGTTTTTCATCTTTTGAGAAACTCAGAATAAAAGATCCTTCATTGTAATTACCTGGAGCATACAAACTAAGAGCAATCAAGCTAGACTAAAGGATTGCATCAGCCACTGCAAGAACTTCTTCATCTTTTGAATCAAGTTTGATTCATTCACCGTGGTTTTCGGTGGTTGCAAAAAGGTCCATCGTAGTGTTCGATGGTTGTGAAAAAGGTCATTTGAATTGGGTTTGATTCAAAGTCCGCCGTAGGGTTCGGTGTCATCAGTTGGTGGTTTGCCATCTGAGGTTTGACAAGAGTTCTTAAGGTTCTTGGTGTAAGTGCTTGTAAGAAATCTTGATCATAGTGGAAAAATCCTCAAGGGGTTTCTTGAGGGACTGGACGTAGCATTCGGTGGATAGAAGGTGAACCAGGATAAAATCATTGTGTGATTATCTCTTCCTTCATCTTTTACTTTCAAGCAATCCTAAATTCCGCTGCAATCACAATTGACGCTTTGTGATCACTATTATCTTGAAAGTAATATTTTTGATAAGGCGAAAATCGTGCAACTCTGATTCACCCCCCCCTCCCAGGTTGCTATCTATACTTATAATTGGTATCAGAGTGTAAGTTTAGGTAATTTGCTCCTAAGATCCGGGAAAAGATGGCATCCTCTTCTATTCATGGTACTAGTGAGGGTTTCAATATAAACAGGCCCCCATACTTCAATGGAGACCACTATGACTTCTGGAAGATCAAGATGAAAATCATTATAAGGTCGTTGGATGTGGAGATATGGAAAGCCATTGAACAGGGTCCGTTTATACCTATGAATGAAGTGGGTGACAGCAGACAACCGAAACCAGAAAACACATGGAGTGATGAAGAAAAGAAGAAAGTTCAATATGATCTTAAAGGAATGAACATTCTTACATCTGCTCTTGGCATGGATGAGTTCTTCAGAGTATCAACGTGCACAACGTCAAAGGAAATATGGGATACTTTAATGGTAACTCATGAAGGCACTGAAGAAGTAAAGAGATCAAAAATCAATACTCTTTCACAAGAATATGAGACGTTCAGAATGTTACCAAGGGAAATTGTTCTAGATATGCATAAAAGATTCACTCTCTTGATCAACCATTTAATTTCTCTTGGAAGAAATTTTTCCAGCAGTGATCTGAACTTAAAAGTCTTACGATCATTATCAAGAGAATGGCAACCAAAGGTAACACCAATATCAGAAAAGAAGAGTCTTTCAATAATGACATTGGCTTCACTCTTTGGCAAGTTGCAAGAACATGAACTTGAACTCAGAAAGATGGAACAACAAGAAGCAGTTGACAAGAACATTCGACCTATTGCATTGATAACTAAAACCACAAGATATGATAGTTCACAAGAGGAAGATTCTCAACCCAATAGTGATGATGATGATGATGAGGATATAAGAATCATTGTGAAGAAGCTTGGCGAAATGCTCCAGAAAAAAGTATGTCATAATCTTCAAAGAAAGAATCAGCTTGAAGAAGAAATTTGAGAAAAATATTTCCAAATCAAAGAAGGCTTACATGAGAGAAAAAGAAGCAAATTCATCATTCGATTCAGAGAATGAAGAAGCACATCTCGTCTTGATGGTGACACATCATTCTGATGATGAAAACAATGAGGTTAGTAACGATAAACTTTCATATGATCAGTTACAAAATGCCTTTGTTGAATTACATGATATTTTCATAAACATTCCTAAAGTATATGCAATCCAAGATAAAACCTTTTCATCTCTAGAAAAGAAAGCCAATAGCATGCAAGAGGAATTAGATCAAGTTAAAATCAAAGTAGATATCCAAAGAGATCTAAAAAATCTTGTTAAACATGCAACACTTGAATCAAAGATTGATAAGATAAATCAAGTGTTAAGAGAGTATGAAAAAGATACAAATGGGATGAATATTCAAAGGTATGATATTCAAAAGGCATAGTTCAAATCTTTCTATCATCTTAAAAAGAAAGTGCCTAACAAGAATCTTAAGCGCTTTTACTATACTTCTAGTTTTCATGGAGATCTCAATGAAAGATTCATATGGGATGTGATAGAAACTAACCCAAAAGGACCCAAAGACTATTGGGTACCTCGAAAATACCATTAAGCTTATTGTGCAGGTGTGCTTGAAGACCTTGTGATCAGAAAAGTCATATACAAAGGATGGTCTTTCAAGACACAAACTTAGAATATGGTATTGATAAGAGAAATTCTAAACTTTATTTCTTTCAAATGAAATTGAGTACAAGAGTAATGCATTCTTAGGCATCTGCATATTACATCATAGTTCTATGGTAAATATATCCTTCATGCAGTGCTTATCAAGTCTGAAATTTCAAGTTTTTAGACATGATAATCGATTACATAGTATACGTAATCGATTACAGGGAATGTTTGGCCCTGTTTTCTTTCTAGAAAAGTTGGGTAATCGATTACCCAGATAGTGTAATCGATTACCTCCTCGAAATTTGAGTTTATATTCAAATTCTCCAGCATGTAATCGATTACCTAAAAGGTGTAATCGATTACATGCCCGACCAGTATATATACCTGGGTTTATTTTCTTAATCGATTACAGCAAGCCTTTTCCCTTCTCCCTTGTGTTCGACGAAGCATTCATAAAAATCCCCATATCTCCTTCAATTCTTGTTCATTTTCAAGAATTCTTTGTGGGTTTTCTTCCTAATATCATTCTCTATCACTTCGTCCAATCAATTGTTGTTGAATTGGTCTGGATTAAAAAGCCCCAATTTGATCCTTTCAAACCCTAGAACTCGAAAATCTTCAATATTAGCTTCCATGGTCTCCTCTTCTCGCAAACTTCATCGTTCTAAGAACCCATCAATGGATGCTTTGGACCTCTCAAGGATGTTGGCAACCGAAGAACAAAAACAACACTTCCTTACCCATTTTCTGGAATCGTTCATGGCAGCAGGGATGACTTTTCCCACTCTGTTTGATCATCAGGGACTTGACACGTTCGTTGAAATAAACGGTAAGTTCTATCCCGAACTTGTCAGAGTTTTCTACTGTAATCTGATTAAACGTGGTGCCAAACTTTGCACATCTGTCAAGGGTATTAACATCTCCATGACCCTTGAAGAGTTGGGAACTTGTCTTTCTATTCCCAGCACCGGAGCAAAGCTAAGTTCTGAATTGGTTTGCCCTTGGGAAGAATACGATAAGAGATCCTTCTACTTATCTCTATGTCACTTCTCTAAAGAGAAAATTCAGTCTAAGAAGCAGCGGGTTGATGCAAACCGTTCTAGAGATACCCTTGCTATTGGGTTTCTAACTGTTGAAAATAGACTGCTTCACTACTTGCTCAGTTATGTGATCTTACCTCATAGTTCAAATCATGCTCAGATCAGCGACTTAGAGTTACAAATTCTATATGGCATGATAGATCATAAGTCTATTAATTGGGCTTATCTGGTAATGACACATATGTTGCTGCACAAGGAAAGAACTATCCCCCTTCCATTTGCTTCTGTAATTTCCATTATTCTGAAGTATAAAGGTGTTTCTACTCGTGGCGAGTATTCCACCACTATGGATGGTAAGGCTCAACGCATTGATCTGGACATTCTGAACAAGATGGGATTCTTTCAGGATGTTGATGGATCATTAATGCACAAGTCTGACCTGACCACTGAGGGTCCTCCTGCTCCTACTCCTGCAGCCTACTTCCCTCCTTCTGACAGTGCTCCATCATCATCTGCTGGTATTGATGCTTCTACTCAGCTTATTCTTTCTCACATCGATAGCATGAAGCTATTCATCAACCAGCGCTTTGATCACATGGAAGACCGGGTAGAATCCATGTACACCACTTTGTGTGCAGATATGGATAGTCTGAGCCTCCGCGTTGATCAGATGACCCGCTCTCCTCTCCATTTGTCTGATATTTCTGACGGGTCTGATGACCTTTAGACATTTTCTTATTATCATGATGACTGTTTACATTTCTGGGTTGTAATAGTTTAGATATAACTTTTGGATGCTGCTTGTTTGGTTAATTACGTACACTAAACTATATGATTATGCTTTAAATACGTATGATGCATGATTTTCAAAGTTATAACTTGGTAACCCCTACTCCCTACTGTTTAAATGTCTATACTACTTGTTAGCAGGTATGGAATATGCTTGGACTCTTTTTCTTTTTTGATGAAGTTAAAAGGGGGAGAAAGGGTCCTGTGCTTTGTAAAGATTATTTACAAGGAAAGCTACAAGTGGAACAAAAAGGGGGAGAATAGTTCTGATACACATTATTATCAAACTTTTTGTCATTATGCTTCCCTATATTTCAATTATCCTGGAATACATTGTATGGATTTTTCTTCTTTTTGATGATGTCAAAAGGGGGAGAAAAGCCTTGTTGCGTATGCTTGATCATTTTCAGGATACTGAGCTTCAATTGCAAAAGCAAAGGGGGAGATAGCTTCAATTGCAAAACAAAGGGGGACATATAATTGCAAAACCAAGGGGGAGATATACAAGACAAGAGAAAAAGTCAAATGATCATTCAACGTTCAAGCATGTTGTTTGTCATCATCAAAAAGGAGGAGATTGTGAAGAAGGTCTCATCCTTGGACTCAGCTGAGGTTTTGATGAAGACAAACACATCACAAAAAGAAGAAAGACTTCAGAAAAGAAAGGAAAGACTTCAAGAACCGGCTACGAACGTCAAGATCAATCATCAAGGTTCTTGCAATTAGTAAGTCTTGTTAACTTAGCGTGCTATGCTTTATTGAGGTTAATATTGCATTTGAAGGCTAATAAAAGATCAACTAATTGAGTATAACATGTTCTCACAAGTAAAACTTGGTAGGAACACTCAATTAGGGCTTGAACTGTCAAAAACAGAGTTTTGGAATATCTGTAATCGATTATAGGTTGTATGTAATCGATTACAGGAAGGCAGTAATCGATTACCACATCCATGTAATCGATTACCAGGTTACTGTAATCGATTACCAGGTCGACAGATGTGTTGTTTCATGAACCAATGTGTCTCAAAACGTTTGGGAAGCCTTGTGATGGTTCATGGACGACCTATAGTGCCTATATAAAGTCCATAGACGCTCAGAAATAGAAATGACTTGGTCCACAACTTTCATATTCATTAAAGTCATCATTCTGAGTTTTTTCTCTCTCATTTTCACAAGAACACACATGTTGTTCATCTTTTGAGAAACTCAGAATAAAAAAGCCTTCATTGTAATTTCCTGGAGCATACAAACTAAGAGCAATCCAACTAGACTAAAGGATTGCATCAGCCACTGCAAGAACTTCTTCTTCATCTTTTGAATCAGGTTTGATTCATTCACCGTGGTTTTCGGTGGTTGCAAAAAGGTCCATCGTAGTGTTTGATGGTTGTGAAAAAGGTCCTTTGAATCGGGTTTGATTCAAAGTCCGCCGTAGGGTTCGGCGTCATCAGTTGGTGGTTTGCCATCTGAGGTTTGACAAAAGTTCTTAAGTTTCTTGGTGTAAGTGCTTATAAGAAATCTTGATCATAGTGGAAAAATCCTCAAGTGATTTCTTGAGGGACTGGATGTAGCCTTCGGTGGATAAAAGGTGAACCAGGATAAAATCATTGTGTGATTCTCTCTTCCTTCATCTTTTACTTTCAAGCAATCCTGAATTTTGCTGCAATCACAATTGACGCTTTGTGATCACTATTATCTTGAAAGTAATATTTTTGATAAGGCGAAAATCGTGCAACTCTGATTCACCCCCCTCTCAGGTTGCTATCTATACTTAAAGAAAAAAAATTATGTAAGATTTTCCTCCCTTGGAGCATTTTACCCACTGATTTAATTATACACTAAATATGTATTAAAATTTTATAATATCCGCACGACATATTTTCATCATCAAATTATCATAATTACATATATATTAACAACTAAAATTATTTTAAAGTAATACTTAAAATTTATTTCAAAATTTGTTTTATCATATAAATTAATATTGACTATACATGCAAATTAATCTTCGAATAATATAATTCTATGAATGATGATACATGTGATATTTTTTATGATGCATTGTTAAACGATTTAGGAAAATCATCATTACTATCAAAACCTAAGCCAATTTTATCATTTCATGGTTCAATTATTTCTACTTAGTCTAACTAGATTTTCATGACCCGATGTAAAAGATGAAAGATCATTTATTAAGACTTTGACTCTTTCTTTGAGGATTTTAATTTCTTTTTAGGAATCCTGTTCTTTCTAAGCTTTGTTTTCCTTGATTAGCAAGATGGTTTCTTCCTTTGAGGCATCAAGTTTTTTTTGAAGATTTGCAAACTTTTTCTTTAAACTACTGCATTTTTCAGATAATGAATTTGAATAATCAAGCAGTTCATTATACTCTTCCTAAGAGATTATAGATGTTACCTCATCTCCTTCGTCTCCTTCGTCGTCAAACGAGTCTACAGATTCCATGAATGCGAAGAATGATTCTTCATCATCTTCTTCTTCCTCTTCATTTTCAGAGCATTCTTCAAATTCGTCCTCTTGTCCTGTGAGAGCCTTCTTTTTCTTGTTGAACTTCTTCTGGATTGGTCTCTTAGAGAGTCGAGGACAGTCATCCTTAATGTGACCAGGCTTTCTGCACTCAAAGCAGACAATTGAGCTTTTGTTGGAGTTTTTCTCTCCATCTTTTTTGGATCTGGATGAGATCTCTCATTTTCCTTACTCTCGTCTTGCCTCATGTTTGGCCTGCTTTCTTTTGAGCCAAATCTTCTGTTGAAGAGGGCTTCCTCGTCGTCTGAATGGTCAGACGATTCTTCAGCTTCTACAGATGATTCTTCAGCTTTAAGAGCTTTGGAGGATTTGGATTTAAAGGCTACGGATTTGCTCTTTTTATCCTCAGCATCTTCAGCAAGCTCAATCTCATGAACTTTCAAGGCTCCCAGAAGAATTCGATTCTCAAGGTGGTAAGATCCTTGGCTTGTTGAGTAGCGGTCACTGTTGGCCTCCATTTGGGTGAAAGACATCTTAGGATCTTGGTTATCTGATCCAAATTGTTGTATGATCTCCCAAGATTTCTCAATCCATTTAGGATGATTTGAAATCAGGAGAACATGTCATCGATGGATTTGTTGTCCTCCATTTTAAAGGCTTCATATTATGCTACCAGCATACTTATTCTGGTGTGCTGCACGCTTGAGGTTCCTTCATGGGTCATGGCTAGTGCATCCCATATTTCCTTGGCCGTACTTAAACTGTCAACTTTTTCGTGTTCATTTTGCTTAGGGAACATGTGAGAAACAGCCTTGGTTTTGAGTTGAGTTGATTCTCAGTGCGTTGTTAATCTGTCCATTGTGCTCTGGAAATGGCTTCTCCGGCAGCATTTCTGGGAACATAGTTTCCTTCCTCCACAATGTCCCAGAGTTTATAGCTCATTGATTCTATCAACAGTTTCATGTGCTTCTTCCAATAAGGGTAGTTGGAGCCATCAAAGTATGACTATAAGTTTCTGAGTGAACCCAGGATGGTATGACTATAAGTTTCTGAGTAGGTTTTAGAGCTTGATTGTGATCAAAGACTATGAATGTTTTAGATTTTGATCATTGTAAGTCGCCACTGATTCCAGTCTTCAAGTCTTCTATTTATATCTTCAGTAGGATGAACGTTGGTGAAGATCGTGAAGTTCCGTTTGAAATTCTTCTTCTCTGAAGGTGCAACAGATACTTCTGTCAAGCTCTCAGAAGCATTAAATGCAAACCTGCTATACATTAAATGCAGCATTTAATGCACTTGCTTCTGTCGTCTGGTCTTTGCTGTTCTGTTTCCTTACATAGTGTCTGAGCATTTAATGCAAAGGAAAACAACAAAGCGTATCTTCTATTCTGATCACCAAGATTTGATTCTGACCGTTGAGGTGATACGATGTTCAAAAAATAGTGTCGTTGACTCTGAAAAAGGTGTCTCGTGATTTACGGAACGCTCAAAGAAGGCACGACGAATATATTATTAAATGTGTCCTTCCTTGATTCTGGTGCGAAAAGTGCTTCATTTTGTATTCAGACCTTTGCACGTCTTCGTTGTTTGAACACTGAGGCAGATGTTCTATTTAGAACGTGGTCAGACGATCTGCATGGACATAGTCAGACGTTCTTCTTGTTTGATATATTTAAATACACTGGTTTTGGGTTCTCCAAGATAGGGCAGATGTTGTGTTTCTTCCTACTGATAGATATTTCCTGAAATATAAAATATGCAAAGTCTTACGAAGTCTTTATCTATCATACATAAACCTTGAGTAAAATTTTTATTAATCCAAACATGATAAAAAGTGAAATCATTTGAACTTAACAGGTTAAGCTAAGTGGAAACAATAGAGAATTATATGATAAAAGTGGTTTAGGACATAGTGAAACATTGTCTGAATATTCATCTTCCAATATGTCATGTGCATCGTCTACTGTTATATCGTCTAATACTGCATTGTCTGACATTAAGTTTGTATTGTCCAATGCCATATCTTCTAAACCCGTGACATTTATGGTGAAACGTAGTCCTAAACAGACAAAAAAAAGATATCCTATCATAAGAAGGTTCCACCCAGAACAACAATTAACAAATCAGGACCCAAGAAAATTTGGGTACCTAAAACTATGATTGTTCCTGTTGCAGATGTGTTTAACAGGAAAAAGTAGAAGCGGACAATGGTACTTGTCAGTGGATGCTCGCGACATATGTCGGAAAGAAAGTCTATGTTCCCAAAGATTTGTGCTAAGGACAACGTAGGAACAGTTACCTTTGGAGGTAACCAGAAGGGCTTCATCGTAGGAGAAGGAGATGTTGGTAAGTCACCTCTCCCTGTGATAAGCAGGGTCCTGTTAGTTAAAGGACTAAAAGATAACCTACTTAGCATAAGTAAATTATGTGATAGTGGGATAACTATTTCCTTTGATAAAGTAAAGTGTGGTGTCACTTATGAAAATGAAAAAGTCGTCTTTGAGGCTCAGAGACAAGGGAATCTTTACAAGATGAACTTAGAGTGCCTTGCATGTAAAAATGTAACTTGCCTAGTGTCATTAGAGGACGATAAGCGGATTTGGAACTGGAAGCTTGGGCATGCATCCTTAAGGACCATTACGAAGATAGTCAAACATGACTTAGTACGTGGTCTGCCAAAACTACCCCTCAAGTTTGATGTCATTTATTTAGCATGTCTACAAGGAAAACAATTAAAAAGTTCTTTTAAGTCAACAAACATTGTGAGTATGAGTAGACCCCTGGAGTTGTTTCATATGGACTTGTTTGGACCCACTAGAACGGCTAGCTGTTCAGGTAAGAAATATGGCTTTGTCATAGTAGATGACTACACCAGATTTACATGGGTATACTTCCTAAGTCACAAAGATGAAACTTTCAAAGTCTTCACAACATTCTGCAAAAGATCTCAGAATGAGAAAGGGCACTGCATAGCAAAAATTAGAAGCAACAGAGGTGGTGAATTTTTCAATGAAGAATTTGAAAGGTTCCGTGAATGATCCACCATAGAAAGTGGGTACTCATGAATTATGATCATACAAGCAAGGTCTTTTCTTGATTTCTTTGGATCAAAATGATAATTACTCAAATAAGATGATGACCCATCTATCCTTTTCTGTTCTTTTAATAAAATTTACTGTCTGATATCTTTGTAAGGTCTTCTCTTACAAGTCCCAAAGTGCTTCCGCAAATGATTTGTCCCGTCAGTTCTTTTACTTGCAAGAGGCTTGTTGCAGTAGTTACATATAGCTTTCTCTTCTCCATTAATAACTTTTTTCTTGAAATGATTCCAGACAGCAGAGATCTTTCTTTTCTTTCCATCATCAACCAGTTCAAAATCATCACCATCCACAAAAACAGGAAGAGAGTCATTTTGGGTTTTTGACTGACTTTGAACACCAGAGCATTCCATAGGACTAGGTTCATTTTCATGTTGGGTGGTGGGAGTAACCGCGGCTACAGGAGGAATACTACTTTCAGAATTTTTGGATGGAATTTGTGCAGATGGATTTGCCATCTTTGGAAGAGGAGGAGAGTTTGAAGTGAAGTGAGAAAGAAAGTTGCAGGGAAAGAAACTTTTTTTAACGTATATAGGAAAGAAATTGGTCTGATGGTGAAATAGAAATTGTATCAGAAGTTGAAAAGAATTAGTGGAAAGGTCATAATTATATTTGCCATCTACTCACATGATTATTTGTGAAAAAGTCATAATTAGTGGTGAAACATAAATTGCTCGAGGATTTCAAGTTAGTAACTGCCAATCAATTCCTTAGTAATTGCCAATCAATTAAACCAAGTTATTTTTCCAATACTAAGCTATAATTATTTTCATGAAAAGCTAGATAATATTTATATTTTTTCCTTTAATAGGCTCATATTAGTTAAGACTTAAGATCTTCTCTCTAATCAAATTTAGATTAATTAGATATACATTTAATTTACATCAATAATATTTTATCTCTTTGTGATCAAATTTGAAATATGTGCAAGTTTTAATACAAAATTAAATCAAAATTTATTCTTAAAATTTGAGAATATATCTTTTTGTTTAAATACTATTATCCTAACATATATATTATAAGTTAAGATAATAGTATAATTCAGTTAAAAAAATCGTAGTATAGTTATAATAATTATATTACGATGAACAATTAATTTTATATATATATATATATATATATATATATATATATATATAATATGTGTGTGCGGATATGGGGCGTGGTGGGTACTATAGTACCCATACCCACTAACTTTTGCGAGTATTTACCCATACCCAACCCCATACCCATTTAGCGGGTTTTTACCCTACCCATAGTGGGTATTTTTTGCGGGTACCCATAGGGTCTGGGTCAATTGCCATTCCTACTCAAGGGTATAATCAACAAGAGGGTATTTATTACACAGAAACATTTGCTTCAGTTGCCTGGATTGAAGCTATTGGAATTCTGCTAGCATTCGCATGCCAACATTCAATCAAACTATATCAAATGGATGTAAAGAATGCATTTCTAAATGGGTATATTGAATAAGAAGTATATGTAAGCCAGCCCCCTGGTTTTGAAGAAACGACACTACCAGATCATGTTTTCAAACTGAACAAAGCACTCTACAGTTTAAAGCAAGCACCAAGAGCATGGTATGATCATCTAAGCTCTTTTCTCAAGGAAAATGGCTTCACAAGGGGTAAAGTAGACAATACTCTTTTTAGACTAAAGAAAGCTAATGATTTTATTTTAGTTCAATTGTATGTAGATGATATTATTTTTAGTGCCACTAACGAAACTCTGTGCAAGGAATTTTCTAATCTAATGCAAAGCGAGTTTGAGATGAGCATGATGGGAGAACTAAAGTTCTTTCTGGGACTTCAAACTCGTGAAGAACAAGGCAGAACATATATTCACCAGACGAAATACATCAAAGATCTCCTAAAGAAGTACAATATGCACAAATCCAAGGAGACGAACACTCCTATGCATCCAGAAACCATTCTAGACAAGAATAGTGAAGGGTCACCGGTTGGTTCTACAACATACAGAGGTATGGTTGGATCATTACTCTACTTAATGTCCAGTAGACCCGATATCATGTTCAGCGTCTGCTTATGTGCAAGGTTTCAGGTAAATCCCCAAGAATCACACCTTAGTGCTGTAAAAGGAAATTTTAGATATTTACCAAGCACTGCTAATCTTGGTCTAGTATACGAGAAAGGTGATGATTTCAGGTTAAGAGGATTTTGCGATGCAGACTAAGCAGGAGATAGGATTGAAAGAAAAAGCACAAGTGGTGGATGCCACTTTCTTGGTCAATGCCTAATCTCATTGCCTAACGACAGAGTACAATCTCTCTATCGACTGCCGAAGAAGAATATGTTGCAGCAGGTTCTTGTTGCACCCAAATTTTATGGGTGAAACACCAATTAGAAGATTATAGCATTCTTGAACATAATATTCCATTACTGTGTGATAACACTAGTGCTATAAACATTACAAAGAACCCGGTTCAACATTCCAGATCTAAGCATATAGATATCAAGCATCATTTTATTAGAGATCATGTAGCAAAGGGTAATATTGATATATCATATGTGCACACTGATGATCAACTTGCAGATATCTTTACAAAACCTCTAGTTAAAAATAGATTCTCGTATCTAAGAGAAAGTATAGGTATGCATCCTGTGTTGTGAATTATATACTGTGTATACTACCAAAATGCAGGAGACGTAAGAAGCACAGATGGTAAGCTCAATGTTTAATCAATTTAAAGTATGACATCTGCTCCTTATTGTTCAAATGTGGATGATGTCACATGAAGTCTATCGTCCTATGACTTCACGTCAATTACAGAAGCAACTCAACAAAGCTTACAAGGATCAAAAGCTCACAATCAGAATAAGACTATCTTATCCCTATCTCTCTTACATATTTACTATGCTGATTGATAAGCTCAAAAATATAAAATTTCATATGCTCTAAACATTATTTGCTTTGTTAAATAAATCTGCAACATGCAAAATCATGATACTATTTGCTTTGTTACCATTGTATCCTGTTGTTGTTTGATAATGACAAAGGGGAAGAGAGAGTTAGAGAAAAAGTACGTGATTGACAAAGGGGGAGAACAGAGAAAAAGCATAAAATTGACAAAGGGGGAGAATAGATGAAAATAAGTAGTTGAGAAAGCAGAACAAGGGAAAGACGAGAGAACTAGACAAAGAGAAAATGTAGTTTAGCTGTTTAACAGGGGGGAGAGATGATTAGAAACATTAATTAACAAAGGGGGAGAGAAGACTAGAAAAAGGAGAACATAGGGGGAGAATGATTAGAAATCCGTTATTAGAATAGAAAGGGGAATATATATATATATATATATATATATATATATATATATATATATATATTTACAAGTGTTTATACTCAAACAAGTTTAGAACGCATATTTTGAATGATAACAATTTTCCTACTAAACTATGTATATGTGTTTCAGGAATAATCTCCATCGTCCAGAGAAAAATTATCTTTATCGTCTGAAAACAGAAAGATAAGCATTGTCCAGAAAAAAAAAAAGTATCATCTGAAGACAGAAAGGGAAGTATCATACAGAGAATAAATGAATTATCGTTCAGCATGGAGAAGTATCGTTCAGACAAAAGACTATAGCGTCAAAGCTATATCTGAAGTATCGTCTAACGAAGAAGTATTGTCTAGCGAAGAAGTATCGTCTAGCAAGGAAGTATCATCCGCTGAAGAACAAGAGACAACTTAAGTATCGTCTACACTCTACTGTATGCAAACGTCAGCAAGCAAAAGATACAACGGAAGCACTGCTTACAAGCTAACGAGACGCATCGTTCACAAGCTAAAGGAAGCACTGTCTACAAAAAAATGGAAAGCATCATTCAAAGAAGAATATATTGTTTACAAGAGACACATCAGAGTTTAAACGATTGTAGCACAACACTGTTATCAGAACAGAATCATTTCTTGAAAAGGAAAGGAATTCATTGGTGAACAATTTAAATGCAGAAGAGTGAATCACGGAGTACATCACTCGTCGATTAACTCTGTTCAATCAACAATGAAATCAAAATCAAAGCAAAGGAGAAAATCAAGCTCAACATAATCAAGAAAGTCAAACCTACTCAATGCTTATAGCTGTTGCTTCACGGTCAGAAATTCAATGTTCAAATCAAGTCAACAACAACACACCTTCAACAAATCAGAATTAATTCGAAGGTATAAAAGGATCATTTGAGATTCAAAGAAAATAGAGACAAGAGAACAGAACACAGAACTACACAGAGAACAACATACAACATCTGAGAAAAATCAAAAGAAAAACAGAGTACATAAATTGAGTGAAAAACGGAGTCAAATCTATCCAATTTTCGTGAAACATAGAACCATTATTTTTTCATCTCTGTTTAAGCCAAACCTTGAGTGTACTTATTAGAGTCAAACCACATACACACACTGAGAGTTTTCCGAGCCTAAGTTTGCTTCTACGTCACTCTTGTGAGAAGAGAACTTCTGTAGAAAGATCTATTTTGAAAAAGAGAAGTCTTGTATAATACTTGTTGAAAGAAGTCCCTGAGAATACTTGTCGGGAGAAGTCCCTGAGAATACTTGTTGATATGAGAAGTTCTGGATAATACTTGTACTATTTGGGTGAATAGTAAAAATCTTGGTGAAGCCAAGGACTGGACGTAGCCCCATCGTTCTGGGGGTGAACCAGGATAAATCTGCATGTGTTGTTTACTGCTTTATTATTTTACTGCTTTATCGTTTAACAGCAAACACATTTTATTTTCGCTGCATCAAAACTATTTATCCCATCGTCTGCTAAAAGCAACCTATCGTTTAAGAAATGGTTTTGAAAATTTATATCAACCCCCCCCTCTTGTGTTTGTTCGTATTTTATCATTTATTAGAGTTGAAAAGTATAAGTTTACATTTGTTGGACTCAACCTCAATGAATATCCTAGTAAGGTTTAAAACCTATGGAGAATTGGAGGAAAGGTTAGATTATGTGAATATTTGAGTTTTTGCAAAAATGAGTAAGGAATTCTAAAAATTGGGTTTGTAATGACAAAAATGAGTTCGCTAAGTTTAATAGAATGTTTTCAAAGTGATAAGTACTCTAGGACTAGTTCCACGCTCTTAGCCCCAAAACCCTAACCTAGTTGGTAAAATGACCAAGTGAATAGTAACTTACCATTTAAATAGTAGTTTTTTTTTAGAAAGTGACTAACAAATTTTTTTTATGTGAAGGTGCGAGGTACGGCCCGTAGTAGGACAATATTTTAGGAAGGAAGTTGTTCAAGGTAAGAGAACTTTGAGTTTGGATGATATGATTATGTGTTGTGTGTTTTTGCATGGTTATGTGGTTGATGCAATATGCATTGTAGCACTTTTAAATGCATGGTTGTATTGTATGGTTTCTAGTTTGATTGCTTTCCTAAAGTGTTTATAAGATTTCAATATTGATTGAGATATCAACTGTTTATCGAACGTGAAAGTGGATGAAAAAGTGAGTTATCGATTGGACATGAGGTTGTTATGGTGCAATACGATGACAGTTACGATTTGGAAAATGTAGGAATGATTTCAAAAAAAATATAAAAATAGACTTTACTTAAAATCAATCATTGTTTTGAAAGAATACATTTTATGGAAATCAACAACTACACTAAGGCTTTCTAAATGGAGCAAATGTGTCACAAGTCCATTGTTTTTGTTAAAAAAATCCAATCCAAATAATTAAATACACCACACACTTTATAAATTTAAAGAGTTCTGATAAACTAAGAATTTATTTCAAAAGAACCATGCAAAGATTTTCTAAGAAGAAATTTTTTTTCCATCGAGTTTTCTAAACAATGGTTTTTGGAAAAAAAAAAAAAGAGGAATTATTCATAAGTGAAAGGATGAAACCCGGGCACTCCTTTTAAGGGTCATTCCATTTTTGGAAATGAACTCGGATAACGTAGATTATGATTCTAGTGCAACTGCTCCCGAGGATGAACTCGGATACCAGAGAGGGTGATTTCAATGCAACTATTCTCGATGATGAACTCGGGTACCAGAGAGGGTGATTGTAATATTAACTATTCTCGATGATGAACTCGGACACCAGTGAGAGTGATTCTATTCTGTATGACTAACCATGATATCATATCATACATTCATGTGGTTTCCGGGATGGCGGAGGGGTTGTGTTTGTATTTGACTATGATAGAAGAGAGGTATCAATCAATCAATTAAGTGGCATTCACTAGTGAGGTTTGGTAATAAATAGGTCATCAGGCTAGGGGTATAGGTGATTTTCCCGCCTCCAATGATGCGTTGGCTTTTATATCCGGATCATTTGACCATTGCAGGTGCATAACACGCAGACCAATTTTAAGGTTAATGTCTATGTGTGACATGTATGTATGCTTATGTGATATGTGCATAATTGGAATAACATGAGTAAATTTTGTATTATGTTCATTGCATGTGATAAACTATGTGATATATATATTGCCTGAAATTTGTAGCACGTATTTACTTTCTCTGGATCGGGATGCTTATTTCGTGGACGACTTTAGATGATAGAGTGGAGGATGTTGAAGATGAGGAGGACTCATGCGAGCAACATGTGTTTGATACTGTTACTGTTTCGATATTAGGTTTATAAGTGAGAGTTATGCATATTATGGTTTTAAAAATATTTTAGGAAACGAAAAAAATTACCTGCATTTTTATGACTTATTGAAAGTTAACCAACATTTCTTTTCTCAAAAAGGTCACTAATTAACACCGGAAAATCAAAGTGTTACAGTTTGTTCCTTCACTAAGTCTTCCAGTCTCTTAATGTGGCACTCACTCAGTAGTGAGGTCTTTTGTCAACTGAGATATTATTAGACCTTTTGGTTTTTTGGACCGACTGACACAATATATAAATAGGAACAAAAAGTTTCTAGAAGTGCTGACTAATAAAAAGGAACTAAGGGATTACTTGCAATATAAGCATTACATAATGTCTTAAAATTGTATATCATAAATATTTCGTACTGTAAGGAATAATAATCTATTATTTCTACACAATATATTTATTATTTATAAAACAATTAATGTGATATTTATTACCAAAAAAGCTAATAAATGGGTCATAAATGATTTCATTAATGTATTATGGTATCTTTTTGACTTTTGTCTTTCCCATTAATGACTAGTATTAAATGTTTATTTTTTTTAGTCTAACACATTTATACTCCACAAAAGAAGATAATCATGTTTGAGTTGAGAATATCCACATATTGGTGATAGTGGCTCTCCCACTGGGTTTTTTTCATACATAAGGATTGAACCAGAGACCTTTGTAAAGGGAAATCAAGATGTATACTTGTTGGTAAAAAATGTAAAGTTTATCGCTGTGAAAATAATAAATCTCTATTAAATGTATATATTATTATATAAAATAATAAATTTTAAATATGGGTTTGGCTAAATGACTCATGATTAATTGGGGTTATTTAACCCCTGCTCACATGGACCAATATGATTGTGTCATTTGTTTTATTTTTTTCCAAATCATTTTTTAATTTTGATTTTATTTTTCCACCTCAATTAATTAATTTAATTAATTAATGTGGGATTCCAATTTCACATGTCTCAGCTTGTAAGGGTGGGGGTGGGGGAGGTGGTGATGCGGTTCGAACAGAGCTGAGTAGGGAGGGTTATAATGTCACAGGTCTCTGCTTGTACGGTTGGGGTGGAAAAGTAAAATCAAAATTAATTTGAAAAAAAATAAAACAAATGACACAATCTTATTAGTCCATGTGGACATGAGGTTAAATAACTCCAATTAATTATGTGGTCATTTAGCCAGCCCCACTTGCTCCTTCTAAATGAAAATGAATTAATCTTCATATTAAATATAAAAATAATAACTAAGCGAAAATTTTATTAAAATTAAAATAGCAACTTCAAAATTCATATTATTATTCATTTGACATATAAATTGAATAAAAGTCTAAAAAAAAAAACTTGTGAGAATAAAGAGAGATTAAAAGAAATGTTTTTTGCCAATCTTTGCGATCGAATACATCTCCAAATAATGAGACAAATAAAAATATAAAACAAAGAAGATAAAAAAAACTTGATAAATAATAAAATGAGAAAGGAAAAAATAGAGTTTAATTAATTTAAAACAGACTTCTAATTTTATTTTATTAAAACATTTCATATCATAATAATTATACTCATAGAGTTTAATTAATTTAACACATACGAGTAAAAGTTTATTCATTTGTTTGCCATTATCCTCCCAAAAAGTTGACTTTCTTAACTTTCCCCACTATTCTGACATATATATATTTCCAACCCTAAACAATCTTTCTCTTTCTCTCTCTCCAATCTCACATCAACTTCATCGTACGTTTTCTTTCCATTTTTCAGTGCTTCAGTCTCACATTCACACCCATGCACAGACTTGTTTTGTTTTTCCTGTCACTCTAATCTCTCATTTTTGTGACATAAAATCTTTTCAGGCCCTAAACTAAAATAATGAGTGCTCAAAATGTATTTCAAAGAGATTCTGGGATCAGTGGCGGATCTGAGTCCAGGAGAGTGAATTGGGAGCTGGATCTGAACCGTTCTCCACCAAGAGAGATTGAAGAGGAGGAGAGCCATTCCGCTCCACCACCACCACCACCACCACCACAACTTCCCAGGATTGGCGTGGACTTCATTGAAGATCATGCTGCTGATGATGATATAATTGAAACCTCACCCAGGGCTTTTGCCCAGGTTTATCTTTTACCATCTTCTATCTAATTAATTTATTTTATAATTATCCTTATATTATTATTCAAGATGTGGAGTGAGTCATATCCTGACCTTTTAATGAGTATAACGTTTTCTTGAATCACGTAGTGGAAATCTTATGTCACTAAGTGTGTCTTTTAAAGGATTAATAGCATTTTTGATCTCTCACTCATCACGATTTGACATTTTTGGTTCATAACAAAAACAATTAGCTTAAATGGCCCCTTATTTTGTCAAACGACAACAGTTTTCGTCGTCCGTCACTCCAAACCCTCATATTCAGTTTTCATCTCCTTCCTCTTCTCTTCAACCCTAGTCCCCCTTCATCAGCCGCCACCACCCACTTTCCTTCTTCATCAGCCGCCACTCCTCTCTATCTTCCTCTCCCCCAATCTTGCGACTAAAACCCTCACTCCAACACCCAGCGCCGCTGCCCTCCTCTGTTCCACCATCACCGTTTTTCCCTCTTGGTTCGAAGCCCTGCCGCCGCCGCTGCTTCTCCCTCTTCGTCTCCATGCCGCCGTCACTGCTCCTCCTTATCTGTTCGAGACCTACCGTCGGCAGCTCCTCAACCTTCACGACTCGAGATCCTCGAGATCTCCACCCACGTCAACCTTCTCCTCGTCACCGTCGTGATTCATCTCGAAACCCAAATCTCTCATATCTACCACCTCCACCACCCAAAACCCTAAGATCGAACCTGATGGAGGTTTGGGGGTGAAAGATTGGTCAAGATTTATGGGTTGGGTGGAATTGGACAGGGTTCTGTGTTTGAAGGGGTTTTTGGGTTTACGGCTTGGTGGCAGCGTAAGGGGTGGATGTCGCACGGCCAAGGTGGTGGTTGCAATGGTGGTTCTGGAAGTGAGGGACCAAAAGTGCTATTAAGCCTTTTTTAAAATGTTGATGATTTCTTACTTTTATTTTCATTTTTAGTTTTATCATAATAATAATTCAATTATCAATTTTCAATTCAATTTTAATTGTTAGCCTTATCTGTTAAGTATTTGTTTTTTTTTTTTGCTTTCAAAAAATTCAATTTTCAATTTATTTTATGTTTTTATGGAAAATATTCAAAACATTTTTTAATCATGAGATGCATTACTGAAATTCATTACTATTATTATTGCTTTATAATTTTTTTTTTATTATTACTATTATTATTAACGTATTTAGGTGATGTTTAAGCTTTGTAAAAAACTGATACTATATGTTCGCTTTTGTTTTTCTCTGTTTAAGGCTACGAGTGCGAGGAGGACTCCCAGAAGGATTACTGTTCGAGTGGTTTCAAGTAACATTTTATTACTTCTTAACGTCATGAAATATTTTTATGATTTTTCTTTTGGACTAAATTTGATACTCAAATAATCTCTTCTTTTTGGTTTTTGTTGTTTTCATCTTATTTTTCTAATTCTACTAGTAGATGTAGGTAGTTTCATGGGTTTGACTTGTTTCCATTTCACTATAAAATCCACATTATTTTTATGCTTACTCTTGGAACTAGACTCAAGTTTTATCCTCGCAGTGTTTTTCTCATGACCAAAATTATGTTTTGGAAAGAAGTCAACCATTTTATTTAGGTTGAGTTTGATTAAGGAACATTATATTTGCCTCTATCTAGTTCTTTCCTTATGAAAGTAGTAATTATAATCTTCCTTAATTTAATTATTTGTTTAATTTATGACAACAATAGTTTGGAATTTAAATTACTAGCTTTCCATCCTTGAAGGGTTGAAGCCAAACATTTTAACACTTGACTTTGAAGCACATGTTGATCTTTTACTTTATTTGCATATTTTTATTTCATGGAAGATTTTTTAGGTATGTTTTCCAATGATTTCAATTGTCTTAAGTTTATAATAGTAGTTGTTGTGTGTGAGATATGAGCGGCTAGGGCAACCTCCAAAGATGCTAGAACACTAAACCTCCAAATGAAATATTAACTGCATCGTGTCTGAGATCATGATCATGGTCATATTGATGGTTACTGATATCATTGATCTTAGGTGGAATTTCCACCTTGAGTGTATTTATTATGTAGAAATAGAATAATCAAGAGTGAGATAAAGAACAAGAACTCATATAAAAGGTCAGTCACTAGGGTAGCAGTGCATTCGCAAATGTATTTAAGACATTATATATTTTTAGTCTATGAATTATTATAAATTATTAGTTTTAGTCCCCATTATTTTAATTAGGTGCTCGTGCTTTCAAAATACCCACATTTCAGATAGGGCCTTAATAATATCCTTTTTTGAATTAGTTATCTTAAGGGCTAAAATATGACTATTTTTCAAACAGTTGCCCTAAGAACCGTTATAAAAGAGGCGTTGTAAAAATGCTTTTCTGATGTAGTGACAAAGACTTAAGTAAAAGTAGAGAGGGGTTAAAGCAATTACTTCATAATAATACAGAGGGAAAAAGATATTCAAATATATATTTAAGGAAATATATAGATTTACAGGTATGGAGTTTCAGTTTTGACTGTGTGCCTAATAGAAAAATGTTTAAAAGATTTTATGACAGCTGAAAAATTATACTTGTGAGGAGAAATGCAACTTAGACAATAAAATAAGGAAATAAATTGATATTAATAAGAAAATATATAAATTATATATTTGACAAGTAAATGAATTAATCCATGTCACTATGTTTTATACTCTTTCATAATCTATCCACTAGTTGATAGTAGTAAATTGAAGTGATTGAAGCTGCAATTATGGTTGTAGACTGTTCTTATGCGTTCACTGTTTCCTTGTTCAATGTCCCTTGCCAAACTTTTGATGTTTGGCACTTTCTGTCGATATTACTTGCTTACTGAATTTGTATATCTATGATTAGGTCTAAATGATTATGTGATGGTTTAACATATCTATCATTTATGATCATTGCAGCAGATGAATCCAGGGCAAATGATAGTAACAACATTGAGTATAGAAGAGTTCTCCAAAGGACACCAATGATTAATTCTGTTAATTATATAAGTTCAGAAGGATGCAGCAATTCTTTGGTAATGAAATCCCTAGTTCCTGAATTATCATTTTATGTTATGTGGTTCTTTTTCCTGTGTTTTTCTATATTAATATAATGCCAAACATGCACATATTAATAATTAATATGAATTTAAAACTTACATTCCGCTACATATATACCCATATGTAGCCAAACTTAAATGGTAAATCATATTATATCCATTATTTATGTTTACTTACAACTTCAAAGTTGAAATTGATTGCAATGGTTTTCTGGATTCCAAATTGTTGATTCCCTTATTTACTTTGCAGAACGGAAATGCAGATGCAGGAAAGGCACCTGAACCTCCAAATGAGCCCATATTTACATGCCCAATATGTCTGGATAATATGACTGAAGAAATGTCAACAATATGTGGTCATATTTTCTGCAAGAAGTGCATTAGAGCTGCAATAGCTGCACAGCGTAAATGCCCTACCTGTAGGAAAAAAATTGGTATGAAAGATCTTATAAGGGTGTATCTTCCATCAGCTAATTCAAGGTATATGACCAAATTCACTAATTACTTTAATTAATGAGTTGATATGTAGTTAATATATTAAATTCTTGCCCAACCTGAATTCTTAGTGATTTCTCTTTCAACTTTTAACAGGATCCACAACTGAATGTTCCATGGGAGAACTTAGACTGGAGAAACTTCATTTTGCTTTGGAGATTGCAAAGGGATTTCTATGTCAACCATATTCCGATCCTTGTAATATATGCTTATAACTTGTTTAGCATCTATTTCTCATGCATTTTACATATCAAGACATGAACATGTTTAATATGATGCAAATTTTACTTGGGCAATAATTTTCATAACGGATTTATGTATTATTTTCTCATTGGATTCACATTTAACGCAGTCGAATGCCGAAATGACTATTTGAAGAAAAAAATTACCTCTTTTGCAATTCTAGTTCAACATGATTAGTTTGGGTTAACTTGCTTCAGTTGTGGCAAATATTGTAATGTATATTTTGTGGAAAAGCAGAATGGGGCTGGTTTTGTTAGAAAATGTAGGCCTTATTTTTAGAGGCTTGACTTGGAGCCTACCCTTTATAGAGAGAGAGAGAGAGGATAATAGTTCTTATAGGAATCATTCATGTTAGAGTAAAAACTAAGAATCTATATTCACACCCAAATGCAACCCAAAGAATAGATATGATTGGTAATATAATAGAAAAGTAAGAGAGATATTTGAAAAGAAAAAAAAATAGAAATGAGATGAAAAAGAAAGTAGGTGTGAATATATTCAAAAGAAATGGGATGTAGAAAGAGGGAGAGATGAGGGATATTATAGAAAATTTGGTGCAATAATAAGGAGGGTTGACTGCATTCCAGTGTTTCTTTCAACGAGTTCTCTGAACTTTTCTAGTGTGATTTTGTCAATTATAAGGAGCTTAAATTCCTTTTCTATGTAAACCATTTCATATATTTCTTTCAAAGTGATATAGACTTAGATCCGTGTTCTAATAGAAGGATAGGAAACATATGGGTGCGGTTGTCGATGAGGGTGAATTGTTTTGCCTATAAAAAAGAAAAAAGCAAAGGTTGAATAATGTGGACCTTAAGGTGATAGAATGAGGAGGCTTTTAATTGGTACCAGGTTTCAGTAGAGAAGAACTGAATGGAAGGATATAGATGGATAAGCGATGATATTAGTTAGAATCTGAATGATGCAAATATGATAGTGGCAATATTTTGTTCGGAGGGAAAGGGTTTAAAATAGTTTCATATATTGCAATGAGAATAAGTTCATCTCATTGGTTATTTCAAGTAAAATGATTCCAAGAGAATGATGGATATTGATTAACTAACTCCATGTAGGATTACAAACTAATAACCACACAGACACTAAACCCTATTGCATCTGATTTCTGGAGTTGAGCTCAATATCTATTTTAGCTAATAACCCCTCCCCCGCAAGGTGGCAGGTGCAAAATATTCACCATAAGCATCTTGAGGAGAAAATGAGTGAAAGGTTGATGAGAATGAAGAGCCTTGGTGAAACATCAAAAACTTAAACAAGGGTTGAAATCGAAAGAATACGGATGAGAACATGTTGAAGATTTTCACGAACCTTATGAGGATCAATATTAAATTCTTTTTACATTCATTAAAACAAGGTTGGATGCAATATGAAGTGCACTTTGAATTTCACAATAGAGTACAACCTAATGAGTAGAAGAAATATACCAATATCCTCGAGAAAAGAGAAAACCCTAAAAGTTTGCATAAGGCTAAAGAAATATCACAATGTGTAGCCTCATATGAAGACCGAGATATAATAGTTTGGTTCTTTTATCTCCAAGAATCAACGAATAAAAAAGGAAGAAACAAGCTCTCGTAAATGAACGTCTAGAATAATCACACCAACCCAGTCAGCATGACTAAATGTAAGTAGCTGCAAAGAAGAAGAACAAGGAAAGAAATCCTATTTCCTAGAACCTGCTTCATGTAACAGAGCACACGAAAGGGTTTGGGCCCTATTGTAAGCAATGTGGGGCTTAGCTTTTGTATTTCATAGTTACTTTTTTATCTGATGTATTAAGGGTTGGAGTATTCTTTGTACTCCCTTTAATACGTATTTGGCTTATAAAAAAATGTAAGGGTCTATTTGGTTTGAGAAAACATTTTTTATTTTCAGTTTCTAAAAATTGTCATGCGACCACCATCCCTGCTACCACCCCAGCGACATCGCCACTTCCGTCGCTGCCACCACAACCATCACTGCCTCTACCACTGCTGTCTTCACCACCAGCACTGCTGCTACCACCAGTGCCTCCATCACCACAGTGGCCACCACCACAAGCACCACTACTACCACTGCTGCCAAACATGGCTAAAAGAGGCATCGAATTACCCTGGATATGAGCTCAAGTTTGGCTTCCCACAATTCCTAGGAACAATGCTCTTAAGGAAGAAAGAAGAATACTTGTTGTATTCTGAAAAGGTGTGTTTTTTACAAAGGATGAGCACTCCTATTTATAGAAAAAATTTACCTTTCAATGGTGGAGGAGTTGATGGCCATTATGGCCTTCATTGGCCACCAATTAACTTTTGAAAACTCCTTCCCACTACCATCAATTCTCCACTCATCCTTTAATCCTTATTTTCCATGTGCTTAATTTAGAGAGTGTTGGTTCATATTCTTGATTTCCACTTTAAGTCCTCTCTTTGCTAGCACTTCAATTCTGGCCCTTTAACTCTTTGAAACTTCACTTTTCATCCTCCACTCTTGAACTTTTACACTTTGGTCCTTCCTTTCCTGAAACTTACAAATTGGTCCCTGGACAAAAATGATAACTATACCAGCTTTCCTAAAAATATAAAAATAACTATAAAAATTCCTAAAAATATAAAATAAAGTTTAAAAAACAAATAAAAGCTAATCTATATGCAAAATGCAAAATAAATATAAAATCTACATAAAAAGAATAAAAATCCTATATGAGACTCAAAAATAACAAAATAAAAAGACTAAAAAGACCCTAAAATTATCATATAACATCCAGTCATCACACCACTATACCCAACGACAACTTGTCCTCTAGCGACAAAACTTAATGAGAAACTCGTCCCTGAGTTTAGAGAAAGTTTTATCCAAAGAAGATGATAATTTTCAAGAAAGCACGGCGGATTTGGAAAGACATGCATGTTCCACAGATATTAATCAAGAAAGTTAAGCTTGGCACTTTTAACATGTTGAGTTCATCAAATTAAGCTCACAAAAAGATATTTCCATGAAAAACAAGAAAGCGTGATAATTCTGCCTATCATTCAAATCAAAATTGAAACCATGTAACTAAATAATTTTGAAGAGATTTTTGAAGGTTGTAACTTAGCCAAAGGGTTGAACAATTCAAGGTGTGGATTTCAAGAACTTGGCAACTCTATTAGCTGACTCAGAGTCTGCTGTTAAGTGATTTTTTGACTAAGAGCTTTAAACAATTTTACACAAGGGTTCTCTCAATTTTTCTTTTTTTTGAACAAAGTAGTGGAATGTATGGGATGAATGAATTGAATTTTACTCCCCTCATACTCTTTCTCACCCCACTACTTCATTATTTTTATTTTTATTTTCATAAGACACATACCTTTTTTTTTTCTTCTCTTTTTTTAGAGAGAAACCCAACATACATAGCTCTAGCAATTGCAGCTTATGAATCACACTAACAACTTAAAATATCACACAAAGTAGGCTCCAAAAAATGACTCTTTTAAGGCTCAAAAAGGGGCTACTAGTGGATTTTTGCTTTTCAAACCAAAACTTTGAGTTTTCAAAAATGCCTATAATCTCTTCTCAACTTACAAAGTATACAAAATCCCAATCAACATGCAACACAAGGCAGAAAAATCTTACAATCATGCATTCAGAGTCCTCAGCTCTCAGAAAAACATAGGGTAAGTGGTACCCTTTTAGAACTCAGAAAAAACTTTGCCAACAACCAAAACGATCAAGATGTCCAAAATCATTTCTAACAGCATGCAATCCTAACCGCATTCAAAAACAAATTATCTTTTCAAAAGCATTATAAGCTCACTGGATAAAACATCTCAAGCATCAGTAGCAATAGTAGCAGAATAACTGGATAAAGACACTCAAGACTCATGCAGTTTAAAAACCTAAAAGCAAAAACAAAAAACTAACACTAAAAATAAAAAATAAAACTAAAAATAAAACTAAAATCTATCAAACAGAAAAACTAAAAGCTAGTATTTTTTCCTTCTTCTTTTTTTTTTTTTAACAAATTGTCCAGGAAACCTCCTTGCAATTTCAACTTTAAACACTCCAAGTTCAAGAGGGTTCTTTCTCCTTCTGGTGCCTATCCTGCAAAATTGAACAAACAAAAGTCTCACAAGCAGAAGCTTGCTTGACTTGTTAGTTCCAAAAATAACATACTTAAGAACAAGGGTTGAAAATTGTGTCCACCTAAAAACAAACAAGAATTCTTGAGTTCCCAAAGATCAAAACCATTATAAAAGCAAGAGAAAACTCAAAGAATCAAAAACTTTTCAAGAACTGGTGGACACAAAATTATTTAAAAACAAAGAAAACAAAGAAACAAAATAAAATAAAATAAACAAAAAATTGCCCGAGCTCCAGCCCGTTGGGTTTGCCAACGCTTGGGCGCTGGAATAAAAACAAAAAACTGGGCAACAAGGTCCCAACGCCTGAGCGCTGGGTTTCCAACGCTTGGGCGTTGGAATTAACAATAAAAACTGGGTGGATTCCAGGGGCCTAGCGCATGAGCGCTAGCCCTCCAACGCCTGAGCGTTGGGTTAAACTGGAACCAGGGACTTTAGGCAGGGGCTCAACGCTTGAGCGTTGGCCTCCAGCGCTTGAGCACTGACCCCTCCTGCAGCAAAACATAGAGTTTTTTCTTTTATTTATTTACAATGATGATGCAGAAAATTAAAAGACAGAAAATTAAACTATCCTAAGTTGGGTTGTCTCCTAACCAGCTCATTGTTAAGGTCCGAGATAGACCCTTCAAAAATCACTTTTCAACCGGGGTCTATTACAAAATTCATTAGACCCCGCAAATCATGCAAATTTTGGCACAAATACCTCATGGTACCAAATGAATTTTCAGCCATCAAGGCAACACTAATAAAATTACAAATAGAAGGGATAAGACAATTTTCCCCTTCTTGTGCTTTACCTTAATTTTCTGAACCTATGACATAGGTTCCTTGAGGTTCTTCTTTCCTCTATATAAGGGGGAGTGGTTTTAAGACCAATAGAGGTGGTCTTAAAACCAATCCCCTACTTATATCGAGTTATACAAACACTTTAGAATTTTTATTTTCTATTTAAAGGTTATAGAGTTTATGAAGATTTGAGATGTGAAGTAATTGTAAATGTTCAAAAATAGAAAATTTAGTGAAAATATGATAAAATTCAAATGATTTTATATGATGTGAGATTGGGGTTTGAAGAATGAAAATTATGGTTTTTATTTTATTTTGATTGAAATTTAATATTTTGTGGGTTTTGAATGAAAGAAGGTTTATTCAATCGTTGGAGATTTCGCTAAGAAAAAAATTAGGGAGTTTCAGAAAATTAAAATTTAGGGAGTTATAAGTTGTTAGAGTAATGGATGGATATAGCCATGAATTAAGAAAAAAATGACGGACCAAATTTGCTCAGAGAATAATTAGAGAAATAAAATCACACATCAGAGTTGGTAGGAAAATTAAAAGGAGATTAATGAATATGTATTATTGGTGTAAAAAAAATTTGTATAACAAAAAAAAGTGTAAATTTTTTTATACCAACATCCAATCACATTATACCACATGGGATCAAGTGGTTACATTTTTTAAATTTTAATTAACATAAAAATAATTTTTAGGTTGAAATTAATTAAATGCATGTGGAAGAAAATTACTGACCACGCATATACCATTCTTTCAATTAAAAGTATAATTAAACTTAATAATGGATGAGTTGGTAGGGTTGATACCTTAACCATGTAAAAGAATATTTAAATTTTATTAAATTTATTGTGAGAATAGTAAGATGAATAGATATTTACTGAAATACTAAGACGGCATGTTCAGGATGGTTGTCAGTTTTTGATTTTTGGCTTTTGGTTTTTAAATGTAAATTTGAAAACAAAATATGTTCGGTAAAAATGGTGCGGAACTTGTTTTTTGTCTAGTTTCAAAACGGTTTTGGCCTTAATTTTAAAACCACAAAATATGGTTTTATAATTTTAGTTTGGCTTAAATGCACATTTTGCCTCTGATAATTCTCAAAGTTGCAAATTGTAACCCACCAAAAATTTTGTCACCAAATGTACCCCTCTATTTTTTTTTTTGGAGAACTTTGTACCCTTCTGTCAGTCTTCCGTTAGTAATTTAACGGAACTGATGACGTGGACAGGTGAAAAAAAAAGAAGGAAAATTGACATGTTTAAAATAAAATAAAATTCACGTGTCTCTGTTTCTTTCCTCTACCTCTCACACCCACCATTCATTCCTCTGCAACCTCAAAAAAATTCACACTTTCCTTTCCCTCTTCCCTTTTTCTCCAAAATTCAATCCCTTTCTTTTCTAAAAAGGCAAATCCACCACACTCACTCTCACTGATAGCAGGTATACTGGCTCTCCCAACTATGGAAGCTTTTACCTTGCTCAAATACTGGAGAATGGTGAAGCCTCAAAAATCAGAATCCTTTGACAGCAGAGGCTCGCACGACGGCGACAGGCTTGAATATCAGAATCCATCGTAGAGGCTTGCACGAAGGAGATGATGGACGTGTCGAGAAGAATCCGAACCAACTTGTCGTTGAACTGGTCCAGAATCAGACTCCATATGGATTTCCCCTCTTGCTTCTCCAGTTGGTTCCACCCATGGATCTTGCTCCGATTCTCAACCTCGTCGTGATTCGCCTTGCATGTTTCGTGACCCAAAACCTCAAAAATCAGTTTCTCATTTCTCTCATAATCCTAGCCCCCTTTCCCCATTCAGATATGGTTGAAGAAAACAAATTTCACAACAGGAAAACAATTTTTTCTCAAAATCAATTTATCAAATAACAGATTCTGCGATTAGATCAAGTAATTAAAAACCTCAATTAACAGTTGAGTAAGAGTATCAATTATCGACGAATAAATACTTCACAGTTTCAACGAAGTGAGAAATTGATAACGAGTTCGCATATTTGTAGGAATCAAGGGTAAGTGAAGAAGTTAGTGTTGTCTTTGAGAAAGAAAACCCTAGATTTGTTGATTCTTTGATGAAATGGAAGGGGTGTTTGTGAAAGTGAGAAAAAGAGGAAGAGTGAATCTCTTTTTTAGAAGTAGATGACATTGAAGGAAATGGTGATTTTCTGGGTAAATTTAAAAAGTAAAAAAAAATTTGGAGGTTGCAGAGGAATGAATGGTGGGTGGAAACAGAGACACGTGAACGGTGAATCTATTGTTCTTTTTTTTTTTAAACATCGATTTTCCTTTTTTTTCCACCTCCACGTCATCAATTCCGTTAACTTACTAACAGAAGACTGACGGAAGGGTACAAAGTTCTCCAAAAAAAAAATAGAGGGGTACATTTGGTGACAAAAATTTTGGTGGGTTACAATTTGCAACTTTGAGAATTATCAGGGGCAAAATGTGCATTTAAGCCTTTTAGTTTCAATAACATGTATCATCCCTACCACCACACACCCCCACAACCACCCACCACCACCTACATCACCAACACCACCATCCCCACCACCGCCTCTGTTGCCGTTGCCACCGCCCCCACCACCATCTCCGCTGACGGTGCCACCACCCCCACCACCGCCACCACTACCCTCCGTCACCGCTACCACCACCACCATCTCCACCCTCGCCACCACCACCATTGCTGCCACCACAATCGTCATTGCCACCACCACTACTTCCACCATAACCCTTCGCTACCGCCACCGCCACCACCATCTCCATCGCCACTACCACCACCACTCTTCGTCGCCGCCGCCACCGTCGTCGCCCTCACCACCACTCTTTACAACTCCTACCACCGCCACCACCAGCCCCTGCCGCCACCACCATCGTTGCCACCTCCACAAGCTCTCACGCCACACTTTACCCTCCACCACTACCGTCACCGCCGCTACTGCCTCCAGAGCCACTGCTACCCTCCACCATCACCACTGCCAACACCACCACTTCTACCTCCACCGTCACCACCACCTCCACCGCTACCACCACCCTCCACCACTGCCTCCACCACCCTCCACTGCCACCATTATCGTCGCCGCCACGACCACCAACACCACTGTCGCTGCCACCTCCACCGTCGTCACTACCATCGGTGATGCCGACACCACTACCCGCACCACCACTTCACTGCTACCACCCTCCACCACTGCCACCATTGCCACCTTCTACACCACCATTTACAAAGTTAAATATGTCAACAACTTTTTTAAAATTGAAAACCACAAAAAACAAAAAATTAATTTATAAGACTGAAAACCAGTTTTAGTTTTAAAAAATTTCAAAACATAAAACCAAAAACCACCCGAACGGGGCCTAATTTATTCAAGTTTTTAACAATACAAAGAGTCACATGAACTTGTTAGAAGATGTTTACTCACCAATTGTGATCACTGAGTCTTGAAAGATTAGTCTATAATTGTCGGTCGTGGGATACCTTAGAAAAAAAAGTCACATGAATTTTTTTTTGTAACATTGGAAAGCATTTAAATTCATGTTCCAGGGATTGATTTTTGTACTTTCCCCTCTCCATCTCATATATCACCGACTCTTACCATTGAATTATCCTTCGGGTACCCACATGAATTATTTTAAAATAATAAAGGCATATTTAAATATTATCAAAATTTCCTACATATTTTATTCATTTTTTAATATCAAAGCAAGGTTTTGAATTTTGATGTCTTACTCTAAAAAATGCATACATAAACGGCTTTCACTTTTTCAGTGTTAATTTTGATTGTTGCTTTCGCCAAAAAGGAATTGAGTGAAGTTAGTGCAAGGAGAGCAGGAAGCATGGAGGTAGCTATGCTACCAATCTCAGCATCGAAGAGAGGAAAGCAGTTAGCAGCTGGTTACACCACTCTTGACGCCATTGCTCGCACCTCCCCAACCTACCTTGCTCGAGGTTTCAATTCAATACCTTTCGTTTTCCCTGCATTTTCCTATAGGGTATGTTTATATGTTAAAAAGTTCCCTTTTTTATTTCTTTTTCATATACCCATTACTTCATTTTAACAGATTTCTTAGAGTGAAGCTTCAGAAATTCTCGATTACAAGTCACACCGCATTCTATAAATATAAGTTTAATGATTTAATTACATAAACATTACTCTTTTTACTAACTCATTATTCTTATAAAACTTGAGTTTTTCTCTGTTTGCCCAAATGCTGACTTGAGCGTGAGCGTCTAATTGATGTTCGCCATTTTGTTCCAGGACAATAAATACTAAATAATTAAAAACTGGAGTAACCTACAGTTGCCGGTGAAGCTGTGCGGTATATGATCTCCTAGACAAAACCCTAAACCCTGTATCACCATCTTTTACCGTCGATCGAACAGGTTCAGGTTCCTTTTTTTCTCTCACTCTTCACCTCTTCTTCTTTTGCTACATTAGTGTTGTAATATTTGGGGCTTGTACACCCTAAATCTTTTTCATTTGTTGCAAGTGGGGTGCTAGAGTTCCAATCTATGTGCTTTGGGTCGATGATAACATTGTCTCTTAGGTTAAGACCTCGGAGAAGGAAGGAATCTGTTCTCTACATGTGTGTATTTGCTTCTCGTCACTATCAGATTTAATGTTCTCAGTCTTTAGGTTTCACTCTTTTACCCTGAATGTGCCATTTCAAATATTTCAATCCCCAGAGCTGAGAGGTGAAATAGAATATTGAATTAAGTGTGTACTCGATAGACGGTACTCGTATAAGAGCTTATATCATAATTTCATTTGCCCCTAAGCATTAGCTGATTTTCACAAGTTTATTTGAGGGGCTTGTCTAACATACGTCACGGGGTTATTTAACCTCATCCTAGATAGTTTTAAGTGTGTTAGGAATTTCACACACTTCTTACTTGAATTTTTATGAGTAATCTTGTTGGGCCAACTAAGTTGAGGTTATAGCCTTATAGGGTAAGTTATGGGAAGCTTATTGGAAGAAGCTCAAAAGAGCTTATAGATTGAGTTGAAAGTAATGTGATTTATGGTTTGATATGTTTATAAAATAATAATTTTGGTTGGATAAATGTTATAAAATTCAATTGTATAATTTACAATTAATTATGTTCAATACATTACTCAAACTCTTTTTTGTTGGTTTTCTGGCGTATTCCATAACAGATAGCTATAAAACTAATGTCCTAAACTTTGAAACCACATTAAGTTAATATGTGTCTCCAAACAAATAATTTTCCACACCGCCCAAGAAGTCACTCTTTAGTTTTAGGTCTTAAATCAATTCCAAAAAATACTCCCAAACATTTATATTTTTGTCAGAATCGATTTTATACTAAAATTGATTCGTTTTGCAACGGAAAACCAAAGACAGTGAGTCCACACTTGAGTATCCAAAGCGGAATTGCTAACTGATGCTGAGCAACCTGGCTCGCTCGCTCTTCACTCCATCCATGAAAAACCAAAACCCCTCTGTCTCGTCTCGTATGACACTCCAAACTGAAACCAAACTTCTTCTTCCTTCGTTCACGGTAAGCCCTGCTTCCATCCATCTTCTTTTCCTTCCTTCCGTTTAGGGTTCATACTTGGTTCTGATTCTCAACAACTTTTTCAGCTTTAATTCTACCTAGACGCTTCGTTTCTCATGTACGCTCCTCTTCTTACATTTTTATCAGCTTTTTCTTGTTTTCTCAATTAAGAACTTACAATGTGAATTTCATATATTATCCCTCCAATGTCTGTCATTTATAATCCAATCTTGTTATTGTTTTGTTGTTGTTTGTTGCCAAAACAATAAGTGTGGTGTAGTGTGTCATCTACCATGTTCATGTGAGTGACTTTGATTTCTCAACTCCTTTGTGAACAAATTCTGGAGTTTTTTTTCAAAGAGCATTCTGGAGCCAAGCCCATTCTATTTGTCAACAAATTCAGATATAGATATAGTTCCCCTTTGATCCCAGCAGCCCCACTTTTAGGCTTCTTCCTCTCATTTTTACACACTCGGTCGTCACCTCCCCTTGTCAGACCTACCAATTGGAACACTGCCCATGGCTTTGTTCCGGAAAACCGCTACTTTCTCTCTTGGAAAGATGCAAGTCATTGGTCCAGTTGAAGCTAATCCAGGCTCAGATGACCTTGACGGGCTTGATTCACAATGGCTTCGCCGCGAGCTGGGTCGTTGCATTTTGTGCTCTTTCTGAATCGCAATCCCTTGAATATTGCACCAAAATATTGTATCATACCTGGGAGCCGAATGTCAAATAATAAAGGCATATTTAAATATTAGCAAAATTACCCACATATTTTATTCATTTTTTAATATCAAAGTAAGGTTTTGAATTTTGATGTCTTACTCTAAAAAATGCATACATAAACGACTTTCAGTTTTTCAGTGTTAATTTTGATTGTTGCTTTCGCCAAAAAGGAATTGAGTGAAGATAGTGCAAGGAGAGCAGGAAGCATGGAGGTGGGTATGCTACCAATCTCAGCATCGAAGAGAGGAAAGCTGTTAGCAGCTGGTTACACCACTCTTGACGCCATTGCTCGCACCTCCCCAACCCACCTTGCTCGAGGTTTCAATTCAATACCTTTCATTTTCCCTGCATTTCCCTATTGGGTATGTTTATATGTTAAAAAGTTCCCTTTTTTATTTCTTTTTCATATACCCATTACTTCATTTTAACAGATATAGAAGTTTCTGAGAGTGAAGCTTCAGAAATTCTGAAACTTGCAACCAATACTGCTTCGAACAGATCAAATGGGAGTAACACCACTCTTGTTGAGGGTATGTATTGATTCTAGTGATGGATTGCTACTTCTATTTCCAATTTGTTCTTTAGCTATTCTTTTAGGTAGAGTGATTAGAATTTTAGCTTTTATGTCATGTATAAATAGTAAATCTTAAAAAGACCACAACAGTTCTGCGTTCCTCCTCCCATAAAGTCTTTGGAGGTGTGCTGGTGAAGGACTAAAATAATTCTGTCAGCCTTTGCTCATCAATTTCTATTGAAGGTAATGATCCTAGTTGGTTAAGGATAAGCAAAGCTTCCATCAAATCAATTGTGTGTTCCTGTATTGCGAGCCAATTCAATTGACTCTCATGCCTTAGATGGGTTGTGACATTATCTATTAGATCGCGTGCGATTCCCAACAATACAGCCCTTTTAATATGTGAAGATTATTGATTCGGGAAAGTAAAAAAGTGGTGGATATGCATAATGGGAGACAATAGACATTCTATTTATTTGGAAATAAGTACTTTGATTCTGATTTGTGACCTTATCTTACCATTGGAATGCATATACTTTTCAAGTTATATGAACTGAATTCAGTCTAGTATATTCTACAGACCATGATTCTTGTAAGCATTTCAAATAGTCCTTTTTATTCGCTTTTCTTTTTCACCATTTTGTATTTTTGTGTCCAGCAGGTGGTCAGACTGCTTGGGATATGCTTAATGAGGAAAAGCTTACTTCTCACATTACCACATCTTGCATAGATTTGGATAACATCCTTGGTGGAGGGATTAATTGCAAAGAAGTCACTGAAATAGGTTAGTGACTGTTTTGGCTTCTCTTTACAGTATAAACCATAGTTGTGACTTGCAATTAAAGTATACATGACTTGTTTTTGAACCTGAATATCTATGTCTTATTTTTTCTTTCTTTCTTCCCTTTTACGGGGTTGCAATATAATTCGTTGTTTATGTATTTAGGTGGAGTTCCAGGCATTGGTAAAACACAAATTGGGTATGCTTTATCATCTCAATTACCTTTCATCCCAATTTTCTATAGTCCAATATTTCGGTTATTTATTGTGGTGAGTGGTGTTTACTTTCTCAGGATTCAACTTGCAGTAAATGTTCAGATTCCACTAGAATATGGTGGCCTAGGTGGGAAGGCAATATACATTGGTAAGAGCCTTGATTAGGTTCTAGTTCTCTTTCAGTATTCAATGCAGGCCATTGATTGCTCTTATTGTGCCTCTGTGATACTCAGACACCGAAGGAAGCTTTATGGTTGAGCGTGTTCTGCAAATTGCTGAAGCATGCATAGAAGACATGTCAGAATATAGCCACCACTTTCACAAGGATATTCAAGCGTGTGGAGTTAAAATGCACCCTAATAATATCTTGGAAAATATATTTTATTTTCGTGTTTGCAGCTATACTGAACAAATTGCTTTGGTAAATTACTTGGACAAATTCATCTCGGAGCATAGAGATGTAAGTATACCAGACATGTATTGAATTGATGACAAAGATTTAAGATGATTCCTGACTTTTATTTGTTTTCTTACATCACAACGCACATTGCCTTGGATAGTAGTAGCAATAGAACTGGAAGTACTCGTGCATTGGCTTTCTTCCCTTCTGTTTTTAGTCAATTGTTTTATTACATCTTAACTCTTAAGTATTCCATCATCATGATCTTTTTTTTCTTTTTTTAACACATTATTCTAGGTAAAGATCGTCATTATCGACAGTGTTACTTTCCACTTCCGCCAAGACTTTGATGATATGGCTCTCAGGACACGGTTACTTAGTGAAATGGCTTTGAAGTTGATGAAGCTTGCAAGAAAGTTTTGTTTGGCTGTAAGAATCTATTTATTATGTTTGCCTGGGGTGCTTAGTATTGAACTTAGTTTTTTATTGCAGCCAAATCAGGTTGTTGTAATTTGTTTGGACAAAGTGAGTATCTGGCTCTTAGCTTTACAAGAAGGCTTTTCTTCCAGCCTCTGATTCGGTGGGTTAGTTGTCTTGAGCATGGCCTTACCAGAATGCTTGAAGGTCTTCTAGATGAAGCAATTCGGGTATTTGGAAAGACACTCTGGAGCCAAGTTAGTGAATAGGTCAAAGCATTGTTTAAGTAAATAAAGGGAGAATAAAAAAATAAAATCATGAATAGTAACTTGTTTCTACAGGGATGGGGGTGATGTCTTGGCCTGGAAATGCAACTTTTCCTCATCATTGTCATGGTAGTAGTGTGAATCTGTTGTTCCCTTGTCCACCTATGTGATGCCATATGTCCAAGGAATCCCTTAGAATCAGGGGGTAGATTGTGTATTTGAACCCTCTACCGCTTTATGGTCCAGCTTCCTTGGCTTGATGCCGAGTTATTGTTTGCCTTGTCAATCGTCTTCTTTGCTACTTTCTTAGTCCCAATTACAATTTTGAAGGTTGTTAAATTTTCTGGCAGGTTGTTCTGTTGAATCAAGTGACAACCAAGCACATTGAAGGTTCATTTCAGTTGACCCTTGCACTGGGTAAGTGTTGTTTCAGCTAGCTCGTCTCACTTGAACTTTTAGCTTGTGTGGCCAATATCTTTTTGCCCCCTTTGATCAGATGGAATTGTTTACACTTTATGATGCGGAACAGGTGATAGCTGGTCACATTCATGCACAAACCGGATCATCTTATATTGGAATGGCAACGAGAGGCATGCATTTCTTGACAAGTCCCCTTCTCTGAAATCAGCATCAGCACCTTATTCTGTGACCTCTAGGGGGATACGTAATTCTACTTCAGGCTCTAAAAGAATCAAGATGATGTGAGATTTTGTGTAAGATAGTGTACAGCTCAACCTTCCCCCACTCCTTTTACTGGTTCCTATCTCACATTTCAGGACCCAAGAAGATTATACAACAATGTTTCTTTTTTTGGCTTTCCTATAATACGAATAGCCTCAAAGTACAGTGAGTTTTGGTTTGGTTTTTTGGATTGAACTCTTTAGTTAGCATGTCTCTCAAATGAACAGATAAAGGTTTATCCACAGTAAATTTAGTTTAAAGTATATTGTAATTTTTATTTACTAAAATTCATGAATAGACATTCTTGTTCAGTTCTGTAACAAATAGATTCCAAGATCTAATGATGTTTAATGGTGGACCACCGGTTGGGACCACCCTGGTCTTTGTTGCCCTTCTTAGATACAATTCAATGCTCACTTTATGTAAGCCATTCACAAACCTCGATCTAGTTGCTCGTTAAATGCCGCTTTCTCTTCAAGTCAACCTGATGCAAATATTCAACAATCTTTTCTTTTGAAAATAGGATTGGGCTAAGTTTTCAATCTCTAGAATTCAAGGTAGAAAATTTGGCATTTCTTGACGGTCACAAGCCCACTACCAACAACACAACAAAAGCTTTATCCGCTAAGTAAGACTAGTTTTATGGATCAAGAGATTCATATAAAAAATATGGCTAGTTTTACGTTTGCTGTCAAAGGTCTAACACATTTCTAGGTCTAACACATTTCTCCTTTAATCGTGCTTGGGATCGGCTATAAACCCACTACCATTTTAATCAAATTGATTCTGGCCAGAGCCCACAATGATGAACGTCTCCTCAATCTCCATAGTATCTTCAGCTTAATCCTATGTACAATACTCCCATTAACCATTTACTTAAGCCAGACATATTCACAAGTAAATTTAAGCTAATCAACCAGTATATATTTGTTGTAGTGATCTTTACTGAAAACATGCCTATGTAAAAGATAAAATTACTTTGATACAAATTATCAGAGAATCAAAGAAGTCAATTGACTACAGAACATGACAGCTTCACTTTACGTGTCTCTTAGGAATAGCACGGATGTTCGACAAAAATCTTGTTACAGGATGTTGAAAACCAAAAAACCTAACAAGATTTTGACAATCTTTCTTCTCATCTTCAATATCTCCTTGTGAACTTAAATGACTCAAGTAAGTTTTTCCTTGGTAAATGTATGAGAGCTGCTGCCATAAAAGAACGCTCAACCCTATCTGTAATGAAACACTTGCAATAAAGAGATATGCTAGAACAAGTCCCCTAGAGGATAGAAACATGGCTGATCTCAAGAAGGCAGCAATGATTTCACTCATGAATCTCCACGCCAGTTCAACACTAGTGGCCCCATTTACATGTCTGAGGGAGTAGGTTAGTGGTGGCCAAATGTGCAAGCCTGAATATGCAGCCATGATGGAGACATAGATTGTGCTCAGCACTGCTGAAATGAGGAAGGCAATGAAGCTGCGGTGATTACCTGCACCAACACAGTTCCCTATCTGCCAGAGAATTACAAAAGCTATAACATGTCAGAAATATAATATAAAGCCATGCATATATCATCGCCTAATAGATTAAGTTTTTGGAATAAAAATTCGTTAGGTGATATCTGTCTCTATGACCAAGTGGTCTAGAGTTAAATTTTTACTGCCCCCTATTATTCTAGTGAAAAAAAAAAAGAATTCCAGTTTCAAACACATGAGCTTGTGCATGTGGAGGCATGTTAAAAATATAATATAAAGCCATTCATGTATCGTGACAAATTAGCATTAAGATTTATGACAATAAGTATGAAACGTTATTGTATCACTAAAATCATAAAAAAAAAGTACTCATTTGAAAACAATTGATAGGTAATAATTATAACTATCAAGCAATAACACACCAAAAAGCAGTACCACACAGCAATTCAAAACAAAGAAATTTTGTCCATTTGAGTTTTCCCTATTAAGTGCTTCTTACCCAATTTATCGAACATTGTTCTATGGAAGAGGAAATGACAAAGAAAGGAGGTCTTACACAACACCTAAAAATGCTGAATCCCATTTAAGTTCAAGTTTTTTTTTTGATAAGCTAATAATGTATTAAGGGAACCATTAATACAACATATTACACACTACCTTAATATAGCAAAGAAAGAAAGAGCAAGAAAATAGATCAGAGTAGAAACAAGAAGCCTAGGTGCACAAGCTCTCTAACTCCAATGTCCCTGGGAACAGATTAATACATATGACACAGTATACAACCCACCAAGACCCATCCGGACATGCATAATTAATCCAGCGATTCTAAGCTAGCATCATAAAATCACAGCACCTCAAGACAGGTTCCAGGATTTAATAGCCATTTGAAGAACGAAAATCTGAACTGGTTCTCCAAGTAACAATCCATTAAATCATTTTTCTTTCCTGATATCCAAAGGATATTGGGCAATATGTGCTGTAACAGAAAGTTGAAGGTATGATAATAAGGTTTTATTTAAGCAAAATACATTGAGCTTTTGCACGAGTTTTACAAGAAAAGAAAGATTGTTTCGAATATTCTCATTATCCATGCTGACTTTTGCATTGACTCAATCATTGATCCTAAGTTACATTTAACTCACCTCAAAAGAGGTGCAATTTGTTATTGAAATAAATAAATTGTACATCTAAGATTAATAATTCCTTTCCAAAACTGAAAAACAATCGATCAAAACTTCTTCAAAAAGATCCCTAGGTAACAGCAAATGATTTGAAGCTCCATTAGCACACATGCACAAAGTACAAATACAGCGATCATAAGCTGAAGATGTATTGGAAATTCCAGTCCATTAACAAATCCCATGATAACATAACCACTGCTAAATTTTGTTACTGCAAACCAGTTTTATAATGGAATTTCAGAATACCCACTTAAATAGATGGAATTGACCAAGAATTATCCAATCATATTCACCCACACTATCAACAATTTAACCCTTCGTTCAAACAGTTTTCCAGACAGCCTTAGTAGGTTTGTTGGCTCTCCAAAAAATAGAGCAGGTCTTAAATTTAAAATACACGATAAATGGGCCCAGAATGCTATAATACCAAAGGAAAGAAATATACCCCAACACCAGTCAAACATACTCTGATGAGAACTAAAGATAGTTTCCTTGACTACAGCTCTTACAGACCACATCATTCTAGCCCGAAAAGGTTTCATGGCATGGAGAGTTTGATTTAGAAGTGAATACCTTAAACATTTGGTAGCTATAACTAAAGTAATGTTTCTAGAAACCAAGTTTGCAAGAACCAAGGCCTAATCTTTAGTCATACAACAGTTTTTGGTCTTTCACCAAGGTACCTCTATAACCCTCTAAATAATTGGCAACGGGGTTTGAATTTTGGTCCTCCCGCTGGGACTGCAGCTTCCTAACCATCGAACTGAAAACATATTTCAAAACTAACAAATGCACCATCCAGGTATCTCCATCCCTTATCAAATCACTTACCCACAAGCTTCTCTATTCAGTCACTATCAAGCCAGTTCAACACAAATCCTCACATGAGACAAACAGATTTTTTCCCCGGATAAAATAAGAGACTATAACAAGTAGTAGAGGGAAATACTAGATAAAGAGACTTGGATAAGCATAATAAAAGATCCTAAAGAAAAAGAAACACTTCTCATAGTTCCTACCATTCAATTCAAACATCATATATGAACCTTTCAGCTCCTTAAGCACCATAACTCGACAACTCCGAAACTGTAAAAGCCTACCATAAATTGAACTAGGAAGACACCTAAATTGCTCCTGCATTAGCAGCTAACAATTAACTTCATGTGTTTCTTTTAAACATTGACTGCAAAAACAATCCTTAAATTTGAAATAACTTTAAGGCATTTTTTTATTACTGAAGAACAAGGCAAACAAATAAACTCTTCAATGGTAAGATTACAAGGCACAAATAAAGTGGTATCATACTATAGTATACAAACAAAATTTGGAAAACTTAAGATTCAAACTAAATGATCCATTGTAAAAGGTTGTACAGTTAAAGATGGCATGCATCAAATCAAATTGTTATACAAACTAAAACTTGTAGATATTGCACCACTGAGAATGATATATCCATAATTAGAAGATGATGTAAACTTACAAATGGGCAATGATGATCCATGTCCAATATACACTTTCTACATGAACGGCAATGATGAGCTCTTGGAGCCTTCGGCTTTGAGCAGTAGTGACAAAAAGTATAATTTTCAAGGTCACCTTTCCCTACAGTGGGATAACTTCCCCATACTATAGTTGGTGGTGTGCCAGGACACCTAAATGCTGCAAGACTGAATGAGGAAATCGTAGCTATGGACAATATTGCTGTAATGATTGAGTGAAAAATTCCACAAAGAAGACTGACAGAAAAGACTACAGGATAGATTGCCCACACCCCACCAACTGCACAAAAAAAAATTAGCTGTATAAGGAAAGTATGGAATAATGCAGCTCTGTCATTTTTGAAAGATGAATGTTAAGGATTACTACATACAACAGTGGATATCACAAAATTACATCTAATGAAGAATCATTGATAACAGGAACACAGAATAACAAAACTGATCTTTTGAAGTTTGACTAAAATAGAGAGAAAAACAAACAATCCTAAGCCAAAGATATAAATTCTTCAGCACAAGAAGCACCTGATGAGCGCCAATTACAACTGAAACTATAAAGATCAGATTCATACCGTGACCATGGACAATCCTAACTTTATCTGTGACCATGCTCAAGTTTAGAATCACAAAACACAGCCTGAAGTTACTCAATTTTACTAGCCATACGAAAGGAGATCAGATTGACAGTTGTCAAGATGTTAACTATTAGAAATTGAGAGGCCTAACTCAACCACAAAAGCTAACTTTAGAGTTGAGGGTTGTTCTACCCTTATAAACACTTGATTGGCCATATCTCTAGCCAATGTGGGACTTCTAGCACACACTCTCACGCCCAGGGTTGGACATCTAGACCGTGGAATGAACATCAACGGGTGGCCCAGCCCAAATACGGGAGGTCTCCACAACAAATGGACCTAGGAGAGGCTCTAATACCATATTAGAAATTGGGAGGCCTAACTCAACCACAAAAGCTAGCTTTAGAGTTGAGGGTTGCTCTACCCTTATAAACACGTGATTGGCCATATGTCTACCCAATGTGGGACTTGACGGTCTTGACGAAAATCTGACGAAAATAATATTTCTGTTGTTATATTTCATGAATAAACATATACAATTTATAAAGATAATAAAGAGATAAAAAAGGAACTTAATCTATCTAAATCTTAACTAAATCTATCTCCATCTTAATAGATAGTAATCTAAAATAGAGAAACGAATCTTATCTAATCCTAATCTATTATAATAATATAAAATCAAATCCTAACAAACCATATCCCAACAAATCACTTCAACAATATATCCTAATAGATATCTCTTTAAATATATCTCAACATTAACATTACCTCCTAAAGAGATGCATTATGATGCCCAAATTCTAGTTACAGAAAAATAGTGTTATGAAGAGAAAGGAGACCTGTCGCAATGTGCTCACAGGTACTGAAAATGAAAATTGATCATTACATTGCAATTTATGCTACCTGTGTAATGTTATACTCCCAATGAGTATAACATTAAGTAGACAAAAAATAGCAAGAAATATGTTTTACCTTTTGGCCTTTGGATTCTTAGTCATAGCACAAGAAGTAAATTGAAAATTAGAGCTGCAGTGTAAGACAAGCTTTGGAAGCACATGAATTTTCAGTAGAAGTAAAACAGAGTATATGCAATTTATGTTAGTATGAAGCACACAAGTTCTAGCTTAGAGGAGAAAATTGAAGACCATACCACAGGTCTCACAGTTTAAGTATTTGGGTCTAGAGAGAAAAAATAAAACTTGTAAATTAAGAGAGATGTTAAACACATTATTCAAGAGGAGTGGATGAAAAGGAGTAATGTTTCGCGTGTAATTTGTCAAAGAAAATTACCACTCAAGCTTAAGGGAAAATTTATTGCACCACTATAAGAACTGCAATATTGCATGCCACTTCTTCCAGTCGGCTTCTCAGCCATATGACCCAACGACGTCTCAGCCGGTCCACGTGGGATTGCTTTTAAGCACCACCATTAGGACAGTTCGTACGACCTAGCACGGGAACAGAGCCTTAAGTGTTCAAGCGGCCTGACTAAGGGCTGAGTGGAACGACCACAATGCATCGACTCAAAGCCATTACCCAGTCAGAAGCCTCACTTAAGGGCTTCCATTGCATTTGCAGAGATACTCTACACAGCCACCGCACTTATAAATACATGTTCTATTATTCACTTACTTAGAATGCACTTCATAACTTGCATACTCATGAGTTCGCTTGAGCTCTGGGATTTTCTCTTTGCTCTGACACTGACTTAAGCTTCGGAGTGTCTTCTGCAGGTCCCCCCTCCGTCGCGCTACAACCGGAGACACCTCGCACCATGGTCAGCCCAGGCTGAGCGCCACCACTGGAGCACCGAGAGAACCGTCATTCCAGAGTTCAGGCACAACACCACTAAATGGGCAATAAAGAGCCAACAAAATTAAGCTCAATGTTGCTACGATATGAATATTATAGGACTAGGGATATAAGCATTACAGAGAATGTTGGTGTAACAATTGTAGAAGAGCCAACAAGAATTAAGCTCACCGTTGCTACGATAAGAATATTATAGGACTAGGGATATAAGCATTACAGAGAATGTTGGTGTAACAATTGTAGAGGAGATGGTCGTCTCGCCTAAGGTGCTATAGACATACGCAGAAAAGACATATAAAAGTGCTAGAAAGGAGGGAGATCAAGTGGAGGATATTTTAAAAGTGAAAAGCAAAGGGAGACCAAGGAAAACTATAGGTCAAACCATTAAAAAGGATTTAGATTTCAATGGTCTATCATTAGACATATGATAGGACGTTATAGATCCATGTAGCCAATCTCACCTAGTGCATAAAAGGCTTTTGTTGTTGTGGTTGTCTCAGTCATAGCACAAGGTAATTATAAAAAGGCAATATTTGTAATGGAAAGATGAAGAAAAAGGCAAAAAGTAAAATTATAGCAGAGGATTGCTAGATCGTCTAGAGAAGTTTTTGTTATTGCATCTTATAAGGGATAAAGTGATCCTATTGGCTTTAAGGCGCTGATCCATTTTTTTTTTCAGAGGGACCTTTGTTAAAGATACAAAAGGACTGGTTCATTTGTTTAGATTCTTGTTATCTCTGGCTTGTCTAAATTACTTTGGTTGTCTTTTTTTTTTTTCAATTTGCATATTCAAACTCAACCTACAGATGCCATCATATATTTGTAAGAGAAATCTCTTAAAAATACTATGACCAAAGCATAACATGATAGCAAATGAAGAGTTCTACACCAACTCTCAATTTGAATGTATCAATCAAACTTCTGTTACAAGATAGACTTTGTTTAATGTGCACAATGGTGGCAATGAGGTTTGAACGTCAGGCAAACTACCCAAACCACTCACTACGAGCTGAACGCTAATGGCTTGACACTAGATAGACATTTCATAAAACATGCTGTTAATTAAAAAAGAGAAAAAAATGGAACCGAGCTCAAAGGAAAATAAAAGCAACTCTAATCATAAAGGAGGACAACAAATAAAAGCAGAGAACAACATGAACAATAGAGACTTACCTATTACAAATAACATAAATATGGTGACGATGGAAAGAAAGCATTGATCACGCAGTGTTCTCCATCTGAAGCACTTCTGGACACGTTTCTGTTTGTTTTGATCAGTAAATGCCCCACACCAGCCACATTTGAAAATAGATACACGTGATGGAAGCATAACACGGACTCCACAACCCCAGCATGTCGTCTCAAAATTCTCAGTAACCTCAATTCCATATTGCTCCTATATAGGACTTATGTGAGCAACCAAGCTACAAAATTTTCAAACTTCAGACGAAAAAAGGCCAGCGATAACAGCCACGTAGTCATCTATTTACTAAATGACTGAGACAGAGAAATCATAAGTGCTAATAGCCCGTTTGGATACAAACTTATTAGAGTTTATTGGAGCTTAACTGCTAGAAAAAAGCACTAGATAAGCTCCAATAAGTGCTCTTTGGTTTGTATCCAAACAGGTTCTAAGTAACACAGACATCCAAAATCACATCATTTCCATAGTTAGAAATTCCAATTACAAGAATATGAAGCACAATTAAGCGAGTTCATGTAAACATTATTCACTTCCCCTATGTTAAATATCCAAATTTCCTTTCGGAAAAAGGAAATTATAGGTTAAGGAGCCCTAGCCTAACTGTAAAAGGAACTACAACACAAGAGTGAACTCAAATCCTCATAGTTGTAGATATTTTCTTCACATTCTAATTACAATGTACTCTTCATTTGGTGGGTTTTGAAATCAAAGGGTTAAACTCCACCTTCCAACTTCCCTCCGTCCTGATTAGGGAACTTCTAAGAATCAATGTGAAAGTTGTACTAGGGTGGTTGTTTCTGGACAGTTGGGGAGTTGTCAACTTGTCATGTAAATGCCGTTTCTTTTTTCGTGATTAACTTCTGCCCTACAAATTGCATATGTTGTGCAGTAGAAAACATGGAGTAGAAAGCTATGTAATAGAAAGAAAATTACCTCCAACTGATTTTATTTATAGAACAAAAATGTGGTTTGGTAGGAAAGTCCATATGAACTCATTTTGGCCTTTCCTTCCAAAGCATGTAAGTTAGCCAATCATTTTCCATCCTCTACCAAAATTGAAGAACTGAAAATTAAACCGTTCTATCCGAACCCCGTTTTTACTCTTTGCGTATTCTCCATCTTCCCTAACAAAAGGGCAATCACTTTTCTCGCAACCCATCTGCTTCAAAAGTTTCTATTTCATTTTTTGGCTCCCCACTAGAGAACTGAGTACCCAGATTACTTCCTACAACCCCATTTCTTCATTAATCAATGTAACATTTGACCTTCTCTTCATTTTCACAATTCAGTTGGCAATACATGACATCACATAACTACCATGCCTCAAGAAAAGTATAACAATAATGGAAAAAATAAAAACAAATTAGTATTTCCTTATTAGTGGCACAAACGACAATCCAAACAGGCAATTAGTAAATGAAGCACTTATATGGGATAAAACGTACGCCACACTACCTCTACCAGAAGAAGCAAAACATGAAAGAAATGGAATCAACGAAAATAGCATAGCATCATCGAATTGTGGTTTTAGTTGAATACTCGGTAAGGTATAATGGATTTAAAGGGTTTGACTTGCAATTGATCCATGAAACGACAATGATCGAGAAAATATCCAATGGCCAAAAAGGGGGAAAATTAAAGGATCGGAAAAGGTAAAACCAACCTCAGGCGGAGAAGAAGCCATGACAGAGTATCGATTTGGTTTAGGAACATCAAATTTCGACGAATGTGTGTGTTTACCTGGGTTTTTATTTGATATTATATTCCATTCACCCGTGATTTCAAACTGAAATCCCCAAGGCGGTTCGGTTCTAAATTATTCGTTCTATTCAACCCCACTCGGCTCAAATATCAACCAGCTCCAGGTCCTTTTTTTTTCTCCTAAAGTATCACAATAGACAGCGATTTTTTTGAAACTAATTCTCAATATACTGAAATCTTAGGGCTGTGAATCAAATAATTTTGTTGATTATTTGTTATTTTATTAATGGAAATATGTCAGATTCTTCGTGCACACAATAACCCGTCATTGTCATATTTGTAATTGTACCAGATTAATATATTTATTAAATAAATTAGAGCTTTTCAAAGTTTATTTAATTAAAAATACCAAAATTACATTATTCAATTAAATACTAAATTAGATTATTCAAAATGTCTTTTTTTAAAGTGGAAAAATAAAAACAACAACAAAACAGTAAATCAAAACTAGCCACACTCCAATAGATGGAGAACTTTCGTGAAAGGAGAACTCAAAGTTGTAAACTCATCCTTTTCTGCAAGACTCATTTTAGTTAACGCGACTGCTCGTCTGTTGCAATCTCTAGAGGCATGCTTGAAAATCACCTCTCAATCCTAATGTTCTGCAAGATAAGTTGCACAATAGTGAAGACGAAGGGAACCATTACGAGAGACCATTCACCACATTGAGGCAATCTAGCTCACACACAAGCTTACGAACACCAAGGCGTCAAGCCAAAGTTAAACCGTGAATCACTTCCAGAAGCTCAGCCAAATACACATCCCCTAAACCTTCAAAACTAGAGAAGCCAAGAACCCAAGCTCCACTATGGTCACGCAAGAGACCCCCACAACCCACCATGAAAAATCTATTGCAAATAAAACTGCCATCAGTGTTCAAGCTAGTCCAACCAACCATTGGCAACCTCGATCCTCCACGGGCCTGCACAAGAGAAATGTCATCCCCAAGGGAAGCAATATCATGTAGAATGTTGCACTGGACAAGTTGTAAACTCCAGGCCTCATCACTAAACAATAGATTATTCCTCCATCGCTAAATCCACCATAAACAAAGCCATTCTAAAAAGAATAGGGTTTTTGTTTTAGTTCCTTAAGGTTTAAATCATAAACTTGGTTGATAAGGAAAGCTTCTTTAATTTTTTGGTTTGCCAAAGGGCGTGGAAAAACCTTACCTTAGATGTTTTGCTAAAATTTTTTGAAGCTGAAAAGTAAAAGGGTTTTATTTCGAAATGTTGGTTTGGGTGTTTTCTAATGTGTTTTGGAAAGCATTAGCCTTCTCAAGTAAAAGGTTTTTTATGTAAATGTTGTGTTTGAAAAGAACCTTTAAAAAGTCTACTTTGAATCTAGGGTTCCCTAGATGATACTAATGCATACATAAGGGACCGAGAGTTACACATAAACCCACTACCAACCAAATATCCTTAAAAAATTTGCCTACCGCCATTCTTCCCTTTTTAATATACTGTTCTAACAAAATTCATATCTATTACTGTATCTACTAATTGTGAGTCCTCAATCTCAAACCTCAGCCAATCTTAAGAAAAAGACTCTCTTATATGTTGACACATGTCACTTTATCAACCCAACAATTTCTCCCTCTATCAAATCAGTTTTCCAAATTTAAATCATGATTTGCGATAATTAAGGAATTCAAATAATTATTTATTACAAATTTAAATCATGTAATTTATGATTGTTCTTTTTATATAATAATTATTGTTTGATAATGTTACCAATTATATTCAATTCACATTTATTTATTTACGGTTTTATCATTAATTTTCTATTGCTACTAACTAGCCTATTTTAAAGTAAGATTTTGTCAACGTGTTGATTTATCCGTTAAATGTGCAAACATCTCCATAAAATAAAATCACCAAGGAAAGTATCGTCTAGAGAAGTATCGTCTGCTACTCAGATTGAAGTATCGTCTAAAGGAAAAACAAGAGACTACAGCGTCAAAGTCATATCTCAAATATGGTCTACACCTCTATCGTCTGCTCAACAAATATCTTTATCGTCTGCTCAACAAAATAGAAGACTGAAATAGCTCATTAGCTCTATCTACTCTAGAGAAGTATCGTCTGAAGACAAGGAAAATATCGTCTAGAGAAGTATTGTCTGAAGAAAAGGAAAGTACTGTCTAGAGAAGTATCGTCGGGAGACAAGGAAAGTACCGTCTACAGCTCTATCGATTGTGAATTGTCCTTAGTGTTTGCTACCTACTCTTTATCCGGATATTGTCAATTCTGCTCTACAGAACAATATTAGCCTAATGTGTCAATAAAATTATTTCCTATTTATTGAAAAATATTTTAATCTTTAGATATTCTTCTTATTTCTTTATTTATATTATTACTTGCTTAATTTATTTTGTATTGATCTAACCTCACAAATTTTTAAAACAAAAGAAGTCAATAATATTAAAATGTAATTAAATATAATAAATTTTTAAAAGAAATAAATACCCCACAATTTCGTTTACGCTTCCTCCTTCCAACGTGTTGATGATGACACTGTATCCTTAATTTTAAACGACCATAAAATCTCCATTTCTTATCAGACTTATATTAACTTTCTTTATTATGAAAAAATAACTTTTGAACTATGGTTAAAACGTGTTGAGATAGAGAAGTAAAATAAGATCTTCATAAGTTTCCTCAACTGAAGAGTTAAAATGTGTCAAGATACAGAAGTGAAATAAGATCTTCATTGTATTAATACTATTGCTACATAAGTATTTGCCGGATGTTTTTCTATTTTTGTTATCAAAACTTAATTACATTGTTTGGTTCTGGTATAACATAAACTTATTTGCTCCAATATATCGTGTGATCTTACGCGTGTTTAAAAATATTGACATATGTTATATATTTATTAGTTTTATAACATCAACTGAAAAAAATATTGTAAATTAACAATTAAAAACAACCTTGGAATGCACAGGAGTATATTCAAATCCTCGTAGCAAAGAAAATTAGATCCAATATGCTAGAACAGACTCCCAATATAATTTCCTAGTACTTCAAACCGAGCATCCATGAAAGCAACATCAGCTACCTGCACTCAACAAGGTGTCAACCTTTTGATTCACAGCACTAGACAAAAACTTCATGCAAATTGGTGAGTTAACTCCAGCAAGAGCAAGCACAGCAGCAGGAACACTCCACAAAGAATCACCACATATGAGCCCAGATGCTAAGGCAGGAGCATAATCTTTTGCTTTCTGCTTGTTCTTCTTCTCCCACACATAGAGAATCAAGCTTCCAACACACATGTCAATAGCAAAGTATCCACCAATATAGAATGGGATGGCCAAGCACATGGGGTTTGGAATAAACCTATACACCTTGTACTTGGTTTCATAATGCATCAACAAATCATGTATTATGTCAATAACCACAGCACTGAAAAAGAATATGATGGCTATTTCAAGACAATGCTTAGGAAGAGAAGAGAAACCCTTTGCTCCAATAAGCGAAATCCCGCGGAAAATTTCGCCATACGGTGCAGGGTAAGAGCCTTTAGGGTCACCAATTGTGTAGGCTTTGTGGAAAAACCAATAGATCAAAGGTGACAAGAAACAACCCATGGTTGTGCCTAGAACTTGGCTTAAGAACATGGAGCGAGGCGATGCGAGTGTGATGTATCCTGTTTTGAAGTCCTGCATTAAATCAGAAGCTGTGGAAACAATGCTCATCATGACACCACAAGATGCAAGACCAGCAATTATGCCTCCATTGGAAAGACCAACCCAAGAACTGAATATGATGATTGAAACTTTGCCATAATTTGATGCTAAAGACCAATCAGTGAGGCCACATCCATAAGCATTGCAGAAAGCTAGAACTGGAGCAATGAGGTAAGCCACCAATATATGATACCATTTCAGTTGGGGGAAGATATGAGTCACAGTTATGATGGAAACAATTGCAAGGACTAGGTAGCCAGTGATAGCAACCCAAAATGGGATCTGATCTTTCAAAAAATACTCCTTACGAAGCTGATTATCATAATCCATATTTGAGTCTAGATCCAAATCTTCAGGGCTAACAGAGTTTGGCTCCTTCATCCGGTATTGTAAGCTAAGATTATAGGCAACTCTTAGTAGCATGGAGATGCAATGGTAAAGACCATCACCAAGCATCATAGCAATTGCTATAAAGATCTGTTCCAAAACTTTGCTTATCATTAATCAGTAGTTCACAATTTAGAAAAGGATGAACAAATAGGATCAAAATCTTCAGTTTTTAAATGCTGTCTCATTTCCAGCCCTATCAATGAAATTATGTCATATCAATTAAAACAGATGTGGGTATGGCAGTTACAAACTTTACATGGACGGTTTTCATTTGACATGACAAAATTTCATTGGTGAGACATAAAAGTAGACACATTTGGAGATAGAGGATCTCGAGCCGAACAAATTATCAATATATTGAGAGTTAGACAATTATGTACCCTATATCCTTGGACGCCTTTCAGACTGCTACCAGGTAGATGTGCATCGTACCAGTTGCCTTTCTTGCCTTCAATCCAGGGCCACAGAATAAACCATGAGATTATAGCTCCAAGAAGCAAAGATGCATTTACCATGTAAGGGCATATCATTCCAACTCCAACATAGGTAGATGAGAAACTAAAGTAGAACCTGTGAAAACCCCATATTCAAATTATTCACCAATCATACACAGAAGTCTATATAATCAGAAAGAAATAGTTTTACTGTGAGAACCAATTTTGGGGAGAAGCTTTAGAGAGTAGCTTTTAAGTGTCAGAAGTGATTTTGATGAAAAATAAACTGATACAAACATGCTATATTGACTATGAATTTAAGAATCTTATTGAAAATTTCTTAAGCATTTGCTACAATCTTTAAACAATGGCAGGTAAGAAACATTTAGATGTAAAATGCGTAGCATACCTTTTATTATAGGCTTGGAGACCAAATGTGGGAAAATTGCCGAATCCACAATCATCTGCTGCAGCAAAAAACCACTGGAAGAAAGCAAAACCAAAGCTCCCACAAAAGCTTTTGAAGAGCAAAGCAACTTGTTTCCTGTTTAAATTAGAATGATAGAGTTAAGTTCATCACAATAAAAAAAATAGTGGCCATATGATTATATAGAGCCCATTTGGATGCGAACCAAAAAACACTTATTCAAGCTTATCTAGTGTATTTTCTAATAGAGAAGCTCTAATAAGTACTCTTTGGTCTGTATCCAGATGGGCTCATAATATTTGTAATAACACTAATTACTTTGCTAGCTTTGCTCCTTTTGGTGTGTGTAAGCTATTGATGAGGAGAGCTGTGGCAGTTCCACTAGGATAGGTCAATTTGTATTTCAATATCATTAGCTGTGAAATGTAAGTTGAAATTTTACAATCAGTATACTTTACTAAAATTTACATAAAGGTTAAATTGCAGGGTTATATATATATTTTGTTCTTTGTACTAACCTTTCTTAGAGGCACAATAGAGAACAAGCCCACAAAGCTAACAACAAAGAGAAAACCATACATCCAACCAAGGGAGAGACTCTTTGTATTGATTGGTATGTTCCCCTCGTCAACATGAGAAGCAATATATGGGCTCATCCCAAGTAGATAACTTCCGGTGCCACCTATTCACATCACAAATATTAAAGCTCACATGATAAATAAGAAGGAACTTCATGTGTTTAAATGTGATTTTAGCCAATTCAAGTCCTTTGTAACATAGAGTGAATATGCTTTTTATCGGCTTGAACTTGAGTACAAATACATAGTACTTGTTGATCTTTGACTATGCTAACACATTTGACCTAAATTGTGGAAATCATGTTGATCTTCTTCGACCAGGTCATGTTGATCTTTTTGACCTAAATTTCTTTGACTATGCTAACACATTTTTATATGTCAATTTGAATCCCATACTTTATGGATGCATGAAAAGGGTGGTCAAGGAAGGAAAAAAAACTCACTGCTGAATGCAATTCCAGAGGAGGCAACAACACAAGTTTGGATGACAGTGTTCTCTTGGCGAGTGAAGGGTTGCTTGAGAAGACCACACTTGCTGAGAAGCACAGTGTAGGACTTGATCAGTGCAAACCCCAATAACCCTGCAGCCACATTGAGGGATGGTATAATTCCAGTGGTGAAGTTGAGCTTGCACACAATGAAGATGAACACCACGCTCAGGACAAAGCTTGTCACCACTGACCTCACTGTGATCTGTTTTGACCATGTTGGCACACTTGTATTTCTGAATGCCTCTTCACCTTTCAGGTTTTCCTCTTCCATGTCTCTCTCCCTCTATCAGTTATCACACACTAAACTTCACATGTAACGATCCCTCACTAGCGTGTGTGTGTATATATAACCAATCAGTGTTCAATTTTTCTCCACACTTTGAGGTGTAGTGACGGATTCGGCTTGTCTCGTTGCCCATCCGATCAAGGTTGGACAGTTCATATTTAAAATTAAATCACATGTATATAATCAATTTAAGAAAATTAAAGTGCAAGATATCCATGTAGTGATTAGTGACTAATTATTTAGTGAAAATTGTCTATTTGGGCAAACAAATTAATTAATAATTTATGGCTGTTTCAAACAAAAAATTTAAGAATTCATGGCAATAAACACTTGTTACATAATAAGCGCTTATTCATAAACACAAATTATTTACATAATTTTACTCAAAATAGTTATAAAAACGTATACTCTATACGATAAGGTTTATAAAATCTTCCAAACGGGTTGGAAGTATGGGTGTGACTCGGAAGGCAAAAAAAAAATATGGGTAAGCACACTACAAAACTGTGTTCATAATAATGGGAATCTGAAGAATCAAAGGCTCTTAATTAGTATCCAAGCAGTCACCATATAGGTTATACGCGTTTTCCTAATTTTGTCAAAGTCTGATGAGGGAATCAAGGGGTTCCATAAGTGAAGATTCAGAATGAAATGGACCTTTTAATTTTGGAAACTGGGGAGTAATAAGTATATACCTTAAAGCAATGGCCAACTTGCAAGGCTTCCATAATCTCTCATTGTCATCCTTTGCACAGTTGTATGTTGGAAGGCAAAAATATCTCTAAATCATCATATTTATTTAATTTCTCCTGAATATTCTCTTAATTACTAAGTTATAAAAGCAAAAAAGTTATATTAATTTTCCATTTAATGCATTGTTTATAAATGGGAAGACTTTTGGAGTTTGGAAGAATTTGTAGAAGAGGAGCGCTAAAAATTTGGATAAACTTAGAGCAATGGCCAGCTTGCAATATCTACTACTGTATCTACTAATTGTGAGTCCTCAATCTCAAACCTCAGCAACTCTTAAAAAAAAGACTCTCTTATATGTTGACACGTGTCACTTTATCAACCCAACAATTTCTCCCTCTATCAAATCAAATTTCCGAATTTAAATCATGATTTGCGATAATTAAGGAATTCAAATAATTATTTATTACAAATTTAAATCATGTAATTTATGAATGTTCTTTTTATATAATAATGTTCTTTTTATACAATAATTATTGTTTGATAATGTTACCAATTATATTCAATTCTCATTTATTTATGGTTTTATCATTAATTTTCTATTGCTACTAACTAGCTTATATTTTTTTAGAAAGCGAAATTATATATAAACTAATAAGTAACCCGTGCAATGCACGAGTGTTTTTAATATTTAATTTGCAATATTTTTTTAGTTGATGTTGTAAAGCTAATAAATATATGACATATGTTAACATTTTTAAACACTCGTAAGATCACATGATATATTGAAGTCCTCAATTGATAAAACCAAAGTAGACACAATGACTAATATTAAAATTGTTCATCTAAAGTTTATGTCATACCAAAATCAAACAACGTAATTAAGTTTTGATAGCAGAAATAGAAAAACATCCAACAAATACTTATGTAGCAATAGTCTTAACACAATGAAGATCTTGATAGAGGGAGAAATTGTTGGGTTGATAAAGTGACACGTGTCGACATATAAGAGAGTCTTTTTTTTAAGAGTTCCTGAGGTTTGAGATTGAGGACTCACAATTAGTAGATACAGTAGTAGATAAATTACATGATTTAAATTTGTAATAAATAATTATTTGAATTCCTTAATTATCGCAAATCATGATTTAAATTCGGAAATTTGATTTGATAGAGGGAGAAATTGTTGGGTTGATAAAGTGACACGTGTCGACATATAAGAGAGTCTTTTTTTTAAGAGTTGCTGGGGTTTGAGATTGAGGACTCACAATTAGTAGATACAGTAGTAGATAAATTACATGATTTAAATTTGTAATAAATAATTATTTGAATTCCTTAATTATCGCAAATCATGATTTAAATTCGGAAATTTGATTTGATAGAGGGTGAAATTGTTGGGTTGATAAAGTGACACGTGTCGACATATAAGAGAGTCTTTTTTTTAAGAGCTGCTGGGGTTTGAGATTGAGGACTCACAATTAGTAGATACAGTAGTAGATAAATTACATGATTTAAATTTGTAATAAATAATTATTTGCATTCCTTAATTATCGCAAATCATGATTAAATTCGGAAATTTGATTTGATAGAGGGTGAAATTGTTGGGTTGATAAAGTGACACGTGTCGACATATAAGAGAGTCTTGTTTTTAAGAGTTGCTGGGGTTTGAGATTGAGGACTCACAATTAGTAGATACAGTAGTAGATAAATTACATGATTTAAATTTGTAATAAATAATTATTTGAATTCCTTAATTATCGCAAATCATGATTTAAATTCGGAAATTTGATTTGATAGAGGGAGAAATTGTTGGGTTGATAAAGTGACACGTGTCGACATATAAGAGAGTCTTTTTTTTAAGAGTTGCTGGGGTTTGAGATTGAGGACTCACAATTAGTAGATACAGTAGTAGATAAATTACATGATTTAAATTTGTAATAAATAATTATTTGAATTCCTTAATTATCGCAAATCATGATTTAAATTCGGAAATTTGATTTGATAGAGGGTGAAATTGTTGGGTTGATAAAGTGACACGTGTCGACATATAAGAGAGTCTTTTTTTTAAGAGCTGCTGGGGTTTGAGATTGAGGACTCACAATTAGTAGATACAGTAGTAGATAAATTACATGATTTAAATTTGTAATAAATAATTATTTGCATTCCTTAATTATCGCAAATCATGATTAAATTCGGAAATTTGATTTGATAGAGGGTGAAATTGTTGGGTTGATAAAGTGACACGTGTCGACATATATGAGAGTCTTGTTTTTAAGAGTTGCTGGGGTTTGAGATTGAGGACTCACAATTAGTAGATACAGTAGTAGATAAATTACATGATTTAAATTTGTAATAAATAATTATTTGAATTCCTTAATTATCGCAAATCATGATTTAAATTCGGAAATTTGATTTGATAGAGGGAGAAATTGTTGGGTTGATAAAGTGACACGTGTCGACATATAAGAGAGTCTTTTTTTTAAGAGTTGCTGAGGTTTGAGATTGAGGACTCACAATTAGTAGATACAGTAGTAGATAAATTACATGATTTAAATTTGTAATAAATAATTATTTGAATTCCTTAATTATCGCAAATCATGATTTAAATTCAGAAATTTGATTTGATAGAGGGAGAAATTGTTGGGTTGATAAAGTGACACGTGTCGACATATAAGAGAGTCTTTTTTTTAAGAGTTGCTGGGGTTTGAGATTGAGGACTCACAATTAGTAGATACAGTAGTAGATTATCAGAGGCCTACAAAATACCAAGAGTGCTGCCCTCCCACCACAAAAATAGGAAATGAAAGGCAGCACCAGACAAAAAGAAGATATACAAAACCCCACCCAAAACAGACGAAGGCCAAAGCACAAAAACCCAAGGTCACAAACCGCAAAACACAGGCCCTACGATCTTCTCCTAACCAAGAGAAACGCCTCATCCTGGAAATGACGCCGCATCAGTAAGACAACAAAAACGCAAAGCCCGGCCTCCTAATCACAACCCCAACCAGACAGAGACCACCCACCAATACAACAAGATCCCAAAACACGACACCTGCACAAAAAGAATCGAAGCCTACATCCTCCTACGCTCCATAATTTGAGCCGCAATATGCTTAACTGCCACGCTGTCAGGGCACTCGAAAACAACACCCACCTGTTTGCCAACCTCAATGGCACGTCTAGCTCTCGTCATCACATTCGGAGGCACTGGAGTCTCAGGCGCGACAGACGCGTAAACGAGACCATCGACTCTACGATCTCCCGCCCCGGCCTCCAAAAAAGAGCAAACAGGAGAGGAAGGCTCCGGACACCTCGCCTCCTTCTTGGGCCGGCCACGAGGCCTCTTGACCCCCAGACCACGAGCCCTACCTGCAGAAACTGATTCCCCCTTGGAGCTTCCTGAACCACCTTGTTTCTTTGGCTGACCACGTCTTCTAGGAGACTGCAAAATCAACCCTTCCTGAGAACCAAGCAACTCCTCACCACGACACTCTTCACTCTTGTCTGAGAGCAAGGAGATATGGCTGGAAGGGCCATCAGAAACACCGGGAAACACCACCGCGGAAGCCTCGACCTGCAAACAACCAATTTCAGGAAAGAGGAACACATCAGGAGTTCTCTCGACAGCCCCGTCACCCTTGAATGCACCCAGAACCAAAGCCACCTCCTTCATGGCCGCCGCAATAAGCTCTCCCCAAAGAGCCTCAAGGAAGATTTTGTCAACATGTTGATTTATCCATTAAATGTGCAAACATCTCCATAAAATAAAATCACCAAGGAAAGTATCGTCTGCTACTCAGATAGAAGTATCGTCTAAAGGAAAAGGAAAAGCAAGATACTACAGCGTCAAAGTCATATCTCAAGTATGGTCTACAGCTCTATCGTCTGCTCAACAAATATCTTTATCGTCTGCTCAACAAAATAGAAGGCTGAAATATCTCATTAGCTCTATCGTCTGCTTTAAGAAATAAAAGGCGGAATTATCTCTATCGTCTACTCGGTAGCACTGTCTACTCTAGAGAAGTATCTTCTGAAGACAAGGAAAGTACTGTCTAGAGAAGTATCGTCTGAAGACGAGGAAAGTACCGTCTATAGCTCTATCGATTGTTAATTGTCCTCAGCGCTTGCTACCTACTCTTTATCCGGATATTGTCAATTCTGTTTTACAGAACAATATTAGCCTAATGTGTCAAGATAGATAAGTGAAATAAGATCTTCATTGTGTTAAGACTATTGCTACATAAGTATTTGTTGGATGTTTTTCTATTTCTGCTATCAAAACTTAATTACATTGCTTGATTTTGGTATGACATAAACTTTAGATGAACAATTTTAATATTAATCATTATGTCTACTTTGATTTTATTAATTGAGGACTTCAATATATCATGTGATCTTACGGGTGTTTAAAAATGTTGACATATGTTATATATTTATTCGCTTTATAACATCAATTTAAAAAAAATTACAAATTAAATATTAAAAACACCCGTGCATTGCACGGGTTACTTACTAGTTCCCATAATCGTTCATTCTCATGCCTTGTGCAATTGTATGTTGAAACTTGAAACTGGTCAAACCGCCATTACAGATTTTATAAAAAGATACTGAAAATTAGTAACTCATAATTTTATAAAAAATATTAGGTTTAAATACATTTAAGTCCCCGCAAAATACGTTGTTTTTATTTTTCGTCCTTATGAAATTTTTTCTTATTTTTAGTCATCCAAAAATTACATGTGTTGTTTTTAGTTTCTGTTAGGTGTTTTTCTATCCATTCAAATATGTGCAGCATATTACTTTCATTACGTCTTGTTTTCTTGCTGTAAACATTATTGACTATGGGCTACACTTTATTAAATATATGAGAGACGTTGTTTTGGGAAAACTTGAGATGTTTTGAAAGGTTTTTATTTAAAGTGTTTTTCCGAGTTTTTCAATTGGACTCTCGACTTAAAAATCGGGCTGTTAAAGTAAGAGTTGTAACACAATTAAAAAATATGAAGTCAATCCTCTCCTCGTTTTTTATATATTTTTTATTTTTTATTTTTCTTAATTTTTTATTTTTTAACTAACTAACTATTATTTTTAATTAAATGAAACACAACAAGAAAATTGAAATTAAAATTAAAATGAGCCGGATAAAATTAGGTGCTGACAAGGTGCACATTCAAGGTTGAAGTTGATGCTTAGAGACAATAGTGGTGACTTGTCTGCTTCATGGGAAGCAATGAACAGATTGATAGTTTTGCAACAAACAAAGATAAGGTCATCTTTCTAGCAGAGCTTACTCATTGTGGAGCACGGGTTCAAAGGTACATGCTAAAATTATTTGAGAGGATTTGTAGCAACAAAGGCCCTGGAACTTATGAGCAAGGAAAAAATAGAGAATCAAGGACTATGGAGTTTTATCCTCAAAGCAATGTGGATGTAAGTTGAGAATTGCTCATGGGGTACCTTGTTCTTTTAAACTTGGAAGGTATACTTCTATTCCACTACTTGTCATTGATAATTACCGGAATAGACTTTCATGGGACGCACCACCATATTAAGATCATTCAATGGAACTAAATGTAACTTATGAGATCAACAGATTGATCACGTATTTCAATGATTTGGATGTACCGGTAAAATGGGGGGTCAAGGGGAAGGTTCAGGAGATTTCATGGCCTGATACTACTTCAATGTGTCCTCCTCCAGATTAGCTACGAATAATGGGCAGGCCAAAAGATGAACCAATAGGATCCTTGCAACGTGAACCTTCCTATTTTGAAGTTGTTGATAACTACATGGACTCAATTCATGATAGAAAAACTTTACTTTCCCACCTATTGTTTCATCCTCTACCACGACGTGCATGAAAAATCCCTCAAATTTGGGGTATCCCATACATGCAACAATTTTCAGAACATTTTCGATGCTACATTGACCAGGTAATAAATGTTTTTGTAGATGGTAATTGTGGCTTCAGAGTTGTTGCTACATTGCTAGGAAAACATGCGGACCAATAGGGTTATGTTAGAGAAACTTCTATAGAATACCAATTTGTATCTAGCACTCTATGTGACAACTGACAAGTTCAAAACCATACATGATGCTCTTATAATCACACTACTTGACAGTCGTCACTCAGGATAAGTACTCGAGTGCCGCAGGAGGCGTAACTTGCATTTATCTCCTTCAACGTGAGTTGTGTGCCTGTAACAACTTGAAGAGAATGAGGGATCATCTGCCTTAACCGAAACTTTCTGAGCACCCTTTCTGACAGATGAGGTCGTATGATATGCGCGCAACAAATGTACCCCGAGTACAGTGTAAGGGGCTTTAATGGTCGGGGAAGCCTATGTGAAACATATGGCTGCCAAAAGATAGCTTGCACATCCATGTCGTCCAGCTTAACCTGTCTATAATACACTGAAAGAACACTTAAGGTATGTCCTTTGTGTAATCATCCCTGGCCATATGTTTGTAAATTCATATACGAAATCTCCATGGGGAAATGCTTGTAAATTCATTCCTGTAATGTAAACATGCAAATGTATATGACAAGAGACGCATGCAAAAATAATTCTGGTTCATGCTAAGAATCAAACCTGGAGGACCACAAAGTTGCATAGATGCTCTCAAGCTGGTGTCCCTGAGCTAGTCATAAAAATGTGCAAGAACTACTCCTCCTCCCATGCATATGTCCCTACATCAGCCAACTCCTTGAGTAGTATGAGATACACAATGTCCATGGGCGTCAGTTCTTATTTCTAACCTTTACCAAGTCTTCCAAAGTCCAATTTATACAACAAACTAAAACCCTAAAACTTGGGCACTACTTACACTAAGCCTAAAATCGCACAAGTAATGGTGTAGAACCGCTAACTACACAATTAAAACAAGATGAAAATTGAAATCCTAGATACAACTGTACCAAATGGGACACCAGATCGTGCTTCTTCTTCAAAACGTGCGCTGTTTCTAGAATCCATATCTAGGAAACCGTTTTGCATTGCCGAAGCGGTTTATGCTAAAAAGGTATGGCCTTTGGCGTTCAAACTTAGGATCTTTATGAAAAACCTAAGTCTCCTCTTCGTGACATTTATTGACGTTGGCCTTGCTTTAGGTACCGACAATAATCATTTTGATGCGAACAATTGATAACTCTCTAATTCTGTTTTCCAAAATGCTGAATAGACTTCGTCGCCTATTTCCACTTCATTTTGCCGATTTGACATTTGTTTCCTGGCTTGAATTCCTTGTACCAACGTGAACTTCTCCGGTGATAACACTTTAGTGCATTTTGTCATTCTTGTGAGTTACAGTAATTAGCCTACTGAATGGAAGATCTTCTTTCAAATGTGTTATAGAGACTGTTATTTGTTGTGACAATTAAAGTGCACTTCACATTGCTAAAAGAAATAAATCATGAGACAGCATTTAGCAATAACTGAAAGATTTCCAATCCTTCATGAACCATACATCAAAAACGCACAATTGCATAACTGATTTATTCATTTGTTGTGAAGAACGAACATCAGGATAACAATACCACTTGAGCTTTTATTTTTCTGTAAACAAGACAAAGACCGAGACAACAATATTAATAGGAATTAGTTCGAGATCATCTCAACCTGGCCACCACGCTTGTTCTTGTTGGCCCCTGTAGCTTCAAGATCTTCATACAATGAACTTCCATACTTTGAACTTGAATTTTCAAGCTTATCACCCTGTCCCCAGATTGCATAAGCTTCTTCCCCATGAGCAGCCTCATCACCAATCTCCATATCCTCTTCAGACATTCTTAATGGAAAGAAAAGTCGAACAAAGAGGCATATCAAACTTGTGCTAATAACATTGACTATGGTAACAAACAAGATCCCAAAGACTTGGACTCCTAGTTGCCTTAACCCAGTTCTTGCCATGTTCATTTGGATGCCATAAAATAGACCAACGTATTGAGCATAACCCCCATAGAACAAGTAGTTCAGTTTTGGCACAGCAAAGAGCCCTGTGAGGATTCCTCCAAGGCTTCCTGCAATTGCATGAGTGTGCAACACTGCCATTGTATCATCCACCTTCTGCAGAAGCTTTGATCTCTTGTGGATTACCATCATAGTAAACCAAGGAATTGAACCAGAGAAAACCCCCATTATCAGTGCAGCCCATCCTTGCACAACCCCTAAACAAGATAAGAAACAACAATTAACCAAAACATAAAACATACTTATCAATTTATAATCAGTAATCAGGCAGTTGAGTAGCATGTGTGGTGGACCAAAAAAGCTCATTGGATTTTAACAAAAACAAAAGTACTAGATTTTTGGAATTTGAGACGTTGTTGCAATATGAATTAAAATTTTAGAAACCTGCAGCTGGGGTGATGCAAACCAAACCAGTGATCATGCCTTGAACAGCTCCAATTACAGAAGGCTTTCTGAAAAAGATGACATCAAGGATAACCCAAGTAAGCAAGCTGGTAGCAGTGCAAGCATGTGTATTCAAGACAGCCAATGAAGCATCCATGCTCACAGTGTAAGGATCTCCTCCATTGAACCCTGTCCAGCCCATCCAAAGCAGCCCTGCTCCTGTTAGCATAAGAAGGATGTTGTTTGGTGGGAACCTTTCCCTGTCCTTGTTTAGGCGTGGCCCAACCTGCCAAATTAATCTTGTGTCAGCTCTCACTTTAGATAAAAAAATAAAACATCTAATGAAATTGTGACAGGTAAATTAGAAAATGCATTAATATGACATTTATAAGGCATGAGTAATTTTTAATTAATGCGTCACAATTTAACTAATAAGACTGAAACTGAGATACTATTTGTTTAAAGAGGATTTTGATTTCGAATCTTGTATTCCTATGAGAATGACCTACTTTATTACATTCTATCATCTTTTTCTTTTGCCTTAAAGACATTTTTAGTTCCTCCAAAATGTAAAATACACCGTCTTTGCCTTTCGTCTTTGGGAAATTTGTTTTTGTTTTTAGTCCTCTGAAAATCACATTTTTTGTTTTTCATCCTTGCCATTTCTTTTTCCATTTAATCCAGATCTGAAAACACTCACACACGTTTAGATCTGCAAGAGGTGAAATCGGGTTCAACCATCTCAGATATTTTCCAGTTTGTGAAAACCTAGATCTGAGTGGACGGAAAAACAATTTGCAGACACGAAAAACAACATATATGATTTTTGGAAGATAGAAAACAAAAAAAATTTAGAGAAGAAAAACAAAAACTATGTATTTTATACGTACTGTACAAATGTATTTAAGTTTTTTTTTTGTTAGTTTCTGAAGTAATAAAATTTCAAAATATTCCTATGACCACAAGTATATCTTTGACATGAGGCAATGCTTTTTGAGTTATAATTATCGCTCCACATCTGGGCGAAACTAGCTCTCAGAGCCGCAGGAATGAAGAAACATATGCTGAAGCCACTATATTAAAATCTTGTAACTTACCCAATATGCAGCTGTGAATCCAGCAACCCCTGAAGCCAAATGGATGACATACCCGCCTGAGTAATCGATCAACCCCATTTTGGCAAGAAAGCCAGAAGGACACCATATGCTGAATGCTATGAAAGTGTAGGAGAAGGTGAGCCACAAAGGCACAAACAACATCCATGCATAAAAGTTCATCCGCCCCAACAAAGCCCCTGCTAGCAAAATCTCAGTGATTGCAGCAAACACACCCTGGAAATACACCATTGTGGCATTTGGGAACAACCCTAAAAAAGCTGGCTTGAAAAGATACTTCTCATCAAGTGCAGCAGCAGGTTTTCCCAAGAAAGGGAAAAGCTTATCCCCAAAGGACATTCTGTAACCCCAGAAAACCCAGCAGAAGAGCACGCAGGCGAAAGCGTATAGCGCCATGAATGCTGAGTTCACTGCCCATTTCTTCTTCACTGCTCCGCCGTACATGATCATGAGCCCCGGAACACTCATCAGGCCAACTAGTGTTGCACTTGTGAGCTGCCATGCATTGTCTGCTTTGTTCATCCATTCAGGGCTTGCGTCAGAAAAGTTGAGGTTGGAGGGAAGTTGAACAAGGTTAGACATGTTTAATATTATATATATTAATTCCCTCTGTTTTAGAACGAAGTGTCTTTTAGAGATCAATCAAATGCAGTGTGGTCGATGAATTAAGCTTCTGGTGAGATCGACTTATATAAATTTGGAAGAGATTGTTTTGGTTCTAACGACTAGCTGTAGTGTTGTTATTCTTTGTCCTAGGCCATGTCGCTTATATAATATTATTGATTAAAACATTGGCGGGTATTACAAGCTCTTTTGTTAACGGGATCACCAAAGTTGGTTTATTTCTTCGTAACTAACTGTTTAGTTACAAATCACAATATGCTCCCAATCAGGCTGTCGACATGTTGTCTCAGTTGATAAGGAAAGATCACTTTCCTTCAAAAGGTTTACTATTCGATTCACACTGGTGATGTGTTAGTGGGCGATCTGTAACTATTTCTGTATTTGTTTACAAATAGATTTTAGATTAGGTAGTCATGTGGGTCGGTTGAGAAACCAACGTAACGATTCACTAATCAAGCGATTAATCGAGAAATTGACTTTGTTACTCAATGTAAGTTCTTAAGACACTCCAAAAAACTCTTAGTGATCGCTATTGAGAAGTTGTGAACGAGGCAAGTCTACGAAACTAAGGGAACGACTAAAATGGATAAAGATTTAAAAGCAGTAAAGTAAAGGGATGAAATAAACGACAGAAATGTAAATGGATGAAAGACTGTAAATAAAGTAAAGTTTTGATTGATAAAGGCACGAAAGTAAACGGTAAAAGGAAATGCGGGAAATTTGTAGATTTTAATTGATTGTTGAGTTGTGTTATGTACAAATGACTCTTCCTCTATTTATAGAGGCGAAATTCGGCTAACTTATAATAGTTGATAATCACCTACCACTATCCCTCGTTCCCAGTCCTTACAAGCACTCATAGATCGTAGACTCTTAGTGTTTTATCTCTCCTAGTCAGCCTGTAAGGTTATTTTGAGTCGATCTTCCTTCTATCGGCTGGTTCAGTGGTGAAAACAAGCTTCCCTACTTTTCACAGGATTGAATGATTAGTCTTTTTCCACACACGATGTATTCTAGAAGCTTGTGAGATATTTCGAGCTTGGTACCCAAGCTTCTGTATTTTCCCTCAAATCTTGTCCACGTACATAATTGCCCGCATCTAGTCATTTCCTCGTGCTATTTCAACGGCTAATTCGAAGCTCTCAATTGTTGCCTTCAATGACTAGTTTATATTGGCGGCTAGCATGACCTTTCGACTACCTGAGTAGTCATTACATATTTTAAGGTGTCAACACTCTATAAGCAGTGTATGACCCCAAAGTCATACTTTGATCACATGGTGGTAATTGAAGCAAAACTCACCAAAGCTTTTATCAATAAAAAATATGCTCTCGAGGCTATTAGAAAATACCAAATTGCTAAAGTTTTAATTAAACTAAATTTGCCAATGTTGGATACAGTGGCGGAGGCAGCACTTTAATTTCAGGGGGACCAAGATGAAAAGAGAGTAAGTCTCACACTGCCAGCCAAGTTTCACACTACTTTATAAGGATACTTGTATAGAAAATTACAAAATTTTGGGTGGTGCAAGGGCCATGCTGGTCACCGCTGGCTGCGCCACTGGTTGGATATATTGCAAAAAATGACAAAACCAAATGGAACACAAGAATCTTATTTTAATTTGATTACTTTATTATCTAGAAAAAAAAATTGAATCGTGAATATTCTTATGTTTCGTTTGGTGATGTAAGCAAAACTCATTCTTCTCGTCATTGGAATCTATTCCAGCACCATCATATTGTTGTTTTATTAATAATGAATTGGTGTTAGATTTGGCACCCCCTTCACCCAATTTAAAACCCAACTTTATTGTAGTAAAAATTATAATTACCCCTATTTTTGCTTCACTCCAGGTTTTAAAATCTCAAAATCATTATTGATGGCCAGTGGCGGAAGCAGAAAATAATATTTGGAAGGGCCAAAAGTAAGGTTTTTATGTATATGTTTTTTTTTTTAAAAATAGAATCAAATTAATTCATTAAGTCAAAAGCTCAGCTATTTAGTGAAAAAGAATACATCCGGGGTTCTCCCCACCATGAATAGGTCTGATACATAGAACTCTCAGCTGCCAAACTGTGAGCAACAATATTTAAGCTTCTATTCTCGTACAACAAAGAAAAGAAAGAAAAGCCCTACACTAGCTTTAAACAATCATCTAGAATAATCCGCAGAGATGAAAACTTGGCCAATTCCTAGAAAGCATACACCAATTGTTGGCAATCAATTGAGAGAAAGACTTAAAATTTAAGTGCAACGTTAACATAAAATTGACTATAATATCAAAGTAAATATTGAAAGTTACCTTCAATCAAAGTGAGGCTCTGCACTCTTTCAGTGACTTGGAATCATCAATAAGTGAATCGGAACTAAAACTTGTAATGCCGTCGGCTATAAAATCAACTTCCATCTTGTTTCTCAACCTAGTCTTGAATATTTTGATTGCTAAAAAAGATCTTTCAGTTGTAGCAGTAGAAATTGGAAGAGTCATGATAAGACGAAGTAAACTATCAATCAAGTAATAAACTTATGACTTTTTCGTTGCTGCCAAACATGAAGACAATTCTTGAATGGTTGACAAGTTCTTCAAATTTGGTTCTTGATGAGCATCAATCATGAAATGCTGAAGTTGAAATCTCAGGTTAATCTTCTCCTGCTCATTAAAATCCATAGGATAAATTTTTTCCACAAGAGTGAAAATGTTATCAATATCAAAAGCTATGTAAGCATCCTTAGGAACCAAAGATAAGCTTAGAGTTAACAACTCCATTGCTTGCTCATTATACCTGCTATTCAACTCTTGCAATTGCTAATCAATTGTAACAAAAAATATTTCCACTCTAAAATAATGTTCTACTGTAACGTGATCTTCTTTGTGTCGAGAGCTTTCTTTTCTTCATGCATAAAAAGAATTGAATTCAGGAACCTCAATATCATGTTTTCACAAAAGGAAACCACATTTTGCAATAAATCATCCCAACCATCTTCTCTCATTTTCTGAATTAGTGTTTTAGATGAACGGACTACATGCATAACATTAACTATATCCAAAGTCTGTTGTTGCAAAGCTTGACAAAAAACATCGGTTATCCTCATTATCTTTTTCATCAAATGCAATATCAATATAAACTCAAATGAGGTCAAGCTTTTGCAAGCACTATCAGCATCCCCATGTTGAGAATAAGTTGATCCATTAACAACAATATTTTCTAGAACATAACAAGTTGCACCATACATATCTATTGTTCATAGAGAAGAAGTGTTATCAATAGATAATTCAGGTCCCTTTTACATGAGCCTCCCTTGGCTATTTATAGGGAGGAAGGCCATAAATTACATTTAATTCAGACTAAGCCTATGGGCCTCAAAGATCAGACCCAATATCCTATGTATTACAAATGTACCCCTGGGTCGCCACCCTAGGCCGCCTTTTACTAATGTTGGTCGCCCTCTTACTGTCGTGGGGCGCTCGCCCGGTCCACAAGCCCACAAGACATCGAGCTTGAAGTATGAAAGCGAAGTGTGTCTTCATAAGTCTTCATGGCCCGCCACCGGGGGGAGGCGCTCTCCCGGTCCACAAGCCCACAAGACACCGAGCTTGAAGTATGAAAGCGAAATGTGTCTTCAAAGAGTACTCGCCATGTAATTCCAACCGACGCTTCCTTTGGGCGGTCATCCCTATAGGACGTGCCTCGTTAAAACCTTCCATGGAAAAACCCTGTGGGATAAAAACCTAGTGAAGGAAAAAGAGTACGACATTCTATAGAGAAATGAGTCGCCTAAGGCCTGGGCGCGGAGGATAAGTATGTCGCCACTCCTAGCATGAAAATGTGAGTGAATGTGACTCTGGGTGGGCTCGACACACCTAATGTGGAATGAAGTGATCTTCACGTCAACTGAAGCCGCCAGGAAGAAGTCGCTCGCCCTACAGGAGTTGCTGCCAGCCCACAAGTCCAACTGAGCCCCGGAAGTATTAAACAGCTCGCCCTATTACGACTTGATCACCAATCTAGAAAGTGTAAGTGTGATGGAGAATTACTCGCCAGGTTGGGGTGGAGGTACCCGCCCAACTTTGCCTCATGCTTTCCTCCTCCTGTTACCTGTTTTATATATTTCTCAACTGCAAGCACAATCATTAGTTCTCAATGTCGCCACTAGACCATAGTTTTGAAAGAAATAATTTGCAGGGTCGCCACTGGGGCATTATTCTGAAAGAAATAACTTTTGGGTCGCCACTGGACCATTTTTTTGAAAGAAATAATTTTTGAGGTCGCCTCGGGATCATTGTTTTGAAGAAATAAATTTTAAAGGCGCCTCTGAGCCACTGTATTGAAAGAAGTAAAGTTTGAGGGCGCTTCTAGGCCATGGTAAAAGTAAGTTTCTAGGCCGCCATTGGACCATTGTTGCACGCATGGTTTCCACTCGCGTAACGAGCCGTACTCGCATGGCTCTTTTAACGAGGCTTGGGGTGCTCGGTCTTACGCAGCTAGGGCGACCTGAGGCTAGATATTTTATGAGTCACGTAATGACCCGCACGCCCTAATTTGTGCTATTTGTCTGTTATGAGGCTTTGGCCCGCTCGGGGCGGGGCTTTCGCTCGACCTTATTCCGGTGAGACTTTGGCTTGATTTAATTCGATCAAGGATTTGGCTCGCATAGCGAGGCTTCTTCTCAGTGAGACTTTTTGCTTGGATCCCAGTGGCCACTGGGGTTGCCCAAGGCTTGGCTCAATAGACGTGCTCGATTTAATTTGATCAAGGCTGGGCTTTCTTCGCCGTATCGCACAAGGTCACGCATGCCGTTCCAAGTGAACCACCGTTCGCGCACCTCGCCCTCTTGCCTGGAGAGCTGGGCGGTGCGCTAGGCTAGGGGGTATTTTTCCCCCTTGGCTTCTTGGAAACGGTGAAAGGTAATTTCTTTGGTCGCCACTGGACCACTTTTCTTTAGTATTGGAATGTGGAATTTAGACCGCCGCTGGGCCTTGGAATTTAGACCACTACTGGGCCTTGGGATTTAGACCACCACTGGGCCTCGGAATTTGGACATAGCTTTATTCGGGCGATCCCACATTAGTGCCAATTTGCATTTTATTGACATGTGGGGCAGCCAAATTTTGTCGCAAGGGTCGCCTCATCAAAACTCCCCCATAGGGAGAATCTCAAAAACTTCTGCATAGGGAGAATCCTCCGCGCCCTTGCTTTGTACTACCTTACCTGTAATAATGCTTTTAGATTCGAGGCGTTCCAGACCTTGGGACCCTTCTACCTGATAATGTCTCTAGGCGCCTTGGCCCAGAAATTGCGTGTAAGAACCCTTCTGCTAGAAATTTCGTGAAAGAACACTTCTGCCTAATAATTCCTCTAAGCGTCTTGGCCCAGAGATTGTGTGTATTTCTTATCTCCACCTTGCCTGAAAGAAACATAAAACAGGACCGCCCAAAAAAAAAGTTACATAAAGATTCCATGGCAGCCTCCATTAGATCACCCTTCCACCCATACTCAAACGCCCTCATCTCCTAAACCAACACCTCCTTTCAACCAAAACTCCAACGCCATCATCCCCCTAAACCAAAACCTCGCCCTAAACCAAATAGCCACCAACTGCTACCATGGAATTTTTTACAAACAAAGGGCGATCACTTGCAAGAGGGTCGCCAAATGGCGGTTTTCTAGGAAGACATTATTAAATCAGAAGATCATTTGATGTGTTCTCTCAGTTCCGGATAAGCATTCTGCAGAAGCTCTTTTACATTGTTGCTTGGGGTTTCGAGATGCCCTTTGCTCTGAATAAAATTATTGTTTTTCCTATGCTTAACTTGCCTCAAATTGTTAGTTAAAAACAAAATATACATATCCATTGACATATTCATAATAATGCAATGAATATACTCAAAACGCTATGAACATACTACTGCATAGTAACCACTATCAGCACTTTATGCAATTAGGCTTAAGAATCAATTTTGTAATATCCTGAAGTTTACAAAGTATTTTAAATAAGTTACAATCTCGACTAATCATGCTACTACCCATGCATATAAGGAATATTATCTATACTCCAAATTAATTAAACTAAGCAGAATAAGACTATTTCAGGCTCAGAAAGATAGCAAACAGCAATACTATTCATATTGAATTGTGAATCTGATATCCAAGTGTTGTTTCTAAATTCATATTAACATTCAAATTGTTCTTAAAATTCGCTAACTTATCCATATCATCCATTCTCTTCAAAAACTGACTTATTTGATTTTCCAGAATCACTTTTCCAACTAGCTTAATCTCATTAAAACCTCAAAAACACGCTCCTTATTTTTACTTTCAACTAAACATAATTCATGGCGTTTAATGACTTACTTATCTAACTCATTCACTTGCTAGATAAAAATCAAAGGGACCAAGACATCAGATAAAAACAACCAAACTTGAACAGGGCAGATCAGAAACTTTAAGTAACTAGGGCAGGTCAATGACGTTGAAATTGGAATCATTTCATGAAGAGGCATTAATCGAATGTGCAGTATAGAAAAATAATCAGCCAAAAACGAAGCAAAGTAATGGGACATAAGCATGCAAGTGGAGAATGCAGAAATTTTCTGCCAGTATAACCGCATAATATCTCTTCTGATTATTTTTTATTATGAATCTTAGATCAAAGCAATCTAATCCTGCATGAGCTGCATCATTTAGACTAGATGCACAATAATATTAGATATGTATAAAAACATTAACAAGATTTCAACCACTAACCTAGATGTATAACTTGCATGCACACACACTAGATTTATCTCAAACAATTGATGTCACTACTTTAAATTTATCTTACGAAACAGCTTATTTGATTTAAAACCATTCATGAGAGCACTGACCGAGTAGTTTAAGCTTTAAGATATTTAATTCTTGACATAGCTGAAGTTTCTCAATAACTTAATGGAAAGGTTCACATTTGAGTTAAAAGTAGTGAATACTGCAGTTTCAATGAACATCACTTTCCTCTAACAAACTGTTTTGCAATTTTATGGTTATTTAACATGGCCATGATCATCTACATAGTTTTACGCAATCTCTCATTCTGCAAATAAGTGGGTGGATGGTAAATGCCAAAATTGTCTATAAGACACATATAATGCAATTATTATGATACAATTGACAAAGGAGAAGGATATATGGAGAACAAATGAACATATCGGACTACTTATGATTTAACCTTGCACTTTCATGTCCAATAAGAGCTCAAATTAATCCAACAAAAGGGGGAACGGAAGAAGAGGATGAAAATATGCAAGGTAGACTTTGCAAACACATTTGGTATTTAGGATTCAAGCTCAATTACCCGCAAAAGAGAATAAACCAATACAATTAAAAAAGGGAATGCCAAAATTACTACATCACTGAGGTATTACACTAATCATGACCCACATTAAACTTCAGTTAATTAATCAGCAATAATTGAGCATGAAAAAGAAGGCCAAGATCATTCACACATTTTATCAATCAGTTTCTAGTTATTAAAAGCTCAAAAATTATAACAGGGGAAATTCCTTCAATCAATTCATAAAATAGTGTCAAAGATGACAAAAGGAAGTATATGAAGTATTCTAAAATAGGAAGAAGCGAGAAACAAATATCGATTTTCTAATTATCTTTTAACACACCTAATTACATAACTCGTTCATATACCACTAAGATCTTTCTGGGCTAATGCTGAGATACAAGTTGGAATTTAAGCATAGGTGAATCATGATAAAAACACGTTTGAGGCTTATAAACTTTATATAGCAAAGAGCCACTATCAACAATATAATTTTGTACACATTCTTAAACCATTCATGCACTCCAATTAATCAAAATTGTAAGCCACGCTCTCATATGCAAATCACAAAGATTAGTTAAGTCCAAAAGAACCACTAATTATAAAGAAACTGAAAGAGAAAGATAGGTCTCTAGGTAGCATATCATTATTATTTTAAAGAAGAAACTCGCCTTATAATTAACTCCAATTTGCATGCTTCAGTTCACAACTTAACGTATGCTTTCATAAGTATTTGACCCCATAGGTGTGGCTATGGCCTTGCAATCATCCAAATCATATTTCTTTAAGAGCTCGCAAAATTTGGATTGATTAATGAATATTCCATCTTGAGATTGGTTAATCTGCAATCCTAGAAAGAAGTTTAGTTGTCCCATCATAGACATCTCAAATTCTTCTTGCATCATGTTAGAAAAATCCTTGCACAGTGATTTGTTAGTGGAACCAAAAATAATATCATCTACATAGATTTGGACTAATAACGTATTACCTTTGATTTTCTTGATGAACAAGGTTGTATTAGCCTTACCCTTTTGAAATCCTTTTTTGCAAAAGAAAAGTGCTTAACGTGTCATACCATGCTCTAGGGGCTTGCTTAAGACCATAAAGTGCTTTCATCAATTTGAAGACATGTGAAGGGTACTTAGGATCGTCAAACCCCGGTGGTTGCTTCACATATACTTCTTCTTGAATATATCCGTTCAGGAAAGCGCTTTTAACATCCATTTGATACAATGGGAAGTTTAGGGAGTAAGCATAAGCCAATAGAAGTCTTATGGCTTCCAACCTTGCAACTGGTCCATAGGTTTCCATCAAAATCAATGCCTTCTTCTTGATTGTATCCTTGTGCAACCAGCCTTTCCTTGTTTCTGACAATTATACAATTTTCATCCAACTTATTTCTGAATACCCATTTTGTTCCAATGATATGCTTGTCAGTGGGCTTAGGAACCAATTCCCATACTTGATTCCTTTCAAATTGGTTCAATTATTCTTGCATTGCTACTATCCAATACTCATCTTCTAGAGCATCATTGACCTTAGAAGGTTCTATTTGTGAAACAAAAGCCATGTTTAAGACTGAATCATTCAAGCGTAGTCTTGTTGAAACTCGTTTTGATATGTCACCTATGATGTTGTCAATGGGATGATCCCTGTGGGTTCTCCATTCTTTTCGCAACTCATAAGTAGTATCTTTAAAATGCTCTTCTTGTTATGAACTTTGCTCCATTTGCTTTTGAGAATCTTCCTTCATAATATTATCTTCCTCATCATTATCAGGAAGAATAACTGTATCTTCTTTTGAAGAGTTAGACTCATTAAAAGATACATGTATGGACTCTTCAATAGTTAGAGTTTTCTTATTGAAGACTCTATACGTTTTGCTTGTCAAAGAATAGCCAAGGAATATAACTTCATCAGATTTTTCATCAAACTTACCAAGGTTTTCCTTATCATTGTTCAAGACAAAGCACTTTGATCCAAAAGCATGAAAATGAGCAATGTTTAGTTTCCTGCCTTTGTATAGTTCATAGGGAGTTTTCTTCAGAAAAGGTCTAATGAGTACTATGTTGGATACATAGAAAGCAGTACTTACAGCATCAGCCTAAAAGTATTTTGGAAGGTTGGATTCACTCAACATGGTCCTTGCTAGTTCTTCAAGTGACCTGTTATTCCTTTCCATAACACTGTTTTGTTGTGGTGTTCTTGGTGCAGAGAAGTTATGTGATATTCCATTTTCATCACATAATTCCTGAAATTGGTGGTTTTGAAACTCTCCACCATGATCACTTCTAATAGAAGAAATCTTCAAAGCCTTTTCATTTTGAACAAGCCTTGCATGTCTTTTAAATGCATTGAAGGCTTCGTTCTTATGAGGCAAGAATAAAGTCCAAGTGTATCTAGAATAATCATCAACAATAACAAGAGCATAATAATTACCTCCAAAACTTCTAGTCCTTGACGGTCCAAATAAATCCATGTGAAGTAGTTGGAGTGGCTTTGTAGTTGAGACTATATTCTTCGGTTTAAAAGATACTTTGGTTTGCTTCCCTTTCTGACATGCATCACAAAGCTTGTCTTTTTCAAATCTTATCTTTGGAAGTCCAACAACCAGATCATGTTTGACTCGTTTATTTAAATGATCCATGTGGATGTAAGCCAGTCTTCTATGCCAAAGCCATGAATCATTGTTGTTCTTGTCTAACAAGCATCTAGCATTTGATGGAATTTCATCCAAGGATATCATGAAGACTTTATTGACTTTGTATCCAGAGAACTTGATTTCTCTAGTTTTCACATCCTTTACCATCAACATATAGAACCTTGTCAATGACGGTTTGAGGGGGTGTGCCTATTCTTCCAATGCCAAGTATCTTCCCTTTCGCATTATTTCCATATGTGACAAAACCTTTTTCTCTAGGCATAAGAAATGAGAACTTTGTTTTGTCTCCTGTCATATGTGATGAGCAGCCACTATCAAGATACCATAAGTCCTTTGCTGCTTTAATGCACACCTGGATGACAAAGTTCAGACTTGGGAGTTAGGTACCCAATTTTCTTTGGGTCCTTTTTTGTTAGTAATTTTCTTAACCCATACATACTCTTTACTTGGTACTCCTACATTCTTATGGTAACATCTATCTGGAGTATGTCATACTTTGTTACAATAAGTACATGAATATTTATTGTAATCTGATGTTTGCCTAGGAGTAAGGATTGAACTTCTTAGGAGGTCTATGATAATAATTCTTCCTATTATTGATATTTCTAACAGAACTACTCTTAGAATTTTCAAAAGATCCTTCCACTTTGTTTGGTTTAACAAAGATGGTTTTCTTAACTTCCTTTCTGACATGCATCACAAAGCTTGTCTTTTTCAAATCTTATCTTTGGAAGTCCAACAACCAGATCATGTTTGACTCGTTTATTTAAATGATCCATGTGGATGTAAGCCAGTCTTCTATGCCAAAGCCATGAATCATTGTTGTTCTTGTCTAACAAGCATTGATGAGTGGATTTTATATGATGTTTTTAGGGTCTTTTTAGTCTTTTTATTTTATTATTTTTGAGTCTCATGTAGGTTTTTTATTGTTTTTATGTAGATTTTATATTTATTTTGCATTTTGCATGTAGATTAGATTTTTTGTGTTTTTCTATCTTTATTTTATATTTTTAGGAATTTTTCTAGTTATTTTATATTTTTAGGAAAAGCTGGTTTAGTTATCATTTTTGTCCAGGGACCAATGTGTAAAGTTTCAGGAAGTCAGGGACCAATTTGTAAAAGTTCAAGAGTGGAGGACTTGAAGTAAAGATTGAGAGAATATGAGGGCTTGAATTGAAGGGCTAATCAAGAGAGGACCAAAGTGAGAAAGAAGAATATGAAGAATCACTCTCTAATTTAGCACATGGAAAAAATGCTTAAAGGAATTGATGTTAGTGGAGGAAGGGTTTCAGAATTAAACAAGGCTGAGTAGTGGCATTTTATGGCCATCAAAACCCACTACCATGAATGAAGAAGGAAGGAAAAGCTTGAAGATGAAGAAGCAGCGTCCCAACGCTTCAGCGTTGGGATCCCAGCGCTCCAGCGCTGGGGTTCTGACTAGATGATGAGTCAGATGGTGACCCAGCGCCCAAGCGTTGGAAAGCCAGCGCTCAAGCGCTGGGCCTCGGACAGAAAGTGGATTTTTAATGCATCCTAGCGCCCAGGCGTTGGGAAAGCCAGCGCTCAAGCGTTGGAGGCTGGATTTTTACTATAAATAGGACCTTTTTCTTCACTTGTAAGACACACCTTCATAGAATACAACAAGTATTCTCTCTTTCTCCCTCAAAGATCATTGTTCCTAGGACTTGTGGGAAGCCATACTTGAGCTCCTATCCAGGGTAATTCAATGAATTTTTTAGCCATGCTTGGCTAATTCTTCTTTTAAGTTTTTGGGTTGTTTTAATTTATAATTCATGTTCTAGTCTTCTTTTACATTTCTGAATAATATTTTCTATTCATGTTTTATTTCTTTGTTCTTCATTAATCTTTATGCGCAAAAGATTTCATGCTTTCTATTTATTCATAAGGCCATTTGGTAAGTAGTAAGGGAAATAGGAAATAAAAAAGGTTATATGTTTGCATTTCTTAAGGCTATAAGGATGTACGTAATTTTGTGTTGGCTCGGATTTCTTCTTCATCTTCTTCTCTAATTAACTAATAACCAAGGCTATGGAGTTAGTAATTAGGAAAGGAAGTTCTACATTTCTTAAGGCTATTAGGGTGTAGAAACTTAGGCTATAGCACCATGAATTTGAATTTAAAGTTCAGAAATTTAGTAAGAGTTTTCTAGCATGTTTTATAGATTATGTAAATCAACCCAAGAGCTTAAATTCTCTCATCTTATTTGCTTTATTATTTTATGCTATTACTCTCTTCTTGCCATAAACCAAACATCAACAATATCATTTTATTTTCTTTGCACAAGTACTAAATTATATAAATATAAGAACACCTATCCCTTGGGTTCGATAATCTTTTATATTACGCGATAGTAAATCGTACACTTGCGATTTTCATTATCAAGTTTTTGGCGCCGTTGCCGGGGATAGGTTCTTTTAAGTTCTTGTTTTTATTTTATTTAGTACTTTTTGTTTATATAAAAAATTCAAGAAAAAAAAAGAAAAAAAAATATAAAAAAATTGTATTGAATAGGTGCTATTAACTTCTTTGGCTTGTTTGCATGGTAGGACAGTTTGAATTGGACCCTGAAATTGAAAGAACTTTGCATCGCAGATTAGCGGAGCAAAGGAGATTAGCAAGGGCCATGGCTGAAACACAAGCACAAATGGAGGAGCGCCTCCTTGCTGAATACAATGCAAGGGTGGAAGATGAAGTCCAAGCTAGACTTCAAAGGCTGAGAGAGGAGGAGGAAGAGCAGAATGCTAATCGCTCTCTTCGTGATATCACAGCTCCCCAGGTAGATTACAATTTTGAAGGGAGTATTGTGGTTCCGGAGGATGCTTTGCCAAATTTCCAGATTCCTCCACACTTTATCTCATTGGTAAGTCAAAACCAATTTGGTGGGAGTGTAAATGAAGACTGCCATACACATCTGGAGCGTTTCACCAGGCAATGCTCCACCTTAAGGAGAAATGATGCTCATTTGGATACGGTAAGACTAATGCTGTTTCCATTTTCCTTAAGAGATGTGGCAGAGGAGTGGCTTTCTTCTCAACCACTCAGAAGCATTACTTCATGGGATGATTTGGCTGAAAAATTCACGGCCAAATTTTTTCCTTACAACCGCATAAGGAAGTTGAAGCAGGAAATCAACTCCTTCATTCAGCAAGATGCTGAAAACTTGTATGAGACATGGGAGAGGTTCAAGGGACTTCTCAGAAGGTGCCCAGGTCATAACATCTCTATCGCAGATCAGGTAGAGAAATTTTATGCTGCTTTGAATGATTATACCAGGGACAAATTGGATACTGCAGCAAGTGGGGCATTCGATGCTTTGCCACCACAAGGAGCTCTTGATCTTATCAACAAACTTGCTGCAAGAGCTGCTCATTCTAACCAGGACCGGGCAATCAGGAAAGGTATTTATGAGGTTGATTCTTTTGAGTCCATTGTTGCTTCAAATAAACTTTTATCCAGGAAAGTTGATGCAATGGTCAAAAGAATGGAGGGGGTTCAATTGAGCCCGGAGGAGGCTGAATTAGAAGCTGAGGTAAAAGCTATGGGGAATTTTCAAAATTCCTATGGCAACACCTATAACCCAAGCTGGAGAAACCACCCCAATTTTTCTTGGAGAGATCAAGGGGGTGGTCAAGGTGAAGCCAGGCAACAATTTCAGAGGCCATTCCAGAATCAGAGGCCACCAATGCCTTTGAATCCAAATCAGGGAAGAAAGAGTTTGGAAGAAATTGTTGGTGAAATAGGCCAACAAACTGTGCAATTTATGAATGAGACCCGGACAAGTGCTAAGAATCATGAAGCTTCCATTAGAAATTTGGAAGTCCAGGTAGGCCAGCTGGCCAAGACCATCTCAGAAAGGATTCCAGGTACTTTTCCGTCTGATACTCTTGTCAATCCAAAGGAAAATGTTGAGAATGTTTCTGCCATCACTCTTAGGAGTGGTAAGACTATGCCCGAAAGGGTAGTGGAAATTGAACAAGAGGTAAGTGGTGAAGAAAAAGAAGAAGAAAGGAATGTGCCTATTGTTGTTGAAAAAATTGCTGAAAATGTAATTCCTCCTTCTAAGAAAATTGGCAAAGTTCCTTTTCCTAAAGCTTTCAAAAAGAATTTGGAAAAACAATTCTCGAAATTTCTTGAGATTTTTAAAAGGCTTCAAATTAACATTCCATTTTCTGAAGCTTTGGAACAAATGCCAATTTATGCTAAGTTTATGAAGGACATTTTATTTAGAAGGAGGAAATTGAGTGAGATGGATGAAACTGTGATGTTAACTGAGGAGTGTTCAGCTATGGTTTTGAGGAAGTTGCCCCAAAAGTTGAAGGATCCAGGGAGCTTCACTTTGCCTGTGGAAATTGAGGGACTACCTAATGCAACAGCTCTTTGTGATTTAGGAGCTTCTATAAACCTCATGCCACTCTCCATGTTTAGGAAATTGGACATGGGAGAGGCCACTCCTACTTTGATGTGTTTACAATTGGCGGACAGGTCAATTAAGTACCCCTATGGGGTGGCTGAAGATGTTTTGGTAAGGGTTGACAAGTTTGTCTTCCCAGTTGATTTTGTGATACTTGACATGGAAGAAGACTCCAAGGTACCATTAATTCTTGGGCGGCCACTCCTTGCTACGGGGAACGCCAAGATTAATGTAGCAGAAGGCCTCCTATCTTTAAAGGTAGGGGATGAAAAAGTGAAGTTTTCTGTATTCCGTACTTGTAAGCACTATGAGTCTGAAAGTGAGGATGAGTTCAAAGATGATGTTTGTAACAAGAAAAGAAAAAGTACCCCCAATTGATTAAGGGGAAGGGTCTATCTCGGACCTTAACATTGAGCTGGTTGGGAGACAACCCAACTTAGGATAGTTTATGTTTCTGTCTTTTTAATTTTTGCACAACTCTTGTACATAAATAAAAGAAAAGAAATTTTATGTTTCTGCTGCAGGCGAGGCCAGCGCTCGAGCGCTGGAGGCCAACGCTCATGCGTTAGGCCCCTGCTTCATAACCTCTGATTCCAGTTGATCCCAGCGCTTAGGCGCTGGAGGGCTAGCGCTCATGCGCTAGGCCCCTGGAATCCCATCTTTTTATTTTAATTTCCAGCGCCATAGCGTTGGAACCCAGCGCTCAGGCGCTGGGACCTCTGATGCCCAGTTTTTATTTTAATTCCAGCGCCCAAGCGTTGGTATCCCCAACGCTCAAGCGCTAGAGCTCGGGCAGTTTGCTGTTTTTACTTTTGTTTGCTGTTTTTTTTTAGTTTTAATAAATTGTGTTCACCATTTTCTTAAAGGTTTTAAAGTTCTATGAGTTTTCCCTTGGTTCTAATCTGGTTTCAATTTTTGGGAACTCAAGAATTCTTGTTTTTAAGTTGGACACAAATTTTTCAACCCATAAGCTTTTGTGCTGATTTTGGAACTAACAAGTCAAGCAAGTTTCTACTTGTGAGACTTTTGTTTGTTCAATGTTACAGGATAGGTACCAAAAGGAGGAAGAACCCTCTTGAACTTGAATGTTCACATTGATTTTTACATTGAGGTTCCCTTGGACCTTTGTGGAAAATTTGTTACTATACCAGCTTGTTAGTTTTTAGTTTTTCTTTTTATAGTTTTTAGTTTTATTTTTAGTTTAGTTTTGCTATTTTCTTTTTGCATGAGTCTTAAGTATATTATCCATTCTGATGTTGCTATAGCTTTGTGAATGCTTTATCTGATTGAACTGCTTTGTGAAAAAGTTCTATGTTTTTAAGCAGTTAGGATTGCATGCTGTAGAAAGGATTTTTGACATCTTGATTGTTTGGTTGTTGGCAAAAGTCTTTTTCTGAGTTCTAAAAAGGGTACCACTTACCCTATCTTTTTCTGAGAGCTGAGGACTCTGAATTCTTGATTGTGAAATTTTTCTGCCTTGTGTTACATGTTGATTGGAGTTTTGTACACTTTGTGAGTTGAGAAGAGATTATAGGCATTTTTGAAAACTCAGATTTTTGCTTGAAATGTTATATCCACTAGTAGCCCCTTTTGAGCCTTAAAAGAGTCATTCTTTGGAGCCTACTTTGTGTGATAATTCTTAAAGTTGTTATTGTGATTCATGTGCTGAATTGCTAGAGCTATGTTTGTTGGGTTCCTCTCTAAAAAAAAAATGAAGGAAAAATATTGGAAAAAATAAGGTATGTGCCTTAGAAAAAATAATGAAGTAGTGGGGTGAGAAAGAGTATGAGGGGAGTAAAATTCAAGTCATTCATCCCATACATTCCACTACTTTGTTCAAAAAAAAAAAGAGAAAAAAGAAAAATTGAGAGGACCCTTGTGTGAATTGTTTAAAGCTCTTAGTCAAGAAAATCACTTAACAACAGATTCTGAGTCAGCCAATAGAGTTGCCAAGTCTTGAAATCCATACCTTGAAATGAACAACCCTTTGGCCAAGTTACAACCTTCAAAAATCTCTTCAAAATCACTTGGTTGCTTTACTTCAGTTTTGATTTGAATTATAGGCAGGATTATTGAGCTTTCTTGTTTTCATGGAGAATATTATTTTTGGTGAGCTTAATTGATGAACTCAAACATGTTAAAAGCCAAGCCTAACTTTCTTGATTCTTTGTCTATAAAACATGCATGTCTTCCTTTTCTGCTAAGCTTTCTTTGAAAGGTTTCTGTGCTTCAAGTTGTAATCAGATAAAACTTTCTCAAAACCCAGGGACGAGTTTTTCTTTAAGTTTTGTCGCTTGAGGACAAGCTGTCGTTGAGTATAGTGGTGTGATGAGTGGATTTTATATGATGTTTTTAGGGTCTTTTTAGTCTTTTTATTTTATTATTTTTGAGTCTCATGTAGGTTTTTTATTGTTTTTATGTAGATTTTATATTTATTTTGCATTTTGCATGTAGATTAGATTTTTTGTGTTTTTCTATCTTTATTTTATATTTTTAGGAATTTTTCTAGTTATTTTATATTTTTAGGAAAAGCTGGTTTAGTTATCATTTTTGTCCAGGGACCAATGTGTAAAGTTTCAGGAAGTCAGGGACCAATTTGTAAAAGTTCAAGAGTGGAGGACTTGAAGTAAAGATTGAGAGAATATGAGGGCTTGAATTGAAGGGCTAATCAAGAGAGGACCAAAGTGAGAAAGAAGAATATGAAGAATCACTCTCTAATTTAGCACATGGAAAAAATGCTTAAAGGAATTGATGTTAGTGGAGGAAGGGTTTCAGAATTAAACAAGGCTGAGTAGTGGCATTTTATGGCCATCAAAACCCACTACCATGAATGAAGAAGGAAGGAAAAGCTTGAAGATGAAGAAGCAGCGTCCCAACGCTTCAGCGTTGGGATCCCAGCGCTCCAGCGCTGGGGTTCTGACTAGATGATGAGTCAGATGGTGACCCAGCGCCCAAGCGTTGGAAAGCCAGCGCTCAAGCGCTGGGCCTCGGACAGAAAGTGGATTTTTAATGCATCCTAGCGCCCAGGCGTTGGGAAAGCCAGCGCTCAAGCGTTGGAGGCTGGATTTTTACTATAAATAGGACCTTTTTCTTCACTTGTAAGACACACCTTCATAGAATACAACAAGTATTCTCTCTTTCTCCCTCAAAGATCATTGTTCCTAGGACTTGTGGGAAGCCATACTTGAGCTCCTATCCAGGGTAATTCAATGAATTTTTTAGCCATGCTTGGCTAATTCTTCTTTTAAGTTTTTGGGTTGTTTTAATTTATAATTCATGTTCTAGTCTTCTTTTACATTTCTGAATAATATTTTCTATTCATGTTTTATTTCTTTGTTCTTCATTAATCTTTATGCGCAAAAGATTTCATGCTTTCTATTTATTCATAAGGCCATTTGGTAAGTAGTAAGGGAAATAGGAAATAAAAAAGGTTATATGTTTGCATTTCTTAAGGCTATAAGGATGTACGTAATTTTGTGTTGGCTCGGATTTCTTCTTCATCTTCTTCTCTAATTAACTAATAACCAAGGCTATGGAGTTAGTAATTAGGAAAGGAAGTTCTACATTTCTTAAGGCTATTAGGGTGTAGAAATTTAGGCTATAGCACCATGAATTTGAATTTAAAGTTCAGAAATTTAGTAAGAGTTTTCTAGCATGTTTTATAGATTATGTAAATCAACCCAAGAGCTTAAATTCTCTCATCTTATTTGCTTTATTATTTTATGCTATTACTCTCTTCTTGCCATAAACCAAACATCAACAATATCATTTTATTTTCTTTGCACAAGTACTAAATTATATAAATATAAGAACACCTATCCCTTGGGTTCGATAATCTTTTATATTACGCGATAGTAAATCGTACACTTGCGATTTTCATTATCAAGTTTTTGGCGCCGTTGCCGGGGATAGGTTCTTTTAAGTTCTTGTTTTTATTTTATTTAGTACTTTTTGTTTATATAAAAAATTCAAGAAAAAAAAAGAAAAAAAAATATAAAAAAATTGTATTGAATAGGTGCTATTAACTTCTTTGGCTTGTTTGCATGGTAGGACAGTTTGAATTGGACCCTGAAATTGAAAGAACTTTGCATCGCAGATTAGCGGAGCAAAGGAGATTAGCAAGGGCCATGGCTGAAACACAAGCACAAATGGAGGAGCGCCTCCTTGCTGAATACAATGCAAGGGTGGAAGATGAAGTCCAAGCTAGACTTCAAAGGCTGAGAGAGGAGGAGGAAGAGCAGAATGCTAATCGCTCTCTTCGTGATATCACAGCTCCCCAGGTAGATTACAATTTTGAAGGGAGTATTGTGGTTCCGGAGGATGCTTTGCCAAATTTCCAGATTCCTCCACACTTTATCTCATTGGTAAGTCAAAACCAATTTGGTGGGAGTGTAAATGAAGACTGCCATACACATCTGGAGCGTTTCACCAGGCAATGCTCCACCTTAAGGAGAAATGATGCTCATTTGGATACGGTAAGACTAATGCTGTTTCCATTTTCCTTAAGAGATGTGGCAGAGGAGTGGCTTTCTTCTCAACCACTCAGAAGCATTACTTCATGGGATGATTTGGCTGAAAAATTCACGGCCAAATTTTTTCCTTACAACCGCATAAGGAAGTTGAAGCAGGAAATCAACTCCTTCATTCAGCAAGATGCTGAAAACTTGTATGAGACATGGGAGAGGTTCAAGGGACTTCTCAGAAGGTGCCCAGGTCATAACATCTCTATCGCAGATCAGGTAGAGAAATTTTATGCTGCTTTGAATGATTATACCAGGGACAAATTGGATACTGCAGCAAGTGGGGCATTCGATGCTTTGCCACCACAAGGAGCTCTTGATCTTATCAACAAACTTGCTGCAAGAGCTGCTCATTCTAACCAGGACCGGGCAATCAGGAAAGGTATTTATGAGGTTGATTCTTTTGAGTCCATTGTTGCTTCAAATAAACTTTTATCCAGGAAAGTTGATGCAATGGTCAAAAGAATGGAGGGGGTTCAATTGAGCCCGGAGGAGGCTGAATTAGAAGCTGAGGTAAAAGCTATGGGGAATTTTCAAAATTCCTATGGCAACACCTATAACCCAAGCTGGAGAAACCACCCCAATTTTTCTTGGAGAGATCAAGGGGGTGGTCAAGGTGAAGCCAGGCAACAATTTCAGAGGCCATTCCAGAATCAGAGGCCACCAATGCCTTTGAATCCAAATCAGGGAAGAAAGAGTTTGGAAGAAATTGTTGGTGAAATAGGCCAACAAACTGTGCAATTTATGAATGAGACCCGGACAAGTGCTAAGAATCATGAAGCTTCCATTAGAAATTTGGAAGTCCAGGTAGGCCAGCTGGCCAAGACCATCTCAGAAAGGATTCCAGGTACTTTTCCGTCTGATACTCTTGTCAATCCAAAGGAAAATGTTGAGAATGTTTCTGCCATCACTCTTAGGAGTGGTAAGACTATGCCCGAAAGGGTAGTGGAAATTGAACAAGAGGTAAGTGGTGAAGAAAAAGAAGAAGAAAGGAATGTGCCTATTGTTGTTGAAAAAATTGCTGAAAATGTAATTCCTCCTTCTAAGAAAATTGGCAAAGTTCCTTTTCCTAAAGCTTTCAAAAAGAATTTGGAAAAACAATTCTCGAAATTTCTTGAGATTTTTAAAAGGCTTCAAATTAACATTCCATTTTCTGAAGCTTTGGAACAAATGCCAATTTATGCTAAGTTTATGAAGGACATTTTATTTAGAAGGAGGAAATTGAGTGAGATGGATGAAACTGTGATGTTAACTGAGGAGTGTTCAGCTATGGTTTTGAGGAAGTTGCCCCAAAAGTTGAAGGATCCAGGGAGCTTCACTTTGCCTGTGGAAATTGAGGGACTACCTAATGCAACAGCTCTTTGTGATTTAGGAGCTTCTATAAACCTCATGCCACTCTCCATGTTTAGGAAATTGGACATGGGAGAGGCCACTCCTACTTTGATGTGTTTACAATTGGCGGACAGGTCAATTAAGTACCCCTATGGGGTGGCTGAAGATGTTTTGGTAAGGGTTGACAAGTTTGTCTTCCCAGTTGATTTTGTGATACTTGACATGGAAGAAGACTCCAAGGTACCATTAATTCTTGGGCGGCCACTCCTTGCTACGGGGAACGCCAAGATTAATGTAGCAGAAGGCCTCCTATCTTTAAAGGTAGGGGATGAAAAAGTGAAGTTTTCTGTATTCCGTACTTGTAAGCACTATGAGTCTGAAAGTGAGGATGAGTTCAAAGATGATGTTTGTAACAAGAAAAGAAAAAGTACCCCCAATTGATTAAGGGGAAGGGTCTATCTCGGACCTTAACATTGAGCTGGTTGGGAGACAACCCAACTTAGGATAGTTTATGTTTCTGTCTTTTTAATTTTTGCACAACTCTTGTACATAAATAAAAGAAAAGAAATTTTATGTTTCTGCTGCAGGCGAGGCCAGCGCTCGAGCGCTGGAGGCCAACGCTCATGCGTTAGGCCCCTGCTTCATAACCTTTGATTCCAGTTGATCCCAGCGCTTAGGCGCTGGAGGGCTAGCGCTCATGCGCTAGGCCCCTGGAATCCCAGCTTTTTATTTTAATTTCCAGCGCCATAGCGTTGGAACCCAGCGCTCAGGCGCTGGGACCTCTGATGCCCAGTTTTTATTTTAATTCCAGCGCCCAAGCGTTGGTATCCCCAACGCTCAAGCGCTAGAGCTCGGGCAGTTTGCTGTTTTTACTTTTGTTTGCTGTTTTTTTTTAGTTTTAATAAATTGTGTTCACCATTTTCTTAAAGGTTTTAAAGTTCTATGAGTTTTCCCTTGGTTCTAATCTGGTTTCAATTTTTGGGAACTCAAGAATTCTTGTTTTTAAGTTGGACACAAATTTTTCAACCCATAAGCTTTTGTGCTGATTTTGGAACTAACAAGTCAAGCAAGTTTCTACTTGTGAGACTTTTGTTTGTTCAATGTTACAGGATAGGTACCAAAAGGAGGAAGAACCCTCTTGAACTTGAATGTTCACATTGATTTTTACATTGAGGTTCACATTGATTTGGTTTTTCAAAATTCGCTAGGCGGGACAATTGGCCGCTGGATTACCGACGAAAGTTTCCGTCGGTGAGTTATAAAAGGACGACAAGTGGCCGTCACTAATTATTGATGGAAAAAGCCGTCTGTAACCTTTATATAGTTTGCCTGCACCATTTCTTCACAAGTTTCTTTTCTCAAAGACATTCTCCAACAAGAGTAAGTTTTTCCTTATTTATTTTATATTTTATATTATTAATAGTTTTATTTTTTTATTGTATTGTAGGTTTATTTTATAGTTTTAGTTTTTTATTGTATTGTAGGTTAGATTAGTGTTGTTGGTTAATTATACTACTTTATCTCGTTTAAAAATGTTAGTATATGAAAATTAATTGTTTAATTTTAATTGAGCAGTATATTATATTTATGTTTAATAATTGACGTTTGAATTATTATTCCGAGTTGCCAGGAAAAAAACTAACAGTGGGGGAATTATTCAAATGAACATATAAGGAAGTGAAAGGACAACAAAGATTGATAGACAGAAGAACGACGACCACTTTAGTATGTGTGATATGGTTTAAACTAATTTTAATTTATATTATTATAATTTTAAAATACATTGTAATTGTGCAGGCTAAATTTGCATCTTTGAAGGCGCAAATGAGAATCGAAAATAAAGATGAAGAGAGGACTAACATAAATTGAAATTGAAAAAAGAAACCGGAATTAAAAAAAGAAGCTATTACTAACGGCCAAAACCGTCAGTAATCATCCATGATTATAAATGTAGGTAACCACTTACGGCATTAGCCATCAGTGGTTGCCGACGACATCATTTTATTCGTCAGTAATAAATTACCGACGAGCCGTTTACCGAAGGCTCATTCGTCATCGGTTGCTCGTTGGTAAAACGTGATTACCGAAGGCTATTAGTACTTACCGAAGGCTTTTCGCCGTTGGTAATATGCTCTTTTCTTGTAGTCTATACTTTGCTTATGAAGAAGATTGTGCCACTGTTTTCTGCTGCTTAACTCTCCAACTACGGAGAGAATTGTCTAGTAAGAAACAGTATCCACTCACACATCTTCTAGTATCAGAACAACCTCCCCAATATGAATCAGAAAAACTAATGAGTTGAGTAGAAGCTGTTCTAGGGAAGAAAAGCCCTTTGACAGGGCAACTTTTGAGATATTTGAAGGACTCTTTGAGACGCTTGATAATGCACCATTGTAGGAGAGTTAAAAAATTGACTCAATTGCTGAATTGCAAATGAGATGTCATATCATGCAGTTGTGAGGTAGAAAAGCTTTCCTATCAATCTTCTATATTAAGCAATATCTGTATATTTTTTACCATCATCATGATACAACTTGATACTAGGATCAATAGGAGCGCTCACTAGTTTACACCCTAGAACACCTTCTTTATTTAATAAAACCAAACCATACTGCCTTTGACACAAATAGATTCCTCTACCAGAATGTGAAGCTTCAAGACCAAGGAAGTATTTTAAAATCCTAAGATCTTTTATGCCAAACCTTTCATGAATGCAAAACAATTTGGACAGAAGCAATCTCAGTTAAATCATTTCCCACAAATACAATATCATCAACATAAATTATCAATATTGCGAGACAAGATGTTTGAGATTTAATAAAAATGGAATGGTGCGTTGTTGCTTGATGATCAGAAATGGATATGAGCAGTGAAGATAATCTTTCATGCCACTTTCTAATAGCTTGCTTCAAACCATAAAGAAACTTTTGAAGCTTGCCAACATGTATATTTTAGCATCTCCACTAACATCTTAAGGTATTTACATATGTACATCTTTCCTTCAATTCACAATAATGCAAGAAAGCATTGTTCACATCAAGTTGATAAATATGCCACTGATTTCCTGAGGATAAAGCCAAAATTAATCTGATTGCAGTGAGTTTTGCAACTGGTGACAAGGTTTTAAAGTTATCCAATCCTTCAGTTTATGTATATCCCATAGCTACCAATCTTGCTTTACTCTTTTCTTTAGTGCCATCAGCCTTTCTTTTGATCTTGTATACCCATTTACTTCCAATGAGATTAACTTTTAGAGGGTAAGGGAACAAGATTCCTAGTACCATTGGTTTCCAAGGAATCTAACTCGGCCTTCATAACATCAGTGTAGCATTGAAATATACAATCTGTTGCATAATGCAAGAGCAAAGGTCTTAAGGGTAGGTGAAAAGGATCTATATGAAATGTAGGAAGATATAGGATAAAGAGTTGTACGAGAAGTGTTTGCAAAAGAATAATTATAGTGAAAATCTTCCAAATGCTTAGGAAGATGTTTTGACCTAGAAGATCTTCCCTTTGCAGGTGGAGATGAACACTACAGAAGGGGTTGTTTTAACGTTGAAAATTAGCGTCGATCGTGACGCCCATGCTAATTTTGGCACTTTAACATTGGTGATGCGGATGGTAAGCCAAAAAAAACCTACAAAATACCCATTTAAATTTAGCGTTGACGGACCACCACCACTTGGCATTACCATACAATAAGCTAGCGTCGGTTTGGGCGGACGCTAAGGTCACTGGCCAATGTAGCGTCCATCCACCAACAATCAGCAGCTGCTAAGGTCTGACGCAACTTTCACCGGCCAACGTAGCATCATCTATGACCGACGTTAATGCCACGTGGGTATGACCCATTTCAGAGTTGTTGTTACAATAGTGAATCAGTCTGGTTCCCGCCTTCATCCTTGTGTAGCCATCACACATATTGTTGAGGTTGGCTCATTTCAGAGATAGTCTGAGCTGAAGAAATCTTGGATCGTTTGAGCAAGAGGTGTGGGCATCGTCTTAGTCAGAGTTTCCAGGATCATCTTAGTTAGAGATCGTCTTAGCTGGAGATCGTCTTACTGATAGATCTTCTAACTCAGACATCGTCTTAGTTGGAGATCATCTTAGTCAGAGATTGTCTTAGCTGGAGATCGTCTTAGCTGGAAATCGTCTTAGTCAAAGATGCGTGGTCTGACGAAGACAGCTGTTGAGCTCTGGGACTCCACGTTATCCGCTGCTACTAAAATTTGATTGGTCTAGGGGATTACGATAGGATTTAATGGGATATTATATTGTGATATGTAAATCATTAGAATCCTTATAAATAGGTAAACTATGTAACCCTAAAATTGTATGGTACTGGGTACCAGCTGCAGAGGTAGGCTCGAAGGCTGAACTGCATAACTGTTAAAAGAATTTTGCTCATTTTTGCTAAAAACCTATACTTGCGCTACGCTCAAACCTCTTTTAAGATTCGATTGTAGTATAGTACGGGTGTTATTGATCCACAAGGAACTACGTTTACAAATTTCGTTCTCTCGTTCAATTAAATAAGAACTAACAAAGATTGGTAAAGTGTGTTTGTAACAAGCATGTAAATAACAAGTGATAAGTTAAAACGGGTTTTGAACAGATTGGATAAAGCTGTTGGACATTGGTTTCGCACTTCAACTATCCTGAATCAATTAGCTCAATACATATAATAACTTAAAACCTATGATTTCCTCCCCACCAGTTCTTAACTAACTCACCTATTCCTCGTATGAGAAGATCGTTCGGTTACTTTCCTAATTATCGATTCCTCGGACAATTAATCAAAGTAAATCGTATAAACTCTAGTGTTAAGTGACTTAGTGAACTAACACTATTCCTAGCATATTAGCTTCACTTAGATGAAATGGTTTATGTCAAATTCAACAGTGTAGCTTCCACATACAAAATCAAATCCAGAATCATGTGATAGGTGATCAAACTAACACAAGCATTAAGAACAAAACATTTTTATTGAAATCAAAGATAGAAGATATACATAGATTTAACGAGGATTCATTCAAGAAGAATTACTACACCAATATTCAACAAAAGAGAGGCTTAGCTATCCATAGACATGGATAGCAAGCGAGCTTACAAGAAGAATAAAAGGAAACAAGAAGGACGGCGACGTCGGGACGTAGAATCCACAACTCCGGCGTGTTTCTAAGCTCTCCGATGATACCCAAGCTCTTCCTCTCTCTCGAACCTATCTCTTTCTCTTTCTCTTTCTGGTTGAGTCTCCTTTCTTCAGGTTGAAGAAAGATGGTCTTAATATAGGATTTGGGAATAGGGGGCGTGTAGCACCCAAGAGGGGCGCTTTGCGCCCAGTGAAGCATCATCCACATTGTTCTAGGCGTTTAGCGCCATAGCGGGCGCACATAGCGCCTAGAAACTTCTCCAAATCAAGATCCAACCATGCAAGTTGAAGTTCCATGAGTTAGGAACCACATACTCAAATTTTAGCTAATGAGATATTGCAATTTTGCTTAGGCCGCTTCAAGATTTCTACATCAAAAAGTTGGGATTAGAACTGAATTATTTGAACTTCAGTGAATCCATGCATTTTCTTGAATATTCAGTCCTGAAACACCATTGATATGTCAAAAACATCAAGAATGTGCACTCTAACCCAGAATTAATAGCAATTCATCATTCCTTTACAAAGCATATATTTCTTGAGGGGTTTTACAATTAAAACTCACAATAAGTGCCTAAAAACAATGTTAAAACTATGAACATTTGGCACTTATCAGTAACCAAAAGCTATCATTCATGAATGAGAAGGGAGCTATAGCCACTCTATAGCTGTAGAGGTAGACGAGTTGGTCGAACTGCGTGAACAAATTTTATGTGTTCTTTCTCTACCTTAACTTCTCCTCTAAAGTCTATCTATGTGATCCGCGGGTTTTCTTGCTCTACAAATGGTATCAGAGCCGATGGTTGTGCGATACCATGGTGACGGCTCCTTGTGTCGAAAATCTTCCTAGCAATGCAGCTAGGCAGCGAGTCCCGTTCACGCGAACTGCGGTACAAGTGCAGAAAGCTTCCGCTGTTTGCAAGTGTGGATTGCTAGAGTGGCGTGAGGAGAAACTCACGGGTGAGTCAGACATGATGGATCGGAGATGCAAGAGAAGGATGCAGGATTGATACGACTGTAGCAGGGTTCGTGAAGGAACTAGGTGTTGAGCAAGATGGAGTTCGGTGCAGTGCTGTGCAGTCGGGACATTCACCAAGTCAGTCACCGGTTCACAAAGTTAACCTCGAAAGTCAAGATTCTGTAGTGTAGCAGAAGATCTTCACAAGGGTTAGAGATTTCGCCAAGGTGGAGATTGTAGGGAATTTAGCTCATTGAACAGATTGCAGCATATGGGCGCTGGCAATCCTAGCACACGGGCGCTTGGAATCATGAGTTGAAATTCGCCAAGGTGGAGATTGTTGAGTTTGGCTCATTTTAGAGATCGTCTGAGCTAAAGATATCTTGGATCGTCTGAGCAAGAGATGAAGGCATTGTCTTAGTCAGGGTTGCCAGGATTGTCTTAGTCAGAGATCGTCTTAGCTGGAGATCGTCTTAGTCAGAGATCATCTTAGATGGAGATCGTCTTAGCTGGAGATCGTCTTAGTCAAAGATCGTCTTAGCTGGAGATCATCTTAGCTGGAGATCATCTTAGCTAGAGATAGTCTTAGCTGGAGATCGTCTTGGTCAAAGATGCGTGGTCTGACGAAGACAGTTGTTGAGCACTGGGACTCCACCTTATCCGCTGCTACTAGAATCTGATTGGTCGAGGGGATTACCATAGGATTTAATGAGATATTATATTGTGATATCTGGATCATTAGAATCTTTATAAATAGATAAACTCTGTAACCCTAAAATTGTATGGTACTGGGTACCAGCCGCAGAGGTAGGCTTGAAGGCTGAACCGCGTAACCAAAAGCTATCATTCATGAATGAGAAGGGAGATATAGCCACTCTATAGCCGCAGAGGTAGATGAGTTGGTCGAACTACGTGAACAAATTTTCTGTGTTCTTTTTCTACCTTAACTTCTCCTCTAAAGTCACTCTATGTGATCTGCGGGTTTTCTTGCTCTACACATATGATCCATAATATTTTACAGAATGATTGGTGGGTCAAGATGACTCGTGTTTTGAGAGAGGGGAACCAAGTGGCGGATTGCTTGGCCAAATTAGCTCCCAGGAGAAGTCGTGACTTGCATTTTATGCATCGCTCTACTATAGTGCGAGCAAACTCTCTGTTTTATGATAGGATTCGGACTATCTTCCCCGGTGGTTTCATAGGTTAGTTTCCATGAAAAAAAAAAAAGATATCTTTATATACCAATGCATGATTTTCTTATAAGATTTAGGATATCACAAAAATATAACCATATTTACTAATTGTATGCTTAAGTAAGTGTATGTGCGCATATAACTCAACTTATTTGTAAGATTATTATAGCTTATCAAAATAAAGGACAATGAACAAACAAAGAAAAACAGATTACATGATTCTCTTTATTGATTGCTACATTATTTCCACTCTCAAATGGTATCCAAGAGAGCTAGCATCATGTTGAGAATCAAAGTTGCTTCTTAGTAACTTTCTATTTATAAAATTCCATGACTCCTAATACTGATGAGGAGCCACTGCCGCATGCAAGATGAAATTTGGAAAATCCAGAGCTACTGCACAAGTTTCGAAATTCATTCTCAGTTCTTTCCTTTGAACGATGTACCAAAAACATGAGATTGTCACCAACACTGACACACTTAGACATAACGCTTGAGTTTGGAACTTCTGGATATATATTCTCCACAATAACCACCTTTCCATGCTCCGACAAAGCTTTATGACAATTTCTCAAAAACTTGACACAATCTTCATCTGACCAATTATGACATGTGCGCTGAAATAGCCAAAAAAGAAACACATGTGGCTAAAATTGGTCCCTTCAATGGTATTTCAAAAAAAATTTAGCCCCTCTGTAATAATAAGGGTGAACTAGATTTAGTCCCTTAAAAAAATTTCATTACTTTTAATATCGATCGTTAATAAAATATGTGAATTTAGTCCTCGCAATGCATTTTGTAGCGTGCTTAAACCGTTACTAACATACTTTTTAATGGTTAAAAGCTGTCACTAATGAACATAAACCACCACAGAATAAACGACAACTAAATTCACATTCGAGACTAAAAAAATCCAATTCGATTAAAAATATACTTAAACCTAACTTTTTAATGTCATATTGAATTCTTTATAAACATAAACTTGATATCTCATGTGGTTCACTAACCTTTAGCATGATGGCATCACCGGATGGAACACTTTCAAACATATCTCCTGAAACATGCTCTACCCCTTCAAGCCAAACATGTGTTTTGTTATTATTAATTTGTCTAGATGAACTTAATTGATCCATTTTAAAAATATTGTAGGTTCTACATATATAAATACAGAGGATGATATATACTACCTGGATGAGGTGGTGCGGTTTGAATTACTTGGGGCAAATCAAAGTTAATTCCTCTTATCGAAGGATATTTAGAGATAATTTGTTGCAAGGCCTGGCCTACTCCACCACCTACATCAACCAATGTTGACACTCCCTCAAATCCTTTATATATTTTAAGGATTTGATTCAATTCTAAGTAACTAGCATCGGCCATTGCTCTGTTGAACAAATCATTCAACTCATTGTTTTTCTCCATATATTCAAAAGGGAGCAATCCATAGGCATTTTTGAATTGGTTATTGTTGTTAGGGTCTACAATTGCATCCTTCACATCATTCCTGAAAAAGAAACAACACGACATCTCATTAAAAATATAAGAATCCACACATATTATGGCATAGTTTATAGCATGTTTGAATCAATTTTTGTTTTAGAATATGAGATTAACCTAACTCTACCTCGAAAGCTAGTTCAGAGCTCATAGTTGTTCTACCCTTTATAGTGGCTATCTTAGTTATATCTTTAGTCAATATGAGACTTTTAACACTCCTCCCACAGTTAGGGCTGAACCTCTAATACCATATCAGAATTTAAGGTTGACCATATTCTACCTCAAAAATTAGCCTAGAAATAACCTTTATAAGAACAATTTTAATCATATTTTTAACGAACGTAACACTTCTAATATTCTAAGAATGAATTCCGGCAGGGCCAAAATGTATATAACATGTAAGAAGTTAGACTTAACCTTTTATTTTTTAAGTAGGTACCACCTATTTTAATAAAATCTAACCTAGGTCATTCTATTTCCCGCTCTAGTTCTGCCTTTGGAATGAATAGTAGAATTTTTTTCAAACATGTAAGTAATAAATTAGTTACCAAATATCACGAAATCCTCGATGCATCAAAGCTGAGAGGGGAGCCAAAGAGCCTCCATTGTTGTCAGACACAAAGTATTTTCCAACAGGTGAGAGAGCATAGACTCTTTCTCTGTTGCCATCTTCATTGGTGCGAATGGAGCAAGTTAAAAGAGAAAAGCTAGCCAACACAGGTAACATGCGTTCAAGCCTAGTAACCAATTCTGAGTGTTGGTGTGGAAGCTTTGAAGCAATTTCAGAAGCAGACAAGCTTGGCGCCGACCGAAATGAATTTTGTGCCTTTGCAATGATCTCAAACAAATTGAGATCAACAGCAGCATTCAGAATTGCAGGGAAGATCCGACTGAAACATAGTAACAGAGCAGTTGGGTAAGCATCATCAACCTCTGTTACTTCAACATGATGCTGAATTTGTTTTGAATTGGAACTCATTTTTTGACTAGTAGTTTTGGTTCTTGTTACTTAAGTTCAGTATCAAGTTGTTGCTTATATTCTTCAATTTTGGTCTTGTTTATAAAGGGAGGCATAATGTCGTCTTCAGTGCACATATGCAATTATCACTTGGAATTAGCGTCGGCGTTTTCTGATTAAATTAATTGTTTTCAAATCAAAGGACGTCATCAATGATGTAGCGAGGACATATATATCTATGACTTTTACTTTTAGTAGAGTTAATACTTGGACTTTTCTTTTAGTTTGATGTACACTGTCGTTTTATTTTTTAGTAAAGTTTATACTTGAACTTTTCTTTTAGTTTGATGTACACTGTCGTTTCATTTTTTAAAGCCTTTCTTTGATTTTCCTTTAACATTAAAAAGAGCAGTATCAACACTCCCTTTGCCACTATCATTCTAACATTTTGAACGGACTAAGTTTGCCAGATCACCACGACGGTGTTTGTTGTGACGTTGGGGCGGTCGAGGGGGTCTTCGTCTACTTCCGAGTGCCGCCTACCTTAGCCGGGGAGGTGTTCAGCCACCGTCTTCGAGCCTGGGAGGAGATCCTGCAAAGGCACTCCGATACCAAAGTGAGAGGCAGAAGTGGGAGGGGAATAAAGTAGAGAGTTGGAGTTAGAAGTATACACCCTGGAGACTTGGCAAGTCTTTCCTTATATAAGCTGGTGTGATCTTGGACAGTTTTAATGATGACTTTTTCCTTGTCCCTTTTTGGACCATCAGATCCTCTACTGTATTCAAGGATTGGATGGTGTAGATTTCCTCGAGAAGACGCGACAGGACTTGGAGCTCTATGCTTGCTAGAGTAGCTTGTCTGAGGTGATCTGCGATGTGACGTTCAGGGGCATTGGTGGTCGCGTTCGTCAGGACAAGTGTCCTCGTCCGGAGTTTACTGACCACGTCATTGCCGAGGAGGGCAGTCGTGGAGAGCCTCCAAGTCGCATGGTTCTTCGGCGAACGGGGTGGTTCTCGGGTTTTCCAGTAGACTAAGAACTCCAAGAGTCCCATAACAGTAGCCACCCAACCCAAGCACTTGGTTACAAGTTCCTAGAGTTGTAATTGTACCACCTTCATTTGGGTCTTACTCGTGTTACTGCAGGGAGGTCGTCGGGGCCTTTTGAGGAGGTGTTCGTGTTAGCCGGAACAGTAGCCCCCCTAGCCTAGCATGTTCCTAGGGGTATGTTGAGCACTTATGGAGGATGGGAGGTCTGTGGAGATTATCCCCCACCCTCTCGGTTTCGATGCTGGAATTAAATTTTCCAAGGGGTCTCGCCGCGGTGGAGTTTTAATTTTTTTTTCTCCTAAAGGTGAAAAGACGTGGGCAGGTGAGACCAAGGGTGTTTTTGCACGCGTGGGACACGTGGCCTCGCGTGACTGACCATGATGCTTCGGGCGCCGTGCTTCGCCTTAAAAGCGTAGTTAAGGCGCGGTGTCATTTTTCCGTACCCCTTTGTCCCCTATAAGTAGGTGTGTTTTCTGTTCCATTTTCCTCATTTCTCTCTTCATCTGCTGTTGCGTTTCTGCTCCTCTCCATCTCTAGTGCTTCATTAAAAATTTGACCTTCCTATTAATTTTCCTTTCCTCTTAGGTACATTTTGCCAGAACCAGTCGGTGGTTCCGGCTAGGGTTTTGCAAGTCGTGCAGTGGTTGTAATGGCATCGTTCGACTTTCGCGGGTGCAGGACTGTGTGCTTCACTAGCACCCTTCAATTTTGTTTAGTGGTTAGGGTCCTAACACATTTTCTCTACCCTTGCAGATTATTTTAGCAATCGATATGGGGAAGTAACTCGAGCAAGGTGGTCCTTTGACGAGGGAGAAGAAGGAGGAGGAGGCGCCCTTGCCCAAGAATTATTTACTGGTAAAACTGTCAGCCAAGCAATTGGCCATCAAGGCGCCGTATGACCCATTGCCCGAGAGCTCATGGAGTTCGACTGGGTCTGCCGCGACATACTTGGTTGGAAGTCTAACTTGGCCAACAACAACCCTCTGTACTTCGGCCATCACGGAAACATCTTCCAGCATCACATCAGCCTGGGGTACGAGGTATATTCCTCGTCTCCCAAGGACCTTATATGCTACAACCCGGTGATTGTGGTTTTTATGCATATCTTCACTATGTGCCAGTTGAAAGTTTGGTTTCCATTGAGTGATTTCCAAATTGATAACCTCCGACACATGAAGTGTAACACCCCGATTTCCAGGGCGTTACTGTAGCGAATGAACAGTAAATAAATATGCGGAAGCTTTTCAAAACTTGGAAAAGAGAGTATATTATTTTTTGAAATCATTTTCATTTTCGAAACATGCCATGCTGAAGTGCATTAGTATTATAAATACATGATTCGCAAATAGCCAAACATATGGCATAAGGGGACCGACCAGCAGGTTAAAGATAATTTACAAAACACCTAACTTGTTTTCAAAACCCTGCTGTCAGTTGTAAAAAGCAACCTAAAACTCCTACCCTGACACGTCAACATACATACTATTAATACATAATAATAACAACAGCGGCACGAGTCTTCCAGCATTGTACGTCCGTCTCCTGGTCATGGTTTCTCCTGTAGTGGCATCCATCCGCATCTTCCGGCTAAGGGACGTCCGGCTGGCGACAGATCACCAGAAAAAAAAATACAAACAACACACAGATGCAAGGGTCAACTCAAAATAAAACATTGGATACAAATAAAGCCTACGACTAGCAAACGTTATCCAAGCAGTCAACATGTAGAAAATAACAAGTACGCATACAATTATTGACGCAAGTAGTTGAAAGACTCTAGGACTCTATATGCACGTACATCTTCCTCATGTACAGAAAAAACTTTTATCCGGATATGCACCAACTCCCGAAGGCAGGTGGGACACTCTCCCGAACTCCGAACGAACTAGAAAGTACGACGGTAAGTCGAGAGTTGCCATTTACACGAGACGCTCTGTAATAACGCCCCGATGGTGCGTCATCTAGCCCGTGACTCTTTATTAGCCCCGAACCATGACGACTTTCACGACTCCATGCTTGACACGACATGACCCAAAACACAAGTAGGACTCATACGTATTTAAACGAGGCCTAGCATAGCTTCATAATTAACACTAATCATGTAGAGCAGTTGCACATATCTTAAGCAGATATAAATCATGTCGAAGGAAGAAACATGCTTTCAATTATCATCAAAGCAATTAACATCAAATAAGTCAAGCCACATATCACAACAATCCAACAATGCCACGCATCAGACAAAAACTAATCCAGCATATCAGATGCCTTCAGAGACTGCATTCATATATCGATTAAATACAGTTTAAAGTCGGGTCGTTCTCAGAACACCGTCAACTACAATTCTAAGATTATAGTGCAGCATGGTATATACATATATACTTGTGCTAAGAGATAGAGATACGAAGTGCCCTTACCTTAAAGGTAGTCGATCCTGGCGGTCACGTAAACTCCGTGCGTCTAGATCGGTACGGGGCCTCGATATCCTTCAACAAACACAACCTAGCTTAGAACTTTGAACTTGAACCTATGGTCAAGGGGCTGGTCTAAACAGGGTCTAAGCACTTAGACAAGGCTTTACAACTTAGGAAACACTCGGAGGTCGACAACACTTAAAAAGGATTTTTCGATGATTACCAAAAGAACTTAGAAAAACTAAGTTACAAAACCAAAACTTGTCAAAACTTTTAACCATTCAAAGAGCATCAAGGCTAGATGCTTATAAACCATTTTGAAGGCCTTAAACAAAATTTTGAATCCAAAAACACACACAAAACCTCAAGTCCTCAATTCTGCCCAAATTCTTTAAATTCACAAAAACTTCCTATTTTTATCAAACAAGCCATTAAACTACTCAAGACAATTTCAAAAACCAAAACATAACATCTATTTCAAGTTTTCTAAACAAATTTTCAAGTCTTGAGTTCAAAAATCTTCTAAGTGTCAAAAACACAAAATTCCATTCCAAAAGCAAATTTTCCAAATCCTAAGTTTTCTTGACTTAGCAAAACCCTAATTAAGCTATGGGCTCCAAAATCCAATTAACCCAAAAGCTCAATTTTAAACTTCAAATTCCAAATTTCCAAAGTGCTCTAGAAATCAATTTTCTAGGGTTTCAAATGCACAGTTTTACCTAGGCCCTTTTGCACCAATTAGGGAAAAACTTTCCTACAAAACCAAGATCATTTTCAAGCATTTAAACACACTCAAAGCTAATTGAAAAATCAATTTTCTACCCTTGTTTACATTCTGTCCAAATTCGGCCAAGGAACAAAAATTCCAAAACCAATTTTTTCCCAAGTCTTTAACACTCAAATTTTCTAGGCCAATGCTCAACAATTGTGACAAAACATTTTCTCAATACCCAAAATCCTTTACAAGTACTTTAACACATCCAAAAGCTAGTTAGAAAATCAATTATCCTTTGTTCCAAACCCTAAACCAATTCACCCAAAACATTTAATTCAAGAACAATTTTTTCTTCAAAATCTAATTGGTACACATCAAAGGTAATAGGACAACTAAGACAAATAATTACTTAAAGCTTGAAAATCACTTTTCCCTAACAATCAATTTTTCAAAAACAAAACTTCCAAGAAAACTACTTGGTGATTTTCAAAGACCAATCCATTGGGAATAACTTTTCCAAAAGCAACCCTAACAAAACTCAACCTTAAAAATTTTCAAGAATCCAAAACTCAATTAATCAAAAATCTAATCGGTTCAAAACAAAGCTCATGGTAGTAGGAACAACATCTATGAAGGGACTTCTAAGTTCTAGCACTTGCATAAAATTAAAACTCAACAAAACAAAATTTTGAATCGGTAGAAATGTAGATCAAGGGAAGGAGAGCATATTACCTCAAGGAAGCAAGATGAAAAGACAAAGGATGAAGGAGCTAGGGAGAGAGAACAGATTCGGCCATAGCTTGATGAAGAAGATGATGAATAGTTTTTCCTTTCTCCTTATCTCTCTAAAACTCTCTAAACTTCAAGGCTTTTTCACTTAATGATTCACTTAAGGACCTAAAAGCCACTTAACCCCCTTAATGGAGAGTGTGGGCTGCGGCCAAGAGGCCTAAAAATGAGGGTGAAAACTCAATTTTTACTTACCCAAAGGACTAAAGTTGGAATGGTAAAAAGGTTAAAGTAAAAACAACTTTTTACTATCGGGGACCAAACCGTAAGGTTTTCAAAGTTCAGGGACTAAACTCTAAATTCAGAAAGTTCTAATAAATATCTAGGTTTGTTTATTATTAAACTCTTAATCATGACGCGTCAGTGCGTCAGTGCGTCAATGCGTCAGTGCGTCAGTGCGTCAATGCGTCAGTGCGTCAAATCACCGGTCATCATCAGGTTCTGGTCATCAGTGAGTACCTCTGTGTCACTGAGAATATCTGCCCCGGGGTCATTTATTGGTTTCGGGGTACCGGGCCCGCACAATTCGGGGCCGGGTCGAACTTTCTCGAAGTCTGCGTTACGCTGCCCGAAAACACTATTCACCGAGTCACTATTCACGAAATTCTTCTTCACGAATTTGGTCTCGAAACGCCAAACGAAATCGTTTGGAGCTTTTTAGATTCTCGATCCGGGGTCCCGAAGTCATCCGTTTCACCTGTTGAAGTTTCGGCTAAAAAGTCCCGTTAGAGCGAAAAATGCTTCCCGGGCTCCGGGAGGAAACCATATCAATATTACAGTCATTCTTCACGAAATTTTCCACTGATCGTCGTGGTGATAGTGAGAAAGTCTAATTCTCGTCCGAACTTAAAGTCAAGTCTAGCTTGGTTTCCTACCAAGTGTTGCAAAAGGTGTTTCACCGGTACTTCGCTCGACGATAACGCTTGCCGATGCAGCCGAGCGGATCCAAACAGTACCTTGGAATAATTAAATAATTATTTAATCACTGGGGAAAATTCCGGGTGTTACATGAAGGTTGCTCCTTCTTAGTTGCACCTGGGAGGCTGGGCTTTCGTCAAGGGCTTCAAGAACGCGTGTCACTTCTTCGGTTGACGGGAGCCATCTCTCCGTATCATCTTCCATTTGTACAAGCCTTTGCATACGAAGGCATATAGGGGCTTTGCCCTTGTCATCTTGAAAAGTAGGGTGACACAAGTGTTTCACCCATACGTGAACTCTTACTGGGGCTTCAAGGATTTTTACTTTTGCATCGCTCAGGAACCAGAGACTGTCCCGTTTTGTCGCTATTATTATGACGGGAAGAGGTACTCGCGGTTCCCTTTGGCATGGGATGGGCGCCACTTTAATCGAGGGCCTAGTTGGTATGATATTGAGGGAGAGGAGTCCTGATCTGCTGAGGATTGAGTATTTTTTGTCTTTCTTCAAAAGATTGTCGTCGTCCTTGAAGGGGACAAGAAACCCACTCAGTTAATGAGGCGTTACGATCTAATTAACCTTGGGGTAACCGACTTTCCTAATCACTTTCCATATTTTCTTAGTAAGTTTGTAATGTTTATAGTGTTCTGCCTTATTCCTTATTTTTGTATGGTTCCTAACTTGCTCGTTTGATTTGTTGCAGGAAAAATGGAGTTTGACAATGACTTGATCGCCTGCGTGGACATAGTGAATCCTGACTTGGACCGTGTCCAGATCACCCGGAGGTTCCCACCCTTGCTGGTGAGTTAGGTCTTGGGGACGGCATGGGAAAGAGGGTGCCTTCTGATGAATTCAGTAATGAAGGCAATCAGCAAGCATCGACTGAGAACGTTGGGGAACTTTCCACCCCCTCACTGGGCGTAAGTGGGACTCCGTCGTGTGAGGGATCTGGTGATCTAGTTATTCACCAAGTTTCTGCCAAGGAGGTTTCCACCTAACAGAAAGAATTTGAGGGTCCTCGTTCAAGTGATGGGCCTACCACCGATTGGGCCAGCTTTGAAGGGTCTCAAGAACCAGGGGCTTCACAAAACCCTAAACATCGTCGTTTGGTGAAGGAGTCCGAGCAGGGAGTTAAGAAAAAAAGGCTGGTTGAGGCGAGCTTGCAACGATGGGCAATTATTGAAAGTGCCACCGTTAAACCCCCCATCCATCGAATGCTATTGTGGGAAAGAAGGGTAATCATATAGTGCTTTCTTTCTTTTCCACCTCTTAATCTGGTAAGAAGGGGGGTAGTGACCCAACGGGAACTGGATCATCAGACGATTTCGCTGAATCCAGGCTAAGGTCGGTTCTGGAGGAGGCAGGGCCGATTGCTTCTGTTTGGTGCGAAAGTGCGTTAAGCTACACTTCACTATAAGCAATTGGACCAAGTCCTCTACACCTGTCCCCGTCATGTGCCATTGAACTACATCTGATCCGCTCCTTCTCCCTCTTGAGGCACTTGGATTATGATGGTTACGGCCCTTCGTCCGAGAAGGGTAATCAAATGGCGGAGCTGGACGCCCTCGCCGTTGCTCAAAATAAATATCTGGAGGAGTACGAGGGCATTGTTAACAAATGCACCCAGATCAACGAGGAACTGGCCAATAAGTGCTCGGAAGCCGAGATGGCAGCTTAGATGATCCGGGGTCAGTTGGCCACTCGTGAAGCTGAAATGTAGAATTTCATCGATGAAACTTTGTTTGTGAGGGGGAAGCTTGCCCAGTGTGAAGAAGAGCTTGGAAATCTGAGGGTTGAAAATCAAACCTTGAAGGTGGCCGCTGAAATTTCCAAGGAGCTAAGGGATGAGGTTGAACAGTTGAAAGCCATTACTGCAGAGGTGGAAGCTTTGCGAGGGGAGAACCAAGAGTTGAAGGGTGTCCTCGGCGAGCGAGATGAGTTGCTGGATGAAGTTGACAGACTGATGAGTGTTGTTGAAGGCCAAGTTAAGTTTGCAGGTGAGCTAGATGCTTAGATTGTCGCCCTAAAAGCTAAGAAGCAGTCAGCTGATGAGAAGACGAAGTGGGTGTATCAGAAGTCTTTTGACAATGTGGTGAAGAAACGTAAGTTAGTCAACCCCGGGATGATCACAAACTCACTTCAATTCATTACTGCGTTTTGGAGGGAAAAATTGGGATCCTGAAGGGAAAGGACTTCATCCCTCTTTATCCGATTGACCAGCAGACTCCCCTGTCTTACAACATTTTATGTAATTGTGTGGTAGCTATCAGGCATTGTTTTTTTGTAATTGAGCAGCAGACTCCCTTGTATTAATTAATGAAATGTTTACTTTTTTATCGTGATTTTGTGTATCGAGTTGTCTTCCTTTTTTTCAATATTATAGATTGTGTGAGGGTCGAGTGTGCGTCCTGAAAAAGAAGTGTGATTCGTAAGTAGGTGTTGGTCGTGTCATAAGTTATCCTTAAGGGTGCCTCGAGGAGCTTCTAGCGAGTGCCTCGTGCAACAAAGGAAGAAAAAAGTTTTTCTAAAGAGCAACACGAGAGGCTTAGTGTGAGAACATTGTCGGGCGACTGTCGACCAAGTGTTGCTGATCAAAGCGATTCAGGTAACTCCGTAGGGGTCCGTATTCTCCTTTTTTGATCAGGGCGAGGGTCTTTGTCATCCTAGGCAGTTGTTTGGTTGTCGCGTACCTACGCGAAAGTTGGTGGGTGATGCTGCTTCATTGATTGATCGAACTAGATGATAAGGTTTGGAACCAGACCATAGGGTTTTCCCCGAGGCTCAGGGGAAAACATCGGCACATTAGAGATTCATCGGCTCCAAAGCATTGCGTGGTGCCTATATAGAAGTGGAGGTGGACTTGGGGGTCTGAGGTCCCCTCGTAGGGATGAGCTGTGTGTGGTCGGACGAAACTGCGAGTCCAGGGCCTAAGCATAATGGCTTGGCAGAGTGGGTTGTGCAGAGGTGTAAAGAGGGTGGTGGCCAGTGCCTATTGGTCCACCTATTGTTGTAGTGCAGGGCCATCCTCTGGAGCGTGGACTCGTATTGATCTCTCGTCGGGTTGAGAGGGTACGCGATTGTCGCTCTGACTTGATTTAGGCTCTGTCATCCTTGTCTTGGTATGATGTTGATCATGTTCCAGCTCCACCTGATGGATGTGGTCTTAGAGTTGGCGAAAATGGCCAGGGATTCGAGGTCGTGGGGGTGCGGGACCGCTCCGTCTTGTTTACGTCTTTGTTCCATGATGTGGTGTTGGTTCAGTAAGTCCAAGGCCTCCTTGCCTGCTTGGGGGAGGATTGACTGTGGTAGTGGTGGTGGTTGCGTCTCTTGAGCCCAGTTCTGGACCTCGTGACTCTTTCTCAAGACTCCCCGGGTTGGCCAGCTCTGGAATAGGATTGGGAGGCTTGGGAATGGGCATCCTCGTCTATCGTCTCTGCATGTCGTTCTGGTGTCTCTTCGAGTGCTATTGTCTTGAGGCTTTGGCTTTTACCATGTTTTGGTGTTGGGTGAGTTTTACCGTCCCCATAGACAACGTCAACTGAACAAACTAAGTCTTCTAGATCACCGCGAACGGTGTTTGTTGTGATGTGGGGGCGGTCGAGGGTGTCCTGGTCTACTTCCAAGTGCCGCCTACCTGAGCCGGCGAGGAAGTCGGCCACCGTCTTCGAGCCCGGGAAGGGGTCCCTACAATTGCACTCGGATGCCAAAGTGAGAGGCAGAAGTGGGAGGGGAATAAAGTAGAGAGTGGGAGTTAGAAGTGTGTATCTTGGAGTCTTAGCAAGTAGTTCCTTATATAGAGCTTTAATGGATGGTGTGTGTGAAGAAGGTCTTGCTCCTGACCCTGGCTGTGGTTTTGATGACGACAAACTCATCAACAAAAAGAAGAAAAGAAGACTTCAAAGAATCAAGCACTACAAGTCCATCAATAGTCTAGAAGTCTTAGTATTAGGTGAGTTATGCTTCCAAAGGTCTATTAAAGCATAAAGGCTCTTAAAACACCTAATCTAATCAAGCTAAGTGTTTTCATAACTTAAAAGAAGTAGAAAACCTTAAGCCAGTCTCAAAGATCAAGTTTCTGGAAAATGGGCTTCTGTGTAATCGATTACACCATTATGGTAATCGATTACACCTAGGCAAGTAATCGATTACTCATGGCTTGTAATCGATTACATGTTTGAAATTCAAATTCAAACTGAAACGGTCACTTGTGTAATCGATTACACTAAGTATGGTAATCGATTACCAGAACGAAAAAGTGCATCTTTTCATGAACCATTGTGTCCCAAACCTTTTGAAAAGGGTTGTGATGGTTCAAGGACGTTTCCCTTGCCTATATAAAGACCATTTGAGTCCAGAAAACATAACATACAAGAACATGCAAGAACATACAAAAACATACACAACATACACAAGAGACAACACATTACACATGAGAAAATCACATTAGGCCAAAACTTTGTCAAAATTAGATCATCTTTTAGAACTAAAACCTTTTGGAGCCTAAATTCTGAGTTCATGATCTTCATGTCAATAAGAACACTTTAGTTGTTCATATCTTGAAGAACTCAGAATTGTATTATGCTTGAAAGCCTTAAAGCATAATTTCTCATGATCAATCCTATTGTATGTTAAAGGATTGATACAGCCAATTGTAATATCTTCTTCATCTCTTTCTGTAAGATTGAGTTTTTCACCGTGGTATTCGGTGAAGGGTTGTTGTCACTGGAAGTGGTTTACTTTCAGGGTTTCGATTGAAGACAAGTTTGTCTTCAAGGTCTGAGGGTGGTTTGCCTTCAGGAATTGAAAGCGGTTTGCTTTCAGGGGCTATTGAAAGTGGTTTGCTTTCACAGGATATTGGTAGAAATTCTTGGGGTCCTTGGGTTAGGAACTTGTAAGAGATTTTTATCAATAGTGGAAAAATCCTCAAGGGATTTTCTTGAGGGACTGGACGTAGCCTTCGGTGGATTGAAGGTGAACCAGGATAAATTCTTGTGTGTGATTGCCTCTATCCTTCATATTTACTTTCAAGTATCGCTCAAATCCGCTGCAATCATAACGATCATTTCGTGATCATCATAAAATTGAAAGTAACAATTTCAATAAGACGAAAATTGGGGCAACACTGATTCACCCCCCCCCCCCTCTCAGGTTGCTATCTGTACTAACAATTGGTATCAGAGCGGAAGTTTAGGTAAGTTATTCCTATGATCCGGGAAAAGATGGCATCCTCTTCCAATCATGGAACAAATGAAGGATTCAACATAAACAGGCCACCATTCTTCAATGGAGAACATTATGACTTCTGGAAAATCAAGATGAAGATATTCATAAAGTCATTAGACGCAGGAATATGGAAAGCCATTGAAGAAGGTCCCTTTGTGCCTGTAACAACAGATGAAGAAGGAACTTCACAACCAAAATCAGAAAGTACTTGGAGTGAAGAAGAAAAGAAGAAGGTTCAACATGATCTCAAAGGAATGAACATCCTTACATCTGCTCTTGGCATGGACGAATTTTTCAGAGTATCAACGTGCACTTCATCAAAAGAAATATGGGATACATTGATGGTGACTCATGAAGGAACAGATGAAGTCAAGAGATCAAAGATCAATACTTTATCTCAGGAGTATGAAATGTTCAGAATGCTTCCAGGAGAAAAGGTATTAGATATGCAAAAACGATTCACTCATTTGATTAATCATTTGATTGCTCTTGGAAAAAAAATTTCAAACAGTGACTTGAACATGAAAGTTCTAAGATCACTTACAAGAGTATGGCAACCAAAAGTTATAGCCATCTCTGAGAAGAAGAGTTTATCAAATATGACTCTTGCAACTCTTTTTGGAAAACTCCAAGAACATGAGTTGGAATTGAATCGTTTAGAAGAGCATGAACAACATGAGAAGAAGTATCGATCAATTTCCCTAAAGGCAAAAGAAAGCATCAAAGAAGATTATGATGCAGACTCTGAAGAAGAAGACAATGGAAATCTGAATCTTCTAGTAAAGAACTTTGGAAAGTTTCTTAAAAGGAAAAACGTTAAATTTAACAACAATAGAGCCTTACAAAGGAACAATGAGTCTTCTTCATCTCAAAAGATTACATGTTTCGAGTGAGGCAAACCGGGACATTTCAAGTCAGATTGTCCAAATCTTCAGAAGAAGAAACATGGTCTAAGAGAGAAATTCGAGAAAAAGGATCAACCTACTCGAAGAGCATATTTGGCTTGGGATGATAATGAAGTAAGTTCATCATCAGATTCTGACAAAGAAGAAGCACAAGTTGCCTTGATGGCTTCACATGACTCAGATGTTGAAGATTCCCAGGTTAGTGATAATTCTATGTCTTCTCATGATTTAAAGTTTGCTATGGAGAATATGTTTAAATTATGTCAAGAATTTTCCAAGATTAGTACCAAGCAAAATGATTTGATTTCATCCTTAGAAAGTAAGTGTAGAACTTTACAAGAGGAATTAGACATAGTGAAATCTAAACTAGATATTACACAAAAATGCACTAAGTGTAGTTCTTTAGAAGAAAAGATAGATAATCTTCAACAAAGAGTAAATAACTTCAATAAAGGAAAATAGAAATTAGATGATATCCTAAGTGTTCAAAGATATTCAAATAACAAATCAGGTCTAGGATATACTTCTCACCCAAAGACTAAGGAAGTCAAGAAAACTGTGTTTGTAAAACCAAACCATATAGTAGAATCTCCTAGTAACAAAAGGATTAATTCTGTAAGAAGTACACACAATAGGAAGAAAACTCAAAATAGACATCCTAACAAGAATCATTCCTCTCCTAGACAAACCCCTAGTTACAATTATTACTCTTGTACGTATTGTAACAAAGTAGGACACACCTCTAGTAGATGTTACTACAAACATATAGGAGTACCAAATAGGGAATACATTTGGGTAAGAAAGGATGTTAACTTAGAAGGACCCAAAACTTGTTGGGTTCCTAATACCCATGTCTGAACTTTGTCATGTAGGTGTGTATGAAAGCAGCAAAGGATTTATGGTATCTTGATAGTGGCTGCTCATCACACATGACAGGAGACAAAACCAAGTTTTCATTTCTTATACCTAGAGAAAAAGGTTTTGTTACATATGGTAACAATCAAAAGGGAAAAATACTCGGTATTGGAAGAATAGGCACACCCCCTCAAACAGTCATCGATAAAGTTCTTTACGTTGATGGTTTGATGCATAATCTTCTGAGTATTAGTCAACTATGTGATAAAGGTTTGAAAGTTGGTTTTATTAATGATATATGTGTTGTGAAAGATGTGAAAACTAAAGAAATTAAGTTTTCTGGGTATAAAGTAAATAACGTCTTCATGATCTCCTTGGAAGAAATTCCACAAAATGTGAGATGCCTTTTGGCCAAGAATAATAGTGATTCATGGCTATGGCATAGAAGACTTGCTCATATTCACATAGATCATTTAAACAAACTAGTCAAACATGATCTAGTTGTTGGGCTTCCAAAGATAAAATTCGAGAAAGACAAGCTTTGTGATGCATGTCAAAAGGGGAAGCAAACCAGAACATCCTTCAAACCAAAGAACATAGTTTCGACTTCAAGACCCCTTCAATTGTTACATATGGATTTGTTCGGACCATCTAGAACTAAAAGCCTCGGAAGTAATTTCTATGCACTTGTTATTGTTGATGATTTCTCTAGATTTACATGGACTTTATTTCTTCCTCATAAGAATGAAGCCTTCAATGCATTCAAAAGATATGCAAGGCTTGTTCAAAATGAGAAGTCTTTAAAGATCTCTTCTATTAGAAGTGATCATGGTGGAGAATTTCAGAATCAACAATTCCAAGAACTATGAGATGAAAATGGAATATCACATAATTTTTCTACTCCGAGAACACCACGACAAAATGGTGTAGTAGAAAGGAAGAATAGATTACTTGAAGAATTAGCAAGAACCATGTTAAGTGAATCAAGTCATCCTAAATATTTCTGGACTGATGCTGTAAGTACTGCTTGCTATGTTTCCAATAGAGTTCTTATTAGACCTATACTTAAGAAAACTCCCTATGACCTCTACAAAGGAAGGAAACCAAACATCTCTCATCTACATGCTTTTGGATCAAAATGCTTTGTTTTGAATAATGGAAAGGAAAACCTTGGAAAGTTTCATGAAAAATCTGATGAAGGTATATTCCTTGGTTATTCTCTAACAAGCAAAGCATATAGAGTCTTTAACAAGAAAACTCTATCTGTGGAAGAATCCATACATGTTTCTTTTGATGAATCTAAATCTTCAATAGAAGATAGAGTTAATACTCCAGATATTGAAGAAGATGATATCATTGTTAATGAAGATTCTCAAAAGGATGAAGATCATAATCCAATACAAGAAGAGCCCATTGAAGATAATACTTATCAACTTCCAAAGGAATGGAGAACCCATAGGGATCATCCAGTTGATAATATTATTGGTGATATTTCTAGAGGCGTTTCTACAAGGCTACGCTTAAATGATTCAGTTTTGAATATGGCCTTCGTCTCTCAGATAGAACCATCAAAAGTAAATGATGCTCTAGAGGATGAATATTGGATTGTAGCAATGCAGGAAGAACTAAACCAATTTGAAAGGAATCAAGTTTGGGAACTTGTCCCTAAGCCTAGTGATAAACATGTTATTGGAACAAAGTGGGTATTTAGGAATAAGTTAGATGAAAATGGTATCATAGTTAGGAACAAAGCAAGATTAGTTGCTCAAGGATATAATCAAGAAGAAGGTATATATTTTGATGAAACTTATGCACCAGTAGCAAGGTTGGAAGCCATAAGACTGTTATTGGCTTATGCTTGTTCTTTAAATTTCCCATTATATCAAATGGACGTCAAAAGTGCTTTCCTGAACGGATACATTCAAGAAGAAGTCTATGTGAAGCAACCTCCAGGATTTGAAGATCCAAAGTTCCCTTCACATGTCTTCAGATTAAAGAAGGCACTCTATGGTCTTAAGCAAGCCCCTCGTGCATGGTATGATAGATTAAGTACTTTCCTTTGTGATAAAGGATTTCAAAAGGGTAAGGCTGATACAACCTTGTTCATCAAAAGAACCGAAGGTAATACCCTATTAGTTCAAATTTATGTTGATGATATTATCTTTGGTGCAACTAACGAATCTCTTTGTAAGGATTTCTCTAACATGATGCAAGAAGAATTTGAGATGTCCATGATGGGACAATTAAATTTCTTTCTTGGTTTGCAAATCAAGCAATCAAATGATGGAATATTCATCAATCAGTCAAAGTTTTGCAAGGAATTGTTAAAGAAATATGATTTGGATGATTGCAAAGCCATAGCCACACCAATGGGGTCTAACACATATTTAGATCAAGATGAATCCGGTAATCAAGTTGATATTACCAAATATAGAGGTATGATCGGATCTCTTCTATACTTAACTGCAAGTAGACCTGATATTATGTTTAGTGTGTGTCTATGTGCTAGATATCAAGCATCTCCTAGGGAATCACATTTGAGTTCTGTTAAACAAATTTTTAAATATTTGAAAGGAACTACAAATGTTGGATTGTGGTATCCCAAAGGAAGTGTTTGTGATTTGATTGGGTATTCTGATTCTGATTATGCTGGTTGTAAAACTGAAAGAAAAAGTACTAGTGGTACTTGTCACTTGTTAGGAAATGCCCTTGTTTCTTGGTCTTGTAAGAAACAAGCATGTGTTGCTCTAAGTACTGCAGAAGCAGAATACATTGCTGCAGGAAGTTGTTGTGCACAAACTCTATGGCTCAAACAACAACTTAAAGATTATGGCTTAGAGCTGGGCTGCATTCCAATCAAATGTGACAACACAAGTGCCATTAATCTCACTAAAAACCCTATCATGCATTCTCGAACTAAGCATATTGATATACGACATCATTTTCTTCGAGATCATGTTATGAGGAAAGATATTGAGATTTCATTTCTGGATACACATAATCAATTAGCAGATATCTTTACTAAGCCTCTTCCTAAGGAATCATTTTTCAAGATAAGAAGAGAATTAGGCATATTAGATGAGCATGACATTTAAGGTAACATGTTATTTGCATAATCTTTGTGATGATTATATGTTTATATGCATTTAGATAGATTATATGCTTAAGTGTTTATATGAAAATGTGTTACTTAAGATTCTAGAGCCTAGAACTTATAAAATTGTCCTAGTAATCGATTACCATAGATCCTGTAATCGATTATCCACGCTCTAAGTCCTCGTGCCTGTTAGAACTATCTGAGTAATCGATTATCATAACTGCTATAATCGATTACATGTTCAAAATTTGAAATTTTTTCAAATTTGCAACTAATGTAATCGATTACCCTAACTGCAGTAATCGATTACATACTCGAAAAACTGCCAGAATTTCAATTTCCCTCCATCTTTTGAAATTTAAACTTAGGATAACTGTCCAGTAATCGATTACCCAACTGTTGTAATCGATTACATCCTCGGATCTATTTAAACACCAGTTTTAGTTGATCAATTTCGTTCCTATCCTTATCCATTTTGTCCTCAAAACCTTTCTACTGTGCTGATAATCCTTCTCACTACTCTCCTTCTAAGACTACTATGGATCCCTATCATACTCGTTCTTCTCGACCCATGAACCTTACAAGACTTCTCACATCCACACACCAAAGAACTAGGTTTGCTTCGCGATTTATAAATCATCAAAAAGGGGGAGATTGTGAAGAAGGTCTTGCTCCTGACCCTGGCTGTGGTTTTGATGACGACAAACTCATCAACAAAAAGAAGAAAAGAAGACTTCAAAGAATCAAGCACTACAAGTCCATCAATAGTCTAGAAGTCTTAGTATTAGGTGAGTTATGCTTCCAAAGGTCTATTAAAGCATAAAGGCTCTTAAAACACCTAATCTAATCAAGCTAAGTGTTTTCATAACTTAAAAGAAGTAGAAAACCTTAAGCCAGTCTCAAAGATCAAGTTTCTGGAAAATGGGCTTCTGTGTAATCGATTACACCATTATGGTAATCGATTACACCTAGGCAAGTAATCGATTACTCATGGCTTGTAATCGATTACATGTTTGAAATTCAAATTCAAACTGAAACGGTCACTTGTGTAATCGATTACACTAAGTATGGTAATCGATTACCAGAACGAAAAAGTGCATCTTTTCATGAACCATTGTGTCCCAAACCTTTTGAAAAGGGTTGTGATGGTTCAAGGACGTTTCCCTTGCCTATATAAAGACCATTTGAGTCCAGAAAACATAACATACAAGAACATGCAAGAACATACAAAAACATACACAACATACACAAGAGACAACACATTACACATGAGAAAATCACATTAGGCCAAAACTTTGTCAAAATTAGTTCATCTTTTAGAACTAAAACCTTTTGGAGCCTAAATTCTGAGTTCATGATCTTCATGTCAATAAGAACACTTTAGTTGTTCATATCTTGAAGAACTCAGAATTGTATTATGCTTGAAAGCCTTAAAGCATAATTTCTCATGATCAATCCTATTGTATGTTAAAGGATTGATACAGCCAATTGTAATATCTTCTTCATCTCTTTCTGTAAGATTGATTTTTTCACCGTGGTATTCGGTGAAGGGTTGTTGTCACTGGAAGTGGTTTACTTTCAGGGTTTCGATTGAAGACAAGTTTGTCTTCAAGGTCTGAGGGTGGTTTGCCTTCAGGAACTGAAAGCGGTTTGCTTTCAGGGGCTGTTGAAAGTGGTTTGCTTTCACAGGATATTGGTAGAAATTCATGGGGTCCTTGGGTTAGGAACTTGTAAGAGATTTTTATCAATAGTGGAAAAATCCTCAAGGGATTTTCTTGAGGGACTGGACGTAGCCTTCGGTAGATTGAAGGTGAACCAGGATAAATTCTTGTGTGTGATTGCCTCTATCCTTCATATTTACTTTCAAGTATCGCTCAAATCCGCTGCAATCATAACGATCATTTCGTGATCATCATAAACTTGAAAGTAACAATTTCAATAAGACGAAAATTGGGGCAACACTGATTCACCCCCCCCCCTCTCAGGTTGCTATCTGTACTAACAGTGTGATCTTCGATGGTTGTAATGATGGTTTTGTCCTTGTCTCTTTTTGGACCATCAGATCCTCTACTGTATCCAGGGATTGGATGGTGTAGATTTCCTCGACAAGACGCGATAAGACTTTGAGTGTCGTGCCTGCTAGAGTAGCCTGTCTGAAGTGATATGTGATGTGACGTTCAGGGGCATTGGCGACCGGGTTTGTCGGGACAAGTGTCCTGGTCTGAAGTTTACTGACCACGTCATTACCGAGGAAGGTAGTGGGGAGAGCCTCAAAGTCGCATGGTTCTCCAGGGAGTGGGGTGGTTCTGTAGTTTTTCGAGAGACTACGTACTGCGAGAGTTATCTCCTAGAACACATTCTTATTTTAATTGGTTGAAATTGATATAGGTCTTATTAAATTGGGAATAAGCCACAAAATTTAGTGGATCATGCTTGAATTTTGACTAATTAAGAAGAGTGTTTATAAGAGCATCTCCAACACACATTTGCTTATATGAGTTGTTTATTACTATTCTATGGGCTCAAAATGTCATATAAGATACAAGCAACTTATAAGAAATTATTGCAGATTTCGTTCCAACCATGAGTTTTTATTTTACTTTTAATATTGAGTCCACTATATCTCATATATTTAATGAACTAGTTGAAGCTTGAGAGAGAAAAAATCATTTATTATTTGTGTCAAATAACGAATTATCACAAAAAATTCAGTTGTTAGGTAAATGCCATATGAATGAGTTTATATTATATTCGAACACACCCGCTTACGCAAGAGTCCATTGGGGTTAAGCATGGACAATGCACAGGCACGCTTACCATGTGCTGAAATTTCAATTAGAAGAATTGGGGCAGTAAGGTTTGACTCCAGACCACTTAGTCATAGAGGCTTTGATAACATGTGTTAGTCCCTCATTAAATAGAGATATGACTAATAAAGTGCTTATAAGTGGGTAGGCAGACCTCAACTCTTGAGCTAACTTTTGGATTGAGTTAGGCCTCTCAAATTCGAATATGGTATCAGAGTCTGTCCTAGATCCGTTCTTGGGTCACCCATATCGCCAGTATTCATGATGGACAGATATATAAGCATGATCATTGACCTTCACGCTACAAATGTCATGAACATGGGAGGGAGTGTTAAGCCCTACATGGACTAGAGATATGACTAATGAATTGTATATAAGTGGGTAAGCAGTCATTAACTCTCAAATTAACTTTTGAGTTCAGTTAGACCTCCTAAACTTTAATAATTTTAGAAACTAACAATCCATGTAGACACCAAAATTGTCCATATGAATATTCATTTTTTATTCAAATGTGTATTTTAGTTATTTACTCTAATTACAAACCTTAGCGTGGTTGAGTGGGTATAGACTTGTGATCTTGTGCTGTTGTTTTTCTTCAAAATTCTTCATTTTTCAACGGCCCAGAGTCCCAGACTAGTAGTTATACTACAACTCTAGTTATAATTCGCGTTACGTTAGGGGTTGATTCTATTTTTATTTTTCAAAATTCTTCATTTTGTCACAGCCAAGATTAGTGATACTAATCTACCAAAAAAAATTAGTGATACAAAACTAGCGGAAATGTGAAAAGGCAATTTACATTAGTGGTAGGCTTTAGTAGTTTAGACGAAATCAAAGATTCAAAGCTAATTGCCATAAAAAGAAGGAAAATTTTCTCTTCATACTACTTTTACCTTAAAAAAATAATGAGAAATAAGAGATATAATAATTTTTTTTTATAAGCAGAGATATAATAAATAATTTTATTGAAAAGAAGAGAGATAAGAGAAAAAAAATTATGAAAATATGAGGGAAGAGTAAAAAAAAATGGTGTGTATATGTCAAAGTTGTAAAAGGAAATCACTAAACTGCATGAAGAAGATGCCTAAAAAATTGAGAGATAAAATTATGTATAGTGTATTGTTAATGATAAATGTGTAAATTTTACAAATTGATAAAGAGAATAGAAATAATTGATACATTCAAATCTTTACAAACCTCTTTGATGAGTGATAGAAACATGGTGGCTATATTTCAATGATGATGGCTATATCTTATACGATTCGTGAAGTTTGTGGGCTATACCCCAAGACATGTGCTCACATACTTGACTAGATGGCTCACCTACTCACATACTTGACTAGATATGCTCACCTACTTGACTAGATCAAAGAGGGTTCGTGGAAAGTTTTCACGGTGATCGGGTTACACAATCAGTTAAGTAAATCTTATTTCTGTTATGAAATATAATAATAGATTCAGTATTTTGGTTCAATTATGAATATATGAATAAAAAAATTTAATTAAGATAATATCTTCCATTATCAGATAATATATCTTACACGTACAATAATGTTATATATAGCATAATTCTATTCAAGTTTGATAATATTAACCTAGGTATATCACTGTGATAAGAGGACACTTCCCAATTACACACTATCTACGTAACTCTAATTCTTATTTCTCTTCAGACTTGTTTACTTGAGCGTCGCATAGTATTGTAGGAAGCTTCCTCTAATGCCCATGTAATCACTGGATGCGAGAAGAATGAGGCTCTTTTATGTAGGAGTAGTCCTAAAACCTTGTCAACATCATATACTAAGGCTTGGAATTCTCTTACACGAACATTGGTAAATGTATTCCCATTCGTCGTTGTTATGGCAAACACAAGAAGGAAACAAAGGAACAATATTCCATCCTAGAAAAGGCACCCTATTAAGGTCGATGAAGACAAAGTCCACCAAAACCAAGATCACAAGGACATGGAGGTGTATCAGCCTCCATGATCTTTGCAGAACCAGCCACTACAACTTTTGCACGGCCAACAACCTTTAGAGGGAGGCACTTTCTACACCACCATTATAATCAACGATGAACTTACACTACAGACTTGCCATGTTACCACGGTTTCGGGAAGCATATTACCTCGGTCGAACCGCGAGAACAGGCTGAGAAGTAATAGATAAGTCACCACGGTTGAAGGCGAAACCGTGGTAACATCGTACCTCAAAAATACGCGGCTTTACACAGAACCGCAGTAATATCAGGCCTCTGTTACCTCGGTTCAGACTGAAACCGGGGCAACATCTCACTCTGTTACCGCGGTTCATTTTCGAACCGTGGTATTAATTTAGTTTTTTTTTAATATCTTTACCGCGGTAACAAATTCGTTGTTTTTTTGGTGCAACGTACAATCAGAGATTAGACATGCAATTCCAACAGTAAACAAAATATAACCAGGACCTGCAATGCACTAGAAACAACCCTGACAACATAATATACAAGCAATATATATAATATATACAACAAATCAAATATGTACAAATTATGTACAGACCCCCACAATTATGTTACATACATATGAAATATATCTTACACATACAACATTATAAAAAAATGCATACTCCTTTAACTTGTTTTACTAGCCCTTTTCCTCTTCTGGTTCAAAAGGCGCATACGTGTTTTTCGTATCTTTTCATTGAATTCCATATTCATCCAAATTCCCTCTTCATGATCATCTCGGACGTACAAACAATCATCTTCATCTAAATCAGGGTCGAATGGTTGTTGTATCCCGAGGAATGGGTCATCTTCAATAGCATTTGCGGCATGAAGGTCTTGTCCATCATCGTTGTTGATATGCGCATTATTTGTTAAAAGAACAATGGACCTTTTATTGTCAGCGGGATCAGGGACAAAAAATATTTGCTCTTCTTGGGATGCCAAAATAAATGGATCATCCTTGGACCCCACACTATTAAAATCAACCTGAATGAACCCTAAGTCATCAATCTGAATACCAGAGTTAATGTCAACCCACTTACAACCAAACACAGGAACCCGGAATGTTGTGTAATCTAGCTCCCATTTGTGTTGAATTACCCCAAAGTATGAAATGTCTGCATATATTGGGTTTCTATCTTTGGCGCTAGAGACATGCATAGCTCTAGCAACAAGAGTCACTCCACTGTTTTGCATTGTACTCCGTTCATCTTGGGCTTACGTATAAAATGTATAATGATTAATTACATAGCCATTGTAAGAAAAGACATGTATACTCGTACCCTTTGACAACCATTTCAATCTATCTGAAACAGAGGTAGGATCTTCTTTCCACTCCTGATAAACTTGATCCTTTAGCCATGAGATAAAAGTCTTGTTGTGCTCCTTTGCTAACCAATTTTCAGACCTATTGGGGTTCAACCTCTTAATCTCATCCTTGTGCATGTCGACATATGGCCCAACCTCATCTGCATTATGGGTTGCCCTATTTGGCTTGGAACCCTTTAGAGGAGGTGGCTTGTCAGGTGATCGAAGTAGAATTCCTCTGGTCAAGGGGTATTGACATTGGTGAGCCATTGTTAGATAAACCCTCTGAAGACTCGGATGACTCCTCTTCGGATGACTCCTCCGATGATTATAAGGAATCGATGGGCTCCAATTATGTACCCTAATTTTTAATTCAGCCAAGTAGTACATGTTGTACCTTTTTTTAAACTTGGTTGTATGATTGTTAAATTTGTCCAAGTGAATAAAAATTTTCTTGTAGTTATTATATGGCTGATCTTGTTAATTCCTAATAGTCTCCTTCTCTTTTTATTCGTTGTTATTTTTTTGGAAATAAAATGCCAGGAACTGTTCGGAATGGCTTAGTAGCATACTATATACATACGGAATGGCTTAGCATCACATTATGCATGCTTAGCAGCATTCGAGCTCGGAGATACATTGAAGGCGATGTATCAGAAGCAGTCGGTAGCACAAGCAGGAGCACTGAGATCGGTTGAAAATGTTATGACACCAATTGCTGTGATCGACTGTCCAATTTTATATTTTTCAGAATTAATGGACTGTTGAACTGTTTTGGAATTGAGTGTACTTTTATTATAGACTGTACTTTTATTTGCACGTACAATTAATTAAGGTGAGAGTGAACATAAGAAAAACCAAAAAAAAAAAAATTAGACATATTACCACGGTTCAACACTGAATCGAGGTAATAGAAAGACATGTAACAACGGTTGGTAAATGAACTGTGGTAACAGAGTTGCAATGTTACAACGGTTAAGCCTTCAAACGCGGTAACAGAGCTGCAATGTTACCACGGTTGCACCTTCAACCATGGTAACAGAGCTACGATGTTACCGCGATTCCACCTTAAACCGTGGTAATTTATCTATTACTTCGCCGTCTAATACCACGGTTTAACCATGGTAATATGCTACCCGAAACCGTGGTAATATGGCAATTCTATAGTAGTGTAGGGTATTGTGACGCCCGTTGGGTATTGTGACGCCCGCTTGGTATTGTGACTCCTAGTCTTTTCTTTCAGGGTATTGTGACGCCTGTTTGGTATTGTGATGCCAAGCTCTGTTATTTTAGGGTATTGTGATCTCTTATTTTAGGGTATTGTGATGCCCGATTGGTATTGTGACGCCAAGTTCTCTTATTTTAGGGCATTGTGACGCCCGCTAGGTATTGTGACGCCTAGTCCTTTCTTTTTAGGGTATTATGACGCCTAGTCCTTTCTTTTTAGGGTATCATGACGCCCAATTGGTTTTGTGACACCAAGTTTCTTTTTTAAGGGTATTGTGACGCCAAGTTCTCTTATTTTAGGGTATTGTGATGTCTACTAGGCATTGTGACGGCTAGTTTCTTTCTATAGTGACGCCCGCTTGGTATTGTGATGCCTAGTTCTGTATTTTGGAGATTTTTATCTCAACCATATGATTCATGTTTGTATTTGCTCCTTTGCCTTGAATAGAATTCAGTTGCTTTTTCAAATTTGCTTTACCTTTCTTGTTGAAAGGTCAAGCAAATGGGGGCTGCTGTCAGCACCCAATTTTTTCCAGCACTTTTTAATTTTGATTTTCTTGTTTTGTTTCATTTAATTAAAAAAACACTAGTTAGTTAGTTACAAAATCAAAAATTAAGATAAATAATAAAAAAAAATAATAAGGGAGGAGAGAATTGACTTCATTGTGTTACAACTCTTATGACGTCTCCAAGACACAATTAAATGTCTACTAAGTCATTTTTTGACTTACAAGACAAAACCAAAATGTTGTTACAACATGTTCATGGAGCAGTATTGAGGAACTCATATCTAGAGTTATAGGTGTTCGTTTTGCATGAAACCAGCGCCATTTGAAAGATTTTGTTGCCATCTACAGTTCTTGTGAAATGGTCCAAATTTTATTTCCAACGTTTCGATAGTCAAAAAACGGGCCAAAGTTGGCATAAAAAAAACTGAAGTTTTCCATGAAAGTCAACATTTGGTCAACACTTTTTAGTCCCACGTTGTCAAGGTTTCTATATAAAGGGAGCTTCCTCCTCATATTTCTACACAAAATAAAATCTCAAATTTCTAAGTCTAGGATTAATACTCCATAGAGTGTTTGGGTCCCGGAGACTTAGTATAAAATCACAAAGTCTACACAGTAATAATTTTTTAATCACGCGGGTTTAGTGCTCAGCACAGAACTACCATTCTAATATAAATTATTTTGGATGGTTGTTGTTGCGCTGCGGGGTCAAATTCTTGGGAGGCCTACACAGTGGTGATTGCTAGCCCACCTTCGAGGTAAGTTTTTACTTAGTTTCCTTTTTATTTTTATTATATTATTATCTGTATAATTATTTTCTTTTGTGTAAATTTTATTGTATTTTCTAAATATTTGTTCAATGTTATGTAAATACTTGTGTAGATGTAAATATGTGTTTGATGTTATGTAAATGCTTGATTAAGTTTCTTTATTATTTTTATTTTATTTGTTTAGTTTATTTTCTTCATTTGTTATTTTGATCTCTTTATAGTTATAAGTACCATGCAAATATCTGTTTAGTTAAATATCATTGTAAATATTTGTTCAAGCTTAGAATCCTTATAAATAGGTGTGATAATTAAAACTTTTATTAATATGCAAACATGTCGTAAGGTCTCAGCTCTTCGCATATGAGATCGTGTCTTACAGCATGTTCTCTTTTAAATAATCAATTTTAAATAATGTGTCGTAAGGTCTCAGCTCTCTGCATAGGAGGTCGTGTTTTACGGCGTGTTCTTTTACTTGAAGAATCAATTTAAAATAAATAATGTGTCGTAACAGCTCGGCTCTTCGCATAGGAGGTCGTGTGTAGCTTGGCTCTTCGCAAAGAAGGTTGTCTGTTACGTTATGTTAAAAATAATAATAATAATAATAATAATAATAATACCTTTTTTTAATCTCATAAAATAAAAAAAATACCATTTCATGAAAAAAAAAAAACAAAGATTAATATCACTTTTAAAAAATCACTTTTTTAAATCACATAAATCTTATATAGAACTACGTAGCCTTATTTCTCTTTAGACCTACGTAGGACCGGGTACTAACCCCGCCAGGTACCCCAAATTAAAAATCCAACTTTAATCCTTTAGAACTAAGTTGCCTTGATATTCCTATTGAAAGGGAGTATGTAGGACTAGGTTCACACCTATCAGGCTAAATAAAATAAAATAACTATTTTTGTTTTGTAAATAATTTCCTTTCCTCTTTTTTTCATTGTAAATAACAAATCTTAAAAATGATAATGAAATCTTCTTTTTAAGTAAAATAAGTCTTTTAATAATTCTTTCACAATCAATTAAAAGGTACCGTTCTAACGAGCTCTGTGGGGTGCTAACACCTTCTCCACGCGTAACTGACTCCCGAATTCGGAACTCTAAACACAGACTGGTTTTAATTTAATTGTTTAATTTGCAGGTTCCAATTTCCCTTAAAATTGGTGGTGACTCTATCTGTTTAACTAATTTAATTTTTTAGCGCCGTCCCTTCGCGACCCCAGCTGCGACAAAAATAATCGTTTTAGCCTTAAGCACAACTTAATCGGTGATAACATCTATTTTTGGGTTGTTTGTAATTGTCCTCGTGTTGATCATCACATGCACGAGGAGATTGAGTTTTTACAAGCTCTCTCTTGGACACGGGTTCAAGAGCCTTAGGCTTGAACCCCATCGTTTTGTCGTTTCCTAGTACGTTTATCGCATAGAGCACCGTTGTTTAGCATTCTGTTTGGTAAAGTTGACCTTACACTACGCCGACAATGTAATTGTAAAGTCAAAACACCTTCGAAGTAGTCTTTTGAGCCTAAAACCATCGTAACCAAACCTAAACCTTAGGATTTCCTCCGTCATTTTAGTCTATAAACTTTTTCTACGATATCATGTGTTATATTGGACTGTCACAAGACATGTTCGGCGAGACGTTCAGAGTCAATCCTTAATGGCACTCCCGGCATTCACACGACGATTTGGACGAGGAGTATGATTGATTCCTAGTGATGTGCACTATCCCCACGCACATGCGTGGGGTGGGCAGATTGCTATTCCTGTTTTCACATGAAAACCTAGTTTTGACCAATCGGTTTCCAGTTCCTTTTGAGATTGATTCCCACCTATCCTATGGTTGTGTGATGTTGTTTATATGTTTATCTTGCAAGGTTAGAGGCCTATTTCATGCAACCCTCTCGGAGGTAAGGGTAACTCTTATTAGGATTATCCATGTAGTTTGTGATTGTTGTATGCTGTTTTTGTGTATTTGGTTGAGTTGGTGCCTAAAGAACTTTGCTTCTGAAATAATGGATGACAATTTTAGCATGTTGTATTTGTTCGTGAAAAGATGAGTTTGAGGATTTTGCCATGTGTTATTTAGTTATGACATGATGAAAATGTTTTGAGAAGTTGATGTATTATAATATGCATATGATATACTATGACTGAGGATTTGGTGTGGACTGTTGGTTCATGTATATATATATATATATATATATATATATATATATATATATATTGGGTTGATGTGATGGTACTTTGTCCCGTGGGATCAACTGAGGATCTTTAGGTTGATGTGACGATACTTTGTCCCGTGGGATCAACCAAGGGCAATGTGGTGGTACTTTATACCACATGATTGTCCTGGACTGGTTTAGGGGTGAATATTGACCATAATTATGCATATAGATATCGAGGACTATGCATATGTTTATTTGATTTTGTAAAATGAAAAAAATATGTTATGTTGATATCATTATTGTGCTGTATTGATTCTGTTTTGATAATTATCTTATTGTTGTTTGTATCACAATTGTTACTTGTTATTTTTCTTGATTTTCTAGTTAACCTTTTCTGCTTGCTTTGTTTGAATTGTTTGGGTGCTTAATGCCATAGATGACAAGGGTATTGAGGCTCAAGAAGGATGACTCGGAAGTTGGAACAACTGATGGAGAAGACTCAAAGAAAATGAAGAACGTTGAAGAAGAATAATTTCTGTTTTTACGATGTTTGAATTTTTAGCTCGTGTTGTGCCACTTTAATTATTTTGGAGCTATGTCGCGTTTTTGAGATCATTATATTTTATTATGAGATGATATTTATTTATAATTATTGAGTGACGTTGGTTTTGAAACTTGAGTGTTTTGAGATGTTTCAAAGTATAATTTCCGCATATTTACTATGTGACCCTCAACCCAAAATTGAGGTGTTACAATAGTAATTTTTTTCGTATTCTCTATTTATTTTTCAGTTACTTTATTTCATTTCAGCCTTATATATTCCATTCATCCATTCACTTTAAGTTTTATGATTACTTATTTAGTCGTTCTAGTTATTTCATTAGTCGTTTTTTTTCCTTACCCTAGTTAACATTTAACTACCATCAACCTCACCTTTCATGACAATAACTTTGAACTTTTTGGATTATTTTCGGAACTTGCATTGAGAAATAATGTTCTTTCCATAAGTAATTACTCATTTAGGAAATTATTGCGTTGGTTTCTCAATCAATTCACATATGAACCTCTAACCAAATTTTATTTGAACCAACAAATTGTTTATCAATTATATTTGTTTCATAATATTTTATAGAAATTTAAATCTCATTGATACACATTGCAACTTATTTCCACACAAAATTAAAATTGTACCACTTACTCATAATGGTTTTATTAAAACATTAATAATCTGTCGACACATGGCGTGCACTTGTAGCACACAAAGTTTGTAGATATAACTCATGACAACTTATTCGCAACATTTTAACTGATCAAAACATAAGAAAATTACGAGACAACAAACCAACAAAAATAGACATATTCGCACTGTGTATTAAGAATCGTTGATAATTCTTAATACCTTTTACTTATAGAACTCCACCACTCCTAATGCAGATGAGAAGCCAGTATTTTCTGGAACACGAAATTTGGAAAATCCAGATCTCTCGGATAAATTTCGAAATTCATTCCAAGTTCTTTCCTTGGCACCGTGTACTAAAAACATGAGGTTGTCAACAAGACTAACACACTGAGATGTAGTGCTTGAGTTTGGAACTTCTGGATATATAGCGTCCACAACAATCACTTTTCCATGCTCCGGCAAAGCTTTATGGCAAATTTTCAAAAACTTCACACAATCTTCATCGGACCAATTATGACATACACGCTGAAATAACCACAAAAGAATTAAAAAACACACTAAAATGTGATGATTTAAACTTTTTTATGTAATCTATATATTGGCTTCATCTCTCATGTACTTCACTAACCTTGAGTAAAATGGCATCACCCTTTGGAACACTTTCAAACATATCTCCCGGTACATGCTCTATTCCTTCAAGCCAAACATGTGCTTTCTAATTAGTAATTTTGTGTAAATACAAGCACCATTTTTTGTCTACCGACTCAATTATTCCAATTTTTAAAATGCGCAATGTGGGATGTACATAACAACAGAAAATGATACGAGATTGTCAAAATCAATCAAGTGGGTAAAATCACTGAAGTTTAGTTGGTCCAATAATATTTAAAAATGTTCACAGAATTTTTTGCTTTTAGCAACACCGGTTTAAGCAATGGACAAAAAGTGTTTCCTAAAAATACTTATGCTTATCGCCATAAAGAATTCGTTTTAGACAACACATTTTTTTTCAACATTAAATAAGTATTTCATATCTAATAATAGAGATGAGTTATTACGTGATAAGTATTGTATTTTCCAAACAATACGTTACACTTTCTCTTAATGTTATCATAGAGTACCAAAAATTGTTATTAAAAAAAATAGGTAACGCCGTAACATGAAAATGTCAAAAAGTGTTGCGTAAAGTTTAGGAAACACTTTCCATATCTATGACTACATTTTTTAGCTGCTGCGGAAAGTGTTGTAGTGTTTCTTAGAAAGTTTAGTTCATAACTGTTTTAGACATCAAATCCATGATTTGTTGTCAAATTGCTAATTTGTTTATATTTGTGAGTAATAATTTCTTTAAAAAAAATGTAAAAATATTATTGGACAAGACTATGTTGATATATGTTACCTGGATGAGGTGATGCATGTTGAATTACTTGAGGCAGATCGAAGTTAATTCCTTTTATTGAAGGATACTGGGAGATAATTTGTTTTAAGGCCTGGCCTTCTCCACCACCCACATCAACCAGTGTTGATATCCCCTCAAATCCTTTATATATTTTGAACACTTGTTTCATATCTAATGGGCCAGTATGGGCCATGGCTTTGTTAAATAGGTGATTCAACTCATCATTTTTCTCCATATATTGAAAAGGCTCCACTCCGTAGACATTTTGGAATTGGTTATTGTTGTTAGGGTCTACAATTGCATCCTTCACATCATTCCTGAAAAAGAAACAATATATATAAGATCATGTTAATTAAAAATGGGCAAAAATTGGATACAGTTGTTACCCAATGACAAGTCCAACACCCCCATTTTCTTAATTTATTAATTTAATAATTTTGCAGTTTCTTATTCCAAGTTTCATGATTGGACAAAAGTAAAAATTGAATATACAGTATTGCATTTAATTTTTGTTAATTAAAAATAGAGTTGTCTAAAATGATTTAGGAAAAGTTTGAGTTAAAACCACCTAGTTTTACGTGGGCAAAAAATACTTAAAATAAGTGCGTTAGAAATTCCACTTATCTTAAATATCATTAAAATATCTAGGATTAGAGTAATTTAACTCAAGCTTTTCTTAATGTTATTTAGAAAAGCCTATTAAAAATCTAAGATGTTCAATTATAAATTCTTAAACATAGACCACTAAATAGAGGTGAACCACTCAGGTCACCTATTTTTATGATGATTTTTAACTGTCACAAATGTAAAGTGGGAAAAAATTAAACTTTTCCCTTTGCAGGCGTAAATAACCGCAATAAAAATGGTCCCCTAGTATTGAATGGTCTGCCAATCTTTTTTTAATAAGAATGGAAGAGAAATAAATTAGATATATGAAGAGTGATATGATAGAAAAATAATAGAAAGATAGGAAGAAAAAGTGTGTGCATTTTGAATGCTTAATTACCAAATATCACGATATCCTCGATGCACCAAGGCTGAGAGGGCACCAAAAGAGCCTTCACTGTTCTCATGTGCATAGTATTCACCAGCGGGTGAGAGAGCATAAACTCTTTCTCTGTTACCATCTTCGTTGCTGCGAATGGAGCATGTTAAAAGAGAAAAACTAGCCAACACAGGTAGCATGCGCTCAAGCCTTTTTGCCAATTCTGAGTGTTGGCGTGGAAACTTTGAAGCAATTTCAGAGGCAGACAAGCTTGAACCAGATGAGTTTTGTGCCTTTGCTATGATCTCAAACAAATTGAGATCAACAGCAGCATTCAGAATTGCAGGAAAGATTCTGCTAAAACAGAGTGATAAAGCAGTGGAGTAAGCATCATCAACCAGTGTTACTTCTACAGGATGCTGACTTTGCTTGGAAATTGAACTCATTTTTAGTAGTAATTTTTGTTCTTGTTACTTAAATTATGTAACAAGTTGATGTGTGTATTCCACAGTTTTGGTCCTCTTTATATAGAGAGGCAAAATGCTTCCAATGCACATATGTAGTTATCACTTCAATAATGATTTGTAAGCATGCGAACTCATTCAAATCGACACATAATAAAATTGAAACACTTTTCAGGTGGTTTATGCACCACCACAAAATTACATGTTTATTTTGCGGAAGTTTAAACCTCCACTAAATACTTTATTTTTTTCATTATACTTTTATGACAGTTTATAAAGGCTCTACATGCCCCCATTAAATCGCTTGTGTACTTTGTACTTTGTCGAAGCTTTAAAATGTGCGCTACACATGTTTTGTTTTTCTTTCTTATCTTCAATTTTTGAAACAGCAGCAAGACACGTATAACAACCGTTATCACTTGGAATTAGGTAGTGTTTGGCCTAACTTTTTTTTGACTTTTAATTTGCTTTTAAGATAAGTTTGGTCAAACACAATTTTGTATAAGATATTAAAAAATAAGTTACTTTTACTTTACATAGAAAATATTGAAAGTAACTTTTAAGTAAAAAGTTAATTGAGGAAGCTTTTTTCTAATAAGTTACTTTTTTCACTTCTCACCGCCCCGGCCACAACCGCCTTCGGCCACCACCGCCGCCTCCGGCCACCACCACCGCCTCCGACCACCACCATTTCGGCCACCACCACCGCCTCGGGCCACCCATAACCGCCTCAGGCCACCACCACCGCCGCCGCTCCGGTTGTCTTCTCCGGCAGCGCTCTCGCCAAACAATAACTTTCAGAAATATTTTACCAAATAACTTTTAAATTAAAAAAACGAAAATTGGCAAACAACTTTTACCTTTTTTTTTAAGATTTTATTGTGAGCCTTAACTTAAAAGTAACTTTTAAGTTGAAAGAAAGCTAAGCCAAACACTGCCTTACTTTTAACTTTTATTGTTTTGCATGACTTTTATTTTGGGTAGAATTTCTTCCTTGACTTTTCTTTGATATAACCTGTCGCTTCATCTTGGCATCAGCTATGTCTGCCAAGTTGATTTTATTTAGATTTTGCAAGCCTTTCTTTGATTTTTCTTTGGTCGTACTTTTGATTTTTCTTTGGTCGTACTGCAATATTGTCAATATGAATGTTTTTTTTTTTTTTTAAACTCAATATGAATGTTTTGTTGTGAATTTTTTTAACCATTATAAACCTTAGCGTGATTGATTGGATACTTGCATACATGTGCTGTGGTTTATGAAAATATTAAAAAAAGTCTCACATCTTTTAAGTTGGAGATAAAATTAATAGTATATGAGAGTTACAATCTTAATTGCATAATTTTTTTATAAAGCTTCTATTCCAGAATCTAAAGTCTTTCTCTTCTTAATCCAATCTAGCCATTTAGGCCAGCACACCTCCATATCGGACAATTGTTTATGTTCAAAATTCTTCATTTTGCTTTAACCAATACTACTAGTTATACTCCATAAAAAAAGGCATAATTGAGTTTTGGTCCTCTTCAATTTTCCGTCCATTTTCTATTGTTTTTGTCCTACGTAACTATTTTTAAATGATATGGAACCCTAATAGGAAAGAGAAAACCTCATTTGGTATAACTAAATAAATAAATAAAAATTAAAATATTAACACCATCTCACCATCTTCAGGCTCACCATTTTCTTAGAACACATCTATATAAATCAAATCAGAACAAATCCTTATAAATAATAAAACCCCCAGATCTTCTTGCATGTCTCACAGTCGCAGGTGAAAGAAGAGAGGGAACTCGCGAATTTAGAGCTCCTTCGTGACGGAGACTTGTGCTTGCTTGGCGGATCTACAAGAAGCATGGGTCTTCTTCTTTAAATCGGTGGCTGTGGATTGGAGCATGTAGAGAAGGGGAGAAGAGAAGAGCAAGTTGTAGTTTGCGCACAACGCGAGAGAAGAGATTGGAAGGCATTTTTGTAGAAGGAGAAGAAAGAAGAGAAGAGGTGGGCGGTGGCTAGGGTTTGATTGGAGTGAATCAGAACAAATGAGATGAGAAGAAGTAGCTACTAGCTAGGTTAAAAATAGATGAGAAGGTCTGGGCTGATTTTTTTTTGGACTGTCCCTTCTCAGATGCATTGAAACTGGGCCTGATTGGAGCTTTAGTTTATTTATTAGGCCTGGTTCAGTCGGTATGGAGCCCAAACTTAAATCGACACTTCTGAACCACCCATAACCGATTTCTTCACCCGTGCCAACCGCGGACCGAACCGAACCGCTTGGTTGAGAAAAAAACATCCGTTTGGGCGAGTTTCGGTTGAACCAGTTCACCTTGGACTCCCCTTAGGTTTGAGTATCATGTGCTAATTTGTCCCTTCTTAAGATTTTTGGCTTAACAAAAAAAAATCATTTGTTAATTTGTTTTCTAAAATTCTTCATTCCGCCACAACCAATTGATTAGTGATACTAAACTAGCGGAAAAGTATAAAAGCAAGTTATATCACACAATAAGAAATCTGGAGATTAGCTGTCAAAAAATTTCTATTCATATAGAAGCAAGTTCCCAGAAAATGAGTTTAGCCATGAACCTCATCAAGATCATTATCCGATCGGGAAATCGTTGCACTTCTTTGACGATAGGAAACTCTTGCATTTCCATAACTGTGTTGCATTTATCTGGGTTTTCCTCAATCCTTGTAAGACCCTGAATAAATTAAATAATCATTTAGTCATCTGATGCACACCTAGGGATGCTTGCAGGCGGTAGTTAAGGCCAAGACATATTCGGATCATTGTACCGATGTTTTTCAAACAATGGTTCATCGTAGAACCAATCTTAACTATATTTTGGGTTTGAGCGAGAATAAGGCATTCTCGCTATCTCCATGACGATCAGTGAAGAATTTTGAGAAGAACAACTGTAATATCAATATGGTTTCCTTCCGGAGCCCGGAATAGGCATTTCTCACTAGCGAGACTTTCAGTCAAAAATCCAGCAAGCAAAACGGACGACTTTGAGACCGATTCCCTTTAGCGCTATTACTATGATGGGAAGACGTACTCGAGGTTCCCTTTGGCATGGGATGGGCGCCACTTTTACCGAGGGCCTACTTGGTATGCTATTGAGGGAGAGAAGTCCTGATCTGTTGAGGACCGAGTATTTTTGGTCTTTCTTCGGAATACTGTCATCGTCCTTGAAGGGGACAAGAAACCCACTCGGTTAATGAGGTGTTATGATCTAATTAACCTTGGGGTAATCGAGTTTCGTAATCATTTTCCATATTTTCTTAGTAAGTTTGTAATGTTTATAGTGTTCCACCTTATTCCTTATTTTTGTATGGTTCCTAACTTGCTCGTTTGATTTGTTGCAGGAAAAATAAAGTTTGATGATGACTTGATCGCCTGCATGGACATGGTGAATGCTGACTTGGACCCTGTCCAGATCACCCGGAGGTGCCCACCTTGGCTGGTGAGTTAGGTCTTTGGGACGGCATGGGCGAGAGGGTGCCTTCTGATGAAGTCAGCAATCAAGGCAATCAGCAGGCATTGACTGAGAATGTTTGGGACCTTTCCACCCCCTCACTAGGCTTAAGTGGGACTCCGTTGTGTGAGGGATCTGGTGACCAAGTTACTCACCAAGTTTCCCCCGAGGAGGTTCCCACCCAACAGAAAGAATCTGAGGCTCCTCATTCAAGTGATGGGCCTACCACCGATTGGGCTGGATTTGATGAGTCTCAAGAACTGGGGGCCTCACAAAACCCTAACTTCATCGTTTGGTGAAGGAGTCCGAGAAGGCGGTTAAGAAAAAAAGGGTTGGTTGAGGCGAGCATGAAATGAGGGGTGATTATTGAGAGTGCCACCGTTAAACCCCCCTGCTTTGACTGTTGTTGCGGGAAAGAAGGGTAATAATACAGTGCCTTCTTTCTTTTCTGCCTCTTAATCTGGTAAGAAGTGGGGTAGTGACCCAACGGGGACTGGATCATCAGGTGATTCCGCCAAATCCAGGCTAAGGTCGGTTCAGGGGGAGGCAGGGCCGATTGCTTCTGTTTGGTACGAAAGTGTGTTAAGATACACTGAGCACTATAAGAAATTGGACCAAGTCCTCTACACCCCCGAGGATTATGATCACTTACCTCGGATGGGCCTGTCCCAGTCCGATGCCATTCAACTACACCTGCTCCGTGCCTTCTCCCTCTTGAGGAACTTGGATTATGATGGTTACGGCCCTTCGTCCGAGAAGGATAAACAAATGGCGAAGCTGGACACCCTCGCTGCTGCTCAAAAGAAATAGTTGGAGGAGTACGAGGGCATTGTTAACAAATGCACCCAGATCAACGAGGAACTGGCCAATAAGTGCTCGAAAGCCGAGAGGGTAAATCAGATGATTCGAGGTTAGTTGGCCACTCGTGAAGTTGAAATGCAGAATTTCATCATTGCGGCTTTGTCTGTGACGGGGAAGCTTGTCCAGTGTGAAGAAGAGCTTGGCAATCTGAGGGCTGAAAATCAAACCTTTAAGGTGGCCGCTGAAACTGCCATGGAGCTAACGGTTGTGGTTGAACGGTTGAAAGCCATTACTGCAGAGGTGGAAGGTTTACGGGGGGAGAACCAAGAGTTTAAGGGTGTCCTCGACGAGCAAGATGAGTTGCAGGCTGAATTTTACAAACTGAGGAGTGTTGTTGAAGGCAAAGTTAAGTTGGCAGGTGAGCGAGATGCTTAGATTATCGCCCTAAAAGCTGAGAAGCAGTCAGCTGATGAGAGGACAAAGAGGGTGTATGTGAAGTCTTTTGACAATGCGGTGGAGAAACTTAAGTTAGTCGACCCTAGGATGATCACTGAGCGCACTTCATTTCATTACTGTGTTTTGGAGGGAAAAATTGGGATCCTGAAGGGCAAGGACTTCCCCCCTCTTTATCTGATTGACCAGCAGACTCCCCTGTCTTAAAACATTTTATGTAATTGTGTTGTAGCTAGAAGGAAATTTTTTCCTTGTAATTGAGCAGAAGACTCCCTCGTATTAATTAATGAAATGTTTACTTTTTTCTCGTGATTTTGTGTATCGAGTTGTCTTCCTTATTTTCAATATTACAGATAGTGTGAGGGTCAAGTGTGCGTCCTGAAAAAGGAGTGTGATCCATAAGTAGGTGTTGGTCATTTTATAATGTTATCCTTAAGGTTGCCTCGATGAGCTTCTAGCGAGTGCCTCGTCCAACAACGGAAGAAATAATTTTTTTTTGAAGAGCAACACGAGAGGCTTAGTGTGCGAACATGGTCGGGTGACTGTTGACCAAGTGTTACTAATCAAAGTGGTTCAGGTAACTCCGCAGGGGTTCGTATTCTCCTTTTTTGATCAGGGCGAGGGTCTCCGTCATCCTAGGCAGTTGATTGGTTGTCGCGTACCTACGCAGAAATTGGTGGGTGATGTCTCTCCATTGTTTGATCGAAACAGATGATAAGGATTGGAACTAGACCATAGGCTTTTCCTCGAGGCTCAGGGGAAAGCATCGGCACATTTGAGAGTCATCGGCCCGGAGTATTGCATGGTGCCTATAAAGAAGTTGAGGTGGACTTGGGGGTCTGAGGTCCCCTCGTAGGGATGATCTGTGTGTGGTCGGACGAAATTGCGAGGCCAGGGCCTTAGCATAACTGCTTGGCAGAGTGGGTTGTGCAGAGGTTTAATGAGGGTAGTGGCCAGTGCCTATTGGTCCACCTGTTGTTGTAGTGCAGGGCCATCCCCCGGAGTGTGGGCTCATATTGATCTCTCGTCGGGTTGAGATGGTACGCGATTGTCACTCTGACTTGGTTCGAGCTCCGTCATCCTTCTCTCGGTCTGACGCTGATCATGTTCCAGCTCCCACTGACGGATGTGGTCATGGAGTTGGCGAAAATGGCCAGGGACTCGAGGTCGTGGAGGCGCGGGACGACTCTGTCTTGTTCACGTCTTTGTTCCATGACGGCCGCATATTGGTTCAGTAAGTCCAAGGCCTCCATTGCTGGTTGGGGGAGGTTGGCTGTGGTAGTGGTGGTGGTTGCTTCTCTTGAGCCCAGGACCTGGACCTCGTGACTTTTTCTCTAGACTCCCCGGGTTGGCTAGATCTGGAATAGGACTACGAGGCTTGGGAATGGGCATTCTCGTCTATCGTCTCTGCATGTCGTTCTGGTGTATCTTCAAGTGCTATTGTCTTGAGGCTTTGGCTTTTACCATGTTTTGGTGTTGGGTGAGTTTTACTGTCCCCATAGATGACGCCAACTGAACAAACCAAGTCTTCTAGATCACCGCGAATGGTGTTTGTTGTGATGTGGGGGAAATCGAAGGGGTCTTGGTCTACTTCCGAGTGTTGCCTGCCTGAGCCGGCGAGGAAGTTGGCCACCGTCTTCGAGCCTGGGAAGGGGTCCCTACAATTGCACTCCGATGACAAAGTGAGAAGCAGAAGTGGGAGGGGAATAAAGTAGAGAGTGGGAGTTAGAAGTGTGTATCTTGGAGTCTTAGCAAGTCTTTCCTTATATAGAGGTTTTATGGGATGGTGTGATCTTCGATAGTTACAATGATGGCTTTGTCTTTGTCTCTTTTTGGACCATCAGATCCTCCGCTGTATCCAAGGATTGGATGGTGTAGATTTCCTCGACAAGACGTGACAGGACTTCGAGTGCGTGCCTGCTAGAGTAGCCTGTCTTAGGTGATATGTGATGTGACGTTCAAGGACATTGGTGGTCGGGTTCATCGGGACAAGTGTCCTCGTCTGATGTTTACTGACCACGTCATTTTCGAGTAGGGCAGTGGGGAGTGCCTCCAAGTCGCATGGTTCTCCAGGGAGTGGGGTGGTTCTCGAGTTTTTCGAGAGACTACATACTTTGAGAGTTATCTTCCAGAACACATTCTTATTTTAATTGGTTGAAATTGATATAGGTCTTATTGAATTGGGAGTAAGCCATGAAATTTAGTGGATCATACATGAATTTTGACCAATTAAGAAGAGTGTTTATAAGAGCATCTCCAACACACATTGCTTATATGAGTTGTTTATTACTATTTTGTGGGCTCAAAATGTCATATAAGATACAAGCAACTCATAAGCAATTATTGCAGATTTGGTTCCAACCACAAGTTTTTATTTTACTTTTAATTGAGTCCCACAATTTCTCATATATTTAATGAACTAGTTGAAGCATGAGAGAGAAAAAACCATTTTTTATTTGTGTCAAATAACGAATTATCACAAAAAACTCAGTTGTTAGGTAAATGTCATATGAATGATTTTATATTATATTCGAACACACCCGCTCACGCAATAGTCCATTGGAGTTAAGCATGGACAATGCACAGGCACGCTTATCATGTGCTGAAATTTCGATTAGAAGAATTGGGGTAGTAAGGTTTGAACTTCAGACCACTTAGTCATAGAGGCTTTGATTACATGTGTTAATCCCTCATTGAATAGAGATATGACTAATAAAGTGCTTATAAGTGAATAGACAGTCCTCAACTCTTGAGCTAACTTTTGGGTTGAGATAGGTCTCTCAAATTCAAATATGGTATCAGAGTCTGTACTAGATCCATTCTTGGGTCACCTATATCGCTTGCTCATAATATTTCATGATAGACAGAGTTATAAGCATGATCATTGATCTTCACGCTACAAATGTCTTGGACTTGGGAGGGAGTGTTAAGCCCTACATGAACTAGAGATATGGCTAATAAATTGTATATAAATGAGTAAGCAAATCATCAATTCTCAAATTAGCTTTTGAGTTCAATTAAACCTCCTAAATTTTAATAATTTGAGAACCGGATTAAGGACGTTGCTTATATAGAAACTAACAATCCATGTAAACAATCTCTAATAGACACCTAAATTATCAATAGGAATATTCATTTTATATTCAAATGTGTGTTTTAGTTATTTACTCTAATTATAAACCTGAGAGTGGTTGAGTGGGTATAGACTTGCGATCTTGTGCTGTTGGTTTTCTTCAAAATTCTTCATTTTTCAACGGCCCAGACTAGTAGTTATACTACAACACTAGTAATTCGCGTTACGTTAGTAGTTGATTCTATTTTTATTTTTCAAAATTCTTCATTTTGTCACAGCCAAGAAGATTAGTGATACTAATCTCCCAAAAAAATATTAGTGATACAAAACTAGCGGAAATGTGAAAAAGCAATTTACATTTTTTTTTTGAAAACGAAAAAGCAATTTACATTAGTGGTAGGCTTTAGTAGTTTAGATGAAATCAAAGATACAAAACTAATTGCCATAAAAACAGGGAAAGTTTTTTCTTCATACTATTTTCACCTAAAAAAATAATAAGAAAAATAAGAGATATAATAAATAATGTTATTGAAAGGAAGAGAGATGAGAGAAAAAATATATATAAAAATACGAGGGAAGAGAAAAAAAAAATGGTACTAAACTGTATGAAGAAGATGCCTGAAAAATTGAGATAAAATTATGTATAGTGTATTGTTAATGATAAATGAGTAAATTTTACAAATTGATAAAAAGAATAGAAATAATTGATACATTCAAATCTTTAGAAACCTCTTTGATGAGTGATAGAAACATGATGGCTTTCATACACAAGAAAACGACAAATTTGAACCGTGATTTATCATATTTCAATGATGGCAGCTATATCTTATATTATTCGTGGGGCTATACCCCAAGACATATTTGACTAGATGTGCTAACCTACTCACATACTTGACTAGATATGCTCACCTACTCACCTACTTGACTAGATCAAAGAGGGTTTTGGAAAGTTGTCACGGTGATCGGGTCACACAAATGAAGTGTGTGTATATCAGATTAGTAAATATTTATTCTCTTATGAAAAAAACAAATTCAGTATTTTGGTTCAATATTGATTAAGTCTTATGAATATATGAATAATTTTTTTTAATTAAGATAAATATCTTTAATTATCAGATAATATAGGTTACACGTACAATAATGTTTTATATGAACATGATTCTATTCAAGTTTGACAATATTAACTCTAGGTATATAAATATGATAAGAGGACACTTACTTATTACACACTATCTACTTAACTCTAAATTTTATTTCTCTTCAGACTTGTTTACTTGAGCGTCGCATAGTCTTGTAGGAAGCTCTCTCTGATGCCCGTATAATCACTGGATACGAGAAGAATGAGGCTCTTTTACGTAGAAGTAGTCCTAAAACCTTGTCAACATCCTACACTAATGTTTGGAATTCTCTTACACGAACATTGGTAAATGTATTCCCATTCGTCGTTGTTATGGCAAACACAAGAAGGAAACAAAGGAACAATATTCCATACTAGGAAAGGCACCCTATTAAGGTCGATGAAGACAAAGTCCACCAAAACCAAGATCACGTGGACATGGAGGTGTATCAGCCTCCACGATCTTTGTAGAACCAGCCACTACAACTTTTGCAAGGCCAACAACCTTTAGAGGGAGGCACCTTCTACACCACCATTATAATCCACAATGAACTTATTAGCTTGTTGGAGGCGTAGTTATAACTTGAATGAGAAATTACTAAGGCCAATAATATACCTACGCAGATTGCTCTGGTTCAACAGGCTAATGTAGCCATCCTCACACAACCTTTGTCTGTCTAACCTGATAACATAATCATCTAGAAGCGTATCCGAGATTTATTATAGGTGGGTCCACCATGGAATCAAGGGAGTCACTCAAAAATCCCTACGATTAGCCACAACATGAATCAAGCTCCAACGATCATCCATAAGGGAGGATTGATAGCTATCCCACACCTGCATGAAGATGATGAATGTCTCCCTTTATTGACTCCTTATTCTCCGGCCTTTGCAACTTTGAAATTACCACATGGATTCCAAAAGGCGCCCGATGTCGAGACCTACACAGAAGTAACCAACCCATGGGAGAACCTTAACGCTGTCGAGAATGAGATGAGTTGTCCCAGAGACCACCGCGCAATTAGGTGTCGTACTTTTCCCCGATCTTTAAGGAAATTCACCCTTACCTATTTCTTCCGGGTTGTCTTCACGGTCAGGGTATTGAAAAAATGTCTTCGCATTTGTTGTAAAATTGTCACTATTGTATTCAACTTTCAACAATAAACTTTACATGCAGAATTTCTAATTCCCTCAATTAATTCACCTTGGATCCTATGCTTCTTTTCACTTCCTTTACTACTCTCCCATTATCTTAAATCCTTACCTCAATTCAAAATGTAGCCTACTTCCAACTTGAGCCAACTATCCTAGAGTTAACTGAGCTTTTATCCACTAATCAAGATCATTAAGAACAATTTCACTTAATCAAGCATATTACTTATTTTCCCTTTTCATTTTCCTTTCTATTTCTTGTATCAATTAACCTACGGTTTTGATTATATTATACTTAACTCATGACATCTTAAATTAATGAAGCTCAATTAGGGTTTCTATGTCATTTAGAACACACGCTTATAGGAGCAAGTGCACTATACTGCTCAAGTACTATAGAACTTTAAGTCCTAGTTATCGAACCCAAGGGAACAGGTGGACAACTAAACCTAGGGGTTGGTTCATAGTTTTGGAAAATATATATTAAAGGTTGTGGTGGAGGCGTGGGCATGAAAACAAGTAATAGTTAAGAAATAGACAACAAAAATTAGAAGGCCTCAAGATTACAACCCTAAACCCTTAATTCTAATAACCCTGTTAGGAGCGTACTATAACACTAATTCCCTAGACTCTTTCCCATTTATTGATTCCATAATTAATCTCTCTAGTTAGGAGCAAACTAACTACTATTAATATGGTTGATCATTCCACATAGGATTATGCACATAAAAGGAAAGCACAATTATACGAATTAAGGAACTATAACATATATAATAAAATGTGTTTCAAATAATATCCTACATCACAACCATGAGAGATGTAACACCCCAATTTTGGGTTGAGAGTCACATGGTAAATAACGGAATTTAATAAACCTCTCTCAAATAACTCAGTTTTCAAAAACAACAATTTCATCGCTCAATAATTGTTTAATGATAATAATAGTTCCCATAATTATTTAAACAACGCGCAGCAAAAAGTAAATAAATAAGTATTGCACCATCTTTGTGCTAAAACATATATTAAATAAACAACAGAAAACATAATTTTCAAAGTCTCCAAATCATCTTTTGACCACTTCCTCAACTGCTCCAAATAATTCTTCATCAAAACCTTGTGCTGTAAACCCCTGGCGTTAATTGCCGAAACAACAAATAGCAAACAGAAAAGGGTTAACTCATAAAACAAATTATCACAACAACAATAAGCAGCATGCATACTAATACAGTGGCAACTTTACTAAAATCAGCAGCAGAAGAATATATCAAAAGAAGTTACAATTATAGTAATTATAACATCAAAATGAGATTATCAACCATAGCCATTCATCTCAAGCTAAATTCCTCAACAAGTTTGTTAGTCCCTCAATTAAACTCCCTAAATCTCAAGGCAGTTTCACTGGAGGTTTAACGCATCCTATCACCCGCACATCTCAGGGCCGATTCCACAGGGATTAAACTCCTCACAAATGTTTAACACATCCTATCACACGCAAGTCTCAGGGTAGATTTCATTGGGATTGAACTCCTCTCAAATGTTTAACCCATCATATCACCCGCAAGTCTCAGGGCATATTCCACTGGGATTAAACTCACCTCATCATACACTTGAGGTTAAAAATCATCGCATCGTCCCAATGTCCCATATCAAAGTAACCCAATTTATTATCTCCCAAAACCTCAACAACATATTAAACATATATCACATATTACAACATCAATAACAAGTCCAAAACACAACAATAACTTTCATCAAAGAATATCACCATCAATCAATATGTCACGTTATTGCAAATAACAAACTTTCAGCATCAATAACATATCAAGAATTTAATCACAGCCACATGCAAATCAACATTAAGCATGCAAGACTCAAGACGCTCTAAGAACAATAATTCAGCATTGGGCTAGTAGAAGCCCAACGCATGTGTGTTGGGATGCCAATGCTCATGCGTTGGCTCCCTGCCTGGGAACCCAGTTCCCAACGCCCAGGCGCCAGGAGCCAGCGCTCATGTTATGGCTCTCTGTCCAGGACGACCAAAAACAGTATTTTTCACCGTTTAAGCCCCGAAAAGAGATTTTTACCAAGGGTTTTAATAAAAGTTGATTCTTCATCAATTAAACATCATTGAGCAGAGTTTGACATGCCAAAAATCAATTCTTTCAATTTAAAGTTTCAACGTCCCAAAAGTCTTAAATTAGCTAGAATGATGGAATAAGGGTGTAGAGCGGAACCTACCTCGAGTATGGCTCCGGGAACAAATGTTCAAGCTGGTGTTCATCTTCTAGGCTCCAAAGCTCGTCCTCGTCTCAGAAATGAAGATAATTTCGTGCTTAAGCTCCGGCTTTGGAGAGGAATTCTGAACCCAAAAACAGAAACGGTTTCGGGTTAAAACTGAGTTTTCAAACAAGAGAAAAACTTAGAAATGTGTTGAGGAAGAAAGGCTTACCAAGAACACAATGAGGTCCTTAGTAAGAGTATGATAGAGGGTTTCCAAAGCCTTCTCCTAGAGGAACACAACAGCCACAAGGGGAGAAATGACAGCAAAAGATGTAGAAGAACTTAGCAGGAGCAAGAGGGAAATGTGTAGCACCTGGCTGGGGTTTTCTTTCATAAATTTGAACATGTTTAAGTGAGAGAATGGAAGTTGGTTTCTGAATGCTCCCCCTCTATATGATGCACGAAATTTGGGTGAGTGGGAGCTTACAACTTCAGCTCTTGTTCCTATTTTCAAGCAGCATCTTTAAAGCATCTTCTAATCTAACTAAACTATTCTGTTTTCTAATTAATTAAAGAGGAAGTTAAAAGAGAAATGAGTCAGCAAAAATAGCTGAGTGGGGCACGCCCCAACGTAGTAAAAATAGGGAATGAGGGCTGACTTCTTCCCTCCTTCGAACTTATAACTGTTTTTTTTTTCCGAAAAAGAAGTTAAAAATCATACACATGATTCAAACCCCCCTTTCTTGTGTGGTTTTATTACTATCAAACCCACCCTTGTCATTTAACCCTCTAGCCAAATCCCTTCCTTCTCTCCACACTTTCATGCTGCTAGAACCACCACCACGGGAAACCATTGTGCGTGCATCTCCGTTTCCAAACTCTCAATCACAGCTTAGGTCGTAGCCCTCAGATGAAATACCCCAGGTATTGTTCTTCCGGCAACCGTCCAACCTGAGAGGAGAGGAATTCAAATTCAGACACGTATTCCTCAACACTTCCTGTCTGTGCCAAATCTTTGAGTTCCTCAAAAGGATTCTCACTCTTCCTGCCACCATATCGATTGATTAGAGATTTCTTCAACTCTAACCAGGTCAAATTGTCCTCAGTCTCATGAAGAAGAGTAAACCAGTGGATGGTTGTACCCTCCATGCTCAACTTTGCTAACTGCACCTTTACCTCTTCGGACGATCTCTGTACCTCAAAATGCGTCTCAACGGGTGTGATCCATCCCATTAGATCTATGCCATTAAAAGGTGGAAACTCCACCTTCTTCACCGCCATTTTGTACTACGTCACTACATCCTCTGAGAACAAAAAATCCAATATTTGCTCTGAACGTCCATTGCGCAGCTTGGCGAACTCCTCCGGGATGGATTGACGGAAGTCCACCAGGGATTGTCGCACGGAGACCTCCATCGTCACGATTCGTGCCTCTATTGCGTCAACTCTGTCAGACATCTTTGGTGGCATGGACAACGGCAACACGTTGCTCGCTCCTCTCGAATTCGGCAGGTCGGACCAATGATAGAATTCAGAATTTCAGAATACGTATATTATTGAATATGAAGGAAAAGATGAGCTCAAAAGCCCTACAATTTGGGAATGTTCTAAAGTCTGAGACTCCTTACCAGAGAGGTACTCTCTCCTAAGCAACCTCTCACTACAAACAAGAATACTTCTAATTTCTCCCTCTCTCCAAATATACCCGAATCTCTCACCTCATGTGCATCATGTCAGCTTATTAACTAACTCACATTTTCTCCACCTGGCCTCACTCTCTTTCTACTAGTATAAACTTGCCAGATCTTGGGCCTTCCACTAGGTGCTTCCAGAATTGGGTCCTCATTAACATTTGGCCTAGGTGTTCTATCTTACACCTCTGCGAAGGTGGGAAAATTGTTCATAACAATGCACAATTTTTATTAGATTTAGGATAAATTTAACCATAGTTGCTAATACTTGTGCACATATATATATATAACTCACACCTTATCTATAACATAAGAAACAAGAAAAATAGATTACATTATTCTCTTTATGGATTGAGAATCCAAGTTACATTTTAGTAATTTTTATTTAATAAATTCCATAACTCCTAATACAGATGAGGAAGAAGTAGTGGATGCAACATGAAATTTGGAATATCCAGAGCTAGAGCACAAGCTTTGAAATTCATTCTCAGTTCTTTCCTTTGCACCATGTACTAAGAACATGAGATTGTCAACAACACTAGCACACTGAGATGTAGTATTGGAGTTTGGAACTTCTGGATATATAGTGTCCACAATTATCACCTTTCCATGCATTGGCAAAGCTTTATGGCAATTTCTCAAAAACTTCACACAATCTTCATCTGGCCAATTATGACATACTCGCTGAAATAACCAGAAAGAAAAAACAAATTAAAAAAAAATTTGAACCTTTTTTTTATGTCATATTGAACTGATTAAAAATATAAACTTGATCTCTCATGCTTGTAGTTCACTTACCTTGAGCAAAATTGCATCACCCTTTGGAACACCTTCAAACATATCTCCCTGTACATGCTCTATCCCTTAGAGCAAAAATTGTGCTTTCTAATTAATTAATAATTCTATCTAAATATAAACAACTGTTCTCTCTCCACAAACTCAATTATTCGATTTTTAAAAGACTTAAATATATTTTTTATCCTTGAAAATATGGTAAATATTGTTTTTAGTTCCTCAAAAAGTATCATTAACTTTTGTTTGTATGACTCGTAAAATGGTGACTCACTCATCTTATATAGTTTTTTAATCTTCTTTAGTATTTATGTGCCACACAATCTGATTTGAACCCAATTGCGTGTCACACATAAGTAGGTCCACTGAGATTCATGTTCTTCTCACATGCTCAACTTACGTGACAATAAATTGTGTTAATGAGTGTCTCCCACAATACGAGATCAGATAAAACATCCCAAGTAGGAATGACAAGTCGCAATTATGTGAGTCGCATAAGCCAAACTTAGCGACATGGAATTAAAAAAGATAATGATGTGTATTTATTTATTAAAAATTAAGAAATATTTTTTCAGAAATACAAACTAATATTTGGTATATTTTTAGGGACTAAAAATATTTCAGTCTTTTAAAGATATTGTAGGTTGCAGAGAAAATGATATATGTTACCTGGATGAGGTGATGCATGTTGAATGACTTGAGGCAAATCAAAGTTAATTCCTCTGATTGAAGGATATTGAGAGATAACCTGTTCTAAGACCTGGCCTACTCCACCACCAACATCAACCAATGTTGATACTCCCTCAAATCCTTTATAGATTTTAAAGACTTGTTTCATTTCTAATAGGCCAGAATGGGCCGTTGCTTTGTTAAATAAGTGATTCAACTCTTTATTTTTCTCCATATATTGAAAAGGCTCTATTCCATAGACATTTTGGAAGTGGTTTTTGTTATTAGGATCTAAAATCACATCCTTCACATCATTCCTGTAAAAGACAAACCGTGAGCTCATAATAAAAAGGGTTAAATATATTTTTGTCCCCTAAAATAATAAATTATTAATTTTAGTTCCTATTTTATTTTTTTCTTAATATTAGTCCTTCTAAAATAGTGAATTAATATTTTTATCCCCTAAAATAATAAATTATTAATTTTAGTTCCTATTTTATTTTTTTCTTAATTTTAGTCCTTCTAAAATAGTGAATTAATAGTTTTGGTTCCTCAATTTAATTTTGTGCCTGTTTAAACGGGCTTTAACACATTTTTTTAGCAGTTTAAAAACTATAAGTAATGTATGAAAATCGCCTCAAAATTTGCCTCAAAATTTGTCAATGGCTTTTTAATCCGCCATAAAACTGGATGTAGGGAAATCAATAATTCCTTATTTTTAAATAACCATAATCAACAAAAAAAAATTTAAAAGGCACCAAAATCAATTTGTAATTTCAGTTGGACAAAAACCCTATTAAAAATCTATGACTCCATGCTGAATTTGTAGAATAGTTTGAGTTAAAATTAAATTAAATGCTGAATTACCAAACATGAAAATATCCTCGATGCACTAATGCTGAGAGGGGACCCAAAGAGCCTCCAGTGTTCTCAAACGCAAAGTATTCACCAACGGGTGAGAGAGCATAGATTCTTTCTCTGTTACCATCTTCAGTGGTGCGAATGGAGCAAGTTAAAAGAGAATAACTAGCCAGCACAGGTAACATGCGTTCAAGCCTAGTAACTAATTCTGAGTGTTGGTGCGGAAGCTGAGAAGCGATTTCAGAGGCAGACAAGCTTGAACCACTTGAATTTTGTGCCTTTGCTATGATGTCAAACAAATTGAGATCAACAGCAGCGTTCAGAATTGCTGGAAAGATTCGACTGAAACATAGTAACAGAGCAGTGGGGTAAGCATCGTCAATCTCTGTTACTTCTTCAGGATGCTCAATTTTTGTGGAATTGGAACTCATTTTTTTGGTTCTTGTTTCTTATTCAGTAGCAAGTTGTTTTGTGGATTCTTTAGTTTTCGTCCTCTTTATATAGAGAGGCATAGTGCCCACCGATCCACCGCACATATATCATTATATTATCGTGAATTGATATATATATATATATGGAGCGTATCAAGTGAGATAAGTACTTATTATGAGAGATGAGAGAATTAAATCATGATCATTGATCTAACCATGAATGGTTAAGATTAAAACATGTAGTCATGTGACCATTAAACTCTTTTTAATCTCAATCACTCATATGATTGTACAGTCACGATTTAATGTTCTCATCTTTTATAATAAGCATTTCTCTCCCTATATATATTTCAATTGGACTAGGTCTTGATACCTTGGCTTCTATTTTGATCTGAAACTTGATTTATTCACAAATCACACCTCATCTATAAATCTAAGGCTTCGTTTTGGTACAGCAGGAACAAGGAAGGAAAGAAAGGGATGGAAGGAAAAGTGGAGAGAAAATGATCCTTCCATCACTTGGTTTCTTATGACAGAGGAGGGAAGGAAAGGATTTTAGTGGGCCCTACATGTGAAAAATGTTCCCCCCAATTTGGACGGAAAACTGGAACACAAAAAGAGTTTTTGTTCCGGGAACCACCATCTCGACCATAAATAACGTGCGGCACTTTGAGAACCCCCCCAATAGGCACTCTTTAACCTTAGGCCCTCGTAACCGAGGGCCTAGGCTGGAGGGCTACTATTTCGGGAGTAAGTCTACTGAGCCCTACAACCCTCTCGGAACAACCCTGCCAACCATGCGAACGCCATCAACCCTATCGTCTGAACCATCCTTCACTCCACCTTCAGGCATCTAATCACTGGTCACACCACACGGAGCCGCTCTGGAGAGCACGCCAAGCCAGGACCAGCGTGGACCACCCGATCAACCTGACATGATTGAGAATCCTACGGTTTAGGAAGATTCGCTGGTCAAATCACCACCAGCTGTCCTTGAAGGCCGCGCCTCTCTCAATCCCCTATATAAAGGGGGTTCCCTCCAACCATAAGGTACACACATCTTGCTACTCTATACTCTCTCGGATAAATCCTTTGACACTGATCCCTGACTTTAGCATCAAAGTGTATTTGCAGGACCCTCTCCCGGGCCTAGGAAAGGCTGAAGACTACTGCACCCTAACGTACCTACCACCCGCCTACCAACTCCCTTATAACCGAGCGGACTTAGTCTGTTCATTAGGCACTGTCTGTGGGGAATCGGTAAAATGCTACCTTCACTGCGATGGGGAAAGCCAAGGCATCCAAGCAGCAAAATTCCAAGAGACAAGCCACCCCGGAAGGGCATGTAGAGACTTTGAGCAAGGGACACTCACACCAATCTCGACTGGCCCCAGACCTTGAGGCCGTAGCTAGAATCACTAGGGAAACCAGTCGGGCCCCACAAGGGCGGAGCCCGTCCCAACCTCTGGTCGCCCTTGAGCCATCCATCAGTCCAAGGGATGCTAGAATGACTTTGGACCAACTCAATGAGCGAGTTCTGGCCATGGATCGTAGACAGGAGGCTCCCGAGGGAGTAGGAGCGCGACCCCTTGCCGAGGAGTCTCTCGCCGTTTTCCAACAAATGAAAGCTCAATTAGGCATCTAGAGCAAGAACGTGATCAATTATGGTCAGAGAGGGACCAAGCCCAAGCAGAGGTGAGTCAGAGCAGCAAGCACTCCCCTTCTCTCAGGGACGAGGCTTTCGTCCAGATTCTAGGACAAAAGAAAGCGTCGTCGGCCGAAGGCCAACCGGAGCAACCTTCTCAACACCGAATTCCCCCGACGGCACCAATCGTGAGAGGCCCATTTTTCATGGAGATAATTTGAAGGGCTTGGCCACAAGGTTTAGTTCGACCGACCCTCAAATTCATCTGAACTTCTACCTAGGCTCCATGCAGTGCGCCGGAGCGGACGAGGTTCTGATGTGCCAATGCTTCCCTCTGAATCTAGGGGAGAATCCTATGGCTTGGTTCCAGTCCCTACCAGCAGGCTCCATTACCAACTGGGACCAATTGGAGTAACTCTCCCTCAGACGCTACGCTACTGCCAACTTCAGCTCGTACAACAAGGCCTCCTGGACCCGAGCAGGTTCTTGTCCTCACTCGACAAAAGGAAACCCACAACCAATGCAAGAATTCACCACTTGGTCAGAGAGGTTCCTAAACCAGGAAGGCAGTGAAGCTGCCCACAAATTGGTAAAATAAATTGCACAAACAATACCACCAAGCACATCAACAAGCAACCTACCAAGCACAGGGCCCCCGGTGAACAAAGGTCCCGACCCCAAAAATTTCAACAAGAGATTCGATAACTTCTCTCCTCTCAACATTCCTTTGTCTCAGATCTTCAGGGAAAATCAACATATGGAACTGAAGGACCGACCTGCCCTAGTCAAAATGTCAAAAAACTCAGACGGGTCAGCTTACTATGATTATCACGCAAGACCCGGTCACCACACTGATGAATGCCGTGAAGTAGAAAGAAACACCACGAGAAGGGGGTTGAATTGTGTGTGTGTAAAACTTTGCCTTTTTGAAAAACAATTGCTATTTTCTAGAAATCCTTTTTGGCAGACGACAACACTTAGTGTAAATACACGATTTACGAACTTTATGTCAACAGAGTTTGAGTAGCGAAAATATAACAAGTTCTATTGTGAGTGCAATATAAAGGCAGACAATACAAGCAAGTAAATAAATCAGCACACACAGATTTATCCTGGTTCACCCCCTTAATCGAAAGGGCTACGTCCAGTCCTTGGGTTCACCAAGATTTTCCACTATTTATTCCAAATAGTACAAGTATTATGCAGGACTTCTCCTAGTATTTGAAGGACTTCTCCTTACAATTATTAAACAGGACTTCTCCTAGTATTCTAAGGACTTCTCCTTGCAAGTATTCTTCAGGACTTCTCCTTGCTAATATTAAGTAGGACTACTCCCAGTTCTTTTTCAAAGAGGTTTTAAGTTTCTATAAGAATCTCTGCAATAAGAGTAAGGTAGAAAGTTTAAGGACAGTATACAGAGAGAATATGGAGGTTGGTTCTCTGTTTAGGTTGTGTGAATAATGATAAGAGTTTTCACTCTGTTAAGGATTCACACACTGGCAGACGACTTAACTCAGAAAGGTATAACAATGAGATTCAGAGTTTTGAACTAGAGCTGATTGCTTAGAGGATGACTTAGAATGCTTTGGAAATTTTATCGTTGAAAGTCGCCAATTGATTCAAGTGTCTAAGTCCTCTATTTATATCTTCAGTAGGGAGTCCCTTGATGATCGTTGATGAAGATTGAAGTGCTTCCGTTTGAATTTGAACTTCTGCGAGTGCAACGGATACTCTGCAGCTCTGTAAGAACATTAAATTCATTCTACCTTGCATTAAATGCAGCTTTAAATTCTTTGGTTGACTACGTATGGTTCTTCAATGCTTCAGCCTTGAGTACTCGTTTGGTCTCTAAATGCTCGTGGAAGACAGCTAAGAGAATTTATTCTTTCTGAACAAGAGATTTGATTCTGACCGTTGGGAGGATCCTATGTTCAGGAAATAACGCCGAAGACTTCGAAAAAATATGCTTGATTTAAGGAATGTCAGAGTGTTTGCAGATACGAGGAATAAAATATTTATCATGTCCATTTCTTCATTCTGCAATGATCAGTGCTTCATTAAATGCTTTGACGAGGTACATTAGCCTTTATTGCTTGTAGCATTAGACAAACAAAATCTTCAGTACTTCGGGCAGACAAATTCTCTTGGCAAACGAACTCTTCATTTTACCAAACTAACTCAACTGGCAAACGAACTCTTTATAGAGTTTCCAAACGTACTCCTTAGGCGGATGTACTCCTTGGATGAGTTGCCAGACGTACTACTCATGCAGACGTACTCTTTTGATGTGTAGCCAGACGCATCTTCAGCCGGACGTATACTTTTGGCGGACGTACCCAACTGGTAAACGAACTCTTCAATGAGTTGCTAGACGTACTCCTCATCTTTGTTTTTCTTTGAAGTTCTGCTTTTGATAATGCCTTTAAAAGTGTGGGCAGACTCTTTCGAAATTGATAGATGTTCCTGAAATTTGAAATACTCAAGGTATTAGGAAATCTTTATCTATCAATATTAAACCTAAGGTAAAAAATTTATTTATCAAAACATTTTAAATTATGAAATCGTTTGAATCTAACATGCCAGAATTTGAAGGCGCAGATTGAAGAGCTCATTCGAGAAGGGCATCTAAAAAAGTACGTAATTTCAAGTCAAGTCCGCCCTCCGAACCGCTAGCGTTCGAGGCGCCCTTATCAGAGACCCCCTCCAAGAGATGAATACTGCTAGAGGGGGAGAAACGACCGAAGGGGAGACAATTAGGGGAGAAGGAGAGACAATCCCCGCGATGACCGCGGGGCCAACAGGCGCAGCGACTACCAAAGGGACCAACAATACGATCATCACGATGATCGGAGAAGAGAACAAAACGACGACCAGAGACCACACCGCCACTATAACTTCTCCATAGCGGGAGGCTTCGCCGGAGGTGGTTCCGGAAGTAGCTCCTGGAGAACCCACCTAAGGAACGTCATGAAAGTCGACGTTCAAAAACCAAGGCAGAGAAGGAACTCCCCTGAGGAAATTCCCATCACTTTCTCAAAGGAAGATTATGGCCGGGAAACCGGGGAAGACGATGACCCCCTGGTAGTCAAAGCCATAGTAGCAAACCAGTGCCTGAAACGGGTACTTATAGACACCAGGAGCTCAGCAGACATCATGTTTCTTGAAGCATTCAAGTCTTTACATTTATCCAACAGCGACCTAGTCCCCTACGACAATGAACTGGTCGGATTCACAGGAGATCGGGTCCCCCCTTGGGTACCTAGATGCGCACGTCTCAATAGGTGACTCGGGGAAATGAGAAACTATTAAGACCCGTTTCGTTGTGGTAAATTTCCCGACCGCCTATGATGTCATACTTGGACGCCCCTCCATCAACAAATTCAAAACGATCATCTCCACCCTCCACCTCATGATGAAATATCCTTATGACGGGAAGGTTGTCTCAGTCCAAGGGAGTCTCGAGCATGCGAGAAGTTGTTACACGGCCAATTGCAGAATGGCTACGGAAGACCAAGCAAGGAAGAAACCACTCTTGGATGGAAATTGGTAAGTAGTAAGGGAAATAGGACTTAAAAGAAGCTATATGATGTATCACTAAGGAATTAGGATAAACTTAGCTTTATGTTGGCCTGAATTCTTTCTTCATCTTCTTCTTGGTTTTTTCTAAATTGCAAGGAATTTAATTTAGAAATTAGGAAGAAAGTTCTACATTTGTAAGGAATTAACTTGTAGAAATAATAAGCTATAGCATCACGAACTTGGTTCTAAAATTCAGAAATTAAGTAGGAGTTTGCTAGCATATTTTATAAGCTATATAATTCAACCCAAGTGATTAATTCTCATCTTCATCTTCTCTTTATATTTTATGCTATTTTATTTTCTTGTTGTAAACAAACCAAACATCAAAATACATCTTTTTATTTTATGCACAAGGCTCTAAATATGTTAGTAAAAAGACACCTATCCCTTGGGTACGATATCTTTTATATTACGCGATATTCAACCGTACGCTTGCGGATTTGTCTATCATCTAACAATGGGGGAATGATAACAGTCATTGAACCCTTATAATAGTGTATGCCCACAACATGTCCATAATAAACTCAACATAATTGCATGGTATGACAACATCAAGAATATCCAAATAATAGTATCTAAACACATGAATATTTATTTCCAAATAATAACGTGTGTTAACACTTGAATGAAGTACACAGCGAAGAATGTTAAAGAAAACGAAGAATGCTTTGAAGAACTCTTAAAAATCTTCTTGAAGAAACACTCTAAATTGCTTCTTACTTCACGAACTTGGATTTCCACACCTAAAGATGATTAAGAACTTGAAGAAAGAAGGAAGAAGGGTCGCTTCTCTTCCTTTTTTTACTCTGCTTGTCTATATACCCGTTCGATGATCTACCAAACATTTTGCATGTAATTAGATTATCTTGAATTGATTGTTTTGAAATCAAATGACGACATGAATCTCCTAGCTAGGGTGTTTATATTATAATTGGAGTAGGTTTTGATACCTTGGCTTCTCTTTTGATATACTTTGTAATTTCTTTTTGACCTTTGCTACGTATCTGCTATGTTAGATTTTGTTTAGACATTAGAACTCATTTTTACCAACCTGTAATTTATTTGATTTATTAACGTGTGTACTTCATTTATATATATATATATATATATATATATATATATATATATATATATATATATATCTCCACTGTCATTAATTAGTGGAGAGATATATAACCTTGGCGTGATTGACTGGTTTTGTGCATTTTTTAACAATTGTAATATGTAACCTTGGCGTGATTGACTGGTTTTCCTTCGATAACATCAGCATATGCCATTCTTTTCAAAATCTTTCATTTTCAAAATCTTACCTAGAGGAAAAGGGCAATGGTGTCAGGTTTGAATAGTTTGCATGCAGACCTTCTTTGTCATACAAGTTATTTATTTTGGTAGTGTCATGAGAATGTTACCTTAAAAATATTGGAAAAAATCAACTTCAGACTCTAAATCCACTCACAGTCAAAACAAAGAAAGAAATAGAAAGAGAAGGGAGAAAAATGAAACATATGATACATGATTTTATAGGAAAAGAAACTAAAGATAGCGAGTAAAAAAATTGTGAAAATGAAAATGGTTGAAATTTTTTTATGTGAATGTATGAATCCCAATTGAGATTGAAACGTTAGAGGAATAACTGAGTTATTTCGATAAAAATTTGACAGGTTATTAAACTTAGAATTGGGAAGAAATTAGAGGTATTTTCAAGGTTGAAAGTTTGTCGAAGTTTGCTGAAGTGAGCCCGTCCGAAGGTACAATTTGAGGTAAAAAAAAACAGATGGTGCTGGCACCCTATTAGCCTGGGAATTTTTCCAAGTCTCAACTTGGTCGAATGTCACTCGATAACTGGTTTCAACCAAAATTCCAAGTTATTCTACTTGGTTAGAAAATGTGTTTTTGATATTCGACTAAAGCCAAGCAAGATATTTTTGGTCGAACTCAAATCCCTATTAGAAATGAATCTTAATCAGACAGGTGTAAGATTCATTTCGACTAAAAGCTTGGCATCTTAGGAAGTTACTCTTCGACATAATTTCTTAGACAGTTATATCAAGCAGGACGCGTGGAGAACAGAGAAGAAGACTCGAGACACATGTAAAGCTCAGAGAATTTGTCTGTTGCAAGTAGTTAGGAACTTAGCCTATAAATAGAAGAAAACGTTAATTCTCAACCCTCACGCTATAAGTCCAAGTAACCGTGACACACAGCAACAGGAAGAGTCAAACATATGTGACTGAGCGAGTTCGATCGACCACCTTTACATTTCATGCAAAACTTTTATGTTTTCCTGCACTTTAAATTGAATGCAGTTTCATTCTTTTTTTCCTTTTAACTTTTTACCTCTTTTAAGCCCCTTTTTACCTTTAATCTTTATTCAATATTGTTTATCCAATTCGTTCGAACCACTTTCGACGAATACCACCATCCACTCTATTTCACTTTCCCGCACTAGTTTCCATATCCTAGAGCCCGTTAGAAGACCAGAATCCAGCCTCTTTATTAACAATTGGATTTTCTTGTGGTTTTACCTGATTCTATTTGTTTACCATAAATTAGAGTAAACAAAATGGCACCAAGGGATATGTTTTGGTTAGAAATCTTCCCCAGTTCCTTGATTTTCTAAATCATAAAAATAATTACTTAACCAATAAGATTTAGAAAAGTGTATGATATTACGGAATGGTAAATTTGTGAGTATGACCAACCGTTCTAAAGGAAACCCATATCCAGGGTCTCATGTTGAACCTAGTAACGCTTTTAATGTCAATGGAGAACATTCAATTAATACTAAAGCTGGTGTTAATCCTCCAAGGATGAAAACCATTTGCAACCCAAACATGGCAGTTACAAATGCTCCAACAAGTCAAAGTCTACCACCGTTTTTGACTGGTCAGAATTTGACTCAACTGTTTCCTTCATTGTCAGTTGGATGAATTCCAAATCAGGCATCAAATCCATACATGACAGGGCCAATCTTGTCACAAGTTTCGGCCCCAATTCCAATTCTAAGTCCTATGACTCCTGCCATTTCGCAGTCTGATGTTGGCGTTGTTCAACCAGGTTCCTACTGGAACAGTAGCAGGAACCCCCAGAACATTGTTAGTCACCCTTATGGGATGCCTTTGTCGTTGATGTAAGGGATATGAACTTATCCGTCGATGTTTTCTGATAATGTGGTTTCTACGGGTTCTTTAGGAAATCAATTTGTAGCATCAGGATCAGGGGCAATTGGGTCGAGAAATGCGGGACCCCCACTTTCAGTTTTAGATGGATCCCCATTTGCTTTGACTAACAATACGGTAAATGTACTTAGGTGTAAGACCCTGAATAAATTCAAAGATACACGTATGAAATGTGCAGTCTTGGTCAGACGATCTACAATAACCCATATAGAATCAAATCTCTTCCGAGTGAGTGGTAAAGCAACATCGAAATCCAAGGATATGCTATCCCACTTCCACTCTGGCACTGCAAGAGGTTGCATCAATCCTAAAGGTTTCTGATGCTCAACCTTTGCTTTCAGACAAGTCAGACTAGCAGCAACATATTCAGCAACATCCTTCTTCATGCCTGGCCACCAAAAATGCAGCCTTAGATCTTGATACATCTTTGTCGAACCTGGGTGAAGACTCAACTTACTCTTGTGACCTTCATCTAAGATCAATCTCCTTAATTCAACATCATTTGGAATACATACACATCCTTTACAACGTAAAATATCATCAGCTCCAATTTCAAAGTCTAGTGCCTTTCCCAGACGAGTACTTTCTCTTTTCTCAATTAAGACATCTTCTTGTCTCTGCTTCACTCTGATTTCATCCAAAAGATCACTAGACACAGTAATCATACCAAAACTCAACTTCGCTGGTGTTACCTTAACATCCAAAATTTAATCTCTGAATGTTTCAATCAACTCCAACTCATTAATCATCAACGATGACACAAGAATAGCTTTATGACTAAGAGCATCAGCCACAACATTGGCTTTACCTGGATGATATTGCAATGAAAAGTCATAATCATTCCAAAATTCCATCCATCTTCTCCGCCTCATTCAAATCCTTCTGATTAAATAGATAATTCAAACTCTTGTGATCACTGAAAACAATAAACGCACACCCATACAAATAGTGCCTCCAAATCTTAAGTGCAAAAACTACAGCAGCAAGTTCCAAGTCATGATTAGGGTAGTTTCTCTCATGAATCTTTAATTTCCTTGAAGCATAAGCCACAGCCTTTCCATTCTGCATCAATACACAGCCTAAACCTAGATTAGAAGCATCAGAATAAACGTCATACGGTTCTCCACACTAAGGTAAAATCAAAACTGGTGCATTCGTCAGACGATGTTTCATCTCTTGAAAGTTACATTCACACTCTTCAGTCCATGCAAAAGGATAATTCTTCCTAGTCAGCTTCGTCAAAGATCCTATAATATTTGCAAAGCCCTTAATGAATCTATGATAATATCCTGCTTATCCTAGAAAACTTCTAACATCAGTAGCAGTCTTAGGTTGTTCCCACTTAGTCATAGAATCTACTTTACTTGGGTCAACGACAATGGCTTCCTTTGAAATAACATGTCCAAAAAATTTCACTTCCTCCAACCAAAATTCACACTTATAACGAAGTTGATCCATCAAGTCATCAATCCTAGGCAAATGATAACGATTCTTTACTGTCACCTTATTCAACTGTCTGTAATCCACACACAAACGAGACCTTCCATCCTTTTTCTTCACAAGTAACACTGGTGGTCCCCAAGGTGAAACACAAGGTCGAATAAAACCTTTCATCATGAGATCATTTGTGTGATTCTTTAGTTCCACTAACTCCGCTGGTGCCATACGATACAGTGCAATGGAAATTGGTCCAGTTCAAGGAATTATATCAATAGAAAATTCAGTATCGCGAACAGGGGGTAATCCTTGCACATCTTTAGGAAATACGTCTTCGAAATCACGTACAACGGGTAAAACTTGGACCTCGTCTGCTGATGATCCTTCATCACCAAACGTTAACAAAACCTTCAAAGCTCATCTTCTTAAGGAGGATTTTGAAAGATAAGAGTCCAAAAATTTAGACATCCTAATATTAGGAATTATCTCCTCCTTATTGGCACAATCCAGTAGGACATGGTGAAGAGAAAGCCAGTCCATGCCTATGATTACGTCCAATTTCTTAAGGGGTAAGCAAATCAAATTCATGACAAATTTCCTATTCTGGAAAACTAAAGGACAATCCAAGAAAACAGAGGTTGCAGTTAAACTCTTGGCAGCAGGGATTGATTCCACCAAGTCAAATGGAAACTTTGACATAGGCAAACCTAACTTTTTCACACAGTCAACAACAAAAGAAGAGTGAGTAGCTCCTGAATCAAACAATACAGAAAGAGAAATACTAGATATATCACAACGGTCTCTGATCAAGCCTTCATCATAAACCGCTTGTTCACCAGATATGTTATAAACTCTGTCCTGAGCTACAGGACGCTTCCCACGAGCAGCATTAACAGCTCCCTCCACCTTTTGAATCTTACAATCCCTAGCAATATGCCTTGTTTTCTTACAGTTCCAGCACGTAATAGACTTGTCTGTACAGTTACTAGCATAGTGTCCCTTCTGAAATGGATGTGGTAAATGCGTGTAGACATTAACATTTGCTGATCCATTTACGCATGGATCGTAAATGGATGTTTGTTAATCGCTTATCCGATGAATGGGATGCCGGAGTGAAAGACTTCGATTCCTTCGTGGTTCAACGCGCAATGAATCCCAATAGCATGTCATGCCCCTATTTAGATTGTTGTCATGGTCTTAGAGTTAACCCACTTGAATGGAAAGAACATCTAATCTGCAATGGAATTGATTAGAACTATGTGCGTTGGACAAATCATGATGAGTCTAGATTTGATTCTAGCGATGCAAAGAATACTCTAGGATGCGCCTCAATTGATATGGAGAAAGATGAATGTGAGGGTGACTTTGTTCATATAATAGCGGAGGCGGTGGAAGATGATCTTCATGATTGTCCTGAAATGTTCGACAGGTTGAAAACTGATGCGAAGATGCCTCTTTATGAAGGATGCTCTAAATTCACAAGATTGTTTGCGGTCTTAAAGTTGTACTACCTGAAAGCTGGTAACGGATGGACCGATAAGAGCTTCACCGACCTACTTTCTCTCTTCAAAGATATGCTTCCGGAGGAGAACATTATTCCCGGTCGAACATATGAGGCTAAACAAATGCTTTCGATTATTGGAATGTGTTATGAGAGGATTCATGCATGTCCTAATGATTGTATTTAATTTCGTAATGAATATGCATATCTGGAGACATGTCCTAAATGTAAAGCACCACGATATAAGAAGGAAAAATCAACTCCCTTAAAGGTGTTATGGTATTTCCCCATAATACCTAGATTTAGGCGCATGTACCGTAGTGTTGAAATTGCGAAACACCTGACATGGCATAAAGATAGAAGGGAAGGTGATGGAATGCTTCGACACCCGGCAGACTCTCCCCAATGGAAAAAAATTGATGCTGACTACCCCGAATTTGGCAAAGAGGAAAGAAACCTACGCCTTCCGTTGTCTACTAATGGAATAAATCCACATGGCCTTCATAGTAGCACCCACAGCACATGGCCGATGATACTAGTGATCTAAAACCTACCTCCTTCGCTTTGTTTGAAGCGCAAGTATATGATGTTATCTATGTTAATTTCTAGGCCTCAGCAACCGGGAAATGATATAGACATATGCTTGGCCCCTCTAATTGAAGATCTGGAGAAATTATGGGATGTAGGTGTAGTGGTGTATGATGGGTCAAGGGAAGAAACTTTCAGGGTGAGGGAAATGTTGTATGGTACGATCAATGATTTTCCGGCATATGGCAATTTGTTGGGATATAGTGTAAAAGGAAAGCTTGCATGCCCTATATGTGAAGATTGTACAACTTCAATGCGATTAGAACATTGTAAAAAGACTGTTTTCCTACAACAGTGTAGATTCTTGCATATAAGAAATCGTCATCGGGGCTGGTCAAAAGCTTTCAATGGAAACATAGAAGAAGGTAGAGCTGCCAAGCCATTGAAGGGTGCTAATATGTTTGCCAAGGTGAAGAACTTGAGGTGTACATTCGGCAAGACCTTCAAAAAACAAGTTCCTAAAAGTGGTAGGAAGAAAAGGTCAATTTACTATGAGTTGCCATATGGGGAGTCACTCTAAGTGAGACATTTTATTGATGTGATGCATGTTGAGAAGAATGTTTTTGAAAGTGTTGTTGGTACTTTGCTAAATGTGCCAGGAAAGTCTAAAGATAGCATCATTTCAAGGCTTGATTTAGTTATCATGGGTATAAGAAAAGAATTAAGACCAGTGAAGAAGGGAAAACGTACGTATCTCCCTCCAGCATCCTATACTTTGAGCAGGAAAGAAAAACTTGCTTTGTCCAAGTTTCTTAGTGGTGTTAAGGTTCCACAGAGGTACTCTTCAAATATTAAGAACGTGGTATCAATGAAAGACCTTAAGTTAAAGGGATTGAAGACTCATGATTGTCATATTCTTATGGAGAACTTGCTACTGGGGGTTATACGCTCCATTTTTCCAAAAAAAGTGCGAGGTACCTTAACAAGATTGTGTCTCTTCTTCAAGGCTATTTGCAGCAAAGTGATTGACCCTTCAAAGCTGACAACATTGCAAAGAGAAATTGCTACAACTTTGTGTGAGCTTGAGGTGTACTTTCCACCTTCATTCTTTGATATAATGGTCGTCTAACCATTCACTTGGTTATAGAGATACAGATATGCGGGCCAACTTATATGAGATGGATATACCCTTTTGAACGTTACATGAAGATTTGAAAAGGTTATGTAAAAAATCGAAGCAGGCCAGAGGAGTGTATGCTTCAACGGTACTTAGTAGAAGAAGTTGTTGAATTTTGTACCACATACCTGTCCGATATGGATTCCATTGGGCTTCAAAAGTCTTGTCACACAGGAAGAATATAAGGGGAAGAGTTGTTTAAATGTGAGATAGTAACCATTCCAACCAAAGAATGACAACAAGCTCACTTATTTGTTTTGGATAACGCGGATGAGGTTGGGCAATATGTCACAAGGATGAGATTAAGAGGTTAAACCCCAATATGTCTGAAAGTTGGTTAGCAAAGGAGCACTGATAGCCAAATCCGCAAGTGCACGGTTGATTATCGTGTAATATAAAAGATATCGAACCCAAGGGATATGTGTCTTATTATTAATTTTATTTAGAACTTTGTGCAGAATATAAACTTGGTTTTTTATGTTGGTTTTTAGAGCAAAGACTAGAAATAAGCATAAATAAATAGATAAAGAGATGATGATGATGAGAAATTAAGCTCTTGGGTTGAATTACTTAATTTCTGAATTTTAGAACAAGAGTTCATGATGCTTTAGCCTATTGTTTCTACAAGATAATTCCTTACACATTGTAGAACTTTCTTTCTAATTACTAAACTCAACTCCTTGCAATTTAGTTAATTAAAGAAGAAGATGAAGATAGAGTTCAGGCCAACATAAGGCAAAGTCTATCCTAATTCCTTAGTGATATGTCATATTACTTCTTTTAAATCCTATTTCCCTTACTACTTACCAATTTCCATTGACATACGAAATAAGCATGAACACTTGTTACATCAAGATGAAAATCAGAACAAGGAAATAAAACATGAATTTGCAATATTTTTCAGAAATAAAGATGAAGAAAACTAAGACATAAATTATAAGTTAAAACAACCCAAATACTTAAAAGGAAATTAGCCAAGCATAGCTAATAGAAACATTGAATTACCCTAGGCTAGGAGCTCAAGAATGTCTTCCCACAATTCTCAGGAACAATGCTCTTAATGAGAAAGAAGAATACTTGTTGTATTTTGAAGTGAAGGTGTGAATTTCTGCCTTCCAGCGCTTGAGCGCTGGGATCCCAACGCTTGAGCGCTGGGTGCAATTAAATTCAGACGTTGCAAACAAGGGCCTAGCGCATGAGCGCTGGCTACCAATGCTTGAGCGTTGGTAAGAACTGCAGACTTGGATCCTAGTCAGAGTTCCAACGCTTGAGCGTTGGGACTTCCAACGCTTGAGCGTTGGCTCGTCTGCTGGCAATTCTTCTTGGATGTTTTTCCTCTTCAATGGTGGAATTGAATGGCTTAATTAGCCTCCATTTTGTCCCCTTTCAATTCTGAAACAGCAAAGGGACTTGATTTCTCTATTCATGCCTCGTTTCCCATGTGCTAAATTAGCAATGGTGTTTCATCTTCCACTTCTTTGCTTTTGGTCCTTTATTTGCTGAGACTTCACTTTCAGCCCTTCACCTTCTGAACTTTCCATTTCTGGCCCTTCCTTTCCTGAAATTCACAGTTTGGTCCCTGGACAAAAATGACTAATTCTACCAGCTTTCCTAAAATATAAAAATAACTCTAAAAATTCCTAAAAATATAAAATAAAGTTTAGAAACCAAATAAAAGCTAATCTATATGCAAAATGCAAAATAAATAGAAAATCTAAATAAAAAGAAATAAAAACCTATATGAGACTAAAAAAATAACAAAATATAAAGACTAAAAAGACCCTAAAATTATCATACAAAATCCAGTCATCAAGCACAACAAGACTTTTATCTCGTGGCTAAAGGATCAAGTTTATCAAGAGTGGAAAGAAGATCCTACTGATAGCCAAACCGCAAGTGCACGGTTGATTATCGCGTAATATAAAAAGATCGAACCCATAGGGATAGGTGCCTTATTATTAATTTATTTAGTACTTAAGCAGAAAAATAAAAAGGTATTTTGTTTGTTTGATCAAGAAAAAGAACAAGATATAGCATAAAATAAAATAGAGAAAAGATGATGATAAGACTTAAGCACTTGGGTTGAATTATATAGCTTATAAAAAATGCTAGCAACTCCTACTTAATTTCTGTATTTTAGTACCAAGTTCATGATGCTATAGCCTAATGTTTCTACAAGTTAATACCTTACACATTGTAGAACTTTCTTCTCAATTACTAAATTCAATGCCTTGCAATCTAGAAAAAACCAAGAAGAAGATGAAGAAAGAATTTTCAGGCCAACATAAAGCTAAGTCTATCCTAATACCTTAGTGATATGTCATATAGCTTCTTTTAAATCCTAAGTCCCTTACTACTTACCAATTTCCATTGTTATAAGCAATAAGCAAAAACTCTTGTGTACATCAAGATAACATTAAGAACGAGGTAAATAAAACATGAACTATAGTAATATTATTCAGAAGAGTAGAAGAAAACTAAAACATAATTTATAAACTAAAACAACCCAAGATACTTAAGGAAGAAGTTAGCCAAGCATGGCTAAAAGAGTCATTGAATTACCCTGGACTAGGAGCTCAAGTTTGGCTTCCCACAATTCCTAGGAACAATGCTCAAAAGGAAGAAAGAAGAATACTTGTTGTATTCTAAGAGGTGTGATTCTTACAAAGGATGAGCACTCCTATTTATAGCAAAAATTTTCCTTTCAATGGTGGAGGAGTTGATGGCCATTATGGCCTTCATTGGCCACAAATTAACTTTTGAAAACTCTTTCCCACTACCATCAATTCTCCACTCATCCTTTAATCCTTATTTTCCATGTGCTTAATTTAGAGAGTGTTGGTTCATATTCTTGATTTCCACTTTAAGTCCTCTCTTTGCTAGCACTTCAATTCTGGCCCTTTAACTCTTTGAAACTTCACTTTTCATCCTCCACTCTTGAACTTTTACACTTTGGTCCTTCCTTTCCTGAAACTTACAAATTGGTCCCTAGATAAAAATGATAACTATACCAGCTTTCCTAAAAATATAAAAATAACTATAAAAATTCCTAAAAATATAAAATAAAGTTTAAAAAACAAATAAAAGCTAATCTATATGCAAAATGCAAAATAAATATAAAATCTACATAAAAAGAATAAAAATCCTATATGAGACTCAAAAATAACAAAATAAAAAGACTAAAAAGACCCTAAAATTATCATATATAATCCAGTCATCACCTACCTCTATTTCAGATAGATTGAAATGGTTGTCGAATAGTCCGAGTATACATACCTTTTCTTACAACATCTTTGTAATTTATGGTTATACATTTTATTCGGAAGCCCAAGATTAACGGAGTACAATGCAAAACAGTGGAGTGACTCTTGTTTCTAGAGTTATGCATGTCTCTAGCGCCAAAGATAGAAACCCCATATATGCTGACATGTCATACTTTGGGGTAAGGTTGATGACTCAGGGTTCATTCAGGTAGATTTTAATAAGGTGGGGTCTAAGGACGATCCATTTATTTCGGTATCCCAAGCAGAGCAAATGTTTTATGTCCCTGATCCTACTGACAATAAAAGTTTCATTGTTCTTTTATCAAATAAGGCGCATATCAACAACGATGATGACAAGACCTTCATGGAGAAGATGATATTGAGGATGACCCATTCTTAGGGGTACAACAACAAATCGACCATAATTCAGATGAAGATGATTGTTTGTACATCCGAGATGATCATGAAGAGGGAACTTGGATGAATATAGCATTCCATGGAAAAATAGGAAAAGCATGTATGCGCCTTTTGAAACAAAAAAGGAAAAGATCTAGTAAAACAAGTTAAAGAAATATGCATTTTTTTATAATGAATGTATGTGTAGATATATTTCATATGTATGTGTAACATCATTGTATTTGTCACTTACACTTTTGACATGTTGTTTTACGAAATTAAATGAATCCTTCATAGCAAGGAAGCGGTGATCTGGTGGTTAGACTAAGTTTGTACTTGTTGATGGCTAAAATTTGTATAGTGGGTCTGCACATATTATAATTTGTACATATTTGATTGGTTATACATATTATATATATTGCTTGAACATTATGTTGTCATGGTTTTTTCCACTACGTTGCCGATCATGGTTATAATTTGTTTACTGTTTGAATTGCATGTCTCGGATTGTACGTAGCCCAAAAAAAAACCACACATATTACCACAGTTCATGCAGGAACCGTAGTAATTACAGAGGTGAAAGAAAAAAACAAATAAAATTATTACCATGGTTCATAAAGGAACTGTGGTATTAGAACTTTAAAAAAAAAGAAACTATCTTATTACCACGGTTCAAAAAGGAGCCTTGGTAACGTAGAGACAAAATACCGCGGTTCCTCCTGCAACCGTGGTAGCAGAGGCCTGATATTACCATGGTTTAGCACAGAACCGGGTATTTCAGAGGTATGATGTTACCACGGTTTTGCCTTGAACCGAGGTAATTTATCTATTACTTCGATGCCTGATACCATGGTTTAAGTGTGGAAACAGGCTGCACGGAAGACGTACAAAACCATATCCAACCACAAGGATATAAAATAAACTCAGGATAATTGTATGGTATGACAACATCAAGAATATACAAATAATTGCATCTAAACACATGAATATTTATTTCCAAATAATAACGTGTGATCACACTTGAACGAAGTACACAGCGAAGAACGTTGAAGAAAACGAAAAACGCTTTGAAGAACTCTTGAAAATCTTCTTGAAGAAATACTCCAAATTGCTTCTTACTTCACGAACTTGGATCTCCTCACTTAACGATGATGAAGAACTCGAAGAAGGAAGGAAGAATGTCGCTTCTCTTCTTTTTTCACTCTGCTTGTCTATATACCCGTTCTGTGATCTACCAAACATTTTGCATGTAATTAGATTATCTTGAATTGATTGTTTTGAAATCAAATGACGACATGACTCTCCTAGCTAGGGAGTTTATATTATAATTGGAGTAGGTTTTGATACCTTGGCTTCTCTTTCGATCTACTTTGCAATTTCTTTTTGACATTTGATACGTATCTGCTATGTTAGATTTTGTTTAGACTTTAGAACTCATTTTTACCAACCTGTAATTTATTTGATTTATTTATTTATTAACGTGTGTACTTCATTTATATATATATCTCCATTGTCATTAATTAGAAATACTATTTGTGCATTTTTTAACAATTGTAATATGTAACCTTGGCGTGATTGACTGGTTTTCCTTCGATAACATCAGCATATGCCATTCTTTTCAAAATGTTTTATTTTTTAGACCACAACAAAGATAAATCTGACTTTAAATGTTTTATTTTTTAGACCACAACAAAGATAAATCTGACTTACCTTGCGGAAAAGGGCAATGGTGTCAGGATTGAATAGTTTGCAGACTTTCTTTGTCATACAAATTATTTATTTTGGTAGTGTCATGAGAATGTTACCTTAAAATTATAGGAAAAAATCAACTTCAGACTCTAAATCCACTCACAGTCAAAAACAAAGAAAGAAATTGAAAGAGAAAGAGAAGGGAGAAAAATGAAACATATGATACATGATTTTATAGGAAAAGAAACTAAAGATAGCGAGTAAAAAAATTGTGAAAATGAAAATGGTTGAAATTTTTTTATGTGAATGTATGAATTCCAATTGAGATTGAAACGTTAGAGGAATAACTGAGTTATTTCGATAAAAATTTGACAGGTTAGAATCTTCGAATAAAATCTAAATCTTAAAAAATCTAGACCTAGTTATTAAATTTAGAATTGGGAAGGAATTAGAGGTAATTTGAAGGTTGAAAATTTATCGAAGTTTGCTGAAGTGAGCCCATCCGAAGGTACAATTTGAGGTGAAAAAAACAAATGGTGTTGGCAGCTTGTTAGCCTGGGAATTTTTCCAAGTCTCAACTTGGTCGAAAGTCACTTGACAATTGGTTTTGACTAAAATTCCAATTTATTCCAGGGTTAATAGTTTACTTGGTCCCTGTGGTTGTACCAAGATTTGGAATTGGTCCCTCCCCGGAAAAAAGTTTGTAAAAGGTCCCTGTAGTTGTACCAAGTTTGATATAGGTCCCTGCCGGAGACCGGACCTCCGGTGAGTGCACATGTGGCAGGCTGACTGGGTTAATGAAGGTGACGTGGATTTTCTTAATTTTTTTATTTAAATACAAGTCAGATTTTAAAAAAATAAAAACCCCTAATTAAATAAAAAAAACCCAAATCCCTAATTCCCCTAACATTATTCCCAAATCAATTACAATTCATTTAACCTAAAAACATCCTCTCATCTTCAACGTAAAATAAAATCATCAACATCATCCAGATCGTTTCTTCTTCTGCTTCTTATCTTCATCACAAAGACAAACAATCCTAAACTAGACACTCAAACCCAAACCCAAACCCAAACCCAAACCCAAACCCCCACCATCAACACCCAAACCCCACCACAACCCCCAACCAGCGTGGGCGGTGGTTCTATGACGATAGCGCGCTAGAAGAAGATGGTTCGAAGGTTTAGCGAACAGAGGACCATGGAAAAGGTACGGGGGAGGTGACGCACCAGGTGACAACCCAGGCGATGACACGGCAAGCATGTTGCGACTGGTTTTCAGGGCGTCGATCAAGGTTGTAGGTGAGGAGGAGAATAGGTTTGAGGGTGAAGGAATTAATGGCTCCATGATTGTCCGTTTGAAGTTTTGTGGGTCTTTGCGGTCAGTGGAAATAGGGGTTGTGGAGAAGACGGAGGGGGACAATGTCGTTTTTGGGTGGAGAATGGAGAAGAGGAAAAAAACGTGAATGGATTACTGGTCCCTCTGCTCCTCTCGTACGAATGATAATGGATTGAGTGCCCGCTAGGGATATCTTGATGCTTTCAGTGTCTTCAATGGAAGATGAATCTTGGACTACAATTAGAGTAGCTAAAAGGTTCCTCAAACCCTAACCCAGTCATCACGCAGATCTGGATTCTGGGTCTCGATCTTCATCTTGTTCTCGATCTGGTTCTGGGTAAAGCAGTAACAACCGTACAACCACGCCAACCTTCCGCAAGTTCCTCAAACAACCAAGCTTTTCAACCACTCTCTTCTTCCCTCACTGCATCCCACTTCTCCTTCACCGCCCTCAATTTCATTTGGGAATTAGGTTAAATGAATTGTAATTGATTTGGGAATAATGTTAGGGGAATTAGGGATTTGGTTTTTTTTTATTTAATTAGGGGTTTTTATTTTTTTAAAATCTGACCTGTATTTAAATAAAATAAAATAAATCCACGTCACCTTCATTAACCCAGTCAGCCTGCCACATGTGCACTCACCGGAGCTCCGGTCTCCGGCAGGGACCTATATCAAACTTGGTACAACTACAGGGACCTTTTGCAAACTTTTTTCCGGGGAGGGACCAATTCCAAATCTTGGTACAACCACAGGGACCAAGTAAACCATTAACCCTTTATTCTACATGGTTAAAAAATATGTTTTTGATATTCGACTAAAGCCAAGTAAAATATTTTTGGTCGAACTCAAATCCCTATTGGAAATGAATCTTAATCAGACAGGTGTAAGATTACTAAAAGCCTAGCATCTTAGGAAGTAACTCTTCAACATAATTTCTTAGACAATTACATCAAGCAGGACGTGTGGACAACAGAGAAGAAGACTCGAGACACATGTAAAGCTCAGAGAATTTGTCAGTTGCAAGTAGTTAGGAACTTAACCTATAAATAGAAGAAAACATTAATTCTCAACCCTCACGCTATGAGTCCAAGCAACCGTGACCCACAGCAACAGGAAGAGTCAAACATATGTGACTGAGCGAGTTCGATCGACCACCTTTACATTTCATGCAAAACTTTTATGTTTTCCAGCACTTTAAATTGAATGCAGTTTTATTCTTCTTTTCCTTTTAACTTTTTACCTCTTTTAAGCCCTTTTTTACCTTTAATCTTTCTTCAATATAGTTTATCCAATTCGTTCGAACCACTTTCGACGAATACCACCATCCACTCTTTTTCACTTTCGCGCACTAGTTTCCATATCCTAGAGCCCGTTAGAAGACCATAATCCAGCCTCTTTATTAACAATTGGATTTTCTTGTGGTTTTACCTGATTCTATTTGTTTATCAAAAATTAGAGTAAACAAATTGGCACCAAGGGATATGTTTTGGTTAGAAATCTTCCCCAGTGCCTTGGTTTTCTAAATCATAAAAATAATTACTTAAGCAATAAGATTTAGAAAAGTATATGATATTACGGAGTGGTAAATTTTTCAGTATGACCAACCGTTCTAGAGGAAACCCATCTCCAGGGTCTCATGTTGAACCTAGTAACGCTTTTAATGTCAATGGAGAACGTTCAATTAATACTAACGCAGGTGTTAATCCTCCAAGGATGAAAACCGTTTGCAATCCAAGCATGGCAGTTACAAATGCTCCAACAAGTCAAAGTCTACCACCGGTTTTGACTAGTCAGAATTTGACTCAACTGTTTCCTTCATTGTCAGTTGGATGAATTCAAAATCAGGCATCAAATCCATACACGACAGGGCCAATCTCGTCACAAGTTTCGGCCCCAATTCCAATTCCAAGTCCTATGACTCCTGCCATTTCACAGGTTGTTGGCGTTGTTCAACCACGTTCCTACTGGAACAATAGCAGGAACCCCCAGAACATTGTTAGTCACCCTTATGGGATGCCTTTGTCATTGATGCAAAGGATATGAACTTATCTGTCGATGTATTCTGATAATGTGATTTCAACGGGTTCTCTGGGAAATCAATTTGTACCATCAGGATCAGGGGCAATTGGGTCGAGAAATGTGGGACCCCCACTTTCAGTTTTTGATGGATCCCCATTTGCTTTGACTAACAATATAGTAAATTTACTTAGGTGTAAGACCCTGAATAAATTCAATAATTAAATAATTATTTAATTTTCCGATGCATACATAGGAAAATATTTTATTTGGCCTTCTTCCCAATGTCTTAGCCTGCACTTGTTTAAACATATAGACGTGTGCTAAAAATATTAAAAACAATGGTCAAATGAAGTAAAACAATGTTCCAATTTCAATATCTATTATGACTTCTTCACTAGAAAATGCAACACAAAGCAGCAAAGCAGTGTATTCCACTATGATTACTAGAAAATAAACTCACTCACATAAACCTAATCGTTGGAGAATTGTATATAAAAACTGGCTACATATTAGTACTCAACAGCATCAAAAGATCATAGGTACAACATTTTAATCGAAGGTTGGACATCATAAAAATAACAAATTATTGTAATCATCACAACCTCTATCAATTCACCAATAAGTCATATATATCTAACAGAATCATGTTATCCAAATGGTTACTCGTGCAACACAAGTTTTTCAAAGCTTACTTTATGTAGGGTAACCACTAAACACTATCATTATGAGTATGTGCAAATTATGCTACCCGTTAGACTTTTCCTGCAGTTCTAAACTTAGTTCAATACTTAATTCAAAAATGTTTATTTTTATTAAAAATACCAAGTTCGGCACGACAATTAACGAACCATACCTACTAACTCATTAACTAAAAATAATCATATCTTGTTTTGACTATAGTACATATACACTAGTCACCAAAGAAATATTTGGAATATAACTCACCAATTCAAGTTCATGCTTAAACTGATTCATAGATCCTTAGGTATGAAATGAACCACAGTCTCAGACTCATCATTTGTTGGATGCATAGGATACTCTGGAGTCGGTGTCCTATCTACAGTAGGAGACGATAGGGGTGAGACTATAGTACATATACACTAGTCACCAAAGAAATATTTGGAATATAACTCACCAATTCAAGTTCATGCTTAAACTGATTCATAGATCCTTGGGTATGAAATGAACCACAGTCTCAGACTCATCATTTGTTGGATGCATAGGATACTCTGGAGTCGGTGTCCTATCTACAGTAGGAGACGGTAGGGGTGAAGTGTTGGCAGGAACCTGTGAATTACTAGATCGTGCATATGATGTACTTTGAGGTGACTGGGTCATATATCGAGTAACATTCCTTTGTTGTAAACTGGAATGGTCAGATGTAACCTTACTCTTACCTCCACCTCTAAAACCATGAGGTCGTCCTCTAGGTCTACCACTACCAGACATCTAAAATAACAATTAAAAGATAAATTGTTTAACCATGTCATATATGTAAATATATGTATGCAATAACATACCATCCAACAAAAATACGACACTACATGTGCTACGAATTCTTCCAAAAAAAAAACTAAAACATAGACAATTTATCAAATAAAAGAAAGAAATAAAAACAACTAATCTAGCCAATCATCATCAAATTCAGCATAGTCTGCTCGAACTTCTTCATTATTAGTTGAATCACTATCATCAAAGTCTTCTTCAACTTCTTCATTTTTGTCCTCTTCATCCATGAGCATGTCATCTTCTTCTTCATAATCATTATCATCATCTCTCAAGTTATCAATTTGTTCAATTTCTGATATGACTGGTAGCACTTGAGCATTCTCATTTTCTTGGTAAGCATGCGGTGGGTTTCTTTCATAACCACTTGCCTCAATAATGCTTCTTGCTTTTGTTTTGATAACTCCCCACCAATTTGAATTATCACGATGCCTTTCAGGATGTGGTGTGTAATAAACTTGGATTTCTATTAGAGCAATAATAAATGGTTCATATGAATCAACTTCAATAACTCCATGATGCTTATGGACTCTTGTTCCAACATTAGCGGTTGGATCAAACCATGTGCACTTAAACAACACAACTACCTTAATTGGTTCCCCTGGACACTCCAATTGTACAATTTCGTCAAGTGTGTCATAATAATCATTTTCACACTGCCCAAAATCAGCTCCTCTAACACAAACACCATTATCTGAAGTAGCTTTTCCTTCGCTCCATGGTGTTGTGTGAAACTTAAATCCATTAAAAAAATAGATAGGCCATGTGTGAACTGTAGGCAATGGCCCCCAAGCAATGTCATGTATAAACTAACTATGAGTTGTGTTGCTTGATGGATGCACCTATTCGATAAAAAGTAAAGTTTAAGTTCATTTATAATCTCAACAAAATTACTTTGGAATATAAAAATACTTACATGATGTTTGAACCATTGTGGAAATTCATTGTCAATATAAAGTTCTGCTTTAACGAGACATATATTTGTGGTAACACCCACCTCCCATAGAACTTTAAGCTCATTTATCAATGGTTGCAAGAAGACATCTATTTTGCCCTTAGGAGGAGGGTTAGGGCCAGGAATGATTATTGTCAAGAACAAATATTCTTCTTTCATACACATTGAAGGGGGCAAGTTGTAAGGAGTGACAATCACAAGCCATCATGAATAAGGCTTACCTTTTATGTTGAATGGAGTAAATCCATCAGCACATAAACCAAGTCTTACATTTCGAGGTTCTTCAGAAAAGTCTTTATATGTTCGATCAAAATGTTTCCACGCCTCTCCATCAGAGAGGTGAATCAACACATCTTCATCCCTAACATTATCAAAATGCCATCTCATGTGACTAGCTGTAACAGGAGAAGCATACAATCTTTGCAACCTTGGTCCAAGAGGCAAGTACCACATCTGATTCCTTGGAACCTCATTTACCTAACCGTAGCTGCTTCTCTTCAATATATAACGATCTTTCCCACAAAGTCTACATTTTTTTGCATCAATATTAGCATTGAAAAACAACATGCACCCATCAACACAACAATCAATTTTTTCATAACTCAAACCCAACTTTTCAACCATCTTTAGTAATTTGGTGGCATGCCATTATCTGAGGGCCAAGTTTCTCTACAAAACTGTACAATTTTATTAAAAGCTTCTTGAGACATATTATGCTCTACCTTAATTGTAAGCAATTGTAGTGACGCTGACAGCTTCGAGTGACTAGAGCAGCCCTCAAACAAAGGAGATTCTGTTGCAACCAAAAGGTCATAGAAATCTTGGGTCTCTTTATTAGGTGCTTCATCTCTATTTTCCTGGTAGCACTAGGCAAAACTTTTACCAGTAGCATCCATTACCATTGCCTCGTAAGAATTAAAGTTTTCCCCATAAGTTGTTTGTTCTTGATCCAAATTTGGAATCGGTTGTCATGGACATGTTACAGGCATTGGCTGAGGGAGATCTTCTCCATGTGACGTCCAATAAAAATAATTAGGCCTAAACCCTTTCCTATATAAATGGACCCTCACTTCATCTGCAGTTTGCATCTTTCTACAATCACACTTCACACATGGGCATCTAATTGTTCCTTCATTCATAAACTGGCCTAATCCACAAGCATGTGAAATAAATGTTTCAACACTCTCATAAAAACTATTTGAAATCCCTGCTCGATTAGGTAGAACCCTATTATACATTCATTCTCTATGTGCCGGCGCATCCATTGTCTATAGACAATACACGCACATGTGCTATTTTAGTTCAATCATCAAGAGACAAACATGCTCTATTTTAGATTAATCATTAAGATCCTAGAACTTAATCATAATCTAACAAATCAAAAGGGGTGAACCGTGAACATGCTGCAATTCTAATATTAAATAGCAAGTTGCAAACGGAATAAATAATAAGAAAACAACAACTGAATATAATTAAATAATAAACAAATCAATTACATGTGAAATTAATTACAAGTGTTCATCAATCTCTCTGTCAAGGAGAAAAGGTGGAGACCAATACCAACCTCAAAGTGAAGCAATCTTGCGGCTGTTACAGAATGAAACTTGAAGCTCGAAGATGAAAAGTGATGTACCTGAAGCCAATAAATTTTAGTTAGTTGAAACAGATAGCATACATGGAATTAGAAAATAGAAACTGAAATAGAAACCATTTTGTTCTTCTTATTCAGTAATAGGAAACCCCCAATATAATCATATCGAACCTCATAATAAAACAAAAATAGAAACAAAAGTCATACTAAAATCAAAAACTCTTCCTTTGTATATTAATTTGCTCTCGTGTATTTCACCTTTCATGTTTCATGCTTAATTTTTGGTTGGTTTGAGTACTTATGATTATGATCAATTACTACTAAGTAGTTTATATAAAAAATCAGACCATTTAAGACCATTTTGAACTGAAACAGAAAGCTTACATGGAATTAGAAAATAGAAACTGAAATAGAAACCATTTGTTCTTATTATTCAGTGATAGGAAAACCGCAATATAATCATATCGAACCTCATAATAAAAAAAATAGAAACAGAAATCATATTGAAATCAGAAACTCTTTCTTTGTATATTAATTTGCTTTCGTGTATTTCACCTTTCATGATTCAGGCTTAATTTTTTGTTGTTTGAGTACTTATGATTATGATCAATTACTACTAAGTAGCTTATATCAAAAACCATACCATTTAAGACCATTTTGAACTGAAACAGAAAGCATACATGGAATCCGAAAATTGAAACTGAAATAGAAACCATCAAGATGCAATAGAAACTGGAATCAGAATCACCTTTCCTAATTTCCCTTTGAGGCATACATGGAATCTCTTACCTTTGTGATGGGAAAACACAGACGAGACGCAGAGGGTGGGCGAGGCAAGGACTGGCGGAGTACGAGGCTGCGACAGACGAAGCTGCGCTGGACGAAGCTGCACCGGACGAAGCGGCGGCTGAGGGAGCAACAGGTGGTGCAAGACGCAGAGAGGAAGGCAGAGGAAGGGGTGGGCAACGCAAGGACTGGCAGAGTACGAGGCGGCTTCGAACGCAGCGGCGGCGGACGAAGCGGCAGCGGCAGAGGACGTCCCGAGAGGAAGGCAGAGCAAAGGAATGAAAGGGTTGAAAAGAATGTGAATGAAGAAGAGGAACGGTTGAAAGAAACAAAAGGGTTTTATTTTTTATTAAACTAAAAAAAGGTTAAAATAATATTTGACTTTTAAAAGGGTTTTTTGTTTTTTTCTTCAGAAATGAGCTTTTAGTTTAGGAGCTCCTTTTTTAATATTTTGTTTGTAAAATATATTATAATTATCTTGTTTTATAATAGCTTATCACAAATTGTGTTTAGTAGTTTAAAATTAAGATTGTATTTGTTTCAACATTTTTCTTTGAAAAAATCACTTTTTAATTAAAAGGAAAAGGCTAAAGTAATAATATTCACAATAATGCGCAAAAAAAAATTTCAAATTTTAATTATAAGTAATTAATATAGTATACTTAAGAAATATCTAATAGCTAAAATTATCATAATATGTAATAAAATGATATATTTAATCTAGTATAATCACGATAATAGCACTTGAGTATTAAATAAATAAATATATATATATATATATTAAAATTTTGGCAAAAAAATTAAAAATAAATCTTAAGAAAAAAAGTTCCTCATTATTAAAAATTATATTTTAATATCTTTATAATATTAGTAATGGGATATCAAATAAGCATATTGTATTTAATATTTTTTAAATTTAATTATCTTTTGGATTCTAGTATCAGGTTATGATGAGTCATTTAGATCAACAAGAAACTTTATTATGTTACGATGGGCTTTAGAGACCAGTTATTGAGTTGTAATAGGTCTGATAGGCCTTGTACGCAACACAAAACTTCATTGGGCCTAATGCAGCCTTTGAGATCAAGATGAAATCTCATTATGTTACAATGGGCCTTAGAGATCACCATGAAGCCCAATAAGGTTAGATGAGACACTAAGAACAACATGAAGTATAATTAGGGCAGATAAACCTTTGAGGTCAACATGAAGCCTTATTGGACCTGATGGACATTGGATATCAACTAGAGATATCATCAGACTTAATGGACCCTAAGTAAAAATGAAGCTTAATTGGATTTCATGCGCCTATACCATCAATTATTGACTTGAATTGTGCCTGATGGGCCTTGTACACAACAGAAGGCTTAGTGAGTCTAATAGACATTTTTTTATCAATATGAAACCACACTCATTATGTTATGATGGGCCTGAGATCAACATGAAGCCTAATTGGACCTGATGGACATTGGAGATCAACTTAAGGTCAAAATGAAGATTAATTGGGCTTGATGGGCCTATAAGTTTATTATTGAGTTATATTGGGCCTAACAGGCCTTGTACGCAACCACGAATGCTTAATGGGTCTATAGGCCTTTAAGATCAACATGAAACCTCATTATGACATCTACCTGCATGTCAGCCTTGTCATCCTTTGAAGTTCAATTTGGCTGACATTTCGTTTAGACTCATTCCGCGTAACATGGAAATAAAAAGATTGAACTGGGTTGATCCACAAAATAATGGGGCCTAAATTTTTATTGATCAGTGTCTGGAACGCCTAAGTCTGAGGCTTTGTAAGATTGTTTGCGGAAGTCAAATAGTTTAATTATAGAATAATAAACTATGACGGCATTCCAATTCCCTTCCAAAGTAAAAAAATATTTTTTATAATATTTGGGACAGAAAATTATTGATAAATCCATCACAAATTGGGACAGAATGTCATAGTCTGTCCCCAATTTGAGATGACTTGCATATTTCCGTCTCTAAACTGTGACAGAATACCAATTCCGTCTACAAAAAAAAACATAGCTTTAAAAAAAATTGTGACAGAAATTTATTGATAATTCCGTCACAAATTGGGACGGAAAAATTAAATATTTTCGTCCCTAAAAGTTGGCGTCATTCTTCCCTCCAAAATGAATTTCGTAGTTGGGGCAGAATTTTAAAGTCCGTCCCCAATTTATGACGACGTGCATATTTCTGTTCCTAAACCGTGACGGAATTCCAATTCCGTCCCAAAAAAATACATAGCTTTAAAAAAGTTTGCGACAAAAATTTTTAGATGGATCCGTCACAATTTGGGACGGAAAAATTAAATATTTCTGTCCCCAAAAGTTGGCGCCATTCTTCCCTCCAAAACGAATTTCGTAGTTGGGATGCAAAATTTAAAGTTCGTTCCCAATTTGTGACGCCTTGCATATTTCCGTCCCTAAACTGTGACATAATACCAATTCCGTCCCAAAAAAAATACATATTTTTAAAAAAGTTTGCGGTAGAAATTTATTGATGACTGCGTCACAAATTGGGACGGAATAATTAAATATTTCCGTCCCCAAAAGTTGGCGCCATCCTTCCCTCCAAAAATGAATTTCGTAGTTGTGACGGAATTTTATAGTCCGTCCCCAATTTGTGATGATTTGCATATTTCCGTCCCTAAACTGTGACAGAATTCCAATTCCGTCCCAAAAAAAGAATACATATTTTAAAAAAAAGTTTGCGACAGAAATTTATTGATGACTCCGTCACAAATTGGGACGGAATAATTAAATATTTCCATTCCCAAAAGTTGGCGCCATCCTTCCCTCCAAAACGAATTTCGTAGTTGTGACAGAATTTTATAGTCCGTCCCCAATGTGTGACGATTTGCATATTTCCATCCCTAAACTATGACAGAATTCCAATTCCGTCCCAAAATGTCGAATTAATTTATCAAATTATCTTTGTGACGATAAATTGTCACTAATTCCGTCCCAACTTAGTTATTTTGGGACGGAAAATTTTTTCGTCACAAAATTATGTCCTAAATTTAGTATTTTCTAGTAGTGATATGCAAGAAAGCATTGTTCACGTCCAATTGATGAACATGCTAGTGATTAACAGAGGCTAAAGCCAATATCACCCTAATGGATGTTAGCTTAGTGACTGGTGAAAAGGTTTCAAAATAATCAACTCCTTCAATTTAATTATATCTCTTTGCCACCAATCTAGCCTTATATCTTTTAATCGTACCATCTGCTTTTTGTTTAATTTTGTAAACCCACATAGACCCAATAGGAATCACCCCTGCTGGTAAATCAACAATCTTCCAAGTATGGTTGGCTTCAAGGGCTTGAAATTCTGTTTGCATAGCTTCTTGCCAACACTTGTTTTTGCTTGCTTCTGCATAATTTTGTGGCTCAATGGTTGTGGTTAAAGAAAGAGTATAAGCTCTATGATCAGAACCCAACTTGCGATAAGTAAGAGCAGAATAAATTGGATAAGGCACAGCACAATTATTATTAAGATGATAATCAGCAAGATGTAAAGGAACAATCCTTGTTCTGCTGGATCCTCTCAAAGGCGGTGCAGAAATCTCTTCTTGAACATGATCTTCAACATGTTCAGAAAATGAATTTTTCTCAGTAGGCGATGCTACATCAGACAAAGGATCAGACAAGGTTTGAATTTGAGACAAAGGCTGCAGAATGACTGATTGTACAGGTTCTGCCTCATGATCAATGTATGTCCAAGGCTGAGATTGTAAATTGTTGCTGTGTTGATAGGGAAAAACCAATTCCTGAAACTCAACATGTCTTGAAACAACAAGCTCTTTAGTGTCAAGATCATACCCTACATATCCGTTCATTCCTGATTTATAACCAAGATAAACACATTTTCTTGCTCTTAGTGCCAGCTTTGATCTGTTTACAGTAGGTGTTGAAACATAACACAGACAACCAAAAACTTTAAGTTCTTCTAAATCTGGCAATTTTCCATAGAACAATTGATAGGGTGACTTAGAATTTAGAACTTGAGTAGGAACCCTGTTCATGATGAAAACCGAATGCAAAACTGCATATCCCCAAAATTTAGGATGAAGAGAAGACTACATAAGCAAAGCTCTTGCAATATTAAGAATAGTTTGACGCCTTCTTTCAACCCTTGCATTCTGTTGTGGTGTGTTAACACAACATTTCTGATGTACAATTCCCTTTTGATTATAATAGGTAGGTAATGCAAATTTTGGTCCATTATTAGTCCTTATAATTTTAACTTTAACAGCATACCGATTTTCTACTAAATTAACAAAAGCTTGTACTTGCCCATGAACTTCACCTTTATTTTTAAGCAAAACTATCCATGTATATCGACTATAGTCATCTACCACAGTCAAGAAATATTTATGCTTGTGAATAGTTTCAACTCTAAATGGACCCCATATATCCATGTGAAGTAATTCAAATCTTGCATTTGTACAACTTGTACTAACAGAAAAGGGCAATTTCTTTTGTTTAGCAAAATGACAAATGTCACAAGTTCTTTCTCGATGTACATGAATTGAAGGAAATTTTTTGCTTAAAATCTCTAAGCTCTTATTAGCAATATGCCCTAGCCTAAAATGCCATAAAGCTACTTTAGGTAAGACAAAAATAGTATTTACATTTATTTCTTTAGCCCCTGGGAAAGGTGATGCAGTGTGCTCCATATCTAGATAGTAAAGCCCATTGTGAAGGCTACCCAAACTAATCATCTTCTTGCTCAAACCCTGAACATCACAACCTGTCTCAGTAAGAATAACTCGACAATGCAAATATGTGGTAAATTTTGAGACTGAAATCAAATTGAAACCAAAATCTGAGATAAAAAGAACATCTCGCAGTAGTATGGTTGCACTAATAGGCACTGTCCCTTTGTGTGATGCAATGGAAGAATTACCATTAGGCAATTTGACACTAATAGGTTGGATTTTGTGATACGTAGAAAATAGAGACAACATATTACAAATATGATCAGTGGATCCTGAGTCTATAATCCAAATTTTATGTCGAGGCATGAAAAAAGTAGGAGAAGCACAAAGAATACCTTGAACGTCATGTGCTGAAACTAACACATGATGTTCCTGATGTTGATTTGTTCATTTTTCTGCAAAATTGGAAGTACTTTGGTGTAACAAAGCCTTTAGCTTCTGACAATCTTCAAAAGAAAACATTTCAAAAATTCTTTCTTTAACATCTGCAGATTGCGAGTTATCGTCTGGTTGTTCAGCTTCGGAGTTACAATCAGCCATATTAGCATGATAGGAGGAGTTAGTCTTTGGCTTAGAACCAAAATTAGGAGGGAAACCATGCTTCCTATAACAAGTCTCAACAGTATGCCCTGTCCTTCCACAATAAGTACAAACTCGATTGCTTTTACCTCTACCATAAGAACCAGAACCAGGTCCTGGACCATAATTTTTCTTGCCTTCTGCAGCATTGATATTGACTTGATTCTCATCAACAATAGTAATTTGTCTTTCATGTTGTAAGGCTAAAGAAAACACCTTAGACAGAGGAGATAGAGGATTTGACAAAAGAATTTGTGATCTAACCATTGCAAAATGCTCATTTAATCCCATAAGAAACCTCATAACATGATCTTGCTGTTTATAATCTTTGACAAAATAACTTGCAGGGCAAGAACACTTTATTGTATAGACACAAGTATGAAGAGGTCTATAGTTATCTAATTCTTCCCACATAATCTTCAGTTCAGTGTAATAATCACTCACACTCAACGAATTCTGTTTAAAGGCATACAATTCCTGCTGTAACTCAGCAACTCTTACAAAATCTCCTTGTGAGAATTGATCCCGTAAATCTAGCCAAACATCAACAGCATTTTCTATGAAAACAATACTTTGTGCAATAGAGCTAGAAACGAAGTTGAGAATCCAAGAAAGTACCAAATTGTTACACCCAAAACTCGGATGAAAAGAATCTGGAACTTCAACTGCAGGATCAATGAATCGATACTTGTTCTTTGAAATAATGGCTCTCTTCATCGATTTTGACCAAGAGTGATAATTCTGACCATTCAACAAAGGATTGACAAGAGAAATTCCTGGATTTTTTGAAGGATGAACATAGAAAGGGCTCGATTGATCCTGTGAAGGATCAATCGGTGGCGGTTGAACAAGCGGAGGCATCTTTTATCAGAGCATGTAGTAGAGCTTCAAGAAGAAGCTCTGATACCATAAAACGATCTGAAGCTGAAATAGAGTTAGAGAGAAGAAGAACCTCAACAAGGAGGTGAAAACAGAGACACTTAGCAGAATGAATGAAAATGAATTTCATTAACTTCTAATGAACTAACTACAAGTATTTATACAGTAATTCTAACAACAAACTTCTAGGAGTTAACTCTAACTATATTAACTTAACTACAGTTAGTAAGTCTAACTGAATCTAGCTAATTATGTTATAAGTTGTAACAAAATCTGTAACAAAACTTCCGTACGAGTACTACTGCACACGCTGGCGCACTAGTGCAAGTGAACTTGTAGCACAGACTAGGACAACCGGACGAGTGCTGTGATGATCTCGTCTAATGAATATGACCACCAGACGAGTACAATATTGATGTCGTCTGATGAGGATAACCGGACTAGTGTCGTTGTGCAGCCAGACGAGTAGTGCTTCAATATTAGTTTTCTCCCTTCTTCGGCCACCAATCAACACTCCATGACCACCACTCTTCTTCTGGAAGCAAGGCGGTTTCAACACCACCACTGGTTCATCGCTGATGAGGAGCGCCACCACAGGCTCCACCGTCGTCTTCATCTTCTCTGGCGACTCAATTCTGGAATTTTCCAGAATTGCAATTTCGAGGTTCTTTCTCTTCAAGAACTCATTCCAAAGCTTGGTTTAATGATTTGATACATGAATAACATAGTTTTGAGGGTTGGTTATAGGATTTTCGAGTTAAAACAAAAATATACTATGCATGATAACCCTTGTTATTTCTGGACTGTTTTGAGTGGTTGTGCAGTGTTTAAATGTTGTTGTGTTTCGTGTTTGATGTCTGGATTGTAAAGGAAATGTCCAAAGAAAGAGATACGAGCCATTGAAGGGGGAACCTGGTTCTATCCTCCTCGGCCAATATCATTCACACCTCCATGGTGTTGAAATCTGTTTTCCCTGGCTCTGTACCCATGAGATGAAGCTAGCTGGGTGCTAGGGAGTGACATGATCCTGAGGGAAGGGAAAGAAAGTCAAGTGATGGGTTTTGATATAAAAGCTTAAGATTCCATGTTTAGAAAAAACCTAGGAAAATGATGATGATGTTGTGAAGGAGATAGTATAGGGTTGCTGTATGTATGAGTGAAGATGATGACCAGACCCTATTTTAGGTATTAGTTAAGTGGTAGAGTTGATGATGGTTAAAAAGAGAATCTTGGATTATTAGAACTAAGTTGATTAATGGGTGACTAATTAGACTTAACTAGAATTAACTAAAGCTAATTAACAAGGAACTTAAATGGTGTAAGAGTATTAAGTAAAATTAGATAGGATGAAGGGAAGAGAATTAAGTAAAAGGTTAGAGAGGTGTTTAGTAAAATTAATTAAGTGGAATTAATGAAAGGGAATTTGAGTTAGTAGGAGTTAATTAAGTGATTAACTTAGATGACATAAAGAGAAGAAATAAGACTAAATTGAATAGGAAGAGATAAGTGGTTGGCATAAATGCTTAGTTAACCAAAGATTAATTGACAAAAGGATCATGATTATATTATGCTAATCCAAATTGGTAAATGACTTAATCTCCTGGAACTAAATTAATGAGAATAATGGTAGATAGAGGAATTAGCTGACTCATGATATACATAAACTAAGTGAACCATAACTGTAAATTATGCAGAGAAACTCACAAGGTTTAGACGAGGCAAATCACTTGCAAGGACTTGAAGAAATTTGACTTTCCGCCGCGGCCAAAAAACCGCGGCTGCAGGTAAAATAACTGTGGCAATAACCTTCGACCACGGTTTGGCCACGGTTTCCCGCCTGTGGGATATGCAGCCGTGGCCTTTGCTAATCGGCCACGGTTTCACACTTTAGGCCACCAATTTCTGATAACCGTGGCACGAATAGGCCACGGTTTAACCACGCTGGTTGAGGCCACGGTTTACAGCTAATTCTTTAAACCACGGTTTCCAAACCGTTGCTTTGATATTTAGGCCGCGGTTACTTACCGTGGTATTATTCAACCACGGTTTACAGCCCCTTCAATACACCACGGTTTTCAAACCGTTGGTTTACACGGTTTACAGCTCCTTCTTTACACCACGGTTTTCAAAACGATGCTATTATGAGTGGGACCATATTTAAGCCACGATTTTAGCTGTGCCTGTACGTTTTAGGCAATGATTATAACCTGTCGCATTTGCATTTAAGCCATAGTTCACATTTTAACCCTGAATTTTGAATAGATCTTTTTAACACAATTTAGACCACAAAATGTGTTTTATAAAGTATACATGGATCTCATATATTTAATGCTTGAAAGTAATTAAATATATCAATAATAAAGTATCAACAATAAATTTTTAAGCTAGCATATCAAAATATGCATTAGTTAAAAGTTATGACTACACCAAGCTGACGAAACTAACTAATAATTAAGTCCCAAATTTTTAAGCTAGCATATCAAAATATGCATTAGTCAGGAACTTTGACATATTCTGGTGAAACTAGCAGTATGTTCTCAGGCTTCAGGTCGGTAAGGATCATGCACAAGTCATGCATAACTGCAGATTCACAAATGAAAAAAACAATTAGAAAGCTACCCCAGTGACAAAAACAACACATACTGATGATTCATTATATCACAACTAACTCCTAAGGATGTGATACAAATGAGATGGTGTGCAATATTATCACCTTATTATAGAACATAATTTAGATAATATAAAGTGAAATAGCTTAAAGGAAACCAGTTCAAGTAAATACTACACACATGCAATACATTCCAATAGTTGTCTGCCAATCTCACGGACAAGGTCAATGGGAAATGAGCGATAATTGTTTTTCCGAAGAAAATCGTATAAGCTGGGTCCAAGTTTCTCAAACACCTGTTAAACCATTTAAATTCATCGACACTTTAACCCCCAAATTATTTGTACATTGGGGAAATCAATCCATTACAAATCAATCAAATACTTACAATACAGATATGATTACGATAGTCAAACCAGTTCCGTATTTGAACACAACTGCAAGGAATAAGCCAATTTAACCAATGCAATGGAATCAAAGTTTTTTACATAGTACTAGTATTGATGACAAAATAAAGCTAAAACTACTCTCTTACCGGTTGCCTCCTTTATCGTGTTTCCCAAGCTGTTGCAACATCTCAATTTCAATCATGGCTGCCTCTCGGTACTTCTTTATACCACGAACAATTTTAATGGCAACCATTTCCTTCCTTTCACTGTCCCAGCATTCCAAGACCTATCCAAAAGTTCCTTCACCCATTTTGCTATGGATCTTATCTGCAACATGATAAAGAACAAGTGTAAGCAATGCAAGTCTTGCCAATGAAGCAAATTCCAACACTATAAAACAGCTTATATGCACCTCTTTGAATGTGCAAGTCCCACTTAACCCTTAATCTTGTGTGCTTAGACACTAACCACCTTCCATCACAAATTCAAATTCTCCATCATCTTGCAAAGAGAAAAAAAACATTACTTTCCAACCCAAATCATGGGAAATGGTAACTCATCATCAAGTTCAAAGGTACATAGCAAGGCATCAAAGTTTGCTTCAACTGAACCACATCATATTATCCAAAAGCAGGGGAGATCCTCTGCCTCAGGGATGGTTGGTTTCCAAACAGAACAAGGCCATGGTGGAACCAAAGTTTCTTCATTCAGAGATGAATATATAGGTAATGCCCCACTTGATAATGATGACACTTTCAATGATTACATTCTACGTACTAAGAAAAAAATCAGAAGCACAACCATGTCCAGAAATGTTTGTGAGTAGAGCAATGCTGCAGCACCAGTTGAGGAGGCTAGTGGCAGCAACAGTGAAGAAGAAAACAAAAGGGAGAAGTTTTCAAAATTTATTCAGATTACTAAGAAAAAGTTGAGAACCACATCCAGCATTCGAAAGAACAGTTCCTTCCATTGTTGAACAGGGGAGCCTCAAAAGAATGTGGGTTGGTGTTCTAATAGCACTTGGTAATGTTGGTGGTTGTGACTAATGTTCTAACAGAGATCCCAAATCCATACACAGATATATAGCCTAAGAAGGAAAAGGTGCAAAAAATCATACACAACCAGTAACCACAAGGAAATCAGGTTTCTAATAAGAAAAAGAATTACCTTTAACAAGGTGTGAAATTAATGACCCTGATATACCAAAAGTCCAAGGCACCAGCTGAGAAACTGCAAGAAAAGAGAGAATGTCAGATTAGAATCGAAAATTGAAAAAAAAATATGGTTGTTAGATCCCAAATAAACACCAAAAATGAGAGATAGAAGCCAAATGAGAAATCAGATTTGATTATGTGTGCAATGACCCCTTTAATGCATTTATCACGACACAGGAAGGGTTTGAGTTTTAACCCACCACGACACAGACCTCGACGACACGGTTCGCGTGAGGGTTTGAGACGACGACTCAAAGGATCGCCGACGTTGAGGGGACGACAACGCACACCCTAAACACAGACAGGCTCGCCGCCGGCGAGAGGTGGAGAAGGCAGCCACACGTTCGCCGCCGATGAGAGCAGAAGAAGCGGTTGACGGCTGAAGAAACGCGTTCGAGTACGGCGGCGTTCCGGAAACGGGTTCGAGTACGGCGGCGTTCCGGAAACGCGTTCCAGTGGCTGAAGAAACGATTTCGAGAAGAAGAAAAGGTAACGAACAGAAGAAAGGTTTGTGGTGTGGGAACTGAATCGTGGTTCTGGAGATAGCTAGGTTACTATTTCAGTTTCAAAGTTTTATTTGTTCCTTTTTTTTATTTGATTTCCTTGAATTTTTTACCTTAATTTTCAGAAAAAAATAAATAAATAACGCGCCATAGATTTTGGCGGGGCAAATTTTAATGGGTCGTGGCCGCGGTTTGAATTATAGATTTTAAAGCCGCGGTTGGATGAGCGTGGAATAAAGGGTTAACGGTTGGCAAAACGCGGCCATAACATAGCCACGGGTACCAAACCGCGGTTTAAAGAGTATAGGCAACGGTTCCACTTGTCGTGGCATTAATTTTCGTTATATTAAGCCACGGTTCAGAAACCGCGGCATTTGGCCATTTTCGGCCACAGTTTTTAGTCCGTTGACGATTTTAGCGTGGCTGAAAGTCAAATTTCTTGTAAAGGGGAATTTCTTCAATAAATAAATTTGGACCCTCCTTAGGTCTCTTGCTTGCTTGTTTGATTATGTATAATCTGATGATGATATTTTCTTGAGCTTATATGTATCATGTTATTGGCTGAATGAATGTGCTTGGTGATGATTGGCCGGCTATATGAACTATGAGATGGGCTGGTAATTTGATATATGATATTGATCACGATATATATATATATATATATATATATATATATATATATATATATATATATATATATATATATATTTTGATGAAAATGATGATGATGGTGATTTATGTATGATGTTTTGCTTATCTATGGTGATGGTTATATTTGTAAAGCCATTCTTGTACACGATGTTCGAATGCGTCATCTGACTATCCATATTAATAAGGGGTTCAAGGGTGCAAGTCCAACCATCCTATGAATAAGGTTCGAGGGAGCAATCCGACCCATACTGTGAAAATAGTTCGATGTTGTATTCCGAACAAAGTTCGAGGGTGTGATCCAAACATAGGTCGAGGGTGTAATCCGAACACAGCTCGAGGGTGTGATCCGAGTGTAGCTCGAGGGTGTCATTTTTGGGTAGCTCGAGGGTGTTACCCGAGCATTGCTAGAGGGTGTAATTCGAGCATAACTTGAAGGTGTGATCCGAGCAGAGTTCGATGGTGGTATCCGAGAAAATCTGTGAATAATGTTCGAGGATGTTATCCGAACATTCTTGGGGAAATCAATTCGACGGGGTGCACCGTGGCCTATTAGCAAAGGCCACGGCCGCATATCCCACAGGCGGGAAACCGTGGCCAAACCGTGGTCGAAGGTTATTGCCACGGTTTTTTTACCTGCAGCCATGGTTTTTTGGCCGCGGCGGAAAGTGAAATTTCTTGTAGTGGTGATACGAATATTTTCTTCTGATGATTCTTTGCATTGTCTGTGATGCATGGGGAAATCATGCTTCAATGACGGTGATGACCCTAATAATGAAAGTAAATAAATGGTATGACAGTTACAAACACAACGCCAAAGGACCAACTAAAGATCTAAAATCTACGGACCCTGCGCCTGGCATCCATCCGATTGAAGAAACGCATCCGCTCACGCTGAAGGATCCTCCTCGTCAAACAGCACGAACAAGATATCACAACGTCAATCATCTAGCATTAAGCGCACACGCAACATACAACTAAAGCAAGCAAGGGTCAACTCCAACAATTGACTCTCAAATAATATCAACATGTGAAGAATATTACAACAAAATAATAAGACAAATAATAGGATATCAATAGTATAATAAAGCAGTAACAAGATATCAACAACATCTCAAATAGCAAGATATCAACATAATCTCAAACAACAACATATCAACAAAATCTCAAAGGGGAACCTAGGGTTAGTCTAGGTATGCATGCACAGTACGCTTCTCCTACTAAAAATAATGATCCGGATAATTTAGCGTCAGCCACTCAGGAATGACGGGACGACCACGGCTCCTCCGACGACGAGAGGGACAACAAGGAGGTTTGCAAGGTTAGCCACTTGAGCAGGAACCACCGGATGATGACTACCGAGCGAACCAAATTCACAAGAACGATCTTCGATCGAACCAAAACCACAGGAATGACCCTCGGTCGAACAAAAAATATGCAAATGCCATGACGTTAGTTAACCATCTCGAAACCAAACCGTCCACTAACGTTCAAAACCATATCCAACCACAAGGATACAAAATAATCTCAACATAATTGCATGGTATGACAACATCAAGAATATACAAATAATAGCATCTAAACACATAAATATTTATTTCCAAATAATAACATGTGATAACACTTATGCAAATAATCAAGTAAATCACTTAAACAATTGTACAACATGTCATATAATAATATCATTATTTACAAGAAAATGATATCACAAGCACAATATAAATCACATAGCACCCTCACAAGCAAACACGTCTAAGAACCGAGTTACCCTTAGCTTGACCTATGAAGGAGTTTGCACTCAAATCCACGTAGATATCATCCGAAGAAGATGATCCTTCAATTATATTAATAATACAATAGGCAATTAATTTTACTACAACTAATGCATGCTATATTATTATTATCCTAGTCCCTTTTATTTCCCAATAATAATAAAAATTAATCCAAGCCTTATCTTTTATTTATATATATATATATATATAATTAATTTTAATTCATACCAAGAATAATATTCCAATAACTGAAGAATATTAATTAAATAACCACTTCCCATATATATATATATATATATATATATATATATATATATATATATATATATATATAGGGGAGAAAATTTTCAATTTTCTAAAATCAAACCATCACTTATTTCAACTTCTCATGATATTTTATGTAGATCAAACAAGAACATATGAATAAGGAAAGCCTTTAACATAATTTTATTAATTAATTCTTAACCCAAACACCTAACATAACAATATTATTATCAAAAACCCTCTACTAAAGAACTCCTAATAAAAGAAGATCAAACCAATCTCGTACAATGAACACGAAGCAGAAAAAAATGAACGAACGAAGAAAGCCAAGAACTCCGACGATCCAAGACTCCTTTCTTCACGAACAGAAAACTCCAACAAAAAAAAGAAGTAAAATTTCAAAGGGGGGAGAGAGAGAGAGAGACAACACAAAAGCACACAACTCCCCATCTCTTCATTTCTTCAACTGAAAAACCCAGAAATCTACCCCAAAAATAAAGTCCCAGAAATCAACCCCTCAACTTTGAAATGAAAGGGACGAAGAAAATTGTCGCAACCGGGGTCGCGGCGGGGACGGCGCTAAAAAACAAATTTAGGTAATCAGCTAGAGTCGCCACTAACGTTTTTAAGAGGAAAACGCTAGAAAACCTAAAAGAAAATAAAATGGCCTACGAAACCTAAAATTCTAGGTTCGGGAGTCGGTTACGCGCGGGGAAGGTGTTAGCACCCCACGGCGCCCGTTAAAACGGTACCTTGATTGATTGTGCGAAATTATTATTATTTTTTAAGATTTTTTACTATTTACATAAAAAAGGGGAAATAAAATTATTTACAAAAAAGACAAATTGTTTATTTTTATTTTATTTAGCCTGATAGGTGTGAACCTAGTCCTACGTACTTCCCTCAAATGGAAGATCAAGGCTACGTAGTTCTGAAGGTTTAAAGTGATTTTTAATTTGATGTGCCTGGCGGGGAGTTGCCCGGTCTGAAGGCTTAAAGTGATTTAAAAAAAAGGGTGCTTGGCGGGGAGTTGCCCGGTCTGAAGGCTTAAAGTGATTAAAAAATGGTGCCTGGCGGGGAGTTGCCCGGTCTGAAGGCTTAAAGTGATTAAAAAAGGGTGCCTGGCGGGGAGTTGCCCGGTCTGAAGGCTTGATTTAAAAAGAAAGGGTGCCTGGCGGGGAGTTGCCCGGTCCTACGTATCTCCGAAGAGAAATCAAGGCTACGTAGTTCTAAAAGGTTTATATTGATTTTTTAATGTTTTTAATTTTGAAATTTTTTCTTGTTTTTTAGAGTTTTTTATTGGGTTTTAATTTTAAAGTTGTTCATGCTACCAAATGGGTAGTCAAGGATTTTGATGAAGTAATGGGTAGAAATGCTACTCCAGTACTATTTATTGACGTTGCTTAAACAAAGTTATTATTTTTCTTTGGATTTTTTCTTTTATAATCAACAATGAATAATATTCATAGGAAGATGATCATCTAAGCTAATATTTACAAGATTGAACTAAGGACCAACAACACTACAATAAGAATTAATTAACTCACATGTGAAATGATATCATTGGGTCAAAACCCAATACCACACGAAAATTAAATAACAAACAGACCCTATACTCATTGCCCAGAAACCCAACACACTCACATACAATTACTAATAATTTAAAATTTTAACATTAGCTAACAGTAACTCAGTACTATCCTAAAAAGAAAGAAAAAGAAAAGAGGGTACCTTCACATGTAGCAGAACAGATCGAAGAGAGAGGCGGTGAAAGAAGATAAAGAGGAAAGGAGGGGCGGCGGCCAGAGGGTGGCGCAGCGCGGCGCAGTGATGGTGTTGAATGGAGGAGGACGACGGCGGCGCGTCGCGAGCAGAGAGAGAGAGGAAGGAGGATGAAGCCAGCAGTGACGGTGGTGGTTCGAGGAGCGGAGCAGAGCAGGGGGCGACGGCGGCGGCGCGACCGGAGGAAGAACAGAGCGGTGGGTTTTCTTGCGGACGAGGTGAGGAGCACAACGGTGGTGGCGGCTGAGTGGAAGGGACAGTGGTCACCGGCGAGGTTCGATGGAGGGACGGGGAGGCAACGCCGATTCAGAACAGCGTGGGAAGGAGAGTTGTGACTGAGATGATTTGGGTTTGATTTTGTGAGTGAAGATGGAGACAGATTGGAAAAGGGGTGAAGAAGAGATGAAGGTTATGGTGGTTGATGGCAGAAAATGTGGTTTATTGTGATTGAAGAAGATGATAATAGTGCTGTTGATGATGGTGAATAATGGTGAAGGTGATTCTCAGTGTTGGTTCTCCCCCCTGTGTTCTACTTCTTCCTCCTTTTTATACTCAAATTCTTGCTCAAATCCCCTTCTTTTGCTTGTTGGATCTTCTGATTAGATTGAGATTGAAAGCAATTTTTTTGAGCCTTGAGTTTTTCTTGTTGCAGGAAGAGTATTGCTTATTATGGTATGGCTTGAAGGAGAGAACAAACCATTTTTTTTCTCTTGCACTGCTGCCACCAAAATTTTCTCCTCTTTTCTTTCTTTTACTGGTTACTCACGTAACCTTCTTTTTTTATTTTTTTTTCTTTTTTTGTTTGTTGTTTTTTTTTTCAACAATAATAATAATAGTAAATAATAATAATAATAATTAAAAAAGCACAAATTGGAATTCACATAATTAAAGGGTAAAATTAAGAAGTAAAACATAAATATCTATGAAAAAATAAAATTAAACTAAGACGGACAAAATTGGGTGCTGACAAAAATCAATGAAATTAAAACTAGAAAGATTCATACCACTTTCGTTGTATTCATCGCCGATTCAATCTTCTCCACCACTTTAGTCATAATTATTTGCATTTGTTATGCTTGCTCAATTCATTTTTACTGATACATAATACATAAAAAATATATTTAAAGAACTTTTTTCAAATATACACACATATATCATAGTTAATAGTAAATGCCTTATAGCGGTACTTTTTAATTTATAAACTATTTTGTCTAAATTATTTAATAATAAATAGTATTTTATTATTAATTATTTTAATTATTAATATTTGTTTACAAAATATTTATTCTAAATAGCATCGTTTGTATACTCTATACATTTTAAAAGACTTAAATAATTACAATATATACATAAATAGATTTTTAATGTATGTAAAATTATTTTATAAAATAACACGAAAATACACTATATCCAATATTAAAAAAACATACATAATCATTTAAAAAATTTAAAATAATTTCTAAAATATATATTTACAAAAGGTATTTAACCATTGATTAATTTCAATATTAAGTATTTTTATGGTTAATCCAGTGCTTCATTGATAGATATTTAATATGTTTTTATATATAAATCATATTATTTTGTACAATTTTAATTTTTTTTTCAATTTTTGATTTATAATTATATTTTGACTACTTGTTATATTTTAATTTTTAGTTTTATATATAAGAAGCTTTACAATTAATATATAAATAAAAAAAGTCAAAAAAAGTTATTATTTAATGTAGTTAGTTAAATAACTTTTGACATTACAATTTTTTTGTTTTAATTTTATTATAATATATTTATTACAAAGGAGAATTTTTTTATTATATTTTAATACTAAGTAGGAATTGTATAGTGTATTTAATGCAAAAATTCAAGTTTTTTTACATATATATTTTGATGATTTCCTAATATAGTTGCACATAGCTAAATTAAATTAATTTGAAGTGTAAGTAGAGAGTATAAACCTTTAATAACTATGTATTAGAGTAATTATAATTATATGTTTACCAATTATTACATAACATGTTAAAATATTTTTACATAACTTTTGCTTAAGTAGTCTAAATGCTTAACAATTTCTGCAAGTAATAAAAACAAAATTAATATTTTCTATAGGGAAAATTGCACTAACCTTCCCTGAAATTAATCATTGTTGTACTAATTTCCCCTTTATTGTTTAACAAGACACTAACAATTCTTATTTAATTGGAAACATTGCACTAATCAACCCTGAAATTTATTATTATTGCGCCGACATCTCTTAAAATTTATCATCATTTATCATTATAACAATAAGCAACCCTCCATTATTCTAAATAATATATGAAGGAGGGAATGTAAATACATTTTACAAAATAAAAGGAAGGTAAGTGCAATAATAATAAATTGATAAATGCAATTTCCCCTTTTTTAAAAGAAGAACAAAAGTTATTGAAAATAGTAGACAACTTAACAAGTACAAAGTCAAAGGGGCATACAAAAATTGGTGCCTTGAGAGTAAAAAGAAGTTTAATATTGTTAAACTTTTTTATAAGATTTTGTCTTTCATCATATTTCTATCCACTTTCTCTTATCTCTTTATTTTTCTATAACACTAAATATCATATCACTTATTTCTCTATCTCATACCGGAATGTGGTGAAATGGGTGTAGATGACGTATTATTATTACTATAGTACCCTCATTACTTTTCTTGTCCCTTTTTATAATTGTTACCAAGTTTCTTGCCACGATGAAAATCTTGCCTCTCGCGCGCTCTCTCTCTCTCTCCACAGACACGAAACCCCTCCTCCATGGTGAGTTCCAGTTCCTACAGCTGTTGCACATGAAACCACCACTGCGACGTTTCTTGCCCTCCAGCCCCCACCATGTAGACTACACATTTCTTGAAGACAACAATGAAGTGTTCCTATCCTATCCCCATGAAAATTGCATGTTGTCACAATATCAACAAAATAATAAAAAGCCTCAACCAGCAAAATATAGGGATAGCAATTTACTTCAGAATCAGATGGAGGCAATAAATTCAAATGAAAATAGGAATGAGGAATAAAAAAGATCATAATTAAATTTTACCTTAAAAAATGTAACAAAAAAAAAATTACCTTAAGAATATCTGAAAAGTATATGGCATTATTGCTTCCAACGGTATGACTATCTATGGCATGCTCCGTGCCCGTTTGTAGTTCTAATATAATTAGCGCACACCATACAAGGTCATTGAAAAGCTTCCTTTATATGCCGCTTCTACCGTTGCAAACTCTATCTGTATGGAGACAGACATTAACATTTTCTCCACAATCTTCAAATCTATTTTCCCAAAAACGATCGTGAAATGAAGAAAATAATACAGAGAATATTTGAAAAGCACCTGTATCAGATGTAATAATTTATACATATCCGCCCATTTCGACAAGTTTCTAACATTGTCTTGGTGGCAGCATTCCGTTCTTCCAGAGCAGCTGCAAAAACAATTCAGTAAACAAAATGTCATATTACTAATTTGATTTTTGCACTGAGAGAACCAAGGAATAAGTACAGTACAACCGTTGAATGAGAAATGTTAGGCAGTAACTGTTTATCATTGATACATTTCTTAAATAACCATAGATTTTTTAAAAAGAGATCAATTTATGTGTTCATGACGAAAAGAGTGTGTTACTAGCACTAACAACAAAAGGCTAACTACCTTCACCTCTTTTTGGCACGGACCGTTGCCCATCTGCATATGGCCAGTAATCAATATTTCATACGTAGACAGTCACATCTGAAGCTAGCAAACGACCTTTCACAATCCTTAGATACATTTCTACATTCTCAAGCTTTCCACAATGGCATAGGCACTGAATTATCCATGCGAAAGAAGAAAACCAAGGGCGCGGAAACCTGTACGTAATTTTTAATATCGATTGAGAACTTCCAGAACCTCACCTTTGTGGCATAAACACGTGACAAATGGGAGTAAGTGTCGTCACTCGTCACTGGGCAGTGACCCATTATCTAATTACATTGTCAATATCACATTTGCCTCCTCCACATTCCCATTCTCTCACAGCTTCTCCACCATCTAATCTGGCAAATAACTAGGAAGCAGTCTACATTTTCTTGAAAAAACACAAGAACTCCTCCAACCATCCTGAATCCATGCATCCAACATGATCTAAAGTCTCACCATAAGCCTTTAGAGTCCTTCCATTTCCCACATCAATCTGATAGGGTCCAAAATACTTATACTGGCCATATGGGCCCAAAACCACTTTATATCCTTTCTCATGGTCCACAAATATGGAAGGTATACTCTAGGAAAATTAGGCAGGGGTAAGGGTACTTTGCTGAGGTGGCAGAGAGAGAATGAGTGCTTGTTTTCTCCTGTTACAGGAAGGGTTTCGGTTATATGATTAGGGGAGGAGTGTGTGACGTGTGTGGAGAGACGTATGCTGTTCGTTTTGGGTACAGAGCTTGTTTCTCTATAGGAGCTCAGCTCTGGGATAGTGAGAGAGATCCTCCACTGTATTTTCCTTTTGCTAAATAATAAGACACACCATTTAACTTCATACATATTATTTATCCTGCAATTTCTGATATTATTCTTGAGTAGGATTCCAGTTTCGTATCACAATCCAATGGCTTCTTCAACTTGTCCCTCTTGGCAAAACACTCCCATAAATGACGTGTAAATGAAAGAATTTGGTTCAAGATCTCTCATCACCATTTTAATATACAACTCCAATCCAAGGCAGAATTCAAATTTCCCAACCTAACATCCACATCAACAATAGCATGACAATGACAAATTAACAGGACACAGGACATATAATATATTTATGACAAGAGAAGGCTGCTTTTTTAAGACAACCATGAAGTGATCCGATCCCCATGAAAATTGCAGGCTGTCACAACATTAACAATAATAAATCCTCAACCACAGCAAAAATATAGAATGGCAAGTAGCGTCAAAAATCATATGGAGGAGAGGAATTCCAATGAAAATACTGGGAATGAGAAACAAATTGTGATCATTACTTAAATTTACCTTAAGAGTATATGAAAAGTATGTGGTATTAATGCTTTCAAAGGTATGACTATCTTTCAAATTCTTATTGGTTATATGTTAAAAGCCTCAAAACCTCCCTTCCCTATTTGTATCAAGACAAACACTAACATTTTCTCCCCAATCTACAAAAAAAAATCCCCCAAAACAATTTTAAATAAGGAAAGTAATACAGAAAATAATTGAAAAAGCATCTGCACAAGATGTAATTTATATTCATCAGCCCACTCCATGTTGTATGACAAGTCTCATTCGACGTTGGACACAGCATTTTGTTCTTTTGAAGCTGCCAAAACAATTGTCAATAACATATCATGTCACTGATTTCATATTTTAACATGGCAAGAACCAAGTAACAACCTTTCGAAAGAGGAAAGTTAGCAACCCACTCTATTTGATAAACTCTTAAGCACACTCTTTACAACTGGTTCATTTAGTAAAATGTCAAAGCGTATTTTAAGAAGTGATCAAATTAGACAAAAACTGAATTGACTATTTTCAAAATTAAATATTTCCAAAAGCACGTCAAAAAGAGGGTATTACTCACATTCTTTTTAAGGAAAACAGCAACCACTAGCTTCAGAAAGGCTTTCTACCTTCACCTCTTTCATGCTGAAAACTATAAGCCCCAGACATTGTTTGTGAATAAGTGATTGTATAATATTGAGCCAGGGATACCTGTCCTAGTTTACAACTCCAAAGAAGCCATTTCTTTGCGAAGGTGAAGAGCCCTGGCACTGTTGCCTTTCTGCTCATGGCTGGCAATCATTGTCTCGTATATAGTAACATTTGGGGTTAGCAAACGACCTTTCATAATCCTTAGATACTTTTCTGCATCTTCAAGCTTTCCACAACGGCACAAACACTGAATTAATGATGTGAAAACCGACAATCCAGGGCACATGGACCTGTACTCCATTTCATAATACAGCTTGAGAACCTCCTGAACCTCACCCTTTGCGGCATAGCCATTGATCAAAAGAGAGTAAGTAGCATCACCAGGCAAGAACCCTTTGTCTAACAACCTTGTTAAATTAGCATTTGCCTGCTCCACGTCCCCATTCTCACACAGCTTCTCCACCATCTTATCAAATGACAAACAACTAGGAACAAACCCAGCACCCAACATTCCCTCAAAAACAACAAAACAGTCCTCCAACTGTCCAGAACACGCGCAGCCAACAATAACATGATCAAACGTCTCATCGTAAGGCTTCAACCTCTTTCCTTCCATTTCCCGCATTAAATCCATGGCTTCTTCAATCCGTCCCTCCGCGCAAAACCCTCCTATGAAGGATGTGTGGACAAAAGAATTAGGCTCGAAACCTCTCATCACCATTTCCTCATACATCTCCAATGCGGAATCCAAACTCCCCAACCTAACCTTGGCATGAACGATCAAAGAGTAACCAACCGAATCAGGAACCAAATTCTGTTGCAACAGCCTCTTCAACAAAGTAACTACCATAACCGCCACTTCTTTATCCTTTTCCTGAAAGCGTGCTTTCTCTAACATTCTCATTATCAAGCTTAAATTAACAATCGCAGAAGGAGAATGCGAACTCCGAATTCCCATGATTCGATCCAAAGCGTCCGCGTTCCTCTGCAGAAGCCCTTCCTTGCAAAGAGCATCAATCATGATCCTCAAAGTAACCGCGTTAGGATAATTCCTCCCCCGAATCATGTGCTCGTAAACCTCCCAAACCAACGCATGCCTATCAGATCTCTGAGCAAAGTGAAGCAGAGAATTAAAACTCGCAAGGCTCGCGCGGAACCCCCACGCCTCGACGTACCGGCAAACGTCGAACGCAGCGTCTGTGAGCCTCATCTTCGCGTAGGTCTGGACCAGCAGGTCAAGCACCGAACGGTGAGAACCGGAGACAAAACCAACGGCGTCGATCAGCGAGTCAGTAACCGCACGAACCGTACCAGGTTCGGTGTTCTTGTGCGCGAGTGACTCGAGCAATGCTCGAGCGTCGGTGATTAACCCGGCTTGGACCAGAACGTTGATGGCGATACTGTAAGAGCGAACACCGTGGTTGAAACGGTGCGTTTTGGCGGACCAGTGAAAGAAGCTTAGCGCGGTTTTGGCGTCGGTTGGGTCTTTGAGCTCCAAGAGCACCCGCTCCACTAACGAATCGTTTAACTCGACGGAGCCGAACTTGCGGCTGACGGCGTCCCAGCTCCGTCGTCTTCTGAACGAGTCGCATATTGCGGCAGCGACGTCGTCGGTGTTGGGTTTGGAGTTCCACGTTAGCGCCGTCTGCGAGTGTAGTTTGCGGAAACTGACTCTGCAAAACAGCTTCAAAGATTGGGAATTGAAAACCATTTTGGCGTGAGGAAGGAGTGAGAACTGAGAACCTCTTCCTAGCGATTGGGAAATGAAAATCCCGGAGAGATGTCACCTGCGGTGCGCGTGCAGTTGGAACACGCTACATTGGCAAGTCAAGTGCTATGTGTAATCAGTCAATACAATAAGGGGTAAGATACTGGCAATGAGTTTTGAGGATTTTTTTCCATACGCGCAAAGTGTTGTGTGTAATTGATACCTTACATTTCTTAAACCAAATGATAGGACCTGCTTTTTAAATTAATGTTTAGCTGGGTCATTCAAGCTATATAAAGTGAATGTTGGATAGATACTAACAAAATTTGAGGAAAATAAAATTAAGTATGGACAGAAGCAACCTTATTTTTGCAACTACCTACCACATATAACAATCATATTCAAGTCGAAAACTTTCATACCATACCATGATAGAATTAGGTTTATCAACGAGGATTTTTTTTTTCCACAAAATTCATACCAGAAACTTTTCTTAATGGGTTTTTACCTCTAAGGTTTATTGTTTGGATGTTGATGAATTTAGTTACTATAAATTTGCTATGGGATAAATTACATTATTAAGCATTAAAGCAATTGTTAAAGCTTGGCAGAGTTACACAGTATTTTCTGAAATGGCCTTTCCATATGTTCATTGCAGAATATAATTTAATGTTTAATGTAAACCCTTTTGTTTATATGAAAAACGAGCATCTGTGAGGAACTAATATTACAATTATATAGTATGGGAGTGAGATGTGGATTGACTAAGGCAAGTTGACAATTAAGTACTGAAGTGACAATAGTTTGATTGTCAAATTACATCTGTGCAAAAAGAGGGGAAGTGAAAGCTTTTTGTTTTGATCATTTATCAAAACGTTTTTTGACTTAAACATGTCAACCAAAAAGATTAGTGGAAGCTCAGAATAGAGATTTCGGCTTGGGGTCCTCCTTGAACATAAACAAATATGCACTCAGAGCCAGGTTGCAAAACATTAAGCCACTGAGGTAGCTCATAGGTGTTCTTCTCATATGTTGGAGTGAGACCCCACAGAGAGCCTGAGAGATTCTCAATCACCAACTTAAGATCTGAGATTGGCTTTTGTGAAATGTTCTTTATCACCACCCTGTGACGGTAATAAGTTGATTCACCAACAGTCCATGAGCTAGTAATTGAATGAAGGAACTCTACTGGTGGGCCTGCAATAAAACCATACTAATCTTTAGTCACTGTGTGGATAAAATATTGCATAGTTATGAGACTCCAAGGACTAAATCAAATCTTTGACATCACCTGCTGATGTTGCATGAGCTAGTGTATTTTGTGGATATGTTCCTGTAAAGTTAATAGATCTAAGATTAATACAACAATTTCTATAGCAACTAAAGCCAAAAACTTTATCAGCGTCTCTTTTCTCGGAATCAATTCGGAAACCAGAAGATTGATTCTGGCTTCAGAGTCAATTGTTCAAGAATTTCCAAACATGCGCTAAGTTTATATGTTATGAATCTACGTTACTCACTCGGTGTTGCTGGCTTGGGAACTGGTGATTTATATTGGTGTTGGTAGGAACCTGTGACAAGCAAGAGAAAAGATTGAGACTTCAATGTGAAAAGGAAGTGAAAAATAGCAAATGAGTGCTGAATTCAGATTTATCTGTTTACCTGTATTACCATACAAACTTTGCAGTTTAGCAAAGAGGCCTATTAGAGGAGCAGAACCTGCAGTTGTAGGCTCAGTTTGCTCATAATTGGATCTGTCATCTGAGAAGTCGTCGTTCTGGCCAGGGCCTCCCACAAGCGCACCATATAAGATGTTAGGGTTTGGCTCGGCGCGGCTGTACCATGCCTCAAATCCTTGGACACAACCAACCGCAGAGTGAAGAAGTGAGATTGAAGCAATGGAAGCACCTCTATGGTGAATATGGACAGGATATTTTGGTCCATATCCAACCAAGTAGCTCATTTCCTTGGGGTTTTGGCCAAGAATATAGTCAGCCTGTATTAGCCAAATTTCAGTTTTAGTTTAATAGATCACATAATAGAACATTTTATATGCATGATCAGCCAGGGATAAGATAGGATCCGTTGATAAGTTTTGTGTATCACTAATGTTATGTTGACACCTTTCACCCACATCCAGAGTCTCAGAGAGCAATAAAAGTGAGAAAAATTAGAGATTTGATGACTGATACGATGGAAAAGAAGACAATAGAAAGAAAAATGAGGTGGAAATGGTACGGAAAAAAAAATGAGTGTGAATGTATTCAAGTTCAACTTTATGTATCTTCAAGGCACTACATGAATACAAGAAAACTTAACACATAGCATAGAGCCTAATTTAGAGAGGGTTTGGGAGAGCTACCTATTAATTCATAACATTATGCAATATAATTTAAATAAGATCTAGAATGTGGAGAGCATTACTAATAGAGTATTGAATTATTTCTTGAATCCAAGAGAAACATACTTGTGATTTTGCAAAATTTATGAGCTCCTGGGGTTGAATTTTTCCTTCAGGACAGTTGAGCTGGGCTTTAGCCGCGTAGAGATAGTTTGAATAAACAGCTAGAAGAAATGCAGCAGATGAAGCATACTGCAAGTTGTCCCAATCATGCAAATATACCAAGCCACCTAATCAAAAGTATAGGAAAGAAATTATCATACTTTTCTTGGAATGGTTTTTAAACGAAAGTGGTGATGCAATCCAATTGGAAAGGAGTTGAAAATGGTAGTTCAATATTCTAGTTCAGCAACTAACCTGGGGTTTTCTGGACATTGTAACCTTCATTCTTTTGCAAGTTAGCGCAGGCAAAATAATCTGCCTTGGCCTGGTATTGCTTCAGTGTAGAGACATAGGGACCAGCCTTTCCTTCAAGTAATACCTGCAAAGTGGGTTGGACCATTTATTGCATGTTTCTTTGTACTATAGTAGTTTATATGTTAGACCTGAAGTTTGCAAAGATAGACATCTGAAGCCTCAAGTTTGTTGAACTGGTCATCCGCGGGTGACTCATTTATTGGTTACCTAATAAAGAGATCTAGGATAAACTCTTATCAGTTTATTAGTCATAGCTTAGCTTAGATCAGTTTTTCTGTTTTCAGTAAGTTAGTTATTCAGTTATTGTATTGTTTCACTCAGTTAGATTCTGTTAGCTTCCCTCCTTCACATTTGCTCTTGCACATGCTTTTTATATATAGTTTTTAGATCAATGAAACAAACTGAGAATTCATTTTCTATCAATTTTACACTTCAATAGCTCTGATACAATCTTAGAATTCAATGTAGGTCTAACTTTTATCCCAAAAACTAGTTCGAGGGTGACGATTGCTCAAGCTTATATAAAAATTTATTAAGCCATATCTCTAGTTAATGTTAGACATTAACACAAATACTTGATTATATTATCATCAAAATAAAACGTAATGGTTTAAGAAGAAAATGACCGTTGCTTACCTTTGACAGGAGGATCTGCACACCAGCATATTTGTTGTCCCAAGAGAACTCTTTCACTGCCCATCCAGTTCCCCCCATATACACAGCATTGTCCACAACATACTTGAGGTAGAGTTCATCACCAGTTGCTTGATACAACCATGCAGCAGCCCACAACAATTCATCCTTCAAATTCATTGCCAAAAGGTTCACTTAGACATGATCAAGTATACATGTGACGAAAAGATACAAGATAGAAAGAGTTAAGTACTCACTGAGTAACCGGAAGAAGAATAGAATTGTTGAGCACTAGATATGGAATCATCATATATACCTCTGAACCTATCAGCAAATGTGAAGAGCTGCAACAGATGGAAATACTTTACTTCAAAGAAAGCTCAATAAACATATGATTACCCTTTAATTAATTTCAGTTTGTTCTAATGTCATGTATCCTTTCATGTGTTTGTTACAGTGATTTCGGGTGGGTTTGTTTGAGTATTGACCTGTTGTGCATGAACTAGCAGGAGACTAGAGTAAGAAGAATTGTAGGGCCTGAAGGCTATCGCAGCGGCCGTCAATGCAGCTGCAGTTTCAGCAGCAAGATCAGAGCCAGGATTTTGCTCATCAATTTTGTAGGCAGCCCTTGAAGTTGTCATGTCTTCAGCACGCTCCCAGCAATTGTGATCAGAAACTCCATCACCCACCTGAGATTTCTCAGAGCAAACCAAAGTATTACTTTACCATAAGCTAAACTTGCACTCAAACCAGAGTGATATATTGTTAAAAGAGTCACTGATAAAATCTGATTTTATTCATAAATTCATGTGTAATACTGTCAAATGAGGGGGGTACTAAATATTAATCGGGAATTTTGAGTATGTCTATATTAGATTGCCGATTAGATTCACAAAGTAGGTCCGGCACTAGCTTTACCTGTCCCCAAAGAACATTAGGCTGAGGATGTGCCTTGATGAAGTAGTCAGTTCCCCACCTAATGGCCCATAATGTGTGTTCCATTTGGTTCAAGTCTGTGATCTCCTTCCTGAACTCAATGGCACCCCAAGCTAGCAGTGTCACACTGAAGGCCATTGGCAACCCAAATTTCACATGATCCCCTGCATCATAGTATCCTCCCACCAAGTCCACCTGACACATCACACATAGTTAGAAAAAATAAAAGATGAATACTAGAAAAAGAAGAATATTCGTACCTGATAGCCATAATATAGGTACTTAATTAAAACACTAAACTAACATAATGCTAATGATAAATGATTAGCCCTTAGACAAAAGTATTACTCCTTGAATGGATTAGTAAAACGAGGAATCATTTTAGAAAGTAAAATAAATCACCTAAAAGTCAACGTTGAGATTGTTATCATGTAATAAACTATGGTGTTCTTCAAATCATAACAGTTAATAGTTCAATCAATAATTGTAATATCTTACTTCAGCTGTTTTTATTTTAGAAGAGTCAATCCATACTCTTAGTGCATAGTAACTCACGACCCTTCATTTTTGTTACTCAAATAATATTTATTTTCTAATTACTGCATATTAGCTTTATTTCTAACACATAACAAAAATGAAAAGGAAGAAAAGCCATGGCTTTAGGTAATGTTTGGTTTGAGGGGAATGGAGAAGAGGTGAGGGGTTTTTTTTAAATTTTTTTGTTTGGTTCAATTTTTAAGAGAGAAGAGGAGGGGGACCAAAACCCCTCCTAACTCAATTTTATATCCCCTCCAAAAGTGAGGGAATTGGAGGGGAATAAATTTCTTGACAAAAATACCCTTCACATAATTAAAATCCCAAATCTTTTATTTTTTCTCTCGGTGCCTATTACTGTACCTCATTTCACATGACACTCTAATATTGAAAAAATATTAACGGTTATTCTATACAATAATTGTTATTTTATAATTGTTGTGTTTTTAAGTGTAATTTTTTCTCATATCACAGATTTTTTAATTTATTTTTTCTTAAACAATCAGTAAATATATAAAGGGTGAAAAAATAATTTAATTATAATATTCCTCTTCTTATTCTAATAAGTAAATAACTATTTTCCTTTCCCCTTCTTCCTTTAAATCAAACAAAACAGATTATTAAATTCGCTCCCTCTCTCCCTTTCTCTCCCCTCCGTTAAGTTGATCAACTACTAAAACTATAACACACTTTAAACATTGAACTAAAAAAACATTTAAACATTGAACTAAAAAAACATGGAAACTCGGTGACTCACTCCTTGTTGAAGTCCATCCTGGAGACCGGAATCGCCCCTCCACTTGACTCGCTGCTGGAATGGTAACTTACCAGACCTTTGTGCCTCAAAGAACATCAAGCTCTTGTCAAGGGCATCACCGTAATTGAAACCTGAGGGTGCACTTGCTCCTAAGTGCACCATTGCTATGAGAAGCATAAACAGAGAGATGTTAATGTTCCTCACCATGATGTTTTTCAAACTCTGGAATCAATAATATGTGATTATTAAGTGTGCATGCATTCAAATACAAGTTAAGTTGTTATATATATAAGAACAAGAGAAGACAGAAATAAACGTTTGAGGTTACGTGGTAGTCGCCACGTTGGGTTGACATTGGATAAAGAAGACGTACGTAACTAACGAGTGTAGGAAGAGCTTCCCACGTTTTTAGTCGTGCAAATGTGTATGATAATTGAGGGGTCAAGATAATCATTATAACAATAAATTAAAATGAAAGGGCCAATAAACCAACGACGTCGATGAGCGAGTCGGTAACCGCACGAATCGCACCGGTTTCGCTGTTCTTGTTCGCGAGTGATTCGAGCAATGCTTGAAAGTCGGTGATCAACCCGGCTTGGACCAGAACGTTGATGGCTATGCTGTAAGAGCGAACACCGTGGTTAAAACGGTGCGTTTTGGCGGACCAGCGGAAGAAGCTTAGTGCGGTTTTGGCGTCGTATGAATCTTTGAGCTCTAACAGCACCCGCTCCACTAACGAGTCGTTTTACTCGACGGAACCGAACTTGCGGCTGACGGCGTCCCAGCTCCGCCGTCTTCTGAACGAGTCGCATATTGCGGCCGCGACGACGTGTTTGGAGTTCCACGTTAACGCCGTCTGCGAGTGGAGTTTGCCGAAACTGACTCTTCCTAGCGATTGGGAAATGAAAATTCCCAATAGTTGTCACGTGCTTTGCCGAACACACTAACAATGTTCGCGATTCGGATTGATTGATCTCATCACTTCATTTTTTTTTAATTTGAACAATCTGATTTAATTTATTTTTGTTTGGACTGAATTAAATTTTTGTTTTTCAAAGAAAATGTGAATATTGAAATAAACTCAAATAATTGAGAAGCTTAATTAGTAAAACTTGCTGTCACTTTTACAGAGGCAATGGTACCCATTACAAGACCTGCTTTCATGTTTTTCACATTTAGTGTCAAATATTTTTATTAGATATAGAAAAACCAATATAACAGATACAGTAAAATAACAGATTCAATACTCAATATAATACACATACCCACAGCTGCAACTTGCAAGTAATAAACATATTTGCATAAAACACACAAAGGGTAAAAAACAATTAACAGAACATTATTTTAGGCACAAGCACAGCCGCTATGTACTCCCTTCTCCTTCGGTTTTCCTAACTTTGTGTTTATACGTAAACAAACAATTCCAATATTTAAATTGGATTTAAGTTTAATTGTGACTTCTTTCATGAAAACATTTTTTAAAAGTGTTAGAAATAAAGTAAATAAAGTTTAAGAATCAAAATACACAAACTTCAATCCAAGAACTGTGAGAAACAAAGCACATAAAATTCACAAGAAAAAGGATCTCGACCCAGTATCAAATAAACATACATATACATTAAAACAACAGAATGATAAAATTACGTAAAACATAAAGAAAATGAAGTAAATTTGCATAAATTTATAACATTGCATTGTATATAAGAGGTTTTGATGATACATAAGTATTCGCTATTGAGTCACGTTGATTTGAACTTCAACAAGCATATACGGGTGTTTGAGTTTAAGTGTTTTTCGAACCCGGATTACAACAAATGAAGTTCTATTTATAGACTTAAGAAAAATAACGACCATCAATGGCTAACTCTTCCGGAATGAACACGTATCTCCTAATTCATCTTCATCGACGGTCTTCAGCTATTCCACGTGTCTTCGATCTTGATTTCTTCTTAACTTCATAACTGCAGGCCAAGTTAACACGTTTGTTTTCGACTAATGCATCGTGCCATGGATAATTCTCGGCTAAGTTAAATGTTCAAATTTTGACTAAACCAAATATTGGTCGACAAACGCAAATATGCAATCTCTTTAACACTTGGCCACTTTTTAATCAGGATATAGCCCGTCTTAGTAAAAAATATCTAAACATACATTTAGTAAAATTTCAGGATAACCAACCCCTTCACTGTCTTTTTCAGGGTATCCAACCCCTGCATTCTTTTAGGGTAACCAACCCCTAGGCTCATTTAGGGTAACCAACCCCTACATTCTTTTAGGGTAACCAACCCCTACATTCTATTAGGGTCCCAACCCCTGCACTCTTTTAGGGTTCAAACCCCTAGTTCACTTTTTCATACATTAGAATCTCTCGTAAGAGTTGTCGAGTGTCTGTCTTTATCTCATTGGCCTAGATATTAGAATTCCACGATCGTGTTGTCAAGTATCTAGTCCTTTATCACCTTAGCTCAAGAATTTGTTAAGTGTTTACTAGTTATCCCATGCTTTTTTGATCCACCTGTTGATGGGTTCCGGATTGAACATTGTTTGTTATTCTTTATGTATTTGTTTGTTAGGCCAAAATTGGTTGCTTTTGAATTTGTTTTAACTTTCTCATCGAAAGTCAAGCAAATGGGGGCTTCTGTCAGCACCCAATTTTGTCCGCCTTAGTTGACTTTTAATTTTTCATAGATATTTAGATTTTACTTCTTAATTAAACTCTTTAGTTTTTGTGAATACAAATTTGTGCTTTTTTTATTATTATTATTATCTTTATTATTATAATTATTATTATTCTGATTATTATTGTCTAAAAAAAAGAAAAAAGGAAAAGAAACAAGAAAAATGAAACAAGAAGGTCACGTGAGTGACTAGGAAAGAAAGAAAGAAAAGGGGAGAAAATTATGGTGGTGGCAGCATAGTGCAGCGCACCCTTAGCCTGTAGAAAGCAAAAATGGTTTGCTAATTCCATCAAGTCATACCAAAAGAGGCAAAGCTCTTCCTGCAAGAAGCAAAATGCAAGGCTCAAGAAATCGCTTTCAATTTAACAATCCAATCAGAAGATACAACAAGAAAAAGGAGATTTGAACAAGAATTTTGAGCATAAAAGGGGAGTGAAGAGAAGGAGAGAGGGGGACCATTAACACTTCTTTTCTTTGACACCATGTAGTCTCTTCTCTGACCTCCAGCTTAGTCAACTTCTTCTCCATTACCATATTCGACCCTCAACCTCCATGGAACCTCTTCCTCCACCTTCTTCTTCGAACTTCCACAGCCACCGTAACCCTAGTTAATAATCACCATTTTGAACACAAAATCAATATCAAACCCTCTCTTACCACTCCCAAACCCCAATCAGCCCCATGGTCACAATCAGACAAGGAAGAGAACAAGAGCCAGCCATTACAATCCCCCCTCACCATGACAACTTCACCTCACCACCACCGAGCCAAGTGGCGGCAGCGCTGCCGTCTGTTCTACCGTCAATCACCACTTCTCGCGCCGCTATCCTCCTCCCTCTCTCCCCTTGCCTGCGACGCGCCTTCGTCGTCCTCGCCACCGCTCGTGAGCCGCCGTCTCGCTTCTCTCCTTCTCACGGTTTCTCTCTCTCTCTCACGTTCTTCTCCCTTCTGTTTTTTCTAAGTGAATCTGGACTTGTTCCTCTTCATTTTATTATTTTATTATTATTTTATTCTGCTGTGCTTATCCAGAAGGCTTGTGTTGGGCTGTGATGACCAAATCCGCAAGTGTACGGTGGTTACCGAAGTAGTATAAAAGATATTGTCCCCTCAGAGAAAGGTGTTTTTAAAATCTAAAATCAAATTGTTTAGAACTTAGTGCAGAAATCGTAAAAGGTTTGTTTTTGAAACAGGTTTAAGTTTAAAACTTGAAATAACAATTTGCAAAGGAAATATAATGATAAAACTTAAGAACTTTGGGTTGATTAAATATCTTATAGTATATGCTCATAGAATCAATTTTATATCTAGGGTTTAGTGCAAGAAAAATATGATGCTTTAGCCTAGTTCCTTTACAAGTTAATTCCTTAAACATGCAAAGCTTCCTTCTAAATTACTAAGTCTAATTCCTTAGATTTTAGTTAACTTAAGAAGAAGATGAAGATGGTAATCTGGCCAACATAAACAAATCCTATCCTAATGCCTTAGTGATATGTGAATGTTCTTTCAAATCCTATTTCCCTTATTACTTAACAATTACCATTGAAAAAGAAATAAACAAAAGCACTTGTGTACAGCAAGATGAAATTAAAAACAAAGAAATGAAACATGAAAAACACTTTACTCAGATATAAGAAAGAAACTTAAAACATAACTATAAGCTAAAACACAACCCAAGAACTTAAAATGAACTTAGCCAATCATGGCTAAGAGAGACATTGTATTAACCTGGACTAGGAGCTTAAGAATGACTTCCCACAATTCTCAGGAAATAATGATCTAAAGGAAGAAAGAAAGAATCACTTATTGTGTTCTGGTATGTATAACAAAGGCAAAATGCATTCCTATTTATAGTGTTCAGACTGCCTCCCAGCGCTTGAGCACTGGGATCCCAACGCTTGAGCGCTGGGAATTATTTATTGCAGACGTTGCAAACAGGGGCCCAACGCTTGAGCGTTGGCCCTCCAACGCTTAGGCGTTGGGATGAACTGCACACTGGGATCCTAGTCAGAGTGCCAACGCTGGAGTGTTGGCTTCCAACGCTGGAGCGTTGGCATGTCTGATGGTTGCTCTTCTTGCTGTTTTGTTCTTCAACTTGGTGCAGCAATAGGTCTTAATTCCTCCACTCATGCCCTTTTCCCAAGTGCTAAAATAGAAATGATGCTTCCTCTTCCAACTCTTCACTTTTGATCCTTTATTTGCTGAGACTTCACTTCTGGTCCTCCTTCTTTTGAACTTTTCATTTCTAGCCCTTTCTTTCCTGAAGTTTACGCTTTGGTCCCTAGACAAAATGACTATTTCTATCAATTTTTTTAAAAGACTAAACTACTAACTAAAATTCCTAAAAATATAAAAATAAAGTTTTAAAAAAAATAAAAGCTAATATATATGCAAATGCAAAAATAAATAGAAAATCTATATAAAAAGTATAAAAAATCTATATGAGACTCAATAAAAAGAAAATAAAAAAACTAAAAAGACCCTAAAAACATCATACAAAATCCAATCATCAGGCTGTGCAGCCCATATACTGTTATGTTTGTGTGGATGTTGGGCTAGTTCTATTATTTTTTGTGTTATTATTTAAGTGGTGTCTGTGTTTTTGCTGGGCTGTAAGGTCCAATTTTGTGTGCATTTATTTATATTTTTTAGCATGGTGCATATATGTGCATGTCTTCTCTTTGTTTGTTAAAGTATGGTAATATTAGTTGAACTCTAGATTATGTTCCTTTTTTGCTTAATTTTAGTCCCTATAAATATTATATGCTCTTGATTATAAAAGAAAAAATCCAAAGAATGATAATAACTTTGTTTAAACAGCATCAATGATAATGGAGTAGCATTTCTACCCATTACCTTATCAAAATCCTTGACTACCCATTTGGTAGCACGGGATCCTAAAATATAAATACGAACAACTCTTCTCAAATAAATCAACGGTGGTAACAGAATAGCATTTCTATCATTTACCTCGTATAGTTCCTATGACTACCCATTTGGTAGCATGAACAACTTTAAAATTAAAACCCAATAAAAACTCTAAAAACAAAGAAAATCTTTTCAAAATTAAAAACATTAAAAAATCAATTTAAAATATTAAGAACTACGTAGCCTTGATTTCTCCTCGGAGATACGTAGGACCGGGCAACAACCCCGCCAAACACATCAAATTAAAAATCAATTTAAACCTTAAGAACTACGTAGCCTTGATTTCTCCTCGGAGATACGTAGGACCGGGCAACAATCCCGCCAGACACATCAAATTAAAAATCAATTTAAATCTTAAGAACTACCTAGCCTTGATTTCTCCTCTGAGATACGTAGGACCGGGCAACAACACCGCCAGACACATCAAATTAAATCAATTTAAATTTTAAGAACTATGTAGCCTTGATTTCTCCTCAGAAATATGTAGGACCAGGTAACAACCCCGCCAGACACAACATTAAAAACAATCAATTTAAACCTTTAGAACTACGTAGCCTTGATCTTCCTTTTGAAAGGAAGTACGTAGGACTGGATTCACACCTATCAGGCTAAATAAAATAAAATAAAATAAACATTTTTGTTTTTTTTTTTGTAAATAATTCCCTTTCTTTGTAGATAAAAAATCTTAAAAAATAATAACAAAATCTTCTTTTTAATTAAAATATAAATATTGTAATAATTTTTGCACAGTCGATCTAAGGTACCGTCTTAGACGGGCGCTGTGGGGTGCTAACACATTCCCCACGCGTAACCGACTCCCGAATCTAGAATTTTAGGTTTTGTAGGCCTTTTATTTTCTTTTTAGGTTTTCTAGTGTTTTCCCTTAAAAAACATTAGTGGCGACTCTGTCTGTGTTTATTTTATTTAGCACCGTCCTCGCGGCGACCCCGGTTGCAACATATGCTAATATTATTATTTTTATCTCATATATAATCACACAATATCACATAAGAAAAACAAGAGATATTTCCCTTAGGAAAATATATCGTAACCACACATCGTATATAAAAAGGAAAAATATTATCCTTATACCTTAATTAAATAACTAAGAGTCATTATCATAGATAATATTCATCCAATAATAATAATAATAATAATAATAATAATAATAATAATAATAATAATAATAATAATAATAATAATAACAATAATAATAATAATAATAGTAATATTTATTTATTGGAAAAGACTAAAATGCCCTTGGTCTATTTTCTAGGGTCTTACATATATCATATGCTTGATATATGTTCCTTGTGTGTTGACTAAGGACATTCAGTCTTATTTTGTCTATATGTGATTGCAATGTATGTTGAGTATGTGTTTATGTGATTTTATGCTTATTTGATATTCTCATGCCTATGTGATTTATTTAAATGTCAGAATATATCTATGCCTGTTGATAATGGTTTTGATTATTAACTTGAGATTACAGTTTTGCCCTTAATGTTGGGTTTTTTGGTTAACGATATTTTAACTAACTCATATGTATAGTTTTTAGTTCGCTCAGTATTTGTCATCCGGTGGTTCCTGTATTTTTGGTTCGCCCGATATTCGTCATCCGGTGGTTCCTGTGATTTCGGTTCGCCTGGTATTCGTCATTCGGTGGTTCATGTTTAAGTGGCGTACCGTGCAAGCGGAGTTTACCCTCGTTTCCTAGAGGTGTCGTGGTCGTCCTGTCTTCGCAGTACTGACGTAAAACCTTATCGCGATCATTTAGTTTTAGTGGCATCCTAGACTAACCCTAGGGACGTTTTCATAATTGGATTTTCATAATTGATTAATTAAATTTTGGATGATTTAATTACCTTGATACCTACAGACATGATTATCTGTGGAGTCTTGTTTGTTTGAGTTGACCATTGTTTGTTTGAATGCTTGTTGTGTGGGAGCTTATCGCCAGATGGAGGAGTATCCATTTCACCAGGTGTCGTACCTTAGGCACGACGAGATCTAGTTGCTCGATTAGGATGTTGGAGATGTGTAGAGTTTCAGCTGTATCTATCGTACTGCTACTTATACTGGATGGATTAGGACCACTCGACGAGATCGGTATGGATTGACTGTGGATGTTCATTACCACCGAGGGACTATCTGCATTACCGTTCCTTCGCTGCATATATTAGACGCTATTAATTATTTCGATGATAATTCTGTGGGCGACGACCAGAGGTGATAGTGAGAAAAACACACAAGAAAGAGGGGGTTTAAATTGTGTGTGTGATTTTTAAAACTCTTTTCAGTAAAAGGCAATTATTAGTTTTTAAAGATAATTGCGAGTAAGTGCAGCGGAAAATAACTTAAAGCTGAAAAGTAAAATACACAAGGTATTTATCCTGGTTCACCCCCTTAATCGACAGGGCTATGTTCAGTCCTTGACTTCACCAAGATTTTCACTATTTTCACAAAATAGTACAAGTATTTTCCAGGACTTCTTCAAGTATTTTGAGGACTACTCATTTACAAGTATTCTATCAGGACTTCTCCTTTACAAGTATTAGACAGGACTTCTCCCAGTTCTTTTGCAAGAAGGTTTTGGGGTTCTACAAATTCTCTTCGGTAAGAGTGGGTAGAAATATGAAGAGCAGATTACAGAGATGATAAACATATTAGTTCTTTGATAGGGTTATGTGAAAGGAAATAAGAGTAAAACTCTGTGAAATCTTCACACTGGCAGGCGACTTTACTCAGGTAAAAGATAGCTTTGAATTGCTGAGTTATGGCTTAAGAATAGATCGTCGTATATGAACTTAGAAGGATTGAATGCTTTGATCGTGTGTAAGTCGCCAACTGAATCCAGATGACAAGTCCTCTACTTATATCTTCAGTAGGATGAGCAATGAGAGCTTTGATGAAGATTTGAAAATAGTTCCATTTGAATTTCTTCTTCCTCGTGAGTAACGGAAACTTCTGCATCTCTGTTTCAACATTAAATGCATTTTTCCATGCATTTACTGCAGCATTAATGGCGAAGGTTGACATCGTCTGGCAATTCAATGCTTTCAGCCTTGGGGTTTAACTTCGACATTAAATGCTCGTGCAATCCAGCTAAGAGAGCAATTAATGTTCTGAACAGAAGATTTGAATTTGATCTTTGAGGAGATACTATGTTCAGAAAATCCGCTGTTGACTTCTATGAAAGTTTCTTGATTTAAGGAACAACAGAGAGGTTTGCAGAAACGAGGAATAAAGTATTAATTATGTCACTTTCTTCATTTTGCGATCAACAGTGCTTCACTAATGCTCTAACGAGGTAGATGGCCTTGATTGCTGAGAGAGTCTTGACAAACGAACTCTTCAACATGACTTGGAAAACGAACTCTCAACAGAGTTCCCAGACGTACTCCTTAGGCGGACGTACTCCTTCAGGTGGATTGCCAAACGGACACATCGTTGAGTTGTCGGACATTCTCCTTAAGTCAAACGTACTCAACTGGCAGACAGACTTTTTCATGAGTTGCCAGACGTACTCCTCTTCTATAATTTTCTTGAAGTTCTGCTTTTGATAATTCTTTGTATGGATCTATGCAGTTCTTCTTGAAGTAGATAGATGTTCCTGAGTATGAGAATATTCAAGGAGTTAGGAATTCTATCTCTAACAATATTAAGCCTTAAGCGAAATTGTTATTTATCAAAATATAATAATTCATTAAATCATTTGAATCTAACAATCTCCCCCTTTTTGATAATGAAAATTTCTTTTGAGAAAAAGGATTAATATGTTCTCATTAATATAGATGTTTCTTAGAGCAATTGAGTTATTTTCAAGGATAAGTTGTTTTTCTTAAAATATTTCTTTATCTACAAAAACATGAACGTTCTTGAAAAATGCTTTGCAAACGATATGATTTTTGTGTTTTATCAAACGAGGACAGTTTTTATTTATTTAAGAAAAGCTCCCCCTGAGAAGAATAATTTCCTAAATTCTTGTTTCATTGCCCCCCCTAAATCTGATATATAATTTTTAGCCAAAAATTTCTAGTTTCCCTAGTGTACTCCCCCTAGAGTAGTGCTACTTTTTCTTTAACTCTTTTTCTCTAACTATTCTCCCCCTTTGGCATTATCAAAAGAAATAGAAATAGCCAGACGAAACAGAGAAAATGCAGTGAAACAGATAAGCATAGAATGAACTGAACTGTAGTGAGAGTATATAGAAATAGGCAAAATTGCATCTAAGAAATTTTAAAGAGAGAGAGTTTAGGGATTTAAGGATGTCTTCAATTGATCAAAGAGCTTATTCAACGTGTCCTGCACCAATCCAAACCGGGCATCCATATGATCCTTCATCTCTTGGCGCAACTCTTCATTTTGACCCTTCATTTCTTGACGTAATTCTTTAGCTTGCTGATTGGAGGCTGCTTGCAAATCTTCAATGCGCTTTTCCAACATGGCAAATCGATCATTGGTGTCTGGCTGCACAGAAGTGATGGCCTGGTTGGCAGCGTCTACAAAGGCTTGTACCTCAGGATCATTAACCTTTGTGGTGCTAGCATCGTTTTTCGGCAGAGCTATAGAAATTGGCCGAGCAGACAAAGTCACTTCAGTGACGACAGCAACTGGAGAGCTTGGCATGGCAATGGAGAGAGACTCGGGAGAGTGTATTTGTTGAGCAGTAGGCTTGAGAGCAAGAGTTGATTGGAGAATTGGAGTAAATGGAGCCACAGTGGGAATCAAAGGTAGAGGGATAGCAGATGGCAAAATGAATCCATAATCTCGCAGGGGCTTGTTCAGAAACGGAAAAAGAACAAGGGTGTGTTTGATTGTGTTTTCGATTTTTTTGTTTTCAAAATTGTTTTCTAAAATAGTTTTTAAGAACTACTTTTTAGAACAATAAAAGAAAAAAACTTGTTTGGTAATATGATTTTAAAAACATTTTTGAAAATAAAAAAATAAAAAACCCTTACTTTCTAATTTCTTTTAATTACAGTAATGCCATTAATGAAACAAAGCTGAAAATAAAAAACAAAAACAACTTTTTTCTGTTTTGGTTTTTCTGTTTTAAAAACAAAAAAACAGGAAACTGTTTTTAAATTAATTTTAAGAAAACATCTTAACCAAACAAGTTTTTTTGTATTTTAATTTTATAAAACAGAAAACTGTTTTTAAAAACAGAAATCAAACAGGACCCAAGTCTCCAGTTTTTGAAATTCAAAACAAGTGGATCCACACGTCCAGCCAAGAATAACGGAATGTGTGCCACATGAGTGATTCCAGATAGAGTCAGCTTCCATTCGAAATGGAAGAGATCATCTTTGGTCTTGATGATTTGTATAAGAGCGAGATCACAGCATCCAGATAGTTCCCATAAACCTGCATAAAAAAAGAAAGGCAAACCAAGAACTTCAAATGACACTTTCTGAATGAGATGCTCATTCTGCACATGCACCATTCGTTTCCGCTTGCTAAATTGGGGAAACATGGAAGATCTGGGCCGGCGAGCGAATGTTGGCATGAATGAGATTTGGCCTTGGGAAGGATTGTAGTGACCAGCTGAAGCAACATAGGAACTGGGCTTGGCCAACTTGAGAGGTGTAGACATGGAGTGAAGAGGCGGTGGTGGCACTTGGGAAGTGAGATGAGTGGTAGGAATGGTTCCTTAAGTTTGGCAATAAGGTCATCCAAGGAGGGGAGTTTTGGATCTTCAGCGAATGGGATATCTTCGTGATTTAGTGCTTCTGTAGCCTGTGTCAGACTTGGGTCTTTTATAGAAGGATCGACCAGATGAGAAGCTTTAGCCAGACTTGGACTATCTTCGATATGTGCTTCTGAATTGACTTGATCAGCAACTTCATCCTCTTGATGAAGTTTACCATCCTCAAGGGTAGGCTCATGAGCTTTAGTAATCTCAAGAGGCTCAACAACTTGCACTCTGTCTGACACCCCTTGGTCAGCCACTTCAAGATGTTGAATCATTGTAGCAAGGTGATCATCATCAACCGCCGCTTCCTCGGGTTTCTCAACAACATGCACATCCAAACCTTCGATGGGCTGCACAACGTCTACAACTACGTGTGCAAGAGTTATAGTGATTTGGGTTGGTTCAGCAGTTGTATGAACCTGAACCACGAGTTGTTCTTCCTCAGAATCATCATCAACATCAATGTGATGAATGACACGAGGGACTTCAAACAGGGAGTCAAGGAACCTGTCCGAGTCTCCTTGCAGGAGCCCTCTAAAGTGTTGAACTCTTGAAATGAGGGGAGTCATCCAGGCATGAGCAGTTTCAAAACAGTGATGCTTCCATTGAGGAGACACTGTCGGAAAGGGAGAGTTCTCACTTAGCTTTACCCTGACCCAGTGTCGATTGTTGATGTTCCCAGCACGACAATCGTGGGTTCCTCAGCAACAGGACCTAGAAGAGGTAGATAAGTGCAACATTGGCTTGGTGCTAATGTTACCAAGATGATATTGAAGGTTGTTGCAGCAAGTAACCCCATATCCAGAACAGAGAACCACTTAGGCTCGAAGGCTTGTTCCCCGGGAGCAAGTGTCAAAGCCATACAGACACTTTCTACTTCCTCATCAAAACTTAGGATTTGAGAGTGGAGCGTCCTGTTGAGGAGAAGTTCATCAATCATAAGTTGGCGAACCTCTGGCCAATTCTCTTGAGGCTTTCCTAGCCATTGAGCAATGCATCTATATCCACAATTACCATCATCTTCAACGTCGAAGACGTCTGCAATATAGTTGTGGAAAAGTTGAGGAAGGAACTTTAAGTAATATGCATGAGCAGCAGCAAAAAGATCAGTTGCGCTGTGGACTGCTTCTGGCTGTGATTTTGATGGAGGTCGTGGTTGAGTAGAGGGGGTTGGACAAGCTGCTTGCTCTGGTATGGCAGCCAACTTTGAGCCTTGGTTGCTTTGTAAAAGAGCTGATATAGGTATTGTATCCTCAGCAGACGAAGTAGGTGATATGGTAGCCTGATAAGCTTTGGCCTTGGCCAGACGAGGCTCTTTCCTCAGACGGCGACGCTTGGGTTCTTGAGCAGACGAAGGAGCTTCAACATTATCGCCAAACGGAGCAGAGGCAGGAAGTGTTCTCTTGACTTGAGGTTTCCTAACCACTGGAGCTTTGGAGGGCAAGGACATGCCTTGTGCCTTCTTCTTCTTTTCGCAGTTGCTCAGGAGTTCTTCTGGAACGGCAGAAGTATCAATCGCTAGCCTCATCCTTTGAATATCTCCAAATTTGATAGGAGTGGAGAAAATGTAGTCTTGCGCCATGAACTCTTTTTCTTCCATCTCTGCTGTAAGCAGTTTCTTCTTTTGCATCATAGCAGTTATCAATGATCCATAAGGAAGGTTCGTGTTGGAGTTCTCCAACGTCTGGATCATGTACTAGATGATGAGGTTTGGAAGGTTTATTTTCTTATGGTGCTGCATCTGGTAAAGAGCCCATTGAGTCATCTTGTTCACGAGGTCACGTGACCCTTCCTTTGGCAGCACTATCTTGCTAAGAATGGCATGAGGAAGAACATTCTTCAACAAGGTTGTTGACACAGGCAGAATTTGATCCCTTGGGCTTCTCCTTCCAAATACTGAAGGGGTTGTCAACAGTAGCTTCCCATTTGGAAGTGTAACAGACACCTTCATATGGCATCATATCCAGAGTGAGAGTGACGTCTGCTATATAAATGTCTTCCACCTTCCTCATGCATCTCGTTCTTATGTGGGTGGTGCTTATCTTAACGGCACAATCATAGAACTCTTTTACAAGAGGGGAAAGAGCTGGAGTCTCAAAAACTTTGAACAAACTTCCCCAATCCTGAAATAGGACCAGTGCAGTCCAGGAGCCTTTACATGTTGATACACGTTGATGTCGAAGTATCAAGGATTGACAAGCTCCCTATCACCGAGGTTGACACTCTTTACAGGACCAATCTTGAGTGCTTGCTCCTTACGGTTTTGGATGATGCATTTGTTTCTTTGATCAACAATCTTCTATTGAGCATCATTGAGAGGTTCTGGAGCTTTGGCTTGCTTCTTTGATGGCTTTCTTTTAGGTGCCATATTCTGCAAAAATGGTTAGTGTATGCAAGAACGAATGGAAAAGAAGATAATTAGTGCAGAGAGAATGCAAGTATTCTTTGAGAATAATGAACTTGGTGTCAAAAGTTCTTTTTGTTATATTGCATGGAGCGTAAAATTTTTTCTTGATTTTCACAAAGATATGATTAACATTAAAGGTGATGTGAGAGAGATAAGACGTTGCACGCCCATTAAATGCGAAGCGAGAAATATGCAGTCATGGCAGTTGAAAAAATTTAATGCGTGTTCAAGAAGCTAGGTATTGAAACGACACAACTGTTCACCAGTTACGTTTGAATGACGTGGTCGCCAAACGAGGACTTCTCAGTTCCTCCAGTCCATGACCTTTTAGTTCAGCCAGACGAAGTCACTTTGAAGGAGACGTGTACTCACCTGTGTTCGTCTGATCATCTATTATTTTCTGCAAAGAAGGGTTAAGACAGACGAATACTCTATAATGCAGGAAACATGCCAATTCTTTCTCTAAGACATGTGAACTTATTTTCAATGATAGGCTTAGTAAAGATGCCAGCTAATTGATCATCAGTATGCACATACGAAATATCAATGTTTCCCTTCGCTACATGATCACGTATAAAGTGATGCTTTATTTCTATGCGTTTAGTTCTTGAATGCAGCACTGGATTTTTGGTTATATTGATGGCACTAGTATTATCACATAGTAAAGGAATATTGTGCTAAAAATGTTGTAATCTTCCAGTTGATGCTTTACCCATAAGAGTTGGGTGCAGCAAGATCCTGTAGCTACATACTCTGCTTCAGCGGTAGACAATGAGATTGTACTTTGTCTTTTGCTGGCCCAAGATATTAGACATTGTCCTAAAAAGTGGCAGCCACCACTTGTGCTCTTCTTTTCTATGCGATCTCCAGCATAGTCAGCATCACAGAATCCTCTTAACCTGAAATCTTCACATTTCTCATATACTAGACCAAGATTAGTAGTGCCAATAAGATATCTGAATATACGTTTTACAGAACTAAGGTGAGATTCTTGAGGATTTACCTAGAACCTTGCACATGCACAGACACAGTACATGATGTCTGGTCTACTTGAAGTAAGGTACAACAATGATCCAATCATCCCTCTGTATTTAGTGGAATTTACCTGTGCAGATTCATCACTTTTATCTAGTATTGCTCCAGGGTGCATTGGAGTGCCCATTGCCTTAGCCTTTTCCATACTGTACTTCTTCAAGAGATCCTTGATGTATTTAGTTTGATGAATGTAGGTGTTCTGCTTGTCTCCTGATGAATCTGTAAACGTAGAAAGAACTTTAGTTCTCCCATCATGCTCATTTCAAATTCGCTTTGCATAAGTTTGGAAAATTCTTGACAGAGAGTTTCATTAGTGGCACAAAAAATAATATCATCAACATATAATTGGACTAATATGTAATCAATTGATGATTTTCTACTGAATAGAGTGTTATCAATTTTACCCCTTGTAAACCCATTGCTCATGAGAAATGAGCTTAGGCGGTCATACCATGCTTGTGGAGCCTGCTTCAATCCATACAACGCCTTACGCAATTTGAAGACATAGTCTGGCAGATCTGGATCTTCAAAGCCTGGGGGTTGCTTTACGTATACTCCTTCTTTAATGTATCTATTTAGGAATGCACTCTTAACATCCGTTTGATATAGTTTTATGGAATGTTGACATGCAAACGCTAAGAGTATACAGATGGCTTCAATGCGTGCAACAGGGGCAAATGTCTCTGTGTATTCAATGCCTTCTTGCTAGTTATACCCTTGTGCAACTAGACTTGCTTTGTTCCTCGTGACTTTGCCATTTTCATCCATCTTGTTCCTGAACACCCACTTAGTGCCTATAATAGATTTTTCTTCAGGTCTTGGCACTAGGTTCCAGACTTTGTTTCTTTCAAACTGGTTCAGCTCTTCTTGCATTGCTAGGATCCATCCTTCATCTTGTAAGGCTTCACCTATGCTTTTTGGTTCAATTTCGGACAAGAGCGCATAGTTAGCATAATCATTGAAAGTTGATCTAGTTCTTACTCTTTCATTAATGCTGCCAATGATTTGAGTTGGTGGGTGGTCTTGTTTGAATCTCTATTCTCTGGGGAGTGAGATGCCACTGGATGTCATGATTTGAACAGGTGAGGCGTCCCCAGACGGAGTTGTGTTGCCAACATCCGGTTGGATATCAAATGATATGCTTGAGTCTGTAGCTTTATTAGACTTTGACGGTTGAGCTTGTGTTGAGGATGGTTCTTCATTCAACTCCAGACTTTCAAACTCATCTTCCAATGATGTTTGACTTCCACTTGAATGTTTGTCATCAAATTTCACATTTATGGATTCTTCAACGGCCATGGTTCTCGAGTTGTAGACTCGGAAAGCTTTAGTCTTTGGGGAGTATCCAAAGACTATTCCTTTATCTGATTGTGCGTTCAACTTTCCAAGATCATCCTTTGTGTTGAGTAGGAAGCACGGACATCCAAATGGATGGAAGTAAGTGATGTTTGGCTTTCTTCCTTTCCACAGCTCATATGCAGTTTTCTTCAGGATAGGACGCATAAATATTCGGTTTTGAATATAGCATGCGGTATGAATAGCTTCAGCCTAGAAGTATTTTGGTAGTGATTTCTCACTAAGCATGGTTCTGGCCATTTCCTGAAGCGACCTGTTCTTTCGTTCAGCTACCCCGTTATGTTGAGGAGTTCTTGGAGCAGAAACTTGATGAAATATTCCATTTTCTTCACAATAGCCTTTGAATTCCTCATTTATGAATTCTCCTCCTCGATCACTGCGTATGTTAGTGATGCAGCAACCTTTTTCATTCTGGATTCTTTTTGTGATGATGGAAAATGACCTGAATGCTTCATCTTTGGTTGCCAGGAATTGTACCCATGTAAATCTGGTGTAGTCATCAACGAGGACAAGACAAAATCTTTTTCCATAAAAACTAGCCGTTCTAGTAGGTCCAAACAAGTCCATGTGCAACATTTCCAGAGGTCTGTTAGTACTCACAACGCTCTTCGAGGGAAAAGAGCTTTTTAATTGCTTTCCTTGAAGACATGCAGAGCATGGGTCATTAGATTTGAAAGACAGATTTGGCATACTACTTACTAGATCATGCTTGATCATTTTAGCAATGGTCTTTAAGGATGCATGCCCTAGCTTCCTGTGCCATATCCATTTGTCATCCTCTGCTGACACTAGACATGTTACATTTTGACTTGCAAGGTTTTCCAAGCTTGTCTTATATAGATCCCCTTGTCTCTGAGCTTCAAAGATAACCTTGTTATCGTCACCTGTGACCTCACACTTCACTTTATTGAAGGAAACAGTGAATCCACTGTCACATAATTGACTTATGCTAAGTAGATTATGTTTTAATCCCTCAACCAAGAGAACCTTCCGTATTACAGGAAGAGGAGCCTTACCAACGTCACCTTCACCGACGATGAGCCCCTTCTGGTTACCTCCGAAGGTAACCGTTCTTCCATTCTGCTTAGCACGGATCTTTGGGAATAAAGACTTTCTTCCCGTCATGTGTCGTGAGCATCCATTGTCCAGGTACCATAGCTCTTTTTGGCTTTGAGCTGTTAAGCACATCTGCAAGTGGAACAATCATGGATTTAGGTACCCAAACTTTCTTGGGTCCTTGTTTGTTAGTCACAGGTTTGGGTGGAACCTTCCTCCCATATGTTATTTTATGAGGAGTTTGTTTCTCCTTACCTTTGACAATAGATGCCTTAGGTGGTCTTAGTTGAGAATTTGATAAAGCAGGTTTTATTTCAGGTTTATACATGTATGGAACAATAGACAAAGTGTGTTTAATTGCAGTGATGTCCCATTCCTCTTCTTCAAAACCTAGACCTCTACGATCATACATTGACCTATAGTTCCCACTCAGTTTTATCAAGTTATCATATCCTAGAGTAAATGTGGATAGGTCTTTGATTAAACTATTTACCCTTTGTTTTAGAAACTTGATTTCTTTATTCGAGTCTTGTTCCAACACGGCTTGATTTTTCTTTGTTAACATAATTGAGACTTCCTTTGAAGCATGCAAGTCTTTTTCCATTTTATCATGCTTCTTTTTCAGTATACTATACTTAATGGCTAATGAATGAGAGTATTCCAATAATTCATTATAATCATCAGTGGAAATTTCAGATGTTACCTCATCCTTGTCGTTTGCCTCATAGTTAGACAGATCAACTGAAATCATCAATGCTTCTAATTCTTTGTGTGCCTCGATGTCAGACGAGTCGATGGATGCCATGAATGCACAGTATGAAGCTTCATCGTCATCTCCTTCAGCTTCTTCTTGGTCAGACTGTTCTTCTTACTCTTCATTTTGGCTTGAGAAGGCCTTCTTCTTATGAAAGTTCATCTGTGAAGGTTTCTTTCCCAGACGAGGACAATATGACTTGATGTGCCCAGGCTTTTTGCACTCATAGCAGACGATTATGCTTTTGCTGAAGCTTTTCTCTCCATCTCTTCTTGGTGATGAGGCGGACTTCCCTTTAAACTGTTTTCGGTTGGCCAGCATTTTCTTGAATCTCCTGTTGAAGAGAGCTTATTCATCATCAGTGTTGTCAGATAATTCAGCACCTTCATCAGACGACTCATTTGCCTTTAGTGCTTTGGATGAACTAGACTTGAAGGCCACAACTTTATGAGCGGAGGATTTGCCATGCAGGATGCTGCTTATGAATTTTCAGCTCCCCCAACAGGTTTTCCACCTAATAGTTGTCAAAATTCTTTCCAGCTCGTTGTGCGGTGACAAATGATCTCCAGCTGGGAGGGAGACTTCTGAGAATCTTAATCACTTGCTCCTTGTTAGTGAAACTTTTTCCCAGATTCCTCAACCCGTTGTGAATGGTTTGAAGTCTGGCGAACATGGAGTCGATGGACTCATTATCCACCATCTTGAAGGCCTCGTACTGAGAGGTCAACATACTCATTTTGGTATCTTGCACAGCTGAGGTTCCTTCGTGGGCCATGGCTAAGGTGCCCCAGACTTCCTTAGCGATGCTTAAGCTATCCACCTTATCGTGTTCATTTTTGCTCAAGGCACATATAAGGAATAGCTTGGCTTTGGCATTCCTTTGATTTTCTATTCTTTGATCATCGGTCCATTTATCTGCTGGGATGGCTTTGTTTTCACTATCCTTGGGAATATAGTTTCCTTTTGCTATAACATCCCAGAGTCTCCAGTCAGTTGATTCAATAAACAGTTGCATGTGCATCTTCCAATACGGGTAGTTGGAGCCATCAAAGAACGGTGGCTTGTTGGTTGCTGTTCTAGTGGGATATGCGATGTTGTCCATGGATCTTTGCACTCTACACCTGTTAAGATGTTAGTATATCTCAGAGCGGTTATACTCTGATACCAATTAATAGTGAGAAAAACACAAAAGGAAAGGGGGGTTTGAATTGTGTGTGTGATTTTTAAAACAATTTTCAGTAAAAGACAGTTATTAGTTTTAAAGATGTTTGCGAGTAAGTGCAGCGGAAAATAACTTAAAGCCAAAAAGTAAAATACACAAGGTATTTATCCTGGTTCACCCACTTAATCGACAGGGCTACGTCCAGTCCTTGGCTTCACCAAGATTTTCACTATTTTCACAAAATAGTACAAGTATTTTCCAGGACTTCTCCTAGTATTTTGAGGACTACTCCTTTACAAGTATTATATCAGGACTTCTCCTTTACAAGTATTAGACAGGACTTCTCCCAGTTCTTTTGCAAGAAGGTTTTGGGGTTCTACAAATTCTCTTTGGTAAGAGTGGGTATAAATATGAAAAGCAGATTACAGAGATGATAAACAGATTAGTTCTCTGATAGGGTTGTGTGAAAGGAAATAAGAGTCAAACTCTGTGAAATCATCACACTGGAAGACGACTTTACTCAGGTAAAAGATAGCTTTGAATTGCTGAGTTATGGCTTAAGAATAGATCGCAGTATGTGAACTTAGAAGGATTGAATGCTTTGATCGTGTGTAAGTCGCCAACTGAATCCGGATGACAAGTCCTCTATTCATATCTTCCTTGTGAGTAACGGATACTTCTGCATCTCTGTTTCAACATTAAAGGCATTCTGCCATGCATTTACTGCAGCATTAATGGCGAAGGTTGACGTCGTCTGGCGATTCAATGCTTTCAGCCTTGAGGTTTAACTTCGGCATTAAATGCTCGTGCAATCCAGCTAAGAGAACAATTAATGTTCTGAACAGAAGATTTGAATTTGATTGTTGAGGAGATACTATGTTCAGAAAATCCGCTGTTGACTTCTGTGAAAGTTGTTTGATTTAAGGAACAATAGAGAGGTTTGCAGAAACGAGGAATAAAGTATTAATTATGTCTCTTTCTTCATTCTGCGATCAACAGTGTAACGCCCCAATTTTGGGTTGAGGGTCACATAATAATAAGTAGAAATTAAGAAACCTCTCTCAAAGTAACTCAATTTTTAAAAAGGATTTTCAACGCTCGATAAAATTTTTAAACCTCACCCGCATGTCTCAGGGCAGATTCCACTGGGATTAAACTCATAAAATTAACCTATCCTATCACCCGCATGTCTCAGGGCAGATTCCACTGGGATTAAACTCACCTCATCGTTTATAATCATAGTCAATTTCTCATAGAGTTTCTCATCATGGCAAGAACTAGAATAACATCTCCAACATGAACATAAATATCTAAATTATCAATCCACCTCAAAACAAAAGCTTAAGTAACATATCATCGGGTAACAATCATGTTATAAGCAGAATCAAATAAGGTATTTTAGTCCAATCACATCATTCAAGGCAAGAACAGATATCAAACACAAGCAATTTAATATAAGGCATGCAGGACTCGAGATACTAAGACCGAGTTACCCTTACCTTCAAAGGTGGTGTCGCATAGGTTTCGTGTCCAACAAGTCTGGTCACAACTTTCTTTCCCTGTTCATTACCACCTTCATAAACACACCTGAGAGCCACTGGAAGAACTTTCCAGAATTCATTGACGAACTCACTACCCCTTTCGCCTACTATTTTGCAAGATGTCATTAGCCAAGTATAGAAAAGAGACACGCAGATCTTTCTGGGATGCGCTGAACAATTTATCCCATGTTTCAATGATTTCTTTTGCCCTCTTCCGGTGAGAAATACACCAACGAGACAGTGATTCAATGCTTTGTTGTGAATTGTTGAGTAGCTTATGAATGGGAAGATGATATAAAGATGCTATTATTTTGTTAAAAAAAAAGCTTTGTCTGTTTAAATCACTAGAGCTTCTCTGATAAAATTTGAAGCAGATATCAACGTAAGAAACTAATTAAATAAGAATGTTGTAATATTTGATAACTTGTAATAGATAATTGTGTTGACTGCATACCAAAGAAACTGAGGCACACGCATGGCTGAAGATGTGATTAGTTGTAGAACAATAAAGGATATTGATCTTATATATGTATAGAAGAGACAGAAAGAGTGAAACAAGGTGTAGAGGTGAACATGTTTCACTTAAAAGAGAAGTTAGAAAAGGGCTTACATTATTAAGATCCCAAAGCCTCCGGTGTTAGCTTCGTGCAATTGGAATGGCCTGGTGATGAAGGTCTAGAGGAAAAGGAAATAAATATGAGATTGCTAAGCATGCACCACCAGATTTATTCCCAAAATTAAGGAAAAGGAAGACGGCATGGTGATGATGCTGGAAAGGGGGAAAGAGAATTAAAGGTTTGTGTGGTGAGTTGAGAGAGATGAATGTTCTATTTAGGAGGGAATAAGTTATTTCAGTTTTTCATCTCTATCTCTTAACTAAAATCCATATCTTAATTTTAAAATTCATGCTCAATCTTGATAGGATAAAACACAATCTAGTATATTTTAATTATGTTCATAATCTAAATAACTGATCAATATTATAATAAAGCAAAATTTAATATATATACGTTAGCATACACGGCTTGTAAGTTTATTATTATTACTATTTTTCTTTTTCATTTTCTAATAATCATATATATATAAACTTACTAAACTAAAACTATAACTAATTAAAACAGAGAAAAAAACAGCTATTAGTATATCACATAAAAATAGGTAGTATGCTCATCTTAATTTTCAAATCAAATTTCCTTAATTTTGTGATAAAATAAAATACAATTTGTATTCAAAATATGATAATATATTTAAATAAATATATCTGCGTTATATATATATATATTATTTTCTTTTTCTTTTCCCTTTAATAATAAAATAATCATTTATAATAAATACTATTTACGTACATATAATAAAACATTTCTTTAATATAATATATATATTTAATATAGGTTCCTAAAATAGTTTAACCCAAAATACTGACACTAGAAGATATATTTTCTAACAGTTTAAAAAATAATAATTCATATATATTCTTCCAAAATTTTCATGATAAATACAAAACAATTCAACAAACACAAAGCTTAAAGTCGATCAAAAGTCAACCAATGACCAAACTGAAACTACTAAGTAATTTAGGGACTAAAATATAAATACTCAAAATAGAGGGTCTTGCAAACAGTGCTTCATTAATGCTTTGACGAGGTAGATTGCCTTGATTGCTGAGAGAGTCTTGACAAACGAACTCTTCAACATGACTTGGCAAACGAACTCTCAACAGAGTTCCCAGACGTACTCCTTAGGCGGACGTACTCCTTCAGGTGGATTGCCAAACGAACACATCGTTGAGTTGCTGGACGTTCTCCTTAAGTCAAACGTACTCAACTGGTAGACTGACTTTTTCGTGAGTGGCCAGACGTACTCTTCTTCTATACTTTGCTTGAAGTTCTGCTTTTGATAATGCTTTGTATGGATCTATGTAGTTCTTCTTCAAGTAGATAGATGTTCCTGAGTATGAAAATATTCAAGGAGTTAGGAATTCTATCTTTAACAATATTAAGCCTTAAGCGAAATTGTTATTTATCGAAATATAATAATTCATTAAATCATTTGAATCTAACAAGAGGATCCACAAGTCGACAAGCGCGTGAATTTCTCTTCTGAGGAGGACCTTCCGTCAGAGGTGACTACTGATCGTTTGGCCCAGTGACGTAGACAGAGGAGAGACCCGCAACGTCGATGTGAGAGGTTGGAGCGTCTGGTGGCTCGACGTAGGGTTTCCCAGGGTTCTATGTCATAGTCTTTTGTTCTTAGCGTCCCACTTTTGAAAGATCTACCTGCGTGTGGTTCTCGGTTATGTTGAATATAGTTTATTTTTCAATCGTTTACTTTTTTCTTGAATAATCTTTGCATTGAGGCAGTTTATAAATCAGTTTCATTTCGGTTTTAATTTCCGTTGCTTTTTGCAAGTTCATTATTTGTTGATATTTATGATTATAACCCTAGTGAAAATCAGGGTGTTACAGTAGTAGTCATGATACATGTCATGGAAACTAAAAACCAAAATTAGAAAACTATATTTTACCGTACACGTTTTGTTTTTTAATTTACATTTGAAAAATAAAAACTGGCAACCACCCTATACAGGCCCTTAGTTTTTTTCAAATATTAAAAATAGGTAATATGTGATATTATAATAAATACTCTGATGAATAATTTATATAATCAATATATCATTCATAATTATAACATTAAAAATTTCATTATATTTGTTCGTTTTGATGCACTATTATTCAAATGGTTTTTCTTGAAACTATTTATTGAAATTTATTTTCATATAATTTCTTTAGATAAGCTGATTTTTATATAAATAAGTACATGTTGTACAATAAATGTATAAAATATAAAGATGTAAAAATGATATATTTATAAATAAAATTATATATGTTCAAAAATATTCAGTTTTAATTAAATTGGTTTGGTCATGAAAATGAAATCCAAAAAAATCCAATTTTTTTGACTTTTTCCAATTTGAGTTATTTACAATTTTTGCATCAATTTCTCAATTCTTATTGAATGAGATTGATTGATAAACACATCTAGTACAACGCTATTTCACACTATCTACTATCTACAGCACTTTAAAATCCACTCTATGAATATAATTTTTTTTTTGTCAGCCAAACTTATTTTAAAAAAATAGATTCCTTAATCTTCCCCTCTCCGACTCATAAATCTATTAACTCTTAGCACTTAATTTATTTTTTCGAGACAAAATCCACTCTATATATTAAATGAATCTCTAATGTTGAGTTTTACGACACTAGATCTACTTTTTCCTCATGAAGCCACTTGGCATAGACACCCATATATAAATATAAATTAAATTAATGCTAACATAGAAATCTGATCAAAATATCACTAATTTTTTTATTTTTAATTAACAGTTAAAAATATTTAATCAATCATAATTATTATTATTAATTACTTTTTTAGACGGCTATTCAAAAACTTATTACTTTAAATTTTCTATTAATCAACACTAAATAAATTAAGATATTCATGAAAAACCTTTAAATTGATTTTATGTCCATAAGATTAAATTTAAAACTTAACCTTTAATTTAATTTTTATATTTAAAAGTTGAAGTACCCAAGAGCAATGCACGAACAACTTGCTATTTCTTCCATTATTTACGTGCATAAACAAACGTTGACCCTTCAAATTGGAAGGAAAGAAAAGAAAACAAATAGGACCATCAAGTTCCATTCCATTTCAACCTTTTAGATAATCCAAATACGGAGACATAATACCATTATGTTCCATCCCAATTCTACACCAATCCAAATATAGCCTGCATGTAGCTGATTAACTTCATTCTCATGAAACTCGAGCAAAGATACTTTTAAGTCAACAGTTAGTTCCAAAGGCTTATCAAAGGAACAGATTTGCTATGGGCGGAAAATTCTGATAGCCTTGGTAACCTGAAGCCGACAGAAGGGACACTTTGATACTGCAGAAGAACATTTCCGACATAATACATGGCCACAAGGAACTATTGTTATATCAACCTCAGCACTCAGACAAACCCGACAAACCCATGCTGCTTTAGCTGTATCAGCCTCTTTTGTTGCCCTTTCAACTTTTTCCTGTGCAAATTCAATATAATGCAGCATGTAATTTCAAACTTTTATAAAATTCAAATGTGCATCAGATAGAACCTAGGACTTGAAATATGGAGAAATATAATTTTATTTTTTAAATTGAAACTACATAGAGTAGAGTAGTTACATTATATAGAAGAAACTAAATATGTACTCAATTTTAGTCTAAAGGGGACGTACTCTGTAGAAATAAGACCACTATCTAATTTCTCATTTATGAAGTGTCGGTCTATCTCTATGTGCTTCGTTCTGTCATGTTGAATAGAATTGTGAGCAATACTAATGACAGACTTATTATCGCAGAAAATCTCATGGGAGCTTCATGCTTTATTTTCAAGTCATCTAGTATGAGCTTCATCCACAACAATTCACAAACTCCTTGAGCTATGGCTCTGAATTCTGCCTCTGCACTTGATCTGGCAACGACATTTTGCTTCTTGCTCCTCCATCTAACTAAATTTCCACCCAAGAACATACAATATCGTGTAGTGAACCTCCTGTAAAAAATTGATCCGGCATAATCTGCATCAGTATAAACTTCCACAGACAACTGATCATTTTTTTTGAACAATATACCTCTCCCTGAACTTGCCTTCAGATACTACAAGATTCTATTCACAGCCTGTAAGTGCCTCTCCTGTGCGTCATGCATGAATTGACTGACAACACTAACAGGATGAGCTATATCAGGCCTAGTGTGAGATAGATAGCTTCCTCACAAGTCTCTAGTATTGGGCCTTATCAACTCTTGGACTCTCCTCATCACTCCCAATCTTGTGGTTCAGCTCTATAGGTACTCCAGTGGGCTTAAACTCAATTTGCTAGTCTCTTTGAGAAGATTAAGGACATACTTTCTCTGAGAGATGAAAATGCCTTGTTTCGAGGATGCCACCTCCATACCTAGGAAATATTTCAGCTTTCCAAGATCCTTCATTTCAAACTGAGTTGCTAACTCCTTTCTCAAGTTCTGCTTCTCAAGTTCATCATTATCTGCAATGATCATATCGTCAACATAGACTAACAAAATAGTGAGTTTGCCATTTTGAACATGTTTTATGAAGAGCGTATGATCTCCTTGACTCTGTTTATAACCAAGGGAAACCATAAATTGAGTAAACCTCTCAAACCAAGCTCGGGGAGACTGTTTGAGCGTCATATATGGCCTTCTTCAATCTGCACACTTTATTTCTTCCTGAAGTAGGGTCATACTCCGACGGAATCTCCATATACACTACTTCCTCCAAATCTCCATGCAAGAGCGTATTTTTAACATCAAGCTGTTGCAACTCCCAATCAAAGTGAGCTGCTAAGGAAATAATGATCCTTAAGGTGTTCATTTTTGCAACCGGAGCAAACGTCTCCTCATAATCAATTCTATAAGTTTGGGTGTATCCCTTTGCAACTAGACTCGCCTTATACTAGTCAAGCGTGCCATCAGGTCGATACTTCACTGTATATATTCACCTGCAACCTACAGTCCTCTTGTCATTTGGTTTCTCAACAATCTCCCAAGTCTCATTCTTCTCTAGCACATGCATCTCTTCATTCATGGCTTGAATCTAGTTCTTATATTTTAGTGCTTCTTGTACTAATGCAAGTACTATAATAGGGTAAATAGCTGAAATAAAACTTTGATGCTGCAGAGAAAGATTTTTAGTAGACACAAACTGGGATATGAGGTACTTGGCACAAGATCGTTTTCCTTTTCTCAACGCAATAGGTAGCTCATCAAGATTAGGCTCACAAGAATTATCAGGCTCAATGATAGGAACACTTAACTCGGGTTCAGACGATTGGACTTGCTGGACTAGGATGGGTTTAACTTACCACTTGTACTTTATCCTGCATCTGTCAACATTATTCTGCACTTGTATTGGTTCAGGACCATTGTCGTCACCATCATTTTGGGCTCTTGTATCAAAGCCATAACAGACAACTCTAGAGACTCAGCTTCCTGACTATTCTCCCCCTGAAGCTGAGGACTAGGATAAAATGACTCTGTTTCCTATAAGGTAACATCCATGGATATATAGACACGACGACTGGGAGGATGATAACATTTGTATCCTTTTTTATCTAAAGCATATCCTATGAAGATACATTTAAGAGCCCGAGGATCTAACTTACCCTGATGAGGACCATGAACATGCACAAAGGCAGAACAACCAAAATCACGACCTTGGAGACTTGACATAATGGGAGCTGACGGAAAGAAACTGGTCATAACTTGCACTGGACCAACACCAGATAAAACCCTAGATGGTAACCTATTGACTAAATAAGCAACAGTTAAGACAGTTTCCCCCCAATAAAACTTAAGGACATTCATTTGAAAGAGTAATGCCCTGGTGATTCCAAGAAGATGACGATTTTTCCTTTTAGCAACCCCATTTTGTTGTGGGGTGTCAACACAAGTAAACTCATGAACAACACCCTTATCTTTGAGAAATTTGAATTTTTTTTGATTTACATACTCTTTCCCATTGTCTGGCCTTAACCTTTTAATAGGTTTCCCAACTTGTGTTCTAACCATGTTGAAGAAATTAACAAATAACTGAAACACCCCAAACTTATTTTTTACGAGATAAACCCATGTAATCCGAATACAATCATCAATAAAAGTAAAAAACCATTTTGCACCAGAAACATAAGAAACAGACGAAGGTCCCCACACATCATAGTGAACAAGATCAAAATGTTGAGCACATTTACTATTACTTGGAAAAAAAGTTGAACGATGATGTTTAGAAAACTAACATAGATCACAATGAAAAGACTCAACAGACACTCTTGAAAATAAATGGGGAAACATAGTCCTAGGGACACTAAAGGAATGATGCCCAAGACGCTTGTGCTGCAACGAAATTTGAGAAGTACTCCGTGACTCTAAACTAGCCTGATGACACTTGTTCTCCTTGTGTGGCAGACAGTATAATCTGTCCTGTTCCATAGCAATTCCAATCTTTCACCCCATGGCAAGATCTTGAAAAACACAATGTGATTCAAAAAAGGTTACCGCACACTTCAAATCTTTAGTGAGCTTGTGAATAGACAAAAGGTTGTTAGAAAGTTTTGGGACATAAACACACGCTTAAGGTGAAATAATGAGCTAAGGTGAGAGTTACCACATCTAGTAACCGGGGTGTGGGATCCATTAGCAACAATGATATGGTAGTTTCCAGGCAAAGTGGAATAAGATGGTAAATGTGAGAGGTGAGGTGTCATGTAATTTGTAGCACCAGAGTCAATAATCCAGTTATCCTCAGTACACAACGCATTAAGCGATATACATATTCTGAGTCCTAGTGAGAGCAATTACCAAAGGGCTTACTCAAGGAACCCAGAAGAGCTCTCAAACGCTCTAATTCTGCATTGCTGAGGCTAGACATATTCTGTAGGTGGACTTCACTCTCAACCTCCATGTCAGAAGCTGCGTGATTTACACACCTCTGAGCAACACCTTTGGACCCGCTCATACGTCCAAGGACTTTGTACCTTCCATGAAGTTTGAAACAATTCTCTTTGGTGTGACCAAACCTCTTACTGTGAGTGCATCACCGATCATCGTTCGAAAGAGGTAGATTCTTTGGGGAGATCGAAAGGCTGAACTATCAACAGATTTGTCTTCCATCAGTCCTCTGACCTTCTTCATCACTAACTATGAGGAACACCTCTGAGAGAGAGGGGAGTTTCTCCTTGCCCAAAATTTGAACCCGAATAGGATCCAAACTCAGAGTTAAGTCCAGAGAAAAACTTAAAAATTGGTGATATATCAATAAACTGAGTCATCATTGTGGAGTCGTCGTCACACTTCATTTTTAAATTTTGATATTGGTCCAATTCCATCCAAAGACCATTCAGGATCCCATAGTATTCTGACACAGAAAGATTTCCTTGCTTCGAATTGAAAATTTTATTTTCCAACGCATAGCAAGCTGAGAGGTTCTGTTTCATGGAATATGCTTGTGCCAAGTTCATCCAAATCTCTTGAATAGTAGGAAAAAATATATAATTTCGACTAATCTCCGTAATAATAGAGTGCCAAAACCAAGTCAAAATAAGAGAATTCTCTTCACGCCATGTCTCATACTGGGGATCAGTTTGAGCAGGAGTTTTTCCTTCAATATAATTGATTCTCTTGCGGCTTTATGAGAGTGTGATGGACCTTCTCGGACAATTGGAGGTAATTGGGCCCATCCAAGCGATGTGATCCTTGCAATATCGGGAGATCATTGAGAGATAAGGGTGGAAGAGATGTGGTCTTCCCACTTGAGATGATTTTCTCCGGTTCAGACTTAGATATCTCCTCTTCTCCTGACATAGTGAGGATAAAAGGGCCTGCACTGGAGAAAACAAAAAAACGACTGGCAGCAGCAACAACAACGTCAACACTTCAACACCCTAGGGAAAGAACCAAACGCCCCTGAAAGAATGTCAAGGAAGGATGATTGGGAAGAAAGGACCCAGGAAATGTAACAAGGAGGTTCAGGCGACCAGGTCTGTGGAATCGCAATTGCGAACGGAGGCTGGAAGGGCAGCGCGTGCAGCTCACACGTCGGGGACGGGCCTGCGAGTGGATCTCACTCGCCGAGGACTATGCAGCGCGTGTGGGCGCGTGTCGGAAGATATGGCTGCGCGGCTTCGGGAACGGGCCGATCTAGGCAAGGCGAGCATGGTGGAGGTGTTGGTGGCACGCGGTGGTGGTCGGGACAGCGACGATGGACGTGGCACAGTGGTGGTTGTCTTACCAAGGGAACTAAGTTCCAAGGCTGCAAAGGAAATATGCAGCAGTGAAGGGAAAAAGAAACCTATGGGTTTTAGAACTACGCCGTAGTGAAGACCTAGGTAGAAATAAAAATTTATTTCTTGAATTGAAACTACGGAGGGTTGTTACATTGTATAGAAGAAACTAAATATGTACTCAATCTCCTAATAAGAGAACAAATCTCTTAATAATGAAAAATATCTCATAATAAAAAAAATTCTATAATTAATACTAATTAAAACGCATCACAACACTAAGGAAACTATTACTTTGATCAATCATATTTCGGTCTACACTATCTAACTGTCCTCAATATCTTAAACATATGCTGAACAATATAGATGCAATTTTTCTCAATAGATATATAGCGGCGGCATGCTAACGAAATGCAAACGAAAATTCAAATTTCGTAGTTGATAAGTGATAATTAACATGCGGTCTTACAGATTTTGCACATCTCAAACAAGTTATAAAACGCACATATCGGTCGGAAATCAGCACTAAGAATAAAAAATCACCAACCTGCTCAAACAAAAGCGATGCCTGAGATTCTTTTAAATTTTCTTGCAAATCTATCGTTCTTTGAAGTAGGGCCTTCTTCTCCACATCCATATTGATCCCAGCAGCAGAGAGTATTTCGTTTACAGCCTGCACCAATTCCGCCGCTGAAACTTTGCCTGACAGCTCTCTCAAAGGTGGTAACTGTTCACAGAGAGACTTCTCAGTCAGTTTAAGCACACCAAACATGACATACGAGCAATACAAAAGAAGTTACAACAAGAATAATACGTTTGATGAGAAAAATAAGATATACAGCAGTTAAAGGAAGATATAGCCTTCAACATAATAGCTAGCAGTTGAAAAGGATTATATGCTTCTTGTTTCGATAATGTTTGCCCAAACTAAACAAGAGAAAAGCCTTAATTACATCATTTGTTAAAACAATCATCAATCATGTGTGGAAACATATTTTTCATACATGTGTTGTTGGTAAGATTAAATTTCCTGTAATGATAGCAGATTTAAGGTAAGAATCTTCTTTCCTACATAAGTGATGGGAAAAGTTTGGAGAAGTTGAAGAGTGGACCAATAAATACTTCTAATTAGTAAAAAGTTTCAAGGGCTGAACCTGAGAGTAGCTTTCTCTCCTTCCTGAACTTTCTGGGACCTCAACATGGGGCCTGTTAGTTCCTAGTGCAGGGCTGTCACGCACCAGTGACTCTTTCACGGGAGTGCTTGCTGATAAACTTCTAAATGAAAACACTTGTGATGAAAGGAAATCCTGCATAACCCCCGATGCAACTTCAATCTTAAATCTGTACAGACCTTGACCTGCTGGTGGTCTAACATCCTCTGGAACCTTACCGTATTTAAGTTTTTCTCCATGTTGAGATCGCCAAGCCACTATTTCACCAGAATAAAAGGGCCTCAATGGATGGAACTGCACAAGACGTGCGTCTTGTGGCAATATTTCTTTGCCAATCATATTGCTGCTTCCATACACAGGTTCAACTTCTTTTTCATCAGAGCAAAGTTTTAAGACATTAACAACTGCAATCTCATAACCTTCAGGACAATCAAATAAGGATCCAATAGGCAATATGATAGGAGAGCCTAATACCTGGCTGACTACAATAGCAATGAGATCAAAAATGGAAATATAAGTTGGTGGTTCAGCAATTAGAATGCAGGATTTTGATTGGTTCATAAAATAAAGAGTTTGATGAGCAGATTCATTCTTCCACTCTGGGACAACATAATCCTTCGCTGCACGAGTAATATCTACTAAATTGGGCAAGAGCAAAAACCTTGTTTTAAGATGCTTAACAAATTGCAGCTTTTCTGCAGTAGAGTTCAATAAGCATTCTATTGCATCCAATGAAAAGTTATTGAATGCAGGAACATAACTCCGCATGCTATTAACAACAGTCCATACAGCACTTTGAAGAGATTTACTTGATAACTTCTGTTTGATGGTCTCTAGAAAAACTGACCCCACTGTTCCCAAAGTCTGTAACTTTTCATTCTCATCTAGTTCCTAAAAGCACAAACAGAAACTCCACAGTAAGTAAAAGCCTTATTTTTTTGGTAATAAAGACAAGGCAGAGAAAACAGTAAATAAGAAAATGTGTTCTTGCTACCTCTATGACGACCTCAGACAATTTCTTGATGCCGAGGATATTACATACTCTCCCAGGAAGATCTGCATGGACAAATCTGATTCTAGAAGTCTCAATACATTTGACATATCGAGAGCCGTAAGAATCAATATAGACACAGGATGCCGAATGAACAAGTCTGCAGCCATCGTCAGGAACTATGGCTTCTGATTTCCAATTAGACGCATCAAATGTGTTCCCGTCAACAATCTGATCACAAATAAAATTCAAAATTTCCATTACAGCTCGGAGCTCATTCGGATTTAGATGCTGATACCCACAAGCTTTCTGAAGATTTAGGAGAAGATCCTTTGCAGCAGAAAGTGTTAGCAAGTCCTGAAGTCCCAAATCTTTAAGAATCTTCACGAAGGGGAGATATACGGTAGGAAGTTCAAAAGCAAATGGGGACAAATTAATCATCAAACGAGCAAAAAGAGCATCGGCAGTCACTAGACGTGTTCCATTTGCTGCAGGCAGAAAGGCCACCTTCTGTAGCTCTGCGACATCTGAAAAAAGAAAGTGATTAGAAATTCCATGGCATACTATCTTCTATGATTTTACACACACTAGAAGTGAAACCTGTACTTAGCAAAGGGTCCGGTGAACTTAAAACAGAAATGAGAATGTGAAACTATGCTTAATGCTCAGTTATTCTTGTCTAGGCAAGAAAAGAAGTAATATCACAGAAACTAACGGATATTCAACAGTAAAAGGTGGACAGGTTTTATAATGGTATAATTAAGTTGCTATATAATCAACTTAAGCACAAAAACATACTCAACAGCCATAAGAGGTCCACATATTACCAGATAATACCAGGGCTCCTGCGTGTGGAGGCGTGTTAAAAATATAATATAAAACCATTCAGAGTCCTTTACCCAATAGCTAGTGTTACATGCACGGACAAAAACCTTGGAGTTGGATCTTTATTTTCTCCGTGAGAAGGTGCTGGCTAAAGCTCTACAGATTCAGCATGTTCAGCACAGTTTCAATATGCAGATGCGCTAACCAAAGCACTATAAGACCCTCATTTTCTTTTAAACGAAAACTGAGGATAACGGAAATTCATATTATCATCATCATAATTGGGTAAATAACTGAGTACATCATGTATTGTATATATAAGGGAATAGACAGGAGAGAGAGGGAGAGAGAGAGTGCAGCTGTCACTAGACAGCTGGCAAATAGGCATAACAAACTGTTGTGATATGTTGTAATTAGTATTAATTGTAGAATATTTCTTTTTTATTATTAGGAGATTGAGTACATAATTAGTTTCGTCTATATAATGTAACAACCCTTTGTAGTTTCAATTTAAGAAATAAAATTATATTTCTCCATATTTCAAGTTGGTATTAGAGCTCTCGATTCTGAGGGCTCTGCTTCCACATCTAAACCCTAGCCGTCTTACTGCGGCACAGTTATGAAGCTTGAGGTGTTTTTCCCTTACAGCCTTGGAACTTTAGTTCCCTTACAGCCACCACCGTGCCACCTCCACCGTCGCTGTTCCAACCACCACCGTGTGTCACCGCCACATCCATTGTGTTCGCAAGACCCAAATCAGCCCTATACCGGCGCCGCACTTCCAGAGAAGCCTCCACGCGCCGCTTCTCCTTCCGCGAGTAAGATCCACCCATGGCCTCGTTCCCTGTGCTTGCAGCTCACGCGCCGCCTTCCCAGCCTCCTTTCGCGTCCGCAACTGCACAGAACGGTTTGTTGGCCCCTCCTTGATCTGTTTCAAAGGTCCTTTTTCCCAGATCAGCCTTTGTTGCTGGCAGTTATTGGTGTTTGGCTCTTCCTCCTTCTTTGAGGACGCGAAAGACCTTCGTGTCTCTGTTTTGCTTTGTTATTTTTCTCTGTTGCAGGTCCTTTTATCCTTGCAATGTCAGGAGAAGAGGAGATATCCAAGATTGAACCGGAGAAAATCACCTCAGGTGGGAAGACCACATCTCATCCACCCTTATCTCACAATGATCTCCCGATATTGCAAGGATCATATCGCTTGGATGGGCACAATTACCTCCAATGGTCCGAGATGGTCCGTCACACTCATAAGCCGCAAGAGAATCAATTATATTGAAGAAAAAACTCCTGCCCAAACTGATCCCCAGTATGAGACATGGCGTGAAGAGAATTCTCTTATTATGACTTGGTTTTGGCACTCCATGATTCCGGAGATTAGTCGAAACTATGCTTTTTCGTACTGCTCAGAAGATTTGGAAGAACCTGGCACAAGCATGTTCCATGAAACAGAACCTCTCAGCCTGCTATGCGTTGGAAAATAAAATTTTCAATTCGAAGCAAGGAAATCTTTCTGTGTCAGAATACTATGGGATTCTGAATGGTCTCTGGATGGAATTGGACCAGTATCAAAATTTGAAGATGAAGTGTGATGATGACTCGACAACGCTGACTTAGTTTATTGATAAATCACGGAGTTTTAAGTTTCTCTCTGGCCTTAACTCTGAATTTGATCCTATACGGGTTCAAATTTTGGGCAAGGAGAAACTCCCTTAAATCTCAGAGGTATTCTTCATAGTTAGTGATGTCAGAGGACAGCGATGATGGAAGACAAATCTGTTGATGGTTCAGCCTTAGCCTCTGAAAAGGGTCCTGTAAAAGGATCCACCTCTTCCGAACGTCCTAATTGCGATGATCGATGGTGCACTCACTGAAAGAGATCTGGTCACACGAAAGAGAATTGTTTCAAGCTTCATGGGAGGGACAAAGTCTTTGGATGTATGAGCAGGTCCAAAGGTGGTCTTCAGAGGCGTGCAAATCACACAACTTCTGACATGGAGGCTGAGGGTGAAGATCCACCTACCACAGATGTCTCTAGCCTTAGCAAAGCAGAATTGGAGCGTTTAAGAGCTCTTTTGGGTTCTTTGAGTAAGCCCTCTGGTAATTGTTCTCTCTCTATGATTGGTAAGAACTCTACTTTCTTATCTCTTAATGCTTTGTGTACTGAGGATAGCTGGATTATTGACTATGGTGCTACAGATCACATGACACCTCACCTCTCACATTTATCTTCTTAATCCACTTTGCCTGGAAACCATAATATCACTGTTGTTAATGGATCCCACACCCCGGTTACCGGATGTGGTAACTCTCACCTTAGCTCATCTCTACACCTAAAGCGTGTGCTTCATGTCCCAAAGCTTTCTAACAACATTTTGTCTATTCACAAACTCACTAAAGATTTGAAGTGTGCAGTAACCTTTTTTGAATCACATTGTGTTTTCCAGGATCTTACCATGGGGCGGACGATTGGAATTGCAAAGGAACAAGACGGGTTATACTCTCTGCCGTACAAGGAGAACAAGTGTCATCAGGCAAGTTCAGCGACATGGAATACTTCTCAAATTTGGTTGCCGCACAAGCGTCTTGGGCACCCTCCCTCTAGTGTCCTTAGGACCATATTTCCCCATTTATTTTCAAGAGTGTCTGTTGAGTTTTTCCATTGTGATGTGTGTTAGTTTTCTAAACATCATCGTTCAACTTTTATTTCTAGTAATAATAAATGTGCTCAACCTTTTGATCTTGTTCACTCTGATGTGTGGGGACCTTCGCCTGTTTCTAATGTTTCTAGTACAAAATGGTTTGTTACTTTTATTGATGATTGTACTTAGATTACCTGTGTTTTTTTTATGAAAGATAAGTCTGAGGTGTTTCAATTATTTGTTAATTTTTTCAACATGGTTAGAACACAATTTGGGAAACCTATTAAAAGGTAAAGGCCAGACAATGGAAAACAGTATGTAAATCAAATTTTTTTTCAAATTTCTCAAAGACAAGGGTGTTGTTCATGAGAGTATTTGTGTTACACCCCACAACAAAATGGGGATGCTGAAAGGAAAAATCGTCATCTTCATGAAATCACCAGTGCATAACTCTTTCAAATGAATGTCCCTAAGTTTTATTGGGGGCAAGCCGTCTTAACTGCTGCTTATTTAATCAATAGTGAGAATATAGGGTTTTATCTGGTGTTAGTCAAGTGCAGGTCATGACGAGTTTCTTTCCGTCAGTTCCCATTATGTCAAGTCTCCAAGGTCATGTCTTTGGTTGTTCTGCCTTTGTGCATGATCATGGTTCTCTCTCATAATCTTGTTCTGCATTCTCGGACAAAACATATGAAGTTCGATCTCTTTTTTGTTTGTCAAAAAGTTGTTGGAAAATAACTTGATGTACAGCATCTTCCTTCAGCTCTTCAGATTGAACATTCTCTCACGAAACCATTGGCATCATCTCGTTTCCTTGAGCTTCAATCCAAGCTCACTGGTTGTTCCAATGAATACACTTTTCCACACAGATGAGCTTGAGGGAGGAGTAGTGTTATTAATCACAGATCGCGGACTATAGCGGTAAGCCAAAAATCCGCTATTTCCAGCCCCTCAAAGTGGAAAACAGCGGAAAAAGCGGGAAAAAGCGGCAAATAGCGGAGTAGCGGTAAGCCAAAAAAGCGCTACGCTATAGTGCTATAGCGCCGCTATAACCGCTATTTGATAACACTGGGGAGGAGTAACTGAGTATATATGTTAACTATGTAAACAGGGTACTGCAAGTATGCAGTAACCACTGTCAGGATTCTATAAACTGTAGTTAGTATTGTAAGAACTGTTTCAGAAGTTAGTTTTGCCAGCTCAGATGGCCTTCTCTCTACATATTGTAACTGATTCAATGAACCTAATGAGAATTCAGTTTTACACTTTTGATATTCCCGTCTTCTCTGTTCATTCTCTTTCCCTCTTTTAAGAGGGAGATAGAGTCTAATCTACACTAAATTGTATCTAGTAGGAGTTAGTTAGTTTGTTATTATGATGTAACAACTGTTATTATTAGTTATAAGCTGTTAGATGTAGTAGCAACTGTTAGTTGCTCAAATCTGAGCATATATATTCGTCTCAAGCAACTCTTCTTCATGCATTCAATACAACTCACCATTCAGGAACTCTCTCCCCTCTCCCTCTCCCTCTCCCTCTCCCTGTCCCTCACCCTCTCCCTCTCCCTCAATCTTTTATCAAGAAACAACATACCCAAAAGCTTAAACATTTTGGCGGAGGTTAATTGGTTTAGAAACATAGAGGAAGATCACAATTTTGGAACCAGAAATATTATCATGCCAAAGCCCAAGAACAATGCAGCATTACATCAAAAATAAAAAGTACTATATTTCAGGTTGGTAGAACACAGACTTTTTTTAACTTCTACCCCTAGCCCAAACCAAAAAAAGGTGAGAACAGTAAGCACCTGAGGGAGAAAGGGAACCCCAAATTTTGTCCAAATACTTCAATATCTCACAGGTACATTCTTCAATGTTCTTCAGTCCTGAAGCAATGGGCCAATGAGCAAGAGTATCTTCACCTCCATTTTTCCCGATTACCTAGGGTAAAACAATGGCAGCATGAAATGCATATATTTAACTTGTGCAGATAGAAGCAGTAAACCAAAATTGTCATTTTTACTTGCAAGTGTTTCAAAACTGTGGAAAAAGCTGGAGGACTCCGTAGATGAAGAGCTCCCCAAGAATACTCCGGAGGAACAATGTGCAGTCTGGATAGAATGGGAGCACAACTCCAAGCTAGAGGCCAATCTTTATATAAAATAGCTTCATTATATGAAGCAAGCACCCTCTTGCAGCCAACACTTGGAAACCCCAGTTCAGAAGGTACAAATGCGATCTTGCCAAGAAGATCACAGAAGTTGTTGCTAAAAAAAAGAGCAAAGTTAGAGAAAATAAATTCAACTACAGATCCTCCTAATGCCCACACTTCAAGTGAAACTTCAGCACGAGAGTTGGTCGTGTCTTCTTCAAAATCATCCAAATCACCTGATTTCATGCACTCAATTCCAAGGAACTCAACTCTTCTGGCACATTCAATTATCACATCTACTTCAGTAGCAGTTCGCAGGCCAAGTTTCCTTAATATTCGAAGCCACCCATCAGTGCTGAACCTTTCTCCAGGAAATTTTTTTCTCTCACCAAAGAAAATAGATATTAGTATAGCATCAGCTGGATCAAATAGTTCCATTGGCTTCAACAGATCTGTTGAAAATTCATCAGAATTTCTAACAAATTTGGTCTCTTTCAAAGCTTCAACCACTGATTGATTTGATTGAAGATCATGCCAACTTTTAAAAACATAAATTAATATATCCTCCTGCTCATTCACAGGCTTCCTTTCATAGCCAGGCAAGCCAAAGCGTACTAAGATCTGTTGATCATGTAACTCCAGCACCCCAAGGGCTCGAAGAAATGAACTTTCCTTTGAGTCTGTCGCATAAGAGAGACAATGCTCATCATATGGTTTAAAAAATGAATTTGAAGGTATCATGCACTGATCTTGATCTTTTAATTTAGTATAAGAGCCAACAACTGTTTTATATATAGGGAGAGAACGCAAACTTTCAATTTCTTCCTGTGCGTAGTGGAAGCCACTGGAAAAGAATTCATCACAAAAAAGTGAAAAAAGTGCATCACAATCTGATGTTGAGAAGTTATTAGGTTCAGTGAAATATCCAGCTTGCTTTGCTGCTACAAGTTTGGATACAATAACTTGGCCTAGAGATCCATCAGGCATAGAAAAACAATTGCTTGAAGCAGCGCAATCTATAAATGCCACATCAAATATGGGTACGTTACACTGGTTTAACATTGACAACAACCAGGGATAACTCCTATTTAGCATTTCAAAACCTGAAGTGTAGGACTCAGCTTCAGAAGTATCATCCCTAGATACTCTAACCCCACCCACATGATTTTCAGTGGATTCTCTTTCTAAAATCCCACTTGGTAACATTGGTTGCTCCAAAGGAGGAGGAATGAAGACCAGATGCCGCTCTCTTACACGGCATAAGACTGGCCTACCAAGAAAAGCAGGAATTAGGGGCCAATCAGAGAAAAGAGACAATTCTTCCTGAGAGCCTCTAAAAGTTTTCCAAAATATTTTAATCCATTCAGGGGAAGGGGCCCCTTGACTGTCAGAACTAGGCAGTTTCTTCCATGAAAGCCAGGGAGCCATATTTGATCCCATTACATGATTCACCCAATCCTCATGGAAAATTAACTTCATATGTTTGGCAAGCAGATGAAGAGAGAAATTCTGCAGTTTCAGTAGCCCTTGAAGGGATAAATTAGAAAATATTTCACCCAAGAGAGGTCTGTCTAATACTTTAGGATGAACAAATTTTTCTCTCAAGGGAACCATTAATGACTGTTGCTCCTTATTCCCAATCCAAAGTTCAGTTGAGCCCAATTTCTGTAAATGGTTAGTTGCAGTTGGACATGGTAAACCTTTGAGTTCGGCAGCAATTAATATAAACTTCTGGTCCCTGTTTTGACCTATGCGTGTTACAGCATTCTTGTAAGCCAAGGGTGCCCCTGCTCTACCAATATCTTCAACAACACCCCGGCCAAAATCAATTAAAACCTTCCCTAAACTTGACATCATCTCTAATGCATCACCAGAACTGTCTGCTCCCAGAGAGGCTATGCCAGTGGAGCTGTGGATATTAGATTCCGGCTGAGAAGTGCTTCCACCATCAGTTTCTCTGCAAATAACATTAGTACTGGTAGGCTCAACTTGTGCACTATCTCTGGGCAAGCTGGATGGCACTGTTTGCTGAAAATCCGATAAACAGTACTCAAGAACATCTATATACATGTCAACTGATCGAAGAACGATTGGTTTTGATGAAATTTTTAGGAAATCCCGAACCATCTTAGGTCTAACCTCTCGCACTGAAAATCCCACAACTTGGATTTCAGTCACCAATTCCCATGGTACTGAAAATACAGGATAATGCTCCTTTACAAAGCTGCAAACTGTACCCGGAAGTAAACTCCCAGTCATCCCATTCCCAGGCTGTGAAAGAAACATGCCTTCTTCAGCCTTGACTAAATTTCCTGAGTACAGCTGCCATACTGGGAGGTCAACAATTCGAGAATAAAATGGATGTATTACCCGTTCTTTAAGGCATTCCCAGTCAGCTTTAAGAACTGCTGTTGAACTTGAAGGGGTGTTATTGTGATCACAAAGTTGATCGCTCGGAACATGCCTCTCAGAAGAGCGTGGCCAGAAGGAATAGATATTATCTCCATAAGCCTTCAAAGAGAGATTGATCCCAGGATAGGTGCTAGAATCAATTATAGAACTTGAAACATCTTTTCTTAGTTTTTGAATTTCCAAAATCATTTCAACATAGGAATCACATACACAAGACATAAGTTCTCTGTTCCATAATTCAATTAGCTGATTTCCAGCATCAAAGTGTCCCTCAGCTGATGCTCGTCTGTCTTGGTATTTAAAGAGATAACGACCTCTATTGTGACACACAAGGAAACAACCTAGGACAGTAACAGGCAAGTTTATACAACCAGACAAAGGAAGAGGAGTCATAATTGAGCTAGTTGAGTAAACATTGGCATGATGACCATTTCTTGATATAAGTGCTGCTATTCCAGCAACAGGAGTCAAGTTGTAGGCAAGGTACCGCCTGAGAAAAAAATAGGAACATCAAACTTAGATTATGTTATCTCTCATTCAAGGTCAAAGGTAAACTAAGACTTGTTTACGCTCCTTCAAACTTTAGTTGAAGAAGAAGACTAAAGAATTAATTGCAGAAGAACCAAGCTTACAAGAAAGAAGACATGATACCTCTTAAAAGCGTATAAAGAAAAAAAAAAAGTCTAAATTGAATATCACCACCTAAGGCAAGAAGTAAACAAAGCTTCCAATCCCATCAAATCATTGCGATCAAGGAAGCCTCCAAAACAAACATTGTTCCAAACACCAATTGCAATTGCAATTATAGTCTTTCTTCTCTTATATTTTCATACTACAATATCCAAAATGCAGTTCCAATTAAAAATTCTACATCAAAGTAAAGGTGATGATATCTTTAGAAAAATAGTGGATTGTCTTTCTTCTCACTAATTATTGTGCGTACAATATCAAAGAAAATAATCAAAACATGGACAGGCAGAAGATAACAACATCAAACCACTATGGCACTATATATGAGAAGTATCTAAGTACTACACCCAGAGAAATTACTTTGGAAAAATTAATGAGCTAAACCATTAGCTGCTAAAATACCTTCTCTTCCAACAAAATTGGGGGATCCATGGAGAGTGAAGTAAGAACTCTTGCTTAAGAAAAACAAATGAGCAATGCCCAAAGGAAAGAAATAGTTGCAAGAAATAAGCCAAACAACGGAAATACCACACACCTTCATAAACTTCTTACTCTCTTCTCTTATTCATTGACTATTTTATCGGTTTGTAAGAGAGTACTTTATGATTCTTCAAAATGGGCAATCATAAGTGTAAAGGTCAAGCAAATAAGAGGTGGAAAAAACTACCAAGTTGTAAAAGATCAACACAGATTAAACAATGACAATGTGCTCTGTTAAAAAATAAGGGCCTGTTTGGGTTCAGCCATGTTTGGGTTTCGTTTTATTTTCATTTCTTACTTTTAGTTTTAATTGCAAAAATGTTCCATTGTTTTAACTTTAACTTTTCTGCTTTTAAAGTTTTACAAGAAAACTTGTAAAAACAGTAAAAGTTGCTTTCACTGTTTTTTGTACAAAACCATGTAAACAGGAAAAGTGGAACCAAGAGAGATTTTTTACAATTAAAACCGAAAACAGGAAATAGAAACGGAAACCAAACAGACCCACTTCAATTTCTATTTCATTTCATGCTTTCAGTTTTATTCACAAAATTGTCACCATGTTTTCATTTTGTTTTCTGTTTACAAAGTTTTGAAAAGGAAACTATGAAAACAACAACCAACTGAAAACAAGTAATTAAAACTGAAAACAATAAATGAAAAGCAAACCGGCCTCAAGTTATACAAAGACATCAACATGAATTATTGATACCCATGCAATTCGTGAATAACAGTAGATATAGGATCCACTACGTTATTTACATAAAAGCATTTACATAAAGCATACCTATCAAGAGCCATATTTCTTGTTTGCCCAGAACCAAGGCTGAGTACAAGAAGCCATCGATCAATGAATGTAGTACCTTCTGAATATAAACTCACATCTATTACATGCATCTTTATCGCAGTATTAGAGCTGCTAAAAAGTCTTGATAACTGGAACTTTCTCCATTTCTTTTCAGAAAATGGATTCCTCATAATAGAAGATGATGGGTCTATGCTTATTGAAAAATTCTGGCATGGATGTGAATCTCCTTCCTCCCATGTTGATATGGACACCTGGATGGCATGCCAATAATCTAGCTCAATTAGATATTGACACCTCCAAAAAACTAAACTGAGAAACAAAGTTAGTCCTGTTAGATATCTTGTAAATCAATATGATATCTTCTATTTATGGTTATTAGGTAACATAATCATGTAATTAGGGATGTGATCATGTAAATAGGGAAATAGGATATTCCAATGATATTTTGTATTTATTGTGCCTTTATGGTGCCTATTATAAATAATGATCACCGTTGTGCAGTTTAGACACACGGATTAAATCTAATATTGTCTCTCGGTTTCTCCTAATTTTACATGGTATTAGAGCAGATTTATCCTGTGACATGTGCCATCACTATTCCGCTGTTGAGAGCATGACGAGAGGCAATCCTAATCAGTCGTCTTACCCCATGGGCCCATTGTCCATCGGTGCATATCTTTTCCCGGAAACCGTGTACCCTCTTCGGGTTTTGGCTCTTCTTCCTGTCGTGCTTCATTCCAACAGTTTTTCCAGCCTTTTTCCAGTCATGTGTCATTCCAACAGTTTTGCCAGCCTTACCAACTGTCATGTTTCATTCCGGCAGTTTATCCAGCTTACTCATGTCGTGCTTTGTAAGACCCTGAGTAAATTACATAATTATTTAATCAGTCAATGCATACCTAGGGATGCTTGCAGGCGAGAGTTAAGGTAAAGAGCTACTCGGATCATCGTAGCGATGTTTTCCAAACGACAGTTCGTCGTAGGACCGATCTTAACTCGATTTGAATCAGTGTTATTAATCGCGGATCGCGGACTATCGCAGTAAGCCAAAAATCCGCTATTCCATATAGCGGATAGCGTCGCGGGCAAATAGCGGAAGGTGCAATAGCGGTTGAAATAAGTAAAAATTTATATAAAATTAAGAGTATCACAAGCTGTTTGTGCAGATAAAAATCTACTGCACAAAAATAATCAAGACAAATGACATCAAATTACATCATGTTAACTCAAAAACTGTAAAATATTCAAGGCTGTCAAAACCTGAGGGTATTCAGAATTGAAGAGAAAAAAAAAACTGAGCATGATATTAAACGTACAAAACAGTAAAAACAGAGCATTGAAAAAACTTCAAAAACAGGGAAAAAGAAAAGCGAAAGAAGAAAGAAGTCAATAAAGAGCATGTGAAGGAAGAAGAACAATGAAAGAGATGAAAAACAAAATAACAAAAAGCAGAAAAAGTAAAGTTAGAAGAAAGAAATTAGAAAATAAAAGAAAAACAGAGCACGAACAAGGTACTGAATTAGGTTGAAGCGGTGGAAAAAAAGACCCATGTGCTCTGAGTTAGGTTGAAGCGGTGGAAAAAAAGACCCATGTGCTCTGAGTTAGGTTGAAGCAGTGGAAAAAAGACCCACGTGCCCTTAATTAGGTTGAAGCGGTGGCTCTCAAACTCCTCCAACACAGTTTCTGATTAAAAAAGAAACCCAGTTCCGCTATTTCCGCTACGGCTTCCATCGCCGCTATGGAGTTCGCGGCCGCAATAGCGGTTATAGCGGTGGCCGCGACGTCGCGGCGTAGCGATCGCGTTTGGCCATATTCCCGCTACGCAATAGCACTATAGCGGCGCTATAGGCGCTATTTAATAACACTGATTTGAATTCGAGCGAGAATAAGACATTCTCACTATCTCCATGACAATCAATGACGAATTTCGAGAAGAACGACTGCAAAATTGATATGCTTTCCTTCCGGAGCCCGGAAAATGCATTTCTCACTAGCGAGTCTTTTCGTCGAAAATCCAGCACGCGAAACTGATAGAACTGGGTATTCGAGAGACCCAGGACTCTCCACAACAGAATAACCGAATGATCCCCCCCGAATAACTAATCCTCTCTAAACCCTTCTTATTTATAGACTAATCCCCCAACTCGGTGTATCTATCAATACTCCCCCCCTGAACATCCACCTTGTCCTCAAGGTGGGAAAAAAAACAGCAAAGAAAACAGGAAAAAAAATAACAAACAAGTAAATTCCACCAGGTGCACCAACTGTGCCAGGCCCAACAAAGCAAGTAAGGAACTGATCTGAAGTATGTGTAAAGACTAGAGTGCTTGCAAAATTGGCCAACGTTGCCGCAATAGCCCAACGCATTTGGATGTCCATTCTCCTGCAAGGCTCACTTCTACCAGGAGTGATTTGGGCTTGGCTGAGGGGTTCAACTGATGCCATCTCATTCAGTCCCACTTCACCCACATGTCTTGCTTGAACCTCGCAAGGAGCCAGCGCAGAAACCCAAACCCGTATGTTGCACGCCTTCAATATTCGTTCTTCCGCCGCCGTAACTGCAAAATCCTGTGGCTTCACCGGTGGTCGTTTGGTGGTTACAGGACTGCCAAAGATTGAGTTTCCACCCACGACCCCCAACGTCGTCTCCGTTGCGTAACGTCTTTCCTCCGCCGTATCTGGACATGTGCCATCCGCAAAGAGATCTGGCGGCTTAGCCGGCGGACGGTGGGCGGTTGCCGTTCGGCAAGGGAATGAGTCCAGCAGTTTATCCGACGGACGATTGGCAATCACCGACATGCTAGGCCATGAATCTGGCGGTTTCCGCGGTGGTCTTCTCACCCAATCGAGCCATAAATCCACGATTTGAGAGAAAATGATAGATTCCTCTTGTTTCCCCCTCTGAGAATCGTGGCTCTACTTCTCCACCATAGACGATCCCTTCTGTAACTGCTGGCCGTGGATGACGATTTCTGTTTTATCCTCTCGCTTCGCCGTCAACGTGCACTCGGTAATAAGAATCGTGACCTCAGATCGTTGCTGTGAATCCACCGACATTGCTTGCTCCACCGCTGCGAACTCTGATTTTGCCTCTGTTTCAGCTTCCGCCAAATCAATTGTTCGTTCCTCCTCCGAGACTTTGTCGTTCTGCAAGCTTTCTTGCGCCGAAGAATCTTGAGTTGGTTCTGGTAAGTACGGTTCCATTTCTGGTTCAAATTCTATCAGCAACGCCATCACAAAATCCCACCACGTTGTCCTCTGATTTCCTCTTTTTCAGAAATACCACCAAAAGAAAGCATCTCGCGTCAAAGATTTCTCTGCCACTGAAAATTTCTTCTAAAAAATTCCCATGGCCTCGCAATGTTGCTCCACCACGATGAGCCACCCATAAGCCCCTCTTCCGTCGAATTCTGGAATCATCTTCGCGATCGGTACCCACAGCTCCAAGGATTGGAGCTCTGATACCAATTGATAGAACTGGGTATTCGAGAGACCCAGGACTCTCCACAACAGAATAGCCGAACGATCCCCCTCGGATAACTAATCCTCTCTAAACCCTTCTTATTTATAGACTAATCCCCCAACTCAGTGTATCTATCAGAAATAGACACTGAGACCTCAGATCGAAAATCCGAGAATCACCAAATGACTCCGTTTGACGTAACAGATCCAAATATGAGATAAAAACTTTTCGTGAATATAAATAGTGTTTTGTGAATAGTGTTTCATGAGCAGCGTTTCTATGAATAGTGTTTTCGGGCCAGAATCGGCACGAATTTCGAGGAAAATGAACCGGGCACGAATTGACATGTTAACTACGGCCTTAGTTCAAGAGGGGTTTCAAAGTGTAAATGTGATTCTTCTCTTCTAACTTTACGCACAGGAGGCCACAGTATTTTTCTTCTAATCTATGTTGACGATATCATCATCACAGGGGATTCTCCTAGTCAGATCCAGCAGCTCATCCTCAAACTTAATTCAGTGTTTGCTCTTAAGGATTTGAACTCTCTAGACTATTTTTTGGGTATTCAAGTCAAGCATCTTAATGAAGGTTCACTATTGCTATCTCAGACTAAGTACATTAGAGACTTACTAGCAAAGGTTCATATGGAGGACACCAAGCCTCAGCCTACACCTATGATTACTAGTATCAAGCTCACTAAGCAAGGGCCAGACTATCTTGCAGATCCAACACTGTATAGGTCTACAGTTGGAGGCCTGGAGCATTACAATATGTCACCATCACCAGGCCAGAAATCTGTTATGCTGTGAACAAGGTGTGTCAGTTTATGGCACAACCTCAAGAGGATCATTGGAAGGCTGTGAAGAGGATTCTAAGATATCTACAAGGCACACAACAAGTTGGGTTGCATCTCAAATCCATGTCTCTTGCTCAGCCACTCACCATCACTACCTATTGTGATCCAGACTGGGCTTCTGACCCAGATGACAGAAGATCCACTTCTGGATCTTGTGTGTTCTTAGGCTCAAATCTAGTGAGCTGGTGGTCTAGAAAGCAAACCCTTGTTGCTCGATCCAGCACAGAGGCTGAGTATAGGGCACTAGCCAATACAGCAGCAGAGATACTTTGGCTAGAGTCTCTTCTCACTGAACTTAGGATACCTTATGTGATTCCTCAGATTTACTGTGATAATCAAAGCACAATCCTTCTTGCCCATAATCCTGTTCTTCATGCTCGTACCAACCATATAGAACTTGATATATTATTTGTCCGAGAGAAGGTTGTTCAAGGCAAACTGAAAACCACCCATGTTCCATCCACAGAGCAACTTGCTGATCTGCTGACAAAGCCTTTGTCTAATTCCAGATTCCAGTATTTGAAGGACAAACTCAGCTTTCTTGATCTTGCTAAACAAGGCTGCTGAGTTTGAGGGGGGAATATAAGGATACAGTGTGTAATGTGGCCTGCGTGTAAAGCAAGCTACAGCTGCCAATGTGACAGCTGGATCGTTAGCTTAGTTAGTTAGATATAGTTGTCTATATAAGCTCTTATGTACTGTGCAATGAATCTATCAATAACAGAATAACAGTTTCAGTTCTTCTCTCTCACTCTCTCTCTCTTCTCTCTCTCTTTCTTCTTCCTCTAGCTAGTTAGGTTTCTCAATACAGGTGGTAGCAAACAGAGGTAGCTGTGCCCAGAAAAGGATTCTTAACATGCCACAAAGAGGACATGGTGGATGAAATTAGAAACCAGATCTTGCATGTACCATCACAACCACATAACCACCGCTGGTTCAACCCAATGCTTTCAAACCAGCCTTCCCCAACATAGCCCACATGAACATTCATATCTCCTAATTTCTAACCTTAGAAGGGCAGCCCGGTGCACAAAGCTCCCCCATACGCAGGGTCCTGGAAGGGGTCCCACCAATTGGTGTATTGTACGCAAGCTTACATAATTTTGATCATAATGCCAAAGAAAACCTAATTTTGATCTGTTAAAACCCATGTTTTTTGCCATCCTGCATCGATAGATAAAAGAACAGTCATAGAATTACCTGCAAAACTGACTTCATAAATAGGAGTGTTCTAGATCCATGCTCCATAAATACGTCAATAATATGCCTTATGCGGTTTGATCCAACATCATGTCCAACCTTCAAACATTCAGGGGATAGAGGCATGCGAATAATGGTAGAATCAGATAATGACCATAAGTCATTCTGATCAATGAGCATTGGACTAAATTGATCACAAAATCGTTGTGTCAGATCTGTGCCTGAAACCTCAAAAGCAAGCAAGTCAAAGTTCTAGTACTGTATGGAAAAGTAAATATCAAAATTGATTTTAAATTAAAGAGGGATGAAAATAAACGTATAATTATGTTCTTCTATTTTGTAAAACAAATTAATTTATACTAGGAAAAAACACATAAGCATAAGCTAACATCAACGAAACACAAGGACATGGCGAAAATATGTTAGTTAAAATAGAAGATATCAATCAATAGCTAAAGGCATTATAATTTTGTAGCATAACTAACAAGGCCACATCTTTTAAACAACCATTAACAACAACCATAAGAAAACATCCAAGAACAAAATTACAAAAAAGTGTATATGAATTTCTTGAAAGCTTAGGAATAATTAACAACCCAAATGATTACAATAACTTTCTATCCTTTACCAATCTTTATATATCATTAACTAACTGAGTGATTGTGTCAAGAACCAATTATCCCAAAACCATAAGTTGTTAGTAAAGGACACATGAATGATTATATTTCTAACAGATTGATTATTCTGAAACTGAAAATCATTTGGCCAATAATTTTTTCATTAAAAAAATACCTAGAATTTCTTATTTGTAAGTAATGAAGAAAGTAACAAGTACAAATTTTGAGGACTTGAATAAATTTGGACAGAGGAATAGAGAAAGAAAAATATTTCAATGAATTATTATACTTTCAGTCTTATCCTTTTTGTTCTGAGTGTTATTGAGCAAACATTGTGCTATCACTTTACTTGTTTTAAGTATAGTGCACAAAATATCGATGATCCACTATTCTCAGAACCAACAGTCCCAACCATCCGACATTATAAAATGTATCCCAACATCGACCAAGAATCCTAACCATACAACAACATAAAGTTCTCAGTAGTGTAGTAAAAAGTAATAAATGAGACTGACAAGGAAAAATTAAGAAACCATTTTACAATAATTTAGATGAAGAATAGACAGTATACCTATCAAAGAGAACATCTTTCCTGATGGGGCATTATTTGAAGGTGCAGAAAGTACCAAACCACGAGGATCAAACATATAAAAGTAGCCACCTGAAACGACTGAGAGAAGGTCACATATGGAATAGCAGCCAACCAACCCCAAACCATAGTTAAGTGTGCTGCCACGTAATGTCCATGGAGGAAGGAGCTGGAAATTACTGAATTCCTCTCGACTCAAGCAGGCACCTTCAAAGATTGCTACAAGAGCAGGCCCTTGGAAAGCACCTGTATAAATAAAAATCACGTCATATTAAGAACAATTCAGAAAAGTTATCAAAAAAAGAGAAACGCAGATAGTCATTTCACAACACAAACTGCATAAGATTTCAAATACCCTTAGTCTGCAAAATAACTTCAACTATGCAAGGGTTTTTTTTTTTATAAGCTTCAACTATGCAAGGGTATATTTGTATGGAAGGTATTCAAGGAAAAAGGGAGGGAAAAAAAATTATTTTCAAATTAAGACAATTAACACTATGATTATCGCAATTTATCATTTTGTATCTATCATTCTAAAAAAGTATCAAATTGAAGAATATTTATTTGAAATGAAAGTTTACCCTGTTGTACGGTTAGGATTAGCTGTTTAGCAAAAGAGTTTGCTATAGCTGTAGGGTTAGTTAGTGTTCTAACTGCTTTCAAATGTGCCAGCTGTAACTGAAGCTGTTTTTAGTAGCATGTGTATATAAACACATCAATGTACACTCAGTAATGTAATGAAAAGATTCAGAATACTTTACAGTAAACATCTCCAAAACAATAAAACTCCCGCCATTATATTTATGCCTTATATTCAGAACTCTTTCCCTGACCTTGTTCATGGAGATGAGAGAGAGGGAGAAGGAGACAGTAGCAGTGCACCAATTAATGTATCAAGTATGCAACAGCATAATTTGGTTCTTAAAGGCACTAGCATCCTATGAAGCACCGACTCAACACGACACAGAGACATGGTTATATATATATATATATATATATATATACACACACACATTTTTTGAAAGACAAGTTAGTTTCTTTACAAAGTTTGCATCGCGCTACGCAAAAAATTACTAAGAGGTATCATTTTACAAAGTAACCACTTTGTTTCAAAAATAAAGAGATAATTTATTTAACAGCTTTTGCCTCCTTCTTGATCATCATTGAAAAGTATAGCCTCTACCTCTAGTTCATCAAGTGACAAATTAGCAATTTGTTTTATGGTTTGACTTTTAAAAAAATAATTTTTAAATGATATAAGTGTCATAGAGGTGTCCAACCAAGAAGGTGTCGGTTCAAGTTTCTAAGCCGTAAAAATTTATTTTTCATTTAAAAACCGCGACACGTGTTGTACGAGTCAGTATCGGGTCGGTGTCCGACACGGGACACTCCATATTTGAGAGGTATACGTGCTTCATAGCTAGCATTATACTGAAAAGTTGTACCAGAGCTAACATGACATCAAAATCTTACGTTTATTCTGAGAGAATTGCTTGAAGTCAGACGAATTATGCACTCCAACAAAAAATTATAATAGAAAAAACTTGACCTTCTCAAATGATAGGCATAACAAGAGTAAAAGAAGCATCAACCGTGTTAATATCTGCAGTTATGTTGAAAGAATTGCCTATACATGTTAGGATACAGTGTGTAATGTAGCTTGCATATGAAGCAAGCTACAGTTGTCACCGTGACACCTGGATCAGTTAGTTAGATATAGTGATCGATATAAGCTCATATGTACTGTACACTGAATCTATCAATAACTCTCTCTATCTCCCTCCCTCTCTCTCTCTCTCTCTCTCTCTCTCTCTCTTCTTCTTCTTCTTCTTCTTCTTATTCCTCTAGCTAGTTAGGTTTCTCAATAATACATTTTCCTTAAAAGAAATATGACAAGTTGTTTACAAATATATCAAATAATTACCTAAATTGTGCTGCAGCAATGACTGGCAAGGATGTTCCCTCTTATCATATATCAGGTGTAATTTCATGGCTTTACAACAATCAGCCAATTCAAGAAGGTCAAACAACAAAAACTCACTGTTTCCATACAGGGCCAGAAGTTCATTTACTTTATTGTAACCCATGCATGGCAGATCTTTAGTGATATCTTCACTGACTAAAGAGAGGCAACGAACTGACTGTACACCCAGCCTTCCTGCTAAATCATTGCTGATACTTGGATGCAAAAAATGTCTCCCAATAAGAGAACTGTTTTCCAGCCAGGGTGCATCATTATATACAAGATCTTCTGCATGCACCAGAACTCCAAAAGTATCAGGAATCCACAAGGGACTATCAAAAGGCTCAAAAAGTGGCTTCTCCAGGCAACATTCTGCTATAGCTTCAAGGACACAACGGACAAAATTTAACTGATCTGTTGAAAGTGGAACCCCATGGATATCATTCTGCAACCTCTGTAATACATGAAGATAGTCTGAAATACCAAAACTCAATCTGACACCTAACTTGATCATCAAATCTTTATACTCTGACAGTTCAGATGGAACGACATATAAATAAGGAGTAAATTTTACAGGTGAATCAAAAGCAAGTGCATTTGGTGATACAAAATCATCACCGATCCAGACCCATGAAACACCATCTAATCTTGCTGTCAGCTCATTGAAGTCATCAGTATTAATATATTCTTGCAATTTTGAATAAAGACAAGGTATTTCCTTTTGCAACTTAGCATCGAAACAAGGATCTAGCAATGAATGTGTCTTAAGCTGCTGATAGGACTTAGAAAGTTCAATTAACTGCCTTGACAAAACACCTATATTTGGGCAGTCCATCCACCCAAGTTTAGTTTGTAGATATGTTGTGTCACATTCACCATCTAATATGTGCATTGATGAAGATACCAACCACATTTGTGATTTAGGCCTCACAATTGTGGCTAGTGCTACTTGCTGACTGGATTTTAACCATGGAAGTCCCCTAACAACTGGATCCAGAATTACCGGACACCAGGTGATTTGCTTCATTTCAAACCAAAATTCCTCTTCTACCATGTCATGAATCAAGCTGCTCACAAATAAATCAATATCATCTATTAGAGAGTTCTCGTCTTTAGGAAAGTCATCATATACAACAGCATCATCCATTATGATGTTGCTCATGACAGCCAAGGACTGATCACCATTCTTACTTTCTCCATTATTTGAGAGCTTACAAGCTAACTTATCTAGAAAAACCAGTAACCTTCTACCTTGTTTGGAGGCTTCATTGTCCCCAGAGTCATGCAACAGGCTGACTGATCTAGCACAATCAAGCAAACCAGTGAATCCAAGAGTTGTCCTAAGACCAAGGCAAACTAAAGTATCCAAAATTTCAGGATCTAAGAATTTGTCAGAAGGAAAGAAAACATCCCCATGCAGCATCTTCTTAAGCTCAGGAACCCGAGGATCATAAAGCCTGCAATGACATTCTAGTCAGCAATCCAAACAATGTCATTTTTTTAAGCAAGTAAACTACTTAATCAAGCAGCTTAAACCTTGAAGGATAAAACGCAACATTGATACCATGCACCAGAAATTCAATGAGAGAATTTACATAAATTACAAAGATTAATTTACAGATAATGTGATATCTAATTATAGTACATTCTTTGCAAACCATTGATCCATCGCCACCGCCGCCATTAGGTAGTATCGACCTCTAGCACCACTGCTACCTGGCCCCTCCATTATCCAGTCACCGCTACCACCCACTGTCGTGAATTTACGAAGTTGATAATTCTGGTGACTATTGTGGATTTACAAAGTTGACAACAACTTTTCTAAAACTGAAAAGCCACAAAATTAAAATTTGATTTATAAAACTGAAAACTAGTTTTGGTTTTTGAAAATTTCAAAACATGAAACCAAAAACCACCCCCGAACGGGCCTTAAGTTGTTGGGTGAAGACACATGAATGGTTTTATATTATATTTCGAATAACATTTATCACTTTGTTCCTAGAACAATTAATGATGTCATTCCTAGTATAACATTTCAAACATGTTATATTGCTTTCTTGTTGGCCCCAATAACATTTAGCAGTAAAATCACACGCAAGGCTTTTTTTTATAATATATAATAACAGGAAGCATCCTATTTAAGAGAGATTTACTGGAAAATGAAAAAAAAAATAATAAATATAACATTACCTAGACGGTTGTTGCCAAGACCCGTCAGCTGCAAGAACAAATGATACAGCAGAAAGTGAAGACTTGAGAGAGATATCCTCTTTGATCAAAAGTTGTACGTCATTCAGAATGGATGAAACAACTTCTGGCTTCAAAAGGAACTCTGACATGCGATTGAGTATGTGACCTTTGTAGAATTCCACTCTTGTGGGTTCTTTTATATCTAAATACCTTCTCATAATGACTCGCTCCATCTCAGATTCAGTTCTTAAGAAGCTATCATTTAAAAGGTCTTCACCAACACCCGTAGGACCAAGCCATTTGATAGGCTTAATCAAACTTACTAATTTTCTACTTTTGTATGACTCGAACATTGGGAGGTTTTTTATGGTTTCAACATTTGTTCTATCAATTTGCTCTTCAGAGAACCATTTCGACTGGAGAACAAAACTCCGAAGTTCATGAAGCTCCCCTTCAGATACATCTGTAAAAATCCCTTCAATCTTCTGTTGCTCCCCAGCAACAGCAAGGAACACATTTAATACACCTCTTGCTGTTGGTGATTGCACAAAGCATTCCAATTGAGGGTGATCTAATTGCAGATCATGTCTCAAGAATAAACATCCAACTTTCAACAGCAAAGAAGACATCTTCTCACTCCATCCGTCATTTTTTATCACATTCAAATTTGGTTTTAACTGTATCAAGCAGTCATCCCCAACAGGCAATATAGGCCACTTGGAGAACATTAAGAGTTCATCACAATTTGCTTTTAGATAGTTCCATAGTAGTTGCAACCATTCTAAACTCGGTTGGCCATGAATACCAGGAGTCCAAGTTACAAGTGAAGCATGTTGCCACTCCACAGGAAGTAATTTCACAAGAAGTTTCTCAAGCAATTCGCATGACAGAAAAGAAATATTTGTGCTATCTGTTTGGGCAATGTAACAAAGTTTTCTATAAACTTCTTTTGGAATAACACAATCTACAAGTTGTTGAGGAATGCAATCTTTCAGAAGGCCATATTCATCATCACGTGCAATGTAAACTCTTTCACCAACCCCCTTCATATTAATGGATGTAAAGGAACCATCTGCAAGTGGTAACAAGGGCAAGCCACAGAGTGTATCAAACTGCATGGATTCTTCGAAGTCATGTAAGCAATATTCAAGTGTCAAAATCATTGCATCCCTGTCCTTAAATTCACGCTTCCTTCGGAGTAACAATGTCCGTAAAAGCTTAGGCTTCAGAAAATGCAATGACGGACAGATTTCCATAAATCTTTCTATAAGTGACTGTGGAAGAGTTATGACAGGTAGAGAAGCACCAGACAAAGCTTTTATAAGCTCATCTGCCTTGGGGAAAGTGAAATCGGGAAATATAGCGTGTTTGGTTGATATCCACTGACCTCCTCTAGCTTCAGTATATAATACACGGAGATTAAATTCAGCAACAAATTGGTAAAGTTTCCGTATTACTGATCCCCAAGGTTCTAACCCTAATGTCTTCGGCCACAATGAGAAGAACAAATTGCAAGGGCCAATTTCTGATGCTACCTTCTCAAGCAAACGACCATAGGCAGGAGCAACAACATTTTCAAGGAGGTAAATATTCCAGTCAGAGCGTTTTCTTCCACCTCCTGTCATATCAGAACCAAACCAGATATCCCTGCGATTTGATGATAATTCAAAGTATGCATTTACATGAGCAGGAAGACCAGTACTGATCGGTAAAGGCAAAAAGCAGAATGCACGACCTTCAAAACTTTCTCGTGGATACATGGGCAAGCTAGCATATTGAAACAGATCAGAAGAAACCGGACAACCATCCCCCACCTCTGAACTATCAACTAGGTCCTCACCAAGCTTAACAGAATTCAAATATGCAGCAACACATGCCCAAGGAACAAAATTGTGAGAGTTACTTGTGGATGTTTCAGATGTTCCCTTTAAAACATTCCCACCACCTAAACATTCTGTTACTATCCAATAGTGTGAATTACGACCACGTGTACCTTGCTCCGTAATCAGGATCTTCTGGCATTTATAAGGCAAGTCTCTGTCAATGGACAGGCTAAGTTTCTTCAGAAACTGAACTCTGTTCATTCCAACAAGTCTATCTTCCTTGAAAAAGTTGAACACGTCCTGGACTTCAGCAGATCCAATTTCAGACTCACCAATACAGGTTCTGCTTACACGGTGCAGTAGGCACATTTCATGTCCTGTTCCTTCTTTCAGAAAAATAGAGATACATTTCACATTACGCAGGAAAAGTAATGTTTCAGAAACAACCTCAGAAAAAGCTGCAAAGAGAGATCTGACGTCTTCAGGTGTATAAACTTCCTTTTTAATTTGGCTCCGGGAAGCAACACCTGCAGTTCTCAGAGGGAATCGGAATAGAGTACCGGGAAATGGGTGTTGCAAATCACAGCCAAAATGTAGCAGTGAAGAAAATTGATCAGGAAATTGCTCCAAAATATTTCGTCCAACAAACTTAATTCGTAAACCAGGGTGGGAAGGAGATATGCCAGGCAAATTACTGGCATGAGGGTCAAACATTACAATATTTTCTCCAGAAACAAACATGGGGATGTCTGTAAAGTGATAGACACAATTAAATCCTAGTCCAAATCTTCCAATTGCAAAAGCCTTCTCAAGTTTACTTTCTTGACCAATACGAGAAATTGCATAAAGATCTTGTGGACTAAAAACAGAATCATTAAAACAGTATAAAGCAGGACCTTGCCAATCAGCCATTTCAGGAGAAAGAACAGAAGAAGCACCATATTGAGATTTATCCAAAAGAAATATTACTTCAGAAGCTCCAGCATCCTCTGCATTTTGTACCAGCTCAAATAGAGTCCCAGGCCCATCAGCATACATTTCAAGAATATGCTTAAGCCTTGTTGTCAAAGCCTCATGCTGTCCAAAAGCCTCTGCAGCACCAGACAAACCAAAATTCATTGAATCTGCACTCTCAGCCAGTAACATCCTGCGAAGAGAACGGACTCCCAACTTTTCAGCTACATCATTAGAAATGTTTCCATGCACAAATTTTTGAACTGTCCTCTTTGCATTCCAGGTCACAGAGGGTGCATTGCCAAACGAACCATCAGGATCTTCTGACCCAAGCAACCAGGGGGCATCATTATAAACCAAGTCATCAGCAAGAAATAGTCTACCTGACACATCTGGCAGATAGACCTGGACTTTCTGTCCGTGAAGGTAAACTTCAGCTAGATGATGCACTATTAGCATGACAGCCCTAATCTCCTGTGTGTCAAGAGGAGATGATCCTTTTTTATTTGCCATCCTAAAAAGAATATTAACATAGTCAGAAGGTTGCAAGAATTCACGAATACCAAGTTCTAGAAACAATTTTTTGAAAACTGCCAAGTCAACTGGGATAACACGTATATATGGGGCCAAATGAAGAGGACCATCAAGGACAACCTCATCAGAGGTTGCAAATCCGTCTCCCACCCAAATCCACCGACAACCTTCAAGAACAGCTTTTACAATCTCAATCTCATCTGAAGCTATCATACCTGTCAGTATTGAATATATCCTGGGCATTGCCAGTGCTAATTCCTGCCTAAGAACTTGATCAGTCACAATCTCATTATTTTTTCCAAGCTCAAGTAATTGGGCAGCAATTACGCCTCCTCCTGGGGGAGACATCCATCCTAGGCAATATAATAAAGCCGTGGAAGAGCACTCACCATCCAGTATCCGCATGCCAGCTGAAACTAGCCACAAATCGTTTGGGGGCCTAACAAGTTTTGGAGGAGCAACCATTGATGACACAACCGGCCATGGTAATGAGTGAAATGGAGGAGAAATCAAAACTGGGCACCAGGAAATCAGTTGCAGGCCATTCCAGAACTTCTCAATATCAGATTTTGAGTTGCGATACCTGAAAGCAGTTGCTGCTTGTGACAACATTCGGTTAACTGCCCCTTTATTATCATCAAATTGATCAGGAAGCCACTTCAATGCATTAACTTCTAGGTAAGAGAAAAGCACTTTCCCTTTTAAATATGCCTTTTGTTGATCTTCATGCATCAGATGCTCTATAAATCGGGCACTTCCTAAAACAGTATCTGGAGACACAGAAGTTCTAAGGCCCAGGCCTCGCAGAATATCAAGTGTTTCAGATTCTCGGAAAGCACCGGAAGGGAAACTATCAGAGTCTTCTAGTAATGCATATAGTTCCTCATTACTAGGATCATATAAAACTGAAGGACACTTCAGAGCACCAGTGAGTGTTGGGATAAATTTCAAATTTCTTAACAAGTCCCTGATAGATGCATCCTCAAGAGACAAAAGTGGCAAATTTTGTAGAACAGATAGCATTATGCTATCACGAACATCAGCTTGCAACTCCCCGACTCTATTAAAAACATGTTGCTTATAAAACTGTGCTTTCCCCATTCTTTCAACTCCATAATATCTTGACAAAATATCCTCTTCAGTATTTGAGGATCTGACAATGAAGTCAATGCCAACCAGAATAAACTCCGGCACATCCAATGGGGGTAAGTACTTTCGAGGATTTTCTAAGTCAGAGAACTGGGAATCTTGAGCAGGCTCTCTGTGATATACTTGATATATAGGTAATCTCTTGCAAAACCTTGTGTTAAATTCATCCATAGAGTGTCCGACATACCATTGAGGGTCAAGAAGAAATCTGCGGAGTTCATTCCGTTCTTCAGCTATCAGACTACTAAATGAAACTAGCATATTCTCAGCACTTGAAAATGCACTAAAAATTGATTCCAAAACACCTGCTGCATTTCCATCACATAAATAACTAAATAAATCCGGATGTTCGACTACATAACCTGGCTTCAACATATTACATCCAATTTTCACAAGTATGTCCTGTACAGTATCAGAGAGATTGCTTCCATTTATCATTTTCAATTGTCTGGAAGGTCTTAACAGATGTCCAGATGTGGATGGTAAAATCGGCCAATCCCTAAATAGTGGCAAAATTTCACTCTGCTTTCCTAGATATTGCCAGAATAACACAAACCATGACGATGTTGGCTTTTGACAGGACTCTGGATCCCAGAACACTTTAAATTTATATTTCCAGTCAGCAGGCATAAACACAGGGAATAACTGAGCAAAATGGTGAATGCTGAAAAGAGCAATATTGGTATTTGAGGACATCGCAATACCAGAGAGTCTGCTCAATATGTTGGGAGGAATGCTCTGATCGATTACTCTATCCGAAACTGGCTGCAGCAGCTTGTATTCTAGTTCATCGCAGATGAAATAATGAATTCCTTTAGATGCTTCCAAAAATGATGCAAAATCTCCGTTTGCTAAAGGAAGTAAGGGCAGATTATCTGCCTCTTTACCAACATCATCGTCAACCAAATCTTCTAGGCAGTATTCCAACAATAGAAGCTTGTGAGGTCTGCTCAAATGATTACATGATCCACATTCCCTAAGAAACTGACGTACTGTACCAGGAGTAATCACTTTGCTGCAATTATATTTTAAAAGCATGTCAAACAATGAACTAGGCAAATGTACAACTGGCATTCCCAGTTGGATCAAGGCCAAACTAAGATCCTTGCTTTTGGAGAATTTTTCATCATGAAGAAAGGCTTCACTTGGTGATACCCAGCTTCCTCCATGTAGATTTGAATGCATAACTGGAGCATTACAAATGTTTATGTATATTTGTTGAACCAAAATGTTCCACGGCTCTTCAAAAGAACCAGTAGGCCATAAAGAATGGTAAATGTCTGTTGGGCCTAACAATTCTTTTACGCCATGCAGCATCTGTATAAAAGCAGGAGCTACAACATCTTCCAGAAGAAGCTTATTCCAGATAGAACGAACTTTTCCACTTCTGTCCATGTCATCCCCATACCAAATGCCACGACGATTTGATGAAACCTCAAAGAATCCATTGACTTGTACACTAAGTCCAGTTCTAACAGGCAGTGGAAGAAAACAGAACGCCTGACCAGTGCTAAGAACATCGTTCTGTAAAAACCATACATGGCAATATGAGGGATGGACCATGGAGATATATCAACAAAGAAGACCTTCAAAACAGAAACTGGAAATTTTAATGAACACAGCAATTATCATTTGATAAAAAGTATCAACATTTGTATGCCATCTTTTATTTTATATAACAAATCCCAGTGAAAAGTGGTTATTTGGGAGGGCCCTTCCCAGTTCCTCCTTGAAGACCAGGACAAGCCTTCTTCATCTTCTTTTTTTGTTTCATTTCCTTTTTTTCTTTCTATTTTATTATAATGAATGATTAGAATAACTTATAAGAGACAAAATTGTGTTCTATTAAAACTTCTGAGTTCTAGCCTACACTAAGGGGTTTCAAATTGGTAACAGATAGGATTGAGATTTAAGTTTCCAGGAAGAAGCTTTTTTCTCTTCTCCTAGATGTTCAGAGCAGAAACAAATCCCTTACAAATGTATTTAGTCATATCTCAATCTGCAGTTCTATTCTACAAATATATCTAGATATAATAATTATATGACTTAAAGGGTTTGATCCAGTCTTGTTGGTCTTAGACAATGATTGATTCATTTCATTTACGACAGCAGAAACTAGGGACAAAGTTGTAGGCCCACTAAAGCTCAAAAGATACTTGAGAAAGGAAGACATGAAGTGTCTCATGCAATTGGTTAACAGCTTGCAAAGAACCAAGCAAAACCACTTCTCTGTGGTACAAAAATCAAAGCATAATGCTATCAGTAGAGCAATAGGTAGTCTCGTGCATGAGCCATGAAGTTAATCGAACATAGTTTCATAAACTGCAATTTACTATCACTATGACATACACTAAGATGGCATTCTTGCAGGCTACACTGGCTGTAAAAGATTCAATGTCTGTGATCAATAAAGCCTCACTTTCTATATGAAATTGCACATGTAATATTGCTGTCATGGGTAAGTTTATCACTTTTATCTATTCTTATTTAGACACCTCCAAAGTGATGAATAAGGTCTATAGATGCATAACTGACAATATAACACAGCACAACAAAAACCAGTACAAATTTGAATTTTCAAACCGTTTTCCTTTAGGATAAACAAGAAATGAAGGAACAAATTTACTACTAAAAACATACAGCAGAGGATATAACAGCCTAAAGAGAGGAGGGGGGGGGGGGGATTTGATTCAAATACCATTACCAGAAATTATAAAGATGTCAAACGAAAAAGTTCAACCCAAAAACAATAATAAAAGGATGAGTTTGTTTTTTAAAATTCTAATGTTCCACTATAACAAATAACAACAAGCAACGGCAAGCATTGCATTTCTCTATAAAACAGTACCCAACTCATCTCTATTGGTGTATGTGAGTACTCTGTACTCGAGTGCATAGGATTCTGCCCTTAGAGGCAGTTAGTTTCTGTTATTCCAGCTGTATAAGTTGGTTTCAGTTAAGTAGTAGCTTCCTGTGGAAGCTAATCATTTCAGCTCTTTATATAGAGAGCATCTATTGTAAACAGTTCAGTTAATACAATTCAGTTTGAATTCAGTAACTCTCTCTCTCTCTCTATACTATTTCTACATTTGTAACAGTCTTCCTATGCCTCTAACCAGAGGAGTGAAATCTCTTAAAACTTTCTAAACAAACCTGAGAAGTTTTAAGATTTTAAACAGTCGTATGCTTAACCTACAATCAAAAGTTGTGGTCAGATTAATTACAGGGTGGGATGAACCATAATGTAGTAAAATAGGCCACTACTTTCAATTACGTACACATTCACAGCAAAGATAAACTTTACCTGAATACATTCTTAAAGGTGCAGAACGAAAAGTCAAATATGAAAGTATAGTACGACGAATTCTATACATGTGTGGGGGGGGAGGAGGCTAAGGCAACAAAAAAGGACATAAGTATAAGATACTGCAAATTACATTCAGTGAATTATCAGAAATGCAAGCCGCGACTGATGCCCATGGCAGCAAGTGAATGTCATATTCTTTCGATGCAGTAATGGCAAAAGAACCAATCCTACTAGATGCTGAGGCCATGGTTTGCACTACATAAAATCTATCTGCTTGCCTCACAGTTTCAACTCCCCTTACTGCCTCACTTTCGAACTCCAATGGGAATGCATCCACTTCAGTAGTGGCATTTAAACTCCTGGACAATCTAAGCAATGCCTGCCGATGCCAGATGGTATCATCAGTTACTGAACTAACAGAACATGAATGAATTTTCTTTGGTTTAGGTTCTCTAGCATCCCACACATACATTTCAATGCGCACTATACTCTTTAGAAAGAGAAGCGTCAAAACTCCTTCTTCAAAGAGCTGAACAAACATGGAGGAAATGTCATCTGGTGTATATGCTTGCCTTGAGAGCTTACTTCTGGAAGACTGGTCTGCATTCCTCAAAGGAAAACGAAACAGAGTTCCAGCAAAAGGACTTTTCATGTCACAGCCGAAAGCACAATAGGGGGAAAACTGGTCCTTGTACAAAGAGAGGGCAGATGAACTGGTGAAGTCAATCCGCTTCCCAGGATTCGCTGCAGAGACTTTTGGAAGATAAACACCCTGAGGATCAAATAATACCACGTATTTGCCACTCACAAAGGAGGGAAGATCTGTTAAATGGTACACTGAGTTGAAGCCAACCCTAGAAAACACAGAGAGTACAAAAGTAAAGGCCAAAATAGAAAAATACAAAGAACCCATGTATCACAGAAATATGAGAAAAACTTGAATATAAATGAGTGTTGATTACTAAAATAGATGACCAATTTTTTTTGAAATTCTACATGCACCATTATACACACGTCTAAATGACATGACAAACACTAGAATTCAATAAGATCCGTCATTTACTTTAAGCATAAAAAACATCAGGACATTCCAGCATGACACACTCATTTATCAGAACCATGGCATTGCAATACAGAAAGCAAATCAAGCTTCATTGAATTGACTAGAAGGTAAAAAAAAAGGAAAGGATCAACAGACAACAAGACAAACAATTGCATTCTTTTACCCTATATTCGAGATGCTAAAGGCACATCAAAAAATAAAACAATTCAACTCCTTCGTAAGCGCAACCAAATAGGATATCACTTGTATCACAATTTTCCAATTACAACTAGAAGTAGAACAACTTCACATGGAATTCCTAGCTTCGATTCTGCAAACCACCAAAAGTAACAACATCGAAACCAATTATCAACTCAAAACAAATGCATGATATCGCCATGTTACCCGAAGCGGCCGGTCTTCGAAGCCTGTCCGTGCTTGCTGCTCCCACCGATCTTCGAGATGCTGACAAAATCGTCTTCGGTGAAAGCCGCGTCGTTGTAGGCTAACAGCGCGGGTCCCTGCCACTGCGACAGGGAACTAGAGAGCAGCGAATCGCGGCCGTGAGAGCGGCGGTCGAGGCAGAGGGAAACGGTGGTGGCGCCGGCATCGTCTGCGTTTTGTATAAGCTCCTTGAGGACGGTAGTTCCCTCTGGATAGTTCAGCAGAACCTCACGGATACGGCGGGTGAGGTCAACCGTCTGGCCGAAGTCTTCGAGGAAGATCGATTCCGGCGACGGAGACGCCATTTTTTCCGGCGAATCGGAGGAGATTGGGGTTTCACTACGGTATTGAAGCGGGCATGAGAGATGATGCTGTTGCGATTGGTTTTGATTTGGATTGGAATTTGTTGTGCGAGAGGGAGAGGTAGTCTTTGCTAGCTTCTTGGAGTCGTTTCAACTATACAATGAGAGATCATTTTCTTGTGACGTTTATGTGTAGTTTGTGTGTATTCACGTTTTCAACTGCATAACATAACAATCCCATCCATTAGTGAATTTTTAATGGATGGATATCCAATCCATCCAATAACTTAAAAAACAGTGGAAAATCTAAAAAAACGGTGGAAATTCAAAAATCGACCCAAAACCCAAAAAATGGTCGAAACCCCTAAAAGTCGGCTGAAAACTCAAAAATCGGCCCGAAATAAAAAAAAACAGTCGAAACCCCCAAAAGTCGGCCCAAAACTCAAAAATCGGCATAAAACCCAAAAAAAGGGTCGAAATCCCAAAGTCGGCCCAAATCCAAAAAATCGACCCAAAACCCAAAAAAATAGTCGCAACCCTAAAAGTCGGCCCAAAACCCAAAAAAATGATCGAAACCCCCAAAAGTCGGCCAAAAACTCAAAAGTCGGCCCAAAACCCAAAAAAACGACCGAAATCCCCAAAAGTCGGCCAAAAACTCAAAAGTCGGCCCAAAACCCAAAAAAACGTGCCGATTTTTTACTTTTTGGCCGACTTTTGGGGTTTCGACCTTTATTTGTGTTTTGGGCCGATTTTTGAGTTTTTAGACGACTTTTGTGGTTTTGACCTTTTTTTGGGTTTTAGGCCGACTTTTGAGTTTTTGGCCGACTTTTGGGGTTTCGGCCTTTTTTTGGGTTTTGGGCCGACTTTTGGGGGTTTTGACCGTTTTTTGGGTTTTGGGCTGATTTTTGAGTTTTTGGCCGACTTTTGGGGTTTCGGCCATTATTTTAGGGTTTTGGCCGACTTTTAGGGTTTTGGCTGTTTTTTTGGGTTTTGGGCCGGCTTTTGAGTTTTTGGCCGAATTTTGGGGTTTCGGCCGTTATTTTGGGTTTTGGGCCGACTTTTGAGTTTTTGACCGACTTTTGGGGATTTCGACCGTTTTTTTGGGTTTGGGGCTGATTTTTGAGTTTTGGGCCGACTTTTGGGGGTTTCGGCCGTTTTTTTGAATTTTGGGCCGACTTTTGAGTTTTTGGCCGACTTTTGGGGGGTTTCGACCATTTTTTTGGGTTTTGGACCGGCTTTTAGGGTTTCGACTGTTTTTTTGGGTTTTGGACTGATTTTTGAGTTTTTGGCCGACTTTTGGGGTTTCGGCCGTTTTTTTGGGTTTAATTCATTTTTGTGATCCACTAGAATTTTAAGTTGATCCATCACAATCCATCAAATTTCAATATATTGATCCAATGGATTTTAATTTTAAATTAGTGGATTATGGATATCCAATGGATTAAATGGATGGATTGGAATCCATCCATTTAATTTTTTTTTTATATGGATGGATATGGATGGATTTTGTGATGGATGGATTGGATGGGTATGGATTAATGGATAATTTTGCCACCCCTAGTGCAACCAAAAATGTTCTTTCAAAATTGCTTGCAAATAAGGGAGTCTCTCCATGTCTGGTTCTCCAACTTGCTTTCCTTTTCCAATAGTTTTCTCCAACTCTGTTTTGCTTTTGACATAACTTCTATGTTATGTAGTAACTAAGCCCATTTTATGGTAGATGTAACTGTAACAGATCCTTCCACAAACGAACAATAATTTAAAAAGTTATTGGCTATGTTATAGTTTTTTAATGCTACATTGATGCTATAAATTATATATCTTGATATTTATTATATATTATATATTTTTAGATTTATACACTACAATTTTAAAGGAGAAAAAATAAAAAAATAAAAAAACTGAAAAATCATATCCAATGCAAATCGCTATATATTAGATCGGGTTAGTTCGGATTTAAATTTAGAGACAAACCCATTGGATGATAAAACCATAAAACCGATGCGATTGGATCGGATGGTTTTTCCCTTCAAAATCGATCCAATTCAATCCACGAACGGCACTAGTTGATACCAATCATTTTTTTATGTTTCTCCTTCTCTCCTTTACAAAATTAGCATATCAAATTTACGTCGATAAAAATATCCTTAACGTTCAAACTGACGTTTTATTCAAATATTCTAAGTGAAGAGTTTTTTTCTGGACCTCGTAGTTTTTTTTGTTACATAAGGAATTGGACCTCGTAGTTGATATAAGAAAAGGTAAATATGGAAATGAGTAATTTTAGCTTGCAAAAGTTTTATTTTTCACTTTTTATAAACATTGAATTAATTAGACTTTATTAAAATTTGAGAACATGAGGTGGTGCTTTTTACATTCTTCAATTTTTCTATCTCCCTAACGCCTCTCACCATATCTTTCAAGTAGTTTTAGTCATTATGGTGGGGTTCGCATAAGTGGTTCTTCCATCAGGTAGCAAATCAACGATTTTTTATTTTTGGTTGATGAAGAAGGGAAAGAGTTTTTAGGTTTAAGTTTTGTTTCGATTTTGAAGGGGAATGGAGATATAAGGATGAAGATGATGGATTTTTTTTCTAGGTTTGAAAATTGTTAAGTGATTATGTTAGATGATTTTCAGGATAGGTTTTTTCTGTTAAAATATTTTTTCAGGTTAGGGATTTTTTGGGTGTTTAAATTAGGGATTAAGGGTTTATTGTAATTTTTATTTTTATTAACAATTTTAATTCTTTTTATTTTTAATTATACGTGGATAATGTCATGTATGCACTCGCTTGACACTCAGCACCCTCGCCGAAGCTCCGCCCTTAGGGAGGGACTAATCCCAAACAAGATGCAATCGTAGGGACTTATTGTTGCAATTATTTCGATTAGCGGCTAAACGCGAACTGACCTACAAACACAAGGACTAATTTGATGATTAACTCTAAATTAAACATGCTGATTTATTTTCAAAACCTAGGAAATATATAATATTTATTTTCGTTTTCAAACATGCTCTTGACATTATGCGATACATAACCCATAACTCCAATCATGACTGATTACAACATAGTACATATATGTATACACATCATACGTAGGTGAACTCGTGCTCAAGCACACATTGACGTCATGGAAGAGTCCTCCTTGTCCCTGTGTCTTTCGTCTCCATCGGATATTCCTTAGCTAGCAGCTGGCTACAGATCGCCCAAACACAAACAACAAACAGTGTGCAAGGGTCACTTCATGGAAACAAACTCCTCGTTGAAGCACAAGGATAAAAAAGTAACAGTATATATAGCTACGCAGGTCAGGTAATGTAAGTCACATCACGGTTATATACTAAATAGCTTTAGCCATAACTACAACATAGAAATTCATAAATAAAGAAACATTTATTGTGCAAGCAGAATTCCACGTCAAACATTTCAAGCCACACATAACAATCTTTTCAAACCGCACACAATCAATTGTCTAGGCACATATTTAATTTCATATGTTACCAATAACCTCAATAATAATCTACATGGAATTTTCATACAACAGTAAAAACGATCCGGATATTACGCCAACACTCGATTGAAGGCGGGACAATCACCCTCAATTATGGATGCCACTTACCAATTAATTTTTAACCTTGATGCCATAAACAATCAGGCACAGGGATGACCTCGATGCTATCCTGTGGTCATATAGGTATGACCTCATTGCTGCTCTCACGAAAAAAAGAAGGTACAACCTCATTGTCTCCTTGGAGAAAATACATATATGACATAATCTATCAGTTAGCTACATACAATGAAAACATCCTCAATGGAACTCAAGTCCGTAATCAAATTGTCTCCGCTGAGATCACCCTCACTAGCATCCCAATTTCCTCAAAACAGCAGCAACAAGACATCTTTATACGTGTCCTAGTTGGCTGGCTGGAGCGGGATCACTCCTTTATGAGTGCCCAGGTCCCTTACCTTTAGCGGAATCACTCTTCCACAAGTGTCCAGGTTTATTGCTTTTCATAGAATTTCTCCCTCAACAAGCGACCATCTTTTCTTGAGAAAACATCTTCATAAAGGTCTTTGAGGCTTTTTGGAAAACATGTCTTATGACTCCTTTAAGGAAGATCTTATAATTCCTTTTTCAAATGTATGTCTTATGGTTCTTTACAAGATGTAAATTGTAGTATAAAGGAGTGGAATTGTCCTTAGTTCGTAAAAGGGTTTGATGTATTCATTTAGTACGTTATGAATTTTCCTTCAAGAAAGGGTTTAGGGCAGATGTAGTTTATTTCTGAAAGCTCACGGTCTTAACCGCATGTTCTATTGAACACATGTTTTCGAAACATTGACTGAGTTTTAAATAAAAAATTCTATCCTTATTATTTTCAAAGAATCTTAAGCCTCTATTTTAAAACAAAGCCTTTATACCCAAACACCGATGGGACCCTCGCCCATACGGTAACCTACTTTTTCCTTTCCCCTTGCTCGCGCACTCGATAGCGATCGGTGATAAAGCATAGCAACATTGCACCAAGCATACTTAAGGGAAAATATCAATCCAAACAATATGTTATCAAACATATCATAGCATACTTTTAAGTATGACTTGCTCTTTCATATGAACTACATAGAATGCTTCCATATAGTCAAACAAAATATATTCAAGCATTCCACACAATGTCAAACAACACTAACTCATAGGTATCAAACAATCAACCGACAATCATTGGGAATTTATTCAATGTTGTCAACCACAATTGTAACACCCTGATTTTCAGGGATCTACAGTAGTGACCAAAACAGTAATTAAACATGCAAGCTATCTTTCAAAGTTGTGGAAATGCAATTATAATTTTTTTTCAAGACATGCCATTGACATCATTCAATACTTATATATGTACCATGGTTGGCAAATTCATATGAGTTACATAGTTAGGTGGGCAACATTGATGAAATAGTTTAATAATCATGACTTGTTCATAAAAGAAAACATGCTGCCACAAAAGAAACCCCAAACCAAGACCTACTACTTCGGTATACCTCCTACGATCCAACACTGGGCGACCGCATAAAGGCATCTAGTCCCGAAACTCTACCCTTCCCCTAAGCATACTTAAGTATAGACACAATAATCAATTAACTATCTAAAATCATCAAGTAATAAGCTACCCGTCCTGCTTCCTCGAAATTCCTTCAGATCTGCATCCTCCGATTACTCTTTGGCTAGTAGTTGTCCAGCTGGTGCTGGATCGCTCAAAATACAAACAAGCAAATAGGTGCAAGGGTTAACTTCAAATAAAGCATGTAAGCATTAAGAGGCATGTAAGTATACACGAGCACAATTTACCAAAACATCACATAGCCCAAATTAAGACACAAGCGATCAATGACCCTATGACTCCCTATATGCACGTACAATCCCTCATTGCACAAAAAGATTCATTCAGAGGTAACACCAAATCCCATAGGCAGGTGGACACTCGACCGAACTCCACGCCAAACTAAATAGTGTTGCTGGAAAGTCGATGAGATGCCACTTACACGAGTACGTTCTTTTTAACGCCCTAATATTTCCCATCTCTAGTCTGGTGCTATGTTTAGCCTCGAACCACGACGGCCTGAAAATATGCTTGACACGACACAAAGACGTGGCCTCACATAGCTTCATAATCAACAAAGAATCATCTTGAGCTTATGAACATATCCAAATTAGATATAAATCATGTCGTAATAAATCATGCTTAACACTTAGAAATTTAGCAAGGAAGCATTCAAAAAGCCAAGCCACAATTGGAAATCAATATCACACACCAGACAATTCTAATCCAGCATATCAGATGCCTCCAGCTCCATGCATTAATATATTTCAACCAATACAAGAGTATATACATATATGCTCTAAATAGCTACGTGAGTTAGTGAAGTGCCTTTATCGATATTGGATTTTCTCTGAATAACTACGTTTGCTACGTCCACTCCGAAAGTTCCTAAGCCCCGTGATCCTTCAGCAAAAAGTTAACCTAGTTTAGAGTTCTTAAACTAAGTCTAAGTCTTAAAATAAGGTACTAGGGAAGCTTCTTACCTTTTGAAAAATGGCATAATTCACAAAAATTAAACCATGGAACAAGATATTAGGCCAATTTTAAGGTTTTCAAAACTTTGCAAAACATTAACCACAAAAATTAAACCTAGTTTAGAGCATCATACTTGAATTTAGTCGAAAATCGTAAACTTAAAGATCACATTTAACCCCAAAACATTTTCCCTTTTTCTGGTTCAATCCTTAAATTCCCATCCTTTTCATTTTAAAACCCCAAATATTAAGCATGGCTTTCAAGTTTGATGCATCAAGAAATAAGGTTCAAAAATGAATCTTCCAAGCCCTTTAAACCAAGACACAGCATCAAAAACAACATAAACAACAACAACAACAACAACAACAACAAGAATGACAACAACAACAAAAGCACCTCGTGGTAAGTCCTAGCCACGGTCATCGTCTCCTTTGTGAAGGTGACGAGGCCGAGAAGTGGAAGATGAAGTCTTTCCTTTGCCAAGCTCTCTTGATTCAAGAAAGCCTGACTTGTTGCATGCCATACACCTGCAGTGGTCAAAAGGTCAGCGACGAAGTTTCAATCAATAAGGGGCATAAGAATGCTTGGAAGATAACACATAGGAAATGTTTTTCGTCTAAAATTAAAGCACAAATTTAGGAGCATAAAAAGTGATGTTTCTAATAATCAAATGCATGATTAGAGGCCCGGAATGAGTTCAGAGGGTCAGGAACTTACTAATCTCAAATTATGGGAATTTTTCGGCGAAGGTTGGCCGGAGAAGATGGCGGTCCGCAGCGGCGATGTTGCTAGAGAAAGTCAGGGTATCAGGTCCTCTTCCTCTCGCATCCAGGAACACGATGGCGGTGTCTGTTTCTCCAAAAGCTCGATAGTTTGCTCAGAAAACTCAGTTGTACGTCAGGCATGGTTGCCAGAGTGTGATTAAAACTCGTCAAAGCTTGGTCCAATGGCTTCCTGGGTTCCTCCTGTTCGTTTTGGAGTACAGAAACACCATTTTCGTGAAGTTTTGAGGCTGTTTTGAAGTGACCCATTGTGGCTGGCTCATCGAGAAAAATAGAGGAAGAAGGAGAGCTCATGGTGGTGTATGTCTCGGTCATCTCGTTGAGGAAGAAGAGGAGTGGTGATGGTCACTAAACTCACTTGGTCGAGAGAGAACAAGAGAGAAGTTGAGAGAGAAACTTTGATGAGAGATGGTGGAAGTGAGAAAATGAGGGAAATGAGTTGCTTGTGTTGTTGTCCTTCCACGGCTAAGCAAGTGAGGAAGAGATGAATATATTTTCTTCTTAGTTTGGCACCAGGTCCCTAGGTGATAATTGAGGTGTGTTATACATTAGACCATGTGATTTTGGGTAATATCAAGTGTTGCTCTCATGTTTCTTCTTTTCCTACATGAGAGAGCTAGCATATTAGCTGCTGTCCTTTGCCATTTCTCTTAGTCACAAGTACATTGTATGTCATGAAAGTAATATTAATATATCCATTCAAGTAGTATTTTGAAAGGGGAGAGAAAGAGACGTACAAGGCTTCTATTTTGGGGGAAATCAAGAGCAAAGCCGGTACAGGCTAGTCCCCGCAGTAGGAGATATATATATGTAATAAGCTTCAAGCTAGTAGCATAGTGCAAAGTGCCATTACATTCACTGTTTTCAATCGCTCGTACACCCTGTGCTCCGAAGGTCCCGACCCCGTCGAATCTTCACAAACATATAGCCTAGTTTAGCGTTTCTCAAACTAAATTCTATACTTTAAACTATGGCTTTAGAGAAGCTTCTAACACTTAGGCAATTTAGAGGATAATTTTTCCTATGTCAAAAATCAACAAAAATCAAATTTATACAAGCTTCAAAACTTAGAGTAAACTTTTCAAATCTTCCATAACCTACACGGCCAGGGTTTTCAAAAACATAAGATTTTTCTTCAATCTACCAAACCTTTAAACACCATTTCTTTTCACTCAAACAAGTACCAAACCAAGTTCAAAACCTTAAAGTTTTTCATAGTCAATCAGGCAAGTTTTTCACTCAAAAACTTAGTGATTCAGAAAAGGTTTTAGAAGACAAATTCTCACTCTAAAATCCTACATCAAGGCTCAACCATAAGGCCTAAAATGATAGCAAACTTTTCCTTTTTCCCAACAACATACAAGAGTGCTAAAACACTTTTTCAAACCAAAACTTCAAACATTTCGTACAAGTTCTTAAAAGATCTTTTACTCTTGAATTTCCCTAAAAACACCAAGTTCAAAAATCATTGAAAAAACTGTCACATAATTTTTCTTCTCTACTTTTAAAATTAAATTTTAAGAAGCACAAAACAATACCTTAAACCCAAAAACTAAACAACCAAATCTTCCCTTTAAACCCCAAAACCTTCAACACTTAAAATCAAGTTACCAAGCCCCAAAAACATTTCTTACTCTCGGCCTCAACACAAAACAAAGAGAAACAAGTTTTTTCATTTTACCAATTTCACATACAAGCTTATAACACAAGAAAACTTAGTTCAAAATCAAATCTTCCAACCAAAAAATAAAACAATAGGTTCGGCCACTCCTAAAACACAACCAAGATTAAATTTCTTCAAACCAAATGATACACATACGAGGCAAGCCAAAATCTATTGAATTTCCAAAATTACTTTTCCAAAATAATCACTTTTCGAGATCTCAACTTTTTGAAAAACAAATTAGAGGAATCAATAGATAAAGATATTAGGAATAACATTACAAAAGGCACTTTTGAAAAGCTCAACTCAAAATCAATTTTGAAACCAAAACTCAACTATTTGCAAAACTAATTTTATCAACAAGAAGCTAAGGACAAGGGGAATCAAAATGCAAAGGGAGTGATGGATTCCAAGCTACTTTCATCGACCAAAAACTCACCTTTTTGAAATCTAAAACCATCAATGTGAAGAGGGTGAAAAGGGCTACCTTTTCTCGCAAAGAACGAAGGGAAGATGAAGAAGAAATGAAGGTGATGGAGGGAGAAGTGTGATTTCGGCCATGGGAGGAGAAGAAGACAGTGAGAAGATTTCTTTCTCTTTATCTTTCTATTACTCTCTCTAAACCACTTAAAACTTTTCCAATATGAGCTTAAGTGAAAGAAATGGAAATATCTCCCTATTTGAGTCTATGTGGTCGCGACCCACATGTGTGAGGGGGAGAAGATTTAAAAGATTTTATAAGTCAAGGGACTAAGATAGAAGTTTTGCAAGAATTAGGAGAAAATATCTATGATTTAATCATGATGATTAGTCTAATACAAATACCATAGGTCAAATCCAACTTACACAAGGTCTTAATCCAAGTTACATGTCATAAATCATTATTTTAATATTAATTAACAAGCTTCCCAAAAGATGATAAATGTGACTAACATTGGTGACTCACTCATCTCAAACTAATCACTCATTTAACTCGAGCACCGGTCGTCAAAATATCTCGAAATATTTTACTTAAGATTCGGCACGTTCCCGACCTAAAAAAATTATTCATCAAAAATAGTTTTATCTCATAATTAGGTTTCCAAAAATATTATAATACTTTCCATCTCCTTTGGAGATTTGATAGATGTCTTGTTTTGCCTGGTTTTTTGCACGACAGGTTCCTGCGGGTCCGTACCCCATGTTAGAAACTTTTCCGGACTTCAGAACTAAACTATATCGACCCTACAATCGATCTTCATGAAATTATTCACCGATTGTCGTATAAATATGGAAATAGTCCTATTCCTTCTCGAACGCCGATCGGGGTTCAATTGACATTTTCTACAGCAAATTGCCACCTTAAAACTTTGCACGTATAATCTAAAATATACATGGCATTAACTTACGCCTGAAGGCTTTCCAAAATATGCCTCAAATAATTAAATAATTATTTAATCATTTAATTTATTCAGGGTACAATCTCTTTCTTACTTTCTCTTCAAAAAAGGTGCATATCTTATACTCTTGCCGTGGCTCTCCGACAGTTCAAACGGGTTCAAATCATGCCATCAAAAGAACAGATGGGGGGTTTAAACTTCCAGTACACTGACAAGAACACTGAACTCTAGGTAACCCGAGTGGGAGATGCTTGGAATCATGTTCGCAAGACGAAGGCTCAGGTTCAGGGGACATCTTGCTCCAGAAGAGTATGATAAATGGAGAAAAGCTAGAGGTGTTTAGGTTTACACGCCTAAGGAGATTCCACTCACTAAGGAGGCATATCAAAAGGCAGAGCTAGACATGAGGGACATGATTGTTCACATAGAAGCACTCAGGGAAAAGGTGCGGCAACTAGGTGCGCTAAATGATGAGAGAATGGTGGGTATGATGCGTATGGAGCATGAGTTCGAGAAGAAAGAGAAAGGCTTAAAAGATCAGGAGGAAGAGATAAGACAACTCAAGGATAATTATAAGAAAGTCAATGTGAGTCTAAAGAGAGCCAGGAGAAACGAAGGGATGTCGTCGGCTGCACCACAAGTAAGGTGTAATATCCCGTTATTTTATAGTTAAACCATATGCATACATATAATTATATCAATTAAAAATTATTTATTAAAAGTTTGGTGATGGAGCCAAACATTTTAAGGAATACTAAAATATACTTTTATGTTAGTAAGTATTAGAGAAAATTTGAGTTATTGGTCAAATTAAACTTATTTCAGCCCAACATAGTGGTTAAAGGAAAATAACAAGTAAATATGTTAGTGTTAATTAAAAGAAGAGAAATTAAGAAGAAGGGGGGGGGGGAGCAACACTTTAGACAGAAGAAGCAGCAAACGAGAGGGGGAGAAAGAGGAGAACAGGAAAAGAAGAGAAGGAGAAGGAGAAGAGGGGAGAAATTGCCAAGAAGAGGTTTTGGAAGCTTCATGTCTTAACTCCAAGCTCTATTCTTCATCATCCCCTCCAATTTTCTTGATTAGGGTTCTGATATTTCAAATTGAGGTGAGGGTTTTGTTTGCTTTCTGTGTTTTCTTCTATGCATGATATGGTTAGGGTTGCTTTGCCCAATTTGGTTCCATGGATGTTAAGCAATTCTCGTTTTTCTTGGGCAGCTTGTAGAAATTGGGGTATAACTCTCTCTATTCTCACCCAAATTGTGTGAAATTGGTCTTGAATGAAAGCTAACATAAAAACCTGTATGTTGTACCAATTTCGTGATGGTTGGAAGTCTGTTTGGGTCCCAAATGAGGTTAGGAGTTGGGCTATGTTTCTGGCCGCATGCACCCTAACAGCCTGTGTTGCAAAGAGTATAACTCTCATTATAGGGGTTCAAATGGTGTGAAACCAATTTTTTATGAAAGCTAACTCATAGGGATTAATTTGGTAAAATTTTCATGATTTTTGGTTGGCTGGTTCGATACTAGTTCTGGCTACAAGTTCCCTAGGATTCTGCTGTATTAACACCTGGACAGCTTCTGGTATATCATTTTTAGATTATTCTACAGATGTTCAAATTTTATGAAATTTATATCGTTGGAAAGCTTACTTAAAGATCTATACGATGAAAAATACCCAGATTTTTATTCCAAGTATCTAATTTCTAGAGTATTCGTGAACTACAGCCATAAGCATGAGTTTTCTGCGTAAGTGAGCATGATTGGAGAATTTTGTTGTGGAGACATACATGTTCTTTTTTTAATGGGATCAGTTGTATGAAATGATTTGATGATAATGGTTTAATCCTACTAAATTTCATGTTTGTTGATGATATACATGATTTTGTATTGATTTTTTTAACACTGTTGGTTCTGTTAGGAATCTGAACTAGGAAAGTTTAATATAGCTTGTTGAATACTGAATAGCAATGTTTTGAAATCTACCTTCCTTGAAGCAGTAGGAAGCTTAAAGTGTGCTATGCACTACCATTGAGTTGTGTGATGTTGAGTTTGATGATGTTGATGTAATCATGTGATGGAATTGATATATTTTCATTATAGAATGTGATATGTGATTGTGATATAAATTGTGTAGATTGTTTTACTCAAAACTTATTGTGAAACTTGATCCTCAACTCAAACCTTGGATATCCGACCGAAGGGTGAGGTATCTTCGGTATATAAACATGTACCTCCGGGGAGTGGACCCCAGTGACAAACCCACAGGTGTTAAGGAGGGATGATGCGATGATGAGGCCATGGTATCTGGCTAAGTTCCTTTAGCGGAAGACCGGAGGGGGAGGCATCTCCGGGTAGAAATTAATAACCTCCGGAGCAGGGGACTCTAGTGAACCACCCTTAGGATCACCCAAGATTCTTGAGTTGAGATGATCAAGAGTTTGATGATGATATGCAAGGAATTGAGGATAAAGAAGAGAAATTGACATGTGTTTGAAATCATTCTTTTATATGTGTTTATATGAACTACCCTAAATGTTGAGTTCATAATGCTATGATGATGAATAATTGATATTAGTTTAAAGCTCACCTGACCTGGAATGTTGTTTATTTCTATTTCTAATGCTCTAATTTATATGCATCGTTTTAATTTTGTGTTTAGGGATACCCTCACTTAGTCACTAGACTCACCCTTTTTCTTTTCTTTTTTTTAGACAGAGGAAGAGACTACCTAGAGGAACCATCACAGGCACCGGTTGCTAAGTGATGAGGTCATGTAAAAGTTGCCTTGGAAGTTATTTTGCTGTCATAGGAGGAAGTGGGATGTTTTGGGAATGCCAAGATTGTATATATGTATGGGTGTAATAGAACATATATTTATAGTAATATGTATGCCCATACTTATCAACATGTATATATTATATTTTGTATGTATATAAAAAAGATAAACCTTCTCTATTATGTTTTCCTTATGCGTTCATGGAAATTATTTTCTTTAATAATATGAAAGGGCAGGTGTAGGCTTCTGGGTTAGAGGCACCCCTCTAATTCAGGCCGGTCAGGAATTTAAGTTTGGGTCCTGACAAAGTTGGTATCAGAGCAGGGTTGACAATCCAAATCTAGATTAGGCAATGATGAAGTTTGGTTATAGGCTTCGAACCCGGGCGGAGTCTATAGTTAAACTCGTCACCTCCTAATCTTGGTGATGGTATTGCTTCAACCTTAAGGGGGTGTTAGAAATTTATATGACAGCAATTCCAAGGTAGTCCATTATGTATATGTGTGGGGAGAAAACAATAGGAGTCATTTTTGTTTACATGCAAGATTATATATGTAGAAGAGTGAGGCTTAAGCATATTATATATGTTTATTGGGAATACTAAAACTTTATCTCTTTTGAAGGATGGAAGGAAATCAAACAACTGAACCATCAAAAGGGAGAGGTGATCCTTGCCAAATACAAGGCGAGGGACCCCTTCAACGTATAGGTGAGGCTCCAGAAGGCCTCAATGAGACCTTGAAGGAGATGGTCCGTGGCATAGCTAATTTGCTAGGTACTTTGAATGAGGTAGTTCAAAGGGTGATTCCCCAACAACAACCTAATCAGGAGGATGTTCAACCTTCACTTCCTTCAGGGGCTAATACAGAGTCATCTGCTAGTGCTAGTCATGGTAGTCAAAGGAGAAATAGCCAATAGGCTCCTCCTAAAGATCAGACACGTAATGTGTATCGTGTGTTGACAGAGTTTAGAAAGCTAAAGCCACCTTCTTTTTCTGGTGATGGTCTTCAAGAGGAGGATCCTACTTCCTTCTTACAAGATGTAGAACGATTATTGCGCGTCATTGATTGTCCACTTGAAAGATATGTGGAGCTGGTTAGTTTTCAACTAAGTGGTGCTGCTAAAGATTGGTATGACAGTTATAGAACACAAAGGGAGTTGGATGTATTGCCCCTTGTTTGGGGAGAATTCCTGGTGGCTTTTAAGGAAGCTTTTGTGTCTCGCGGGGTGAGAGAAAAGAAAGCAAGGGAATTTGAACAACTGAAATAGGGAGACATGACAGTGATGCAGTATAGGAGCAAATTCCTTCACCTGGCACGATATGCCCCACATCTAGTTGCTGATTCATACCATAGAGTGTCTCGTTTTGCTTATGGGTTGAGAGACAATATCGGGAGATCGGTCCCTGTGCTGGAGAGTACCACTTTTGAGCAGGTGGCGAGTATGGCCATTAGAGCTGAAGATAGATGGCTTGAGTTTAAATCTGAGCAAAGGCAACAAAAGAAGTCCAAAAGGTCTGATACTCCAGGAGAATATTCTAGCAAGAAGTTTGATGTTAGATTGCAATTTCAAAGGAAAGTAGCCCTGGCAACGGGGCAAGGAGGAAATTCCTACCAATCCTCAGGAAAGCAGAATATGGTTTCAGGAGGGTCACAGAGGGTTCGTCATACCCCCATAGCTCCAACCAACCTGCCACTATGTGGTACATGTGGGAAGCGCCATGGTGGTACATGTAGACTCAGCTCAGTGGTGTGTTACTCTTGTGGTCAGCCCGGTTATTATAGTCGGAGTTGCCCAACCATGTTGGGTTCTTCAGCAAGATATGCTACACCTGCGGGGTCCTCAAATCCTAGTGTTAACAAGACTTCAGGAGTCCGTGGTGGTGCCAATGGAGGACGAGGTCAAGGTGGTGCAAGCAGATCCACAGCACGTGTTTTTGCTCTAAGTCAACAAGAGGCCCAAGCTACCCCATAAATGATTACAAGTATATTGACAATCGGCTCCTCTCAAGCTAGAGTTATTTTTGATTCAGGTGCAACTCGATCTTTTGTTTCCAAACGTTATGCTTCTGTCACGGGCATGACTATGGAAATGTTACCTTGTTCTTTGGTTGTCAAGACCCCTTTGGAGAGCACATGTGAGGTTAATATGTATGCTAGAGAGTGCCCAATATTAGTAAATGGTGTGAATTTTCCAACGGACTTGATTCGACTAGATTTATTGCAAATAGATGTAATTCTGGGCATGGATTGGCTGACCAAGTATAAAGCTAATATGGATTGCGGTAATAAGTTAATTACTTTATCTCTTTCAGACTTTGAAACCATTGTGTTTCAAGGGGACCGTATTCCTGTGTTTGAAAACATTGTTTCGGCTCTCAAAGCTGAAAAGCTTTTAAACCGAGGGTGTATTGGACTCCTTGCTTTGTCAAATGTGGTTGATAAATCCCCTTTGGTTGATATTAGAGATGTCCCGGTGGTTAGTGAATTTGAGGATGTTTTTCCTAGAGAGTTAACGATGTAAATCAAGTCTCGTCCTTAGACTCGGCTGAGGTTTTGATGAAGACAAACACATCACAAAAGAAGAAATATTTCAGAAAAGAAAAGGAAGACTTCAAAGAAGACTTCAAGAAAGAAAGGAACAAAAAGAAGAAAGACTTCAAGAAGACTTCAGAAAAGGAAGGAAGACTTCAAGAAGACTTCAGAAGAGAAAGACTACAAGAACCGGCTCAGAACGTCAAGATTTATCATGAAGGTTCTAGTTTTAAGTAAGTCTTGTCAACTTAGTGTGCTATGCTTTATTAAGGTTTAATTGCATTTGAAGGCTCATAAAAGATCAACTAATTGAGTACGATATGTTCTCACTGTTAGAACAGATAGCAACCTGAGAGGGGGGGGTGAATCAGTGTTGCCCCAATTTTCGCCTTATTGAAATCGTTACTTTCAAGTTTATGATGATCACGAGTTGATCTTGTGATTGCAGCGGATATGAACGATGCTTGAAAGTAAATTTGAAGGATAAACAGAATCACACACAAGATTTATCCTGGTTCGCCTTCAATCCACCGAAGACTACGTCCAGTCCCTCAAGAAATCCCTTGAGGATTTTTCCACTATTGATAAGAATTTCTTACAAGTTCCTAACCCAAGGACCCCAAGAACTTCTACCAATATCCTGTGAAAGCAAACCGCTTTCAACAGCCCCTGAAAGCAAACCACTTTCAGTTCCTGAAGGCAAACCACCCTCAGACCTTGAAGACAAACTTGTCTTCAATCAAAACCCTGAAAGCAAACCACTTTCAGTGATAACAACCCTTCACCGAATACCACGGTGAATAACTCAATCTTACAGAAAGAGATGAAGAAGATATTACACTTGGCCGTTTCAATCCTTTAACACACAATTGGATTGAACATGAGAGATTATGCTTTTAAGGCTTTTAAGCATAATACAATTCTGAGTTCTTCAAGATATGAACAACAAAAGTGTTCTTGTAAACATGAAGATCATGAACTCAGAATTAAGGCTCTAAAAGATTTAAGTTCTAAAAGATGAACCTATTTTGAAAAAGCTTTGGCCTAATGTGTTTTTCTCATGTGAAATGTGTAAATTTCGTGTGTGTGTGTGTGTTCTATGTTGTTGTTCTTGTGTGTTCTGTTTTCTGGACTCAAATGGTCTTTATATAGGCAAGGGAAACGTCCTTGAACCATCACAACCCTTTTCAAAAGGTTTGGGACACAATGGTTCATGAAAAGATGCAACTTTTCGTTCTGGTAATCGATTACCACACTTAGTGTAATCGATTACACAAGTGACCGTTTCAGTTTGAATTTGAATTTCAAACATGTAATCGATTACAAGACTGGAGTAATCGATTACTTGCCTTGGTGTAATCGATTACCATAATGGTGTAATCGATTACACAGAAGCCCATTTTCCAGAAACTTATTCTTTGAGACTTGCTTAAGGTTTTCTACTTCTTTTAAGTTATGAAAACACTTAGCTTGATTAGATTAGGTATTTTGAGAGCCTTTATGCTTTAATAAACCTTTAGAAGCATAACTCACCTAATTCTAAGACTTCTAGACTATTGATGGACTTGAGTGCTTGATTTCTTTGAAGTCTTCTTTTCTTCTTTTTGTTGATGAGTTTGTCGTCATCAAAACCACAGCCAGGGTCAGGAGCAAGACCTTCTTCACACTCACAAGTTAAACTTAGTAGGGACACTCAATTAGGGCTTAAGATGGTTAAAACTGAGTTTCAGACTTGCAGTAATAGATTACCTGGCAGTCAGTAATCTATTACCTGTCAGTCAGGCATAGCGTAATCGATTACCAGTTTTCAGTAATCGATTACCAGTTTTCAGTAATCGATTACCAGGCAGTCAGTAATCGATTACCAGATTTCAGTAATCGATTACCTGTCAGGAAATGGCAGTTAGATCATAACGGTTATAGCGTAATTGATTACCAGAATGCTGTAATCGATTACCAGGTCGACAGATGTGTCTTTTCATGAACCATTGTGTCTCAAAATGTTTGGGAAGGGTTTGTTGGTTCATGGACGACCTCTAGTGCCTATATAAAGTCCATAGACGCTCAGAAACATCAATGACTTGGTCCATAACTTTCATATTCATTAAAGTCATAATTCTGAGTTTATGTTCTCTCATTTTCATAAGAACACACATGCTGTTCATCTTTTGAGAAACTCAGAATAAGAGAGCCTTCATTGTAATTGCCTGGAGCATACAAACTAAGATCAATCCATCTTGTCTAAAGGATTGAATCAGCCATTGTAAAGGCATCTTCTTCTTCATATCTTGAATTTGTTTGATTCATTCACCGTGGTTTTCGGTGGTTGTAAAAAGGTCCATCGTGGTGTTCGATGGTTGTGGAAAAGGTCCTTTGAATCGGGTTTGATTCAAAGTCCGCCGTAGGGTTCGGTGATAGTGGAAAAGGTCCTTTGAATCGGGTTTGATTCAAAGTCCGCCGTAGGTTTCGGCGTCATCAGTTGGTGGTTTGCCATCTGAGGTTTGACAAGAATTCTTAAGGTTCTTGGTGTAAGTACTTGTAAGAAATCTTGTTCATAGTGGAAAAATCCTCAAGGGGTTTCTTGAGGGACTGGACGTAGCCTTCGGTGGATAGAAGGTGAACGAGGATAAAATCTTGTGTGTGATTTCCTCTTCCCTTCATCCTTTACTTTCAATCAATCCTTAATTCCGCTGCAATCACAACTATCATCTTGTGATCATCATTATCTTGGAAGTAACAATTTCGATAAGGCGAAAATCGTGCAACTCTGATTCACACCCCCCCTCTCAGGTTGCTATCTATACTAACAAACGAGTCTTCCTCCGCATAGAGAGATTGAGTTCTCTATTGATCTTGTGCCAGGAACTCAACCCATCTCTATTCCTCCTTATAGAATGGCTCCCTCCGAATTAAAAGAACTTAAGAAGCAATTAGAGGAGTTGCTGGAAAAAGGTTTTATCCGCCAAAGTTCTTCACCTTGGGGTGCTCCAGTTCTATTTGTAAAGAAGAAGGATGGGTCGTGGAGAATGTGTGTGGATTACCGGCAGCTGAATAAGGTGACCATCAAGAATAAGTATCCTCTCCCAAGGGTCGGGTAGTTGTTCCTGAAGAAGCACGAAGGAGGCTCATGAACTTGGCTCATTCATCTTCTTATACTATGCATCCTGGATCTACAAAAATGTACCAAGACATGAAACCATTGTATTGGTGGCAAGGAATGAAAAAGGATATTGTAGAATTTGTGGCTAGATGTCTCAACTGTCAATAAGTGAAGGCAGAGCACCAAAAGCCAGCTGGTTTGTTGCAAAATCTTGACGTTCCAGAGTGGAAGTGGGACAAAATTACCATGGATTTCATTGTGGGCTTGCCTAGAACACCTAAAGGACATGATTCCATATGGGTCATTGTGGATAGATTAACTAAATCAGCTCATTTTCTACCAGTAAAAACCACTTATTCAGCCAATCAATATGGAAAATTGTACTTGGATGAGATTGTGACACTGCATGGAATTCCAATATCCATAGTGTCAGATAGGGGATCCCAATTCACTTCTCATTTCTGGAGATCTTTTCAAAAAACCTTAGGGACTCAAGTGCACTTTAGTAGCCTTTCATCCTCAGACAGATGGGCAATCTGAGAGGAAAATCCAAACCTTAGAAGATATGCTGAGAGCCTGCATACTTGATTTTGAGGGATCATGGGATCGATATCTGCCATTAATGGAGTTTGCTTATAACAACAGCTACCACAGTAGCATTCAAATGGCACCATTTGAAGCTCTTTATGAAAGAAAATGCAGGACTCCTGTAGGATGGTTTGAAGTTGGGGATCATCAGTTGTTAGGGCCTGACTTAGTACAAGATTCTATTGAGTAAGTCAGCTCAATTCGTGAGAGGCTTCAAGTGGCTCAGAACCGACAAAAAACATATGCAGACGTCAGACGAAGAGACTTAGAATTCCAGGAAGGAGAACATGTGTTCTTAAGAATTTCTCCTTTCAAAGGCACCCTATGGTTTGGCCAAAAAGGGAAGCTAAGTCCAAGATATATTGGTCCTTGCCAAATTTTGCGAAGAGTTGGTAAGCTCGCCTATGAATTGGAATTACCTCCGGAGTTATCGCATGTGCATCCAATCTTCCATGTTTCTATGCTGAGAAAGTACTTGCGTGATGAGACGCATGTATTGCAATCACAACCCATTGAGGTGGATAGTCAATTAACCTTTGAAGAGGCACCTTTGAGAATTGTAGATCGTCAAGTTCGTAAACTACGGTCTAAGGAAGTGCCTTCAGTAAAGGTAGCTTGGAGGCATCCACGAGGAGAGGAATTTACATGGGAGTCTGAAGAGATCATGAAGAGAAAATATCCCTACTTGTTTACCTAAGGTAATCGTTATTTTTTTTTCTAAGATTAGTTACTTAAGGAATTCGAGGACGAATTTTTTTTAAGGGGGGGAGAATGTAATACCCGGTTATTTTATAGTTAAACCATATGCATACATATAATTATATCAATTAAAAATTATTTATTAAAAGTTTGGTGATGGAGCCAAACATTTTAAGGAATACTAAAATATACTTTTATGTTAGTAAGTATTAGAGAAAATTTGAGTTATTGGTCAAATTAAACTTATTTCAGCCCAACATAGTGGTTAAAGGAAAATAGCAAGTAAATAGGTTAGTATTAATTAAAAGAAGAGAAATTAAGAAGAAGGGTGGGGGGAGCAACACGTTAGACAGAAGAAGCAGCAAACGAGAAGGGGAGAAAGAGGAGAACAGGAAAAGAAGAGAAGAAGAAGGAGAAGAGGGGAGAAATTGCCAAGAAGAGGTTTTAGAAGCTTCATGTCTTAACTCCAAGCTCTATTCTTCATCATCCCCTCCACTTTTCTTGATTAGGGTTCTGATCTTTCAAATTGAGGTGAGGGTTTTGTTTGATTTCTGTGTTTTCTTCTATGCATGATATGGTTAGGGTTGCTTTGCCAATTTGGTTCCATGGATGTTAATCAATTCCCGTTTTTCTTGGGCAGCTTGTAGAAATTGGGGTATAACTCTCTCTATTCTCACCCAAATTGTGTGAAATTGGTCTTGAATGAAAGCTAACATAAAAACCTGTATGTTGTACCAATTTCGTGATGGTTGGAAGTCTGTTTGGGTCCCAAATGAAGTTAGGAGTTGGGCTATGTTTCTGGCCGCATGCACCCTAACAGCCTGTGTTGCAAAGAGTATAACTCTCATTATAGGGGTTCAAATGGTGTGAAACCAATTTTTTATGAAAGCTAACTCATAGGGCTTAATTTGGTAAAATTTTCATGATTTTTGGTTGGCTGGTTCGATACTAGTTTTGGCTACAAGTTCCCTAGGATTCTGCTGTATTAACACCTGGACAGCTTCTGGTATATCATTTTTAGATTATTCTACCGATGTTCAAATTTTATGAAATTTATATCGTTGGAAAGCTTACTTAAAGATCTATAGGATGAAAAATACCCAGATTTTTATTCCAAGTATCTAATTTCTAGAGTATTCGTGAACTACAGCCATAAGCATGAGTTTTCTGCGTAAGTGAGCATGATTGGAGAATTTTGTTGTGGAGACATACATGTTCTTTTTTTAATGGGATCAGTTGTATGAAATGATTTGATGATAATGGTTTAATCCTACTAAATTTCATGTTTGTTGATGATATACATGATTTTGTATTGATTTTTTTAACACTGTTGGTTCTGTTAGGAATCTGAACTAGGAAAGTTTAATATAGCTTGTTGAATACTGAATAGCAATGTTTTGAAATCTACCTTCCTTGAAGCAGTAGGAAGCTTAAAGTTTGCTATGCACTACCATTGAGTTGTGTGATGTTGAGTTTGATGACGTTGATGTAATCATGTGATGGAATTGATATATTTTCATTATAGAATGTGATATGTGAGTGTGATATAAATTGTGTAGATTGTTTTACTCAAAACTTATTGTGAAACTTGATCCTCAACTAAAACCTTGGATATCCGACCGAAGGGTGAGGTATCTTCGGTATATAAACATGTACCTCCGGGGAGTGGACCCCAGTGACAAACCCACAGGTGTTAAGGAGGGATGATGCGATGATGAGGCCATGGTATCTGGCTAAGTTCCCTTAGTGGAAGACCGGAGGGGGAGGCATCTCCGGGTAGAAATTAATAACCTCCGGAGCAGGGGACTCTAGTGAACCACCCTTAGGATCACTTAAGATTCTTGAGTTGAGATGATCAAGAGTTTGATGATGATATGCAAGGAATTGAGGATAAAGAAGAGAAATTGACATGTGTTTGAAATCATTCTTTTATATGCGTTTATATGAACTACCCTAAATGTTGAGTTCATAATGCTATGATGATGAAGAATTGATATTAGTTTAAAGCTCACTTGACCTGGAATGTTGTTTATTTCTATTTCTAATGCTCTACTTTATATGCATCGTTTTAATTTTGTGTTTAGGGATACCCTCATTGAGTCACTAGACTCACCCTTTTTCTTTTCTTTTTTTTAGACAGAGGAAGAGACTACCTAGAGGAACCATCACAGGCACCGATTGCTAAGTGATGAGGTCTTGTAAAAGTTGCCTTGGAAGTTATTTTGCTGTCATAGGAGGAAGTGGGATGTTTTGGGAATGCCAAGATTGTATATATGTATGGGTGTAATAGAACATATATTTATAGTAATATGTATGCCCATACTTATCAACATGTATATATTATATTTTGTATGTATATAAAAAAGACAAACCTTCTCTATTATGTTTTCCTTATGCGTTCATGGAAATTATTTTCTTTAATAATATGAAAGGGCAGGTGTAGGCTTCTGGGTTAGAGGCACCCCTCTAATTTAGGCCGGTCAGGAATTTAAGTTTGGGTCCTGACATAAGGGTATTGAAGGAAAAAGTTGCGGGGTTGGAAGAAATGATTAAGGAGGCCATAGTAGAGAAGGAGAGAATGAAGGCCGATGTTGGGGTGCAACAAGCTAAAATTAGGAGACTCAAGGCTGGAGCAGAAGCGTAAAAGACAGAACTGAAGGATTGAATGGAGAGAATGAAACTCACAATTTATATGAAGGAAGCAAGGCGAGGAGAGCTTACGACAGAGGTTCGGTTTAGAAAGTGTAACACCTCGATTTTCAGGGCGTTACTGTAGCAAATGAACACTAAATAAATATGCAAAATACTTTTCAAAACTGTAGAAAGGAGGATATTTTTTTAAATATTCCATAAAGAGATACATTAATACTATAAATACCCTGATTCATAAATAGCCACACATGTGGCATAAAATGACTAGCTAGCAGCTTAGAGATAATTTACAAAATGATTGACTCCGAGTTTAAAAGACTATGTTGCCAGTTGTAAGAAAATAAACTAGGACTCCCTACACGGATACTTAAGCATACATAAGTCCATGCAATCAATCAAGCATCTGCGACAAGTCTTTCTGCAGATAAGCATCCATCTCCTGTCTTGATCTCCCTTGAACCGACATGCACCTGTGACTTCTGGCTAAGGATTGTCCGACTGGCGACTGATCGCCAGCAAACACACACAACAGACAATGCAAGGGTCAACTTCTAAAACAGACAACACAGATAAGCAATTCAAGCAATCATATAGAATATTAGCAGATAGATGTCTACATCGAGAGGATGCAGGAAAACAAATCTAATGGACATACAAGCTATGCAGGGTAATTTACAAACAAGCATTGATTATAAAGCGGGTAGAGTTGCAACCGAAGCATGATCAACAAGCAACGCAAGGCAAGCATAGCAATCATGTTACAATCAATCAGGATGTCATGATGCAGTCAAGGTGTAATATGATTCGAAACATTCGGGTTGCTGCAATGAGTCAGCACACGGTCTCCACACAGTCTGCGCGCAGTGTCCACACATTATCCACACAGTATCCACACAGTATGTCCACACAGTATCCACGCAGTATTCCACACAGTCCGCTGGATGGATAGACCTTCTATCCCAAACAGCTGAAGAATGATTACGACGTCGTTTGGAGGAACGTTCCTGCATGAATTTATGAACAAATAACAACAACAACATGAACGGGTTCCTCATTCCGATTTCCCCCACCTAGCGGAAACGTTGTTTTTACGAATCCGAGTCCCCTTTCGAAGGCGGTGTCATCCTTGTCAGAGTGCCCGTCTACTTCGAGGGATTGTGATCGCCTGAACCCTCCTGGTCCAGTGATTTCTTGTCGGTTGCCACCGAAGCGTAAAACTCCCGCTACTACCAACGAAGGCATTACCGAATAAGCTACCCAATTTTCTTGAGAAAGCATCTCTTCAAATATTTTTGTAAAGGTCTTTTGAGGCTTTCAGAAAACATGTTTTATGATTCCTGGTGAGGAAGTTCTTATGGTTCTTTTTCTAAGAAGTGACTTAATTTTCTTTGCAAGATAAAACTTGTAGGAAAGAAGTGGAGTCGTCCTTAAGTTCATAAAAGGGTTGATGAATTCCTTTAGTAAATTATGAATTTACTTCAAGAAAGATAGGACAGATTCATTTCGAATGCTCACGGTTTAACTTCAGGTTCTCTTGAAAGCATGTTTCCAAAACATTCATTAGGTTTCTAAAAGAAGTTTCTCTTCTTATTCTTTTTGAAACTATTAAGCCTTTACTCTTCCAAAACAAGGTCTTTATACTTTATTTTGAAAGGAACCCTATTCCCATGGTAGCTTACTCTAATTCCCCGGCTAGCGCACACAATAACAATTGGTGATAAGGCATAGCAATATTGTAACAAGCAAGATGAAGGGAGATGAAAATTCAATCAACATGTTATCAAACATAAAAGGGCATACATAATCAGGTTTGGCTTGCTCTTTTCATATGAGCTAAATAGCATGCTTCATAATTAACAATAATCATGTAGAGCACGGGTGCATATCTAAACAGATATAAAACATGTGCGAAAAAGAGAGCATGCTTACAAGTAACAGTACAGCAAGACTTCAATCAATTCTAATCTAGCATATCGGATGGCTCCAGATACTTTCAATCAAATTCAAGAAATTTAAAGTCGGGTCGTTCTTAGAACGCTGTCGACTAACAATTAGCATTATAGTATATACATACACATATGCTTAATAGCTAATGTCATGAAGTGCCCTTAGCGAAGAATTGTTCCATCCGGGTATTATGTAAGCTCCGTTCGTCCTGGTCGGCCCGAAGTCTCGTAAACCTTCAAGAAACATAGCCTAGCTTAGAACTTGAAACTCAATACTAAGGTCCTTGCTACTGGTCATACATGGTTTCTATTACTTAGGCAATGGTCCTAACTCTTAGGAAAATCCTTGGAAGTCGAGAACGTTTTTAGCTACTTTGGCGACCGCCGAAAGAACTCAGAAAACTCTAAGTTACAATTTTCAAAACTTTCCAAAACTTTAAATCTTTAAATAGCATCAAGGCTAGATGCTTACAAACCAATTTGAAGGCCTTAAACAAGATTTCGAATCCAAAAACACACACAAAACCTCAAGTCCTCAATTCTGCCCAATTACTTTAAAACCCTAAAAACTCCAAATTTTCACCAAATAATTCACTAAGTTACTCAAGAAAATTTCACAATACATAACATAACTTCTATTACAAGTTTCTAAAACAAATTTTCAAGTCTTGAGTTCAAAAACTACTAAGTGTTGAAAGCACAAGTTTTTCCATCAAAATGCAAATTTTCAAAACTCTAGTTTTCTTAACTTAGTAGAAACCCTAATTAAGCTATGCGTTCTAAATTCCAATTTACCCAAAAGCTCAATTTTTAAACTTCTAATTCCAAGTTTACCAAAACTTCTAGAAATCAATTTTCTAGGGCTTTAAACATACAATTTTCTCTAGGCCCTTTTGCACTAATTAGGGCAAAGCCTTTCCTACAAACCCAAAATCATTTTCAAGAATTTAAACACACTCAAAGCTAGTTGAAAATCAATTCTCTCCCCTTGTTTCAATTCTGTCCAAATTTGGCCAACACACTTAAATTCCAAAATCTATTTTTTTTCAAAACTAACTTAAACACATCAAAGGTTATATGAAATCTATGGTGAAACCAAATTTTAAAGTTTGAAAATCACTTATTTCAAATAATCAATTCTCAAAAACCTAGCTTCCAAGAAAACTAATTATGCAAAACCATAGATCAATCTCATGGGAGCAACTTTCCTAAAGGCAACCCTAGCAGAAGCTCAACTTGAAAATACTCTAGGGACCAAAACTCAACCAATCAAAATTTCAATCGGTTCAAATTAAAGCCTAAGGTCGTGGGATAGAATTTTGTAATAAGGGCTCACTTTTATTTTGATCATGTCATGAACAAAATGCATATTGGATTTTCCACATTTCCTATTTCTTATCATGCGACACTCTTCTTTTGTTCTGTACCTTTACTTTCATTATGCCGATTTATGATAATGCAGGTTCGAAACTGATTCTCTCGAAAGTGATAGTCTGGTTAATCAAGCTGTGGAAGATGAAGATGAAGAGTGGGAACCCTCCTCCGAGCTGCAAAGACTGGTATTGCAAGAAGAGAGGGAAATTAAGTTGCATGAAGAGCTAGTGGAAATAATTAATTTGGGATCTGAAGACAACAAAAAAGAGATGAAAATTGGCACTTGTATGATCGGGGATGTGCATACCAAGTTGATTTCCTTGCTCCTTGAATATGTTGATGTCTTCGAGCGGTCCTACCAAGATATGCCCGGGCTCGACCCCAGTATTGCAATGCACAAATTGCTTTTGAAGTATGAATGTCCCCCAGTTAAGCAAAAGCTGGGACGCATGAAGCCAAAGATGTCTCTGAAGATCAAAGAAGAAGTAAAAAAGCAGTTCGATGCTGGGTTCTTAGCCATCTCAAAATACCCACAGTGGGTTGCCAATGTGGTCCCAGTTCCCAACAAAAATGGGCAAGTTCGGATGTGTGTGGACTACAGGGATTTGAATCGAGCCATCCATAAAGATAATTTTCCATTGCCTCATATTGATATTTTGGTGGATAACACTGCTCAAAATTCCTTTTTCTCCTTCATGGATGGTTTCTCAGGCTACAATCAAATCAAGATGGCCCCCAAGGATATGGAAAAGACGACGTTTATCACACTGTGAGGAACCTTTTGCTATAAGGTAATGTCGTTTGGGTTAAAGAATGCCGGGGCAACGTATAATAAATCAATGGTCACTCTATTCCATGACTTGATGCACAAGGAGATTGAAGTTTTTGTAGATGATATAATTGCAAAGTCCACAACTGAAGAAGAGCACATGGTTAATTTGCGCAAGTTGTTTGAGCGGCTGACGAAGTTTAAACTCTGATTAAACCCTACAAAGTGCACTTTCGGGGTAAAGTCCGGCAAACTACTGGGGCCAGCCCCGCAAACAGAAAAAGAAGTTTGTGGTTTCTTGGGAAGGTTGAATTACATTGCTCGGTTCATATCCCAACTCACTGCAACATGTGAACTGTAACACCCCAATTTTGGGTTGAGGGTCACATAGTAAATACGCAGAAATATATTTTGAAACCTCTCAAAACACTCAAGTTCCAAGAAATCAACGTCTCTCAAAATTAATAATTGATAAATATCCCATAATAAAGTTATAATTATCTTGACGCGGTAAAGTTCCAAAATAAATAAAGTGGCATCGACATGTGCAAATACCCAAAATAAAATACGGTACTAAAATTTCTCAATGTTCTTTAATCCTCGAGTCTCCTTCATCTAAGGTCTTCACTTCCAAATCAATCTTCTCGAGCCTCTTTGTCTTGAACATCTATGGCGTTAAGCACCCAAACAAAACAAACAAGGCAAACAAGAAAGGGTTAACTCGTAAATACAGAAAATAACATATTATCAATTGTGATATAAAGAAATGGCATAAGATCAATAAACAGAATTCATCAAGAACATAACGAGAACAGCAATACAAACAATTATCTTCCACAACACAACATCAATTAAGATGTGCAAATGCTCTCTACATCTATATGCTTATAGTTATAATTATATGGCCATTACGTCACCCTTCTCGGGCCAAAACATCACCCTTCACGGGCCAAAACATCACCCTACGCGGGTCAAGACAATCACGTGGGACAAAGATCCACCACATTGCCCTCGGTTGATTACCATCAACCTAAGAATCCTCAGTTGATCCCGCAGGACAAAGTGCCGCCACATCAACCTAATATATATATATATATATATATATATATATATATATATATATATATATATATATATATAATGCATATGCTATGTTCAAATAAATAGCATCAATCCCTCATGGACAAACAATCCACTTAAAACAAACTCCTCAGTCATAGACTAATATAGGCATCATTTAAACATCATCACTTCGCCAAGTTTTGTCATCATGTTATGAACAATAGCACTAAATCACAACTTCCAAATCATCCACATCAAAGCATAATTAACATGTCACTAAACTCCACACTATTAACATAGGTGCAGCAACCTTAATATAATTTTTAGAACAAAAACAACATTGTTTTCAAAACAGCAAACAGCAATAATTTCAATACAGAAAACAGCAGGGATTTTTAAGATACAGAACACAGCATTAATTAAAAATACAGCAAACAATAGTTATTTTAATACAGAAACAGTAGCACTTAAAAATATAGAAAACAGTAGCTATTTTAATACAGAACAACAGCCCTTAAAAAAATACAGAAACAGTGGCTATTTTAATACAGAAAACAGCAGCACTTAAAACAAATACAGAAAACAATGGCAATTTTAATACAGAATCTGCAGTTCTTAAAAAATACAGAAAGAGTAGCAATTCTTCCAAAATACAGGACAGCAGAGTTTAAAGAAAATAGAGTACAACAGTGTTTAAACATAACAAATACAGCAGAGTTAAAATACAGAAACAACTTTTATACAAAACAGAATCAGCAGTAAAAGAAACAGAATACAGAGTTGTAAACAAATAGAAACAACACTATTTGTTTTGCCACGAAGAGGGCTCGATTACCACCACATTACAGCATACTAATATGCCAACAATTCCTCAGAACAATTCTCAAGAGAATCACCCAAAACAGATCCCATAAACCGCATACAAAACAATCACAACCGACATAGAAACCTAAGAAAGACGAGTTACCCTAACCTCCGAGAGGGTTGCATGCAAGTGTTTCCAAACCTTGAAAGACAAACAAACATACATACACTTCATCAACAAACATGGAAAAGGTCGGAAAACAACTCATAAAAATTTTAGACCAAAGAAGAAAAAACAACAATTTGTTGTAAGGGGCCTAGCGCCCAAGCGTTGGGTTCCAACGCTCAAGCGTTGGGTCCCTGTCTGGAAACACGTACTGGGCAAAATTCCAACGCCTAGGCGTTGGGAGTTTAGCGCTCATGCGTTGGCTCCCTGCCAGAAACCCTAGAAATCAAGTTTTTCACCCGAAACTCCATTTTTAACCAATTCCTTTCAAAACTAAAATTCTTCCATGTTCAGAACCTATATTATAACCTAACAAATGAGTTTTCTATCCAAAATACCAAAGGTTTCTAATTTCCTAAAACCATTTGTTCAAGGGAGATAACTAGGTGTTGAACCGAAAGAACGGAATAGAATACCAACCTTGTTGGAGAGTGTTGATCAAGCTTGAGTGTAGCACGACCCTAGCCTCTTCCAAAATATAGTGGACTCGAGCTTGATGAAAATCAAAGGTTGGAATCAAAAACCAAATAGCTCTAGAGGAAGGCAAGAATTGTTACTAGGAAAACTCAAAATTGGATGTTTTGGTCTCTTACCGTTTGAGCTATCACCTGGAAAATTGAGAGAAAATTGAGAGCCAAGAGTATGGACCACAATAGAAGAAGGGAAAACAATCCACAAAGTCACCATGGTCCAGCAGCTCTTCAAGGAAACAGCACAAGAGTTCTAGGTATTTTGGCAAAGTTCTTTGAGTGAAAGTGTAAGAGATTGATGATAATTCTTTAAAACCTAGTGTTTCATCTATGAGAGGGTGAGAGGGGGTGAAGAGGCACGACCATAACTTCCTTCATTCAGAAAAATTTCTATTCATGGCACATTAAGGCAAAGGACAAAGAATTAACTCCCTTAATGACCCATAACTCCCTTGTTGGCTTTGAATTTCAAATGAGGAGTTTTAGCACATGTGATTATTTCATTCTTCAGCACCAAAGGGAGAGAGAGAGCCGCCCCACCTCCTCCATTAGCCACAACACTCATTTAAACTCCTTAAAAACCTAGACAAAACCATTAACCACCATTATCTCTCCTCAAATTCCATAACTCCCTCTTTAAACCTGATTTTCAATGCTCATTTAACCCTCACCTTTCAAATTTCGAATTTGATTGATAGAAATCATGAGTCACATGAAAAACTAAAATAAAAACGAAACCTTCCTCATCAAGGTTCGAATACAAGACTTGCCAATCAAATGCTTAAGCCTCAACCACTAAGCCAAAACTCATCTTGTTGCAATTCAAGCAAGGTGATTTAAATATTCCTCGAGGTAAACAATCATGCTCCAAACAAGATTAAATGACTCAAGGCCAAAATCTCATTAATTAACTCAAGGGTTAATTTACAACCAAGTGAAGTCCGAGGACTAGAAAACAATTACACACAAGTTCAGGGACTAAACTGCAATTATAATAAATTAGGGGTCTTACATGAACCGATCTTTAAACTGCTACACAAGAATCAGCCAGTAGAGTGGAATGAAGATTGCCAACATGACTTTGAAAAGATCAAGCAGTACCTGCAAAGTCCTCCAATTCTGGTGCCTCCTATACTGGGACGACCACTCATAATATATCTGATAGTACTTGATGAATCCATGGGCCGCGTCCTAGGGCAACATGATGAATCCGGAAGGAAGGAGCGAGCCATCCACTATCTAAGCAAGAAGTTCACTAATTGTGAGACCAAATACTCATTGTTAGAACGAACTTTCTATGCATTAGGCTGGGCCGCCCTCGCCTGAGACAGTACATGCTGAGTCATACAAATTGGTTGGTTTCCAAAATGGACCCAATCAAGTACATTTTTGAGAAGCCTGCTCTCACTGGAAGAATCGGAAGATGGAAAATATTGTCAGAATATGATATCATGTATGTGATCTAGAAGGCTGTAAAAGGCAGTGCGATAGCAGAATATCTAGCACACCGACCCTTGAATGATTACCAGTCAATGCAAAGCGAGTTTCCTGATGAAGATAAAATGTCTTTATTCGAGGAAGGGGGAACATTGAAAGACGTTAAACGGATCTTATTCTTTCATGGAGCTTCAAACATACTCGGGCATGGAGTTGGATTTGTATTAATCTCACCACAAAAGAAGCATATTTCGATCACAAATAGACTATGCTTTTATTGTACAAACAATATAGCAGAATATGAGGCTTGTGCTTTGGGATTGCAAGCATCCTTGGAGTAAAAAATCAGGAATCTTGAAGTATATGGGGACTCAACATTAGTAATCCACCAACTGATAGGAGAGTGGGAAACCCGAGATGAGAAGCTAATCCCTTATCATGCTCATGTCAAAGAGCTTATGGAAGAATTCAATGAGGTTAACCTCCACCATGTTCCTCGGGAAGATAACCAACTGGCAGATGCCTTGGCCTCTTTATCATTGATGTTCGAAATAAGCCGAGATGGTGAGATGCCGCTTATAAGAATGAAAAATCATAGTCGTCCAGCATATTGCCAAACTATGGAGGAAGAGCCTGATGGGAAGCCATGGTATCATGATATTAAGTAGTACATCACAAAAAGAGAGTACCCACCAGATGCCTCTGAGAACGATAAAAGAAACTTAAGAAGGTTGGCAACATATTACTTCATGAATGGGGATGTCCTCTACAAGAAGTACTTTGATCTAATACTCCTCCGGTGTGTAGATGCAGCAGAAGTACAAAGAACCATCAATGAAATCCGTGAAGGTTCTTTCAAAACCCATATGAATGGACATGTGATGGCAAGAAGGATCTTAAGGGTCGGATACTATTCGTTTACCATGGATACAGTCCCCTTTAATCATGTAAGAAGATGCTACAGGTTCCAAGTACATGGTGAAAATATCCATGCTTCGCCAACACCTCTGAATGTGATAACAGCACCCTGGCCATTTTCAATGTGGGGGATAGCTGTGATAGGACCTATTGAACCAAAGGCATCAAATGGGCATCGCTTTATTTTGGTGGAAATCGACTATTTCAACAAGTGGGTTGAAGCATCCTCCTATGCAAGTGTGACAAAGAATGTGGTGTGAGATTCATCAAGAAAGATTTGATCTGCCGATATGGCCTCCCGAGCAAGATCATCACTAACAATGGAACTAATCTGAATAAAAAAATGATGAAAGAGTTGTGCGAAGACTTCAAAATCCAGCATCACAATTCCTCCCCATACCGTCCAAAAATGAATGTTGCAGTTGAAGCGGCTAATAAGAACATCAAGAAAATCATTCAGAAAATGGTGGTGACTTATAAATATTGGCACGACATGCTCCCTTTTGCCTTGCATGGCTACCGCACGTTTGTCAAAACTTCTACTGGTGCCACCCCTTTTTCCTTGGTATACGGGATGGAAGCAGTTGATAGCAAAATCGCAAGTGAACGATTAACTATCGCGTAGTAAAAAGATCGAACCCAAGGGATAGGTGTTCTTATTAATATTAAATTTAGTACTTGTGCAGAAAAAATAAAATGATATGTTCGATGTTGGTTTAGAACAAGATGAGAATAATAACATAAATTGAAAAGAAATAAGATGATAAGAATTTAAGCTCTTGGGTTGGTTTACATAGTCTATAAAACATGCTAGAAATCTCCTACTTAATTTCTGAATTTTAAATCCAAATTCATCATGGTGCTATAGCCTAGAATTTCTACATCCTAATAGCCTTAAGAAATGTAGAACTTTCTTCCTAATTACTAACTCCATAGCCTTGGTTATTAGTTAATTAGAAAAGAAGATGAAGAAGGAATTCGGGCCAACACAAAGTTACGTCCATCCTAATTGCCTTAAGAAATGTATACTTATAACCTTTTTTATTTCCTATTTCCCTTACTACTTACCAAATGGCCTTATGACATAAGTAGAAAGCATGAAATCTTTTGTACACAAGATTAACGAAGAACAAGGAAATAAAACATGAATTGAAAGTATTATTCAGAAATGTAGAAAAAACTAGAACATGAATTATAAACTAAAACAACCCAAAAACTTAAAGAAGAAGTTAGCCAAGCATGGCTAAAGGAGTCATTGAATTACCCTGGATAGGAGCTCAAATATGGCTTCCCACAAGTCCTAGGAACAATGCACAAAAGGGAGAAAGAGAGAATACTTGTTGTATTCTAAGAGGTGTGTTTTACAAGTGCAAATTGCCTCCATATTTATAGCAAAAATCTGGCCTCCAACGCTTGAGCGCTGGAATTCCCAACACTTGGGCGCTGGGATGCAATTAAATCCCACTTCCAGACCGAGGGCCAGCGCTTGAGCGCTGGCTTCCCAGCGCTGCAGTGCTGGGTGCTGCTGCTTCATCTCCAAGCTTTTCTTTCTTCTTCATGGTAGTGGGTTTTGAATGCCTTAAAAAGCCACTATTCAGCCCTTAATCAATTCTGAAACCTTCTTCCCACTACCATCAATCCTTCAACATTATTTCCCATGTGCTAATTTGTAGAGAGTTGCTTCATATTCTTCTTTTTCACTTTTAGCCCTCTCTTTACCAGCACTTCAATTCTGGCCCTTTAATTTCTCTCAATCTTCACTTTTAACCCTCCACTCTTGAACTTTCACATTTTGGTCCCTGATTTCCTGAAACTTTACAAATTGGTCCCTGGACAAAAATGATAACTAAACCAGCTTTCCTAAAAATATAAAATAGCTATAAAAATTCCTAAAAATATAAAATAAAGTTAGAAAAACAAATAAAATCTAATCTACATGCAAAATGCAAAATAAATATAAAATCTATATAAAAATCCTATATGTGACTCAAAAATAATAAAATAAAAAGACTAAAAACAACCTAAAAACATCATATTATATCCACTCATCACACCACTATACCCAACGATATCTTGTCCTCAAGCGACAAAACTTAAAGAGAAACTCGTCCCTGAGTTTTGAGAAAGTTTATCTGATTAAAACTTGAAGCACAAAAACCTTTCAAAGAAAGCTTAGCAGATAAGGAAGACATGCATGTTTTACAGATAAAGAATCAAGAAAGTTAGGCTTGGATTTTAACATGTTTGAGTTCATCAATTAAGCTCACAAAATGATATTCTCCATGAAAAACAAGAAAGCTAAAAAATCCTGCCTATAATTCAAATCAAAACTGAAATAAAGCAACCAAGTGATTTTGAAGAGATTTAGAAGGTTGTAACTTGGCCAAAAGGGTTGAACAATTCAAGGTGTGGATTTCAAGAAATTGGCAACTCTAGTGGCTGACTCAGTATCTGTTGTTAAGTGATTTTTCTTGACTTAAGAGCTTCAACAATTACAAACAAGGGTCCTCTCAATTTTTCTTTTTTCTCCTTTTTTTTTTGAACAAAGTAGTGGAATGTATGGGATGAATGACTTGAATTTTACTCCCCTCATACTCTTTCTCACCCCACTACTTCATTAGTTTTTCTAAGGCACATACCTTATTATTTTTCAACTTTTTCCTTCATCTTTTTTAGAGAGAAACCCACAAACAAAGCTCTAACAATTCAGCACATGAATCACAATAACAACTTTTAAGAATTATCACACAAAGTAGGCTCCAAAGAATGACTCTTTTAAGGCTCAAAAGGGGCTACTAGAGGATTTAACATTTCAAGCAAAACTCTGAGTTTTCAAAAATGCCTATAATCTCTTCTCAACTCACAAAGTATACAAAACTCCAATCAACATGTAACACAGGGCAGAAAAATTTCACAATCATGCATTCACAGTCCTCAGCTCTCAGAAAAATATAGGGTAAGTGGTACCCTTTTAGAACTCAGAAAAAGACTTTGCCAACAGCCAAAACAATCAAGATGTCAAAATCATTTCTAACAGCATGCAATCCTAACCGCTTCAAAACATAGAACCTTTTCAAAAACAGTTCAATCAGATAAAACATTCACAAAGCTATAGCAATATTCAGAATGGATAAAAATACTCAAGACTCATGCAAAAATAAAATAGAAAAACTAAACTAAAAATAAAAACTATAAACTATAAAAAGAAAAACTAAAAAGCTAAGAAGCTGGCATAGTACACAAATTTTCCACCAAGGTCCAAGGGAACCTCAATGCAAAAATCAATTTGAACACTAAAGTTCAAGAGGGTTCTTCCTCCTTTTGGTACCTATCCTGTAACATTGAACAAACAAAAGTCTTACAAGCAGAAGCTTGCTTGACTTGTTAGTTCCAAAATCAGCACAAATAAGATCATGGGTTGAAAAATTGTGTCCACCTTAAAAACAAGAATCTTTGAGTTCCCAAAAATCAAAACCATTGTAGAAACAAGGGAAAACTTATAGAATCTAAAACTTTCAGAAAATGGTGAACACAAAATTATTTATAAACAAAGAAAACATAAAATAAAATAAAAACATAAAAGCTTGCCCGAGCTCCAGCGCTTGAGCGTTGGGTTTGCCAACGCTTGGACACTGGAATAAAAAAAAACTGGGTGGATTCCAGGGGCCTAGCGCATGAGTGCTAGCCCTCCAACGCTGGAGCGTTGGACAAAACTGGAATCAGGGGAAACTGGCAGGGGCTCAACGCTTGAGCGTTGGCCTCCAGCGCCTGAGCGCTGTCCCCTCCTGCAGCAAAACATAGAATTTTTTCTTTTATTTATTTACAAGGATGATGCAGAAAATTAAAAGACAGAAAATTAAACTATTCCTAAGTTGGGTTGTCTCCCAACTAGCTCATTGTTAAGGTCCGAGATAGACCCTTCAAAAATCACTTTTCAACCGGGGTCTATTACAAAGTTCATTAGACCCCGCAAATCATGCATATTTTGGCACAAGTACAACATGGTGCCCAATGAATTTTCAGCTTTCAAGGCAACATCAATCAAATTACAAATGGAAGGGATAAGAAAAACTTCCCCTTCTTGTTTCTTGCCTTGACCTTTTGAACCTATAACATAGGTCCTTTGAGGTTCTTCTTCCTCCATCTCCAATTTGTCTTCAAAGACAAATTCTACAATGAAGGTTTCTTTTACCTCATCTCTTTGAACCACGAGTTCATTTTCATGAACAAGTGGTTGTTGTTCATCCCTGGGATGCCTCATTAGAATGCCTTGTATCTTTGCTTGTAGAATCTCCCTGGCCTTACATTCTTGCTCAGGAGTTGGCAAAAATCCCGCATTGCGCTTGCACTCTAAATTAGAATAGAATTCGTCAATAAGAGTGAAAGCTTCCTGCTTCTTTTTCTCATATTCTATTTCAAGTTTAGCCCGGAATTTTGCCTCCCTTTGCTCAAATGTTTCAGCCATTACTATACCTGAAAATACTCAGCAAACAAAATTAGCAGCACCAGTTCATCACACAGGTAATATTTTTTTTTTCTCTTTTTTTTATATATAAATAAGAAGTACTAAACAAAATAATAACAAGAACAGAACCTATCCCCGGCAACGGCGCCAAAAACTTGATAGCAAAATCGCAAGTGAACGATTAACTATCGCGTAGTAAAAAGATCGAACCCAAGGGATAGGTGTTCTTATTAATATTAAATTTAGTACTTGTGCAGAAAAAATAAAATGATATGTTCGATGTTGGTTTAGAACAAGATGAGAATAATAGCATAAATTGAAAAGAAATAAGATGATAAGAATTTAAGCTCTTGGGTTGGTTTACATAGTCTATAAAACATGCTAGAAATCTCCTACTTAATTTCTGAATTTTAAATCCAAATTCATGGTGCTATAGCCTAGAATTTCTACATCCTAATAGCCTTAAGAAATGTAGAACTTTCTTCCTAATTACTAACTCCATAGCCTTGGTTATTAGTTAATTAGAAAAGAAGATGAAGAAGGAATTCGGGCCAACACAAAGTTACGTCCATCCTAATTGCCTTAAGAAATGTATACTTATAACCTTTTTTATTTCCTATTTCCCTTACTACTTACCAAATGGCCTTATGACATAAGTAGAAAGCATGAAATCTTTTGTACACAAGATTAACGAAGAACAAGGAAATAAAACATGAATTGAAAGTATTATTCAGAAATGTATAAAAAAACTAGAACATGAATTATAAACTAAAACAACCCAAAAACTTAAAGAAGAAGTTAGCCAAGCATGGCTAAAGGAGTCATTGAATTACCCTGGATAGGAGCTCAAATATGGCTTCCCACAAGTCCTAGGAACAATGCTCAAAAGGGAGAAAGAGAGAATACTTGTTGTATTCTAAGAGGTGTGTTTTACAAGTGCAAATTGCCTCCCTATTTATAGCAAAAATCTGGCCTCCAACGCTTGAGCGCTGGAATTCCCAACGCTTGGGCGCTGGGATGCAATTAAATCCCACTTCCAGACCGAGGGCCAGCGCTTGAGCGCTGGCTTCCCAGCGCTGCAGCGCTGGGTGCTGCTGCTTCATCTCCAAGCTTTTCTTTCTTCTTCATGGTAGTGGGTTTTGAATGCCTTAAAAAGCCACTATTCAGCCCTTAATCAATTCTGAAACCTTCTTCCCACTACCATCAATCATTCAACATTATTTCCCATGTGCTAATTTGAAGAGAGTTGCTTCATACTCTTCTTTTTCACTTTTAGCCCTCTCTTTACTAGCACTTCAATTATGGCCCTTTAATTTCTCTCAATCTTCACTTTTAACCCTCCACTCTTGAACTTTCACATTTTGGTCCCTGATTTCCTGAAACTTTACAAATTGGTCCCTGGACAAAAATGATAACTAAACCAGGTTTCCTAAAAATATAAAATAGCTATAAAAATTCCTAAAAATATAAAATAAAGTTAGAAAAACAAATAAAATCTAATCTACATGCAAAATGCAAAATAAATATAAAAATCCTTTATGTGACTCAAAAATAACAAAATAAAAAGTCAAAAAACAACCTAAAAACATCATATAATATCCACTCATCAGCAGTCCTCCCATTTGAAGTAGAGATCCCATCAATGAAGGTGATAAAAGAAGCCAAGTTAGAGAAGGTCGAGTGGTTACAGGCTCGCTTCGATCAGCTTAACCTTATTGAGGGAAAAAGACTAAATGCAATGTGCCATGGACAACTGTACCAAAGGAGGATGAAGAAGGCCTACGATAAGAAAGTACAGCCGAGGGAGTTTCAAGAAGAGGACTTGGTGCTCAAAAAGATCTTACCGATTCATAAAGATTCACGAGGAGAATGGGCCCTGAATTATGAAAGGCCTTACATTATGAAAAGAGAATTCTTGGTAGGAGCCTTAATTCTCACCGACATGGACAGCGACGAACTGCCTCATCCCGTCAATTCTAACTCGATCAAGAAATACTTTGCCTAAAAAAATGAAAAAATGAAAAAAAAAATGAAAAAATGAAAAAAGTGAAAAAAAAGAGGATGATGAAAGATCGTCAGGTTAAAAACCCGAGAGAGCGGCCTGGAAAAGGCTCATATTAAATGACCGAGGATATGAAATTCCAAACTGGAATATGGGGCACTTATGTGACAAGTAAGGCCAAGAAAGGTCCCTAGGCCAGGGCTAATCTTCAAGCTGGGGTAGTTGCAAGCTCGGTTAGCAAACGTTGAAGTTGTGGACATAAAAGGCTAGCACTAGCACCAAGAGGGAATCATTTTGTGCCCACATTATCTATTTCTTTCCTTTTTGAATATCTGGCTGTCTATCTTTTCTTTCCTGTTGAGAATACTCTTCTTCGAAACACAATCCTCTTCTCCATTAATATTATATTCAGACCTTTTTACCCATATCCATGTTCATCTTGCATTAATTTTATGTCATGTTTTGAAATCTAAGTGAGTTTCTTATCAAAAAAATTCTGATAGTCTTTGAGAATTTACAATGTACTAAAAAGGGTTTCTTTAAGAAAAGGGCACAGGGATGGCATGCGTCTCCTTTAGGTATTAATCAACGTTAAAAAAAAAACAGCACATGATAAGCTCCCAAGTTTTCCTATTTGAAAATTTAACAGTTGGTTCTAAGGAAAAGAGCCCTTGCTCCTTAGTGGTGTTCGATCCTGGGAGGGTGGAGAGTCCAGACTAAATAAACATGATGTAAAAGGTTTGGAATTAACAAAACCAAATAAAAAGATTTAAGTTCCCCAACACATGATGCACTAAATTTAATACCATGCATAACACAATCGCATATTGAATGTTGCATTTGTCAGATCCAAGGTGGTGCTTAGTCCAACCCTTGATACCTTTTTAGTAGATCTAGGGTGGCGCTTAGTCTGAGCCTTATTACCTTTTTAGTAGATCTAGGGTGGCGCTTAGTCCGGTCCTTGTTACCTTTTTAGAAAGACCAGTGTGGTGTTTAGTCCCATCCCTGTTACCTTTTTAGCAAGACCAGAGTGGTGCTTAGTCCGATCCCTATTACCTTTTTAGAAGATCCAAGGTGGCGGTTAGTCCGGTCCTTGTCCAGGGTGGCGCTTAGTCCGATCCCTGTTACCTTTTTAGCGGATCCAAGGTGGCGCTTAGTCCGATCCCTGTTACCATCGCATATTGAATGTTTTCTGAAATTCCTTATTGATTTTCTTAGGTTCAGCCCTTGTAAATTATAATAATCATGACCATTTATGCTGGGTTCATCCTCTCTTTTTATTATCGATCCTACTCCCCTGTTGATTTTCAATGAAAATGAACTCTTGTTCTTAACCATGTATGATGATGGAATTGAAATTGTGAGTTTTTGACTTTGACTCATTAGTATCTAGCTTTGATAAAAATGGTTTCTAGGTAATAAAAATGGTTTCTTTATTGCAAAAAAATTGAATCTTGCTTCATGATAAAAGGGGAGAGGATTCAGTTCCTAATAATTTGCGATTAAGGGTTTTGGTTCACTATTTCACTTTCACTTTTCTTTTTGCGCTATTGCGTGTGAAATTAAAAAAACGCAAATACAATGCGAGGTATCAGCTATTAGCGTAGGATGTTTTTACCTCACCTTTTTTAATAACAGTAAGTTTTTTTTAAAATAACTGACAAAATGCAATGGAGTTTCGGGAACTCGGCTGTTTGCGTAGAATATCGTGTCCCTTGGCGTTTTTGCTTGTTTTCATAAACAACCTAAAATAAATTAAAATTTAGAACTATGTAGCCTTGATCTTCCTATTGAAAGGGAGTACGTAGGACTTTAAAGTAGTGAAACAACACAAGAAAGGGGGGGTTTGAATTGTGTGTGTGGTTTTAAAAGTTTTTCTTTCAAAACAAGTATAAGTTTTAAATATTCTTTTCTAAAACTTGTGCAGCGGAAAATTAACAGAGTTGAAAAGTAAAGCACACAAAGAGTTTATCGTGGTTCACCCCCTTAATCGACAAGGCTACGTCCAGTCCTTGGCTCCACAAATATTTTCCACTATTCATACCGAACAATACAAGTATTGTGCAGGACTTGTCCTAGTATTCAAAGGTCTTCTCTTTAACAGTATTATACAGGACTTCTCCCAATTCTTTCACAAAGAATATTTCTTTTCTACAAGGTCTCTTCAACAAGAGTGAAGGTAGAAAAATTTTAAGTGCAGATTAGTGAGAGAATATGAAAATGAGTTCTCTGTTTTTGAAGTGTGAGAAGGATAAGAGTTTTCACTCTTTGAGGATTTCACACAGGTAGACGACTAGACTTAAAATGATATGACTATGAGTTTTCTGAGTGGGTTTCAGAGCTTGATTGCGTTAAAAGACTTTGAATGTTTGAGATTTTGATCGTTGTAAATCGCCACAGATTCCATTCTTCAAGTCTTCTATTTATATCTTCAGTAGGATGAACGTTGGTGAAGATCGTGAAGTTCCGTTTAAAATTCTTCTTCTCTGAAGGTGCAACAGATACTTCTTGAAAGCTCTCTGAAGCATTAAATGCAAACCTGCTATGCATTAAATGTAGCATTTAATGCAATTTCTTCTGTCGTCTAGTCTTTGCTATTATGTTTCCTTATATAGCGTCTGAGCATTTGATGCAAAGGAAAGCATCGAAGCGAATCTTCTTCTTCTGATCATTGAGATTTGATTCTGACTGTTGAGGTGATACGATGTTCAGAGAATAATGCCGTTGACTTTGAAAATGGTGTATCTTGATTTACAGAATGGTCAGAGAAGGAAGGCAGATACGAGGAATATATTATTAAATGTGTCCTTTCTTGATTTGGTGCGAACAGTGCTTCATTTAATATTCAGACCTTTGCAAGTCTTCGTTGTTTGAAACATTGAGGCAGACATTCTATTTAGAACGTGGTTTGACGATCTGCATGGACATAGTCAGACGTTCTTCTTCTTCGATACATTTAAACGCGCTACTTTTAGATTCTTCAAGGAGGGCAGTCGTTGCGTTTCTTCCTACTGATAGATATTTCCTGAAATATAACATATACAAAGTCTTAGGAAATATTTTATCTATCATAAATAAACCTTGAGTAAAAAGTGCATGATAAAAAGTGAAATCATTTGAACTTAACAATCTCCCCCGTCTTGATAATGACAATTTAATTGAGAAAAAGGTTTAAACTATTGTTGTGCAAACGTATCAGAGCATTATGCGTTTAGAAGGATCCTAGGGTATCAGATCGTTTAAATAACTTAAGATATCAGATCATTGTGTGTTTAAAAACATGAGCATATAAGGTATCAAATCTATCTTGATATAATTTCATATCGTCTTTTAATAATGGTATGAATCAGAGAAATGTTCAGAGCAAATTGGATAGACGTGAAGATATAGTGTTAGAGCATATATAGAATATATCTTAATATCATTGTAGAGTCAGATGATCGAACTCTCCCCCTTACTTGTATAACTTATTTAGTCTAATCATGTATCTTAACTCCCCCATTTTACAAAAATTTGTCTAATCCTGCTAGGGTTATTTTTTCTTAGTGCTCCCCCTTAACTCAAGCTTTTTCTAAGACTTTCAACCTATGCTTTTTCTATATTTCTCTCCCCCTTTGGCATTAGCAAAAAAAGTAAGGCAGACCATCAAAAGAAGGAAATATAGAAGAGCATAGTGATATCGAAAGAAAAGGTTTAGAGCAGAAATGATAAGAAACTATCAAAGCAGACTATATATAAAAAAATGTTAGGTAAAGAAAATGTGCAGGAAGGAAAGAGAGTTAAGAATAGAGAAGTGGAAGGGTACTTTCAGGTCATTTTCTCTAGGAGCTTTGACATCATCAAGTGCAATGTGGTGAAGTTGGCATCCATTTTGGCTTCCAATTCCTCAAACCGCTTTTCAGACTTGGCGTCTATAGTCTTTATCTCATCCCTCATATCGACTTTAAAAGCTTTAATGTTCTCTTCAAGCTCAGCGACAACCTTGGCATCTACAGGATGCTGCACTGAGATAGGAGACGATGGGGACTCAACCATATACTCAAATTCAGAATCTAGGGAACTCAAATTGCAACCCATCTCAAGAGATTGAACAACCATAAGCTCACTGCTGATAAGTGGAACCGTCTCAATGAAAGTAAGCTCAGCAGCCTTCAAAACATCAAAGTCCTCCTTGGATAGCAAGACTGGAAGTTCAGGAAGAGAGACTAGTGATGTCCAAGAGGGTAGCAAAATAAGCGTCCATGAGTCAAAAATGATAACAAGAGCTCTAGGTTGCTTAATGAGAAAGACCGAGACATATCCAATATGTTCTTGAGATGGCCAAACAGCCCAGTCAAAGTGATATTAGTCGTCTTTCTTGCAACCCAAGAATTTGAACAACATGAGAGTACAGGAATGAGGTGCCTAGATATGTGCAGCAAAGCAAAAGGGATAACCCAAGCAGCGATACAGATAGATCAGTAAGAAACAGAGAGTTCTTGAGCTTGGTCATCTTCATTCGTTTCCATGAGCTTGGCAGACTTGAAGATCTTCTTCGTGTGGGCATACTGACCACAACATCCCTTGCAGTATTTTTAGGACTCAGGGGTTCGAGTGAGTGGGCAGACATGGAAATAAGAACATCTGAAACTCTGATTGGCGAGGGAGACAAGAGCTTTCCAACATGAGGGGTAGGAGGTGAGAGCATTTCTTGGTCATGAATGGAAGATTGATGAAAAGGGCTTGGTTCTTCATCATGAATAATCACATATTTTGGAGCAGTAGAAGGTACTGTGAAGAGAGTTTCTACAAAGGCATTGTGCTGATCATCAATTAACTTTTGGTACTTGCCCATTCGTTGGAGAAATGGGGTTTCCCAATCAACTGCATCTTCAGAACGATGATGTGCCCATTGAGGATACAATAGAGGCAAAGGGGAATCCTCCTTGAGCTGAACGTGAACCCAGTGATTCTTGTGCATGTGTCCAAGAATGACAATGTAACACCCCGATTTCCACGGCATTACTGTAGGAAATAAACCGTAGATAAATATGCAGGGGCATTTTCAAAACTTGGAAAAAGAGAGTATATTTTTTTTTGAAATCATTTTCTTTTTTGCAAAATCCCATGTTGAGGTGCATTAGTATTATAAATACCTAATTCGCAAATAGCCAAACTTATGGCATAAAGTGACCGACCAGCAACTTAGAGATTATTTACAAAACACTTAACTTGGTTTCAAAAACCCTACTGCCAGTTGTAAAAAGCAAACTAAACTCCTACCCTGATACATAAACATACAAAATATTATTACATAACAATAAAAGTGGCGACACAAGTCTTCCATCACTATGCGCCCGACTTCTTGTTATGGTTTCTCCTGTAACGGCATCCATCAGCATCTTTCGGCTAAAGGTAGTCCGACTGGCAACGGATCACCAGAAAACACAAGCAACAAACAAGTGCAAGGGTCAACTTCAAATAACAGACAAATTATCTAAGCAGGCAAAGAATCAAATAAACATACGAGTTAGTGTTCCTACTAAACCCCCAAAACCTCATTAAATTAGCATATTTGTCTCTATATGCCTAAGCCATTTGTTTTCTACAACGCTCACAGGCGTATTCCCAATTTATCCGGATATAGCGCAAACTCCGATTCTTGGGAGGCGGGACGTTTCCCCAGTGTAGGTACGACAGTGGCTTTCCATCGACCACTGTGATTCGCCACTTGTGCAGGTTCGGTGTAAGCTCTCCTGCACCTTATACGTCTTCCAGGTCAGGCTCGAGCAACTCTGTATATAGTTACTTACCGCATGGAATGTATATCCACCTAACTACCCAATCTAGGTCTTACTTGTCTTTATACATTGCCTAAGTTAGCTTCATAGTTAACAAAATTATGTACAGCATGGGTACATATCAACAGATATAAAAACATGTGGAAGGAATAATCATGCTTTCAATTATCATTAAAGCAATAAACATCCAACAAGTCAAGCCACAAATCAAAACAAACTCAACAATGCCACACATCAAACAATTTTCATCCAGCATATCAGATGCCTTCAGATACTTGCATTAATACCGCAATTAATACAGTTATAAATTGGGTCGTTCTCAGAACGTCGTCAACTATAATTTCAGAAATCATAGAGCATACATTTGCATAAATTTATACTTATGCTTAGTAGCTAAGGAAACGAAGTGCCATTACCTTAAAGGTAGTCGATCCTGGCGGTCACGTAAGCTCCGTGCGTCTAGATCGGCTCAGGGTCTCGTTATCCTTCAACAAACACAACCTAGCTTAGAACTTGGAACACAAACCTAAGGTCAAGGGGCTGGTCCAAACAGGGGTTCTTGTAAGTATAGATAGCAACCTGAGAGGGGGGTGAATCAGGTTTTCACGATTTTCTCCTTAGAAAACTCAAACTTCTTTCAGCGTGATCAGAATCACAACGTATAAACTTTAATGCAGCGTAATAAGGTAATGCTGAAAGAAAGAGATGAAGGATAAGAAGATCACACAAGGAACTTATCCTGTTTTACGTCCAGTCCCTCAAGAAAACCCCTTGAGGATTTTTCCACTATTGATAAAAACTTCTTACAAGTGCTTATACCAAGGACTGTAAGAATTTATATCAACAACCTGAAAGCACACTACTTTCAGAACCTGAAAGCAAACCACTTTCAGACAACCAACCTCCACCGAAACCTACGGTGAATCTTTCACTCAACCAGAATGAAGATGAAGAAGAATTTCTAACCGGCTGATTCAATCCTCTAACATAGAATGTATTGAATGTATAAGTTATGCTTTTAGGCACTTTTCATATGAAGGATCTTTCTTATTCTGAGTTCTTCAATAATTGAACAGCATAAGTATTCTTTTGACAATGAAGAACAAGGAACTCAGAATATTGAATCTTGAAAGTTGTAGAACAGAGGCTTATTTGAGTATGAAAGTGTGTTAATTGTGCATAAGAGTCTTGTATGAGTCTTTTTGAGTCTTGTCACATTTCTGAACACAAATGGACTATTTATAGGCATAAGAGATCATCCATGAACCAACACAATGCTTCCCAAAAGTTTTGAGACACAATGGTTCATGAAATAATGCAACTAGTCGAGCATGTAATCGATTACAATACTTAGGTAATCGATTACGCTAAGTGACCGTTGCTGTTTGAATTTCAAATTCAAACATGTAATCGATTACAAGAAAGCTATAATCAATTACTTGCCTTTGTGTAATCGATTACCTTAATGGTGTAATCGATTACACTCAAGTCCATTTTCCAAAAAGTGAAACTTTAAGATCAACTCGAGTTTTTCTATCACTTTTATCTTACGAAAAAGGTTAAAATCAATATATTACTTTATGTTTGAGCATTCATACTTAAAGAGACCTTAGAAGCATAACTTACCTAAATATGTAAGACTTAGTTAAAAACTTGAACCCTTGAGATTGCTTGAGACATGTTGCACTGGTTCTTCTAAGTCTTCTTTTCTTCTTTTTGTTCACGAGTTTGTCGTCATCAAAACCTCAGCCAGGTTCAGGAGCAAGACCTTCTTCACAATCTCCCCCTTTTTGATGATGGCAAACACATGCTTTAGGCTTTGAAGATCATTATTGTTGTTTGTGTCAGAACTCCCCTATCGGATGCAACTCCCCCTTTTTGTTCCACTTGTAGCATTTCCTGTAAATGATCTTTACAAACACATGACCTTTCTCCCCCTTTTCACTTCATCAAAAAGAAGAAAAGGCCAAGAATATTCCATACAGGCTAACAAGTAATATAATCTTTGAAACCGTAGGGAGTGGGGTAAACACATCATAACTTGAAAAACAAACATCACACCTTTTATATATATATATATATATATATATATAACATAGTTATAAGTAGTTTACACACTTGAGAGAAGCAAATAAACAAACACACTACATGGAAATAACCAAACACACTACATAGTACTTAAGTTAATGCTTATTACAACTCAAACTAGAACCTATTATAGTAGTGAAACACTTATGAAACTAGACATCAGAAGAATCCTCAGACATTTCCGACACATCAAGTTCTTTGAGTTTGTTGATTTCTTGATGCAGAAAGTCGTTCACAGACTCTATTCGACTTTGCAGAAGAATAAATCGAGAATGAATAGTGTCTTCACCTTGGATTGCACAGAAAGATTAGATCTCAATGAGCCAATTCCCAACAATCTCCATCTTAGCGAATTCTTGAACCTTGTGAAGATCAACTGCTTCCTTTTAGAATCTTGACTTCTGGGATTGTGCTTCCCCTCTGGTTAACACCGTGAAATATGTAACAAATCTAAGCAATGCCTGAACTTGTCACTAGTGACTGTCTTGGTCAACATATCAGCTGCATTCTCAGAAGTATGAACCTTCTCAAGTCGTATCTGTTCTGACACAAGCAACTCTCTGATCTTGTGAAATCTCACATCAATGTGCTTTGTCCTTGCATGACACACCTAATTATGTGCTAAGAAAATGACACTCTGACTGCCACAATGCAACCGAACTCCACCTTTCTCAACACCCAACTCTTTCACTAACCTTGTAAGCCACAATGCTTCTTTCGCAGCTTCAGCTTCAGTTGTGGACATAACAACTATGGATTGAACTGTCGACTTCCATCTAATCGGTCCACCTGCCAAAGTAAAAACATACCCTTTTGTAGACCTCCTGCTGTCGATGTCACCTGCATAGTCGGAATCTACATATCCAACAACTTCTGGATCTCCTTGTTCACTACTGAACATAATACCATGATCTGATGTACCCTTAAAGTACCTGAGTATCCACTTGACTGCCTCCCAATTACACTTTCCAGGTTTGGACATAAACTTGCAGACTCATAGCTTGTGCCAAATCTGGTCTAGTGCAGACCATAGCATACATTAAACATCCAACTGCACCGGCATAGGGAATTTTCAACATACCTTCAACTTCCTCAACTGTCTTTGGACACTGATCCAATGAGAGCTTTAAGTGATTCGTCAATGGATTACTCACAACTTTTGCACTACTTATGTCGAATTTTCTTATCACACCTTCAACATAGCTTTTCTGAGAAAGCCACAATTTTGCTAGCTCCTTTGTATCTGTGAATTTCCATCCCAAGAATCTTCTTAGCAGCTCCTAAGTCCTTCATATCAAACTCCCTACCCAGTTTGGTTTTCAAATCACTCACATCACGCAAGTGGTTAGCAGCAATAAGCATATCATCCACATAAAGTAACAAGAAAGTATAGGAATTATCATCAAGGCTCCTAACATAAACAAAGCAGTCATAATCACACCTTCTGTAGCAAATCCTCAGCATGTACGAACCAAAACACTTGTACCACTTCCTTGGTGACTATTTCAACCCCCACAATCTGAACTCCTTCACACCCTTGGTGTAACCAAGAAAAATGCACTTCTTGGACTGGGGATCCAATTTGTATCGTTCATCACTGGAAATATGCACGTAAGTTGGACAACCAAAATTCCTCAAATTTTCAAGATTAATAGGCTTACCTGTCCACACCTCTTCTGCAACTTTTCCATCCATTGAAGCTCTCGGAGACCTGTTGAATAGATAACATGCCATGTTCATTTCCTCTGCCCAAAAACCTTTAGACAGACCCACCTGCAATCGTAGGCACCTAGCCTTCTCTGTGAGAGATCGATTCATCCTCTCTGCAAGGCCATTCTACTGTGGTGTCTTCTTCACTGAATAATGCCTCTGGATCCCGTGTTCCTCACAAAACTGCTTAAACTGTGCATTAGTGTATTCTGTACTATTATCATACCGCAGATACTTGATCTTCCTTCCTGTCTGATTTTCCACCTTAGCTTTCCACAATCTGAACTTCTTGAAAACCCTAGATCTGTGCTTCATGAAAAATACCCAGACCTAACGAGAAAAATCATCAATGAATGTAACAAAATACCTGGAACCTCTAATAGAAGCCTCCCTAGTAGGCCCCCACACATCTGAATGAACATAATCGAGGCTTCCCTTTGTTTCATGCATCCCGATCTTGAAATGAACACAACACTGCTTGCCTAACACGCAAAACTTAAAAAAGTCCATCTTGCAGCTAAGAACAATCTTCAAAAGATCCCTCTTATGAAGTTCCATCATCCCCTTCTCACTGGGATGACCCAGAGCATATGCTAGGGCCTTGTTGCATCATTGTCAGTGTCAACTGATGCAACATCACCTACAACAGTGCTCCCCAACAAGCGATAAATATTCCCTGCAGTACGCTTTGTCATCATCACTGTCAATGCACCTTTGCAAACCTTCAGAGTATCTTTACCTCCATCATAACAAAAAGAGTAACCATTCTCCTATAGAGTACCCAAGGAAATTAGATTCTTTCTCAAATCCAGAACATACTCCACATTACCCATTATGCGCGAGCCACCATGATCCATAGCAATTTTGATTTGTCCTATTCCGGTGATATCACAGGTTTTATCATCACCTAAATAGACAATTCCAAAACTGCCCGCCTTGAACAAACTGAACCACTCCTGGTGCGGCGTCATATAATAAGAGCATCCAGAATCAAGAATCCATTCATCTGTGCATTTACCTGATGAGACACTGAGCATATCTCCTTCACTGCCGGAATTATCAGTCTGAGCCACGTTTGTAGAGCTAGAAGGATTCGCACAATCCCTCTTCCAGTGACCAACCTACTTGCAGTTATAACACTCTGTTGTATTCTTCTTCTGCTTGGATTTAGAACGCTTCTTCTTCCCTGCAGACTTGCCCTTTTGCCTTCCACAATCTTGACCTCCCTTAGCAAACAGACCATCACCCTGACTTCCCTCCTCTACATTTTGTCTCCTTTGAGAGTGAGACAAGAGTGTAGACGTGATGACATCAAACGTGATTGCATCCTTCCCGTATGCAAGAGTAGTCACCAAGTGATCATAGAAACTCGGTAACGAACACAAAAATATAACTGCCTTGTCCTCATCGTCAATCTTCACCCCAAGTCTCACAAATCCGCAACTATCGTGGTGAACTGGTTGACATGACTCTGTAGGTCACTTCCCTCCTCCATCCTAAGACTATTAAGCCTTTGCTTGACGAACAGCTTGTTCATCAACGTTTTGGATTGATTTTGGCTCTCCAATTTGTCCCAAATGGCCTTCGGAGTCGTGAGATTCGCGATGTGAAACATCACCTCGTCTGAAACGCAGAGATGTATCAATCTAGCGGCCTTCTCTTGCATCTCCACCCAATATATGTCTGACATACCTGTCGATTTCTCCTCATGCTGCGCCTTCTGCAATTCCTGTTGAGCCAACAAATCCTTGACTCTCCGTTGCCGTAAACTGAAGTTACCCGTTCCATTGAACTTGCCAACATCGAATTTTACTCTGCCAGAAGTCATGATGTCGTGTGATACCAATTGTTAGAAAGAACACCTTGGATTGCACAGAGTAACTCAGGAGAAATAAATGTAGAAAGAACACTTAAATCTTTGTTCACGCAGTTCGGCCAATTGTGTCTACCTCTACAGCTGTAGAGTAGCTATCGCTCCTTTCTCATTCAGATTGTACTTTAGGGTTACAATGTTACAACTTATATAAGGATTCTAATGATCCAGATATTACAAGATAATATCCCATTAAATCCTATTGCAATCCCCCCAACAAATCAGATCCCGAAATAAACAGATATCGGCTAAAAACAGAAATAGCAAAATAATCAACAATATTTACGGAGTCCCAGCACCGATGCGTTGGGAATGCCAGCGCTCATGCACTGGCATTCTGCCTGATTGCATGAGGTCCCAGTGCCCATGCACTGGGATTGCCAGCGCTCATGTGTTGGCATTTTGTCCCATGAGCCAATTCCCACTGGCAAACTCCCTCGTCTCTCTCCTCACCCACCGCCATTCTCTCTCTTCCCTCTCTCTCCTCACCCCTAGCCACCATCGCCGCATCTTCATCTTCCCTTCCCTCATCTCTCTCTCACCCTTCAACCACCGGTTCGCCAGTCTTCTTCACCCTCGTTGTCGTCTTCTTCATCCATTCACCGTCATCCTCTCTGTTTCTAGAATCAACGAGCACCATTCTCCTCCATCTTCGCCCACCCTCGCACGAAGCTTCCAGACTCACTCCTCTTCGTCCCTCACCCTTGAATTAGCGCCGGCGTCGCTCTTTCTCGAGCTGAAACCGCGAGCACCTCTTTTGTTCCTCCTCTGAACTGTCATCACTAGGTTGTCGCCGCTCGTTCCGTCAAAGTTGTCTGCCGCCCCGCCACACCGTATCGAGCTCTGTCGCCGCCACTCCTCTCTATCTCTCCAACACCTTGTGTCGCCATGGTTTCAGAACAGAGGAGTGTGAGAGGCTTGCAATGGGTCGTTGAAAAGAAAGAAGGCCAATAGTTTCAGGTATGAAAGGAAGATTAAACCCTAGATCTGTATCTCCTTGCATTCTTGGATGACAATTTTGGTTTTTGCTTTCTTGGATTTTGGATGATGGAAAATTTTGGTTTCTAAACTTAGTTTGTTGCTGTGATAAAATCTTTTTTATTTCTGGATTTCTTCTGCTTATTCTGGATTTGGATGAAGATGATTTTGGATTTTCTCATTGGATGATGATGTTGAGGGTCATGTTGGATTGCAATAAGTGGGATTCTTCAATAAATCAGATATGAAGATGAAGTTCTGGGTGGTTTTATGGGTTTTGTTTCTTTATAGTTGATGAATTTCTGGATTTCTGGATTTGAAGAACAAGGTGAACTTCTGAGTTAATTTCTGGTTTGGATTTGAGTTTAATTTTTCTGTTGTTTCTGGGTTTGAGGGATTTTGAAGAAGGTGAAGATGATGAACACGGTGCTGCTGCTGCTGAACTTCCTCCGTCACTTGGGTGCTGCTGCTGCTCCTTCGATATTTAGTGAAAGTTCTTTATTTGTAAACTTGAGATTCTTACTGCTAAAGATTGCGAATTTAGTGATGTTAGACTGCTATTTTGAATTGTTCAATCTAATTTCGTGGATTCTATTAGTAAAAAATGAAACTGGAATTTTTTTTCAATGCTTGTTGAAGATGATCTAATGGGGAAAAAATGAAGATTGTGGATTTTTTTTTGGAATTTGATGTTGTTAAACTGGGAAATATGTTAAACAGTGACAAATTGTATGTGGGACTAGGGGAGTTGAAGAGAAGAGGAAGGAGATGAAGTGTTTTTTTTTCAAAAGCTGTTAAATATTTGATGGAAAATGTTAGTTTTTTAATGGAATAGTGACAGGGACTAAAACTGCTGCCGTTTGGTAAAGTGAGAGACCATTTAGGCTAATTTTTTTGTTAGGGACTAAAAGTGTCAAATCGTGACAAATGAGGGACCAAAAGTGCTATTAAGCCTATATTCTATTGGAAATCTAGCACCAAAGTATAAACGAGTTTCAAACAATTAAAGAAAGGCAAATTGTGTGCTACTCAAAAATAATCTTGGGCATGGTACCCGCATAAAGTGATCCAATTATTATCATGTTTCTCAAAGTAAATGTTACATCTTCATAATTTAGTTTACACATCAATTAACTTCATGCCATAAAATTCATTTTCTAATGGAAAATAACTGAGTGGTAAAAACGAACGATGGTGGCGGAGATGCGCACAAAATGACTATGGTTCATGGTTGAATAAAGTCAAAAAAACACAACTCACAAATCTCACCTTCCTAAGAATGGAACACTACATTACTCTGTTAGAACAAAATCAATCTTTTAACTGAAACATGAATCTTTATTACTGAACCAACTCATTTTAGATAGCATACGTTCACCTGGTTTAATTTATGCAAACATCTTCGAAAAATCGCAACTCTCGTAAAAGACAGGAGACATCTTAAGAGACCTTTAACTGTTTATTTAATTACTTGTTTAATTTGATTGGAACTGCCACTACGGGTTGAGCCTTTTCTAATGTAAGTCCAAATTTTTCATCCATATTCATATCCTCTGGTTTGATTCCACCTTGAAGCTCCCAATTAAAGCAGTTAATAAGCAAACCCAACATCAAGAACAACAACCTTATTGCCAATGGAAAGCCAGGACATATTCTTCTCCCAGCACCAAATGGTGTCAGCTCAAAACTTCTACCTTTGAAGTCAATTTCTGACCCCAAGAACCTCTCTGGTGAAAACAAATTTGGATTATTGTCCCACAAATTTGGATCTCTCCCAATAGCCCACACATTAACTAGAACTTGTGCACCTTTAGGGATCCTATAACCATGCATCTCAAGATCCACATCGGCTTGTCGAGGGAGTAAAAGTGGAACTGCTGGGTGCAACCGAAAGGTCTCTTTCACAATTGCTTTTAAGTAAGGGAGTCTCTCAATGTCTGATTCTTCAACTAGGTTTCCTTTGCCAATAATTTGCTCCAACTCTGATTTTGCTTTTGACATAACTTCTGGACTACGAAGTAACTCAGCCATTGCCCATTCTACTGTAGATGTAACTGTGTCTGTTCCTGCCACAAACAAATCCTAGCAAAAACACATTAAATAGTTAGTCTGAGAAAATCGATCATATACATAGGATAGACATATATTAAAGTGTACCAAAAGGAAATTCATATATGTTTTTTCTCATGACTTCATGCAATTATTAAAGTAGTAGAGGCTATAATACTATAACAAAATTTGACAATATTTATAAAGGGTAAACATTACAAAATATAAATAATCACACAAAGTATTTAATAATGTAACCCTACTTACCGTTCATTCTTGCCTACCAAATCTTTATGATCATGGTAGAAGATTTAGTAGTTATTTGGCTTATGCTTAGTAGTTTAAATTCTTCCTCAGCTTAATTAATATTTCCTAGTTTAATTACTATTTGCACCTTTTTTTATATGGACTTGTTTTGGCAGTTTGGGCCCAGGCCCTTTTATGTTTGTACTACCCTATTTAAAGGGAAAACTCTGAAGGTAATGGAATCAGAACAAATTTGCAGAAATTCTTATTTTCTAGGAGTAGGTTTTAGCTGTAGCAACTGTCCAGGTTCATTTGGTAGAAGAAATCTAATTTCTTCGTATCAATTTGGTGCTTTCATTCTCTGTTACCAAGCCTCCAGATATGTTTCGACCGGACCTTCTTCCACCTGATGTGGTTGCTGCCATTAATGGCAGGACTTTTTCCATGGCCTACCAACCAGCCTACGATATCACCTCTAGTCATTCCTATGATTCTGGATTCAAAGTTATGGAACACCATTACCCACCTATTCCACCTCAACCCCCACCTCCCACATACCCACTACCTTTATCCTCAACCTCCTTCCCGCATGAACAATCACCCACGACTCCATTCTATTTTCCACCACTTCACCATTTTTACCATGCTTCTACCCCATGCACCTCTTTGTTTCCAGCGCAAAACCCTCCATCCCCCTCTCTCTCTTTACCGCGCCGCACACCACCCCTCGCCTCCAACACACCACCGTCACCACCACTAAGCGTCGGCGCCGGAAAAAAACCAGTCCATGTTCGCGATTCGCACATCCCACATACTCCCTGCACTTCGTTCAACGCACCAGGGACCCCCGCGCCAGCCCCAACGGCTCCTTCCCTCCCACCTTCTGATCTGCATCGTGATTCCCCCAACCTTCTCTCTCCTGCTGCAGCACGTTTCCCCACGCTGCAACACATCAATTCAGCTGACGCAGGGGCCCACGCGGTCCACCCCCTCCCCCACGCGGACCCCACGCGTACCAAACCTCCACTTCTTTCATCACAACCATCCATTTGGCCTCGCGATCTGTGCAATCCTCTCTCTCCTCCTGCATCACGTGACCCATCACACCACCCCATTAATGCTCCTGCCAGGGGGCCCCACGCGGTCAACACACACCAACCTGCGGACCCCACGCGTCCCTCACTCATCACCCCACACGGCCCCACGCGCTCCTCCCCAATCACCCCACACGGCCCCACGCGTCCATCATCCATCATCACACATGCGGACCCCACGCGTCCTTCTTCTCTCTCCCACCAACAAGACGCCACGCGTCTCACTTCAAGGAACCACGCGGCCCCCACACGGACCCCACATACTATTCCCATGGAATTGCTTTCATCTCCATCCAAGCTCACCATGTTCTCTGGTTCAAATCCTACTTCTTGGCTGCTAAATACACAGTCATTTTTTCTTGAGCATCCATGGCCACTGGAAAATCGTTTCCAGTTCATAGCGCTGCACCTGGAAGGATTTGCACTAAAATGGTTCGAGTTGTGGCACCCCCAGTTTGACTCATGGGAGAAATTTAAAGAGGTTTTCACATTTCAATTTGTTGCATGCAGATTTGAGATGACTGATGCTACTAACTCTGGCAAATCTTTTACCGTGGCTGATAAATTACAGATTCAAAAGTCATCAGTACCTGACCCTCGCCTTCGACCTCTTTCAACCTCTACCCTGACAACTGATTTTGCAGCTTTGGCACGCCAAGTTTCACCTAAGCAGGTTCCTATGTCTGCATACTATATGTTTGTGAAAATTCCTGAGTTAACTAGAGCATATGTTTGTGAATTCTCACCGAAGTCACTTGATTACATGCTGTTTCACTCTGATGAGATTGTTGCCAAATTACATGATCCTCATAGATTGCTTTCTATGGTATTTGACCCTGGCATTTTTACATGGGAATTTGTCTGCTCTACTTCCCCTCTTCAATCTGTTAATTCTGCGGTCAATCAATATTTTGCTGCTAAGTTATGTCTGCTTGAACAGAAAATGGACAAACTGAATTACATTGACATAATTAGAAAACAAATTGTTCATGACAATGTTTATGACCCCGCTAATTTGGACATGATAGTTCTGCCCTTTCCACACGCTGCTCATAATATGGACCAACTGCTGATGGACTTAAATTTAACTAGTTTTATTGGTTGGCAGTTTGCTTACTCTATGCAATTAGACTCTTATTGTGCAGCACTGTTATTTGGATTTCTTGAGCTCCCCATACTTCAGTTTGATCCTGGCATTATTTGTGCGTTTGATACATTGTCTCTGCTAGTTTTAATTACTAGTCATTTGCTAATTGCTTCCCCTGAACGTGCTATTGACAATTCTTTTATGGGTTTTCTGGCTGATTCTTCATTGAGCTGTTTGGGTGCTCTTTGGCTTGTCTATGGGATCATTCTTGCTGCAGCTACTATCTACGCCTCCCCTGGGTGGATAGATGAGCGTTCTGATTTTGCTTGTCAGCCTATGATGCCATTTGATCCCGGAATTTCAGCTTTATCGGATCAGGCCCTTGCTTGGCATCTATTATGGTGTGAGTTGCTTGACGGGAAAGCAAAAAAAGATGCTCAGCATGGTTTTGAAGAAGCATTTGAGGCCGGTCATGTCTATTCCGTTGCACATGCCAATTGGTTGGAGAACCCGGGACATCAATTCTTTCAATCGCTCCTTACTCCAATGCCTCACACTCATGCCACTGATGGTGCTCTTCTCAACTGGATTCTTATCATTGCCTGGCTTGCTCACTTGCTCATTGTGCTCATTCTGCAACGTTCTGTTTCAGCCTTGAGGACAAGGCTTATCTGAAGGGGAAGGGAATTGGTAGAAGATTTAGTAGTTATTTGGCTTATGCTTAGTAGTTTAAATTCTTCCTCAGCTTAATTAATATTTCCTAGTTTAATTACTATTTGCACCTTTTTTTATATGGACTTGTTTTGGCAGTTTGGGCCCAGGCCCTTTTATGTTTGTACTACCCTATTTAAAGGGAAAACTCTGAAGGTAATGGAATCAGAACAAATTTGCAGAAATTCTTATTTTCTAGGAGTAGGTTTTAGCTGTAGCAACTGTCCAGGTTCATTTGGTAGAAGAAATCTAATTTCTTCGTATCAGATCAGTAAATTCGGAAAACGATGGGCAGATAATACTTTGGTGTGTGTATATTTTAAATTAATGAGATGACGAGAAAAGATAGAATTGTAAAACATATTATATTCCATAATATATGATAAGAAGAGATACAAAATTAAAAATAAACTGGACGAGAATTGCATGAGTTGAACAAAAAATGTTGTCCCTAAAGAAAATAATTAACTGCACATATTTGGAAGGTTCTTGTGGTGGTACCTTGCCCAAAATGAGTTAGTTTAGTAATAAAGACTCATGTCACAGTTAGAAGATCGACTTTATTCTATCGTAGTAATGCAACGTTCCATTCTTAGGGAAGTGAGATTTGTGAGTTGTATTTTCTAGGGTTTATTTAATCGTCAACCATGGTCATTTTGTGCGTATCTCCAACGCCATTGTTCCTCTCCACCGCTCATTTTTTTATTAAAAAATAAATTTAATGGGGTGGAGTTAATTAACGAATAAAGTATAATATGAAGATGTAGCATTTACCTTGAGAAACATGATAATAATTTTTTGGATCACTTAGTGTGGGTATCACACCTAAAAAAGTTCAGCGTACCATAGAATTTGCCTATTTGAAAATCTTTCTTATCTGAGGAGAGAAAGAAAGTAATGATTTATTTATACTCTACTTACTTATACGTTTCATTTTTACTTATTTTTTTCTTCTCAATTTTTTATCAGATCATTTATCATATTATTTATTTCTCCCTCTTTTCTTCATATGTCAGCGGAGTAGGTTCAAATTGTATGTGAATCAAATGTGGTTGGCTAAATGACTCCATGATTAATTGAGGTTATTTGGCTAAATGACCCCATGATTAATTGAGGTTATTTAACTCTATGTCCACATGGACCAATAAGATTGTGTCAAAATTAAAATTAAAAAATAAATTGAAAATAAATAATACAATCTTATTGGTAGATGTGAATATGGGGTTGAATAACCCCAATTAATCATGGGTCATTTATCCAACCCCAAATCAAATAATGTTGAGAGAAAAAGATAATGTCTTGTGACACTAAGACAAGGGAGCTGGATAGAGAAAGAAGTGGTGCTTTTAGAATTAAGGTCCATTCACACCCTAAAAAATTGAGAGAAAAGAGATATAGAAAAAAGAAGTGAGAGTGGAAGTGAAAATGAAGTGAGGGTGTGAATGAATTAAAGTTTGTGCTTTTAGGTGTTGGTACAGTTTTGTTGACTACTAATCTAAACTGAAAAATCAATTCAGATGAGAATTTATTTCGAGCAAATTCTGGATGCAGAAACTGATTAAGAAAAAATCAAACACATTCTAGTTCTATAAAATACAAAAAGTTTGTGGGAAGGGAATTAAACATACCAATGATAAACGCTCAATCTCATCTTTATACATGATCTCTGCAGTACCGTTCTCTTTCTGTCGATCAGCACTGTCAAGCATGGCATCCAGCATATCACTTTTGGTGCTGTAATTGTAGCCACTCTCTTCCCTCACCTTCCTTCGTTGCTCCGCCAACCCTTTGAAGATTTTCAACAACCTCTCAAAGTAACTCCCTGTACGCCTCCTAATCCCATGAGGATCAACCACCTTCAACACCGGAAAACAATCCGCCAAGTTGGGCCTCCCAATCTCCTTCATAATACTCGCAACCACCTCCTTAAACTCCCCGGCTTTGTCCGCGGAGTGAACCAAATCCACCGAGTAAACTGTGTTCGAGAGCAAGTTTATGGTGGTTTTAAATGCCAGCCTCCCAACATCAACGGCTTCACCCTTCATCATGCTTTGCTCGATGTCGTTGAAGAGTTCTAGAATTTTTGCGTGCCTGAGCCGTTCACTAGCGTCGAGGTTCTTGTTGGAGAATAACAAGTTGTTGCAGATTTTCCGGAGGTCTCTCCAGCGGGGCAGGACCGGGATGAAGGATATGCTGTAACGGTCATGGTTAGCGCCTTTCATAGCATCGGGGATCTTTCGGTTGCATAAGAAATTGTCATGGACTTGGAGGACTGATTTTGCGGTTTCGGAGGAGGAGATGACTATGGTGGTGATTTGGCCGAGCTTGAGTTTCATGATGGGGCCATGGGTTTTGGAAAGAGCGGCCAAGGTCTGGTGGGGCTTTTGGCCAAGTTGGAGGAGGTTTCCGACTATAGGGAGGCCCTGTGGTCCTGGGGGAAGTGGAAGCTTCTTCTTGTTGTTGTTTGTTTTGATGATTGTGTTTGCGAGAAACAGAATGAAGGTGAAGGTGGACAGAAAGAGCAGGATGTGGGAGATTGTGTCCATCTCTTGAGGTGAAGAGGAGGTTGCAGTGTTGAAAGGATAAGATAGACCTTTCTTTCTTAATTTCTTTATGTTGCTGGCAGGGACAATCTTCTTGTTAATATAAGGAAAAAAATTAGTTCACATCTCAATCTCAATGATTGTTTATATACAACTGTCAGTTTAAATTAGTACAACATGAGGGTTAAAAAGTGTCACTAATATGTATATCTATGGATGTTTTAAAAATTTTATGTACTGGTAACATTTTCTTATCTCAATTACACATTGAATAGAATTAAAAAGGAAAAATGAGAAATTAGATATGATTAATAATATGATAAAATATGGAGACAAAAAAAAGCAAGAATCACATGAGCGAGACCTACTACTTAATTTGCTGACCATGAGACGATGAATTAAGCTCAGGGCTTTTAGATTGATAAACAATAAAGTGAATTCATTGGTCTTAAAAATGAGACTGAAAAAAGTAGGTGTGATAAAATAGATTGAAATCCTTAGTTCTTGTTTGATATTCTCTCTCGTAACCCACCAATAAAATTTTATCATGTCATTCACGTACAAGCCATGTTATAATTAACATATCCATTTCCTTTTTCAATTAACATGACCCAAATTTATTAATAGAACTTGAAAAAAAAACACAAAATAGAGACATACGTAGTGTTCTGTGGACACATGTAAATAGGACAGAACGAACATTTGCACTCTATTCCATGTTTATTAATTATATTTTTAAGATGGAAGAAAACAAGATAAAAGACTCATTAAAAAAATGCATTTTAGCTCTCTAAAAAATGGTAGAACTAAGGGGAACAAAACCAAACACTCATTTAAAAATTTTGGACGGGAAAAATACTCGTAATTTATATTTGAAATCTTTTAATTATGAAAGAATAGTAAAATAAGAAAAATAAATTAAACATGTTGATATTATTATAAATTTATATTGGTTAAAAAATTAATGGGTTTAACTATATTAGCAATTGTACCGATACAAATCTCATGAAGAGAGGATGAGACAATAATATTCTGAATAAGTGCAGAAAAACCTCCCCACACATGATAATAAAATAGGGAGAAAGTGAGTCTCCTTAATGCAATCCCCTATGGAGGTTGAAAGCATCCCTTACCATTTAGCATAATACAAATTCATGGATGAAACACATCCCATAATCAAAGTAACCCAGATATAAGGGAAGCCTATCTATAAAAAGACACTCTATGGAAATGGTCATTTATGACCCGGGGGTATAATGGTCTTTTTGTGAGTCTTTTGTTATTTTATACATGCATCATTGGGTCTCATGTAGGGTTTTATCTATTTTGTTGCATAAATTACATTTGCATATTTAATTTTGAACTTAATTGTTTTTTATGAGTTTTAAGTTATTTTTAGTTAGGTTTGAGCCTTATTCTTATCATGAACACACTCATGCTTGAAATCATCGATAATATCTATTAGAGTGTGTTTGTGAGCTGAAGTTAGGTTAAGCTTGGTTGGGAATGGATATTAGCAGCTCAGGAATGAAGAATAAAGAAGAATTGATCTCAAGTTCCTACCGCAGCTGCGGTATCTTTCTTATACAGGTGCAGCGATATATACTTGTTATGGTAGCTGCAATATCTTTCTCATTCCACTACAGCGATATAAGTTTTTTATAGCAGTTGCGGTATGCTTAGTATACCACTACAGTGATATAACTTAGTTTTAGCATGATTTTGAGGATCACGTTTGACAGAGAGGAGCGGAGAAGAAGAACTTGAAGCCACCACTGAACCTTCTATGTTTTTAACTTCTTCTTTTGTAATTCTTATGGTCATGCTTAGCTAAACTACTTTTTAGCACTTGGGTTGTGAATCCTTTTTAGTTTATGTCTTAATACTTCAGTTCTTGTATGACTTTGAGTTTCAACCAATAAATTCATTTCAGTTTATTATGTGCTTGAATTGATGTGAGCGTTTAACTAATTCTTATAAGGACGAAAGTCAAATTAAGAATTAGAGATTCACGGGAGCGAATTTATTAGACCTTTCGTACTACTTAGGAATAAGAGCAGAATCTAATAGTGGTGGCTAGTTATTCAGACATGGTTATTGAATTTAAAGTCTCACTTGTGTAAGGAATTAACAACTACGAACCTAGGCTAAACCACCATAGAGAGGATCCTTAATTTCATGCAAAGACCGTTTTCAATAAGGCATAAATTAATTTGGTGAAGCTAAATCCCAGGTGCTATCATTCTCAAATAATTTTCCAACATCTTATTAATTGCTTGTTTATCTTGGCATGGTGAACAATCAAATTGAACACCCCCCAACTTGTACTTCTTTTTCGCATTTTAAACTAAGGAATTGGAAGAACCAATATTAGAACACAATCCTTGTGGATACGATAAAGCCCTAGACTGTACTACAATTGAGTCTTGAAAGACATTTAATAGTAGGTTGTTGAGGAAAATTACTTCTTTAAGTATCTTTCATCAAATTAGTGTCGTTGCCAAGGATTGTCTTATATTGTTTATTTTAATCTAGTTCTTTGTGTTAGTTTTTAATTTCTATTTCTCTAGTCAATAATCTCTTGTACGGAATAGGTGCTTCTAATTTGTGTTTCAGTGTATGCGAGGTACTGTGGATTGCAACTCTCTTCTATTTGATTATGAGATAAAAAATATTGCTCGTAAAAACTGAGCTCAACAGAGGAAGAAGAAACAAGTCTCCACGATGGCAGAAACACCCACAGAGATGGAGGCAAGAATCCGCGCTAAATTTCAAGCTGAATTCCAAGGGCGTTATGACGCCGATTATGAAGCTGAGAAAATTCGGCAGGATAGATAGCAAGAAGAAGAAAATGCAAGGAGGTCCTTCAAGGACCTGACTGCCCCTCAGTATAGCTATGAATTTGAGGGCAGTATCGTCCCTCCAACTGACGTTCCATAAATTTTCCAAGTGCCACCCCACTATGTGCATCTGGTAGCTCAGCACCAGTTTGGAGGAAGCGCACTTGATGACCCTTATGACCATATGACAACATTCACAGAACAGTGTATTCCACTGAAGAGACATGGAGTCATCTCAGATTCCATTTGGATGTTGTTATTTCCATTTTCCTTAAGGGATAATACTGCAGCTTGGTTGAGGTCTCATTCTCAATGAAGTATTGAATCCTGGGATGACCTGGCTAAGAAATTCATAGCCTAGTATTTCCCCTCAACTCGTATAAGGTGGCTGGAACAAGAAATTAATGCTTTCATCCAGTAGGAGCATGAAAGTTTATATAAATCATGGAAGCGATTCAAGGAGCTCTTGAGAAAATGTTTCGGTCCCAATATTTCACCTGCGGAGCAAGTTGAAAAATTCCATTGTGCATGTACTGATTATACCAGGGAAAAGATAGATACTTCTGCAGGTGGGGCTTTTGATGCTCTACCCACTAATGAGGCCTTTGAGATATTCAATAATTTGGCGGCCAGGTCCATGCACTCCACCCATGATAGGAATAACCAAAAGTTAGTGCATGAGATAGAAGCTTATAATTTCATGCTCACTTCTAGTAAGAAGCTATCAGATAAGATGGATGCCATAGCAGAACACATGGGGAATCACAATGAAGGTCATGATGATATGGGGTTTGATGAAGAGGTGAAGCTTCTGGGTGATTCTCATAATGATCTCTATTCTAAAAAATTCAATCAAGGGTGGAAGAATCACCCAAATTTCTCTTGGATAGATCAGAAGCAGTTAGGACAACAAGGAAACCAAAGGCAGTATACCAACCAGAGAGTGTCTGAGAAAAACCAGAGGCAACCACCTCAGCAAGATCGAGGAGGAGGGAAGAAGAGTCTAAAAGAAATTGCGGGGCAACTAGGTCAAATAATTAGTGCATTAAAGGTTTCAACAAAGAGCTTCATGAATGAGTCTCGCAACAATTCCAAGAATCAGGAGGCTTCAGTAAAAAAATCTTGAGAACCAGGTTTGGCAAATTCCCAGAAAGACGCCCAGGTATGTTTCCTTCTGATACTATTCCAAATCCTAGAGAAAATGTTTCCGCTATTAATTTAAGGAATGGAGTGACCTTGGGTGAGAGAAAGGAAACAGTGAGTAAGAAAATTGAGAGAGAAAAAAGAAAGTAATAAAGAGAAGAAGTTGAGAGAAGAAAAAGAAGAGGAAGAAAGAAAAGAAGAGGTGAGAACTAAAAAATATACAAAGTTTCCTTTTCCTCTTTGTCCTAGTGATACAGGTAAGAAGAAGTTGGAGAAGCAATTCTCAAAATTTGTGGAGATGATCAAGAAGCTCCGCATTGACATTCCTTTCTCTGAATTCTTAGAGAAGATGCCTCAATATGCAAGGTTCATGAGGGAGATCCTATCTAAGAAGAGGAGGCTGAGTGAAGAGGATGAAACAGGGATGCTCGCAGAGGAGTGTAGTGCCAGTTTGCAAAAGAAGCTTCCACCTAAAGCAAAGGATCCAGGAAGTTTCACCTTTCCTATTGAGTTCAACACTCAAGAAGAGAGGAAAACCTTGGTTGATTTAGGGGAAAACAATATTTTGATGTCCCAATCCATGTTTGAGAGGCTGAGTATTGGAGAATTAAAGTCTACAATGATGAAACTTCAACCTGCTGCCCATTTCCTAATTACACCATGGGGGTGATTGAAGATGTCTTCGTTAAGGTGGGTGATGACTGGATTTTGTATGATAATTTTAGGGTATTTTTAGTCTTTTATTTTGTTATTTTTGAGTCTCATATAGGTTTTTTATTCTTTTTATTTATATTTTCTATTTGTTTTGCATTTTTCATATAGATAAGCTTTTATTTGTTTTTTAAACTTTATTTTATATTTTTAGGAATTTTTATAGGTATTTTTATATTTTAGGAAAGCTGGTAGAATTAGTCATTTTTGTCTAGGGACCAAACTGTAAATTTCAGGAAAGAAAGGACCAAAAATGCAAAAGTTCAAGAGTGGAGGATGGAAAGTGAAGTTTCAAGGATTTGAAGGGCTAGAAATGAAGTGCTAACAAAGAGAGGACCAAAAGTGAAAAAGAAGAATAAGAAGCATCACTCTCTAATTTGGCACATGGAAAATGATGATTGAAGGCTTAATGGTAGTGGAGGAGCTATTTCAGAAGTTAAGAGAGGTTGAGTGGAGGCCATTGAAGGCATTGAAAACCCACTAGCATGAAGAAGAGCAATCAGCAGTCGAGCCAACGCTCAAGCGTTGGAAGTCCAACGCTCCAGCGTTGGAACTCTGACTAGGATCCAAGTAGGAAATTCATCCCAACGTTCAAGCGTTGGCAGCCAGCGCTCAAGCGCTAGGCCTCTGTCTGCAACATCTGAATTTAATTGCACCAACGCTCAAGCATTGGGATCCCAGCGCTCAAGCGCTGGAGGACAGATTTTTGCTATAAATAGGGACCTTTGCTTCACTTGAAAAACACACCTCTTCAGAATACAACAAGTATTCTTCTTTCTCCCTTAAGAGCATTGTTCCTGAGAATTGTGGGAAGCCATACTTGAGCTCCTAGTCCAGGGTAATTCGATGTTTCTTTTAGCCATGCTTGGCTAATTTCTTTTAAGTTACTTGGGTTGTTTTAGATTTTAAATTATGTTTTAGTTCTCTTCTACTCTTCTGAATAATATTGCTATAAGTTCATGTTTTATTTCCTTGTTCTTTATGTTATCTTGATGCGCACAAGAGTTTTAGCTTACTTCTTATAACAATGGAAATTGGTAACTAGGAAGGGAAATAGGACTTAAAAGAGGCTATATGATATATCACTAAGGAATTAGGATAGACTTAGCTTCATGTTGGTCTGGACTTCATCTTTATCTTCTTCTTAATTAATTAAATTGCAAGGAATTGAGTTTAGTAATTTAAGAAGAAAGTTCTACATTTGTAAGGAATTAACTTGTAGAAATAATAGGCTAAAGCATCATGAACTTTGCTTTAAAATTCAGAAAAAGAAAAAGTAGGAGTTTGCTAGCATATTTTAATAGTTATATAATTCAACCCAAGTGCTTAATTCTTATCATCATCTTTTCTCTATTTATTTATGCTTATGCTTGTTCTTGTTCTAAACAAACCCAAATCAAAACCAACCTTTAATTTCTTGCAGTAAGTTCTAAACAAGTTAATAATTGGACACCTATCCCTGTGGGATCGATATCTTTTTTATTACGCGATAATCAACCGTGCACTTGCGGTTTGGCTATCAGTGGGTAAATTCGAATTTTTAGTGGACTTCGTGATTGTTGACATGGAAGATGGGAAGATTCCACTGATCTTGGGAAGGCCGTTTCTAGCCACATCTGAAGCAATAATAAATGTGGCCAAGGGAACATTGTCATTGAGAGTTGCGGAAGAGAAAGTCACATTTCATATTTTTGATCCTAAAGTGACTTACCAGAAGCTTAGCGATGTCTTCATGGAGGAAATGATTGATGCATGGAGTGATAAAAGTCTATAGCAGATTTTCAAGAAGGAGGAGTTTGCTAGTTCGAAGAAGATTGAGATTCCAAAGAGCAACCAAGTCGAGCAAGTCCAAACCATGTGCTTGGTCACTGAGGCACTTCTATGTAAGGATAAAGGTAAAGAATTGTGCTTCCATTGGAAGCCCAAGGGTAAGAGAAATGAAAAACCTTATGTTCCTTTTAATTTTAAATTTTTTGGTTGTGTGACTGCCTTGGAGAATGCTTGTAAGAATTTAATTCATGCTGGCGTTGAGCTGAAGGATCTCGCGAGTGCCATGCACTATGGGATCAACCCCATAGAGTTTTCTGAGTTCGGGGAGTCTATCACGGGCTATAACATTGAGCTTCTTGGGAGAGAACCCATGTGGAGTAAGTTGTTTTATTCTTATTTTTATTTTCTACTTAATTTGATTTTGTTTGTAGTTGAAAACTAAAATGTTGGGCTTCTAGTTTCAATTGTCTCAACTGTTAGTTTTGATCACCCCAACATTTTCACCCAGCAACAAAAAAAGAAGAAGGGAGGTTTGCTTTTTCTTTTTAGATAGTGTTTTCATTTGCATATAGTTTTAGAAGCATCATATTTGTTTTTTTGTGTGTTCTTGTATACTATAACCCCGAGTTGTCTGTCTCTATGCTTAACTTCTCAAGTGGTTTCAACTCTGTGTCAATGCCTTCTTTTTATGGAAGTTATGATAGACTTGTTCTATTTTGTGTATTCGGTTATGGTACGCTATAGAGAGAAGTGAGTGAGCTCTAGGACTGAGTGGTGTTTTCAATAGAAAGCATTGTTAGGAGTTCACTGGGGTTCACCTTTTACCCCTTTGTTTTTGCTAAGTGATGAGTGTTTCTCTATGATTCCTTACTTGCTTGCACTTGCTTGGTTCTACTTTGATATGCATGTTGGTTTGACATTGTTGTGTTGTAACTTGTTAAGACACTAGTTGGAATTTTTGTTTGCCTTCAGACTTTGTTCAAACTACCACAAATTTTTCCAAGTTGATCCTAATTGTGAAAGTTTCTTGGTCCCCTTCTTTGGTAATATTTGAACAATGTTGAGTGATCTAAATTTGAATATGCTAATTTTCTTCCCCTACCATACTATTTTATACCAATTGCTTCTGTCCATTCTTCTTCTGCTTTTCCTTATCGTGCAATTGAATGCCCTATCCGGTCCAATCCAACTGATCTACGAGGGTCGGGTGCTTGCTTCATCCATTTAAGGGCATGTAGCTCCTTAGGCGGGGCTAAGACGGTAGAGTGTTCCGCTCCTCTTCAAATCAAAGGTTCAGTAATAGAAATGACTCTGAATAGGTTCCTCTCTCCTAGAATGAATTGAAAAGTTACAAAGTGTTGAATGCAAACTCAAAAGAAAAATTGGACATGGAAAAGAAAAATAAAAAAGAGTTGCAAACAAAGAAGGGGACGAGAGAAAAAGAACATTAAGTGCAAAAAATGAATGCTCTAAGGTGAAAGTTGAGATAGATCACTTAACGGTCTGTGTGGGTGTGTAGTTGTGTGTTTTCCCTTTTTGAATATCCTACCTGAAGTTACACCTTGGCCACATTACAACCCATGTGAGTCTCTTTCTTGTTGTGTAGCATGACATTACCTGATCTTGATTTGATTGATTATCGGAATTGAGACAATGTTTGTACTGCCTGATGCACTAAATAATTTACGGTTAGCGCCTATCTGTGAGATTTTTGCTGTGAACTCTGATTCTTACTATTCTGTTGATTCCACTTTCTCTGGACTAGTTTCCTTATTTGTCTTAACTAGTATGCACATTAACTGATCTTTCTATGTTGTTTGTGTATGCTTTATTTTGAAAGAGTTGGCAGTTGGATCAGAGTTGATTTATTCTGTGCTTGAGGATAAGCTTTCCTAAGTATCCACTTGAGGACAAGCTGTCGTTGAGTATGGGAGTGTGATGACCCGGGGGTACATTGGTCTTTTTGTGAGTTGTAACACACCGATTTTCAGGGCGCTACAGTAGTGCCCAAACAGTAATTATATAAACATGTTATTTACATTTTCAAAAGCTACGGAATGCAAGCCTAATTTTTTTCTTTTCTTTCCAATACATGCCATGGATGATATGCAATACATAATATATACCATGCTCGGGAAAACATATGAGTTACATATTTATGTGGACAACATTGGTGAAATAGTTCCTTAAACTCCGACTCTTTCATTAAAGAGACTGTGTTGTCACAACGAAACCCCAACCTAAGACGTCCTACTCCGGTATACCTCATGCGATCCCACACAGGGTGACTGTATAAAGGCATATAGACCTGGTGTCTACCCTGTTCCTGAAACATGCTTGAGTACAGACATGAAAACAAAAGCTATCTATGCTCTTAAAGTGATGAACTATCCGTCTTACTCTCCCCCGAAATACCTTCGACTCGGCATCCTCCGGTTACTCTTTTGCTAGAGCTGTCTTACTGGCGACGGATCACCCACACACAAACAACAGGCAAACAGGTGTAAGGGTCAACTTCAAATAACAACAATATCACAAAATGTGCATTTGTATACGTAAGACAACGACCAACAAAATACACCCATAGGGAACATCTAACAGTATTGTAGAGTAACATCATCATGTTCTCACAACAACCAAGGCATGAGGTTCAGATCCATGTCGTACCAATGTATGGGGTCGCAATGCCGATAACCGATACACGGTGGCAAGTTAAGTCTTTCCTGGACTTCAAGTTCGTTGGTTCCACCCCCGTTTCACTTGTTAACGGTTGCACCTGCCATCTCATCCGTTTGGTGCCCGGTCCGCCATCCTTTCCCTATGGTGGTCTGGATCACCATACTCATAGAGCATTGTAGGATCCTCCCCTCATCGGCAGCCCGTATTCTACATCCGGTAATGATCGACAAGTACTCGTATGGAAGCACACTATCATACCAAGATGCATTGCATTTCTATAAACAACAATATAACCAGCAAGGGTAAATGCAATAGTCAAACATACCCGAGAAGCATTGAACCTCTATCAATAGCAAATCAACGAGCATAACTAACTATTGTAATCAAGCATGCAGGTAAGATTGACATGTTTAACCAAGCATAATAACAAGATTAACAGACTTTTATCAGGCATGTAAACAAGATTATCAACTTCAATCAAGTTAACTAAGACCGCTTAATTGCGAGTTCGAGGTCCTTACGGATTGCGGGGTCTTGCCCATCTTAACACCCGAGACCTGGTCCTCTTGGTCTTACTTGCCACTGACCTTGCCTTGAATTACTATCAAAAGCAACATACAAGCATACATGTTACGGGCTCACACACAACATGTTATCAAGATTGTAATATCATGCAAGTTCTCATACCATATAGCATGTTATCATTGATCAACTTAGCATTTAGGCATGTATACTTAGCATAGTAATCATTCACATCCTACCACTAAGGAACACAACAACTACCAATCAAGCTTAACATTCATAGGTATTCAACCAGTCAATCAATTTTAATCCAACATGTCAGATGCCTTCAGTTCCATGCAATTCTGTGACTTAACCACATACAATTGTCTATATCCATATATGCTATAAATAGCTACGGAGATAACGAAGTTCCCTTACCGTAGTTTCCTCGCTCTTGGGTGTAATGTTTGCTCCGACTCTCACATCTGCTCTGAGAGTTCCTAAGTCCCGTGATCCTTTACAAACACTTAACCAGTTTAGTGCTAACTCGACAAAGCTCTACACTACAACTAGGCTTCCTAAAAGCTATAATACTTAGGCAAACACAAGGCTCTTAGAGGGAACTTACACTTAGCCATAAAATCAACTATATATGCAAATTTTCCGAAAACTTATTGAACATCTTAAAGGCCTTTCATGTTAGAATCAAATAATTAAATGAACTATTATATTTTGATAATTAACAATTTCTTTAAGATTTAATAATGTCAAAGATGAAATTCCTAACATAGTGAAAATTCTCATGCACAGGAATAACTATCTCTGAAAGGAATGAATAAACATCAAAGCCTCATCAAGAGAACTAGTCCATCAGAAGAGTTCGTCCGGTCACCTCGAAGGGAACAACGTCAAAGTTATACAAAGGAAAGCATTCTTGTATAAGACAGTCCGATGGCTCAAGAAAGCTAAAACAGAAACAACACTCTACATCCTCTCTCAAGGACTCTTCATCAAAGTCTGCTCGCTCAAGCCAAAGCCTATCTCAAGAAGACAAAACAATCTGCCACTTAAGCCTACAGTGATCAAAAGATGACAGCTCTATTCAAAGCTGAAAGAGCATGACAACCTATGAAGAAACACCTTCGGCCTCGAAGTCTCTCGAGCATCACGCAAAGAAGTTGTGAACGATCAACTCTCTCTGATAAAGAACTTCCAAAGAAGCAACAGAAGAAAAGAAAGAATTCAGTCTTCTAAGCCAAGAAAACTTTAAATCCTGGAAGAAGAACCAAATGAAGAAAGTCCGTCTGCTGATATAAATTTTCTCACAGCGGAATCTCGAACACTGCATGGAGACTGCATCTGTCAATCTATAAGGAAGAATCCGTCCGCTTAAGTATCAATTGCGCCAAAGGTACAGAGATCAAGAAATGTGCTTCTCGAGGATATCAAGTTACCAGAAGCATTAAAAGAATTATTCTTCTCCTCTTGGGTAATTGCTTCTTGGATCAAAGATATCTACCTCGTCTGCACATTTATTAAAGTACTGGCAATCACAAAAATAAAGAAGGGACACAATTAATTCAATACTCCCTAGTCCCACTGCTTTTCTGCTTTTCCTCAAATCAAGCTGACATCGCGGAATCAACGGCAAGAATCTCTAAGCATCGTACACTCTCAACGGTCGAAATTCAAATATCTAACCAAAGCACGTGATGAGTGTTAGCTGTCAAGCACTGGGGTAAAATGGTCAAAAAATCTCCACCGCTGGATCGTCACACATTATATACAGAGAAACTAGCTCAAGGTCACTTGCTCAGCATGGAGCCAGACGACATCAACCCAGGCGAATTGATGATTCTCAGATCATGTCTTACGCCTGCTGAAAGATCTCAGATCATGACTTACGCCTACTGAGAGATGTAGAACTAGCCGTTATGTGCTGCTTGGAGAGGAAGAAGCACTACGGGCAGGTTTTCTCTCCTTCTGTGGAGAAAGAACAAAGATCTTCAACTGAAGATATATATAGAGAACCCTGCTTCCGTAGCAACTTGGCGACTAGAACTAAATTGACCATGCTCTGATACCACTTGTTGGACCTTTAGCGCTTACCACTGCGCCAAAAGAAATTGATGTTAGTGAGGGCGCAACTAAATTCCTTTAAGGCATAGCAGCCACGCCACGTTTCGAATGCTACACAGCAGGCAGGATGCTGGTCCACCTAGACCCAACAATCCCCCCCCAGCACCTGCCAGCGACCCGCTGCACAGAAATGCCTTCCAGGGGATTCAAACACGTGACCATGCTCTGATACCACTTGTTGGACCTTTAGCGCTTACCACTACGCCAAAAGCAATTGCTGTTAGTGAGAGGGCAACTAAATTCCTTTAAGGCGTAGCAGCCACGCCACGTTTCGAATGCTACACAGCAGGCAGGATGCTGGTCCACCTAGACCCAACATTTCATGCCCAAAATATCAAGTCATAGACAAGTTTTCAAGTTAAGATCCTAACCCGAAACATGTCATAAATTTGACCAAAGCTTTTAAAACAAGGGGATAATTTTCCTTTTTTTCTTAAACTTCAGCAACAAGCTTTAACCACATGAAAACAAGAGCTAAAGCAAAACTTCCAAGCTCCAAAAATAAGCTATAGATTCGTCCAAGCCACATAGTCATCCAAGATCAATTTTTTTCTTCAAACCAAATGGTACACATCTAAGGCAAGACAAAATATATGGTGAAAACCAACTTAGAATTTTCATAATCACTTTTCAAAACATCAAGTTTTACAAAAAAAAATTTGGAGGTTTTCTAAACCTAACATTAAGAATTATCTTTTGTGAAGACAAATTGTGAAAATCTAACTTTTCCTCAAAATCAATTTTAAACAAAACAATCTCTTGAGAAACAAAATACATGATTGTAAATCTAAGATCATGGGAAGCAAGGAACTCAAAAAGACCATGGGGTTTTGAGCAGGATCAAACACCCAAAAACAACTTAAGCATAAAAGAAGCCTACCACAAGCAAGCTCTTCTTCTCCTATTTCTTTTTCTCCGAAGAAGAAAGATGGAAAAAAGAAAGGAGATGGGTGATTGGGAGTGAGGTTACTGGAGGCTGCATCACCTGCTCCTCATCCATTCACTCAAACCAAAAACTTCTTCATCACCATATTCAGATCTTGCAAAGGATTTAATTTTCTTCATGCCAAAGATACCAAGACAACCGCGCTCGATGATGATTCCCCAACTCTGGAAGAGGCAAAAGCTCATGCCATTGCAGAATAACCTACTTTCTCCTGGTTTTTCTGTTGAAATTATTGGCTCTAATTTCTGTTACCTTGCTGGCTTGTGGGCACCTATGGGTTGTGCAGATCTTAAATTAACCATCATCATCCGCAACAAAGATGATGTGTTTCACTTTTACTGGAAGCTGATTTCTTCTGCAAATATTCATGTGGTGACTGTTCCATTTTACTTGATTCACGACGTTGGCCCTCTGGTAATTAATCTTGGCCATTGGATGCTTGTTCTGGTTCCTCGTCTGCCGAAGCCACTGCCGTATCCTGAATTTGATCTGTATCCTTCAGCTCCATCACCTTCAATTCCTACAGTTGCACCAAAGTTTCCCTTCTTCATCAACTCAGAACTTTTGGGATCATCCTTGGAAACTCAGGCACAGAATGATGATGAACAAGCAGCTATCTCTCCAGTTCCACTTTTAGTTTCCATGCCAAACAAAGACAACACTACTGAAGTAATATCATCTTCTGAGCCCATCTCCATTGCCTTGCCTGAGCAAGCCGATGATAAAGCTGTTGACTCAGTTCTTGCAGATATTACTGATGTGCGGAACGAAGTTCAGGCAGAGATTTCCGATGTGAGAAGCACAGTTCATGCTTTAGACAAGAAGATCGAGGAGTTGAATGCTCTCAATGAACAACAGAGTGAGGCCATCAAACAATACCTGATCAAGCGCTTTGATGCCAATTTTGACACCATGCAGAATATGATGACTCAGTTCATCCAGCAACTGAAGAACAACTTCAACTCCTAAACTCTCTACTTTTTATTTATCAGTTGAACAATTTTGCTTTGGTTTATTTGGTTTTATATACATCTAAAGCGCTTCAGTTTATTTTTGCTTGCATACTAATATTGTCTGCTCTGATATCATGCTTACCTGTTATTGCTAATGCCAAAGGGGGAGAAATATTGAAGAAAAAGGCATAGAATTAGTTTAGAAAAATATATATCATACTCAGGGGGAGCAATGAAAGCAACCTAAGTATAGGTTTAGAAAATTATTTTCCTCAGGGGGAGCTAAAAACAATTTTAACTGAAAATAGTTTTTGTCTGGTAGTTAGCTATACATTATTTATAAAACATGTATTCAAATCAACCTATATCTCTGATGCCATGTTTTTCTTACGTTGCAGTATATGCTTTCAAAAAGATAAGTTCATGTTTTTCTAGCTAAGAAAACTCAAAAAGATAAACGTTGAATATTTTTTTTAAAAGAGAAAACGTGTAGATGCTCTGAAAATAATGTATTAGTTCTGATACCATCGTTTTCGAAATAACCTTATTAAACCTTTTTCTCAAATGAAAATTGTCATTATCAAAAAGAGGGAGATTGTTAGATTCAAACGATTTCATAATTAAATATATTTTGATAAATATCAATTTTACCTTAGGTTTAATATGGATAGATAAAGATTTCCTAATACCTCGAGTATTTCACATTTTAGGAACATCTATCTATATGAAAAACGTCTGCTCACAACTTTGAAGGCATTATCAAAAGCAGTACATCAAAGAAAGACAAAGAAGGATAGTACGTCTGGCTACACGCCAAAGAGTACGTCCGCCTATGGAGTACGTCTGGAAACTCATTGAAGAGTTCGTTTGCCAGTTGAGTATGTCCGCCTATGAAGTACGTCTGGAAACTCATTGAAGAGTTCGTTTGCCAGTTGAGTACGTCCGCCAAGAGAGTTCGTCCGCCTCAGTGCTAAAGAATTCGTTTGTCAATGCTACAAGAAATAAAGGCTAATCTACCTCGTCAAAGCATTTAATGAAGCACTATTCAAAGCAGAATGAAGAAAGAGACACAATAAATATTTTATTCCACGTATCTGCAAACACTCTGACATTCCTCAAATCAAGCACAACTTTTCAGAGTCTACGGCATGATTTCCTGAACATAGTATCCTCTCAACGGTCAGAATCAAATCCTTTGTTCAGAAAGAAGAAATTCTCTTTGATGTCTTCCTCGAGAATTTAATGATCAAACGAGTACTTAAGGCTGAAGCAATGAAGAACCAGACGAATTCAACCAAAGCATTTAATGCTGCAAATAATGCAAGGAAGAATGCATTTAATGCTGTTACAGAGCTGCAAAAGTTCAAATTCAAACGGAAACACTTCAATCTTCATCAACGTTCATCAAGGGGTTCCCTACTGAAGATATAAATAGAGGACTTAGAAACTTGATTCAATTGGCGACTTCCAACGATAAAATTTCAAAAGCATTCTAAGTCATTCTCTAAGCAATCGGCTCTATTTCAATACTCAGAATCTCACAGTTATTCTTTCCTGAGTTAAGTCGTCTACCATAGTGTGAAGCCCTCATAGAGTGTAACTCTTATCCTTTTCACACAGCCTAAATAGAGAAACAACTTTCTTATCTTCTCTGTATATTGTTCTTAAACTCTCTACCAAACTCTTACTGAAGAGATTCTTGTAGAAACACAAAACCTTCTTTGTAAAGAACTGGGAGTAGTCCTGTTAAATACTAGAAGTGAGAAGTCCTGTAAGAATACTTGTAAAGGAGCCTTCGAATACTGGGAGAAGTCCTGAACAATACTTGTACTATTTGGAGTAAATAGTGAAAATCTTGGTGAAGCCAAGGACTGGATACGGCCCTGTCGATTAAGGGGGTGAACCAAGATAAATACTCCGTCTGCTTTACTTTTTAGCTTTAACTTATTTCCACTGCACTTAGCTCTTGAAAAGTATTTTGAAACTTATACTTGTGTTTAACAAAAAGACTTTAAAAATCACAAACACAATTCAAATCCCCCTTTCTTGTATGTTTTATCACTATCATGTCGGTGATGAGGTGCAGCGGCAAGGAGCGGCAGTCATGAGGTGCGGTGGCAAGGAGTGAGGAGCGGCGGTGACGAGGTTGAAGAGCGATGAAGTCGCAATAGAGAAAATGGAAGCAAATGGATTTTCGATCTCCAAACAAGGGTTTCCTAGCTAACAAATCACCATTTTTTTAATAATATAATTTATGTTACCACGGTTCCCAAAACAACCGTGGTAATATACAATTTTAATTGAAATATAATAATACTTATTACGACGGTTCTTCTGACAACCGTGGTAATAGACAATGTTAATTAAAAAAATAATAAAATTTATTACCATGGTTCACCTAACAACCGTGGTAATAGGCCATGTTAATTAAAAAAATAATAAAACCTATTACCACGGTTCACCTACCAACCGTGGTAATAAGCAGTGTTAATAAAAAAATAATAAAAACTATCTCAGTTACCACGGTTACTATATGACTGTGGTAATAGAGCACCTCAGTTACCACGGTTCAACACAAAACTGTAATAACAGAGCTCCGGACAAGTTTTTACCACGGTCCAACACGAAACAATGATAACAGAGAGGAGTAAAAAAGTAATTCTGTAATAGTGCCACGTCATGCAAATCACAGTGAGAGCATGTGCAAATTGCTGTTAATATTTTGTCTTTATTCTATATTAATGGTGCAACTTGAAAGAAAAAATGTAATAAAAGTAGCCGTTAAAACGAGAGGTTAGCCCTACGCATAATATACGACATACTTCTTTAAACGAGTGGAAATGTTGTGAACGAAATTTCAACAAATAAGTTTGGCATTTCTTATGATTACCTATCCCAATCTTTTGTTGCGACTTTTCGAACCAATAATATAACTGACTTTTGTTGACTTCATAAATATCGTTTGAATATACAGGCAATGAACGTGACTTATAACAAATACGTCCAAAACATGAATTTGGGTCGTAGTACTATCTGCTGGTGGGAAAGGGATTATCTTCGAGTGGAGAGTAACTTCATTTCAGCCTTTTCTCTCAGGGATTTCTGCATTCATTATAACCATTTGTCAGTATTTAGTTTGCTATTCATTAAGTGTGTTAAGCTTTGGTGATCAATTTTGTAGGTATTAATTTTGCTATTGGTGTGTTACCCATGGGGTGCATTTTCAAGGAACCAAATCTTGTACAAAGGGGAGTTTTCTTTCCATATCGACCACAAGTTGGACATGTGAAACTACTTTGAGGCCATGTTAATAAATAGCAAATAGATTAGGGCACCGGACGCTATTAGGTTGTGATCACCGTTGATGATGGACTCAAGTATACGATGGGATGGCTAAACCATGAAAAATAATGACTTCTACATTTTTTTTTTAAAATGGTTCGAGTGGGTTCGGCTTCGGTAACCACTACGAGTCAGCACATATTTTTTGAATCTTTAATCATTTTTAAAGGTACTTATAAATCACCTATTAACATTGCTCTTACATTAACAAGAGGAATAGAATACAAAAAATTCTAAAAGGAAGTGGTCCAACTTACAAACTAAATTAACGGTAAAAAAATTATAAAAATTGTGGATAAAAAATGACAAAATTTCGTTATTAATTGTTTCCCAATAATGATATGTTCACATTCAATTTTTTTCATCTCATTTTTCACTTTATTTTTATTTATTTCTCCTATTTTTTTTTTCACATCATATATCCTATTTCTCAATTCTCTCTCTTCCTTTATCTTTTTATAAAGTGGGGGTGGAGATATGTGAACTTATTTCTCAATTCTCTCTCTTCCTTTATCTTTTTATAAAGTGGGGGTGGAGATATGTGAACGTATTCATTATCATTATGTTGCACAGTGGTCTAGTCCTAATATATAGTTGCTGCCAATATACAATTGCTATCATCTAGTGCCGACAGTCAATATGGACAAAAATATCGGTGAATGAATGTTATCGGTTGAAGGATATTTTTTCTTTTGTCCACTAATCAAAGTTTCAATTTTTTTTGACTAAGCTACAATGAGAGGTAAATACCAATAAAGCAAGGTCCAAATCTAGAGCTAGATACTCCTTTCAGTTTTATCTTCCATCTTCCATAAAGGAACTACATTATCAAAGGCCTTATTCAAAACAAACTCGTTCCTGTACCATTTTTGGAGTATAGTTTTCTCTGAGCGTAAAGATACCCCTCTAAGGTTAGAAATGTTGAAGACAACATCGTAGCCAGCTGGGTACTAGGTTTAAAGGCCCAACGATATCATAGTCCACTACAAGAAAAAGCTTATTTAGCGGTGGTTATTAGTATAACCGACGGCGGTTAAAACCGCCGCTAAAAGGTACTCACGGAGGCTGCTATTCCGAGCGTCGTCAGTGCATTTGCCGGCGGTTCTCCTAACCGCCACGTAAACCCCCGTACTAAATTTAACGGCGGTTACAACCGCTGTTAAATTAACTTCCTCAACACTTCCAAACATGGTTATTAACGGCGGTTTAGAACCGCCGCTAAATCCCAACAAATTATGGCGGCGGTTATAACCACCAGTAAATGTGAAGATTATTATTATTTGATTCCAAATACTGCTGCTACATGTATTTGCTCAAAAATGTAGCGGCGGATGGGAACCGCCGCTAAAATTCTACAGGGTTTTTTTTCTTTTTCTGCTTATATTTTTTGCCTGCTTATATTTTTTACGTGCTTATATTTTTTGACTACTTTATTATAAATTCTGCTTGGTAAAAAGATAATAAATACTAGGAGAGACATATATATATATATAGCAAATAAATCCATTCAAATGCACCAAAATACTTACTTAAGTATACAGTTTCAATTAAGTACTACATAGCCATAAGTGCTTAAAAAAAGCTAAAAGAAAAAATAACAAAGGATTGCATTATCCACCTAGTACATAACTAGAAATCTTAATAATCTAAAAAAGTCTATCGTGATGGTGCTCTTCGATCTTCAAACACATGACTAGACGAGGAAGAGGGCCTCATTTCTCTCGGTGACTCCAAGTTAGTGAACTGAAATAAAAAAGAAATAAAAGATTAAGTGCTAGTTGGTGAATAAGTTAATAATGCATAGCAAGCAGATGGTTTCCTTTGAAGTCTTGGGTACATTATACTGATCCCTTCTACTCTTTATTCTCTCCTCTTCAATAATGCTTCTCTTCTTTTGGTTCTTTTGGTTGATAAATAAACATATGGTTTGATTCAAATAAAATTGTGAAAAGAAATAAGCTTAAAAATATGTTTAGCTTATAATTATTTATATATGTGCAGTTTTCAGCATTCTAATTTGGCTGGCCAAACTAGCAATTTTAAAAATATTTGTATGTGCTTTATTAAATTTAGAGAAACTAGAGAATTGGAGAAAAAACAGAAACTATATTGAATGAGGGAAAAGTAGTTACAAGGTGTGATATATACAAGAGAGGTAAGTAGCTAGGAGGGAAAACTAACTACTAAGTAACTATTTACATAACAGGAAATTATTAACTACTGACTAAATCACTTAGTGAGGATTAATTATTAGCTAGGCTCAACTCGCTATCTCGCTTCTGCAGCTCAAAGTTCAGTGCTGTGTTTGGTGTTAAACTTCAAGATCGTCATCTGTAGCCATTCTTGCCAATGGTATGGGGGTGGTATCATCTGCGAAAACTTGTTCTAAATTTTGTGATGGTATGCCTCATCGGATGCCCTCATTTCTTCATCTGCTCCATCTTCTCCCATCTCATACAAGTCTCTTGGCTTCAGATGAACTGGTATGCTCCAACCTTGTGCATTTTCATCATCGACATAATATACCAACTGAGCTTCACAAGCCTTGATATATGGTTCATCATCTTCATGTGCCCCAATATGTATTAGTCTTCCAAAGTTAATAGACACAAACCCCAACTTATCTGTCATTAAGCCTCTTGGATTTGTGGTATTAGCCCATTCACATTTAAGCATGGGTACCGTGAAACCATTATAGAAAAGTTCAACGATTTCTACCAATCTTCCATAATAAGGTACCCCTCCGAACCTCATTTGGGAATCACTACTGCTTGAGTAACTTCTTGTTCCAAACATGCCATAAACTCCACTGTTTTGAGTATTTAATGACCTTTCCCGTGCCACAGTTCGAAATTTGTATCCATTGACATTAAAAGCAGTGGACTTTCGAGCTTGATCAAAAGGACCTTGCGCAAGACTAATAAGAATATCTTTATGTGTTCCGGAAACAGTGTCAAGATTATTTTGAATCTACAAGCGATACCATACATTGTTAGTCACATTCCAATTAAAAATCATCCACGACATATACATACATGCGAAAACACTTACACGATTAGAGAACCAGCGAACAAACTCTCTGTGTACCTTCTTGTCTACCTCAGGAGTATTTCTTGTACCACCCCTTAATTGTCTTCGCACAATAGTTTTATATTGCCTATTTATTTAAATCATGTTAGAAATATGAAAGAGAAAGTTAGTGTTCCATCTAAGTGAAAGGTCCACTTACTGGAGATAGTAATCCACTGCGGGGCAGTTCGTCAACACGTGTCTATGAGCCTGAAACTTTTCCATGCGGGAAAGAGTGAAAGTAGAAGAGCCACCAACTGATTTTCCAACTGCAGGAAATAATTCGGCTACACGGGACTGTAATTGTATATCATTAGGCTCATCATCAACATGACGAGGACGATTCCATCTTGTCTCAATATCATCTAAATATCCCGAACAAAAGGTCAGGATCTCTTCCATCAAGTAGCCTTCTGCTATGGAGCCCTCTGGCCTTGCTTGATTACGTACGTAGGATTTTAGATGTCCTAAGTACCTATAAGTAAACCAAAAGATATGAGATAAAAGAACCATATTCATTCCTCTCATGCAAAACATGAAAAAATGTCTAGCACACTTTTACCTTTCTATGGGATACATCCACCGATAATGGACAGGGCCTCCAAGCTTAGCTTCCTCAACAAGATGAACAACTAAGTGAACACTCACAGTGAAGAAGGAGGGAGGAAATAACATTTTTATGTGGCATAAAGTGATGATGATTTGATCTTGCCATTTGTCTAAATCATTCACGTTCAACACTTTACCTCTTAATTTTCTAAAGAATGAGCAGAACTCTATTAATATTGTTGTAACCTCATCAGGAAATGTTGATCTCATAACTAATGGTAGTAACTGCTCCAACAATATATGAAAATCATGACTTTTCAACATTCCATTCAACTTATTAGTAACCAAGTCAATGCACCTAGAAATGTTGCTGGAATAACCATCAAGCACCGTGATATTCTTTAAAGTTTTCAGAAATGTAGTCTTACTGGCATTTGTCATTGTAAAGATAGCCAATGGATATTTTCCTTTTTCATCAGGCCAAAGGTCGGGTATTATGCCCATCGCTTGAAGGTCCTTACGGGCATTGAGATGATCTTTAGTCTTTTCCCTATCATTTAACAATGTGTATATGAGATTTCCACAGACATTCTTCTCTATATGCATCATGTCAAGATTATGTCGTAGCAAATTATCATTCCAATACGGAAGTTCGAAGAATATGCTCTTCTTTTTCCATTGCTGAGTTCCTCGATTGGTTCCTCTTTTTCTTTTTCCTTTTGCATCCCCTTTCTTCTTTGGCTTTCCACCAAATGTGACCTTAATATTCTGAACTTGTTCAAGAATTTGATAACCTGTGAGTGTTTTGGGTGGATCACGCAGATCTTGTTCACCATTAAAACGGATCCTGTTAAATCTAAACTTTTGCCTTCGGTCAAGAAAACAACGATGACCTATAAAGCAATTTTTAACACTATGTTACATGACGGGCAAGAAAGTCCAGTGTAGCTTGAACGTCTCTCGCTTGAATGAGTCGTAGGCATCCACACCTGTCATCCATAACTCCTTCAGCTCTTTTATCAAAGGTTGTAGGTAGACATCTATGTTATTTCCTGCATTTTTTTTACCAGGGATTATCAGTGACAGTATAAAAGAAGATTGCTTCATGCACACCCATGGAGGAGTGTTATACGGAATGAGAATAATTGGCCAAATACTGTGACTTGTACTCATAGTACCATAGGGATTAAACCCATCAGATGCTAATGCAAGACGCACATTTCGCGGATCATCCGCAAACCAACCATGACATTTGTCAAACTCCTCCCAAGCTTTACAATCTCTAGGATGCCTCATTAATCCATCTTTGTTGGAATCGGTAGCATGCCACCTCATGTCCTTCGCTGTCTTTGTTGACATAAACAACCTTTGCAATCGGGGCTTTAGTGGAAAGTAACGAAGAATTTTTTAGGCACTTTCTTCTTACTACTTCCACCATCAGAGTCACTTGATTTCCACCTGGAGGTTCCACAAACTTTGCAAATCTCCCTCTCTTCGTCCTTTGTATTACCCCAATATAGCATACAATGATATTTGCACGGGTCTATCTTTTTGTAGTTCAAACCATGCTTGGAGATCGTCTTCTTGGCCTCGTAGAAGGAGCTAGGAATCTTTGCATGCTCAAATGCATCATTCAGTAGTTATAGAATCATTGTCATGGACTTGTCACTCATACCTGAAAGACACTTGATATGATATAGTTTCACCAAAAATGATAATCTTGAATACTTTTTACATCCTTCGTACAAGGGTTGTTCTCCATCTCTGGCCAATTCATAAAACTCATCAGCTTCAAGCCTTTCTTGAGATGTAGGTTCCGCAGCATTTTCATCAATGTCAACATCCACATCTTCTCCAACAAGTACTTCATTTCCCCTGTGCCTATGGACTCCAAATGCATCATTGATCATGTTCTGAACAGGATTTCCAGCAACAGTTGTGCCTTCAGCTACATATGTGGTGTTGGTGGAAGACGCATTCTGAGTTTCTCCCGATGCACTCTCCCCGTGATAGAACCAACAAGTGTATCCTTCTAGAAATAGCGTACAGATTAAGTGATCATACACCTCATCTCTACTCTGCCATTTTTTGAAACGACAACGTTTACAAGGGCATGTGATTTTGCCATTGACCGAACGGTGTTCAAGGGAAAAATCAATAAATCCCCTAACTCCTTGCTCATACTCATTTGAGTTTCGGGGCTTCGGAATCCATGATTTATCCATAGCAGTACAACTCTATTCTTTTCTGAATCAAATAAAAATTAGGGGATCACATTGCTTAACGTAATACGACCTAAATTCTTAATATAGAAACAAACAATCAGTTCCTCACTCTCCAAACAATCACTTAATAGCACACACATGAAACTAAAGTAATTGGATAACATGTCCATAATCACTTAATGAAGACTAAATCTAGAAGCAATTAAAAAGGCTAGAAGCAATTTTCAAACATTAACACATACCAGAAGCACAGGCAGTAAATTTCCAGAATCAATTAAAGAATCTAGATGCAATTTTGAAACACTAACACATAATAGTTGTGACATTTAAAAAATAGATTATTGTTATGACATTTAAAAAATTCCTTTTTTATATATCCAATTAAATCCACAAACAGTTGGAAGTGTGTAAAATATTTATACAATTTTATGTATGGTTGTACTGAAAGTTCAAAGAATAGTAAAGAGAAAAATAACATTAGTATTATTTTGATAAGATTTATATTTCTTTCGCCTGAACCTTTATGTAAGCATATAGCACAAAATCTCTATAACTTTTTTTTCACCAAGAGTAAGTAAACCTCAGGCATGACTGATTTAGTTTGAAGAGAATTGTGCTCTATAACTTATTCATGCGATTCCCTATTACTTAAGCTGCAGGGGGTAAGGGGAGAATAAAAATCGGAATAGTGCATACCTTCTCGAAGTTGTGCTTCTTGTTCCAAAGTCTCTAACCTCAGTTTGTGCTCCTTATTCTCTGTGGTAAAATTTGTTAAGATAGAAAATACCTTTGTCATCTAATCTGGTAATACAACAGCATGCTTATAGTGATAACTCTATCATTTAAATTCTAGCAACAACAAACTACTAGTACTCCAAATTGATAGAAGATTCACGCAAGAACAAGAAGAGAAGAAATTGGTGAAGTACAGTAAGTATTGTAAGTACTGTATTGTTGATTTAGCTCCTCCAAAATGCTAACAATATTTTGACAAGTTTTGCTTATAGTGATAACTCTGGTTGTATGCCCCCTGTTAGGAACAATATTTTGACAAGTTTTGCTTTTGCTAGATACTTAATTGGTAAATTTTGATTGAAAAGCTTTGTTTTCTAGAGATGAACTTCCTTATGTAATAGCCATTCTTGCTATAAATTGCAGTGATTGTGATACTGAATTGAATTCTTCTTTAATGTTCTGGGTTCGTTTATTGGTACACTAAATTATCACCATTTTTTAATGAAGAAAAAAATGGAATAAAGGATACCCTATAAGATAGCATTCATGTAATTGATATCGAGCTCTTGCAAAGTTATTGATATCATCATTTAGTGCTGAGCCTATGCTGCTGATCCTAATAACAACTAGTTGTCTTTCAGTGTGTCATATAAATTATAAAGTCACCAAGTTGACTTGAACATATTGTGTATATAAATTATAAAGTCACCAAGTTTCTCATCTTATTCATGGTGACACACTTTTGATGAGGGATATGCTATCTTTCTTGCTTGGAATTGAAATTCTAGCTTGTCCGACTAACTTGTTCTCTATATTATAGGAAAAAATTCCAATAGCTTGATATCGGGATTCTCCAAAAAATAAAATTTTGCAGAAGATCAACACAAGAACTTGGGTGAAGGGAATATTATAATGGTTTGCAGCCACTTATATAGGCAAAAATAAAATAAAGATGTGGCTAATCATTTTTCACAAGCTATATATATCAAGAAATATACACTTAAGCAGATGATGCTTTGATTGAGAAACTAGACAACAACAACAATAGTTGAAAAGGATAAAAATATAGAGGGAAATGACTGATTGAAAATATTACTTGTCTATAATATATCAAATTAATCTTAAGAAAATAAAATCTTCAGACCCAGATGAGAAAGAAATGGGTAGAAAGAAAAGAAAAGATCAGCAAGGAGGAAGAAGAAACAGGAAAGAAATAAGAGATGGAGAAGAGCAAGAAACAGGAAAGAAAGAAAGATAGAAAGATTTAGGGGAAGAAGAAGAAGAAGAAGAAGAATTGAGGTATAAACCTGGTGCTTTAACCATGGAAATTAAACAAACAGCAGAGTTCGGTCTGTAGGTACTTTAAGTGAAGGCAAGGCAGTACTGAGATAGATAGAAAAATAATAAAGGAAAGGTGACTGCTTGAAACACACACATATATATAGTACCTTTAACTCTGCTAAGGCATGTATGTATGTAGGCGGTTTATGATAGAGAAGACTGAAGAGAAGAGAAGCAAAGAAAGAAAGAAAGAAAACCCTGGTAAGAATGCTGACAATTCTGAAGTTTTTGAACTATTTCAAGAGGTTGCATATTCTTATAGTATTTTGTCTAATGCAGAGAAGAGAAGGCAATATGACAGTGCAGGATTTGAGGTACCTTTGTTCCTGCCCTTCCAACCCTTCCAACTGGGGCTTGCATTAGTTTTGAGTTAGAGTCTTTAGTCTCGACTCTCGGAAGAGGAAAGAAGATAAATAGAAAACTGAAAAAGAACTTCAGATAAGTTTCGAATTTTCTGAGTTGGATGAACTTATTGACTAACATGTTCCCCCTTACCTTCTTCTCATTAAAAGAATTAGAATTATACTGTTTTATTAGTTTGTTATATTCCATTTTGGTATCTTTCTTTTCCCTATTATCAAGAGCTATACATTCAAGTACATGGATGCAATTTATCTATCACAGGGAAAACGAAAACCTAAGCATAAAAAGACCGCTGATCATTTCTTGAATGGTTTCCAAAGTAAATCATAAGGACTATATAGCAACAATATAGTTGAAAAGGACAACAACAACAACAACAACAACAACAACAACAACAACAACAACAACAACAACAAACTACTAGTACTCCAAAGTAAATCATAAGGACTATATAGCATCACATTTTCGTACTATAATAATGCAACCTTAAAAATCTATTACAGTGCAACCAGTAATTGAAACTCAATATTTAAAACACCAAACTTAAAAGAAAGAGAAATGAAATGAAATGGCAAGCATGAAGGGGGAAAAACAGAAATCGAGCTATCAGCAGCTACCTGTTCAATGATTGTTTAAGCTCTTTTATCTTCCTCTAGCTTCTTTTCCTTTTTCATTGCAATTGGGGCTCTTCCGACCTTCACTTAAAAACGCAGAACAAAAATCAGAGATGAGAGGGAATGAGAAAGAGGATGAAGAAAGGAAGGAGAATCACGCGTCGTACAAAGAGAGTAAATGGAGAGTGGCCGCCGTGGAAGCAAGTTCAGGAGAAACAGAGGGGAGAGACGACACCGTGCAGGGAAGGTCGATCGTTGTGGCCGCCGTGGAGAGGACGTTGCCGCCGCAGCAGGGGAGCGGACAAGACAGGACCTTGCCGCCGTGGGAATTGTAGGGTTGTGGGGTTGTGGCCGTCGTGGAGAGGACCTTGCCGCCGCAGCAGGGGAGCGGAGGAGACGCAGTCGACGGTGCAGAGAGGATGGGGGTTGTGAGTGGGCGACACAGGAGACGGTGGGAGTTGTAGGTTGTGGGGTTGTGGGGTTTTTGGGGGAAAAGAAAAGAAGGAGGGAAATAAAAAACTATTTCGCGGGTGAATTAAAAAAATAAAAACACTTTACCGGCGGTTAAAACCGCCGTAAAGCATTTAAAAACATGCCGGCGGTTATAACCGCCGTAAAATAAAGAGAACAATAAACGAAGAATAATTACCGGCGGTTTTAACCACCGTAAGATCTGGAGAAACATTCCGGCGGTTATAGCCGCCGCTAATAAGCAAGACTTGCCGGCGGTTTAAAAAACTGCCGTGAAGTTATCCTTAAAAATAAGAAGCGACGACGGTTTATAGAACCGTCGCGAAATAGGCGCCGGAAAACAGCCTTTTTGGTGTAGTGGTCGACCCAAAGGGTTTGCAAATAAGTAGGCACTATAAGGGCGAACTGCACGACCAAGTAAAGGAACAGCTCCCCCAACAAAGGTCCAAGCGGTCATGCACTAGCCGAGATGCAATTAACAAAGCTGACCAACTCGACCTGTATTTATAGAGACTCAGTCTATGCTTACTGTCTCTATAAGTGTGTGGGAAGTCCTTAAGAAGGAGTTTCCAAGCGCATGGTTGACTTTGCACCGTCATGCTATGTTAATCGCATCTCGATTAGTGAATGGCCCCTCAGACCTTTGTCGGGGGAGTTGTCTATTTACTTGGTCATGCACTCTGCCCTTATATTGTCTGGTTATTTGCGAACCTTTTGGGCCAGCTATGATGCCATTAGGCCTTTGAGCCTAGTAATGGGTCGGCCTTTGATGTTTTTACCTCAGAGGGGGTATCGTTACGCTCCAAGCGCCCGTCATGCTCTGTTAATACAGTTCAAGTCGGTCATTTACATAACCTGCTATCCATTATTAGCATTTTCCTTTTCCGCGAATCGACGCAATTACCGTAACAGAAATTCTAGTGAATCCGTGATTACGAAGAAGCAGTGGAAGTCAGAAATAGAAGTTGATAAGGAGACAACGAAGGAAACAAAGGAATCGGTACCACTTCTTCATCAGACTTCAAAGCAAATCAATTCCATAGCTGGAGAGGTTGTTCAACTCGAGCGCGAAAGAAGTATATGCATGTGCTAGCTAAGTCAAGATACCAACCATGCAATGTAACCAAAACACCAGATATAGTTTTTAATTGGAAGGAAAATTAATAGAATGGAACTAGCTATTCCGTTCCAATGGTAATTTCGGCACAAGTAGCAAATTTTGAGGTCAAGAAAATCTTGGTGGATCCTGGAATCTCATTGGATATTATGTTCCTCGCTTGTTTTGCGGACCTTGATTTTGAGCAAGACAGTTTAGTACCAGTAATGACGCACTTGATAAGCTTGACCAGATCAGATCGTGTTCGAGTCAGCTAGTATATATTGATGCCATGTGGCATTGGGCTTATGCCCCCATTTTTTTTAATTAATATCCTTAATTCTTTGTTGTAGCTAGGGGTGGGAATAGGTTAGGCCAGGCTAGGCTTTGCGTAAATAGGCCTGGCCTATTTAAAAAATTTAAGGTCTAAGCCTGGCCTGTGGCCTATCATAGGCTTTTTATTTTGCTTGGGCCTGGCCTTTTTGAAAGCCTGGCCTGAAGCCTATTTATAGGCCTATTTTCGCATAAGGCCTTTAAATAGGCTAAAAAGTCTACATCTAAACAGACCAACATCTAAGTAGGCCAACAAGCCTACATCTAAATAGGCCAACTATGTTTGTCAATCGACAAGTTTCAAAAAGGTAAAATTAAATTTTCTACAAATACCAAAACTGGTGACAGGTTAGATGGATGTAAATTGAATTTAATATTGTGATTTATTTGTATATTTTATTAAACTAATATATTAAATTAAGATGCTAATAAACAGGCCGCCCTGATAGGCTTAATAGGCTTTTTTATAAGCCTAAGCCTGATCTATTTAGCTAAATAGGCTTTTTAAAAAGTCGGAGCCTTGCCTTTATATTAAACAGGCTAGGCCAAGCTAGGCTTTAAACAGGTCAGGCCATAGGCCCCTGTCGGCGGCCTGGCCTATTCCCACCCCTAGTTGTAGCTCTCCAATGAACACTTTATTCTTTCTTTCCCTCTGTATTATGGGTTGGACTATATATTGTACTCTCTTTTAATATATGTTTGGTTCATAAAAAAAACAATTGGGGAAGGAAAAATGAGGGAAAGTGAGCTATACTACTTTTTATAATGGATTGTAATGCCCCTTATGATTTAATTTTGGGACGATCGTCCTTAAATCGATTTGGGATTATGTTCCCTGTTCAGCAACATCTTCTGAAATTCTTCATTTCCAAGTCTAAAGACGTCTCTATTAAAGTAAATGTTGGTGCTTCTCAAACTTGCTACAACTTTGATTTAAAATGCGTGGAAGAAGAGAGGAAAATAAAGGAGGCAAAGTCATAACACGAAGATAAGAAATCGATCGGAGAAAGGCTCATTTTGATAGAGCTTGATCCGAGATTGGATATTGGTGAAGAAAAAGAAATCCATCTTCTACATCTTGAATTTGGATCCTCTCATTATGACCATGTCGTGTAAACGATCTGAATCCTTAATTAATTTTTTAATAAAATTGTATTATTTTCTGCACAATTTTAATTTTCTCTCTCCATATATTCATTAAGGCTCATATTCCATCAAAAAGGAATTAAATAATCAAGGAACCCGCTTATGAAATAAAAATATTTTTGGTGAATAGTATTGTTGGTTGTGGATGAACTCGGACTCGTATAAAGATGCTTCAGTTTATGATTGTTGAATGTGGAAATCACATCACACCATATCATGCATTCATGGAGAGCGGCTTGAGGTTGGTAACTATATAGAGTTATCGAATCAAGATTTTGGTTGTTTGCATTCAGGACATCATACATGGTGTGCATGAGAAAAGTGGTGTTCTCGTATGAACCTAAGACTAAGGCCACGTCCCCGGATCTAGGGTACCTTGGATCTTGCAATCCTCAGATCTTTTAGTGATTCTCAGATCTAGGGTTTTTAGCCACTGCCTCAAGTAAGATAAAGAGAAAACATGTCTTATTATGAAAAGGTCTTGCCTTTTATATTGGGGCAAGCACTCAAACCCTAAATCTATTACATCATGGACCCTGATGACCCCCATTTAGGATCCGTGTCTGAAAGCTGGATTTGGCCCATGTCCCGAGAGGGCACGAATCACCCGCGCTGTAAGACCCTCTATTTTTGTAAATTGCATTTTTGGTCCTTAAACTATTTATAATTGTGTTTTAGCCCTTGGGGCTTATAATGTTATGATTTGATCCTTGAAATTTTTTATATTGAGATGTGACCCTTGGTTGACAATAATTTAATTGCTTGTGTTACAACAAGATGAGCTTTGGTTTAGTGGTTGAGACTTGAGCATTTCGCTTACGGGGCGAGGGTTTGAGTCTTAATCAAGGCGGATTTTATTTCTTCTCCTTTCCTTATTATTTTTTAATTTTAGAGAGAGAATTGGAGAGAGAAGATTCCTTGATGCCTTGGTTAATTTCTGATTTAATTAAGTTAAATAATAATTCACTTGAAACAAAATCAAGACCCAATACAATTCTGTTTTTGGAGAATTTTTCAAAAGAAGAAATCAGCTTTTGTTTTCTAAGATGGGTGTGCACATCATGCTTACTAGGAAGCATATTCCTTGATCTTATCCTTTCTGTTTCTGCCCAATTTAAATTTAAAAATTTAATAAAAGAAATTAAAAAGAAAACAGAATTTAGAGGGGAATGTGCTGCTAAAAGTTAGGGGAGTAAGCTAAGTAACTTCCCACCCTCCCCCCCTTTTGTGGAACAAGTTCAGCTTTAGTGAAAGGAGAGAAACTGATTCCTTCCACTCTTCTTCACTCTACTAGACATGAAATACTGCAGAAAAACCACCCTTGTTTTCTGTTTCACATTCTTCTTGAGAAAGAGCCAAGTCTCCACTCCTCCATGGCTAATTCCTTCTATCGTTCTGCTGTCAATTCCTCCCGTTGCTGCTGCGTCGTTGGAGTAAGCCTTGGAAATTCTCTGACACTTTCCCTTTGAGGCCTCCTTGTATTTTTCTCCCCTCAACACAATTCTGAATTCTTACTTTCTTTGAAAACCCAATTTCTAACCGGAACCATTTTATGTTTTGGGTTTGAAATTCCTCTCCAAAGCTGGTCCTTTAAACCCAATGAGTCCTTCAAATAATCGACCTGTGCATATGAGTGATGATCCGCTTGAAAAGAAGATGGAAATAATACAAAGGGCAATACAACAAACTGTGAGAAACCATGAAGAGAGGAAAACACAATTGATGTCGGATTTCGGAAAGGAACTAGAGGAACTAAGCAAGAAGTGCGATATTAAATTCCAAGATAATCGAGGTTGGTTCCGCTCTACACTTGTATTTCACTATTTTAGAAAACTATAGGTTATTGATGCCAATTATGTTAATTTGAGAAAATTAATTTTTGTCATGTTTTTAGCCTTGTAAAATAATGTCAAGATGGTGTAGAATCAGTTTTCATAAAAACCCTTAATTAAAATCACTTTTCAGGGCTTAAACGGTGAAACACAATGTTTATGGTCGTCCTGGACAGAGAGACAACTCATGAGCGTTGGGCTCCTGGCGCCTGGGCGTTGGGAACCAGTTCCCAGGAAGGGAGCCAACGCATGAGCGTTGGCATCCCAGCGCTCAAGCGCTGGGCCCCTGTCAGCCCAGCACTATTTTTGTTCTTTCGTTCTTAATTGGTTTTAGGGCTTTCACCTTACTTCCAGTATTTGACTTAGGCCTATTACTTATTAATTGGTAGGTTGGGTTTGAAGTGGATACCAAATACACAAAGGTAGGGGTAACTTCTTCTAGGAACTTGTTTGTTGTTTGTGATGTTTACAATGTGTTTTTGGAAATTCTGTTGTGTTTGGCTTGTATAATAATTGCATGGATTGAATTTCGACTGCTGTAACATGTTATTTTTGAACTATTTGGTTGTTGATAAATAACATGTTGATATATATTGAATTTGGAAAATCACTTAGATTAAGACTTGCATATGGGCTATGACCTTTGAGAAAATTATTGTGTGAAGTGTTGGTTCATGATGGAAATTATTTTGTCATAGCATATGCACTATTTTAGGATTTTTAGGATTGATGTGACAGGTTCTTGTCCCGTGGGATCAACCGAGAGCTATGTGGTGGGTGCTTGTCCCATGTGATTGTCCTGCCCTTGTTCTGGGAAAACTCTGGTCATAGCTATGCATATAGTTATTGTAGGAACAACTTGCATATTTTGAGAAACTAAATTTTTAGGCTTTGAAAACTCTGTTTGTATTTTAATTGTTACTGCTGTATTTTTAATTCCTGTTACGGTATTTTACATGTTGCTGTTACTGTTAAATTTACTGCTGTGTTGGAAATTAAATTGCTGCTGTTACCGTATTTTATTGGCTAGTGTTACTGTATTATGTAGGCTGTTGTTGCTGTATTTAGTTACTGTTTACTGTATTTCAATATCTGTTGTATGTTGTTTCTGTTTTTCCCAATTATCACATAGTGATTATTATTTAATTGTTGTTTTTTGAAGTTAACCATTTCTGTTTGCTGTGTATTTTTGTTTGGGCGCTTGACGCCACAGATGAGCAGCGCGAGGAGTAAATTTGGCGTCTTGTATTAGAGGAGAAGGATGAAGATGGAAAGAGGAGCACTTAAAGTTTTCAATGTTTTGCTTAAGTTTTAAATTTTATTTTAAGACTTTGAGAAATTTATGTTGTTGCTATTTTATTTTAATTACCCCTTAGATTATGATTAAATATTGAGATATTTATTGTGATTTAAATATTTTAAGAGCGACGTTTGTGATTTTTCAAAAAATGAGTGACCTTTTGAGAGGTTTATTAAATTTAAAATTCCGCGTATTTACAATGTGACCCCTGACCGAAAATTTGGGTGTTACTCACGCCCTGCGTGACCTCCTCACTAGAGTGCTGGCCATGTTTAGGGCGCCTCGCCCTATACCAGTCCACTAGTCCACAAGGCACCGAGTTCGAGGCATGCGGACGAAGTGTACCTTTACAAGCCTTCTTCGCTCACACGTGGGCCCTTGTAGGGCTTGTCGCCCTGTTCTAGTCCACAAGCCCACAACGTTCTCGTTCGAGGCCTGATAGCAGAGTGTGTTTTTACCAACACTCGCAGCTTCTAGATGGCGCCCATAGGGTTACATATGAGATACATAGATCGTCAACATGGCATGGAAATAAATAAGCAAGTTGCTAACATGGCATGAAGAAAATTTGGGGCATCTAAAACCTATGAGTAGCGTATAACCTTGCAAGATAGGAGCTTTTAAGTCCACAAATTCTCATTTCACAGGGCCATTGTCTTTTCCTTTTCACTCCATGCCACCACGCGTTGCTTCACGTGTTTCTTTAGCTTATTTGTCTTTTCAACTTGTGGCCAGTTTGACGCTTTACCTAATCGGACGCGTCCTTTCGCTCACTTTCTGCCACCAATTACGTGCTTCTAGAAACCTTCATGATGGCTTCATGTAGTACCACCCACAGGCATCGTAACAAGTGCTAGCTATCAACAACTGTAATGTTTGGCAAGATGACCACACGCCTCTTCCAGCGTTTGGGCTTCACCTTGTCAGTTTTTCCCTTTTTCGAAAACCACGATGCCATCATAAGAATTTAATGAGACTTTAATTACCACCAAAATTGAAACAACACCCAATCATCAGGAACGTCTCTCTAGACACTCACTCACCGCCAATGCTATAAATAGCAAGAGCCCACTAGTGCTACTCTTTTTACCAACTTCTAACTCTTGAATCTTCCTCTCAACCTCCTTCTTCTTCTTCTTCTCTGGTCATCTTCCTTAGTGAAAAAAAACCTTCCATTTTCTTCAATGACTACTCTAAACCAAGAAAACCCAAACAAAAGTACCAAGGCAACCGCGAGCACCACTGTGGTAACCGCTGCCACTCCGCACTACTACAGAATTGCCTTTTTACCCCACCCCTGTTACCATGGTTCCCTGTTGGCCCGTGGTAAAATGGTGCCCGGAACTCTGTTACCACGGTTCCATGTCGAACCGCAGTAACTGAGGTCCTCAGTTACCACGGTTTCTTGTCAACTATGGTAACTGACATAGTTTTTATTATTTTTTTAATTAAAAAAAGGCTATTATCACGGTTGATACCTTAACCGTTGTAATAGATATTATATTATTAATAAAAGGCTTAATAGCACTTTTAGTCCCTCACTTATCACGGTTTGACACTTTTGGTCCCTTACAAAAAAAATGAGCTTAAATGATCCCTAACAAATACAAACGGTTGCAATTTTAGTTTTCCATCCATCCGTCGTTAGTCAACTTAACATTTTTTGCTTATGTGGCCTGACATAAGTGACGTGGCCGCTCATTGGAGAGAGAAAGAGCATGACACATCAGTAACTTAAATAAATAAAACATATAAATTAAAAAAAAATACAAACCCAGCATTTGAAAGTGACAAAAAACAATACAAACCCAGCAACTTCATCTTATTCTTTAATCTTCATCATCTTCATCTGTCAACCCAAAAACCCAGAAAACCTAAAAAAAAATTATTTACCCAAACCTCATCTTCTTCATCATCATTTTCTTGAACATCTGCTTCATCATCATCTATAGCACCATCATCATCTCTAACATCTGCTTTATCATCATCTTCGATAAACAACATCTTGAACATCGCCCACGCCGTTTTGAAGTCGATGTTGCCCCCTTCCACCGCCAAGCCTCGCCGTCACGGATGCGAGGTCCGAGATGCTCCGCCGCGTCACGCCACGCTAGAGTCGTTGAAGCTCCGGCCATCAACAATTTCTTCTTCTTCTTCTTCATCATCAAACAAATACCTACGCCACAAATCCAACAACACAACACCAGATCCAAAAAAAAACCCATAAAGGAAAAGCATAAATCCCCAATACACCACAAATCCAACAACCCAACACCAGAAGAAGCCGAAACCTCAAACCTCCCATGAACCCTAACCGTCCCTACAATCGAGAAGAAATAGAGAAGAAGATATCATAGCAGTTACCCCTGCAATCAAAGCCATCGACCATGAAACCCTAGAGGCAAATCGAGGCAAAGCTCTTGGGTGAAGACACGATGAGGCACCAACGGAGCGTGGAGCAGAGCGGCCATGTTGATGGCAGAGGCGAGCACGAATGAGCGAGGAACACGCGCCTCCCTCCGCCGTGCCTGCGTTGTCGTTTCCAACACCTTGGTGCACCACCGCCGCCGCTCGTGACTCCCTTCTCCGCTAATGCCGCCGCTCTCGTCTCCCTTCTCCGCCAACGTCGCCGCTCTCGTAACTCCCTTCTCCACGTCGCCCTCTCGTGTTTCAGGTGTTTTGGCCCCCAAAATTCCAAATTAGGTTTTTCTTTTCCTTCAACATATCACGTGTTGTGCATCAGGACCCTTTCTCTCTCCTACTGCCATGCCACGTCATTCAATTTTTTCCACGTCAGTCAGAGGCGTTAGTTGACTAACGGTAGATGGATGGAAATCTGAAATTGCAACTGTTTGTATTTGTTAGGGATAATTTAAGCTAATTTTTTTTGTAAGGGACCAAAAGTGCTATTAAGCCTTAATAAAATGTTGATTTTTTTACTAGCGAACGCTAGTTTTCAAATCGAAAACCCATTTGTGAACCCTTTCTCTGTTGCACCTCATCACCGGCCCTCCTTCTCTCCACAATGCCACTGTCGCGGCTTTGCATGCTCGTCGGTGCCAAGCTTGTGCATCGTCGTTCCCATCTTCTCCCGTTGACCTACTTCTACTTCTAGGGTTTTGTTTTGAAGATTGTTTTTGTTGTTGTTGTTGTTCAGTACTAGGGTTTTGTTTTCCCAGAGCACAAGAAGCGTGCGCCGTTTTACTCTTAAATGCTTGTCTCTCCACCCACTTAGTGGTCTCTTCATAAATGCTTCCTAGTGTAGTATCTCCAGCATGCGCAGTTTCCTTCTTCTAAACTGTCACGCCGGTTCTCCTTTCCCATACGGGTTTCACATTTCTCAATACATCCTCTTTACTTTGCACTTCTGAACGCTATCTCTACTCATCCCTCAATCATCGTTCCAGAGTTTTACATCAATTGATCACTAAAGTGCCATGCCCAAGAGTCGATCTTCTGGAAGACGTGCTTGACCACGACCTGTATATAATGTACATGATTATGAATAATGAGCATTTTAATGTTGTAGGAATCATCTACAATCACCTTGCTTCTACTCTAGTTGACAACCAGCAAGCCATTCCCTATGGTTTCCTCGTAACAAAACTCCTTAGGGGTCCAAATGGGTTGCCCTTTTCGGCTTGAAACCCTTTAGAGGAGGTGGCTTGTCAGGTGATCAGAGTAGAATTCCTCCGGTCAAGAGGTATTGACATAGGTGAGCCACTGGATGAACCCTTCAAACACTCGGATGAATCTTCTTCGGATGACTTCTCCGATGATTATATGGAATCGATGGGCTCCAATCCTATACCCTGATTTTTAATTCAGCCAAGCAGTACATGTTGTACCTATTTTTAAATTTGGCTGTATGATTGTTAAATTTGGCTGTACAATTTTTCTTGAAATGAATATAATTTTTCTTCTAGTTATTATATGGATGATCTTGTTAATTCCTAATAATCTCCTTCTCTTTTTATTCATTGTCATATTTTTTTGGAAATATAATGCCAGGAACTGTTCGGAATGGCTTAGCAGTATATTATGTACATAAGGAATGGCTTAGCAGCATATTACACATGCTTAGCAACATTTCGGGCTCAGAGATACATTGAAGGCGATGTATCAGAAGCAATTAGAAGCACAAGCAGGAGCAGTAAGATCAGTTGAATATATTATGTTGCAACTGATGTGATCTACTGCTGAATTTTATTTTTTTTAGAATGGACTGCTGAACTGTTTTGGAATTGAGAGTTTCCTATAAGATAGTTTCCTATGGACCATGCTTTAATTAGTTAATTACCTTTTTCTTGGGTGGCGATCCATATGCATGCTATATATATTTTATTTGGTAATTTGGTATTTATAGTCTTCGGTAGATCACGTTTTAGTAAATTTGGTATTTTGGCAATATAATAGACTATTTTTTTATTTGCACATATAATTAATTAAGGTAAGAGAATATAAGAAAAACAAAAAAAAATGACCTATTACCACGGTTTAGTGTTGAACCGTGGTAATAGGAAGAGATATTACCACGGTTCAGCAATGAACTGTGGTAACAGATGTGCGATATTACCTCGGTTCCTTGCTGAACCGTGGTAACAGAGCTACGATTATACCACAGTTACACCTTCAACCGTGGTAACATATATGTAATATTACCACGGTTCCGCCTAGAACCGTGGTATTTTATCTATTACTTCGACATCTGATACCACGGTTCAACCGTGGTAATAGGTTTCCCAGGATCGTGGTAATATGACAATTCTGTAGTAGTGCCTCCATCTTCGAACGTGAACGTGTCGCCGGCGGACGCCGCGACCACTGCCCCTTCTACTAATGATACGTTTTCTTGACTTCCTCTTCTTCGTCCTTTCCCTTTTAATCTTTCTCACCGCCAGACCACCTTCGACCGCCACCTTGACTACATTCGGGACCTTTTCCCCTTTGTAAGTTCATCTCTCCAATTTCCCTTGTTCATTTTCCAGATTCCAGTGCTATTCTCCGGGCTACCGGAATTCTCGACGCCTCGCTGGAGTTATCAGATTCACTTCTTGCGCTTGATACCTCTGACAGAGGCTCCTCGGGCGAAGATGCATCTTCGCCTTCTTCATCTCCTTCCACACTGAGTAGGGATTAGATCATTGACATCACCCTCCCCCAACCAATTGACCCCCAATGGTGACTCCCTTCTGATTTCAAGAAACCCTCCATTTATAAAACCTATGAAGATGTCAAGGCGATTGGCATGGCGGCTGGTGGTTTTTGCTGAGATGGGTAGGATGAACTAATCTTTGGGCGTCGCCAATGAAAAAAAAATTATTTCCTCTTCCGAACCTAGGGGCGTCTCGCCCCATTTATTTTATCTGTATAAAATTCTTTTTATGCACATAGAGTTCAAACTACCCTTCTCCAACTTCATTTTCTCAGTTCTCAATGTGATCAGCATCGCTCCCTCTCAACTTCACCCTAACCGTTGGGTGTTTCTCTGTTGCTTTGAGATGTTATGCGACTTACTTGACATTACCCTCTCTTACACCCTCTTTTTTCATTTTCACCGCCTTAAAAACTTGTAAAAGGGTATTCCTTCCTGGTTATCCTTTAGCTCCTACAACCACAACGCTAGGTTAATGGCATACAAAAGCAACTACAAACATTCCTTCACCGAGCGGTATTTGAAGATCATCAAAAACCCTAACTTTGCCCAACTTATCACGTACCGTAGTGCCCTATATAAGTTTCCTCTGTACTATACTGAGGCGTCAAAGGCCTCTATTAAAGTTTTGGAAGCAATGATGATGGTGAATGAGCTTCACGCTGCCATAGTGTATAAGGCACTCTTCCCTTATAACTCCAGGTTTTCAGTCGGACTTCTCTTCCAATTACCCTAAAGGTTATGCCCCTGAGAAGAAAGTTCCTGATCCGACCTTTTTATATTTTAATATTATGAATGCTAATAGTGTATAAGGCCCGAAGCATTTTAGCTTCTACACTCTTCAGAAAGTCATTCGGGAATTATGGACACGGAATTTACCCTTGTTCCACTCTTTACCGAACTTGATTACCTTAGGGCTTCTCCGTCAGATATACATGACTTACCCAGTCCTTCAACGTCATACCAGCCCGACCTGAGGGGTCCATCCTAGCACTGGTAGAGAGGTAGACCCATCATGCATTCCCAGGCTTATTCATCTCTGAACATGGCCACCCTTGGTATCTCTGTATTCCCACACTCTTATAGTGGTAGTGACAGTACTTTCTTACTCCTTCTCTCTCCAGAAACATTATTATTATATAGCATTTCTTCACCCCCTTATACTTCCTGAATTTCCAAAGTACATAACTAAGATGATCTCTGTTGCATCTATATCTTGTCTCATAAAATGAGTATAAAACATTTGGATAAACATATATAATAGGTAAGTAGAGCTTTACACACAGGAACCACAATCTCTTGGTAATCAACTTGCACTTAAGTTCTCAAACAGTTTCATCTTCCTAATTCATTTAGTTATGTCCATTAACTACCTATCATATAGGTGAGTCCTAATCAGTTATAAGGTAGGATGATTTTCATAAACAAGTGACAGGCCAACAATTACCTCATGATTTTTCCCTCTGCTCTACTACCACAGATTCTATGTAGATATTGCTAAAAGCAATTAATAGTAGGCCTTATGACGACAATTCCTAGTATCACTATATCCCATAGTGTACCTTCTCGATCTAATTTTTAATGCAATATTTCCACATCTAATTTCAACATATCACAATCAACATTCATTCAGCAACATCACAACATATCAAATAAGCAATTATACATAATAACAATACGTATTCTATCCTTCTAATAGATTGCTTATATGAAACCTAACATGACATGGCATAGTCTAACTCCCCTTACCTCAGGTTCCAGCTCAATATTCTGAGTGCGCACTCTGTCCTTGATGTTCTGCATATTATACCATATAATTTATGTTATGTGATTTTTCAGAGTTAGAACTATGATACCTTTTATTCCATTATTTTTAATTTAGTCCATTATTTTTACTTTATTTGCATTCTAATTCCTACATTATTGTTAAGTTACATTTTCCTTCTCTATTTTAACTTCTTTGAATCCTTGGCCCTATTCATAGCACAAGAATTGTCATATGGTCATCTTCTTAGTCATACCTAAACTAGGTCATTCATTATTTCATGCTTTTTTCTAGGTTTCCATCATTCCTTCCATCTAACCTATTGTTTTCTTCTCAAAAATTCATTATTACCAACATGAAGAGGTTTCCATCACATTTTACAGGGGTTATCACGTCCATTTTGCTACTTTCCATGTTAGAGTTCACAACATCAAAGCTTGAAAGTCCAACATTACCATTTTCTGTTACTTTCTATGTTTTGGGTTACCTAACTTGTTCTTTGAGGTTCTAGTGACTCATACGAATGATTTCTAGGTCATTTGGTTCACTAGACAAGCTAGAATAGTGAACACGAGTTGCATGTGTTCATGAGTTTCGTGGCATAGAATTAATGAGTTCCAGGGCTCAAAACTTGTTTCTAGAGGCTCTAAAGTGAAGAAATAAGGTAAGGAATGGGTTCTGAAGGCTTAATTACCTTGGAAATGAAGTTCTGGGATTTTTCTTCTAAGCAGCTCGCCAGAGAAGATGAAGCACGCCAACGGCCACGACAGTTGTCGTGGTCGAAGCTAATCTGGGCACAAAGTCTTGTTCTATAAGCTTCTAGAAGTACAGTGGTGGTGGTGGTGGTGGTGGTTTGTCCTTAAACCTCTTTACTACACTGGAAAACACAAAGAATGAAATTTTTAGGTGGTCGGATTCCGGAAAACCTTGCCGGATTCTGGGTAGAATTTGCAGAAACTTGATTTCTTCGTTTCATCGAGTAAAATCTTAGGGAAACTATCCAGAATTCATCCTTGACCTTCCATAAAGACAATGGTTATAGTTTTAAGCTCTAAAATACAAAGGAAAATGAGAATCGAAGAGGAGAAGTTGTGATGATGGTTCTCGGGTTTGAGAGAAAACAAGATCCTTTCTCCTTGGTTTAGCTCTCTAGATCATCACAGAACATTGCTCTGAAGTCCATGGATGGCAGAGAAGAGATTTATATAGGCTGAAAGTGTCTTATCTTAATGAACTAGGATTATCAACTTGGTTAAATTGCACCACCAATAGTTCTTCATGCATGAGGATTAGGGAATTATTCTATGAAATCTGAGGGCATTGCACGATTTTAGGGCTTCTTCTAGTCTTAATTGCAGCCTATTTAGGGTTTGAAGTGATGTTCATAGTGACATATCCATCAGACATAGTGACCGATATCACCGTATTGGTCGCACATACCGTCGTGTCGTCACTACGAAAGTGACACTATTCCTAAGGCAACCCTATGCAATAATGTTACTCCCTCCGTTCCAAATTATAAGACCCCATTCAGACAATCACGCTTATTAATAAAAGATGTAATAATCTTGGTTTTATTTATTTTTATATAAATTTTCCATATATGCCCCTATTTAAAGCTAATTGATGTATTAATTGTATCTCACTCCAATACCCAAAAAATAATGATTGCAAGGGGTAAATTAGGAAAAGCTACTTATTTTTTTCTGAAATCTAGAATGGGTCTTATAATTTGGAACACAAAGTTTGTCTTTAAAGGGTCTTATAATTTGGAACAGAGGGAGTATTTATGAGTTATTTCCCTTCCTTAGAGTCCAGAATCATAGGTAGTCAGAAGTCTCAACCATCTAGCCCGACTCTAGTTACGATCACTTTGAGACGATACCGACTATCGCTAAGAGAGTTAATCAGAGTAATTAGGGTTCCTATTGCCAATGTCATGTCTACACTTTCTAACCAACTCATTAGTTCTACTAATAATCATATCTATCACTAAAAATATCAATCAGTTCATACACACACCAATTCTATATAGATATATTTTCTAGTCGTCTTACTACTAGTAAGTCACTGAGATAGGTCTAGGGTTTCTATCTCTCATAGTTAGTGGTTAAGGTAATAAGCTTAAGGCAATTACCTTTCGAGCGAAAATACGAGATGTTACAATGATTGCATTAGTATTATCGCAAAGAAGAGGAATATTGTTTTCAAATATGTTATAGTCCTCTAAGTGATGTTTTATCCATAGTAGTTGAGTGAAACAAAAACCAGTTGCCAAGTATTCTGCTTCAGTAGTGGAGAGTGATATTATACTTTCCCTTTTGCTTAACCAAGAAATCAAGCATTTTCCTTGAAATTAACATCCTCCACTTGTGCTTTTTCTCCCAACCCTGTCTCTAGCATAGTCAGCATTACAGTAACCTTTTAACCTGAAACATTCATCTTTCTCATACATAAGACCAAGATTAGTGGTACCAGCAAGATATCTAAAGATTCTTTTAACAGCCTTGAGATGTGATTCTTGAGGGTTTACCTAAATTCTAGAAGTAAGATAAAGTAAGGATCCAACCACACCACAGAATCTTGTTGAATCTACAAGAGGTCTTTCATCATTTATATCCAAGATAGAATTGGGATACATTGGTTTATTCATTTCCTTGGATTCATTCATCTTGTATTTCTTTAGAAGATCATTTTCATACTTGGTCTGATGAATGTAGGTTCTGCCCTTTTCTTGGCAAATTTTAAGTCGGCTTAAATATGTTTGGGGTCGCTGACATTTGAAAGGGAATCAGTCCAGGTCCCTGAAAAATTAATTTGTTAAATTGGGTCCCTGACATATTTTTTTTTAATCAAATTAAGGACAAATTCCAATTTAAGTTGATTAATGATTCTAATTAGCCAAGTTAGCAGTCCACGTGGCTTTAACTCCTTTTTTTTTGATTCCACGTCATATTAAAAAATAAAAACTAATTCAGAAATAATTTTTTTTTCTTCTTCCTCTCCCTCTCTCTGCCGTCCAATTCTTTCTTTCTTTCTTCTTCTTCTTCTTCTTCTTCTTCTTCTTCTTCTTCTTCTTCTTCTTCTTCTTCTTCTTCTTCTTCTTCTTTATTTCCTCTCTCTCGCGACCTTCCCTCTTCTCCCTCTCACCCGCGGTGCTTCCTCTTCCTTCCTTCTATGGCAACCGATTGGCCACCACCGCCGCCGCCACCAAGCCGCTCCACCACTATTCCTCCTTGTGGCAACCATCGCCGCCACCGCGGCCTTCTTCTTCAAGTTCTGGAACCGTCGCTGCCGCCGCCTTCTCTCATGTTTTCTGGCGACGCCGCACCTCCAATGGAGAAACCGCCGCCACCACCAGAATCCCCTCATCGTCCGCAACAAAACCCCTAAAGTAATTTGACGATCGGCCACCGTCGACCACCGTCGCTGCCACTTCAATATGGGTTTGACGAGTTGTTGTCCCTCTTTCTCCCTCCGCCATCGTCTTCTTCCCTCATTCCCTTTCGCGGTCTCTCTTCTTCCAGATCTGTTGCGAATTCAACACCCCTAAGCCTCTGTTGTTGGGATCTAACTTTTAGATCTGAATCTTCATATATGTTAATACACATCGCATGGTTCTGTGCTTTCAATTAGCCATTAATTTATCTCTACTGCATATTTGTCTGATTTTGTTTGGACTTTGGAGTGATGAGTAAACACCCCCAAGTCTCTGAATCTCTTCCTCTTCTTTTAGATCTGATGGGTTGTGGTGGTGATTTGATGAAGATGGAGAGAAAGAGGGATTTGATGATGAAGATGTTCTCTTTGGGGTTTCTGGGCTCTATGGAAGAGGTTCTTGAAGGCTGTGGAAGGATTGGACGGCGGCGGCAATGGAGTCGCGGAGGGAGGGAGGGAGGTCACGGGAACAGGAAGAGGATTTTCTAAACAATTGAGTTTTTATTTTTTTAATTTTTAATATTATTCAGAATTGCTGATGTGGAATTAAAAAAACTGGCTTAATATTAAAAAATTGTGACTAGGACTGCTGAGTGGGCTAATTAGAATCATTAATCAGCTTAAATTGGGATTTGTCCTTAATTTGATTAAAAAACATATGTCAGGGACCCAATTTAACAAATTAATTTTTCAGGGACCTAGACTGATTCCCTTTCAAATGTCAGGGACCCCAAACATATTTAAGCCTTTTAAGTCCTAGAAAGAACTTTAATTCTCCTATCATACTCACTTCAAATTCACATTGCATCATATTAGAGAATTCTTTGCAAAACATTTCATTTGTAGCATCAAAAACAATATCATCAACACACACTTGTACTAAAATGAAATCATCATTGGACTTTCTTCTAAACAAAGTAATATCTAGTTTTCCTTGAGAGAAATAATTTTTAATAGGAATGAACTTAATCTATTATAACAAGCTCTAGGAGCTTGCTTTAAACCTTATAAAACCTTTCTAAGTTTGAAAACATGTGAGGGAAAACTTGAGTCTTCAAAACCAGGGGTTTTTTTGAAATATACTTCTTCTTCAATAAAACCATTTAAAAAAGCTCTTTTGACATCCATTTGATATTGTTTAATAGAGTTTTGACATGCAAAGGCAAGCAATATTCTAATAGCTTCTATTCTAGCAACTTGAGCAAAATTTTTAGTATAATCAATACATTCTTGTAGATTGTAGCCTTGAGAAAATAACCTTGTTTTATTTCTTATGACTTCACCACTTTCATCCACCATGTTTCTTAAAACACACTTGCTACCTATGATATATTTATCAGCTGGTTTTTGTATAAGCGTCTAGACTTGATTTCTTTCAAACTGGTAGAGTTATTCTTGCATATCTAGAATCTATCCTTCATCTTGAAGAGCGTGTGAGACATCTTTTGGTTCCACTTTTGAGATGAAAGTACATTTGTTGTATTGTTTGAAGGATGACCTTGTTCTCACTCGTTCAGTCACATTTGCAAGGACTTGTTCTGGAGGATGATCAGATTTGCCATTCTAGTCTTTTGGAAGTTTGATTCTGCTTGATGTTGTTACTTGAGATGATGAATATTTTCTAGATGATGTGGTTGTTCTGCTGATTCTTGATGATCTACAAGAGATGATTTATCTGCTGATACATGCTCCACTGGTTCTTTGGCAAGATCAATTTATGCAAAATCTTCCTCTAGCCTTGTTAGATCAATGTTAGTAGTTCTTTCATCAAATTTAACATGAATAGATTGTTCCACAACCAGAGATCTGGAGTTGTAGGCTCTAAATGCTTTAGCATGAGGAGAATAGCCAAGCCATATACCTTTGTCAAATTTAGAATCAAACTTACCCAAATTATCCTTGGTATTAAGAATGTAGCATGGACAGCCAAAGGGATGAAAATATGATATATTTGGCTTTATATCTTTCCATAATTCATAGGGGGATTTATTTAGAATAGATCTCATCAAAATTCTATTTTGAATTCAGCAAGCATTATGAATGACTTCTACCCAAAAATATTTTGGAAGAGAAGTTTCTCTTAGCATTTTTCTTACCATATCTTGTAGAGATCTGATCTTTCTTTCAGCAACCCCATTTTGGTGAGGAGTTCTAGGAGGTGATACTTGCTGATATATTCCATTTTCATCACTGAATATTTTGAACTCTTCATATATAAATTATCCTCCTCTATCATTTCTTATAGAGGCTATGCAGTAACCCTTTTCATTTTGAACTCTTTTGCAAAAGGATGAGGATGCTTTGAATGTATCATAGTTTTTTACTTAAGAAGAATACCCATGTGAATCTTGAGTAATCATCAACAAGAACAAAACAATATTTATTTCGAGAAACACTAGATGGTCTAGCTGGGCAAAATATGTCTGTGTGAATCATTTCTAGAGGTTTACTAGTACTTACAACATTTTTTTGACTAAAAATAGCTTTTTATATGTTTTCCTTGAAGACATGCAGGCCATGTAAAATTAGTTCTGAAAGACAATTTTGGCATTCCTCGAACTAAATCATGCTTAACTATTATAGAAATGGTTTTCACAAATGCATGTTGTAAGACCTTCTATTTTCAGTATTTTTATTGTTGGTCTCTGAGTTTGGATTATTTATGCTTTGGACCCCGAACTATTTTATAGTTCAGTTTCTAGTCCTTATTAGACTCTTGTTGAATAATGTTTGGTGGTATTGTCCTTGTAGTTTGATATGAATAAAGTCTTCATGGAATTGTTTGATACTTGGGTAAAAGAGTATATTTGATTGATTGATAACAATATGAGTTGTGGCTTAGTGGTTGAGGCTTAAGCGTTTGAGATGCAAGGCTGGTGTTCTAATCTTAGTGAAGGAAGTTTTATTTTTCTTAAAACCATTTTCGAGTAGCCTTGTTAATGAAGCTGAAATTTCAGTTTAAATTTGAAATTTAAACATGTGAGTAATGGAGAGTTAATGAGTGTTTTAATGGGGGTTATTATTCTGAATAATGAGGGAGTTATTTCTGAGTTTATGGGAGGGTTATGGTTCAGATTTTCGTGCATAATGTAGAGCCACATATTCAGGTTTCTCCCTAGTGTTATTTTTCTTGCTGCTGCTTCTACTACCTCCAAGTTTCTGCTGCACGTTTGGTTTCTCCCTTCTGCTGTTTCTCCTTCTGTTTTGCTGCTGCGTCCTCCCCTTGGGAAGGAGTAAAACCACATGCAACCTCCTTAATCTCAGAGGTTCTTAGTTTCATTCGGTAAGGTTTCATCTTCAGTCAATTCTGAATCATTTTCATGTTCAAAAACTCAATCCAAGTCCTTACCGTTTCTGTTTTTGGATACAACCTTCTTTTCCCAATTCAAGCTTGATCACGTGATGTACTATATAATTCTCGAGGGTGTGGACAAGCATCATCGTGAAGGAGATAATCTCAAAGGCTATACTTTCGTTCCGAGGCCGAATTCGAGGTAGGTTGCCTTAGAACCCTTATTCCCTTGTGTTAGGCAATTTAAGGTTTTGATTAGAGAAATGTGAATTTAGGGAAAAATAATTATTGGCATGAAAGAACCCTATTTTATGATGATTAAATGATGTAGGAATGTTTTAGATAAAAGCCCTTGATGAAAATCCTTTTTCTGAACTCAAAATTGTGAAAACTGTGTTTCTGGTCGTCCTGGATAGGGAGCCAATGCATGAGAGTTGGGCTCCTGGCGCCTGAGCATTGGGAATCAGGTCCCAGACAGGGAGCCAACGCTTGAGTGTTGGCATCCCAGCGCCCAAGCGTTGGGCTTCTGTCAGCCCAGTGCTGTTTTGTCGTTCTTTGGTTAAAATTGATTTTAGGGTTTTATCCTTACTTCCAGTGATTGACTTAGGCCTATAACTTGTGGATTGATAGGTTGGGCTGGAAGTGGATGCAAAATAATCAAAGGTAAGGGTAATTTCGGTTTTAGAGAGTCTTGAGTCATGCTTGCTATTTTCCGTTTTTGCATGCGGTTGATCAATGAAATACCCTGATAATGTTGATGTTGTAATTCTTTGATAGTGTTGATTTTATGATGTGGAAAGCTTGAGGATATGAATATGTCCATAGAATTAATTGACAAACTATGAATTGAGAATTGGTTGTGATTATGTGGTTCATAATGTGTTAATGGTTGATTTGATTGTTGTGGGAAAATTGTATGAGAAGGGTGGTGATGTAATGACTTGTTTAACATGAGGCATCCACTGTTTTGATAAGTTTGATTGTGGAATGTTAATCAAAAGATAATGTGTTGGATAAAGGAGAATGTTGTGTGAACAGTTGGGTCATGAGGATTGAATACTTTTGGCATAGCATATGCATATCCTAGGTTGGAATGGTGGGGTGGACGGTGATTTCCACGGGACCATGATGACGGTGGGGTGGACAGATGATTGCCACGTGACCGGAAGGGCGGCAAGGTGGACGGTATTGCCATATGCTTCCCTGTTCCCGTTTGGAACGAAGTCGCTCCCGTCTGGAACGATGTATCTTGGCCAAAGTTGTTGAGCATATAGTTGCATATGTGGTTGCATGAGAATATAACTTATGAGTTGGAATGCCATGTCTTGATGGTAAGAATATGTGTTATAATGGGTTGGTCGTTATCGTTGTTTTTCTCACACAAGGATGACATTATGCTGTGCTACTTACCCTGGGGTTTCCTTTTCAATTTTATAATATGCTATGTTTGACTATGATTATTTGTTTTAAGAAGTTAACCCTTTCTGTTTGTCGTTTGTTGTTTGGGCGCTTAACGCCAGGAAAAAGTAGACAAAGCGATGATCGTCGTCTCTCGAGGAGCTTACGGAATCAGAGTGCGCAGCGGATGCATGGGAGTTTTCTGAAGATGATGTTTTAAGGATTTCCGCTATTTTATTTTATCTTGGGCTCGTCTGTTGAGCATTATTTTATTTAGTAATAATCCGCTATTTCCGCTTCCGCGTATTATTATTATTATTTTATAATGGGTTTATTATTGAGTTAATTTTTGAGGGACGAAACCGTTTTAAGAAATTGAGTTTTTCTGAGAGGTTTTAATTTCCGCGTATTTACCATGTAACCCTCAACCCAAAATCGGGGTGTTACACATGTGCTAGTTTACTATGCCAAAGACACTTATCATCTTTAGACGACATTAGATAGGTAACTTTTTGGCTGGCTAGATTTTCAAAATTGATTTTATACAAATTTCCTTGTCTATATGCTGCAAAGGTAATCATGCCAAGTTTATCATAGGCATTGCATTTGTTTTTGTTAAAGGAAACACTAAGTCCATTATGAATAATTAACTAATGATGAGAAGATTGTGCTTTAAATTTTTTAGTAATAAAACATCATTAATAATGGGAAGTTGTTTCTTACCCACTTTTCCTTCACCTATGATGACCCCCTTTTGGTTCCTACCAAAGGTGACAAACCTTCTGTCTGTTCTAGGTTGAAGATCGAGGAATATAGATTCCTCCCCTGTCATGTGATGTGAACAACCGCTGTCCAGATACCATTGCTGTCTTCTGTCACATCCCGCTAAAACACCAACTAACTTAAGTATAATAACATGAATATATATCTTATTTTACTGTGAATGTTGGGTGGTGTGCTTGTTTAATTATAAATCAATTAGTCTTTCTTAATTACAAATAATTGATGGACTAACATAATCAAATTATAAATAATTAGAGGGACCAATATAAAGTAGGGTTTTATAGGGTCTAGAATTTGAATCTAGTCAACTATCTTCTTCCATCACCACACCTCATGTAATTATGAGATTTTCTTCATCATGAGCAATCCTAGTTCAGAGCTAAAATTCTAATCAAGTCTAAGAGAGTTTGACTTAAGCCATGATGAGAAACCTTGAGCTTTGAGTGGAGCAATATCACATGGAGAATTAAATTGAAACCACTTGAGAGGGAGAAAAGCCGCTGCCAATATAAAGGCAGAGCCTCAGTCCCTTGGTCTCCGAATCCTTCCAAGCTTTCTAGAGAAGCCAACAAAAGGAGAGAGAACCTCTTCTCTCTCCCTCCACCCACGAGCATTATCATCATCATCATCATCATCATCATTGTGGTTCAATACCACTCTCGCCCTCTCTATTATTTCATCCTTGAGACCTGAAAACTCTTCTAAGACACTCCTACGACTCTGCATGGGCAATCAGAGCAAAAGGAAAGAAGGAAATCGAACAGAAGCTGAAGCTAGGGTTTGAGCTTCGAGAGCTCACAACCCTGCAACTCGGTTTTTCTCTCAATCCCAAGCGTTTAAGCCCAGACCATCACCACCATTGTGTTCCTGGCAACGAAAAGAAGAGGGCCCTGAACTCCGTTTCCATCGCTGTCGTGACCGCCGCCATGACCGCCGCCATGGACAGCCGTCTCCGGTCATCTTCTCCGGTGAGGTTAGTCGGAAAATTCCCAGCAGATTTTTATTCCTTATCTCCTATAGAACCTGAATATTGGATTAGTTTTCGAAAATATCAAGTTTTGCATAGTGATCATGTGAATTAGGGTTTTGGTTTGAAAACTGAATGCATGCTTATATCTGGATGATTGAAGCTCTTCGAGCCATGAAACCCACTTCTAAAAACTTGTAGAACATCATAGGACTCTTGCATGTGGTTTTTGAGGCTTGGAACCAACAGATAGATAAGGGGGAAAATTTCACCTTCGCAGGTTCATGGGAACTCCATGAAGGATCTTGAGCCCAGCCTCCTGAGACATGTATTACCCTGAAATGAACCCCAAGACTAGTAAATGACTATAAAATGGACTGAAACAAGACTGGAAGGAATATTGAAGTAAGAGAATAACTTTTGAATAATTAAGCAACTTTGAATTGAGGATTACTCTAAATAAAGGATTAATAAGGCCAGAAGAACCCTCAAACGTGACTTAGAATAATTTTGGGAAGCCTATAACGAAGTTAGCTTTCTAAAAAGATGAAATTTATTTTGAAGAATCAATTCTGTGAAGAAAACAACTTATTGGTTCTATTTTGGACCTAACCAAACATTGCCTTAAGAGAAAAGTGATTCTAGACTCTAAAATACATTTCAGAATCAATTAGATAAAAATTAGGGACTAAAAATAAAGTATATATACTATTTTGAGGTTTGGAAATTCAAACCTGTATTCCTGCTAAATTGCAGAGGATTGCCAGCTTCCAGAAAACCCTGCTCTGTCATTCAAACCACCAGGTGAGGGGGGTTACATGGTTATTAGAACATAAGGGGTATGTACCAAGACCTGCTAGATTGATACCGGGCTTGTGTTTTAAATTATTTGTCATAACTGAATTGTGCTTGATGTTTAACTGCTACTTCTGTTTAATTATGAACTGAAATATGTATTACTGATTTAATTGTCTGGATATGTCTGGCTTGAATTGCACTGTGTGTGGAATCCTGCTTTTGTTTCCGAAGCATGGCTTGATAAAATGAAAAGTATTAGCCTGAAATGTTGAGTTTGTATGTGGTAACGATGAATACCCTATGTTGTGGTCTCTGTAATTAATAATACGATGATTTGCATATATTGTTCTGAATGGAAACAATACAAGATGTGATTAGCTGAGGAACGGAGTTATGGAGTATAAGATATGCATCAGGTGACCTAAGTCGAGGAATCGCTCAATGAGAAATGAGTATTGATAATGATGTTACATTCAATTTTTGCATATAGGATTCAAAATGAACTTAACTAACTATCACTGGACTAATTGCATATGGAAAGTTTTAGCATGTTTATGAACTCATTTCTCTTCAGTTTAGGGATTCTGAGGATAGGGCTTGAGGTCAACCTTGTTTTGAAAATTCCAACGCTTGGTTGGTTGAACGTAGGTCGTGAAAATCCCCATGTTGGCTAGTCATATATACCAGGCCAGGGATGATATGATACGCCAATAACGGCATCTGACACAGAGGCAATAAGGGGGCGGATACTTGCTTGTGTGTATGTTTGTCATCTCATATTCATCGTTACAGAGAGATAAGGAGTAAGAGCGCACGAAAACTTCCACTGTATGTTAGACCGGCGTGCACCCGTTCTGGATGTCTGAGATAACTGCAGTGGCATCCCAGAGATGGGTTGGCCTGGGGATGAATCATTGGAGCGACTCAACACTAGGCTGTTGATTTTGAGATCCCTTGTATTTTGGCTAGTGAAGTGGGAAGTCCGAGAAATGTTGTGTCATCCCGACTGTAAGTCAATAGGGTAATCAATACTCTTTAAGAGTGGGTCGACGTACTGATCCCATGTTTTTTAGTGGCATTCTGAAGGGAATGGCTAATTGATATCCAATGGGCCCAACTTTCATGGAAAAGTTAAGAAGTGGATGAGTCATTCTTCTAAGAAGAATGAGGACACGGAGAAAAGGGTGGCATGCATTAATTGATATTGTGTGTGTACGACTGATGAATGATTTAATTGAAATTCTCAGCTTGAAATCTGTCTTGTTTCTGTATAATACTGTTTATGTTTTATATGCCTTTGTGACTAACCCTTGCAGCTTTATTTTACAAACGAGGCGATAGTTCTTCAGGATGGAACAACCTCCCGTTGAATAGATCATAGCTGACTTCATGGTGCCTGCAGGGCTGGTATGTGGACCCAGCCACAGGCTATTGCCGCTACAAGGGCATGTCCTTATTCTGGTATAGGCAGCCTGGTGCAGCATGGCCTGGCTACCCAGTAGCTATGCCCAGATCTTTCTCGTTTTACCTGACACGTAGATACCTCGTTCCTATGTTTTATGAAGATGTTGATGTACCATCAGCTTGATACCCAAATCGCAAGTGTACGATTGACTATCGCGTAATATTAAAAGATCGAACCCAAGGGATAGGTGTCCTTATTATTATAATATCTAGTACTTGTGCAGAAAAATAAAATGATATATTGTTGATGGTTTGATTAAGGAGAGACAAGATATAGCAATAAAATAATAAAATATAAAGATGGTGAAGATTAAGCTCTTGGGTCGATTTACATAGTCTATAAAATATGCTATCAAGTTCCTACTTAATTTCTGAATTTTAAATCCAAGTTCATGATGCTATAGCCTAGAATTTCTACAAGTTAATGGTCTTAAGAAATGTAGAACTTTCTTCCTAATTACTAAATCCAAGATCTTGTAATTTAGTTAACCAGAAAAGAAGATGAAAAATGAATTCGGGCCAACATAAAGCTATGTCTATCCTAATGATCTTTAGAGATATATACTTATAGCCTTTTTTATTTCCTAGTTCCCTTACTACTTACCAAATGGTCTTATGACATAAGTAATAAGCAAAACTTCTTGTGTACAGCAAGATAACATTAAGAGCAAGGAAATAAAACATGAAAGGAAATATTATTCAGGAATGTAGAAAAAGACTAGAACATAAACTATAAACTACTACAACCCAAGAAACTTAATAAGAATTAGCCAAACAATGCTAAAAGAGTCATTGAATTACCCTGGATAGGAGCTCAAGTATGGCTTCCCACAATTCCTAGGAACAATGATCTTAAGGAGGAAAGAAGAACACTTGTTGTATTCTGAAAAAGGTGTGTTTTACAAGTGAAGAAAAGGCCCCTGTTTATAGCAAAAATCTGGCCTCCAACGCTTGAGCGCTGGGACCCTGATAAGGAAAATCGCAAGTGTACGATTAACTATCGCGTAATATAAAAGATTGTCGATCCCACAGGGATAGGTGTCTAATTACTAATTTGTTTAGAGCTTAAGCAGAAAAATAAAAAGATATATTTTGCATTTTGGTTTCTGGAACAAGAACATAAAAAACATAAAAAATAAAAGAAGAGATGATGATAAAAATAAGCATTTGGGTTGCATTGTATAACTTATAATTTATGCTAGCAAACTTCTATTTTATTTCTGAATTCCAAACAAAGATTCATGGTGCTATAGCCTAGAGTTTCTACATCCTAATAGCCTTAAGAAATGTAGACCTTTCTTTCCTAATTACTAACTCCATAGCCTTGGTTATTAGTTAATCAGAAAAGAAGATGAAGAAGGAATTCGGGCCAACACAAAGCTACGTCCATCCTTATAGCCTTAAGAAATGTATACTTATAACCTTTTCTATTTCCTATTTCCCTTACTACTTACCAAATGGCCTTATGCATAAGTAGAAAGCATGAAATCTTTTGTGCACTAAGATTAATGAAGAACAAGGTAATAAAACATGAACTTTGAATATTATTCAGAAACAAATAAAAGAAAACTAAAACATAAATTAATAAGCTAACACAACCCAAAATACTTAAAAAGAATTATCCAAGCATGGCTAAAAGAAGCATTGAATTACCCTGGACTAGGAGCTCAAATATGGCTTCCCACAATTCCTAGGAACAATGTTCTTGGGGGAGAAAGAGGAACACTTGTTGTGTTCTAAGATGGTGTGTTTTTCAAGTGCAAGTTGCCTCCCTATTTATAGCAAAAAATCTGGCCTCAGCAATTAAATCCCACTTCCAGGCCGAGGCCCAGCGCTTGAGCGCTGGGTTCTAGCGCTGCAGCGCTGGCTACTGATTCTTCAACTTCAAGCTTTTCCTTCCTTCTTCATGGTAGTGAGTTTTGAATGCCATAAAAACCCACTTATCAGCCCTTTAATCAATTCTGAAACCTCTCCTCCACTATCATCAATCCTCCACTCATCCTTTAATCCTTTTTTTCCATGTTCTTAATTTAGAGAGTCGCTTCATATTCCTCTTTTTTACTTTTAGTCCTCTCTTGGTTAGCACTCCAATTCAAGCCCTTTAATTCTCTCAATCTTCACTTTTAGCCCTCCACTCTTGAACTTTCACATTTTGGACCTTGATTTCCTGAAACTTTACAAAGTGGTCCCTGGACAAAAATGATAACTAAACCAGCTTTTCCTAAAAAATACAAAATAACTAGAAAAATTCCTAAAAATATAAAATAAAGCTAGAAAATCTAATAAAATCTAATCTACATGCAAAATGCAAAATAAATATAAAATATACATAAAAACAATAAAAAACCTACATGAGACTCAAAAATAATAAAATAAAAAGACTAAAAAGACCCTAAAATTATCATATAAAATCCACTCATCACACCACTATACCGAACGACAGCTTGTCCTCAAGCGACAAAACTTAAAGAAAAACTCGTCCCTGAGTTTTGAGAAAGTTTTTATCCGATTGAAATATGATAATTTTCCAGAAAGCTTAGCGGATAAAGAAGACATGCATGTTTAATAGACAAAGAATCAAGAAAGTTAGGCTTGGCTTTTAACATGTTTGAGTTCATCAAATAAGCTCACAAAATGATATTCTCCATGAAAACAAGAAAGCTCAATAATCCTGCCTATAGTTCAAATCAAAACTGAAGTAAAGCAACCAAGTGATGTTGAAGAGATTTTTAAGGTTGTAACTTGGCCAAAGGGTTGAACAATTTAAGGTGTGGATTTCAAGAAATTGGCAACTCTAGTGGCTGACTCAGAAACTTGTTGTTAAGTGATTTTTCTTGATTTAAGAGCTTCAACAAATTAACACAAGGGTTCTCTCAATTTTTCTCTTTTTTTTTTTTTTTTTTTTTTGAACAAAGTAGTGGAATGTATAGGATGAATGACTTGAATTTTACTCCCCTCATACTCTTTCTCACCCCACTACTTCATTATTTTTCTAAGGCACATACCTTATTTTTTCCATTTTTTTTCTTTTTTTTTTTAGAGAGAAACCCACAAACTAAGCTCTAACAATTTCAGCACATGAATCACAATAACAACTATAAGAATTATCACACAAAGTAGGCTCCAAAGAATGACTCTTTTAAGGCTCAAAAAGGGCTACTAGTGGATATAACATTTCAAGCAAAAATCTGAGTTTTCAAAAATGCCTATAATCTCTTCTCAACTCACAAAGTGTACAAAACTCCAATCAACATGCAACACAAGGCAGAAAAATCTCACAATCAAGAATTCAGAGACCTCAGCTCTCAGAAAAAGATAGGGTAAGTGGTACCCTTTTTAGAACTCAGAAAAAGACTTAGCCAACAACCAAAACAATCAAGATATCAAAAATCCTTTCTACAGCATGCAATCCTAACTGCTTAAAAACATAGAACTTTCCACAAAGCAGTTCAATCAGATAAAGCATTTCACAAAGCTATAGCAACATTCAGAATGGATAATATACTCAAGACTCATGCAAAAAGAAAACAGAAAAACTAAACTAAAAATAAAACTAAAAACTATAAAAAGAAAAACAAAAAAACTAAAAAGCTGGCATAGTAACAAATTTTCCACAAAGTCCAAGGGAACCTCAATGCAAAAATCAAATTTTGAACACTTAAGTTCAAGAGGGCTCTTCCTCCCTTAGTACCTATCCTGTAACATTGAACAAACAAAAGTCTCACAAGCAGAAGCTTGCTTGACTTGTTAGTTCCAAAAACAGCACAAAAGATGGGTTGAAAAAATTGTGTCCACCTTAAAAACAAGAATTCTTGAGTTCCCAAAAATTAAAACCAGTTTAGAACCAAGGGAAAACTCATAGAACCTTAAAACTTCCAGAAAATGGTGAACACAAAATTTATTAAAAACTAAAAACAGCAAACAAAAGCAAAAACAGCAAACTGCCCGAGCTCCAGCGCTTGAGCGTTGGGGATACCAACGCTTGGGCGCTGGAATAAAAATAAAAACTGGGCATCAAAGGTCCCAGCGCCTAAGCGCTGGGTTTCCAACGCTATGGCGCTGGAAAATAAAAAATAAAAAGATGGGATTCCAGGGGCCTAGCGCATGAGCGCTAGCCCTCCAACGCTAGAGCGTTGGGATTAAACTGGAATAGGGGAAACTGGCAGGGGCCTAACGCATGAGCGTTGGCCTCCAGCGCTTGAGTGCTGGCCCCTCCTGCAGCAAAAACATAGAATTTTTTTCCTTTTATTTATTTACAAGGATGATGTAGAAAATTAAATGACAGAATTTTAAACTATTCCTAAGTTGGGTTGTCTCCCAACAAGCTCATTGTTAAGGTCCGAGATAGACCCTTCACTTAATCATTTTTCAACCGGGGTCTATTACAAAATTCATTAGACCCCGCAAATCATGCAAATTTTGGCACAACAACATCATGGTGCCCAATGAATTTCCAGCTAACAAAGCAACTATATTCAAATTAAAAATGGAAGAGATAAATAAATTTTCCCTTCCTTGTTCTTTGCCTTGCCATTGTGAACCTATAGCATAGGTTCCTTGAGGTTCTTCTTCCTCCATCTCCAATTTGTCTTCAAAGACAAATTCTACAATGGAGGCTTCTTTCACCTCCTCTCTTTGAACCACAAGTTCACTTTCATGAACAAGTGGATGATGTTCATCCCTGGGCTGCCTCCTTAGAATGCTTTGGATTTTCATTTGTAGCTCCTTCATAGCCTTACGTTCTTGCTCAGGGGTTGGAAAAAATCCCGCATTCCGCTTGCACTCTAAATTAGAATAGAATTCTTCAATAAGAGTGAAAGCTTCCTGCTTCTTTTTCTCATATTCTATTTCAAGTTTAGCCCGGAATTTTTCCTCCCTTTGCTCAAATGTTTCAGCCATTGTTATACCTGCCAATACTCAGCAAACAAAATTAGCAGCACCAGTTCATCACACAAATAATTTTTTTTTTTTATATATACAAAAAGCAGCACTAAACAAATTAATAAAAAGAACTTAAAAAGAACCTATCCCCGGCAACGGCGCCAAAAACTTGATAAGGAAAATCGCAAGTGTACGATTAACTATCGCGTAATATAAAAGATTGTCGATCCCACAGGGATAGGTGTCTAATTACTAATTTGTTTAGAGCTTAAGCAGAAAAATAAAAAGATATATTTTGCATTTTGGTTTCTGGAACAAGAACATAAAAAGCATAAAAAATAAAAGAAGAGATGATGATAAAAATAAGCATTTGGGTTGCATTGTATAACTTATAATTTATGCTAGCAAACTTCTATTTTATTTCTGAATTCCAAACAAAGATTCATGGTGCTATAGCCTAGAGTTTCTACATCCTAATAGCCTTAAGAAATGTAGACCTTTCTTTCCTAATTACTAACTCCATAGCCTTGGTTATTAGTTAATCAGAAAAGAAGATGAAGAAGGAATTCGGGCCAACACAAAGCTACGTCCATCCTTATAGCCTTAAGAAATGTATACTTATAACCTTTTCTATTTCCTATTTCCCTTACTACTTACCAAATGGCCTTATGCATAAGTAGAAAGCATGAAATCTTTTGTGCACTAAGATTAATGAAGAACAAGGTAATAAAACATGAACTTTGAATATTATTCAGAAACAAATAAAAGAAAACTAAAACATAAATTAATAAGCTAACACAACCCAAAATACTTAAAAAGAATTAGCCAAGCATGGCTAAAAGAAGCATTGAATTACCCTGGACTAGGAGCTCAAATATGGCTTCCCACAATTCCTAGGAACAATGTTCTTGGGGGAGAAAGAGGAACACTTGTTGTGTTCTAAGATGGTGTGTTTTTCAAGTGCAAGTTGCCTCCCTATTTATAGCAAAAAATCTGGCCTCAGCAATTAAATCCCACTTCCAGGCCGAGGCCCAGCGCTTGAGCGCTGGGTTCTAGCGCTGCAGTGCTGGCTACTGATTCTTCAACTTCAAGCTTTTCCTTCCTTCTTCATGGTAGTGAGTTTTGAATGCCATAAAAACCCACTTATCAGCCCTTTAATCAATTCTGAAACCTCTCCTCCACTATCATCAATCCTCCACTCATCCTTTAATCCTTTTTTTCCATGTGCTTAATTTAGAGAGTCGCTTCATATTCCTCTTTTTTACTTTTAGTCCTCTCTTGGTTAGCACTCCAATTCAAGCCCTTTAATTCTCTCAATCTTCACTTTTAGCCCTCCACTCTTGAACTTTCACATTTTGGACCTTGATTTCCTGAAACTTTACAAAGTGGTCCCTGGACAAAAATGATAACTAAACCAGCTTTTCCTAAAAAATACAAAATAACTAGAAAAATTCCTAAAAATATAAAATAAAGCTAGAAAATCTAATAAAATCTAATCTACATGCAAAATGCAAAATAAATATAAAATATACATAAAAACAATAAAAAACCTACATGAGACTCAAAAATAATAAAATAAAAAGACTAAAAAGACCCTAAAATTATCATATAAAATCCACTCATCAGACCCCAATGCTTGGGCGTTGGGTGCAATTAAATCCCACTTCCAGACCGAGGCCCAGCGCTTGAGCGCTGGCTTCCCAACGCTTGAGCGCTGGGTGTAATTTCCAGCTCAGCTCCTAGTCAGAGTCCCAACGCTTGGGCGTTGGGCTTCCAACGCTTGAGCGTTGGGTCGTCTGTTGGTTCATCTTCAAGCTTTTCTTTCCTTCATGGTAGTGGGTTTTTAATGTCTTCAATGGACTTCATGCAGCCCCTAATCATTTCTGAAACTTCCTTCCTACTACCATCAATCCTTCAACCTTATTTCCCATGAGCTAATTTAGAGAGTGATTCTTCATATTCTTCTTTTCCACTTTTGGCCCTCTCTTGGTTAGCACTCCAATTCAAACCCTTTTACTTCTTGCAACTTCAATTTTTAGCCCCCAACTCTTGAACCTTTAGACTTTGGTCCTTCCTTTCCTGAACTTTACAAATAGGCCCCTGGACAAAAATGATAATTTCTTCCAGCTTTCCTAAAAATACAAAAATACCTATAAAAATTCCTAAAAATATAAAATAAAGTTTAAAAAACCAAATAAAAGCTAATCTATATGCCAATTGCAAAATAAATAGAAAATATATATAAAAATAATAAAAATCCTATATGAGACTCAGAAATAACAAAATAAAAAGACTAAAAAGACCCTAAAATTATCATATAAAATCCAGTCATCACAGCTCCTCCTCCATCACCTGAGGTCCCTCAGCCAGCACCAGAGCCAGCACCGTAGGTCCCTGACGTTGATCCTGCACCTTAGGGGAGTGGTCCCCGACGGAGAGTCACTGCTAGGAAGAGGGTACCTACTCCTAGGAGGACTGGAGGTGTTTCCCGTGCCTATCGCCGTATTTTTCGGAGAGTTGGTCATTCCGGAGGTCACGAGAGTCAGTGGGAGATAATGGGAGCTCAGGCAAAGACGAGGATGGACCGGGATCTCAGGGGGATGCTGAGGGTGGTGGAATGGTTTCCTGATCTATGGTTACTGACTCTATTTTAGTACAACTATCGTAGGATAATTCATATTGAGTCTGAGTTCAGTTCAAGTCTTTATCGATTGGGTGGATATATAAGTCGAAGGCTATAAGACAAGGTGTAGCGGGATACTAATATTTTGTTAAATATTTTAGGTGATGTATTTTCTACTGGACCTTGTGGTTAAGGGATAGGAAAATGTAAAAATGCAAATCAGTAAATTTAGTTTGTAAAAGCTTAATATTTCTCATTTCATAAACATTAATTATTGACCTTTTATTAAAATTTGAGAATATAAGCTGGTGCTTTTAAAAAGTTCAATTTTTCTCTCTCCCTAAGACCTCTAACCATATCTTTCTTACTTTTTCATTTTATTATGGGTCTTGATACATTCAGAGTCAACTTTCTCTTCCGTCTTATTTCCAAAGTATACATTAACCATCTCTTTCTTACTTTGTCTTCAATCTTGGCTGAAAACAGGCATGCCTAAACCACTAGCACTACCAAAACCACTAGCTCCTATGTGATCACCATAAGCACCATCACCATCAAGAGGGTAATCAATATCTTCTTCCTCAATTTCACCTTCAGTGACAACACCAACACTATGATACTCAGGATTCTTGAAAAGTAGAGCTGTCACAATTACCCCATAATTTGCGGCCATGACCTTGCCAGCAACGACCCCACCAATGACATTTCCCTGGAAACCAGAGAGGCAGATTCCGAAGGTGGAGCGAATCGCAGAGGGAGGGAGGTTGGGGATGAACGAAGGCTGAGAAGAAGAAGGAAAGCTAGCATCGAGAGAAAGTGGTGTCAAATAGGAGCCATAGAGGCCCAACAGGGGGAAGGGTCCATGAAGGGTGAAAGAAGCAGGGACTTGGCCCAGAGGGTGGCAGAGGGTCACATTCGAAATAATGCCCGCAGCATGGACTACCATGATGCCAGCGTGGTGGCGGCGTGCCAGTTGGATCACCTCCTCCACGACGTCGAAGCCAGCACCGACCTCGATGATCACTGACTTCACGTCGTAGTTGTTGTCCTTGATGATGACTATTGGGGGCTTTGGCTTGTTCTTAGCACCAGGTGGCCTGCCGCGTGGCTTCTTGGAGAAGGAGGACCCTGCCTCCTGGTATGGGTAGAGGCCGGAGTGTTGTGGCGGGAGGTGGAAACCGTAGGCGTTAGTGTAGGGAGCATGCTGCCCCGAGTAGTTTTCAACGAATCTTGGAGATAGGGACATTGGACTGCGAAGCTGCTCTGCCATGGTTTGGTGATGTTTTGAGAGAGTGAAGCAGTGAGTGAAGGATGAGAATTGATGGTTTCTCAGTTGAAATTTAAAGTATGCTCAAGGAATATATTAGAGAGAGAGAGTGCGTGTGTGGATATGAATTCGGCTAAGAACGAACGTTCAGGTGATAGAAGTCAGACTGTGGGGGCATCATATAAATATTTTATTATTATTCAAATGCCTTGGTCAAATTATTTATGAATTTCACTTAACCAATATGGCAAGCATCATATGAATATTTTTTTTAAACTAAATAAATATATTAATTAAGAAAAGGGTTTCAGACCAATACATCATGCACTATTTTATTATTATTCAAATGTCAGGTCAGACAAATTATATTATTATTAGTCAAATTCAAAATGATGTAAAAAGTAAAAAATTAAAAATCAAACTGAATAAGTTATTTTAGTAGTTTTATTTATAAATAAGTTGGAATAGTTATTTTATTTTCTTATGATGAAAAGGGTTTGAATATGAATACTTTTTTTAAACTAAATAAATATATTAATTAAGAAAAGGGGTTGAGACCAATACATCATACATTATTTTATTATTATTTAAATGTCAGGCAGTCAAATTATATTATTATTAGTCAAATTCAAAATGATGTAAAAAGTAAAAAATTAAAAATCAAAGAATAAGCTATTTTAGTAGTTTTATTTATAAATAAGTTGGAATAGTTATTTTATTTTCTTATGATGAAAAGTCACTTCCCACATAATTGTTCAAAATTTAATTAGACCTAGAGTGACATTTTGTAAGATATTTTTCTACAATTGTTGGTGGAAAATTATTATTTAGTTGGCTCTTTTAGGATTTAATTTATATCTAAAAACAGTTGAAAAATATATTTTAATATAATATGAGTATTTTTTTTATAATATTACCGTACAAATATATTTCTAGAATTAAAAGATTATTTTAAATAATTCTAGTTTTAGCATGTTTATGAACTCATTTCTCTTGAGTTTAGGGATTCCGAGGATAGGGCTTGAGGTCAACCTTGTTTTGAAAATTCCAACGCTTGGTTGGTTGAACGTAGGTCGTGGAAATCCCCGTGTTGACTAGTCATATATACCAAGCTAGGGATGATATGATACGCCAATAAGGGCATCTGACACAGAGGCAATAAGGGGGCGGATACTTGCTTGTGTGTATGTTTGTCATCTCATATGCATCGTTACGGAGAGATAAGGAGTAAGAGCGCACGAAAACTTCCACTGTATGTTAGACTAGCGTGCACCCGTTCTGGATGTCTGAGATAACTGCAGTGGCATCTCAGAGATGGGTTGACCTGGGGATGAATCATTGGAGTGACTCAACACTAGGCTGTTGATTTTGAGATCCCTTGTATTTTGGATAGTGAAGTGGGAAGCCCGAGAAATGCTGTGTCATCCCGATTGTAAGTCAATAGGGTAATCAATACTCTTTAAGAGTGGATCGACGTACTGATCCTATGTTTTTGAGTGGCATTCTGAAGAGAATGGATAATTGATATCCAATGGGCCCAACATTCATGGAAAAGTTAAGAAGTGGATGAGTCATTCTTCTAAGAAGAATGAGGACACAGAGAAAAGGGTGGCATGCATTGCACTATTGATATTGTGTGTGTATGACTGATGAATGATTTAATTGAAATTCTCAGCTTGAAATCTGTCTTGTTTCTGTATATTACTGTTTATGTTTTATATGCCTTTGTGACTAACCCTTGCAGCTTTATTTTACAAACGAGGCGATAGTTCTTCAGAATGGCACAGCCTCCCGTTGAATAGATCATAGCTGACTTCACGGTGCCTGCAGGGCTGGTATGTGGACCCAGCCACAGGCTATTGCCGCTACAAGGGCATGTCCATATTCTGGTATAGGCAGCCTGGTGCAGCATGGCATGGCTACCCAGTAGCTATGCCCAGATCTTTCTCATTTTACCTGACACGTAGATACCTCGTTCCTGTGTTTTATGAAGATGTTGATGTACCATCAGCTCCTCCTCCATCACCTGAGGTCCCTCAGCCAGCACCAGAGCCAGCACCGTAGGTCCCTGACGTTGATCCTGCACCTTAGGGGAGTGGTCCCCGACGGAGAGTCACTGCTAGGAAGAGGGTACCTACTCCTAGGAGGACTGGAGGTGTTGCCCGTGCCTATCGCCGTATTTTTCGGAGAGTTGGTCATTCCGGAGGTCACGAGAGTCAGTGGGAGATAATGGGAGCTCAGGCAAAGACGAGGATGGACCGGGATCTCAGGGGGATGCTGAGGGTGGTGGAATGGTTTCCTGATCTGTGGTTACTGACTCTGTTTTAGTACAACTATCGTAGGATAATTCATATTGAGTCTGAGTTCAGTTCAAGTCTTTATCAATTGGGTGGATATATAAGTCGAAGGCTATAAGACAAGGTGTAGCGGGATACTAATATTTTGTTAAATATTTTAGGTGATGTATTTTCTACTGGACCTTGTGGTTAAGGGATAGGAAAATGTAAAAATGCAAATCAGTAAATTTAGTTTGTAAAAGCTTAATATTTCTCATTTCATAAACATTAATTATTGACCTTTTATTAAAATTTGAGAATATAAGCTGGTGCTTTTAAAAAGTTCAATTTTTCTCTCTCCCTAAGACCTCTAACCATATCTTTCTTACTTTTTCATTTTATTATGGGTCTTGATACATTCAGAGTCAACTTTCTCTTCCGTCTTATTTCCAAAGTATACATTAACCATCTCTTTCTTACTTTGTCTTCAATCTTGGCTGAAAACAGGCATGCCTAAACCACTAGCACTACCAAAACCACTAGCTCCTATGTGATCACCATAAGCACCATCACCATCAAGAGGGTAATCAATATCTTCTTCCTCAATTTCACCTTCAGTGACAACACCAACACTATGATACTCAGGATTCTTGAAAAGTAGAGCTGTCACAATTACCCCATAATTTGCGGCCATGACCTTGCCAGCAACGACCCCACCAATGACATTTCCCTGGAAACCAGAGAGGCAGATTCCGAAGGTGGAGCGAATCGCAGAGGGAGGGAGGTTGGGGATGAACGAAGGCTGAGAAGAAGAAGGAAAGCTAGCATCGAGAGAAAGTGGTGTCAAATAGGAGCCATAGAGGCCCAACAGGGGGAAGGGTCCATGAAGGGTGAAAGAAGCAGGGACTTGGCCCAGAGGGTGGCAGAGGGTCACATTCGAAATAATGCCCGCAGCATGGACTACCATGATGCCAGCGTGGTGGCGGCGTGCCAGTTGGATCACCTCCTCCACGACGTCGAAGCCGGCACCGACCTCGATGATCACTGACTTCACGTCGTAGTTGTTGTCCTTGATGATGACTATTGGGGGCTTTGGCTTGTTCTTAGCGCCAGGTGGCCTGCCGCGTGGCTTCTTGGAGAAGGAGGACCCTGCCTCCTGGTATGGGTAGAGGCCGGAGTGTTGTGGCGGGAGGTGGAAACCGTAGGCGTTAGTGTAGGGAGCATGCTGCCCCGAGTAGTTTTCATCGAATCTTGGAGATAGGGACATTGGACTGCGAAGCTGCTCTGCCATGGTTTGGTGATGTTTTGAGAGAGTGAAGCAGTGAGTGAAGGATGAGAATTGATGGTTTCTCAGTTGAAATTTAAAGTATGCTCAAGGAATATATTAGAGAGAGAGAGTGCGTGTGTGGATATGAATTCGGCTAAGAACGAACGTTCAGGTGATAGAAGTCAGACTGTGGGGGCATCATATAAATATTTTATTATTATTCAAATGCCTTGGTCAAATTATTTATGAATTTCACTTAACCAATATGGCAAGCATCATATGAATATTTTTTTTAAACTAAATAAATATATTAATTAAGAAAAGGGTTTCTGACCAATACATCATGCACTATTTTATTATTATTCAAATGTCAGGTCAGTCAAATTATATTATTATTAGTCAAATTCAAAATGATGTAAAAAGTAAAAAATTAAAAATCAAACTGAATAAGTTATTTTAGTAGTTTTATTTATAAATAATTTGGAATAGTTATTTTATTTTCTTATGCTGAAAAGTCACTTCCCACATAATTGTTCAAATTTCAATTAGACCTAGAGTGACATTTTGTAAGATATTTTTCTACAATTGTTGGTGGAAAATTATTATTTAGTTGGCCCTTTTAGGATTTAATTTATATCTAAAAACAGTGGAAAAATATATTTTAATATAATATGAGTATTTTTTTATAATATTACCGTACAAAAAATATTTCTAGAATTAAAAGATTATTTTAAATAATTCTAGTTTAGCTGTTTATTAATTTTTTAAATTCTTATAATTCATCCTCTCATAAAGCTTTAGTTCTTTTATTATATTAATTTACTTAATTTCAAGAGTAAACATATATAATGAAACACGTTGCTCATGGATAAATCCACACAAATATAGTTTTTCTCTTGTAAAAAAAAAAATCACACAAATATCTACATGTAATTTGACCAATATTTTTTTTGGGTACAAGTCATTTGACCAATATAAATATAGCGCAGGGATTTATTCTTTTTTAATGAACGCGCAGGGAAAATGTACTTCTTAGAACATTAACTATTAGAATAAAAATACACTTTGATATAGTACAAATATTTTATAAAATTATAAATATTAAAAATTACAATTTAATAGAACTACAATTTACCAAAACTTTATTATAAAATATAAATCAATTTGTATTTTAATACTATTAAAATTTAGAATGTTTATTTACAATTTCAAATATTAATGTATAATTTCAATAAATTATATTAATTATTAAATAAAATATATGATGCATAAACCTAATATATTTGAATACTTAAATTATTGTAAACATAAAAGATAAATAAACATATTGAATATATAGTTATCTGTATTCAAATCATTGTCCACTCCTAATTTGATTTATAAGGTAACATGTCTAATATACAATTATTGAAAACTAAATCATCTCATTAACGAACAATGGGTTGGTATACTGGTAAATAAGTTATATTTTTGTAAGGGTGAGGACACAAGTTTGAACATCAGAAAAGTCATTTGTTTTGAGGGACTGTCACAATTTTTGGAATGAGTTTGCATCGACTAAAGACAAAAAATATAATCATCCATTTAGAATAATATTTCTAATTTATAATTTGAAAATTTCATCATTGTAACGTCAATGTGTTACTAAATTTGTCTATATTAACGACGAATGTTTATTCCTCTCTAAATTTTGTATCTAAAATAAGGTGGAATGTAAATTTTAGATTATAGTCAGGTGAACCGTTGTTTCGGCAAACCTTGAGGTGTGTGTATTTTACCCATAAATAATCTTACATGAAATAGTATATTATTTATAATATGAAATTGAACAAACACCTCATATACACCACATTTTTTTTATATCTCCTTTTTTTATCACATAATTTCATATATCACTAGTTTTTTTATAGGCAAAATTAATTAAACGGAGCACAATGGGGTGGCTTCTAGGGTGCACTTGCACCCTAAGTGATGCACTGTGTACCACTCTAAATGGCCTGCTACAGCAGGCTTTTTTATCTAATATTTAAAGGAGAAATTTCAGATGATCAAGACATGCACCTTATCAACAAGCTCTAGGAGCCATCTAGTGTGGATGAAAGTGAAGAATGTGCCCGTGTATGTATGGGGGTGTGATTTCTTCGAATCAGTAGTGTATTCGCTAGGGAGATTGGTGTGTTTGGATGGTCCGACGTCGGCAAGGAAGCACTTTGACATAGCAAGGATATTGGTCGAGACAACGACGCCGGTGATCATGGGGCACAAGGTAACAGTGACCCTGGATGGTGAACCTACGATGGTATGGTTGGAACTAGAATATGGTTCGGTGAAGCTTGTTGATATCGCATCGGATCACGAAAGAGGTGGCGCAAGGAAAGAGCAAGTTGTCGGCGACTCACTGGTGGAGAGGATGGGGGGCGTTGTGACCACCGAACCGTTTGAAAATCAAATCGCAACATCTCAGGAGGAGAATATGGGCACGTTATTGAATGAATAGCAGCACTTAATGGAGTGTGGTTACAAATCAGACGAGATCCTGATTAATAAACGTTACCGTAAATTGCGTGATCAACGTAATGCAGAGGTTTCGAATGCAGGGACTGGATTGGAAATGGGTGAGAGTCAAAGGGCTCATGTGCATATTTTATCACCCATGAAGGAGGTGGGCCAAGTACAGAATCTGAATAATGACCCAATATCGTTCATCGAGGGCCTTTCTCAAGCAACAGAAGACGTTGACAAAAATAGCACAATTGAGGAGAAGATTGGCCCACAGGAAAAACAAAATGTGGAGGAATCTTTGTTGTGTCTGGTAGCCCACAATACTGCAAAACACGACCACAAACGGTGCGAGGAGGAAATCCTGGTGTCGGATCCAGCGGCGGCATTGTTGGAGAAGTTTGATTTTGTGCCCATACGCCATACTCTAAATCAGCGCAAAATAAAAGCAATTGATGGTCAGCATAAGCGCAAGCCAGGCAGACCAAGGAAGAATTCAGAACCATCAAGGAAGGAGGTTGTGGTTGTTGAAGCTGTTCCTAAGCGTCCTCGCGGTAGGCCCAGAAAAGAGGCTCGCCAGAGCGGCATTGAGGTGAAGAATCCCTCCCCGATTGGATCAACGACAGAGCGGCAAATAGTCCCCTTTGATGCTCACGGTGAAGTGGGGATACAGACGCGTGCCAGGAAATCTTTCCTTACTAGCCAGCGTGTGGGCCTATTGTTTGAATGTCCTGAGGAATTGGCAGTGCAGGGGCTGGTTAATCAGTTCCGAAACTTATCTAAACAATAATTGAAAGCTTGAATCCAATGTCTGGGTTGGGGGTTAGTTAGAATGTACGTGGTCTCGGTAAATCTACGAAACAAAGAGTTGTGAAGAAGACATTGGAGCGTGTCAAGCCTGATGTGGTGTTATTGAAGGAGACAACGTTAAATGCAGGGAGGGACAAGCTGGTATGGAGTCCACCACCAGTGGAAGTGTTTGAAATTTAATGCTGATGGGTCGGCTCGGGGTATGCCGGGGCTGAGTGATGTGAGTGGAATTTGTGGATTCTTCTCCAAACCGATGGGACAGCTTTGGGCTCATCAAGCTGAGGGAAGCTAACTCTGTAGCGGATTTTTTATGGCCAAAATGGCATGCGATAGGGGGACACCATTGTCGGATTTTTTGGGTTAGTTTGAGGTGATATTCAAGGTCTGGCATTGCAGGCTTAATAAATATATGTTGCAATCATAGCGGGTAAGGGTTCAGTAAATACTAAATTGGAATAATTTATGTAAGGCTGTCGTGAGGCCTATTATGTAGTGTTGTAGCAGGTGAGGCATGCAAATAGTTGGAACATTTGGGGGATCATCTTGATTAGCATGTAGCTAAGGATATGTAAGGATGTGAAGTGTGATTTGGTGATGGAAATCTGTACTGCATAAAGCACAATTAAGCCTGCAGCATCGCGGGGTCTTAGACTTTGACTCACACTACAAGAAAAAGCTTATTTAGCGGTGATTATTAGTATAACCGACGGCGGTTAAAACCGCCGCTAAAAGGCACTCACGGCGGTTTGCCAACCACCGCTATTTTGAGCGTCGCCAGTGAATTTGCCGCCGCTAAAAGGCACTCATGATCATGATGATTAGATTTCTTGCTTTCTTGTGAAGATATTTACAAACATGTGCAACACTGCAACTTTGGTCCATGAGTTTAGGCTCTATAGTTGAGTGGTTAGAAGAGTTTTGCATGTTGCTGTGATATACTTTTGTATCTACAAGGATTACAATATGTAGGTTATTATGTTGTTGCAGGATTTGCATCTTTAATGTATATTGCAGGTTTGGTATTGTGGTATACATAGTTTATGGGAGTATTTATGCCAAAGGCTATTTGTAAGTGCTGACATAGTTTAAATTATGCTCTATATATGTGTATGGTGTTATAGAGTTTGGGTTTTAGGGAGTTTATGATATGTTTGGCATGGACATCTGATTGCAATGTCGGTTGGGTATAGCGTGGGCATTTAGAGGTGTTATAGCTAGTGGAGAGGATTTAATTTGGTGCTTAGTTTTGGCCGGATCTTTTTACATTGGTTGGGGTTGATGTTATTTGCTCACTTGAGAGAGATGTTCTCAAGGTGTTGAATCTATGAATAAAAAATTTCTGTTTTCAAAAAAAAAATTAGTTAATTATATTAGTTAATAGAGACAAAGGGGTTTATGTTAATTAACAAATTAAAATTATAAAAATAAAATAACCTGTAGAACCGGTTACCAGTTACTTACCTGAACACTTGGCGCAATTTTATTGGCTAAAAGCTAGTGGTGCACGGTGCACTACTTAATTGGTAGTTTACTTTAGACAACACCGCATAAAGGTGCCCGAAAGCTATTACAGAATTACAATATGATCTGAGCAGCCTATACTATTGGAGTAGAGTTTAACAATTAGGCCCTCACCCATATACTGCAGCCGTCACTTGCCTCGATTGAATTCTCCCTTCATAATTGCTTCAAGCATTCCTGGGGTTATTAATCATTTGTAAATTGAAAATTGGAAACTATGAACCATTGTATTGCGGGAGTAACCCTTTCGGACCAATTAGAGGGGAAAATCTCTGTCGAGCGACCACGCGCCGGTCATAACATTTTATAATTCTCGGCATTCATAAATGAATGTTAGAGCTGGAAGCTAGTATTCTGAGAGTGACCTTCCCGGCCCGCGTACGCCCAAACGAGTACCCGCTCGGACGGACGTGACCGACAAACATCCACAAACGTCCAATTACCCGCCGCTCCATCCCGAGGAAATCTCCACCGTCCAAGCATCTGAACACAGCAGAGGATCTAGCGGCCCGGAAAGAGACAAGTACAAGTCATCATGTCATGCCATCAGGAAGCGTGTCAGTTCCAAACCTCTATATAAGAGCATCTCCAACGCTATGTCCTTAAACCATAAGGACCGTTCCTTATTCTTGAGCAGGGATGGAGAAGAATGAGGTGGAAGAGCAAGTCCTTAATTTTGGGCTAGAGTTCCTTGCATAAGGAACTTTGCTTTTTGAGTCCTTAAATTAAAAAATCATTCTTTCTCTCTCATTCATCATCAACCATCAACCATATTGCTGTTAAAATTAGAGGGAGAAGAAGGAGCAAGAACAACAGAACAATATACAGAACAACCATACACAACCAGAACCAGGAAACAGAAGCATAGCAACAATAAAAAAAAATTGAACAATTAAATCAGCAAAAAATTACAGAGATTACAAAGAAGATCCGTCTTGCATGTGTCCTGGATCTCTCCCATCCGATGGCTGACGGACGGCGGCGGAGGAAGAAGAGCAGCGACGGTGACGGTGACGGGGTGCGGCGGCGGTGAGGCGGTGAGGAAGTGCAGAGACGGTGACGGCGGTGGAGGAAGAAAAGCAGCGACGGCGACAGCGTGAGGAAGAAGAGAGGTGGCGGCGGGAGGAAGAAGAAAGGGTGGCGGCGGCGGCTGGAAGAACAGAGGGTGGCGGCGGCTGGACGATGCTAGGGTTTCAGAAGAGAGAAAAGAGAGGGTGAAGAAGATGAGAAGGTGAAAAATGAAAAAAAAAAGGGAAACAAAAGCATTTATACGTGGTAACCGGCTTGGCCGGTTTCGTGGCTCGTTTTGACCGGCTGAAGCCGATTTCTGGCCGTTGGCCCAGATTTGACCGACCCAGCAGGTCATTTTTTTTTCTTTTCTTTTCCTGACAGCCCAACGGTTAGTTTTTTTTTTTTTTTCAGAACAAAAGGCAGATTGGGCCAGACCGAAAATTGTTTTTACCCAATTTTAATTTTGTTGAATTTTAATTATAATATTATTGTTATTAGTATTAATTAAATTAATATTTAAATTAGAATGTTGAATTAAAATTTAAATTTAAATCAAAAGTAGGTGGAAATAAAAATCATTAATTAATGTGGTACTGTGGGACCCAACAAAAAGTAAAATAAGGAACCATGGTTGGAGCAAAATCTGCTACAGTTCCTTATGAGGGAGCTTAATCCTACGTGGCAGTTCGGGCCCACCAAAAAGCAGAATAAGGAACCTTGTAGGGGAGCAGGGATGGAGTTGCTCTAAGGAGCCCCCTCACTTCTTAAGGGATACAACCTCTCTCTTAATCTCACTCTCCCTCTAAACTCCACGTCTCTAACTTGAGCGTCGGAGTGTTCTCACAGAGACCCCTCCCGAGCGCGATGGAAGATGGAGTGCCTTGAAGACCGTCGCCGCACCTCACCGGAGTTCCTTCATTCCCCCTCCCTCAACACCTCTCGGAGTGATGTGACTGGATTTGTCCGTTCATTTGGCGCCGTCTGTGGGGATCAGTAAAACTTTTCCTCCACCGTGTGACGATGAAAAGCTCGCCGCAGTTCTGCCGACAACAACAGCAGCTTCACAACCTCTGGAACCACCACAAGGACTGAATGAATCTGGCGAGAAGAAGAAGATGGAGCAACAACACGGGCTCCTTACCAGAGACGCCATGTTCAGAGCCAACCATGGAGCTATCAACCAAGCTAGAGCTACCGGGCAAGTAGTCGCGTAGCGGCAACTTCGACACCAATGATCCTTTCTTCTTCTTCAACACTGGTTCCAATTGCTGCTGCTTGAACAATGATGACACCACTCCCTTATTCACCATAGCCCACGGTGGAATCAGCCAGGGAGAACAAAAGTCTTAGTGATGGGTGAAAAGAAGAAAGACGGATCAGAGTGTGACCATGAGAGAGAAAACAACAACGTAGAAGTAAAAAAAAAGTCCATAAACCACTACTCCATGGATCTTCCAAAAACGACACTCTTTTGGACTCAGCAACAACAAATGAAACCACCCACTCACCCTTCTAATTAGCCCCTCCAACACCAACCCACATGGTTCATTGATCCACCTCCACCCTGTTTCAACCTCAACAACAACCAAAACGACAACGAGGAAGATGAAAACGACGATGACGAAGCCACCACCGCCACCACAACCACGACCGCGCAGCAAGAAACAGAAGAGAGCGAGGAGACGACGTTCGGGAAGCCACTAACTCCTGGCGACGTCCGCAAGCTAAACCGCCTCACCGTCCCGAAGCAACACGCGGAGGAGTACTTCCCCTTAAACAACGGCGGTGGTGAAGACTCGGGCGAATGCGAGGGGCTGTTGCTGAGTCTCGGCGCCAGCGACGTCGTTCTGTTCCAGCGCCACCAGAGGCAAAGAAAGAGCAGAAGGATGAGAGGGCACGCGAGAAGATAGTGGTGGTGGAACCACCAAGTTGCTCCGCCTTGTGCTGGCGTGAACAGCAGCCGCGGGGGCATCGCCAGAGACAGTTTGATGATTGTGATGGCCAGCCTCGAGCCTTGTAACTTTCAGCTTCCATCACTCAAGTCACATGACGAAAATCACAAGTCCCTATCAATGCCAGAAGAAAGTTGGAAAGCAGATAAGTTAATTGAATATTATATTCTTTTGCCCTCCTTTTCTACTCTCTCAGCTTTTCAAATATACTCCCTCCGTCCTAAAATATAGGGTCATGTTCAGATAATCACGTTTATTAATAAAACATGTAATAAGCTAATTAATATGTTGGTTTTGTTATTTTCTATACAAATATTTCAAATTTACCCCTATTTAAAGTTAGTTGGGAATATGAAAGAAGTAATTACTAAAGGTAGTAATTAAAGTTTTGAAATTTAAAATATAATGAATGCAATGGGTATAAAAGGAAAAGTTTATTTTTTTTTCCTGAAATCTAGAAAGGGTCTTATAATTTGGGACGTCAAGTTTGTCTCTAAAGGATCTTATAATTTGGGACGGAAGGAGTATATAATATGCATATTATATGTAAGGGGGCTCGTGATATATTCTATAAGGAGTTGGCTAAATGACCCCATGATTAATTGAGGTCATTTAACCCCATGCTCATATGGACCAATAAGATTGTCCCATAATTAAAATTAAAAAATAATGTAAAAATAAATTAAATAAATAACACAATCTTATCGGTCCATATAGACATGGGGTTGAATGACCCCAATTAATCATGTGGTCATTTAGCCGACTCCATTCTATAATATACAATTACTGTGCGCACATGCATTATTGTTCAAATAATGCACACGCATTGGTCAGCATTATTTAAAGGCAAGCTACACGACCAAGCGGCATTGTTCAAATAAAATATTTAACTAATTATTGTGCGCACGTGCGCCCGCGAGACCCTTCTGCCCGAGGACCTCATTTCACGCATGTACACGCATGTACGTAGAAATCCTGAGCACTTGCGCGAGCCGTCTGATGAGCCACATTCAGCACTGATTTTCTATTTTGTCAAATATGAATACTGATCGCATGAGATAAAAATAAAAATTGTGATCACTATCTGTCTTATATGAACAACATGGTCTTGTTAGCCATTAAATGTGAAGCACCCCCGAGCGCGCAAAGCCTCGACAAGCAGGTATGAAGAAATTTCTAATGACCCATATCCTCATCGAGCAAGCAACCCCTGAGCGTAAAACGCCTCGGCAAATACATATAAGATTCATCGACGAGCACGACCCTCGTCGAACAAGCAGAAAGCATCTGCCGAGCGGCAACGCCTCACCGAGCGGACTAAGAAACACACTGAATCAAAGCTCCTCGGCTAACACATCACTTCAGTTTTCATAATATTTTTCTTACTACTTTTTATTCCATATGTTGTGCTATCTAACCTAATGATGCAGTGAGAACTTAAAGTAGGGAACACCACTCTCTTCATGACTCTTTTATGCATTACCGTGATATAGACAGTCAAGATTGATGAAATATGGCTAAGCAACCATCGGATCTCATGTTGGAAAATATTGGAAGCATGTCTGTTTCTATTTATTTGGCCTCACTCGGCTCCACTTATGACCTTCATACGATTGGGAAGATTACTACCTAAATAACCGAATCTAGTTCAAGCATCACATGATCCTCTATATTTTCTACTTAAATAATCGAATATGGTTCAAGCACCATGGGATCCTCTACTTACTACCTTATAAGGGAATTACCGGCACGAACTCGGGTTCGAACAATTCTATTTACTTCTAGCCTGGCACAAGCTGCTCAACAGCCACACAGTTTGAAAAATTTGAATTCTTGAAACTAACCAAATCGTGTTTTATATGAAAATGTATTGGCATGGCTTTGAATGTAGGTAACACGATAAACCTCATCAGCACAACGTGAAGAATCCTCCCGAGCCCTCCACGTCTCGGTCAAGCCCCCTCTCAAGCTCCTCCCTTAAATTGGTTTTCAGCGGTCATAGGTCGAGTCCGAGCACTCCAGCGGCAGCTCCTCCCTTAAACTGCTTTTCAGCGGTCATAGGTAGAGTCCGAGCACTCCTTCAGAAGCTCCTCCCTTAAACTGCTTTTCAGCGGTCATAGGTCAAGTCCGAGCACTCCAGCGGCAGCTCCTCCCTTAAACTGTTTTTTTGCGATCATAGGTAGAGTCTGAGCACTCCTTCGGCACCTCCTCCCTTAAACTGCTTTTCAGCGGTCATAGGTCCAGTCCGAGCACTCCTTCGACAGCTCCTCCCTTAAACTGCTTTTCAGCGGTCATAGCTCGAGTCTGAGCACTCCAGCAGCAGCTCCTCCCTTAAACTGCTTTTCAGCGGTCATAGGTCGAGTCCGAGCACTCCTTGGGCAGCTCCTCCCTTAAACTGCTTTTCAGCAGTCATAAGTAGAGTCCGAGCACTCCTTCCACAACTCCTCCCTTAAAATGCTTTTCAGCGGTCATAGGTCGAGTCTGAGCACTCCAGCGGCAGCTCCTCCCTTAAACTGCTTTTTAGAAGTCATAGGTAGAGTCTGAGCAGCATCTCAGGAGCGTAAGCCTCGGTACTCCTAAGCTCGAGTAACATCTCAGCAATGTAAGCCTTGACACTCCTAAGCCCGAGCAGCTTCTCATCAGCGTAAGCCTCGAAATCCCCGAGCAGCTCTTCAGTAGCATAGGCCTCGGCATCCCCGAGCAGCTTTTCAGCGACATAGGCCTCGACACTCCTAAATCCCGAGCAACATCTCATCAGCGTAAGCCTCAGCATCCTCGAGCAGCTTTTCAGCAACATAAGCCTTGGCACGCATGAGCAAAATTGTCGGATTCAGAAAAACCGAGTACGTCCTCCGGGCGAGACTCCCTCAAACTGCTTCTTAGCGGTCACAGGACGAGTAACCCGAGCACATCTCGAATTCAAAAAAATAAATAAATAAACTGTGTACATCCTCTAAGCCAGAAGAATCGAGTACACCCTCGGAGACTCCTAAGCCCTGCTTCTTAGCAGCGTATAATCGACTAAACCGGGCAGCACTTTAGCAACGACCTGCCCGAGTAGCACTTCAGCACGTCCCCATGTGCTGCTTCTCAGAAACACCGGGTCACCACTCATTTTTCAACAACACTCAATCGAGCGGTGTATCAAAGAGCCCTCCCGAGCATTCATAAGTCTCAGCCGAGCAGTCCAACGGTTGAAGCTTCCGGGACGAGGAAATTCAAACACAACTCTTGGCCCGCAACTTATTGCAACCCAGAGTTGGGGGGCTGCACACCCAGGGAGATAAAGCTGACTACCAGCACTCAAAATTGAAAATGCAACCGTCGGAAAAGGCTATAAAGTTCACGGACCGGCCAGACTTCAGTCGTTTGGGAAAGAAAATAACACTCTTGAAAACACTAAGAAGAAGGTGACTAGAGAAATCATAAGCCAGTTGATAAGCACGCACAAGGAGTTCGTATTAGAATAAGCATCACCCACATCTTATAACTCTCGGTATTCAAAACTGAATGCCAGAGTTGGGGGACTACTATTCTAGGAGTAACCCTCTCGAACCAACCGAAGGGGGAAATCCCTACCGAGCGACCACGCGTCGGCCATAACATCTTATAACTCTCGGCATTCATAACTAAATGCTAGAGCTGGGGGCTACTGTTCTGGGAGTGACCTTCTCGACCCGCTACAGCCCAAACAAGTACCCGCTCAGACGGACGTGGCCGACACACATCTGTAAACATCCAATCACCTGCCGCTCCTTCCCGAGGACCGTCCAAGCATCTGAACACAGCAGAGGATCTAGCGGCCCGGAAAGAGTCAAGTACAAGCCATCATGCCAGGCCATCGAGAATCGTGTCGGTTCCAAACCTCTATATAAGGATCCTCCCTCACTTCTTAATGTACACAACCTCTCTCTTAATCTCATTCTCCCTCTAAACCCCACGCCTCTAACTTGAGCGTCAGAGTTGTAAGACCCTCTATTTTTTATATATATATTTTGATCTCTGTCAGACTCTTGTTTGAAATTTAATTTGATGATGTTGTCTTCTTGAAATTTGATGTGAAGTATTCAGTGTTCTGGAACTCATCTTAGTTGAGTTCGTCTGTGTTAAGATATTTTGAATATGTGTGAAAATATATTGAATATATGTTGATTAAGTTTGACATATTTTTATGCTAATTGTTGGTTTTTGTCTGGCGGATCATGTTCGTATTCATCTGATAGATTTCGTTTGTGCTCGTCCGACAAATTATGTTGTATTCGTCCGGTACACTCACTGGAGAGTTCGTTTGGTGAATTACTTTAGGTACTCGTTTGACGAGACATCTTTCATTCTCGTTTGGTAGATATCATTTGGTACAGATCGTTTGGTTATTAGTTGTCAGACTAGTCCTAATGATTGATTAAGTCGATTTTGTGTTCATATTGCCTAGTCTAGTCAAGCCGCTATTGTTGACCTCAAGAGATAAGTGTCAGGTGCCTTGTAAATGATAAACTTTCGTTTTTGTTGACCTTGAATAGATGTCAGGTTCATTAATGAGCATTAATAACTGTCGTTTTTGTTGACCATTTTTCATTAAATGGTTGTTAGAGAGTCGGTTTCTTCACACTATAAATACAAGGTTTATAGTTGTACTTCAATTTTAGTTTTCTCTGAATCCTTATACTTTTCCTTACTTCAAAGAAACCTCTGAAGCTTAAACACTTCCCTAGAAATCCCTGTATCTTGTTCGGTTCTTGTTCAGAGTTCATTTCTTCTAGCTGTGTTCGAATCAAAGAAGGTTGAAGATTCAAGTGCATTCAACCTACGAGAAGGTAAGCGTAAATCATGTCTTAGTATTATATCGTTATGATGCTTTATGACTCTGTTTGAGGATATTGCTAGCGTTTGTCATGAATTCAATCTGGATACTGTGATTATGCTATGTTGTGATGAGAATGCTTACGGAATTGTTGAGATTGAATGAATTGGGATCGTTGATCCATAGGTCCTTGTGGTTTGTTATGGCCTGTACATCTTTAGGATGACGACAGTGGGGTGGAAGATATTGCCACAAGACTGTTGAGGAGCCGGTGGGGTGGACTGTAATTGCCACGTGACCATTAAGGGCTGGTGGGGTGGACTGTAATTGCCGCGTGACCATGCTTGAGGACAATGAAGTGGATGGTTCTGCCACGTGATTGTCCGGGGCTCCCTTGGAATAATATTTTGGCCATAGGTATTGGTTACAGAAACTGTGATTGTCTGCTATTGTTGTGATTGAGAATTATGATTCCTTGTTTTGTACACTTTGCATATTCATTTTTATCGTCTGATTCATCTCTATACTTATTGATTTCATCTTCTTAGAGTTAACCTTTTTTTGTTTGTGTTTTCTTCATTCTTGGCACTTTCTGCCAGACGAGCACAACTGAGGATTCGTCTGATGAATTGTAAGAGGCAGAAGAGGACGACTTTTGAAGCTTGGAGGCTGAAGCTTTTATTTTTGTTGTTATCCGTCATAGGATACTCTTTTTGGAAATTAGGAGCACATGTTGTGTGATAGCGAAATCGCAAGTGTACGATTAACTATCGCATAGTAAAAAGATCGAACCCAAGGGATAGGTGTTCTTATTAATATAATATTTAGTACTTGTGCAGAAAAATAAAATGATATATTGTTGATGGTTGAAACAAGATATAGCAATAAAATAAAAAGAAATAAAGATGAGAATTAAGTCCTTGGGTTGATTGACATAGAATATAAAATATGCTAGCAAGTATCTACTTAATTTCTAAATTATAAATCCAAGTTCAAGGTGCTATAGCCTATTATATCTACAAGTTAATCTCTTACACATTGTAGAACTTTCTTTTTAATTACTAAACCCAATTTCTTGCAATCTAGTTAACTAAAGAAGAAGATGAAGATAGAGTTCCGGCCAACACAAAGCTACGTCTTTCCTAATCTCTTAGCGAAATATACTTATAGCCTTTTTTAATCCTAGGTCCCTTACTACTTACCAATTCTCATTCGTATAAGCAATAAGCAAAAACACTTTTGATCATCAAGATAGAATTATGAACAAGGAAATAAAACAAGAACTGGATATATTATTCAGAAAGGTAGAAACAATACTAAAACATAAATTATAAACTAAAACAACCCAAGAAACTTAAAGAAGAATTTAGCCAAGCATGGCTAAAGGAGTCATTGAATTACCCTGGATAGGAGCTCAAATATGGCTTCCCACAAGTCCTAGGAACAATGCTCAAAAGGGAGAAAGAGAGAATACTTGTTGTATTCTATGAAGGTGTGTCTTACAAGTGAAGAAAAGCTCCCTATTTATAGCAAAAATCAGCCTTCCAGCGCTTGGGCGCTGGCATTCCCAACGCTTGGGCGCTGGGAAGCATTAAAATCCAACGGGCAGAAATAGGCCCAGCGCTTGAGCGCTGGCTTCCAACGCTGCAGCGCTGGGTGCAACCTCTGACTCACATCCTAGTCAGAGGTCCAACGCTTGAGCGTTGGAACTTCCAACGCTGCAGCGCTGGGACGAACACTGGCAGCTTCTTCTTGGATTCCTTTCTTCTTCAATGGTGGAATTGATTGGCTTAATTAGGCCACATTCAGCCTCTATTAAGTTCTGAAACCTCCCCTTTACCACCATTAATCTTCCAACCTTATTTTACATGTGCTCAAATAAAAGAGAGTTGCTTCACATTCTTCAATTTCACTTCAAGTCCTCTCTTTGTTAGAACTTCAATTCTGGCCCTTTGACTCCTTCAAACTTCACTTTTCATCCTCCACTCTTGAACCTTTACACTTTGATCCTTTATTTCCTGAAACTTTACAAATCGGTCCCTGGACAAAAATGATAACTATACCAGCTTTTCCTAAAAATATAAAATAGCTATAAAAATTCCTAAAAATATAAAATAAAGTTAGAAAAACAAATAAAAGCTAATCTATATGCAGAATGCAAAATAAATATAAAATCTATGTAAAAATACTAAAAATCCTATATGTGACTCAAAAATAATAAAATAAAAAGACTAAAAACAACCTAAAAACATCATATATTATCCTGTCATCATTGTGCAAACTATAAATTTTCAATAACATCTTGTTTCCGTTCATGTATAAATCTTATGATTATGGGCTACACTATGTATTAATATGAGAGACAAACGATTTGGAAACTTGAGATGTTTTTGAAAGGCTTATATTTTAACTGTTAATTCTGCATGGTTACTATGTGACACTCGACATAAAAAATCGGGCTGTTACAGGAGTGTTCTCGCAGGGACCCCTCCCGGGCGCGACAGAAGATGGAGTTCTGTGAAGACCGCCGCTACACCTCACCGGAGTTCTGCCGGCGCTCCTCACCGGAGTTCCGCCGTTCCCCTCCCTCAACACCTCTCGGGGTGATGTGACTAGATTAGTCCGTTCACTTTGCTTCAAGCCAACACCAACTGCGATATTGAATCAAATGTACCATCTTACCAATATCACAGCAAGCCAAATTGCCCCGACCCCATGTTTTTGTTTTTTATTCCAGCTGCCATAATGATGATGCTGAAAATGCATCCAGCACACCCTAGGAAGAACCGTACTTATTCCCAACCAATTATAACATTTTTTCCACACTTGCGATGATAATTCACAGGTGAACAGTAAGTGTTTCATTGATTCTTCCTCCCTGGAACAAAAATTGCAGTTCATCACCTCCCCATCTTGAATTATTCCCCTCTTGCATAAATTAACCTTCGTTTGGATGCGATCCCACAGTACTCTCCAAGCAAAACCCACGACATTAGACGGTGTTGTCACCTGCCATAACAGTTTGAAAACATCAATGGGTTCTTCACCCAATAGTCCCTACGCGATATGGAGATTTCACCACAAGCGTTGGGAGCACGGCAGACTCCTTATTTTCTTGCTCTTAACCTTCTCTTTTGATTATTTTTATCAATGTTTTGATGAGGCTTTATGGTGGCTTCAAGGAAGGTTTGAAACAGCTGAAACAACCATTCTCTCCATCATTTCTCTATTTTAGCACATGTTCATTGCTTGATTCTTCATCTCCTTCTCCAATGCAAAACCATTCAGCCTCCATTCGCTTCTTCAATGCTCTTCTTCATTCATCATGGCTCTATTAACACCTCATTACAACCCAATAATAACCAAAAAACTAAAATGCTATAAACACTACACTAAACTTAATAAAAACCCTAGTAAATAAAATAAAACACTAACCTACTATGCTAATGCACAAATTAAATAAAAACCTACCACACTAAATAAAAACTATAAAAGACTCAAATGAAAGGAAATAAACACAAAGGAAAAGAAAGGGAAAATATGCTTATAAATCCGGATCATCAATATTTACAAAACCTTCGACCTTTCATTTGATCAAGAGAGGGAACCTTTTGATAAGGAGAAATGTCTATTTGGCCATCTTTTACTAAGATGTCATAAATAGCCTCACATTTAGTAATATCAAAATTATAAACTTTGATAGGAAACTTTGAATTTTGAGGCACACCATTGTTAGCCGGTCTCCACTCATTTGGAATTGATGGAATTACCACCAGAAAGGGAGCTTGAGTTTAACATCGACGTAATTCCAAGCATAGGTCCAATTTATATAGAACCCTATAAAACGTCGCCTTTGGAATTGACGGAACTCAAAAATAAAGTGGAGGAGTTACTTGCAAAGGGATTTATAAAACCAAGTGTATTACTATGGGGGGCACCGGTCCTGTTGGTCAAAAAGAAGGATGGAAGTATGAGGTTATATGTGGACTACCGATAGCTGAACAAGGTGACAGTCAAGAATAAGTGTTAGAACAGATAGCAACCTGAGAGGGGGGGTGAATCAGTGTTGCCCCAATTTTCGCCTAATTGAAATCGTTACTTTCAAGTTTATGATGATCACGAATTAGTCGTTGTGATTGCAGCGGATATGAACAATACTTGAAAGTAAATGTGAAGGATAAAGAGAATCACACACAAGATTTATCCTGGTTCGCCTTCAATCCACTGAAGACTAGGTCCAGTCCCTCAAGAAAACCCCTTGAGGATTTTTCCACTATTGATAAGAATTTCTTACAAGTTCCTAACCCAAGGACCCCAAGAACTTCTACCAATATCCTGTGAAAGCAAACCGCTTTCAACAGCCCCTGAAAGCAAACCGCTTTCAGTTCCTGAAGGCAAACCACCCTCAGACCTTGAAGGCTAAACCACATTCAATGAAAACCCTGAAAGTAAACCACTTTCAGTGACAACAACCCTTCACCGAATACCACGGTGAAAAACTCAATCTTACAGAAAGAGATGAAGAAGATATTACAATTGGCTGTTTCAATCCTTTAACACACAATTGGATTGAACATGAGAAATTATGCTTTAAGGCTTTTAAGCATAATACAATTCTGAGTTCTTCAAGATATGAACAACTAATGTGTTCTTGTGAACATGAAGATTATGAACTCAGAATTTAGGCTCCAAAAGATTTAAGTTCTAAAAGATGAACTAATTTTGAAAGAACTTTGGCCTAATGTGTTTTTCTCATGTGAAATGTGTATATTTCGTGTGTGTTGTGTGTTCTATGTTTTCTGGACTCAAATGGTCTTTATATAGGCAAGGGAAACGTCCTTGAACCATCACAACCCTTTTCAAAAGGTTTGGGACACAATGGTTCATGAAAAGATGTACTTTTTCGTTCTGGTAATCGATTACCATACTTAGTGTAATCGATTACACAAGTGACCGTTTCAGTTTGAATTTGAATTTCAAACATGTAATCGATTACAAGACTGGAGTAATCGATTACTTGCCTTGGTGTAATCGATTACCATAATGGTGTAATCGATTACACAGAAGCCCATTTTCCAGAAACTTATTCTTAAAGACTTGCTTAAGGTTTTCTACTTCTTTTAAGTTATGAAAACTCTTAGCTTGATTAGATTAGGTGTTTTAAGAGCCTTTATGCTTTAATAAACCTTTGGAAGCATAACTCACCTAATACTAAGACTTCTAGACTTATGATGGACTTGAGTGCTTGATTCTTTGAAGTCTTCTTTTCTTCTTTTTGTTGATGAGTTTGTCGTCATCAAAACCACAGCCAGGGTCAGGAGCAAGACCTTCTTCACAATAAGTACATGTTACCCAAGATTGACGGTCTAATGGATCAACTAAGAGGGTCTACAGTGTTTTCAAATATTGATCTTAGATTCGGATACCATCAAATTCGATTTAAGATAGAAGATATCCCAAAGACAGCATTTGGTACTCGTTATGGGCATTATGAATATCTCGCAATGCCTTTCAGAGTGACAAATGCGCCTGCGATCTTTGTGGATTATATGAACCGAGTGTTAAATCCATACTTGGACAAGGTTGTGATCATTTTCATCGACAATATTGTCATCTATTACAAGAGCATAGAAGAACATGTTGAGAACTTGAGGATAGTATTGAAGATGTTGAAGGAACGACAATTGTTTGTCAAGCTTTCCAAGTGTGAGTTTTGGTTGAAGAAAGTGAAATTCCCAGGACACATTGTAAGTGGGGATGGAGTAGCAGTAGATTCTGTTAAAGTGGAAGTAGTGAATTCCTGGAAGACCCCAGAGACAGTGACAGAAGTAAGAAGTTTTCTCGGATTGTCGGGTTATTACCGGAGGTTTATTGAGGGATTCTCAAAGATAGTCGTGCATTTAACCCAATTTACGAAGAAGGAGCAACCTTTTGAATGGACAGACAAGTGTGAAGAGAGTTTCCAGACTCTTAAAGCAAAGTTTACTTCGGTATTAGTGCTAATTTTTCCAGATCCTGACAAGCGCTATGAAGTTTAGAACAACAGGATATGCCACAAGAATATTACCTTAACAATATCCTTAAAAAAATATCTCAGCAATATCATGTATATATTCTCAACAAATCATGCTTGATATCAACAACACATCAAATAAAAATTCTATCTGTATATTTCGAATGAAACAACAACAAGTAGCACAACCACATGCAGACTTTCTAGATCGATTGCCATTACCTTGGCCAAACACGTAGTCCAAGTCCAAACCCAAATTGAAATCCACTTCACTTATCGAACCTTCAACAAATAAATCTTTTTATAATATTTAACCATCTTAATTACAACTTAAAAACTTGGAAAACCTTAACCATATCTTGTAATATTTAAAAAAGATTTTCCCATCCCCATAACACTATAGTGCCCGCTGCAAAAACAACAAAAAGAGAAGTTTATTTCGTTTCCGAGATCAAAACCGAGTTTAGATCATTTACGAATAACATAGGAAGAACATAAGATGAACATAATAACTATCTTAAGAAATTTAACTTAAACAAGTCTAGATCAAAGAGAAAACTTAAGAAAGAAAATTAAAACTAAAACTAGAAGAGGCAAGGCTCCTACCTCTATCGAAGAGAGAGAGAGAGAGAGAGAGAGAGAGAGAGAGAGAGAGAGAGAGGGAGGGAGGGACGCGGCATTGAGAGAGGAGAGGAGTGCTTCTAGTGTGATTTTTCAAGCTGTCAAAGTAGACTATTGATAGTTGTAAACGGGCCTGGGTTCCCCCCTCTCCAAGTAACTATTTAGTGACAAAATAAATCAAAAATAAAAGAAATTCTTTCTCCACCAATCAGAGAAGAATTTTGGCCATTACTGCGTAGAAAACAGGTATTTTCTGATTTATTTAATCTTCAAAGGATAATATTAAATGTTGAAATTAATTTTAATTCAATTTCTAAAACGAATCTGATCACAAATGATATAAAATAAATATGAGCTATTATTATTTTTCCAAAATATCATATATTGTAATTATCACAAAACTCTCTCAAAACTAGAAATATATCATTTAAAAATATAAGGCTTAATAGCACTTTTGGTCCCTCACTTATCACGATTTGGCACTTTTGGTCCCTCTTGAAATTTATTAGCCTACATGGTCCCTCACTTTAACCAACGACAGCAGTTTTAGTCCCCCATCACTGTTCCATTAAAAATTAACGTTTTCTGTCAAAAATTTAATAGTTTTGGGTAAAAAAAAATGAAGAAGAAGAAGAAGTATAAAGCAGATTCAACATCACCCCAACCCAGAAAATCCAGAAATTTCCCCAACCCAAATTCAATATCACCCCAACCCAGATTCAATCACCAACCTGAAGAAGAAGCAGAAAGTAGAAAATCCAGAAAATTGAAGAAGAAGAAGAAGAAGAAGAAGAAGAAGAAGAAGAAGAAGAAGAAGAAGAAGAAGAAGAAGAAGAAGAAGAAGAAGAAGAATAAGAAGAAGAAGAAGAATAAAGCAGATTCAACATCACCCCAACCTAGAAAATCCAGAAATTTCTCCAACCCAGATTGAACATCACACAAACCCAGATTCAATCACCAACCTGAAGAAGAAGCTGAAAGCAGAAAGCAGAAAATCCAGAAAATTGAAGAAGAAGAAGAAGAAGAAGAAGCAGAAAGCAGATTCATAGTAACAACAACAGTAACAACAAAAATAACAGCAGCAACAACAACAACAATAACAACAAAATCTACAGTATGTGTTGGTGAAACGACAATGATCAGTTTGGGCTTGAGGAAGTGGTCAATTTCTACTTCCCCAAGCTGGCCTATTTGGGTTTCCAAAACCACTCAATGACGACGCCGAAGAAGAACGCCATCCACAGAGGGCTGAAAAACACCGCCACTATCGTGCACGCGTCGAGGATTGCAGGAATGTGAAAATAAAACTCATAAACCTTGAAACAATAGAGAAGAAACGTTAACGAAGAGCAAATCGAAACCACCGTCAAGGGCTTGGGCTTCAGATTCAGCCTCCTCACCACTGTCTTCATCTTCAAGAGCAAATCGAAACCCCTCCCCACTGCAAAACCCCATCGCTCGCAAATCGCCTCCTTGGTGGATCTGGGTCGATCTGCCTCCCTCGCCGTTGCAAATCGCATCAGCAGCAGCCCTGGGGCTACCACCGCGAACTCCACTGCCTGGTCTCGCCATGCCTTTGTCTCCCTCTCGATCCTATAATCTTTCTCTCTCGCATCAGAAAAATGTCAGACTAGGGAGCGGTGGTGCGAGAGAGGACCGCGACGACTTGAGATGGTGGTGAGGGCGAGTGATGGTGGTGGTGGGTGAGGGGCTGCGGTGGTTGGGGGATCTGGGTTTAAAGATGAATTTTTTGTGGTGAGATGAAGGTGGTTGCGGTGAAGGAAAATCGGCGGTGGTGAGTGAGAGAGGGTGGCTGCTTAGTGTTTTTAGTCTGGGAGATTGAGAGAAAAAGATTTAGGATTTTGGAAAGGAGGGGAGCAAGGGTGCGTGGAATCAGAAGGTGGGTTTGTTGTGGAGGGGATGAAGATGATGAAAACGTTGAAGAAGATGAGCTGGGGATAAAAATAAAAAAATTAACTTTAATAGAGGTTTTTGTTACCAATTTTTTTTTTTAAATTTTAACAGAAAACGTTAATTTTTAACGGAATAGTGATGGGGGACTAAAATTGCTGTCGTTTGTTAAAGTGAGGGACTTTGTAAGCTAATAAATTTCAAGAGGGAGAAAAAGTGCCAAATCATATATGTGAGAGACCAAAAGTGCTATTAAGCCAAAATATAATTTCAAATTTAATTTAAAAATATTATTTCTTTACTTTTCAACTTTAAAATAAAAAAATAAATTCTCCCCACTCGTAGGTGTGATTATTTCTCTTACGGGAGAGCATGACAAAGAGAATGTTGTGAGATTGAGCCAAAAGCCCAAAACACTGGAGAACCTATAGACCCTCAAATGGAGGTTTGTTGACAATTACGCTGTGAAGCGCCAAATCATAAACTCAGGGCCTGTTATAGCATCCCAGTTGCTATAGGTGGATGAAGTAATTCGTGCAGGACGTAATATGCGGAAGCCAAATTAGATGTTCTTTCTTTGCCAGGAGTTTCTTTATTCGGTGGTGTCGAAGATTGTTATAACTCGCTACTTTTGATATGCTCCAGAGCTTACCTTAAAAAGCGAACCATGGTTTTTGTTTCTTTTTCCCTCTTTTTTCAGTTTATCAAATGTTGTGTAATCTTTTTCTTGGTTACAAAAGAAAATAAAACAAACATAAAAAGCACAAAGAAACTAGGCTATCGTGTCCTTGCACAAGAACAAGATAACAAACAAAGGGGGCCCTCCAAATCCGAAGGGGATAACATAGATGCGCCGCCTGCTTGGCTGAGGCATCAACGACTCTATTCTTCTCTTTGTCAATCCACTGGAGCTTCACTTCCTAATCTCGCTTAAGAAGATCATGAATCTCTTGTATCATAGCTCGTTGCTAAAACTGACTGATATCAACAGGGTTCAGTAGCACATGCACAACCTCCTGAAAGTCTACATTGCATTGAAACTTTCGAATGCCCGTCGCCCATGACTGCAGAAGACCAGTCTGTATGGCCATGAGCTACACCGTGAACGCATTGCCTACGCCGAGCGAGGTAGCAAACCCAAGCTTCCAACGCCCAGTTGTGTCAAACACGACACCGCCACCACCCATATTATTCTCGTTCTCCAACCAACTGTCATCCATGTAGATTTGATTCACAGCTTCGACAAGAGGAGTAGCCATAACCTGCAAGGAGCTCAATCGACCCCTCCGCGCGAACTCAGATACCGCTGTGTGAATCTGTTGAAGAACAGCGTCCAGCGGCAAGGGATGAGAGTCAAAAACATGGGTATTGTGCCACTTCCAAATACACCAGAGGGTAGAAACAAACACCACCTATTGAGACCCTTGCAAAGCTGTAAAAAACCAATTGCTAAATTCCAAAGACTGAGAATTAAGCGGCAGGGCAAACTGAAAGTGATTCCAAACCAGAATGGAGATTCATCGGGTACGAAACAGATGATCAACGTCCTCCTCATGGTCACCGCGACGCTGGCACGCAGAGGCAGTGCTAAGGTGATTATGAAGACACTTTAGATTGGTGGGGAGAGCCTTGCGAGCAACAAGCCATAAGAAAAACCTCACCTTCTCCGGTGCCTGAGCCTTCCAAATATGCTTCCAAAAAGCAGCTCCCTGCTGCTGTCCATCCTCGAGTAACATGCTATAAGATGAAGTTGCAGTATAAATACCTGATGCATTAAACTTCCAAAGGATACTGTCCTCCCCCATGGGAGTAGAAGGAATTGATACCTGTTGTATTTCATCCTTCACGTTTGCCGAAAAAGGGGTACTGAGAACAGCCAAATTCCAATGCCCATTCTCCCAAAGATCAGCAAACACCATCTCAGTATCTGAAATATGCACATACAGAACTTTAGCACACAGTTTCCCCATCCCTAACCAATCTGAATACCAAAGGGACGATTGGCCATCACCTAGACAGGGCCCAAAACCACTCCCCACTGCTTCCTTCGCTTTAATGATTCCCTTCCAACTGTAGGAATCGCCCATGGAATAATTAGCCTGCAACATAGAATTGTCACGCAAATATCACTGCGAAAGTTCCCTCACGCACAATTTTTCCCTCTCATGGAGCAAGTTGTGGACCAATTTACCGAGTAACGCCTTGTTACATCTGCGAGCACTCCTAACACCAAGCTCCCAAGGTACAAGGTGCCAGCTTCGTGGCCCTCCCCCATTAGACCAAATGCAATTTCGGACCAAACGATCAATATGCTCACAAATCGATTCCGGCACCCAAAGTGCTTGCATAGCATACGTTGGAAGAGAGGTCAACACTAACTTGGCCAAACAAAGACGCCCGGCCTTATTCAATAGATTGTGCTTCCAAGAGGTCAGACTAGAATTTATCTTCTCTATAATTGGAGCGAAATTCTCCCTAGTGACTCGCCCTTTCAAAAGGGGAAAACCAAGATACTTCCCAAGATTTGTCATTTTCCCAATACTAGAGATGTCAGACAGCTCATGTTGTCTTCTGTTATCCACATTATTAGAACAAAACATGTGAGACTTCTCAAGGTTCACTTTCATACCTGATGCTTGGTAGAAGTCACTAAGGGTATCTGAGATCATGTGCATTTGTTCCGTAGAGGCCTGACAGAACAGAAGAACATCATCAGCAAAAACTAGATGCGATATGCCAATCCCCTCTTTTATGATGCGTTTAGGCTGCCACCTGCCATCCCGAACAAGATGCTGAATCTAAATAGCCAGTCTCTTCATACAAAGCACAAACAAGTACGGACATAAAGGGTCCCCCTACCTCAAACCACGCTGAGGAGAGAAGGATTGAAGCTTGGAACCATTCCACAAGATCGAAAGATTGGCACCCTGGACACCCCACATAATAAGATCAATAATCAGCGGAGGAAAACCAAAGCCAATTAGAGTTGCACACAAAAAATCCCAGTTAACTCAGTTATAAGCTTTCTCAAGATCAATCTTCAGTCCCACTAACTCGCCCCCCTTTCGATGATTGCGAATCATATGTAACACTTCCTGTGCTAAAATAATGTTGTCTCTAGTAACTCTTCCTGGTATGAAGCTTCCTTGCAGAGGACCCACCAAATCATGCAACATCGGTCGCAATCTATTCACTAGAACCTTAGTAATGAGCTTATACGGCACGTTGCAAAGACTAATGGGCCTGAGATCCTTCAGTCGTACTAGGTTGTTCACCTTGAGAATAAGGACAATGAGAGTTTCCAAAAGTGCAGGATCAACATTCCCATTTACAAAGGCCAAAGCGAATTTTGGGCCATTATTACTTTAGAAATTTGTAACAATTATTGATTTTGTAGATCTAGTTGAGATTTTGTTATACTTTTAGAAAAGGAAGGAAGACTTCAAGAAGACTTCGGAAAAGAAAGGAAAGACTTCAAGAACCAGGCTCAGAACGTCAAGATCAAACATGAAGGTTCTTGCTTTAAGTAAGTCTTGTCAACTTAGTGTGCTATGCTTTATTAAGGTTAAATTACACTTGAAGGCTCATAAAAGATCAACTAATTGAGTACGATATGTTCTCACAAGTAAAACTTGGTAGGAACACTCAATTAGGGCTTGAGATGGTTAAAACTGAGTTTCGGACTACCTGTAATCGATTACAGGTTGTGTGTAATCGATTACAGGAAGGCAGTAATCAATTACCACCTTCGTGTAATCGATTACACAGTTTGAATTTTGAATTCAAACTGCAACGGCTAGTGTAATCGATTACCAAGCTTCTGTAATCGATTACCAAGTCGACAGATGTGTTATTTCATGAACCATTGTGTCTCAAAACGTTTTGGAAAGGTTGTGTTGGTTCATGGACGACCTCTAGTGCCTATATAAAGTCCATAGATGCTCAGAAACATAAATGGCTTGGTCCATAACTTTCATATTCATTAAAGTCATCATTCTGAGTTTCTGTTCTCTCATTTTCATAAGAACACACATGCTATTCATCTTTTGAGAAACTCAGAATAGAAGAGCCTTCATTGTAATTGCCTTGAGCATACAAACTAAGATCAATCCATCTCGTCTAAAGGATTGAATCAGCCATTTTAAAGGCATCTTATTCTTCATCTCTTGAATCGGTTTGATTCATTCACCATGGTTTTTGGTGGTTGTAAAAAGGTCCATCATAGTGTTCGATGGTTGTGAAAAGGTCCTTTGAATCGGATTTGATTCAAAGTCCGCCGTAGGGTTCGGCGTATGTGAAAAGGTCCTTTGAATTGGCTTTGATTCAAAGTCCACCGTAGGGTTCGGTGATTGTGGAAAAGGTCCTTTGAATCGGGTTTGATTCAAAGTCCGCCGTAGGGTTCGGTGATAGTGGAAAAGGTCCTTTGAATCGAGTTTGATTCAAAGTCCCCCGTAGGGTTCGGCGTCATCAGTTGGTAGTTTGCCATCTGAGGTTTGACAAGAGTTCTTAAGGTTCTTGGTGTAAGTACTTGTAAGAAACCTTGATCATAGTGGAAAAATCCCTAAGTGGTTTCTTGAGGGAATGGACGTAGCCTTCGGTGGATAGAAGGTGAAGCAGGATAAAATCTCGTGTGTGATTTCCTCTTCCCTTCATCTTTTACTTTCAAGCAATCCTTAATTCCGCAGCAATCACAACTATCATCTTGTGATCATCATTAACTAGGAAGTAATAATTTCGATAAGGCGAAAATCGTGCAACTCTGATTCACCCCCCCCCCTCTCAGGTTGCTATCTAGGCTAACAATTGGTATCAGAGCGTAAGTTTAGGTAATTTACTCCTAAGATCCGGGAGAAGATGGCATCCTCTTCTAGTCATGGACCCAGTGAGGGATTCAATATAAACAGGCCACCATACTTCAATGGAGACCACTATGACTTCTGGAAAATCAAGATGAGAATATTTATAAAGTCATTAGACGTGGAAATATGGAGAGCCATTGAAGAAGGTCCATTTATTCCTATGATTGAAGTGGGTGATAGCACACAACCAAAACTAGAAAGTACTTGGAGTAAAGAAGAAAAGAAGAAGGCTCGGTATGATCTTAAAGGAATGAATATCCTTACATCTGCTCTTGGTATGGATGATTTCTTCAGAGTATCCACGTGCAAAACGTCAAAGGAAATATGGGATACTCTAATGGTAACTCATGAAGGCACTGAAGAAGTGAAGAGATCAAAGATCAATACTCTTTCACAAAAGTATGAGATGTTTAGAATGTTACCAAGGGAAACGGTGCTAGATATGCAGAAAAGGTTCACTCTCTTGATCAACCATCTAATTGCTCTTGGAAGAAATTTCTACAACAGTGATCTGAACTTAAAAATCCTAAGATCATTATCAAGAGAATGGCAAACAAAGGTAACAGCAATTTCTGAAAAGAAGAGTCTTTCAAAAATGACATTGGCTTCACTCTTTGGCAAGTTGCAAGAACATGAACTTGAACTCAAAAAAATGGAACAACAAGAAGCAATTGTCAAGTACATTCGACCTATTGCATTGAGAACTAAAGCTTCAAGATATGATAGTGCACAAGAGGAAGATTCTCAATCCGATAGTGATGATGATGATGAGGATATAAGAATCATTGTGAAAAATCTTTACAAAATCCTCAAAAATAGAGATTGTCATAATCTTCAAAGAAAGAAGCATGGCTTGAAGAAGAAATCTGAGAAAAAGGTTTCCAAATCAAAGGAGGCTTACATGAGAGAAAATGAAGCAAGTTCATCATCTGATTCAGAGAATGAAGAAGCACATCTTGTCCTGATGGCAACACATCATTCTGATGGTGAAAATGAAGAGGTTAGTAATGCAATTTCATATGTTAAATTACAAAGTATATTTGATAGATTGCAAGGTAGCTCCTTGAATATTTATGAAGTATATACATATCAAAGTAGGATCATCTCATCTCTACAAAGTAAAACTAAAAGCATGCAAGATGAGTTAGATCAAGTAAAATCTAGAGTAGATATTCAAAGTGATTTTACTTCTTTAGATCCATGCATAACCCTTGAGTCAAAGATTGATAAATTAATTCAAGTGGAAAACATAGGTACAGATGATATGGATAAGTTGTCATGTAATCAAAGACATGTCTTTCATAAAAGTGATTTAGGTTTATCTGATCATAGTCATCTTAGTGATGTTAAGAAAATCACTTTTAGACCAAGTAGTTCATATAACTTTGGTCATACAAGGAGAGTACATGATGTTGTTCAACTTAGAAAGGCATATATCAAATCTTTCTATCATCTTAAAGAGAAAGTGCCTAACATGAAATTTAAGTGTTCCTATTATTCTCCTAGTTATCAAAGAAATGATGGAGTCCCCAATGAAAGATTCATATGGGATGTGAAAGATACTAACCCAAAAGGACCCAAAGACAATTGGGCACCTCGAAAATACCATTAAGCTTATTGTGCAGGTGTGCTTGAAGACCCTGTGATCAGAATTGTCATATACAAATGATGATCTTTCAAGACACAATATTAGAATATGGTATTGGTAAGAGAAATTCTAAAACTTTACGTCCTTCAAAAGGTATTAAGTTGAATAGTAATGCATTCTTAGGCATCTGCATTTACATCAAATTCCTGTTAGATATATCTTTCATGCAGTGCTTATCTAAAAATTCAGATTTTAGTCATGTTAATCGATTACATAGGTTTAGTAATCGATTACAGGGATTCTTTTGGCCCTGTTTCTTTTCAGAAAGGTGGATTACCGATTACCCAGATAGTGTAATCGATTACCTCCTCAAAATTTGAATTAGTATTCAAATTTTCCAGCATGTAATCGATTACATGGAAGGAGTAATCGATTACGTGCCCGATAGTATATAAACCTGGGCTTTTCAGTTCTTAATCGATTACATTCCTTTCCTCTCTCTCTTTCTCGTGCGACACCGGAAATCATAAAATCCCCATACCTCCTTCAATTCTTGTTCCTTTTCAAGAATTCTTTGTGGGTTTTTCTCCTAATTTCAGTCTCTATCCATTCATCCTACCAATTTTTGTTGAAATGGTCCGGATTAAAAAGCCCCAATTTGGTCCTGTCAAACCCTAGAACTCGAGAATTGTACATTACAACCTCCATGGCTTCTTCCTCACGTAAACCTCATCGTTCTAAGAACCCATCCATGGATGCTTTGGGCCTCTCAAGGCTGTTGGCTACCGAAGAACAGAAGCAACACTTCCTTGCTCACTTTCTTGATCGGCCAGCTCTCACACCAAAGTATGGTGCTCTGGATTCCTTCATGACAGCAGGGATGACATTTTTCACTCTGTTTGATCATCAGGGACTTGACTCGTTCATTGAAATAAAAGGTAAATTCTATCCCGAACTTGTCAGAGTCTTCTATTGTAATCTGATTAAACGTGGTGGCAAAATCTGCACATCTGTCAAGGGTGTTACCATCTCTATGACCCTTGATGAATTGGGAGAATGTCTTTCTATTCCTAGCACCGGATCAAATTTAGGTTCTGAATTACCTTGCCCGTGGGAAGAATACGATAAGAGATCATTCTACTTATCTCTATGTCGCTTCTCTGAAGAGCAAATTCAGTCTAAGAAGCAGCGGGTTGATGCAAACCATTCTAGAGATACCCTTGCTGTTGGGTTTCTCACTGTTGAAAACAGACTGCTTCACTACTTGCTCAGTTATGTGATCTTACCTCAGAGTTCCAATCATTCCCAGATCAGCGACCTAGAGTTACAAATTCTATATGGCATGATTAATCAGAAGTCTTTTAATTGGGCTTATCTGGTAATGACACATATGCTGCTGCACAAGGAAAGAACTAGCCCCCTTCCATTTGCTTCTGCAATCTCTATCATTCTGAAGAAGAAAGGCGTCTCTACTCATGGAGAGTACTCCGTTAAAATGGATGGTAAGGCTCAGCGTATCGATCTGAACATTCTGAACAAGATGGGATTCATTCAGGATGTTGATGGATCCTTCAAGAACAAATCTGACCTGACCACTAAGGATCCTCCTGCTCCTACTCCTGCAGCCTTCTTCCCTCCGTCTGAGAGTGTTCCATCGTCATCTTCTGGTACCGATGCTTCTACACAGCTTATTCTTTCACATATTGATAGCATGAAGCAATTCATCAACCAGCGCTTTGATTGCATGGAAGGCCGGGTCGAGTCCATGTACACTACCTTGCGTGCAGATATGGACAGTCTAAGCCTTCGTGTAGATCATATGACTCGTTCTCCTCTCCATTTCTCCGATGAGTCTGAAGACCTCTAGACTATTTTTATTTTTATTCAGACTATTTATATTTTGGGTTGTAATAGTTTAGACATAACTTTTGGATGGTTTGATTTCTGCTTGCATGTTTAATTAAGTATTCTGAACCTATCTGGTGATGCTTTAATTGCTTGTGATGCATAAGTTTCAAAATTCTGTCTTGCTTACCCCCACTCCCTACGATTCAAATGTCTATACTACTTGTTAGCATGTATGGAGTATGCTTGGACTCATCTTCTTTTTTATGAAGTCAAAAGGGGGAGAAAGGGTCCTGTGCTTTGTAAAGTTTATTTACAAGGAAAGCTACAAGTGGAACAAAAAAGGGGAGAATAGTTCTGATATATATTATGCTTCTCTTTATTTCGATTATCCTGGAATATTTTGTATGGCTTTTTCTTCTTTTTGATGATGTCAAAAGGGGGAGAAAAGTCTTGTGTATGCTTGATCATTTTTCAGGATACTGTGCTTCATTTGCAAAACAAAGGGGGAGATATAATTGCAAAACCAAAGGGGAGATACAAGACAAGAGAGAAAGTCTATTGATCTATCAATGTTCAAGCATGATGTTTGTCATCATCAAAAAGGGGGAGATTGTAAAGAAGGTCTCGTCCTTGGACTCGGATGAGGTTTTGATGAAGACAAACACATCACAAAAAGAAGAAAGACTTCATAAAAGAAAAGGAAGACTTCAAGAAGACTTCAAGAAAGAAAGGAACAAAAAGAAGAAAGACTTCAAGAAGACTTCAGAAAAGGAAGGAAGACTTCAAGAAGACTTCAAGAAGATTTCAGAAAAGAAAGGAAAGACTTCAAGAACCAGGCTCAGAACGTCAAGATCAAACATGAAGGTTCTTGCTTTAAGTAAGTCTTGTCAACTTAGTGTGCTATGCTTTATTAAGGTTAAATTTCACTTGAAGGCTCATAAAAGATCAACTAATTGAGTACAATATGTTCTCACAAGTAAAACTTGGTAGGAACACTCAATTAGGGCTTGAGATGGTTAAAACTAAGTTTCGGACTATCTGTAATCGATTACAGGTTGTGTGTAATCGATTACAGGAAGGCAGTAATCGATTACCACCTTCGTGTAATCGATTAAACAGTTTGAATTTTGAATTCAAACTGCAACGGCTAGTGTAATCGATTACCAGGCTTCTGTAATCGATTACCAGGTCGACAGATGTGTTATTTCATGAACCATTGTGTCTCAAAATGTTTGGGAAAGGTTGTCTTGTTTCATGGACGACCTCTAGTGCCTATATAAAGTCCATAGACGCTCAGAAACATAAATGACTTGGTCCATAACTTTCATATTCATTAAAGTCATCATTCTGAGTTTCTGTTCTCTCATTTTCATAAGAACACACATGCTGTTCATCTTTTGAGAAACTCATAATAGAAGAGCCTTCATTGTAATTGCCTGGAGCATACAAACTAAGATCAATCCATCTCGTCTAAAGGATTGAATCAGCCATTGTAAAGGCATCTTCTTCTTCATCTCTTGAATCAGTTTGATTCATTCACCGTGGTTTTCGGTGGTTGTAAAAAGGTCCATTGTAGTGTTCGATGGTTGTGAAAAGGTCCTTTGAATCGGATTTGATTCAAATTCCGTCGTAGGGTTCGGCGTCTGTGAAAAGGTTCTTTGAATCAGGTTTGATTCAAAGTCCACCGTAGGGTTCGGTGATTGTGGAAAAGGTCCTTTGAATCGGGTTTGATTCAAAATCCGCCGTAGGGTTCGGTGATAGTGGAAAAGGTCCTTTGAATCGGGTTTGATTCAAAGTCCGCCGTAGGGTTCGGCGTCACCAGTTGGTAGTTTGCCATCTAAGATTTGACAAGAGTTCTTAAGGTTCTTGGTGTAAGTACTTGTAAGAAACCTTGATCATAGTGGAAAAATCCCCAAGTGGTTTCTTGAGGGACTGGACGTAGCCTTCGGTGGATAGAAGGTGAACCAGGATAAAATCTCGTGTGTGATTTCCTCTTCCCTTCATCTTTTACTTTCAAGCAATCCTTAATTCCGCTACAATCACAACTATCACCTTGTGATCATCATTATCTTGGAAGTAATAATTTCGATAAGGCGAAAATCGTGCAACTCTGATTCACCCCCCCTCTCAAGTTGCTATCTAGGCTAACAAATTAGTCTACTCGAAAATATATCTATTTTTGTTAAAAAAAATTAAAAAAATAATGAATGATAAAATATTGTAACAAATTATTTAATTCTTAAATAGTATTAATTATTTGTGTATTAAGATTTTTTGAAATTAAAAAATCTAGTTAATTAATCTGTTTGAAATTATTTCAAAAAAATTACTTGAAATGCACGAAACGTATGAGTGAAAACAAACCTAATTAATTCTTAAACCTATTATCAACAAACATATTGTTTCGAAATTAAATTTAGACATGGGATATGTCATGAATGAAGTTTTTATAAATAATTATCATTGTCTAATCTTGTTGCTACAAATATCAAATTTTGAACTATATTTTTTTTAAAAAAAGTACTACTCCAACATTGTCCACTTCACGCTTGACATTTTTTAGAGTCGTGTTTTTCATTTCTCTCCCTTCTTGCCTTCATACTTTTCCATGGCCTCTTCTCCAATTTATGATATAAACATGCAATCCACCCGTTGCACAATAATTGCTAATTTTGTTCATCATTGTCTCCTTTTTAATACATGCCCATTTTCTATGCCAACTTAGTGCCATAAAAAATATAAAATGTCATAATTAATAGCACCACCAAGTGGTACCAAATTAAGTGATTCATGTTTTTTTTGATTTGGAGGGAAAATGGAAGGCAGTGTTCGCACCACATAGGATAGGTAGGGTATTAGTGGGTAGGACATGGTGGAGATAGGTGGGATTAAACCTTCTTAAATATGATGATTTATGAATAATAACATGTAATACCTCGGTGGAGCTCTTCAACTCTGCAGTTGTCTTGTAGACCGACACATTCAGGACATCATCAGTTACCGAGTACATTGAAACTGCAGGTAAATTTGGCAGTGGGACAGACGATGCGTCTGGATGAGTGACGACATACCTAATAGCAATATATTAGACGCTTGTTCGTTAATATTCTATTTAAAGGATAGAGAAGGTCAAACAAGCGCAAAATCATAACCAATAATTGTTAGGGTTACCTTGAATTTAAATCACGAACTTCAGGAATATCAATATTCATCACTAGCCTAGTATTGTATGTTATGTTTGATACACCCATCTTTCCTAGAAATGAGAACAACTTTGGTATAACGATCATTGTCCTTGTGATTTAATCATAAATTAATTGAAACATACATGAATATGGAGTTAGTAATACCAATACCTTTAAACTTTTTTATTCTTCCTAATTGCAATATGACAATTGCAGGTAATTTATTTTCATCTGCAATATATTTTAAAAATTGTTGCGCAAATGGTTCCCAGAGTGTACAAAGCATATTATCACCACCTCCTTTGAAAAATATATTATTAAATAAACGAATTAAAATATTGTTTAATAAATAAATAGGTTCATATATAGGAATGTTTTAGCTCCCATAAAATTATAAAAATTACGTACTCAAGATTATCCAACTTGAAAACAATATAAGTGGTTGACTTTTCACCAGAGTTATATTGCGTGAGCTCTCCATGGGATGATACGACACCAATGACATCTGTTGGGAAAAAAACACGCATACAGATTAAAATCATGTTAAAAATAATAAATTACATGCGATTTTTTGAGGTGTCCTTGTAGAATAAACAGAAGAAACTCACCGGCTAAGTGGGAATCCTCTGTGGGTGATTCGAATATAGTGGTATAATTTGTGAAATTAAGTCCATACAGAGGAATTATAGGTCCTCAATTGGCTTCACAGTGGTTATCAACTTAAAGTATAATCTGCACGGATGTTGTGATGGCTTGTACTTGTATGGGTTCATAGCCACGGTAGGGTTGACAATCTCGTAACATATGTCTTCTCTCAAAAGACCCTCAAATTTGTTCGCATGATTACTTTAGACGGTGCACTGTATCGTGTCGTTCTACAAAAAATAAAAGTTAGACACTAATAAAAGGGTTTTCCTATGACGCTAAAGAGCACAACATTGTTCTAAAAGAAATTAATCAATTTCCAAAGGTATAAACACATACCTTAGTGTCAACAAATAATATTTCAATGAAGTCTGGTGCATTAGGCTACTTCCTGTTAGGTGATCTTCATAGTTGTGCAGCTCTGACCACTGTCTTCCACACCTTTTGAGCGTTGGAGATGTTGATGGAGGAGACTGGGTCTACTGTGAAACTCATGATGAACTTTTTTTGACTTTATTCTTTCAGAATGATGTAGCAGAGAAACAAAAGTGGTACAATTTATAGTATCAAGTGAGGAGAGGTTCCAAGCACACAACTTTATAAATATATCAAAATTGATAGAGAATTAATTATAAATTGTTTTTATAAATATATATTACTAAAAATTGATAGAGAAATAACTATCACGGGAAAATATATATGTGACTATCCTATTCAGATTCTCTTACTATTATTAAAATCTAAAATATTAAATTGAAAAAATAACAACATCAGTTATCACCAGCCAGCTTTTGTTGTTGTGTATAACATGGATACAACTGAAATTGTATCTTTTTATCAGGTAAATATTTTTGTCCTGTGTTTTATTTTCTCGAGCTTTCCATGTGCTAGAGTCTTGGAGTTTTTTTCTAATTCTTCTTTACATCCTATCAGAATTCAGCAGATGAGCTATACATGTTGTTTGAGCAGTTTTGTGACCACTTCCATGCAACATCAAGGAATTCAATGTATATGAATTTTATATCATCTCATTCAAATAATGTTCATGCACTGGAGCAGCTACGGATCAACATCAAAATTCGTTCCTTATTTAACATTAATTATAGTAATTTGGTAATCAATATCAATTTGTTTAGATAAAATTTGTTACTAAAATTTGGTTAATATTTTCAATAGATTTTTAAATTCAAAATTTATAATAATAATAATAAAATTAATAATAATAATAATAATTTACTCAATTCTATATTCCAAATAATTAGTTCAGTTTTTGTTGATTATCATGTGAATATTTCGATGATAATTAACAAAGTCTTAACCAATTACTTTTTATGTTGTCATTTTTATCAATTTAATATTTCAGATTTTAATAATTTGTAATTAAACAATAATTATAAAATTTTGCATTTAAAAAAAATAAAAATATTCAAATTTGAAGTTGATATTTCTTCACTTCCATTCCTCACTCATTCCTTCATATTTCTCACAATCTCTCTCAACATTCAAAATTCATTCCTTATTAAACATTAATCATAGTAATTTGGTATTTGCAAATTTGTAATCAATATCAATTTGTTTAGATAAAATTTATTACTAAAATTTGGTTAATATTTTCAACAGTTTTTTAAATTCAAAATTTATAATTATAATAATAATAATAATCATAATAATAATAAGTTAGTCAATTCTATATTCCAAATAATTAGTTCAGTTTTTGTTGATTATCATGAGAATATTTCGATGATAATCAACAAAGTCTTAACTAATTATTTTTTATGCTGTTATTTTTTTGAATTTAATATTTCAAATTTTAATAATTTGTAATTATAAAATTTTGCATTTAAAAAAAATCAAAAGGATTCAAATTTGAAGTTGATATTTCTTCACTTCCATTACTCACACATTCCTTCATATTTCTCTAAATTTTTCTCAACATTTCTTCAATCCTCATTTCACTATCCTAATTTCTCTCAAGCTTCTCAAGTTCAAGTCTTCCTTCCTTCCTTCATCTCTCACTATCATATCATATCAAGCCCTCTAATTTTGGTAAGTGTTTGATTTAAATTTGCCTATATATTATTATTGTTTAGAAATATTAATATTGTGTAATATTAAGTATTATAAATTGTGTAAAATTTTTAATGATAGAAATATTGTAATTTAAATTTTAGGACCATTTTGCAACTTTATTGATTATATTATAGTTTATTGTTTGTAGATATAAATGTCTTCAAGGCATCAGACGATGGGTCAGCTCAAGGCATCAGACGATGGGCCAGTCTAAGGCATCAGACGATGGGGAAGCTCAAGGCATCAGACGATGGGCAGTCCAAGGCATCAAACGAAGAGGAAGTCCAAGACATCAGATGATGGGGAAGTCCAAGGAATCAGACGAAGGTTATTTCGCCAGAGGACAAATTTAAGACTTTCTTCAGCTTCAATGTTTGAAAATAATCTCCCTGAGAAACCTCAGTTGAAGGTTCTTCCCTACATCTTAATGCAATCTGAATTGAGATAGGATCGTCAGAAAGAAAAAGCAAATGGAAGTGAAAATTTCAAATGAAAGATGGAACTCTTCCTCCTACCTGATCTTTATGGAAACCTTCTCCCTTGGCACAGATTCAAGAAAAGCTTCTTCCCAACTTGCAGTTTCTTTCCTCACCGGCACAGGGTTAGAATCAATAATTTCATCAGAACAAAGACATAAAAGAAGAGAAACAGTGCTTCGGGACATGAAGGAAGGATGAAACGAAGGTTAACAACATAAATCCTACATTTTCTCAATCTTTCTCCATATCCCCTCCTCTACTCTTGGAATGTGCACTCACCCTTGCCATGGAAGCCCCGTCTTCATCAATCTCTGGCACGCCCTAATGCATCTCCCCCACATGGGTTTCGCGGAGCCCTAATTCCAAATTTCAAATTTAAGAAATGAGAAGGGTGTGAAATCAGAAGAACGGTGTTGCCGTCTAGTTGGACTCGGCCGCCTCAAGGTATTTTTAAGCTTAATTTTGATGCAGCTCTTCGAAACTCGACATTGGCTGGTTTCTGGATGGTGGCCCGGAATTTTGAGGGTGAGGTTCTAGCTTTGGCGACCGCTACTACCATCATGGTCTTGTCCCCCATCATCGCTGAAGCTCTGTGTTTCCGTTGAGCGATCTCCGCCGCTATTGACTTGGGTTTCAGAAGGGTCATGTTCAAGACTGCTTGTCTGAAGCTCTATGATCTTTGGCGTCGCCCAAAACCTAGTGGTTCTTATCTTTTTTCTATTATTAGGGATTGTCGTTCCTTTTCTTGTCATTTTGATTTTCTGGATGTTTCTTTTGTTAAGTGGGGGGGTAACATGGTTGCGGACTCCCTTACCAAATTTTCCTTTACTACGCTATCTTTTGTCTGGGTTGAGGATGCTCTTCAAGAGATTTTAGCTGCTTTGCAGCAGGATGTAGTGGCATCTGTCCCTGTTTTTGATTAATATATTTATTCAATTCCATTCAAAAAAAATTAGTTCAGTTTTTGTTAATTATCCTATTGTGATTTCTTACTTTAATTTCGGTGCTATCAACTTCATATTTGAATATTTTTTATTTTTTTTAAATGTAAGATTTTATAAAATTCTGAAATATTAAATTGAAAAAATAACAACATAAAAAATAATTAGTTAGGGTAGGGTCTTAGTGGGTAGGACATGGTGGGGTAGATGAGATTAAATCTTGTTTTGTATATATATATATATAGATATAAATAAGGAGATTTCCATTATTTTACCCGACCCATTTTCCTCACTAATCAATCCATTGGGTTGGCACTCCTCAACCCCGTTTTTTTTCAACTCTTCAACTCCGTTTTTTTTTGTCAACTCCGTTTAACCAGCTTTTTGAGACTTGGGCTTCCCTCTTTTACCACCTCGTTTCTAGCCTGGGCCAAATCCTCATCCCGCCCGATTTTCATATTAAGTATATTATAAAAAAAATAAAATGATTAAAAAGTAATTCAAATATTAAAAATAATAATTTTATAATTATAAAAGGTTTTCAATTTTAATTTTTTTTACATATTCAAAACAAAGGTTACACCTTAGAATTTCAAAAAATACTTAAATTTAAATAATTAGTTTAACTTAGGAGAATAGACTCTCATGCTATGATGCACGGACACTGACACGGTGTCAGACACGGACACGGACACAGACACCGCGACACGGCAAACATCCAAAAGTAGGACACGGGGACATGGTATATATATATATTAAAAAATAAAAATATATAAAAAATATATTAGAAAACTATGTTCATAAAATTAAAGTCAAATATCACCATTTTATCAAGGAGAAGCTATGAACATAAATTAAAAAAGAGAAGCCACAAACTAACAATCATGAATTCAAGGCGGTTGCGACGAACGGCGGCGGTGCTGCGGCGGCAAGCAGACTTCGCGCGGACGGTGCAGAAAAAGAGAAGTAGCGTGCGTGAAAGGCTGAAGCAGAGGAGGGTGAATGCGTGTGTGAGGGTTACTATTTTATTCTGGCTCTTTCACTTCTCTCCTTTTTTTATTTGGTTTCAAATTATAAAAATACAAAAAGTTAAAAAAAAAAAAAAAGCCCACTGCCGTGTCTGTTTTCGCTTTTACGCGTGTCGGCGGCGTGTCGAGGACGTGTCCACAGCGAACAAAAATGTTTTTTTGTCAGACACGTTTTATGGCGTGTCCGGTGCGTGTCGCACGCGTGTCGCAAGCGTGTCGCGTGTCGGCGGCGTGTCCGACACGGACACGGCCAGATTTTCCCGTGTCGGTGCATCAGAGCTCTCATGTGTGAAACTCACTTTCTGTTTATAGAACATAGAATATTGAGAATAATCATATTGAGAGACTATCATTAGAGCCTTACTCTACTCGAAGAGTACATTAATTTATAGTCTGTTTACAAATTAAAATTTATACTGTAGAGAGTTGATATAAGGAAAAATTAAGTATAGACATAAAAAAAGTTTAAAATTTTAAACGTGAGTGGGTTATAAAATTATTCTAATGGAGGAAAGAAAATTAATTTGATGATAATAATTAATTATAAATGTCTCATTTATTTCAACGTTGGTTGATAAAAAAATTAAAATTTGACTAAAGGAATAAATAAATGAGATATATCAGTTTTATTTTGATTCAATATGAAGATCATAACGTGCCATAAAATATGATTAAGACAAATGATTTTGTTTTTTTCTTGAAGGGGACATAAATGATTCTGTTAAAGTAATACAAACTTTCACCGTCAAAAATATACAAACTAGACATTTGAAATTAAAGAACGTGGATTCAAATTTAATAATGACATGTAGCTCTAATATTTTTCCATGAAGTTAAGTCATTAATTGGTCGACTTTCCATGAACATTGATTATATATTGTATTCTTAGTTTAGAATGTTCTTTTCTTCTATATATATGTACGTAATTTTTTTAATTATATAACATTATTATTTTGAAAATTATTTTTAATTTCATTTCCTAAATGAGAAGGGGTGTTTCTCATAATTTTATTATTATGAATAAATAGTTTTTTTTGCTTTAAAAATATACATTTTTAACATTCTTTTTTCTTTCGACTATCTTATATATGAAAGGAAATCATGAGATTGAGGAAGAAATTAATTTTAAACATTATTTTTAATATTTTTCCTAACCGAGAAGGGGTTTCTCATAATTTTATCATTATGAATAAATAGTTCTTCTGCTTTTATAAAAAAACTTTTTGAGCATCATTTTTCTTTTGACTTCGATATATGAAAAACTCTAGGCGCAGGCACGGTGTTTCTAAGAAATTTTGAAAATTGTAAAAAAAAAGAAAGAACATTCTGAAAGGAAATAATTTGTTTTTTGAAACGCAAAGGGAATAATTAGATTAATTGAGGGAAAATGCCAATAGCTTTTTTTTTTTGGTGAAGAGCTGTATCAAATTATATTTAATGCAATATTCTTTAAATATTCCAATATTGATTGATATCTAGCCATTAAAACACTCTATCATAATTAAACCTATGATCAATATATACTTATTTATTTTGTGATTGAAAATATCATCATGCGATAAATATTAAGTTTACTTATTTGACCAATTGGAAATTAATTGTTGGCACTATTTAAGAAGGCCTACGATGGTAATTTTGTCATTGAAAAACAAGAAGAAAGTTTTGGTTTGTTTTGTAGCAATGCCGTTAAGCAATGCCTTCATTTTGATTGTCCTTTGTGGTTCATTTCTGGTCCATAATGTTGCCTCTGTTGATTATGGAACTGCCCTCACTAAAAGCTTGTTGTTTTTTGAGGGCCAACGTTCAGGAATGTTGCCTCCCAACCAGAGAGTAAAATGGCGAGGAAATTCGGGACTTAACGATGGTCAAGATGCAAGAGTAAGTGCGTTTAATTTTGTGTTGGTTCAAAAATAAGTTGCCTTTGTGTTAGCATTTTTAAAATTGAATATTCACTCATTTGATCTTATGAAATGAATTTAATTTTTCTATAAGTTTATGTCAAGTGATGTGTTAAATATAAGTTTTGTGCTACTCCAGGATATGATTATGATATGCTCCTATAATTTTTCAATAATGTATGTACTCTCTGATGTTCTATTCATTCAAAAGAAATCCTCATTTTATTTACATTTTAATTACATTTTAATCCTTTAAACATTACTAAATAAACAATATAAGTTAAACTTTTACAAAACTCAGCATAACCTTAACGTAACAATGGTGAATATGCGCGCAATTGACCTTGTGGGTGGATACTACGATGCTGGAGACAACCTGAAGCTTGGGTTACCAATGGCATTCACCATAACGATGCTTTCATGGAGCACAATAGAATTCAGAGAAAAACTGAAAAAGGCGAAAGAGCTTTCAAATGCATTGAGTGCCATCAAATGGGGAACAGACTACTTGATGAAAGCACACCCACAGCCAGACATATTGTACGGAGAAGTTGGTGATCCTAATTCTGACCATGAATGTTGGCAAAGGCCGGAGGACATGACAACGCCTCGCCGCGCCTACCGGATTGATGCCCACAACCCGGGCTCTGATCTTGCGGCGGAAACCGCTGCTGCTCTTGCTGCTGCCTCCATTGCTTTTCGGCCTGTGGATCCAAAATATGCATCCACAATGCTACGTCATGCAATCCAAGTATGCTTTTTAACTGATTTTTTTGCAATTCATATTAAGCCAATTATATGCTTCGAGTATTATTATAATAATTATAGGCTTAATTTAATTCCTAAAAATGTTCCCTTTCTCAAAAGAAAAACTCGTTCTTTAATTCTTTTTTGTCAAAGCTGTATTACTTTTGTCTTCTTTTCTTACTTTCAAAAAATAAAAAACAAAAATAATACATACAATTAGTTAGAAATAATTTTTATTTTGGCTAAAATTTCTTGCAGTTGTTTGACTTTGCCACCAACCACCAAGGGTCGTATGACAATAGCATCACACCAGCTAAGAAAGTATACTCCAGTAGTGGATTTCAGGTAACCTTTATCACACACATACATAAGTAAATATTGGAATTAGAAACTGAGGACTCATACATGGTTAAGTTATATAATTATAATGAAATAAAATGTGGGGATTGATTTGTTTGTTAATACTGCAGGACGAATTACTGTGGGCAGCAGCATGGCTTCAACGTGCGACCAAATTGCAAAAATACCTTGATTACCTGGGCGAATCAGACGACACAGGAGGAGTAAGAACTGAATTTTCTTGGGCTGACAAGTACGTTGGTGTACAGATTCTAGCTGCAAAGGTGTGGTGCCCATAATATATAGTGTTTTGGCGTAATTGCTATTTTGGTCCTTGAACTAGTGCGATTTTTTAAAACGAGCAATATGTTAGTTAATGGATAAAAATGCAATTAAGACTAGTGTTTTCTTCATTTACTTGTGTCTTTGATATGAAAAGAAAAAATTCAATGATAAGCACATTAATATAATTTACTTGTTTCTTCGTTAACTATGTATATATGTGTGCAGCTTGTTTTAGATGGAACAGTGGATTCATCAGAGATTTGGGGTGAATACAAAGAAAATGCAGAGGAATTCATATGCTCGTGTGCGCAGAAATCAAGCCAAAACGTGCAGAAAACACCAGGGGGTCTCTTATGGTTCCTGCCATGGAATAATAATCAATACGTTTCCACTGCTGCTTTTGCAATGTCTGTTTATTCTCAATTTTTATCTGCAAATCAAGAGTCCTTCATGTGCAGTGACGAAGACGTTGACGTTGACGTTGATCCTTCTGATCTCAAATCTATTGTCACCTCTCAGGTAAGACGCTGTTTTTTGATTTGGTGGCTGCTTCTTATGTGTTAGATAGAATTAATTCAGAAAGAAATTCTTTCGAACTACATTTTTTATCCATAGTAGACAAAACCATCAAGTCTTTGAAAATCTGATAACTTCTATCTACTGTTTTGTTTTTTGCTTGTTAATTATAATAACTCTCAGGTGGATTACATATTGGGATCTAATCCCAAAAACATGAGTTACATGGTGGGTTATGGACCAAACTATCCGCAAAAAATTCATCACAGAGGAGCATCAATTGTATCAATAAACATAGATCAAGCACAAGTAACATGCAAGGGTGGCTACGACACGTGGTTCAATAAGGACGCGCCGAATCCAAATGTTTTGGATGGAGCAGTTGTGAGCCCAGATATCAATGATGCTTATCAAGATAGTAGGAGCAACTTCCAGCAAGCAGAGCCAACAACTGTTACAAGTGCACCCTTAGTGGGTGTTCTTGCTTATCTAGCTTAATTAGATTAATTAGTACTAGTATTTCTTAATTATCTTTACGTTAATTCTAATTTAGTTTAAGCACTTCTAGCAATATGTAGAATTTTCTATATAAGAATAACAATTGATAAAAGTAGAATTTTCTATATAACTCTTATTTCTCTCTAACTCTATATATAAAAATGAATGCAACAAGTCCTTTTATACAAGGGAAAAAGCACATCCACCTTCCGTTACGTGTGGTTAGTAACAACATAACCACAAATCAAGTAACAGGTTATAATTAAATTACTAAATATAAAACTTATTCAAGCCACACGTTACAAATCTTTATCTTGGCTTGAATTCTATAAGTCATTTCGCTTCCACCTTCTTACTGTGTTGCTTTACCAACTTCTAGTGTTAGCTAGTACTTCCAAGGCCAACTAAGTTCAAGCAATGCTTAAACTTCACTAATGGAAGAGCTTTCGTCATTACCTCTCTTGGATTATATGAAGTAGCAATATTTTCAACTAACACATCACCTTGTGTTATGACATCACGAATGAAATGCATTCTGACATCAATGTGTTTTGTCCTCTTGTGATACATCTGGTTCTTTGTTAAGTGAATTGCACTCTAACTATCACAAAGCACTACCACGTCCTTTTGACTTACACCAAGGTCACAAACAATACATTTAAGCCATAAAGCTTCTTTCACTGCTGCAGTACGTAGTTGCATATACCCTGCCTCTGTAGTTGACAAGGCAACCGTGGATAGTAAAGTTGCTCTCCACCTTATAGCACTACCTCCAAGAGTGAAAATATAACCAGTCAAGGACCTCATGTGGTCAAGATCACCAGCATAATCTGAATCATAAAATCCAGTAACATGACTGATAGCTTCAATTGTTCCTCTTCTAAACACAAGGCCAATGTCTACTGAACCCTTCAAGTACTTGAAAATGTGTCCACAGCGAACAAAAATGTTTTTTTGTCAGACACGTTTTCAAGCGTGTCCGGTGCGTGTCGCACGCGTGTCGCGTGTCGGCGGCGTGTCCGACACGGACACGGCCAGATTTTCGCGTGTCGGTGCATCAGAGCTCTCATGTGTGAAACTCACTTTCTGTTTATAGAAAATAGAATATTGAGAATAATCATATTGAGAGACTATCATTAGAGCCTTACTCTACTCGAAGAGTACATTAATTTATAGTCTCTTTACAAATTAAAATTTATACTGTAGAGAGTTGATATAAGGAAAAATTAAGTATAGAAATAAAAAAAAGTTTAAAATTTTAAACGTGAGTGGGTTATAAAATTATTCTAATGGAGGAAAGAAAATTAATTTGATGATAATAATTAATTATAAATGTCTCATTTATTTCAACGTTGGTTGATAAAAAAATTAAAATTTGACTAAAGGAATAAATAAATGAGTTATATCAGTTTTATTTTGATTCAATATGAAGATCATAACGTGCCATAAAATATGATTAAGACAAATGATTTTGTTTTTTTCTTGAAGGGGACATAAATGATTCTGTTAAAGTAATACAAACTTTCACCGTTAAAAATATACAAACTAGACATTTGAAATTAAAGAACGTGGATTCAAATTTAATAATGACATGTAGCTCTAATTTTTTTCCATGAAGTTAAATCATTAATTGGTCGACTTTCCATGAACATTGATTATATATTGTATTCTTAGTTTAGAATGTTCTTTTCTTCTATATATATGTACGTAATTTTTTTAATTATATAAAATTATTATTTTGAAAATTATTTTTAATTTCATTTCCTAAATGAGAAGGGGTGTTTCTCATAATTTTATTATTATGAATAAATAGTTTTTTTTGCTTTAAAAATATACATTTTTAACATTCTTTTTTCTTTCGACTATCTTATATATGAAAGGAAATCATGAGATTGAGGAAGAAATTAATTTTAAACATTATTTTTAATATTTTTCCTAACCGAGAAGGGGTTTCTCATAATTTTATCATTATGAATAAATAGTTCTTCTGCTTTTATAAAAAAACTTTTTGAGCATCATTTTTCTTTTGACTTCGATATATGAAAAACTCTAGGCGTAGGCACGGTGTTTCTTAGAAATTTTGAAAATTGTAAAAAAAAAGAAAGAACATTCTGAAAGGAAATAATTTGTTTTTTGAAACGCAAAGGGAATAATTAGAATAATTGAGGGAAAATGCCAATAGCTTTTTTTTTTGGTGAAGAGCTGTATCAAATTATATTTAATGCAATATTCTTTAAATATTCCAATATTGATTGATATCTAGCCATTAAAACACTCTATCATAATTAAACCTATGATCAATATATACTTATTTATTTTGTGATTGAAAATATCATCATGCGATAAATATTAAGTTTACTTATTTGACCAATTGGAAATTAATTGTTGGCACTATTTAAGAAGGCCTACGATGGTAATTTTGTCATTGAAAAACAAGAAGAAAGTTTTGGTTTGTTTTGTAGCAATGCCGTTAAGCAATGCCTTCATTTTGATTGTCCTTTGTGGTTCATTTCTGGTCCATAATGTTGCCTCTGTTGATTATGGAACTGCCCTCACTAAAAGCTTGTTGTTTTTTGAGGGCCAACGTTCAGGAATGTTGCCTCCCAACCAGAGAGTAAAATGGCGAGGAAATTCGGGACTTAACGATGGTCAAGATGCAAGAGTAAGTGCGTTTAATTTTGTGTTGGTTCAAAAATAAGTTGCCTTTGTGTTAGCATTTTTAAAATTGAATATTCACTCATTTGATCTTATGAAATGAATTTAATTTTTCTATAAGTTTATGTCAAGTGATGTGTTAAATATAAGTTTTGTGCTACTCCAGGATATGATTATGAGATGCTCCTATAATTTTTCAATAATGTATGTACTCTCTGATGTTCTATTCATTCAAAAGAAATCCTCATTTTATTTACATTTTAATTACATTTTAATCCTTTAAACATTACTAAATAAACAATATAAGTTAAACTTTTACAAAACTCAGCATAACCTTAACGTAACAATGGTGAATATGCGCGCAATTGACCTTGTGGGTGGATACTACGATGCTGGAGACAACCTGAAGCTTGGGTTACCAATGGCATTCACCATAACGATGCTTTCATGGAGCACAATAGAATTCAGAGAAAAACTGAAAAAGGCGAAAGAGCTTTCAAATGCATTGAGTGCCATCAAATGGGGAACAGACTACTTGATGAAAGCACACCCACAGCCAGACATATTGTACGGAGAAGTTGGTGATCCTAATTCTGACCATGAATGTTGGCAAAGGCCGGAGGACATGACAACGCCTCGCCGCGCCTACCGGATTGATGCCCACAACCCGGGCTCTGATCTTGCGGCGGAAACCGCTGCTGCTCTTGCTGCTGCCTCCATTGCTTTTCGGCCTGTGGATCCAAAATATGCATCCACAATGCTACGTCATGCAATCCAAGTATGCTTTTTAACTGATTTTTTTGCAATTCATATTAAGCCAATTATATGCTTCGAGTATTATTATAATAATTATAGGCTTAATTTAATTCCTAAAAATGTTCCCTTTCTCAAAAGAAAAACTCGTTCTTTAATTCTTTTTTGTCAAAGCTGTATTACTTTTGTCTTCTTTTCTTACTTTCAAAAAATAAAAAACAAAAATAATACATACAATTAGTTAGAAATAATTTTTATTTTGGCTAAAATTTCTTGCAGTTGTTTGACTTTGCCACCAATCACCAAGGGTCGTATGACAATAGCATCACACCAGCTAAGAAAGTATACTCCAGTAGTGGATTTCAGGTAACCTTTATCACACACATACATAAGTAAATATTGGAATTAGAAACTGAGGACTCATACATGGTTAAGTTATATAATTATAATGAAATAAAATGTGGGGATTGATTTGTTTGTTAAAACTGCAGGACGAATTACTGTGGGCAGCAGCATGGCTTCAACGTGCGACCAAATTGCAAAAATACCTTGATTACCTGGGCGAATCAAACGACACAGGAGGAGTAAGAACTGAATTTTCTTGGGACGACAAGTACGTTGGTGTACAGATTCTAGCTGCAAAGGTGTGGTGCCCATAATATATAGTGTTTTGGCGTAATTGCTATTTTGGTCCTTGAACTAGTGCGATTTTTTAAAACGAGCAATATGTTAGTTAATGGATAAAAATGCAATTAAGACTAGTGTTTTCTTCATTTACTTGTGTCTTTGATATGAAAAGAAAAAATTCAATGATAAGCACATTAATATAATTTACTTGTTTCTTCGTTAACTATGTATATATGTGTGCAGCTTGTTTTAGATGGAACAGTGGATTCATCAGAGATTTGGGGTGAATACAAAGAAAATGCAGAGGAATTCATATGCTCGTGTGCGCAGAAATCAAGCCAAAACGTGCAGAAAACACCAGGGGGTCTCTTATGGTTCCTGCCATGGAATAATAATCAATACGTTTCCACTGCTGCTTTTGCAATGTCTGTTTATTCTCAATTTTTATCTGCAAATCAAGAGTCCTTCATGTGCAGTGCAAAGACGTTGACGTTGATCCTTCTGATCTCAAATCTATTGTCACCTCTCAGGTAAGACGCTGTTTTTTGATTTGGTGGCTGCTTCTTATGTGTTAGATAGAATTAATTCAGAACGAAATTCTTTCGAACTACATTTTTTATCCATAGTAGACAAAACCATCAAGTCTTTGAAAATCTGATAACTTCTATCTACTGTTTTGTTTTTTGCTTGTTAATTATAATAACTCTCAGGTGGATTACATATTGGGATCTAATCCCAAAAACATGAGTTACATGGTGGGTTATGGACCAAACTATCCGCAAAAAATTCATCACAGAGGAGCATCAATTGTATCAATAAACATAGATCAAGCACAAGTAACATGCAAGGGTGGCTACGACACGTGGTTCAATAAGGACGCGCCGAATCCAAATGTTTTGGATGGAGCAGTTGTGAGCCCAGATATCAATGATGCTTATCAAGATAGTAGGAGCAACTTCCAGCAAGCAGAGCCAACAACTGTTACAAGTGCACCCTTAGTGGGTGTTCTTGCTTATCTAGCTTAATTAGATTAATTAGTACTAGTATTTCTTAATTATCTTTACGTTAATTCTAATTTAGTTTAAGCACTTCTAGCAATATGTAGAATTTTCTATATAAGAATAACAATTGATAAAAGTAGAATTTTCTATATAACTCTTATTTCTCTCTAACTCTATATATAAAAATGAATGCAACAAGTCCTTTTATACAAGGGAAAAAGCACATCCACCTTCCGTTACGTGTGGTTAGTAACAACATAACCACAAATCAAGTAACAGGTTATAATTAAATTACTAAATATAAAACTTATTCAAGCCACACATTACAAATCTTTATCTTGGCTTGAATTCTATAAGTCATTTCGCTTCCACCTTCTTACTGTGTTGCTTTACCAACTTCTAGTGTTAGGTAGTACTTCCAAGGCCAACTAAGTTCAAGCAATGCTTAAACTTCACTGATGGAAGAGCTTTCGTCATTACCTCTCTTGGATTATATGAAGTAGCAATATTTTCAACTAACACATCACCTTGTGTTATGACATCACGAATGAAATGCATTCTGACATCAATGTGTTTTGTCCTCTTGTGATACATCTGGTTCTTTGTTAAGTGAATTGCACTCTAACTATCACAAAGCACTACCACGTCCTTTTGACTTACACCAAGGTAACAAACAATACATTTAAGCCATAAAGCTTCTTTCACTGCTGCAGTACGTAGTTGCATATACCCTGCCTCTGTAGTTGACAAGGCAACCGTGGATAGTAAAGTTGCTCTCCACCTTATAGCACTACCTCCTAGAGTGAAAATATAACCAGTCAAGGACCTCATGTGGTCAAGATCACCAGCATAATCTGAATCATAAAATCCAATAACATGACTGATAGCTTCAATTGTTCCTCTTCTAAACACAAGGCCAATGTCTACTGAACCCTTCAAGTACTTGAAAACGTGTCCACAGCGAACAAAAATGTTTTTTTGTCAGACACGTTTTCTGGCGTGTCCGGTGTGTGTCGCACGCGTGTCGCGTGTCGCGTGTCGGCGGCGTGTCCGACACGGACACGACCAGATTTTCGCGTGTCGGTGCATCAGAGCTCTCATGAGTGAAACTCACTTTCTGTTTATAGAAAATAGAATATTGAGAATAATCATATTGAGAGACTATCATTAGAGCCTTACTCTACTCGAAGAGTACATTAATTTATAGTCTCTTTACAAATTAAAATTTATACTGTAGAGAGTTGATATAAGGAAAAATTAAGTATAGAAATAAAAAAAAGTTTAAAATTTTAAACGTGAGTGGGTTATAAAATTATTCTAATGGAGGAAAGAAAATTAATTTGATGATAATAATTAATTATAAATGTCTCATTTATTTCAACGTTGGTTGATAAAAAAATTAAAATTTGACTAAAGGAATAAATAAATGAGATATATCAGTTTTATTTTGATTCAATATGAAGATCATAACGTGCCATAAAATATGATTAAGACAAATGATTTTGTTTTTTTCTTGAAGGGGACATAAATGATTCTGTTAAAGTAATACAAACTTTCACCGTTAAAAATATACAAACTAGACATTTGAAATTAAAGAACGTGGATTCAAATTTAATAATGACATGTAGCTCTAATTTATTTCCATGAAGTTAAATCATTAATTGGTCGACTTTCCATGAACATTGATTATATATTGTATTCTTAGTTTAGAATGTTCTTTTCTTCTATATATATGTACGTAATTTTTTTAATTATATAACATTATTATTTTGAAAATTATTTTTAATTTCATTTCCTAAATGAGAAGGGGTGTTTCTCATAATTTTATTATTATGAATAAATAGTTTTTTTTGCTTTAAAAATATACATTTTTAACATTCTTTTTTCTTTCGACTATCTTATATATGAAAGGAAATCATGAGATTGAGGAAGAAATTAATTTTAAACATTATTTTTAATATTTTTCCTAACCGAGAAGGGGTTTCTCATAATTTTATCATTATGAATAAATAGTTCTTCTGCTTTTATAAAAAAACTTTTTGAGCATCATTTTTCTTTTGACTTCGATATATGAAAAACAATAGGCGCAGGCACGGTGTTTCTAAGAAATTTTGAAAATTGTAAAAAAAAGAAAGAACATTCTGAAAGGAAATAATTTGTTTTTTGAAACGCAAAGGGAATAATTAGATTAATTGAGGGAAAATGCCCATAGCTTTTTTTTTTTGGTGAAGAGCTGTATCAAATTATATTTAATGCAATATTCTTTAAATATTCCAATGTTGATTGATATCTAGCCATTAAAACACTCTATCATAATTAAACCTATGATCAATATATACTTATTTATTTTGTGATTGAAAATATCATCATGCGATAAATATTAAGTTTACTTATTTGACCAATTGGAAATTAATTGTTGGCACTATTTAAGAAGGCCTACGATGGTAATTTTGTCATTGAAAAACAAGAAGAAAGTTTTGGTTTGTTTTGTAGCAATGCCGTTAAGCAATGCCTTCATTTTGATTGTCCTTTGTGGTTCATTTCTGGTCCATAATGTTGCCTCTGTTGATTATGGAACTGCCCTCACTAAAAGCTTGTTGTTTTTTGAGGGCCAACGTTCAGGAATGTTGCCTCCCAACCAGAGAGTAAAATGGCGAGGAAATTCGGGACTTAACGATGGTCAAGATGCAAGAGTAAGTGCGTTTAATTTTGTGTTGGTTCAAAAATAAGTTGCCTTTGTGTTAGCATTTGCAAAATTGAATATTCACTCATTTGATCTTATGAAATGAATTTAATTTTTCTATAAGTTTATGTCAAGTGATGTGTTAAATATAAGTTTTGTGCTACTCCAGGATATGATTATGAGATGCTCCTATAATTTTTCAATAATGTATGTACTCTCTGATGTTCTATTCATTCAAAAGAAATCCTCATTTTATTTACATTTTAATTACATTTTAATCCTTTAAACATTACTAAATAAACAATATAAGTTAAACTTTTACAAAACTCAGCATAACCTTAACGTAACGATGGTGAATATGCGCGCAGATTGACCTTGTGGGTGGATACTACGATGTTGGAGACAACCTGAAGCTTGGGTTACCAATGGCATTCACCATAACGATGCTTTCATGGAGCACAATAGAATTCAGAGAGAAACTGAAAAAGGCGAAAGAGCTTTCAAATGCATTGAGTGCCATCAAATGGGGAACAGACTACTTGATGAAAGCACACCCACAGCCAGACATATTGTACGGAGAAGTTGGTGATCCTGATTCTGACCATGAATGTTGGCAAAGGCCGGAGGACATGACAACGCCTCGCCGCGCCTACCGGATTGATGCCCACAACCCGGGCTCTGATCTTGCGGCGGAAACCGCTGCTGCCTCCATTGCTTTTCGGCCTGTGGATCCAAAATATGCATCCACAATGCTACATCATGCAATCCAAGTATGCTTTTTAACTGATTTTTTTGCAATTCATATTAAGCCAATTATATGCTTCGAGTATTATTATAATAATTATAGGCTTAATTTAATTCCTAAAAATGTTCCCTTTCTCAAAAGAAAAACTCGTTCTTTAATTCTTTTTTGTCAAAGCTGTATTACTTTTGTCTTCTTTTCTTACTTTCAAAAAATAAAAAACAAAAATAATACATACAATTAGTTAGAAATAATTTTTATTTTGGCTAAAATTTCTTGCAGTTGTTTGACTTTGCCACCAATCACCAAGGGTCGTATGACAATAGCATCACACCAGCTAAGAAAGTATACTCCAGTAGTGGATTTCAGGTAACCTTTATCACACACATACATAAGTAAATATTGGAATTAGAAACTGAGGACTCATACATGGTTAAGTTATATAATTATAATGAAATAAAATGTGGGGATTGATTTGTTTGTTAAAACTGCAGGACGAATTACTGTGGGCAGCAGCATGGCTTCAACGTGCGACCAAATTGCAAAAATACCTTGATTACCTGGGCGAATCAGACGACACAGGAGGAGTAAGAACTGAATTTTCTTGGGACGACAAGTACGTTGGTGTACAGATTCTAGCTGCAAAGGTGTGGTGCCCATAATATATAGTGTTTTGGCGTAATTGCTATTTTGGTCCTTGAACTAGTGCGATTTTTTAAAACGAGCAATATGTTAGTTAATGGATAAAAATGCAATTAAGACTAGTGTTTTCTTCATTTACTTGTGTCTTTGATATGAAAAGAAAAAATTCAATGATAAGCACATTAATATAATTTACTTGTTTCTTCGTTAACTATGTATATATGTGTGCAGCTTGTTTTAGATGGAACAGTGGATTCATCAGAGATTTGGGGTGAATACAAAGAAAATGCAGAGGAATTCATATGCTCGTGTGCGCAGAAATCAAGCCAAAACGTGCAGAAAACACCAGGGGGTCTCTTATGGTTCCTGCCATGGAATAATAATCAATACGTTTCCACTACTGCTTTTGCAATGTCTGTTTATTCTCAATTTTTATCTGCAAATCAAGAGTCCTTCATGTGCAGTGACGAAGACGTTGACGTTGATCCTTCTGATCTCAAATCTATTGTCACCTCTCAGGTAAGACGCTGTTTTTTGATTTGGTGGCTGCTTCTTATGTGTTAGATAGAATTAATTCAGAACGAAATTCTTTCGAACTACATTTTTTATCCATAGTAGACAAAACCATCAAGTCTTTGAAAATCTGATAACTTCTATCTACTGTTTTGTTTTTTGCTTGTTAATTATAATAACTCTCAGGTGGATTACATATTGGGATCTAATCCCAAAAACATGAGTTACATGGTGGGTTATGGACCAAACTATCCGCAAAAATTTCATCACAGAGGAGCATCAATTGTATCAATAAACATAGATCAAGCACAAGTAACATGCAAGGGTGGCTACGACACGTGGTTCAATAAGGACGCGCCGAATCCAAATGTTTTGGATGGAGCAGTTGTGAGCCCAGATATCAATGATGCTTATCAAGATAGTAGGAGCAACTTCCAGCAAGCAGAGCCAACAACTGTTACAAGTGCACCCTTAGTGGGTGTTCTTGCTTATCTAGCTTAATTAGATTAATTAGTACTAGTATTTCTTAATTATCTTTACGTTAATTCTAATTTAGTTTAAGCACTTCTAGCAATATGTAGAATTTTCTATATAAGAATAACAATTGATAAAAGTAGAATTTTCTATATAACTCTTGTTTCTCTCTAACTCTATATATAAAAATGAATGCAACAAGTCCTTTTATACAAGGGAAAAAGCACATCCACCTTCCGTTACGTGTGGTTAGTAACAACATAACCACAAATCAAGTAACAGGTTATAATTAAATTACTAAATATAAAACTTATTCAAGCCACACGTTACAAATCTTTATCTTGGCTTGAATTCTATAAGTCATTTCGCTTCCACCTTCTTACTGTGTTGCTTTACCAACTTCTAGTGTTAGCTAGTACTTCCAAGGCCAACTAAGTTCAAGCAATGCTTAAACTTCACTGATGGAAGAGCCTTCGTCATTACCTCTCTTGGATTATATGAAGTAGCAATATTTTCAACTAACACATCACCTTGTGTTATGACATCACGAATGAAATGCATTCTGACATCAATGTGTTTTGTCCTCTTGTGATACATCTGGTTCTTTGTTAAGTGAATTGCACTCTAACTATCACAAAGCACTACCACGTCCTTTTGACTTACACCAAGGTCACAAACAATACATTTAAGCCATAAAGCTTCTTTCACTGCTGCAGTACGTAGTTGCATATACCCTGCCTCTGTAGTTGACAAGGCAACCGTGGATAGTAAAGTTGCTCTCCACCTTATAGCACTACCTCCAAGAGTGAAAATATAACCAGTCAAGGACCTCATGTGGTCAAGATCACCAGCATAATCTGAATCATAAAATCCAGTAACATGACTGATAGCTTCAATTGTTCCTCTTCTAAACACAAGGCCAATGTCTACTGAACCCTTCAAATACTTGAAAACGTGTCCACAGTGAACAAAAATGTTTCTTTGTCAGACACGTTTTCTGGCGTGTCCGGTGCGTGTCGCACGCGTGTCGCGTGTCGGCGGCGTGTCCGACACGGACACGGCCAGATTTTCGCGTGTCGGTGCATCAGAGCTCTCATGTGTGAAACTCACTTTCTGTTTATAGAAAATAGAATATTGAGAATAATCATATTGAGAGACTATCATTAGAGCCTTACTCTACTCGAAGAGTACATTAATTTATAGTCTCTTTACAAATTAAAATTTATACTGTAGAGAGTTGATATAAGGAAAAATTAAGTATAGAAATAAAAAAAAGTTTAAAATTTTAAACGTGAGTGGGTTATAAAATTATTCTAATGGAGGAAAGAAAATTAATTTGATGATAATAATTAATTATAAATGTCTCATTTATTTCAACGTTGGTTGATAAAAAAATTAAAATTTGACTAAAGGAATAAGTAAATGAGATATATAAGTTTTATTTTGATTCAATATGAAGATCATAACGTGCCATAAAATATGATTAAGACAAATGATTTTGTTTTTTTCTTGAAGGGGACATAAATGATTCTGTTAAAGTAATACAAACTTTCACCGTTAAAAATATACAAACTAGACATTTGAAATTAAAGAACGTGGATTCAAATTTAATAATGACATGTAGCTCTAATTTTTTCCCATGAAGTTAAATCATTAATTGGTCGACTTTCCATGAACATTGATTATATATTGTATTCTTAGTTTAGAATGTTCTTTTCTTCTATATATATGTACGTAATTTTTTTAATTATATAACATTATTATTTTGAAAATTATTTTTAATTTCATTTCCTAAATGAGAAGGGGTGTTTCTCATAATTTTATTATTATGAATAAATAGTTTTTTTTGCTTTAAAAATATACATTTTTAGCATTCTTTTTTCTTTCGACTATCTTATATATGAAAGGAAATCATGAGATTGAGGAAGAAATTAATTTTAAACATTATTTTTAATATTTTTCCTAACCGAGAAGGGGTTTCTCATAATTTTATCATTATGAATAAATAGTTCTTCTGCTTTTATAAAAAAACTTTTTGAGCATCATTTTTCTTTTGACTTCGATATATGAAAAACTCTAGGCGCAGGCACGGTGTTTCTAAGAAATTTTGAAAATTGTAAAAAAAAAGAAAGAACATTCTGAAAGGAAATAATTTGTTTTTTGAAACGCAAAGGGAATAATTAGATTAATTGAGGGAAAATGCCAATAGCTTTTTTTTTTAGTGAAGAGCTGTATCAAATTATATTTAATGCAATATTCTTTAAATATTCCAATATTGATTGATATCTAGCCATTAAAACACTCTATCATAATTAAACCTATGATCAATATATACTTATTTATTTTGTGATTGAAAATATCATCATGCGATAAATATTAAGTTTACTTATTTGACCAATTGGAAATTAATTGTTGGCACTATTTAAGAAGGCCTACGATGGTAATTTTGTCATTGAAAAACAAGAAGAAAGTTTTGGTTTGTTTTGTAGCAATGCCGTTAAGCAATGCCTTCATTTTGATTGTCCTTTGTGGTTCATTTCTGGTCCATAATGTTGCCTCTGTTGATTATGGAACTGCCCTCACTAAAAGCTTGTTGTTTTTTGAGGGCCAACGTTCAGGAATGTTGCCTCCCAACCAGAGAGTAAAATGGCGAGGAAATTCGGGACTTAACGATGGTCAAGATGCAAGAGTAAGTGCGTTTAATTTTGTGTTGGTTCAAAAATAAGTTGCCTTTGTGTTAGCATTTTTAAAATTGAATATTCACTCATTTGATCTTATGAAATGAATTTAATTTTTCTATAAGTTTATGTCAAGTGATGTGTTAAATATAAGTTTTGTGCTACTCCAGGATATGATTGTGAGATGCTCCTATAATTTTTCAATAATGTATGTACTCTCTGATGTTCTATTCATTCAAATGAAATCCTCATTTAATTTACATTTTAATTACATTTTAATCCTTTAAACATTACTAAATAAACAATATAAGTTAAACTTTTACAAAACTCAGCATAACCTTAACGTAACGATGGTGAATATGCGCGCAATTGACCTTGTGGGTGGATACTACGATGCTGGAGACAACCTGAAGCTTGGGTTACCAATGGCATTCACCATAACGATGCTTTCATGGAGCACAATAGAATTCAGAGAAAAACTGAAAAAGGCGAAAGAGCTTTCAAATGCATTGAGTGCCATCAAATGGGGAACAGACTACTTGATGAAAGCACACCCACAGCCAGACATATTGTACGGAGAAGTTGGTGATCCTGATTCTGACCATGAATGTTGGCAAAGGCCGGAGGACATGACAACGCCTCGCCGCGCCTACCGGATTGATGCCCACAACCCGGGCTCTGATCTTGCGGCGGAAACTGCTGCTGCTCTTGCTGCTGCCTCCATTGCTTTTCGGCCTGTGGATCCAAAATATGCATCCACAATGCTACATCATGCAATCCAAGTATGCTTTTTAACTGATTTTTTTGCAATTCATATAAAGCCAATTATATGCTTCGAGTATTATTATAATAATTATAGGCTTAATTTAATTCCTAAAAATGTTCCCTTTCTCAAAAGAAAAACTCGTTCTTTAATTCTTTTTTGTCAAAGCTGTATTACTTTTGTCTTCTTTTCTTACTTTCAAAAAATAAAAGACAAAAATAATACATACAATTAGTTAGAAATAATTTTTATTTTGGCTAAAATTTCTTGCAGTTGTTTGACTTTGCCACCAATCACCAAGGGTCGTATGACAATAGCATCACACCAGCTAAGAAAGTATACTCCAGTAGTGGATTTCAGGTAACCTTTATCACACTCATACATAAGTAAATATTGGAATTAGAAACTGAGGACTCATACATGGTTAAGTTATATAATTATAATGAAATAAAATGTGGGGATTGATTTGTTTGTTAAAACTGCAGGACGAATTACTGTGGGCAGCAGCATGGCTTCAACGTGCGACCAAATTGCAAAAATACCTTGATTACCTGGGCGAATCAAACGACACAGGAGGAGTAAGAACTGAATTTTCTTGGGACGACAAGTACGTTGGTGTACAGATTCTAGCTGCAAAGGTGTGGTGCCCATAATATATAGTGTTTTGGCGTAATTGCTATTTTGGTCCTTGAACTAGTGCGATTTTTTAAAATGAGCAATATGTTAGTTAATGGATAAAAATGCAATTAAGACTAGTGTTTTCTTCATTTACTTGTGTCTTTGATATGAAAAGAAAAAATTCAATGATAAGCACATTAATATAATTTACTTGTTTCTTCGTTAACTATGTATATATGTGTGCAGCTTGTTTTAGATGGAACAGTGGATTCATCAGAGATTTGGGGTGAATACAAAGAAAATGCAGAGGAATTCATATGCTCGTGTGCGCAGAAATCAAGCCAAAACGTGCAGAAAACACCAGGGGGTCTCTTATGGTTCCTGCCATGGAATAATAATCAATACGTTTCCACTGCTGCTTTTGCAATGTCTGTTTATTCTCAATTTTTATCTGCAAATCAAGAGTCCTTCATGTGCAGTGACGAAGACGTTGACGTTGATCCTTCTGATCTCAAATCTATTGTCACCTCTCAGGTAAGACGCTGTTTTTTGATTTGGTGGCTGCTTCTTATGTGTTAGATAGAATTAATTCAGAAAGAAATTCTTTCGAACTACATTTTTTATCCATAGTAGACAAAACCATCAAGTCTTTGAAAATCTGATAACTTCTATCTACTGTTTTGTTTTTTGCTTGTTAATTATAATAACTCTCAGGTGGATTACATATTGGGATCTAATCCCAAAAACATGAGTTACATGGTGGGTTATGGACCAAACTATCCGCAAAAGATTCATCACAGAGGAGCATCAATTGTATCAATAAACATAGATCAAGCACAAGTAACATGCAAGGGTGGCTACGACACGTGGTTCAATAAGGACGCGCCGAATCCAAATGTTTTGGATGGAGCAGTTGTGAGCCCAGATATCAATGATGCTTATCAAGATAGTAGGAGCAACTTCCAGCAAGCAGAGCCAACAACTGTTACAAGTGCACCCTTAGTGGGTGTTCTTGCTTATCTAGCTTAATTAGATTAATTAGTACAAGTATTTCTTAATTATCTTTACGTTAATTCTAATTTAGTTTAAGCACTTCTAGCAATATGTAGAATTTTCTATATAAGAATAACAATTGATAAAAGTAGAATTTTCTATATAACTCTTATTTCTCTCTAACTCTATATATAAAAATGAATGCAACAAGTCCTTTTATACAAGGGAAAAAGCACATCCACCTTCCGTTACGTGTGGTTAGTAACAACATAACCACAAATCAAGTAACAGGTTATAATTAAATTACTAAATATAAAAATTATTCAAGCCACACGTTACAAATCTTTATCTTGGCTTGAATTCTATAAGTCATTTCGCTTCCACCTTCTTACTGTGTTGCTTTACCAACTTCTAGTGTTAGCTAGTACTTCCAAGGCCAACTAAGTTCAAGCAATGCTTAAACTTCACTGATGGAAGAGCTTTCGTCATTACCTCTCTTGGATTATATGAAGTAGCAATATTTTCAACTAACACATCACCTTGTGTTATGACATCACGAATGAAATGCATTCTGACATCAATGTGTTTTGTCCCCTTGTGATACATCTGGTTCTTTGTTAAGTGAATTGCACTCTAACTATCACAAAGCACTACCACGTCCTTTTGACTTACACCAAGGTCACAAACAATACATTTAAGCCATAAAGCTTCTTTCACTGCTGCAGTACGTAGTTGCATATACCCTGCCTCTGTAGTTGACAAGGCAACCGTGGATAGTAAAGTTGCTCTCCACCTTATAGCACTACCTCCAAGAGTGAAAATATAACCAGTCAAGGACCTCATGTGGTCAAGATCACCAGCATAATCTGAATCATAAAATCCAGTAACATGACTGATAGCTTCAATTGTTCCTCTTCTAAACACAAGGCCAATGTCTACTGAACCCTTCAAGTACTTGAAAACGTGTCCACAGCGAACAAAAATGTTTTTTTGTCAGACACATTTTCTGGCGTGTCCGGTGCGTGTCGCACGCGTGTCGCGTGTCGGCGGCGTGTCCGACACGGACACGGCCAGATTTTCGCGTGTCGGTGCATCAGAGCTCTCATGTGTGAAACTCACTTTCTGTTTATAGAAAATAGAATATTGAGAATAATCATATTGAGAGACTATCATTAGAGCCTTACTCTACTCGAAGAGTACATTAATTTATAGTCTCTTTACAAATTAAAATTTATACTGTAGAGAGTTGATATAAGGAAAAATTAAGTATAGAAATAAAAAAAAGTTTAAAATTTTAAACGTGAGTGGGTTATAAAATTATTCTAATGGAGGAAAGAAAATTAATTTGATGATAATAATTAATTATAAATGTCTCATTTATTTCAACGTTGGTTGATAAAAAAATTAAAATTTGACTAAAGGAATAAATAAATGAGATATATCAGTTTTATTTTGATTCAATATGAAGATCATAACGTGCCATAAAATATGATTAAGACAAATGATTTTGTTTTTTTCTTGAAGGGGACATAAATGATTCTGTTAAAGTAATACAAACTTTCACCGTTAAAAATATACAAACTAGACATTTGAAATTAAAGAACGTGGATTCAAATTTAATAACGACATGTAGCTCTAATTTTTTTCCATGAAGTTAAATCATTAATTGGTCGACTTTCCATGAACATTGATTATATATTTTATTCTTAGTTTAGAATGTTCTTTTCTTCTATATATATGTACGTAATTTTTTTAATTATATAACATTATTATTTTGAAAATTATTTTTAATTTCATTTCCTAAATGAGAAGGGGTGTTTCTCATAATTTTATTATTATGAATAAATAGTTTTTTTTGCTTTAAAAAAATACATTTTTAACATTCTTTTTTCTTTCGACTATCTTATATATGAAAGGAAATCATGAGATTGAGGAAGAAATTAATTTTAAACATTATTTTTAATATTTTTCCTAACCGAGAAGGGGTTTCTCATAATTTTATCATTATGAATAAATAGTTCTTCTGCTTTTATAAAAAAACCTTTTGAGCATCATTTTTCTTTTGACTTCGATATATGAAAAACTCTAGGCGCAGGCACGGTGTTTCTAAGAAATTTTGAAAATTGTAAAAAAAAAGAAAGAACATTCTGAAAGGAAATAATTTGTTTTTTGAAACGCAAAGGGAATAATTAGATTAATTGAGGGAAAATGCCAATAGCTTTTTTTTTTGGTGAAGAGCTGTATCAAATTATATTTAATGCAATATTCTTTAAATATTCCAACATTGATTGATATCTAGCCATTAAAACACTCTATCATAATTAAACCTATGATCAATATATACTTATTTATTTTGTGATTGAAAATATCATCATGCGATAAATATTAAGTTTACTTATTTGACCAATTGGAAATTAATTGTTGGCACTATTTAAGAATGCCTACGATGGTAATTTTGTCATTGAAAAACAAGAAGAAAGTTTTGGTTTGTTTTGTAGCAATGCCGTTAAGCAATGCCTTCATTTTGATTGTCCTTTGTGGTTCATTTCTGGTCCATAATGTTGCCTCTGTTGATTATGGAACTGCCCTCACTAAAAGCTTGTTGTTTTTTGAGGGCCAACGTTCAGGAATGTTGCCTCCCAACCAGAGAGCAAAATGGCGAGGAAATTCGGGACTTAACGATGGTCAAGATGCAAGAGTAAGTGCGTTTAATTTTGTGTTGGTTCAAAAATAAGTTGCCTTTGTGTTAGCATTTTTAAAATTGAATATTCACTCATTTGATCTTATGAAATGAATTTAATTTTTCTATAAGTTTATGTCAAGTGATGTGTTAAATATAAGTTTTGTGCTACTCCAGGATATGATTATGAGATGCTCCTATAATTTTTCAATAATGTATGTACTCTCTGATGTTCTATTCATTCAAAAGAAATCCTCATTTTATTTACATTTTAATTACATTTTAATCCTTTAAACATTACTAAATAAACAATATAAGTTAAACTTTTACAAAACTCAGCATAACCTTAACGTAACGATGGTGAATATGCGCGCAGATTGACCTTGTGGGTGGATACTACGATGCTGGAGACAACCTGAAGCTTGGGTTACCAATGGCATTCACCATAACGATGCTTTCATGGAGCACAATAGAATTCAGAGAGAAACTGAAAAAGGCGAAAGAGCTTTCAAATGCATTGAGTGCCATCAAATGGGGAACAGACTACTTGATGAAAGCACACCCACAGCCAGACATATTGTACGGAGAAGTTGGTGATCCTGATTCTGACCATGAATGTTGGCAAAGGCCGGAGGACATGACAACGCCTCGCCGCGCCTACCGGATTGATGCCCACAACCCGGGCTCTGATCTTGCGGCGGAAACCGCTGCTGCTCTTGCTGCTGCCTCCATTGCTTTTCGGCCTGTGGATCCAAAATATGCATCCACAATGCTACATCATGCAATCCAAGTATGCTTTTTAACTGATTTTTTTGCAATTCATATTAAGCCAATTATATGCTTCGAGTATTATTATAATAATTATAGGCTTAATTTAATTCCTAAAAATGTTCCCTTTCTCAAAAGAAAAACTCGTTCTTTAATTCTTTTTTGTCAAAGCTGTATTACTTTTGTCTTCTTTTCTTACTTTCAAAAAATAAAAAACAAAAATAATACATACAATTAGTTAGAAATAATTTTTATTTTGGCTAAAATTTCTTGCAGTTGTTTGACTTTGCCACCAATCACCAAGGGTCGTATGACAATAGCATCACACCAGCTAAGAAAGTATACTCCAGTAGTGGATTTCAGGTAACCTTTATCACACACATACATAAGTAAATATTGGAATTAGAAACTGAGGACTCATACATGGTTAAGTTATATAATTATAATGAAATAAAATGTGGGGATTGATTTGTTTGTTAAAACTGCAGGACGAATTACTGTGGGCAGCAGCATGGCTTCAACGTGCGACCAAATTGCAAAAATACCTTGATTACCTGGGCGAATCAGACGACACAGGAGGAGTAAGAACTGAATTTTCTTGGGACGACAAGTACGTTGGTGTACAGATTCTAGCTGCAAAGGTGTGGTGCCCATAATATATAGTGTTTTGGCGTAATTGCTATTTTGGTCCTTGAACTAGTGCGATTTTTTAAAACGAGCAATATGTTAGTTAATGGATAAATGCAATTAAGACTAGTGTTTTCTTCATTTACTTGTGTCTTTGATATGAAAAGAAAAAATTCAATGATAAGCACATTAATATAATTTACTTGTTTCTTCGTTAACTATGTATATATGTGTGCAGCTTGTTTTAGATGGAACAGTGGATTCATCAGAGATTTGGGGTGAATACAAAGAAAATGCAGAGGAATTCATATGCTCGTGTGCGCAGAAATCAAGCCAAAACGTGCAGAAAACACCAGGGGGTCTCTTATGGTTCCTGCCATGGAATAATAATCAATACGTTTCCACTGCTGCTTTTGCAATGTCTGTTTATTCCAAATTTTTATCTGCAAATCAAGAGTCCTTCATGTGCAGTGACGAAGACGTTGACGTTGATCCTTCTGATCTCAAATCTATTGTCACCTCTCAGGTAAGACGCTGTTTTTTGATTTGGTGGCTGCTTCTTATGTGTTAGATAGAATTAATTCAGAACGAAATTCTTTCGAACTACATTTTTTATCCATAGTAGACAAAACCATCAAGTCTTTGAAAATCTGATAACTTCTATCTACTGTTTTGTTTTTTGCTTGTTAATTATAATAACTCTCAAGTGGATTACATATTGGGATCTAATCCCAAAAACATGAGTTACATGGTGGGTTATGGACCAAACTATCCGCAAAAAATTCATCACAGAGGAGCATCAATTGTATCAATAAACATAGATCAAGCACAAGTAACATGCAAGGGTGGCTACGACACGTGGTTCAATAAGGACGCGCCGAATCCAAATGTTTTGGATGGAGCAGTTGTGAGCCCAGATATCAATGATGCTTATCAAGATAGTAGGAGCAACTTCCAGCAAGCAGAGCCAACAACTGTTACAAGTGCACCCTTAGTGGGTGTTCTTGCTTATCTAGCTTAATTAGATTAATTAGTACTAGTATTTCTTAATTATCTTTACGTTAATTCTAATTTAGTTTAAGCACTTCTAGCAATATGTAGAATTTTCTATATAAGAATAACAATTGATAAAAGTAGAATTTTCTATATAACTCTTGTTTCTCTCTAACTCTATATATAAAAATGAATGCAACAAGTCCTTTTATACAAGGGAAAAAGCACATCCACCTTCCGTTACGTGTGGTTAGTAACAACATAACCACAAATCAAGTAACAGGTTATAATTAAATTACTAAATATAAAACTTATTCAAGCCACACGTTACAAATCTTTATCTTGGCTTGAATTCTATAAGTCATTTCGCTTCCACCTTCTTACTGTGTTGCTTTACCAACTTCTAGTGTTAGCTAGTACGTCCAAGGCCAACTAAGTTCAAGCAATGCTTAAACTTCACTGATGGAAGAGCCTTCGTCATTACCTCTCTTGGATTATATGAAGTAGCAATATTTTCAACTAACACATCACCTTGTGTTATGACATCACGAATGAAATGCATTCTGACATCAATGTGTTTTGTCCTCTTGTGATACATCTGGTTCTTTGTTAAGTGAATTGCACTCTAACTATCACAAAGCACTACCACGTCCTTTTGACTTACACCAAGGTCACAAACAATACATTTAAGCCATAAAGCTTCTTTCACTGCTGCAGTACGTAGTTGCATATACCCTGCCTCTGTAGTTGACAAGGCAACCGTGGATAGTAAAGTTGCTCTCCACCTTATAGCACTACCTCCAAGAGTGAAAATATAACCAGTCAAGGACCTCATGTGGTCAAGATCACCAGCATAATCTGAATCATAAAATCCAGTAACATGACTGATAGCTTCAATTGTTCCTCTTCTAAACACAAGGCCAATGTCTACTGAACCCTTCAAGTACTTGAGAATCGACTTGACAGCTTGCTAGTGAGCCTTCCCCGGATTAGCCATATAACTACTAACAACACTTACTGCATACCCGATATCCAGTCTAGTGCAAACCATAACAAACATGACACTCCCAACTACGTTAGAGTAAGGAACTCGAGACATGAACTCCTCTTCCTCTATTGTCTGTGGTGACGTTTTTGTAGATAACTTGAAATGGGCTGCAAGAGGAGTATTGACTGCCTTTGCATTTTGCATTCCAAATTTCTGTAGTACTTTCTCAATATAGTTCTTTTGAGATAAGCATAACCTTCCATATTTGTGATCTCGTGTGATCTCCATACCAAGAACTTTCTTTGCTGGACTCGAATCTTTCATCTCAAATTCACCACTTAATTGTGCTTTCTCATTGTCAATCTCAGATGAATGCTTACATACAATCAGAATGTCATCAACATAAAGTAGCAAGTAAATAAAAGATCCATCGGATAATCTCTTATGATAAACACAACTATCATACTCACTTCTTAAATACCTAATATCAACCATAAATGAGTCAAACTGTTTGTATCATTGCATGGGCGATTGTTTTAACCCTTACCGTGACTTCTTAAGTAGACACACGTCATCATCTTTTCCTGGTACAACAAATCCTTCTGGTTGCAGCATAAAAATCCTTTCCTCCAAACCACCATGGAGAAAGGTTGTCTTCATATCCATTTGTTCTAACTCCATGTCAAGCAGAGACACTAAAGCAAGAAGCACTCTAGTGGAACTATGTTTTACAAGAGGGGAAAAAACTTCATTAAAGCCAATACCTTTCCTTTGTGTAAAGCCTTATGCTACAAGCCATGCTTTGTACCTAGTTTCATCTTTCTTCTTGAAAATCCATTTACAACCCACAATCTTCTTATCATCTAGTTTCCCAACAAGCTCCCAAGTATGATTCTTGTGGAGGGATTCAAGCTCTTCTTTCATTGCACCAATCCATCGTGATGCTTCATCACAAGTAACTGCTTCATGGAATAAACTTGGTTCTTGTTCATCAATGCTTTCTGATGACAGGATATTATATGATATTTTTTAGGGTGTTTTTAGTCTTTTTATTTTATTATTTTTGAGTCTCATATAGGATTTTTATTCTTTTTATGTAGATTTTATATTTATTTTTCATTTTGCATATAGATTAGCTTTTATTTGTTTTTCTAACTTTATTTTATATTTTTAGGAATTTTTAAAGTTATTTTAGATTTTTTAGGAAAGCTGGTATAGTTATTATTTTTGTCCAAGGACCGAATTGTAAAGTTTCAGGAAATCAAGGATCAAAGTGGAAAGGTTCAAGAGTGGAGGATGAAAAGTGAAGTTTGAAGGAGTCAAAGGGCCAGAATTGAAGTGCTAGCAAAGAGAGGACTAAAAGTGAAAAAGAAGAATATGAAGCAACACTCTATAATTTAGCACATGGAAAATAAGCTTGAAGAATTGATGGTAGTGGGAAGGAAGTTTCAGAAATGATTAAGGGCTGAGTGGTGGCCATTGAAGGCATTGAAAACCCATTACCATGAAGAAGGGAAAAGCTTGAAGATGAACCAGCAGACGACCCAACGCTCAGGCGTTGGGCTCCCAACGCTCAAGCGTTGGGACTCTGACTAGGAAATGAGTCAGATTTTCACCCAGCACTTAAGAGCTGGAAAGCCAGCGCTCAAGCGTTGGAAAGCCAGCGCTCAAGCGCTGGGCCTCGGTCTGATAGTGGGATTTTAATTGCACCCAACGCCCAAGCGTTGGGAATCCCAGCGCTGGAGGGTGATTTTTTACTATAAATAGGGGCCTTTTCTTCACTTGTAAAACACACCTATTGAGAATACAACAAGTGTTCTTCTTTCTTCCTCAAACATCATTGTTCCTAGGAATTGTGGGAAGCCATACTTGAACTCCTATCCAGGGTAATTCGATGACTCTTTTAGCCATGCTTGGCTAATTCTTTTTAAGTTTCTTGGGTTGTTATAGTTTATAATTTATGTTTTAGTTTGTTTCTACCTTTATGAATAATATTTCCAGTTCTTGTTTTATTTCCTTGTTCTTAATTTTATCTTGATGATCACAAGTGTTTTTGCTTTCTACTTATATCATAAGGCCATTTGGTAAGTAGTAAGGGAAATAGGATCTAAAAAAGGCTATAAGTATATATCTCTAAAGGACATTAGGATAGACGTAGCTTTATGTTGGCCCGAATTTAAACTTCATCTTATTTTCTGGTTAACTAAATTACAAGGTCTTGGATTTAGTAATTAGGAAGAAAGTTCTACATTTCTTAAGGCAATTAACTTGTAGAAATTCTAGGCTATAGCATCATGAACTTGGACTTAAAATTCAGAAATTAAGTAGGAACTTGCTAGCATATTTTATAGACTATGTAATTCAACCCAAGAGCTTATTCTTCATCATCTTTATCTCATATCATTTTATTGCTATATCCTGTTCTATCATAATCAAACCATCAACAACATACACCTTTTATTTTTCTGCTCAAGTACTAAACAATTTAATAAGAAGACACCTATCCCTTGGGTTCGATCTTTTTATTATACGATAATCAACCGTGCACTTGCGGTTTGGCTATCACTTTCTGGCATGTTAGAGTGCAAAAGAAACAAATTCCTCAAACCTTTGAGGTGGCCTGATTTGCCTCATTGGCCTATCTCTAACCACAAAGTACTCATGCTCTATTGATGCCATGTCTTCGTATGTCATTTATGGTTGCTTAGAAGTTTCAACTTCAAGCTCCACCTTCTTGTTAGCACCATGAGCTTCAATTTTATTATCATGATCCTTGTAACGCCCCGATTTCTCGAGGGTTAAAATCATAATATCGAATGAATAAATGAACTCGAAAAGCAGTAGAAAATTAAAGCCAAATAAATAATCATTTATTCAAAAAGCCAACTGGCATAATAATTCGTTAAATGCATCATTAAATGCATGTACTATTTCCCTTTGACCTTCACCTACCTTTGCCGGTTTCTCCTTCTCTCCTCCGACCGTTCTGGTTTTTCTTCCCCCTCCACTGCTTGCCGGCGAATCAGGCACTGCGAATGAGCCATTGCAGGGCCACGAATCTGTATCCTCTTCTTCGCTTGCTACGGAGCTGGATCCTCCATGAAAGCCATGGTTCAAGTTGTTGGTCTCCTCAACTATTTGCACCCCATAGACCTCCCCATTCACTTCCACTTTCCTGAAGAGATCCACCAGTTCTAAGCTTGATGTTTGGATCTTAAAGTGAGCAAATTCCAGATTTGAGAAGGAGGCTGTTATCTCATCCATTTCAATAAGATTTCCCACTGGTATCACCAGTTTAGCGAAGCAATCCTTCCTCCAGAGATGTAAAGGCACACCTCTGCACCTTACCCACACTATTCTATTTCCAGGAACTTCCGCCGGTGTCCAAGGCTTGAGAGAGTAGAACACAGTGTTCAGCCACTCCTTCGCATCGGTGAGGATCTCTTCCAGATTTCCGGGCTCGTCTGCAGTAAGAAGAACCATATCTCCACCCATGTATCGCGCTTGCACTGAATGGAGACCCTCAAGTATCAAGGTTTCCTGTATTGAATATGCTATACCTGGTTTGTGTAGCCTTCCAACTAAACTTCGTTGAATCCACCCTTCAACCTTGCCTTGAAGCTGTAATTTTTCTACCTTCCATGGTTCGCTCTTCCTCTGGTACCTCTGGTCCGTCATGTTTCTCACAGGTACATTGGCTCCTGAAGTAAGAACTTGTGCGAATGATCTCTCTGGAAAAGTATGACCGTTCCCACGTTCATTTTCTTCCTGTGCAGCATGGTTTTTGCCCCTCTCCATTTGCTCCACCTTGTTCCTTTGCACCTTCCCATATTTTGGAATGTTGACATGGAGTTTAACATCTCCAATACATATCTGGTCCAAGTGTTTGCCAAGCATGAATGGATCCTTTACATCCAAGAACCTCACGAAGCCAAATCTTCGCCCAAATTTATCTCTCTTTTGGGGTATAACAACTTCCCAAACTCTTCCCCACCTTTGGAAGATCCTCCACATATCTTTCTCACTGTAGGTTTCTGGGAAATGAGAGAAGAAAAACGAGGTAATGTTGCCATTACCCCCGTCGTGCCTCTGAACTTGACTGGATATTACCTTCCTCCTTCTGTTTTGCACTCTCACCCAACCAGCTTCCTCCCTCCCTCTCACACCATCTCTCTCTAGTTTCTCTCTCATCTCCTACTCTTCTAGCTTGATCTCATCAAATATTGCTCATATCTTTTCCAATTTCAAATTAAATTATATAAACTAAATTAAATTCTTATTTAACAAATCTTATCTCAATCTTTTATTATAAGAACCATATCTTATAATTAATTATGAAAATATAACCATAATATCAAGTTGTTAAAAATTTCTCAAACCCTAGCCTATAGCTAGTATAGCCGCGGTACAACAACATTAGGAAACAATGAAAGAAGACTAATTGTTTCCTGAACAGGTTTACCCGAGGCATACAGTAGACAGCTTGTATCCAAGGCCGAAGCTTCCAGTGTTAATTCCAAGAATTACTCTTGAAGTTCCTTAGCTTGAAGCTGAAGTGGGTGAAGTTCCTGCTGATAAAAGGCTATTCGAGGCTGGACCAAGCTCTCTGCAGATCCTGGATCTGAATTTTTTACCGTTTGTTGATCCAGCATCTGCTGTTTCTCACCAAGCTTTCGAGGAGCACAAAGCTTACGTGGACTTCAAGCTTTCAAATATAAAGATTGTTCTTACAATCACATTGAGAAAACTCAATTGATTCTCTATCCCTTGACTTTTATTACTTTTTTGTTAAATACCTTGAATTTTTTTAAGGGTTTATCGTTTTCCAGTATTAATGCTATATGCATATGCTTTTACATGTTGTATCGTTTAAGTCTGCGATATCTGACGCATGATGTTTATGTGCTTTCAGACAGTTGATGGGACCATGTTGCTCGACTATACCTACTACATCTTGTTGGTGTGACGTTGTTCACCAACAAGAGTCATAATTGTAGCATCATGACCTACCTGACCGCATTTGAGGACCTTAATATGGTGGGCATGTACGGTTGGGGAACCATGGCACTGGCCGTATTATATGATCAGCTTGGGATTGTGAGCCACCACAAGACAAAGCAGCTTAGTGGATACACCTCACTCCTCCAGGCGTGGATTTACGAGAATTTCCCGACCAGCCTCTTCTATAGACACCCGGTGCACGGTTAAACAGAGGATCAGCCGAGGGCGGCCAGGTGGAGATGTGGCAAGCAGGGGACTGTTCCATGTCACACGAGGAGAGAGCATCTGGATGACATGGACGCCCACATCGTCATTTGGACCCCGTACGCTGGGCAGAGGGACCATCGACCACGACATGAGGTGGAACTTTTTTTTGGTTACATACGTGGACCAGATGCTACTCGACCTTACCTTCTGGAGAGGGTCCTCCGTTAGTTCGGACACATCCAGACAGTCCCCCCGAGCACCCCCTGGCCCACCTCCCTCTGCTGAAGAGATAGATGTCGCGTTCCATGCATTCACTGATGCTGTCATCCCTCTAGGGTTTCAGGTTTCTTTTCCTGCTGAGACGACCCCCGATTACATGCCATGATTTTCGCAACATTCGCATCCATGCCTCGTCCCAGAGTGTAGACGTGAGAATGTTGGTGTAGCAGTAAGTTCATTGTCTGGGTCACATCTTGATGTAATTAATTAAGTTTTTACTTTAATAATTCACTGACATTCTATATTGCATTCTTTCAGGCTATGTTGAGGAGAATGGAGGAGTGGTTGGTACAGTCTCTAGCTGCACATGATGCACCTCCCGTCGGGGGACCCAATAGAGCTGCATTGTAGAGAGCATTGGACTTCGCCAGGCAGAGGACCATGTCCAATTTTGTGCATACTACATCCCGGGATCTAAAAGCCGGAAGGGGAATGAATTGCTTACAAGATTCCGAGATTTAAAACCCGGAACTACCGGGATTTGGAAAACCAGAACACAAATCCTAAAATATTTACGGGTTTTAAATCCCGGTTCATATTTTACATTCCGAGTTTTGTATTCTCAGAACGTAGATAATTTGTATTCCGAGATTATGAAATCCGGAACACACCTTAATACTTACCTTCCGGGTTATAAAACGCGGAAGTTTTCACGTGGACAGTTTCCGGGATTAGATTCCCGGATAAATGAGTTCCGAGATTAGTAAATTAGGTAGCTACAAAAATGAGGATATTTTAGTATTTTAAATGAGATTGAAAATTGGGTGCTTGAGTGCTAAATCTAACACCCTAGTATTATCATTAAGCCAAAATATAAAATATAAAAATGTTCAAAACTAAGTTTTTTAGGGCTTGACGTTGATTTCAGTTTCCCGTTTCTCGCTCGTCCCTGCTACACTCTGGCTCCCCTGCACCTTGTCTCACCATCGCCGGTGGCGTCCTCGTCGTCAATCTGAGCTCGACGTTTGAGAACACTGTGAGCATCGATCTTTCGTTCTCTGCCGCGTCCATGTTCATTCTTCTCTGGTGTTGCTGTCTCTGTTCTTTGCTTATTGTTCTTTCCTTATCAATATTGATTATTGATGTGGTTTTGGAGTGCTGTTTTGGGTGTGTTGTGGTGTTCATTGATTTCCCAGTGACGAAAATTTTAGTAATCTGAAGGAGGATCGTGGTGTGCGTTCATTGTTTCAATTCAAAATGGGGACTCCCTTTGATCATGAGGTTGAGGAAACCCATTTTGGATTTCATGCCATGCCCCTTCCCCAGTTGATATTTGGCATTCCGAGGGATCTATCTTTGGGTGTGGTGTGGTTTGGTGTGGTGTTCATTGATCTAAAGTGCTGTTTGCTGAAGTGGTTAGAAATTTATTTATAGTTGTGATATATCAACATTACTATTATTTTGATATAAAATGAGGTTATGGACCAAAGATGGAATTGGATTTATTTTCCTATACTGACGCAACAATATGATATTAGATAAAACTTCTTCTACTTTATAGTGATGATAACGTTTGTGGCAACACAAATGTTGTTCTTGTACTGAGCAATGGGGGGAGGGGATCCTGATTTCAATTAATGGTTGAAATTGATATATCTTTCTTGTGTATCTTTAAAATTTCAAATATATTAGCTGTAAAAAAAGATGTTTCTTTCAAAAAAATTCCATAGGAGTCCACTAAGAGTCGCGGGCCATTCTTCCAAATTCTGAATTGGTATTTAATATATTTCTTAATTCTTACTTTGCACTAGGATTTTATAATGGAGAAGGTAAAACACAATCATATCCTAGGTTGTTGACCGCGCACAATCCCATCACGAACTCGGCGTCCCATTGCGCCGCGGCTACCTCTTGCGACTACATGTCGCATTGTGTCCCAGTTCGTCATCGCGGCTCGTTTCGCAGCTCTTCGCACGCGATCTCAGCGCCATATGGTATAGGTCATGGACTTTATGAAAATGCCCTTGATTGTACGTAGTTAAGTGGGTATTTTAAGGGCTTTTCTGGAATTTCCTGTATGAAAAGCCCTATATGAAAAACAAAGTCCCGCGCCTCTGCCTCCACAACTAGATTTCGTCTTCCTTCTCTCATAAGCGTGAACCTCTGGCGACTTGGCCTTCTCTCCGATGAACCTCTGCCGATCACCGTTTCATGGCCATCACACTTACCCAGTTTTTGGGGTGGCCCCCATGCACTCTGATCTGGGATTGACAACATAGGTCATATCTAAGGAGAACATACCAGTTATAAGGAAAGTTTAATGCTTTTTGTGACATGATTAGGAATATGTTGGTCCTGAATCACAGGATTTTTTTATGTCATTGCACTATGTATATTGGTATTTTTGTTATTAGTATGTGCGCATTTTGAAATTCATGCTAGTTTAACTCTACTCTGATTTCCTGTTAAGTTTTTTGCTATATGCTGGGTGATATTTTCATCTTTGACCAAAGTATCCCAAGCTCTGCAAGATTTAATCATTTTTTAATATGTTCTGTTTCTGATTTTTGTTTGCCGTGGGAACTTGATTATCTGAGTATGTTGTCTTATATATATTTACATATATTGATTTTAAATGTATATATATATATATATATATATATGAAAACATATCTGTTTTTGACTTAAATCTACCTAACCTACCCTCTGGCTGCTTTAAGTTCACAATTAACTTGAAACTCATGCCACCCTCTACTCATGTGTTACTCATCTATTCAGTTCTACATTTGGTTTTTGTTTTAATTGTCTACTGGCACCCTTTAGTTTCAGTATTCTAGTACATGATTTTGTTCATTGCATACATAAATGCTAATCAAGCTTAATCTGCTGAATTTGCTCCCGAAATATGCATATTTGGTGTTTTGTACTGTTCATTTGTTGTTTATAAATACATATCAAAGAGAGACACTTTTGAGGGTAAAGTAAGTCATCACAATTCACAACCATTAATAGTGATTACCTACTTTGAAAATTCAATAAAGCAACTCAATCAATGGTAAGGATGACTTATCTCACTTTAGAGGAGCCGGACCCATTTTTGTCAATCTTTTTCTCTTGAAGGAAAGAGTGGATTGCTTGTGATGTGATGCAAATTTTTTTATTTTTGTATCTTGTTCTTTTTCGTCTTCTTTAGGTTTTCTATCATTTCATATTTTACTATCTGTGGAAATTTTATATATCAGTAAGAACTAAAGTGGCATCATCATTGCCCTTTTCTAATATACGTGTTTGAGTTTTTTGTTTTAATTAAACTATTCTTATTTTTTATTTTGAGACCAGGAGTAATTGTCCTGGTTGGGACAAAAAGGAGATTCCAGAAAATGTTTTTCCACATAGTGCTGGAACGGAATATGCAGCTGCACCCACGTTACTTTGGCCGTAATCTTCGTGATAATCTTGTTGCCAAGCTAATGAAAGATGTGGAAGGCACTTGCAGGTGATTATTTCAGTGTTTTTCTTATTCCTAGAAAATGAGTGCTGAAAATGACAAAATGTACAAGAACAGGACATACAGATTTTTTGTTTTCCATAAATGGGGAACATGAGTTAAACATTTAATGATTTTGTTGATTATGAAACTATATTTTAAGTAAGCTAGCTGTTTCTCTTTGACGTGCCCGTAAATCCTTTTTCTTTATATTTTTATTGTGAATGATAAGCTTTTAAGGATTCTTAAATATGGGGAAGTTAACAGACTTGTTTTTGAGGAATAAGTGCTCAAGTGTCTTTGATTTCTCTCTCAGTTCTGTTTTTGGTTATCTGTTAAAGTACAATAATAAAATAGAAGTGCAGTTTGAAGGTTACCTGAAGATAGAAACATTTGTAATTCAATAAGAGGCCACAAAAATAATAATGAAATCCCTAGGGCCCATGCCAACAAGGTCTCTAATTCCTCTGTGAGTTGAGAATGCAGAGCTCCAATCCTGGCCTACTGAGTCACTGACAGAGCTTCTTTTTATGCAGTATTGCTTTGCTTTGTGCTTCTTTGAACTATTTATAATATATATATATATATATATATATATATATATATATATATATATGTAATTTCAAGATATTTAATGGGTTTTTTTTGGGGTTAGGGCATGATGAGACAATTATCAACATCCCCCCTAGTTACATGTTTATATCATGATAACTTCATCTGTGCATTTGACGTGAACAGTATATAATTCAAATGAGAGGAATGTATTTAGCTTTTGGACATTGGAAGGATGTAACATTTGGATTTTCAACTATTATGTAGTGGTCGGCATGGATTTGTGGTGGCGGTTACTGGGATAGAAAACGTTGGAAAAGGGTTAATTCGTGATGGTACAGGGTTCGTGACATTTCCGGTTAAGTACCAATGTGTTGTCTTCAGACCATTTAAGGGAGAGATCTTAGAAGCTGTTGTTACCATGGTGAACAAGGTTTATTCACTTCCTTTGTCTTTAGAGTAATTAACCTGTCCAACTGCAATGTATGGATATAGTGGTTTATATATAATTGTTGAGTTCTGTCTGAACAGATGGGATTTTTTGCTGAAGCTGGACCTGTTCAAATCTTTGTTTCAAACCATGTAAGGTTTTTGCCTTTTATAACCTTTGAGAAATGGTCTTTATAATTTTTATGGTATGCAGTTGTATCGAAAAGGTTATTATTGTTCTTCCTACTGTACACTAAAATAATGTTTCTATTATTCTTGGCCCTGAAATGCCATGCTAGTTTTTGGCTATGTCAATATTAATTTTGTGAGTGAGGTTTTAGTTGAAATAAAGGTAAGGCATAGTTTCTTATGATCTATAATGATACTCCAAAAAATGTGTAGTATTATTATATCTGTATCTGATGCTCATACTTGTATAATACCAGTTGGGTATATCATATTTTTCTTATCCAACAACCTTAAAAAGTGCTTGTCTTGTCAACCTTAAAATTATCAGAGGGACTTTTATAGAAATCATAAGTTACATCCACACCAACACAAAACCCCATGCTTGAGGTAATGGGTGTGTGTGATCTTTATTATATATACTATTGTACACTTGCTAATCTAGGCAATATGGGACTCCTTTGAGTCACCACTTGTTATTCTCTAATAGACTTGGTTGATGGAGCATCATTATGATCTATATGATACTCCAAAAAATGTGGTGTGGTATTATTGTATCTGATACTGATACTTGTATAATACCATTTGTATTTTTGGGTATATCATTTTTTCTTATCCACCAACCTTAAGTTAAAATATGATGTATGCAAGAAATAAATTTCAGAATTGCCATGTATTATATTCCACTTTATTTAAGTAGCGGATCTCATTACTTTGTAATAGGATATGCTTCAACTTGTACCTTTAAATATATTTTTATTTGTTAAGACCCTTTTTTCCCTCTCAGTTGATTCCGGATGATATGGAATTCCAGTCTGGAGACATGCCAAATTACACGACTTCAGATGGATCAGTACGTATCATTTATATATTTTTATTGGAAAGAAGAGAGCAGGTTGTGTTTTTTTTTTCAGATTCATTATCGTGTTTTTTTTCTTTTATGTTTTTGGTAATCAATTGGGCTTTTCCAGGTTAAGATTCAGAAAGATAGTGAAGTGAGACTAAAGATAATTGGGACTCGAGTGGATGCTACTGAAATTGTATGGTCATATATATTGCACCTTTTACTTTGTTTTTATGAGTATAATATGTTACATCTTTTACTTTGTTTTTATGAATGCTGTTAAGCCCCATCAGCTTTATGCTAAATATTGCTTTGAAAATTTCAAATCAATAGGATATAAAAGCTGTTAATAGCAATATAGCAGATATAACTTCTGTTTATAGCTCTCTTTGCTATTGTAAGTTCCTCAGAGAAGAATCTTTTAGTTCATGCTAATTTTAACTTTTAGCTCATGTGAAAGTCACTGGCTTAGCAGTAGTGGTTTGTGTATATCATAAATGTAAGATGCAGTTTTACTTTATTAGTAAGATGCAGAACGTTCTCCAGTTACTGTATGCACTGAGAAAGTTATGATATTGTAGCACCTTTTAGTGTTGCATGTCTGATTATTGTTCCTATCATGATTATCTTGTATCTGTGCGAAGATACCTTCAAGCATATGATAGTTTGTGGTATGTATGTTTACAGTTTTAGAACTGTTAAAGACACATGATTATCTTTATGATACTCTGCACAAGTTCAGAACTGTTAAATTACTTCGCCTTTGTTCTTTGGATATGTATGTTTACAGTTTTAGGTTCCAATGTCTTCTAGTGCTCATTACACTTTTCTTTCAGTTCTGCATAGGTACCATAAAAGATGATTTCTTGGGTGTGATCAACGACCCTGTAACAATGTGAGTGCACCTTTCAGCACCCTTCTATGGGTGTATGTATCAAACTATCAATCTAAATACACCTTTCAGTATGTATAAGACTCTATCATTATAGGTGAATTTACCAAGTCGTCCTTGGTTGATGGATCAAAGTTTCTTATTAATATCACTTGTGTTTTGGCTCTTGATTCCTGAATGTAAATTAATTGCATCAGTGAACAACCTCCTTGTATTGCGCTGAAAATTTGTGCCTGTTTGTGTTTGTCTTTGCTTATTTTGTTATAAAAACTTACTTTTAAAATAATAATTCACTTTGTATATTTTTATGTGTTTGTGTCCTTTTGAAAATATTAAAATTTAAAAAAAGTAGAAATCTGAATATATAATTTACGAACTTATTTGAGATTATCTTGTGGCATAAACACTTATGCAAGTTTTTGAGATAACTTATGTAAATAACAAGTTTTGAGCTTATTTTCATAAGTTGTTCATATTAGCTTATGAATAAGCATATGCATATATTTCAATAAGTTTCTCAAATTAGCTTATGAATAAACGCTTATGCGATAAACGTTTATTGTCTTAAGTGCTTGATGAAGTTGTTTATTCAAATGCACCTTTAATCCTATTTTCTTGATAGCAATTTATTTTCAAATTTACAATTTTATCCTTAAATAATTTTTTAAATAATAGAGGTCTTGTTTTAAATATTAATTTTGCTACTTAAATCATTAAACTTAAATTAAATTTCGCTTTAATTAAATTTTGTAGTTGTATAGCTTTTTCTAAAATTTCACCGATTTCTAAATGTAATACTTTTGAATCACATGTTTTAATTACCCAAACATGTTAATAAAAAGAGATATTTTATATCCTTTATTGTTTTATATGAAAAGTCACTTTTACGATTTTATATTGAGATAATTTTAAATCACTTTCTGAATTGAAAACTCTTATTATATTTGAAAAGAATTTCTACTTTTAAATAATTGTTTAAAATAAAATTAATTTTCTATTCAATTATAATTTTTTTTAGTGAAAACAACCAAACTCTTAAATTGGAGGTGACCTATCCATCAATACATTCTTATACATTAAAACGATAAATTATTTAATCCAACATAAAAATGATGGATAAGACTTCATAATATTTGTGACGTATAAGTTACTTAAAATTATTTAAACCACTGGCACAACCACCATCACCTTCCACCATTGCCACAACCACAATTGTTACCATTACCATCGTCACCACCACCTCCACCATCACCACAACTCCACCGCCATCATCGCCACCACCCTTTGCCACCACTATCACCACCACCACCGCCCTACAACACTGCTGCCATCGCCACCACCATCGGTACTGCCACCACCACTTTCACCACGGCCTCTACCACCCTCCACCGCTGTCACTGCTGCCATCACCACCACCATTCGCTATCACCACCGCCATGGCTGCCGCCACCACCACCACTGCTTTAGTCGTTACCGCGACCACCACCACAATCGTCACTGCCGCCACCACCACCACCCACCACCACCCACCACCATTAGCACCTTCGACCAAACATAATTGTATCAATTTAAATAATATTATATGTTATACAGTGTATGGCTAAACGTGGTATAATATTTAAAACTATCAAGTCTTATTCTACCAAGCTTAATAGTATCAAGTCTAATACTATCGTGCTTTATGCTATACAATATACTAAATGAGCCCTAAAACTTAATTTAGAGTTGACTTAAATTGATTTAGTAGGAAAAGTATTTGTTTTGATTTATTGTTCCAATATGGTTTGACATTAACTTTGAAAATCTCAAACTTCCAAGTAGTGCTATTAAACTCAAACTGCCATTGACTCGCTAGACTAATAGATCAATAAGTAAGTGGTCAAACCAGTCAGTCATTTGTTAACTTGATGTATATGAAAATAATATGTAAAAAATTCATAATACAAGCTAACATAAATTAACAAGTCCATACTCTTAATTTGAAAATTATCATCACAGAAACCAAAAGTCACAAATAAGTTGAAAACAATATGAACAATTTACACTTTCTGCTTTATCCCCAACAAAAGTTCACATAAATAAGTTTCAAACAAAATAACTAGAGATTTTTTTATAAAAGCTAAAAAATGAAAACCACAAGTCCAATAATGCAAAATTCTTTTAGGGAGTTGGTTTTAAGACCACCTTTTTGGTCTTAAAACCATCCCCTATTTATCTGAATTCCCAAAATGCCCCTTTCATAAAAAAAAAACCCAAACCCCCAACTACCTTACCCATTAATCGGCTCCACCAACCCCCAACCCCCCTATCCATTAACCATCCATCTTCTCCCCTTCTCTGCGTGTTTCATCTTCTTCTCTCCCTCTTCGGTTCTCTTCCTCTACAACCCCCAACACCCAAGCCCAAAATCTATAGGAAGCACCCTCTAATCTTCTCACAAGCGGCCATTTCCTCTCCTCATACGCTGCCGTTTCTTCCCATAGAGTTACATCCATTTCTACTCCTTCTTCATTCCTTATTTTGCATTTTTTCTAGGGATTGCTATTAGGGTTGGGTGTTTTCTGGATTGATCATTTGTGTTGGTTGTTATTGCATAAATGTGGTATATTTAAGATCTGTTACTAAGAAAGCCATGATAGTTTGGGAATCGAGTTTCTAGTTAAAAGTTGCACCTTTAGGTGCGATTTTGTATGCTTATTTCGCACCTAAAGGTGCGATTTCCTTCCAATGGGTCCTTGACCCATCGCACCTTAATGTGCGATTCTGAAGTAATAATTTGCACATTAAGGTGCGATTTTGACAACCCAAAGCATTAATTTGATTCCTTCATACGAGTTAACATCCAAGGCTAGTTAGTATCTTTGTATCTATGTGATTGCATGCATGATATTGATAATGTGTTTTTGATCAATTCAGAATTCATGTCAAACACACACTAATTACATTTTGAAAAGAAGCATATTAATTTATGGCAAAGTACCATTACATTCCTTCCATCTTAAATTTTTTTTCTCTATCTTTATATTTCTATCACTTTTCCCCCCAAAAGCTTTCATTGCTTGTATACAGTTTGTCAATTTCATTTTTGTTTATTGTTGTTTATAAAATGCTGTAATTTGTTGTGGTGCAGATATGGCAAGGACTCGCTACACCGGTTGCCCTGTTGAAAATGAAGAATCACAAAATGAAGAAAACGACATAAGACGTAGAGGCCATGCATCCCACCGTAGGCGCCGTGGAAAGGCTCCGATGGTGGAGGAGCCATCTTATGATGAGACTGAGTATGAGCAGCAGGAGAAGTGGCGGGACCAATTTGATGAGCAACATCCTAATGAGTTTGATGATGACGATGACCAACACATGGTTGTTGATGAGGCAAAACAACCTAGTTATGATGGCCCACACGGTGAGGATGCTGATGAGGAGGATGGGGATAAGGATGGTGGTGAAGAACGGGCATGAGACGGCAGAGCAAAGGAGATAAAGCGCCGGCTGGCTCAAATGGACGCATCTGACAAGAAGCTGACATCCTTTCCAGGAGGCCCAATGAACCTATCTGTGCTGCGGAGCTACAACAACCACATCGTCGGGAGGGTGTGGAGGTCGTATGTTGATCGTGAGATACTGGATAGGTCGCTTTTACGGTTATATAATCACGACAAGAGACTGAAGGTCGATGTTCTTGAAGGTGATGAGTTCATTTTTGGTGTTTTAGCGAGGTCTGGGTTGGCGCCCCTGCTGGGGTGCAGGTTCACCACTTATGATAGAGGACTGATATCAGCCTTTGTTGAGAGGTGGCACCTAGAGACGTCATCTTTTCACTTACCATGTGGAGAGATGACCATCACCTTAGACGACGTATCAGCTCTACTCCACATCCCCATCCGTGGAAAATTCTTCACCCTTCCACTGCTAGATGCAGATGAATGTGTGAAGAAGGTCTTGCTCCTGACCCTGGCTGAGGTTTTGATGACGACAAACTCATCGGCAAAAAGAAGAAAAGAAGACTTAGAGGAAACAGTGCTATATGTTTCAACATCTACCTATAAGTCTTAGTTTAGGTGAGTTATGCTTCTAAAGGCTTCTTGAGTATAAAGGCTCTTTAAAACATCTAAGCTAATCAAGTTTAATGTTTTCATAAGTTAAAAGAAGTAGTATATCTCAAGCCGATCTTAAAAGTTCAAGTTTCTGGAAATTGGACTTGAGTGTAATCGATTACACCCTTCTGGTAATCGGTTACCCATAGGCAAGTAATCGATTACATCTTGCTTGTAATCGATTACATGTTTGAATTTGAAATTCAAACAGTAACGAATTTTAGTGTAATCGATTACATGCTCGAAAAGTTGCATATTTTCATGAACCATTGTGTCTCAAACCTTTTGGGAAGGGTTGCATTGGTTCAAGGTCATTCCTCATGCCTATATAAAGTCCATTTGAGTCCAGAAACACATAACACATGAGAATACACGAATTAGGCCAAAGATTTGTCAAATTGTTCATTCATGTTAAATTAGCCTTTGATATTTAAACTTTCAAAGAGCCTACGTTCTGAGTTCATGATCTTCATTGTTTAAAAGAACACTTTAGTTGTTCATATCTTGAAGAACTCAGAATCAAGAGAGCCTTCTTATGCTAAAGAGCCTTAAAGCATAATTCTCATGATCAATCCACTTGGATGTTAAAGGATTGATGCAGCCATATTGTAAACTCTTCTTCATCTCTTTCTGGTAGATTGAGTATTCACCGTAGGGTTCGGTGAAGGGTTGTTGTACTGAAAGTGGTGTGCTTTCAGGGTGTGGACTGAATGTGGTTTAGCCTTCAGGGACTGAAGGTGGTTTGCCTTCAGGGTCTGAAAGTGGTGTACTTTCAGGGGCTGAAAGTGGTGTGCTTTCAGGGGCTGTTGAAAGTGGTGTACTTTCACAGGTGGTTGATAGAAATTCTTAAGGTACTTGGTGTAAGGACTTGTAAGAGATTTTTATCAATAGTGGAAAAATCCTCAAGGGCTTTTTTTTAGGGACTGGACGTAGCCTTCGGTGGATAGAAGGTGAACCAGGACAAAATTCTGTGTGTGCATTCTTCTACCCTTCATCTTTACTTTCAAGCAACGCTTATTTCCGCTACAGTCGTTTGTATTTATATTCATCTTGAAAGTAAGAAGGTATCAAGGCAAAAAACGGGTAAACCTGATTCACCCCCCTCTTAGGTTGCTATCTAGGTTAATAGAATGCGCAGATGTTCTTGGTGATCAGTTTCAGGTAACAAGAACACAGGCTGCTGGGGAGCTCGTGAGGAATAAGGGGAAGAGCGTACGGTTTGTGTGGCTGGAGAAAGTGATCCATGTGAAAGTAGGACTTGGTCAGTTAGAGTCTGTAGCGAAGGCATACATGCTGAGGTTGTTGGGCATCACACTCTTCGCAGACAAAACTCGGACTCGTATCTGTGTCTGTTACCTATCGTTGTTGACTGACTTGCATGTCGTGGGGAATTTCGCTTAGGGTGTCGTTGCACTGGCATACTTGTACGACTGCCTTCATGCAGGTAGTCGAAGGAGTACGCTGTCTCTTTCAAGTTATACGACTCTTATGCAGGTATGTCCCATTTTGCAACATGTTTTATTTTTTAATTTATATGCTTAACTTTTCACTTGTCATGGTCATATTGTATAATAACGTTATTGTTGTCTTTGAACCTAGGCGTGGATATATGAGCATTTCCCAGCCTCGTCGTTTGTCCGTAAGATAAATCGGGCATACACGGATGACATGCCCAGAGCCATGCGTTGGGGGTGCATTAAGAGTGACGGGTCTGTATCACAGAAGCGCGCCAACCTAGATGACTTGTCTGGTGACATCGTCATTTGGACACCGTACGATCAACACCGTGTAGCTTGGCCTTTCGACGATGTTTCACTCTATAGTGGCTGGCTTCGATGCTCAGGGATTAGTCACCCACACCAGCCGCAAAGAGTGATGCGACAGTTTGGGTGCATGTAGGTCATACTAGCCCCTCCATTGATTGATGCGCCAGAAATTGCTCTGATTGAGGAGATGTGGCAGATGTACCACATGTATGTCACCCGTGTATCTCACCGTGCCATTTCACCTGCCCAGACTGCTCCAGACTATCTTCTGTGGTTTCGTCAGGTGTCGCACGCATACATGATACCTCCTGAGAATAGGGAGATTGGCACTGCTTCTGCAGCTGTGAGTCACAATGCATTTGTTTTTAGTCAATGTTTATAGCATTTATTGTTAAAGGTCCACTAACATTTCATTTCTTGCAGGGTCGGTTTGCACTACTAGCGAAGTATTTGGATATCGCCGTCGACCCGGAGAGGTCAGGAGCTCCCCCGGAGGGGTCAGAAGTTTGGGTAGCACTGCAAAACATGCAGGCTATTGTATCGCAGAGCTTGCATGGTGATCTGGTGTACACGCGGTCAAATAGGCGAGGGACACGAGAGTCACAGAGTTCTAAATCTAGGCAGTAGCTTGGTTTTTATAGGGATTGACTTAGCTAACGTTTGTACTTATTGACGATGTTTGGATTCTAATGTAGTGGCCTATACATTGTTAAACATTTTGGGAATGTAATCTAAGGCAGTTGTCATTATATGCTCTTTATGTTCTTTTACGACGCTTATTCGTTTGCTTTTATAACTATGTGTTTGGCTTTGTTCTTATATCATGTACCTTGTTCTCAACTGAGTGTGTTAAACATGTGTTACACCAGTAAAGAAAAATATGAAAAAATGTTACATTTTTATCTTGATTATCTAATTTGCACTTAAATGTGCGAATTTAAAGTAGAAATCGCACCTTCAAGAGCGATTGTAGTAAAAAAAAACCACTTAATTGAAGTATTTAATTTTCACACTTAAGAGTGCGATTTTAAAAATCACAATCACGCTTTAAGGTGCGATTGTATTAAAAATCACAATTTTTAATATTATTATTTAAGTCGCACTTAAATGTGCGATTTTTAAGTTCAAAATCGCATCTTAAGGTGCGATTGTACTAAAAAAAATCATTTTTTAAATTCAAGTTTTTAATTTTCGCACTTAAAAGTGCGATTTTGCGATTGGCAATCGTACCTTAATGTGCGATTGTTTTAAAAAACACAATTTTTTATTTGATTAATTAAGTCGCACTTGCATGTGCGATTTTTGAGTTCAAAATCGCACCTTAAGGTGCGAATGTACTTGAGAATAATATTATTTTAACGCTAGTGCTTAAATTAATTTAAATAAATAATCATTTCGCACCTTCAAGTGCGAATAATATATATGTTTCGCACCTTCAAGTGCGAATAATACATATGTTTCGCACATTAAGGTGCGAAATGCATTAGAAAAGTGTAAACATTCATAGTTATTTGTAGGGAACCTGTAAAATATATTACCCACTAAGTAGCATGTAATTCCTGAATCCAATGACATTTTTTCACAAAAAACTGTGCAGTGGTTATGTTTCATACATTAGATCTTTTTACAAAATAGGTGGAGTGGTTATGTTTCATAATTAGATCTCTTTACAAAATAGGTGGAATTGTTTATCATTTAAATTCAAATTATTCATCAATCATGAGGTCTACGACGCGGTTTTCCTTTGACTTGTGTTGATCTTCTAACTCTTTTTGATATGCAGTCATCTGGTCCAAGAACGGGAATTCCCATGCAGCAGCATTTATGTCACGATGATACCTTCATTGAGGTGCTGTCATAGGGATTGGGTGTCCGACCTTTAGCTTAACCTACAAACATAAACAATGCATTAAAGAAATGGAAAAAAGATGGGGCTTAAGATAAACACACATTAAATTGGGTATATATACCTGCACCCAATGATTTCCATTAACATGGCCAAGTACAATAATGTGCTTTTCCATAGGGACTGGGCCTGTCAGTGGTAAATAGGTGGTGCAACCTGAATTACCCAACGAAATAAACACAACATTAAATGCTGTAGCAACAATGTAACCCATATCTGGTAATGTCAACCATTTTGATTCAGTGATTATCTCGTCAGGGGCCACTGTCAATGCATTGCAAATCTCTTGGGCGAGGTTTGCCCCATACATTGCGGTATATGTTCCTGCTCTTTCCATCAACTCATGGATCATCTTTTCTCGAATCTCCATCCACATGTGTTCCCCTTTGTCCAACAAGGCTAATATGGCTCTAAAACCACAGTGTCCATCTCCAACGACATCTATGATATCTGTTATGTGAGAATGAAACTTGATCGGCATCTTATCCAACAATGGTAGATCTTTTTGCTTCCTGGGTCGTCCCCTTTTCGGTGTAGATTTTGGGACGTTGGTTGACTTAGGATCTTTCCACTTAGGAACAGGCGGAGATGGGTGTACCACCGGTGTTTTTGCATTCACCGAAGGTATTGTTGTGTTGCTTCCGTGAAGAGAGTTCATATAATCGTCAACAATCTCGAAATATGATGGATTACGTTTGGTTGAGCCTTTTGCTTCTCCCTTTGTCCTACCCTTTGTCTTCACCTTAACAGGTCGGGGACACATTGATGTTGAATCAGGGAAGGCAATCTCTCGCATTTTCTCTTTGATTGCCTTTTTTGCAGGAAGATTAGCATTGTCAAACCTGTAACAAATAGCTTCAATCTCTGCCTTCAAGTTCATATCATTACAAGGATCCTTGGACGGATCCACAGTTGCCCATGAAAGCCTCCTCCAGAAATAATGGACTGACCCCAAGGGTACACAGGAGTAACGAGCAAGCTCACACGCACAAGGTAACCCATGTGTTCTCCTCAGTGTGCAACCACATGCAGAACTATTAGCTCCCACTCTGCCAACTCTGGTTTTCTCCTTTGCAAGAAACTCAAGACCTTTCTTGGATACAAATTTTTGAAGGTTTTTGTAGAATATGTCCTTGAACTTGTGGTCCCTTACGAAGATGCTGTTCTCGAATGACGACATGATCTTTGTGTGTTGCAATATGGTTTGCTTATTCATTATCATCCAACAAGAATCCAAATCTCCTTTTTCTATCTTTGAGTATAAGCTTCAACGCTGCATGAGCACCTTCCACCCTAAACGACATAAAGCAACGAATGGTTAAAGTGTTACTCACAAATGTACATATGATAAATTCCATTAATAATTAAAGCTTATAAGTAAACAAACCTGTTGGTTTTTGTGTTCCCCAGATGCATAACCTCGTCAATCCAGCACTTGACAAATTTATGCCTATGATCCTCCAACCACGTCTTGTGAATGTATGCTTTGAATTGATCAAACGCCTTACATAAAATTTCTAGCTCCTTCAAGTGGATTGCATACTCATCTTCTGATACAAAATCCATGACATCACACCATGCTTCCCTTATTACATTCCAATATTTCTTATCACAATATAACTTGCATTTCGCGATCACATTCTTGCTTATGTGGAATCTACATAACAAGTGCTTCGCTGTCGGAAACACCTCAACAACAGCGGCCATTAGTGCAAGGTCTTTATCCGTCACTGTTACCTTTGGCCAGTTTTCCTGTTTAGCAATCAACCCCTTTAGCTTAGACAATTCCCACACAACATCGTGTATTTTCTCAGTCGACATATAAGCAAACCCAATTGAGAATGTCATGTTTGTTGAGGTAACACCAACCATCTCAAGTAATGGAAACCGGTACCTATTTGTTTTGCACGTACTGTCCGCGAGCACAACATTAGGAAAAATGTTAAACAATTCAATCGCATTTGGATGTGACCAAAAGATATCTTGAACCACATCATTGTCTTCATCCTTCTAATGTCAGTAAACATATTTGTCGCGATCCAGAAAATGCATCAAATGCTGCATCTCTGTGAATGGATTCCTCTTAGTTCTCTTGTATCTTTTGCTTGCATTGTAAATTTGGTTAATGGTTGTCAAATTGCTCAGATTCTTTTCCTTCAAAACAACAAGCATTTATCCTGGTTTAACTCTATTCTCTACCATGTCACGAAACACTAGTTTTTCCTCACTAGTAAGTCGTCCAGCAAATGCATGCCCAACCAACGATTGTGGCCTTGCATGATTGTGAACTCCACATAAAACATTCAGCCTCCAACATCCGTCAAACTTCCTTGGTCTTTCTCTTAGCTTGAAAGGACACTGACACTTTCTTGTTCCGCTGCTTTTATTAGTCAACTTCCCCTTGTAAGGTATGTATTTCCCACCACGTTCACATCCTAGTGTCACGAGTTCTTTCCTTTTGAGGCTTCCATAATCAGACTTTCTAATAACAACGACAACACCATTCTCCTTGCCAACCGTTCGAGCCCAATCAACGAGATCATTCCGAGTTTGAAATATCTGGATGGAAAATAAAAAAAACATAACATTTGCTGCGATTTTACAATAGATAGTGATAATCATGTTAAGAGAGAGGATAAAACAAACTCGGTCAGTCGTAAAAATATCTGTGCAGTCATCCCGGACGACTAATTCTTTTCCTTCCACATTTACACCAACATAGGAATCCTTAACAGCCTCCTCTGGCAACCCCTCGTTCATGACTGCGATGCCTAAAACAATTAACCATGAATTAGTTTCCAAATGACAAAATCGCACTTAAAGGTGCGGCCATTATTGCTGTATTTCGCACTTAAAAGTGCGATTTATCAATATTTAAATTTAGGTAGATTTCGCACCTTAAGGCGTGAAATTGGCAAGTGTAATTTTTGTACTTAAAGGTGCGAAAATTACACAGAAATTTCGAGAGTTACGAGTTCAACGTGAAACAACGAGGAAGAAGAAGAAGACGACGGGGAAGGAAACAAACCTTCGTTTGTTATGGATTACAGCTTCGTGGGGATGATCATAGCTTCGGTTAGAGGTTGGAGATGAATGAGGTTGGGGTTTAATAGAGGTATGAATGGAGTAAGAATGGTGGTGGTGGTGGTAATGGCGATGGGATGGAAATGGGGGGTGGTGGGGGGGGGGGTGAAAGATGATGAATGAGGGAGTGGGGGGGGGGGGAATGTTAGGAAGAAGAAGAAGGATATGAAAGGAATAAAAATAATTTTAAAGGGTAATTATGTAGTTTACTATATAAGGGGGGTGATTTTAAGACCAATAGGGGTGGTCTTAAAACCAACCCCCATTCTTTTATGGCTAAGGAATGAAGATGCATCCCGATTAGACGCTCTTCTTTCATCAAAGAAAACAAAAGCTTCACTAGCATTCCCTTCATTTTGATTTGCATTTTTCATGGTCTTTTCTTCTACATCATATTATCACCAACATTCCAATTTACAAAAACCTTTTTTAGATATAAGTTAATGATTAACATCAAGTGATACCAAATATCAACTGATAAGTCATAATGTAAAAAAGGATTCATACAATTATCACATGAAACTGTTGACTGGCCATACTTGAAAGATCACTACATAAATTATCAACCTCCTCATCAGTTAAGAATGGTGGTGACTCCTTTAGTGTCCAATTAGAACAATTTATCAACTGTAAAAATAGATAGGGTCCTAAATTTAATGCCTTAACCGATCCTAAGTTTTATTAGTTTGGTTTATTGAAATATGCAGTAGTAATTTAATATTATTCATATTTAAATATTATAGCCTAAATATGCATGAGATACATATAGGGTCACACGCATAGAATTAACTCACTAGTAAGGGTTATATTTCCTTTTTGGATCAGGTTCATTAGGTAAGCCCTTATTGGACTAGGTTAATTAGTTAAGCCCAATAGACATTGATGGTAATTAGGGCTAGCCACCTCGGGAGTGATTCCTTACATGCTTGTGACTCCCTTACATGCTTATAAATAGAGCATGAGATGCTCAAATCCTGGTTACATAATTCGCCCAGACTTTTTCCTATGCTAGCACAACGAGCCACAATGGTTTCTAGTGAGAGCGTTCACGTGGGATACTATAGAGACAAGATTGCAACTGCTTCGTGTGCTCACATTGTCAAAAGGTAATCATGAACCACTCACATAATTAAGGAAAAATTGGACACGATCCAATCAGAGATTCAAATTTGAAATTTGTATAAGAGATATCGTAACTATAATGGTTGTGATTTGATTTAAATTTGAGTACGAGATATCATAACTATAACGATTGTGATTTGATTGAGATATGGAAGATTCTAGGTAGGAAAAACTTGGTATTTAAGCAGTGAATTATGACTCACCTCTCTTGGGAATCGAATCTTATTCAAGTCTTAATACTTATTCAAATCTTAAATATTGTTCTTTTTTTTTTTACAAAACCCCATGCTAATATGCGTTCATCCAACCACGAGGAAACCGAGCCTTGAGACCCTGCCGGCGCTTTGCCAAAGACTTAGCTTTCTATGTCCTTTCAAAACCCCTAAGGGCAGTTAAAGACATAGAGAGACCACTCTTGGAACAAAGACCGAAGGTCCGAACTTTCAAGATATAACACTAGCAACTTGATAAACACATATACTAATTTCTCCTTCTCTTTAAGATTGGTTGTGCCTTGCCTTTGGAATTATTTTGGACTTGTTGTTGATGCTGTAACATGATAAATATGATTTATATGATGTTGAGGTTTGATGACATGAATTGAGTTATATTGGTTTAACATGAAGATGATCATTTTTATGTTGAAATAACTATATTTGCATATGTAATACTATGACTAAGTGGAGGTTTGAACTGTTGGTTCCTGATGTTGACAATTATTTTGTCATAGCATATGCATTATATAGGATGTTTAAGGTTGATGTGATGACACTTTGTCCTGTGGGATCTTCCTAGGGCGATGTGGTGGATCGTTGTCCCACGTGATCGTCCTGACCCTGTTTGGGTAAAATTCTGGCTACAGTTATGCATGTAGCTATTGAGGACTAACAAGCATGGTTGTGTGATATTTAAATGTGAATTCATGTATATTTAATTGTTGTTGTTTTTGTAATATCTTGTCTCAATTACTATTTATATTTACTGTTTGTTTATCAATTATTTCTATCTTTGAATGTAAGTGGTTGGAAATATATATATATATATATATACACCATACAATTTCGAAGTTATCGTATTTTCTTTCACCAATTAAAATTTGTATATTTTGACATCTGCACATTTTAAAATAGAAAACAAAAAATGTGGTTGTTGCAAGTGAGAATAATCTGTTTTGGGATAACACATTAAGAAAGGAATCAAATGCCCAGGAATAGGATCACAAAAGTGTACATCGATTCCAAACTTTTTCACGGACGCGATGAGCCATTCCTTTTCTACGTAGTGATAATTCTTGGCTACTTCCTCCTCCAATTGTATGCCAATCACTCTCCATTTGGATCATAATCAGATCTATCATAGACAAATTCGAAGTACATATGAGAATGAAAAATAAGCTATCCCAAAGGATGGTTTGAAGGTGTGTCCTTGGACTTATGAACTCTACCAATTAGACTTATAGGCCCAAGTCTTTAATCTCCAAAAGATAATGCATTGTCTTTAATCACATTCCAAAACTCCTTAAAGAAGCTTCATTTTAAATCCTTCTGGGCTTGAAGCCTTGTTCCCCTCAGTTTTTCAAATTTCTTCCTCCCTAAACTCCTCCTCCAGCTCAATTTTCTGATTATCACTCAGAACATTCACAAATCTGTTCCAAAAAAAGGCCTCACCTTGCGGTCCTTTTGAAAGAAAGCTTTCACTACTATAGATTTTTCATGTTATCACGGTTCCGGGCAGCATAATACAACGGTTAAATGGCGATAACAGACGTCGAAGTAATAGATAAATTACCCCGGTTCAAGGTGGAACCGTGGTAACATCGCGGCTCTGTTACCCCGGTTGAAGGTGCAACCGTGGTAACATTGAGCTCTGTTACCGCGTTTGAAGGCTTAACTGAGGTAACATTGCATCTCTGTTACATCAGTTCCTTTACCAACCGTGCTAACATGTCTTCCTAATACCTCGGTTCAGTGTTGAACCGTGGTAATATGTCTCATTTTTTTTTAGTTTTCTTATATTCACTATCACCTTAATTAATTGTACGTGCAAATAAAATACAGTCAATGCCAAAATATATAATACCAAATTAACTAAAACATAGTATACAGACAACTATAAATACCAAATTACCAAATAAACTATATATCGTTACAATTCAATGCCAAAACACAGTTCAGTAGTAGGAAACTATCCTAATATCTCGTTACAATTCAATGTCAAAACAGTTAGGCAGAAGAAGAACTCAATCTAAAATAGTGCATCAAAAGAACAAGTTAAAGCAAAAACAGTTCAGTAAAAGAACAACTCAATGCCAACTTGCACAACAAAAGAAAAACTCAATGAAAATAAAATAAAATAAAATAAAGGCAGGCAGTAGATCTCAGCAGTTGAATCATAAAATCTTCTACTGGAAATGGGTGCTCCTAATTGTGCTCCCACCTGCTTCTGATACATCGCCTTCAATGTATCTCCTAGCCCGGAATGGTTCTTAGCATGCGTAATATACTGTTAAGCCATTCCGTATGGACATAATATACTGTTAAGCCATTCCGAACAGTTCCTGGAATTATATTGTTTCCAAAAAACAAAACAATGAATAAAAATAGAAGGAGATTATTGGGAATTAACTAGAAGAAAAATTATATTCATTGAAGAAAAATTGTACATCCAAATTTAACATAAAAAAAGTACAATTGCTGAGGAGTAAAAGGTACAAAAAATCAGGCTGCAGGATTGGAGGCAATCGATTCCATATAATCATCAGAGGAGTCATCCGAAGAAGAGTCATCCGAGTCTTCGGAGGGTTCGTCCAATAGTGGCTCACCAATGTCAATACCCCTTGACCGGAGGAATTCTACTCCGATCACCTGACAAGCCACCTCTATAAAGGGTTCCAAGCCAATAATGGCAACTGATGACTAGAATTCGTATGATGTTTTTAGGGTCTTTTTCTCTTGTTTTTAGTTCATTTTATTGAGTCTCAAAGATTTTTACCTATTTTGTTAGGATTTTCTTTTAATTTGTGCAATGCATCTAATTTAGCTTTTATTTGGTTTTTAGTCATTTTTAGTCCCATTTTAGGTGTTTTTATTAGGTTTTAGCCCTTTTTAGGAATCTGGTTAAATTGAGCATTCTTGTGGGGACCTAACTACAATTAACAAAATTTGAAGGACAGGAATTGAAGGCAGAAGATGAAGCACATTTGCTTCAATCTTGTTTAAAACATGTGGAAATAGAGCCATGAGTGAAGGTTTGATGAAGAAGAAGGAGTTTCAGATCAAGAGGGGACAAGAAAGTGGCCACAAGAAGGCCATTAATGGCCATGAAGCCTCATCAAGAAAGAAGAATAAAATAACCAAAGCAATGAAGCAACAGACGAAGCCAATGCTTGAGCGTTGGAAAGCCAACGCTCATGCGTTGGCATTCTATTTGGGCCTGGATAGTTTTATTTCCAACACCAAGGCGTTGGGAAGCCAACCCTTGAGCGTTGGGACTCAGCCATGATTTTATTATAAATAGGAATATTGTCTTAGTGTGAGAGATCTCTAACCTATCATCCAGTAGCTTAGATTGTCTTTTATTTTCTTATTCGTGGAGTTGTAAGAGGCCCTTTGGAGCCCTTGTTTCAGGTTTGCTTTTAATTATGTTTTCCTTAGCCATGTTTGGCTAAGTTATGTTGCATTTGGGTTTTATGTGAATCTTTTCTAAGTTATGTTCTAAGCTTTCTGTTGCTCTATGTGAATAAATTTGTCTTTTCATGTATCTTTTCCCCATGCTTATTTTACTTGAAATCGACGCAAGTACTTTGCTAATTTCTGCACAATGGTAATTGGTACGAATTAAGGGAAATGGGATTAGATTAATCAGTTAATCCGCCACTTAGGTATAAAGGTGGGAATCAATTGTGATAGCCAGAAATAAGAATTCTAATGCTTCAATTGAATTAACTAAACACTAAGGTATTAAGTTTGGTAATTGAAATTGAAAGACTATTTGATTAAGGTATTAACAAATAGAAATTCTAGGCTAAAACACCATGGAATTGATTTTTAAATTCATATAGTTATCTGATTGTGGAAAACATAGTTTGGTTAAGTGAAGCTATTACCCAAGTGCTACTTTTATCAGAATTTCTTACACCATTTATTCTCTCAAAATCAACCTAGTTAACAAATTGGAAATTCTTCTTGCTTAAGGAATTAACAAGTAGGAAACACTAGGCTATATCACCTAAGATCATGTTCTAGAATTCATATATGAAATTGATTCGAATAGCTTAAGCTAGAAATAAAAAAGCTCAACCCAAGCACTGCTTTGATCATATATTTTATCTAGTCTTTTTCCTATTCATTTGTTCCTACAAAACAACCATCAAACAAAATATTTTATTTTCTGTATTTTAAAGTTTAAACAATTGATTTTGGGGTCTTGAATTACAACCTATCCTTGTGGGTTCGATATCTTTTATATTATGCGATAACCTCCATGCACTTGCGGATTTGGCTATCAGTCTCCAATGAAGAACACACAGATTTTGATGGTATGTAATAAGGAAACTTGCGTGCAGCTGTCGGGATTAAGGGTGATGGATTGTAAGACTGCAGAGAAAATCCAGGATTCCTTTTTTACCTTGTTAGATAAGGAACCAATATGAGCGTCCAGTGCCCAAAGTCCATGACTAGCGGATCAACTCCGCGAACCGTGAAGAAGGGAATTGGCGCCACATGAGTGGTTGCAGAGGGAATGATCTCCCAGTCGACGTGAAACATGTCATCCTTATGTCTGATGGTAAGTGTGAACTTCAGATATGCACACGCAGGTGGAGCCCACAAGCCAGCAAGAAAACAGAAGTTAAAACTAAGGATTTCAGCAGACAGACCAGGGAACAAAAGTTCATTTTGCAACAACACGAGCCTTTTCCTCTTCCAGAGGTGAGGGAGCATCAAGGAACGCGGCTTTCTGAGGATCTTCGGCATGAAATAAATCGGACATTGTGAGAGATCAGAATGATGTGGTGAGGCAGTGGTTTGAAGGGACTGCTTAGAAGTAGGTTTGGCAACCTTTAGTGGAGGTGGTGATGGATGAACAGGTGGCGGTGGAAACTGAAAGGTGAGGGGAGTGAAAGAAGAAGTCTTTTGGATCTAGGCAGCAAGTTCCTCAAAAGAGGGGACTTCGGGATCCTCATTGAAAGGTATGTAGTCTTCAGTGGGCTCATTTGCAACACCAGTCAGACTTTGTCCTTTAGCTTGATCCTTGATCAGACTTGAATCAACTGCCGGACTTGGTACCTTCACCGGACTAGATCCTATTTCCGGACTTGAGCCTTTCTCACCATCCAGACCAACTACTTTTTCAACAACTTGTACAGTTTCTTCAGCCGCAACTACCACTTGAGGTGAAGTTTGAGAAAATGTGGGCCTTGGTGGAGAAACCATTTATTGATCATCCTCAGAATCATCATCTATCTCAATGTGATGGATGATTGTGGGCACTTCGAACAGGGTGTCGAGGAATTTGTTGGAATCGCCCTGGAGGATCTGTTTGAAGTGTTGCACTGTAGGAATTAAAGGAGTTCCCCATCCCTTTGCAGTAGGGGTGAAATGGTGCTTCCATTGGGGTCTAACAGTGGGTAGAGGAGAGTTTTCAGCAAGTTGTACTCTCACCCAATTCCTGTTGTCAATATTGCCAAGCACAACAATGGTTGGATCTTCAACAACTGGACCCAAGAGGGGCAGATACGTATAACATTGATTTGGTGCTAAGGTCACCAAAATTATGTTAAAAGCAGTAGCAGCCAACAAGCCCATGTCAGGCACCGAGAACTATTTAGGTTCATATGCATGTTCCCCAGGAGCAAGCTTTAATGCCATCAGTACAGATTCAACTTCTTCATCGGAGCTCAGAATTTGGGAATGAAGAGGCATGTTATGGATAAGTTCAACAATGAGTTGTCTTCTGATCTCAGGCCAGTAGTCTCCATGATGGCCTAGCCATTGGGCAATGCACTTGTATCCGCAGTTTCCATCATCTTGAACATCCAAGATATCTGCAATGTAGTTATGGAAGATAGACGGTAGAAACTTTAAGTAGCGGGCATGCGCGTCAGAAAGAAGATCAGCAGTGTTGTGCACTTCTTCAGGTTGTGCAGCTGTAGTAGTGATGGCTTCATGGTGGTGTGAAGAGGTTGGTTGTTCAGACTCTTTTGGTATGGTTGCAAGTCTGGGCTGCTGTTTACTGGGCATGAATGCTGAAATTGCCATTCAAGCTCAAGGTACTTGAATGGCTATAGATTAAGCCAACAAGTGATATTGCCCTCCGGATTGTCTTCTTAATCAAAGGAAGCTTTCCAATATCTTGAAGCATTAAGTCTAGGCAATGGGCTGCACAAGGAGTCCAGAATAGATGTGGTCTTTTCTACTCCAACATCTTACCAATTAAAACTTAAATGCTTCCATTATCCGTTATGACTTGGACAACATTTTCCTCCCCAATATTCTCCACAAAAGAATCAAGTAGCTCAAAAACCTTTTCACGATCTTCACAAAATTATGTTCATCAATGGACCTCACAAACTTTGTCCCAGCCGGAGAATTCACTAGGAAATTGATCAGACGTCTTTGCTTCCTATCAGTCCATGCATTTGACATGATAGAACATCCAAGGCTCCTTCATTTCTCCTTATGCCCTTTCAAGAGATTGTCAGTGTATTCCAACTCTTGTTTTAAGAGTGGAACTCTAATATCATGATAACTAGGGATCTGCAAATTTGGATCATAGGCACCAATAGCATCAACCATGTCTTTAAAGCTCTTCTATTTGATTGTGTTGAATGATAGGCCAACTTGGAACCAAAAATGAGCTATGTATTGATGGACTTGAGCTGTCAAATATCTGTCACACGATTCTCTTATGTTTTCTTGCCTCAATTTGCCCTTTTTTCTCTTTTCAATGGTTGTTTTTGGTTTCGTGCAATACAAATTCATCAGCCCTTTAGTAGCATCCTTCTTAGTACTCCTCTTGCCACTAGTAGGTGCCAAGTCATCTTCCTCCCCCTCACTCACATCATTTCCTAAAGTATCAAGATCAAAAATATCCTCACAGGAATTTCAATGGTACTTTGCTTCTTTTTGTTTGCTGCATATGCCTCTAGCTCATCTTTAACTTCTTGGGGACACTTGGGGCAAAGTGTAACATTACCCGATTTCCCGATTAAATGTTGCTTTGATCTTGTAATCCCTCCCTTCATAATATATCCACAATAGTTTCATACAACATAATTGGTATCATCTTCTTTTAAAGGATGGTAGTACTTCCACCCTGGATCATCTCTCTTATTCCTTGAAGTAACTTGTGGTGGAACTCTATCTGTGGCCATGTTATGGAGGAAATGAGAGAATAACTTGAAACTGAATATAAACAGAAAGAAGAGGGAAATAAAAACAGGGTCTAAAAACATGAAGAAAAAAGGAAAAGGGTCAAGGGGAACAAACAGAAGGAAAAAAAGCAGAAAAAAAGTAAAATAGAGGCTTACTTAATGAGGGTCGACGGAGACAAGTCGCCGGACGTGGGCCGTCAAGATCCGCCGGAGAGGGAGTGAGCTTAATGGGGGAGGGATGAATGTTGGAGAGCAGCAACGCTTGAATGAGAAAGAAGGAAGATAGAGGCTATTGCTTATAAAATTAGGTTCTATAGAGGCTGCTGCTTATAAAATTAGGTTTCTTGTGCGTTTATGGAAGATTCTAATTGGATGCGGGTCGTGTCAAACAACCCATTTAGGGTTTTTTTCGTTCCAGAACCCAAAAACCGCCATGGGTAACAAAATTTCCGCCATTGGTACCATGGCAACGCCATCCGCCATAGACCGCTATGCGAATCCCGCCACGCCATAGACTTTTCATGGTGGACCACCGTAAATCCGCCACACCATACCGCCATGGCCGCCATTTCACATAAAGGATATAAATTGAGAACTTGCAATTATTTTTTATGATTTTATTTGTATCATAATAATACCAACTAGACACAAGTGTTGTGCCACCGTATCTATCTGCAATGGGATATACCAAATTATTATAAAGGGAATAGAAAAATGTTGGGTGGTGTCATGGCCCCAGTAGGCACCTGCCTGCCTCCGCCATTGAGTTTGTGGGTATACTGTGGGGCTCACTGTTAGGGGATATACCGTGGGGCACACTGTTTAGGTCACCCCAAATAGTTCGGCACGTTATACCCCCAAATATTTGGGTGCATCTTTAAGTGTTTCATGAACGTAGGTGATAGACAAAACCCAAATCGGAACTGGATGATAATCAATAAAGTAAGTGGAGAAATAAAAGGAAGTTGTGTTTAAGAGAGGTGGTGGTGATAATCAAGGGCCCTTTTGAAGCTTTTGTGAGATTGCTCAGTCGAATTTTGTGTGGGATAATCAAATTTTGTGAGATTGCTCTCCAAATTGAATAGTAATCTATTAAGAGAGGTGGAAGACGATGGTCGAAGAGGGTGTGGTGATGGTGGCATAGGTGGTGAGAGAGGTAGGGGAGTGACTGAATATCATGTTGAGTAAAGAGAGTTGTTTGCAATTTATAAATGGATGTGAAAAATCTAAAATACTCGTCAACCGTGAGTCACACTATTTCCTGATTAATCATGATATTTTCATGTGAAAATTTTCTCATATTTCTTCATATAAATTTTTTGTGTTTATCTATTTTTTTTAGATGTATTAAATACATGAAATCTTTTGAATATTTATGAAAAAAAAATAAACACAATATTTCTATAAGTTAGCTTGATGTTAGCTGACAACTATAAGTTTTACTCAAGTCACAAATGGGAGGAAGGAAGCTATCACTAGCATGGCAAATATATATCTTGTAGCTGATTTGGTCACATATTTGGGTCACATGTTTGCTAACTAAGCCAAACCCTGACCATTTCAAAATTTTAAAGTTCGAGTTTCGTTCCCTTAACCGCCAATTCCCTCTTGTTCCCGCAATGTCAGAGCAACAACTCTCCCTCCTTCGCTTCCTAATCCAAACTAGAAGGTTCTCTCTCTGACTCTCTCTCTCTCTCTCTCTGACTCTCTCTGTAGATAACATTTCAGTTTCATTTCTCGCAGATTCGGCAACGCCGCGCTCCAATTTCTCGAATCGCTTTTGCTCTCCAAGGACGTGAGCTCGTTGATCGAAGTTCGATCCAGCCTAACACAACTCCTCAGATCTGAATCGCTATCCGTCATCCGATCGATCGCTGCAAAAACTCTCCACGAGAAGCTTCTGGTTCTCGAATTCTTCGTCCGCGCTTTCGTTCTCGTTGGAGATCTACAGGTACTTCTCCTGCTTCAGTTTCACTAATCCGAAAAACGTTGTCTCAATTCATTTCTTCTGGATTTCATTTGTTAAACTTTGTCAGCAAAAGCATTCCAAAATCTACGCCTAGCTAAGATGAACTGATTCAATTTCCTTTTGCGTTTTTGAATTCCAATTTTATAGAGTTGTTTGGCCTTTAGATACGAGGCTTTAGTTCTGCGGGAGCTCAAGTCTGCTAGCTCTCAATGGCTACAAGTTTCGCCGGAGGAATGGTTACGTTTTGTGAAGGACGCGGTGCACAGCGGTTTTCACGCTGTTGCAGAAAAGGTACGTGTTATTTATGCGTGTCTATTGTATGTAATAATCTGCAACTTGAGACCTAACTAAGACTATTGCTTTGTTTTATTGGAACTGATTTAGCATTGTTTAGAATCCATTTTATAAAATTGTATTGTGTTGATGAAGCTATCAATAGTGTTTAGGAGTTTTGTGAGTACATGATTGGGCTTTCATGAAGATACATTGGCTGATTTAGCTATAGTTCTTGTGGCGCTTTTTATCTTTCGGTCTGAAATACGAGTTAGCTTAGTTTGTTGATGTGTGCTTAATAACAATTTGGCGATTAGGCATGTGAAAATGCGTTGTCGTGCCTAGCGAGAAATGATGTTCAAAAACCTGGAAGAGAAGCGGTTTCTGAAAATTTGGAGGATATTGTCAGCGAGATTACAAGCCTCAGGAACTGTGCAATGGCCTCAGTTGCGTCACGATCTGGTATCTTCTCATCAATTGGATTGAAGATTCATGTCATTGCTCTTCTGTGTATTTGAATCTTTAAGGCAATTTTGATTTAAGTATGTAGGAGCAATTTTCAGATCATGTGAGTTCAAAATTTGAGCAGTATCTCATGATTTGTTCTAAACTCCGAATATTTTGGTTGCAAATAGGAGCCAAATTCTGTAGAAGTGTGTTGTATATGCTGTTCTGTGGTGTTAAAAACAGAACGCCCTGGCCTTTAAAGTCATATTTTTGTCCTATATTTTGCGTAGTAATATAAGAATTAGGAATGTGTTTATAGCTTCTCTCTTGCACACTACTCGTGACTGTTTTTTCGGAAGGCCAAGATGCTAGAAAGCCTTGATGCATTCTTGTTTCTATTTATTTGCTTTTTGTTTGTTCTGTTTTATAAGATATTTAATTTTCTGTTCCTAATTTCTCCCTCTTATCTAATACTATTGAGTTTCAATCTTGCAAGTAGGATGGTGATTGTATTTTGAATCTAGTTTCCCTGCCTTTTATTTTTCATTGTTCTGATGTCCCTCAGTATATATTTGCTAGTAATCTGTTGATAATTAGAAACTAAGGCACCTTCTATCTTTAACTCCTTTTTTTTGTGCGTTTGAAGAACAATACAGTGTAAAGTCATACATATCTTTGGAAGGGTATATGGGGATATTGCACTTGTCATCTTTTCATATTCATTCCGGTAATGGATTTGTGTGTTGTCATTTGTTCACTGCTAATGCTGGTTTGCCATATCAGTTCAGGTGCAAGCAGTAGAGTACCTAAAAAAGAAAACTACAGAGCCGCAAAGGTTGGACTTACTGCACAGAGAAAAACAATGTCTAGCAAGCACTTCCTTCAGAAATGGAATTAAGAGACAGAATATGCGAAAGTTATATGAAGAAGAAAGGTCTCTTGCAGATCAAATGATGAATTAGATGGACTGGGGTCCAAATTTGAGGCCAAGTCAATTTCTGGCACTGATTTGTTATTGGTGATCTTATTCATTGCTTAAGCATGTGAAGTTTCTAATTGCCGTTTGAAGCAGATCCAGCGAGCTTCCCCACAAGAGCCTCCTTCCATGAGCGAATGCGCATGGCTCCGCTAGCCTCCCCACGAAACCTGACCTTGGTCGAATCAACAACCACCCGAAACGAACCTTCGCTGCGAGAAGACCGTGCCTCCGAGCGCTGCGGAACATCCTTGGGGAACCTTGCCAGCGCCGCTGACAGAAAAGCCCCACCCACCTTAAGACCATCGAGAGCATCAATTGCAGAACAGGCCTGCTTCTCAGAGAAGAAGTGAATGAAACCAAACTGAAATCGCCTCCCAAATTTCCTTTTCCGTTGAATGAACACATTCATAATCCTACCAAAAAGAGAAAACAAACCGCGAATATGGTGGTAACCAATTGCCTCCTCGATGCCGTCAACGAAGATGGTAGAGCAACAATGCCGAGACTCGTCACAGGTCTGAACCGCATCAGCCTCCCTTGTCTCCATCGAACCGGAATTCGCCAGCTACGACCGACGAAAACGGGCCACCTGAACCATCCGCCGGCTCCTCCTCTTCCGCGTCGCCACCTTCAACCGCGCGCGAAGTTGGTCTGAATCGCTTCGATATAAATATATCAAAATCTCGTTGTTACTAAACATTGATAGAGAATTAATTTTAAATTATTTTTATAAATGTAAATTCAAATTTCGGAATTGAAATTTAAATAATTTGCTAAACATCGTTGAAACCTAAACAAAATTTGAATGTTTTTGAGGTTTCTTATTTTAAACGGTAAATACTAATTCAAATTGAAAGTTCATGTTTAACTGACCGTGAAGTAGAAGTGCAGAACCCTGGTTTTTTTTTAACAAAACAATTTTCAACGCACATTATAGTATTAATATTTCTTATTAACACTATCATGTCTATTATGATAATGATAATGTTATTGTTAATATAAAACATGTATAAACATCATAATTAATGTTATTTAGAAATTATATAATTTTTCATATGTTTATCTTTAACATATGTTCACATATATGTGCAATTTTGTATATCATTATTAATATTAATATTATTATTATTATTATTATTATTATTATATAATAATGTAGACGTTTGAATCAAAAAAGAAATATATAAAGGTAGACGTTTGAAAAAAGATTCATATATCTCGGTACTCTCTGGTCTGACTCTCTGTGCGAAACCTCATTTCATATGAGGTCTGTGTGCATGCCCCTCTCTCTCTCTCAACCTTTACTCTCTCCCCCTCCCCCTCTCTCTCTCTCTCTTCACTCTTCTTCTCTCTTTCGGCACCGACGATGACTTCCTTTCTTCGCGTTTCGAGGAATGCGGTGTTGTTGACGGATGGGTTCTTCCCGAACGGCGGAGTCAATCGGCAAAACGAGGTCTCTTTCTCCTTCCTTACCTTAGGAACGAGTTGAACACGAGGTGTTTGTTGTTTTTCTTGTGCAAATTTTCGCTTTTTATTTTCTCCCTTCAAGAACCTGGAACAGAGAGGTTTATCTGTGTTGGGTTTTTTAATCTGGTGCTTGTAAGTTTAATGGGTTTCTTGTTTTGTGTATATAGGCATGAACCAGAAATGGGTTTTGCGTTTTCTTCGTGGGCATGAGATAGAGTGTGATGAAGATCGGACCTAATCGATTTCTCTACACTTCAGGTTCGTGGTTTGTTTCTTCAACTTTTTCTCTGGGTTTCGTTTTTGTTATTTTCTTCTTTTGAACGATGAATCTAAAACACTTTCTGGTCCCTCTGTATCTTCTTCCGCACCAGTGCTACAGTATTCACGTTCTTGAATTGTGTGTTTTGTGTTAAATGGGTTGTGTTCTTGTTTTGTGTTTGCTTCCTGGGATCATCTCTCAAACTTGCTTCTTACAAAAAAAAAGAAAGAATAATTCATGTGGTGGTTAGGATTTTCTTTCCAAGTTTCATTTTTTCTGCCTGTCATAGATTCTACTATTTGTGTTAAATAAGCACATTGTTGCTACTATTTGTGTTGCCCCTTTTGCACTCTACTTTGAAAGGTATACACAAACACTTTTAATTATTTCATTCAATTGATTGATTAGTACTAGTAGTCACTTTTTGCTCGTAGTTTTATCATGTACAACATATCTGTGTTTGATATTTAACTATTCATGTTTTTAATCTTCATTTCCCTTCTAACCTTTTTGTTTGTTGGTATTGGTTAATTGTGGTTGCAGAGATAGACCAAAGAACTTTAATTGGAGAGTTTGGTTTTGGATCTTTGTTATTGCATTAGTCGGGTATGCATTCTCTATAACTCCTCCTTGAAACTGAATCACTCTTTATGAAAATATATGAGCATTTATTGATAAATGACAAGAAAAGCTTTTGGTTTAAAGTATCCTCTTGAAAACTAAACAGATTCAATTTTGTTTTGTAAGTTCTTATTACTGATAAAGAATTGAGGGAAAGTAAGGCAAGCCTTCTTCTAATTTTCAAGTCATCAATTCCAACCCATATATTCTTGCAACAACTTACATTTAAGGCTTGGTGAATATGAACATGTGGTGTAGGGAAAAAAATTGGCAGCACTTGCACTCAGGAAATTATGCAGATTACAAAAAAGAATTTAAAAATCAAATGATTTGCTGTGATCCTGGTGGGGATGTGCCAATAATAGAAAACAGATAAAAACAGAAAATCATAATTTCATTTCATTAATTGGTGGTTCAATATGTACAAGAAATATTACCTATATAGGAGGACAAAAAGAATGAGAATGCAGCTGTTTTGACAGCTGTCAATTGTGTTATGTTCCATTTACCCATTATACAGGATGACTGGAGCTATAGGATTTTACTATTATGGTCTGCGAGACACGTCAGCTACCTATGCTATCAATTTTCTCAACATGGTTCCAATTTGCACCTTCATTGTCTCTGCCATAAGCGGGTATGTATCAAGAAATATTCTACCATGCATATATATGCCATTGAATTTCTGAAGATTATGATTATTGTGTTCCTGCAGAATGGAAAATCTAAGGATACAAACATGTAGTGGTCAAGCTAAGTGTGTGGGGGCAGTTTTGTGTGTTGGGGGAGCATTAGTTACAAGTCTTTACAAGGGAAAAGAATTTTACATTCATCATATAATCACCATGACGATGCTATTCATGTTGCTGGGGCACATCAACATCACATGCTTCGTGGAACTTTCTTTCTGATTTTGGCTTGTTGCTCATTATCAGCTTGGTTTATTGCACAGGTATAGTTGTCTGTCATGAAATATATAAATGTTGATTCTGCTTGGTAATGGTGATCATGTGGTAGCCTTGTTCTTGTATTCAATTTTTATTTTTTCATTTTAAATTGTAATTGTTAGGCACAAGCAGGTTGAGTTACTGCCTCGGTTTTGAATTTTTGTTTCTTACTTTCAGCAATACAGGGGGAATAGAATTGAAGTCAAATTGGTGTTGTGAGTGTCACATTTGGAATTTAAATGTTTGCACTAGATGTTGTCATGTTATTTTAATAATAATTTTTTAGATGTTTGCACTAGATGTTGTTATGTTATTTTAATAATAATTTTTAAAATTTTAATTTATAAAGTCAGTAATTTTATTTACTGATTTTTATAATTTATCATCATAAGAAAAATACAATAATTTAACTATTAATAAAAATTTAAGAGGATATCATTATGTACGCGCAGCTGATATTAATTTTTAAGATTACTGTGGTTAGGATTTCGTAGTGTTTTTTTTTTTTTATATTTTATTTAGAAGGTATTAGTGCTTTATTTTTGGTGGTGGAACATTTATATATACCTCTCTCTCTTGTGGGAAGACACGAGGCACTTGATTGTTTGCATTTTCTTTTCTTGAGAGAGAGAGAGAGAGAATGAGTAGCACAGAGAGAGAAAGGGAGGGAAAGAGCATGAAGGCTATTCTGAGCATGTTGCTGGTGCATGTTTTCTTAACAGGGATGCAGCTTCTTTCAAGGGTGGTTCTGGTTCAGGGAACTTTCATCTTTGCACTCCTTACGTAACTATAGGCACATTGTTGCTACTATTTGTGTTGCCCCTTTTGCACTCTACTTTGAAAGGTATACACAAACACTTTTAATTATTTCATTCAATTGATTGATTAGTACTAGTAGTCACTTTTTGCTCGTAGTTTTATCATGTACAACATATCTGTGTTTGATATTTAACTATTCATGTTTTTAATCTTCATTTCCCTTCTAACCTTTTTGTTTGTTGGTATTGGTTAATTGTGGTTGCAGAGATAGACCAAAGAACTTTAATTGGAGAGTTTGGTTTTGGATGTTTGTTAATGCATTAGTCGGGTATGCATTCTCTATAACTCCTCCTTGAAACTGAATCACTCTTTATGAAAATATATGAGCATTTATTGATAAATGACAAGAAAAGCTTTTGGTTTAAAGTATCCTCTTGAAAACTAAACAGATTCAATTTTATTTTGTAAGTTCTTATTACTGATAAAGAATTGAGGGAAAGTAAGGCAAGCCTTCTTCTAATTTACAAGTCATCAATTCCAACCGATATATTCTTGCAACAACTTACATTTAAGGCTTGGTGAATATGAACATGTGGTGCAGGGAAAAAAATTGGCAGCACTTGCACTCAGGAAATTATGCAGATTACAAAAAAGAATTTAAAAATCAAATGATTTGCTGTGATCCTGGTGGGGATGTGCCAATAATAGAAAACAGATAAAAACAGAAAATCATAATTTCATTTCATTAATTGGTGGTTCAATATGTACAAGAAATATTACCTATATAGGAGAACAAAAAGAATGAGAATGCAGCTGTTTTGACAGCTGTCAATTGTGTTATGTTCCATTTACCCATTATACAGGATGACTGGAGCTATAGGATTTTACTATTATGGTCTGCGAGACACGTCAGCTACCTATGCTATCAATTTTCTCAACATGGTTCCAAGTTGCACCTTCATTGTCTCTGCCATAAGCGGGTATGTATCAAGAAATATTCTACCATGCATATATATGCCATTGAATTTCTGAAGATTATGATTATTGTGTTCCTGCAGAATGGAAAATCTAAGGATACAAACATGTAGTGGTCAAGCTAAGTGTGTGGGGGCAGTTTTGTGTGTTGGGGGAGCATTAGTTACAAGTCTTTACAAGGGAAAAGAATTTTACATTCATCATATAATCACCATGACGATGCTATTCATGTTGCTGGGGCACATCAACATCACATGCTTCGTGGAACTTTCTTTCTGATTTTGGCTTGTTGCTCATTATCAGCTTGGTTTATTGCACAGGTATAGTTGTCTGTCATGAAATATATAAATGTTGATTTTGCTTGGTAATGGTGATCATGTGGTAGCCTTATTCTTGTATTCAATTTTTATTTTTTCATTTTAAATTGTAATTGTTAGGCACAAGCAGGTTGAGTTACTGCCTCGGTTTTGAATTTTTGTTTCTTACTTTCAGCAATACAGGGGGAATAGAATTGAAGTCAAATTGGTGTTGTGAGTGTCACATTTGGAATTTAAATGTTTGCACTAGATGTTGTCATGTTATTTTAATAATAATTTTTTAGATGTTTGCACTAGATGTTGTTATGTTATTTTAATAATAATTTTTAAAATTTTAATTTATAAAGTCAGTAATTTTATTTACTGATATTTATAATTTATCATCATAAGAAAAATACAATAATTTAACTATTAATAAAAATTTAAGAGGATATCATTATGTACGCGCAGCTGATATTAATTTTTAAGATTACTGTGGTTAGGATTTCGTAGTGTTTTTTTTTTTTATATATTTTATTTAGAAGGTATTAGTGCTTTATTTTTGGTGGTGGAACATTTATATATACCTCTCTCTCTTGTGGGAAGACACGTGGCACTTGATTGTTTGCATTTTCTTTTCTTTTCTTGAGAGAGAGAGAGAATGAGTAGCACAGAGAGAGAAAGGGAGGGAAAGAGCATGAAGGCTATTCTGAGCATGTTGCTGGTGCATGTTTTCTTAACAGGGATGCAGCTTCTTTCAAGGGTGGTTCTGGTTCAGGGAACTTTCATCTTTGCACTCCTTACGTAACTATAGGCACATTGTTGCTACTATTTGTGTTGCCTCTTTTGCACTCTACTTTGAAAGGTATACACAAACACTTTTAATTATTTCATTCAATTGATTGATTAGTACTAGTAGTCACTTTTTGCTCGTAGTTTTATCATGTACAACATATCTGTGTTTGATATTTAACTATTCATATTTTTAATCTTCATTTCCCTTCTAACCTTTTTGTTTGTTGGTATTGGTTAATTGTGGTTGCAGAGATAGACCAAAGAACTTTAATTGGAGAGTTTGGTTTTGGATGTTTGTTAATGCATTAGTCGGGTATGCATTCTCTATAACTCCTCCTTGAAACTGAATCACTCTTTATGAAAATATATGAGCATTTATGGATAAATGACAAGAAAAGCTTTTGGTTTAAAGTATCCTCTTGAAAACTAAACAGATTCAATTTTGTTTTGTAAGTTCTTATTACTGATAAAGAATTGAGGGAAAGTAAGGCAAGCCTTCTTCTAATTTTCAAGTCATCAATTCCAACCCATATATTCTTGCAACAACTTACATTTAAGGCTTGGTGAATATGAACATGTGGTGTAGGGAAAAAAATTGGCAGCACTTGCACTCAGGAAATTATGCAGATTACAAAAAAGAATTTAAAAATCAAATGATTTGCTGTGATCCTGGTGGGGATGTGCCAATAATAGAAAACAGATAAAAACAGAAAATCATAATTTCATTTCATTAATTGGTGGTTCAATATGTACAAGAAATATTACCTATATAGGAGAACAAAAAGAATGAGAATGCAGCTGTTTTGACAGCTGTCAATTGTGTTATGTTCCATTTACCCATTATACAGGATGACTGGAGCTATAGGATTTTACTATTATGGTCTGCGAGACACGTCAGCTACCTATGCTATCAATTTTCTCAACATGGTTCCAATTTGCACCTTCATTGTCTCTGCCATAAGCGGGTATGTATGAAGAAATATTCTACCATGCATATATATGCCATTGAATTTCTGAAGATTATGATTATTGTGTTCCTGCAGAATGGAAAATCTAAGGATACAAACATGTGTTAGGAATAATCAGTTTTCTGTGTTTAGTTAGTTAGTTAGTCAGTTACTTATGTGTTAAGTAACTGAGACTTGTAGCCCAAGTAAATAAAAGCCCAAAGGGCTTATTAGAATAGTTGTATAAATAGGTGACTAGACCTATTGTATTTGTACATTACATTCAGATTACAGTTTATTCAATAAAAATATATTTCCCCAATTCTGTTATTCTCCCTCTCTTCTCTCTCTCTCTCTCAATCTTGATCACCTCTGAATTCTACATGGTATCTAGAGCAAGATTCCGATCAAGGGAATTCTGTGCTACTGCTGTGATGCTCTGATTTCCGATCAAGGAAATCATTTTTTCTACTGCTGTGTGATTCACGATTCAGATCAAGAACGTGATTGTTTGGCTGCGGTTTCGTCAAAAGCTGCGACTGTGTGTTCGTACGCTGCTGCTGCAGAGGTGTTATTCAAGATCAGAGGAAGAACTGTGTGTTCGTACGCTGCTGCTGCAGAGGTGTTATTCAAGATCAGAGGAAGAACTGTGTGTTCGTACACTGCTGCTGCAAAGGTGTAATTCAAGATTAGAGCAAGATGACAAACACAAATGGGTTTGCGATGACACTGCCCACATTGGATGGGAAGCACTATGACCGCTGGTCTGTGCAGATGAAGGCCATTCTTGGATATCAAGAAGTCTTCGAGATTGTTCAGCAAGGCTATCAAATTCTAGCAGAAAACGCAACTGAGGCCCAAAGAACTGCATTTGCTTCTGCCAAGAAGAAGGACTGCAAGGCCCTCTTCCTAATCCATCAATGTGTGGATGGTGCTAACTTTGAGAAGATCGCTGGAGCTTCTACAACAAAAGAAGCTTGGGACATTTTGGCAAAAAGTTATGCAGGGGCAGAAAAGGTGAAGAAGGTAAAGCTTCAAACCTTGCGTAGATAGTTTGAATTACTGCAGATGGATGATCAAGAATCCATTGCAGAATACTTTACTCGAATTCTTTCCCTCACCAACTTGATGAAGAGTTGTGGTGAGACATTCAATGATCAAAAGATTGTTGAGAAGGTGCTTAGGACACTCACCAGCATGTTTGATCACATAGTAGTGGCTATTGAGGAGTCAAGGGATCTTGAGCAGCTCAAGATTGAGGAGCTGCAAAGTTCTTTGGAAGCACATGAGCAGAGATTGAGGGAAAGAAACTCAGAAAGAAATTCTGAGCAGGCCTTGCAAGCACAATCTTGGAAGAAGAATGGTAATAGGAAAGGAAAGGAGAAATGGAGGAATGAAAGAAAAGGGAATGATGGTAGGCAAGATTATGACCATAGCAATCAGAAACAAGATTCTGGACAGAGGCAGAATTACAACAATTCAGCCCAGAACCGTGAAAATTCAAACTCCAAAGGAGGAGGGAGAAATTCTAACACCAAGAAGAAGGTGGACAGGAGGAAGGTTCAGTGCTATGCTTGCAGAAACTATGGGCACTATGCTGCTGAGTGTGGCAAGTCTGATAGGAGAAATAAAGACAAAGAAGCAGAGGCCAGTCTTGCACAGAAAGACAGTTCAGATTCTGATGAAGTCTTGCTGATGGTGACTACCAAGGCTGTGAATGAATCTGACACAGTTTGGTACCTAGACACAGGGTGCTCGAATCATATGACAGGCCACAAAGAGTGGTTTGTCACACTTGATGAAGCCATAAAAACCACAGTGAGGTTTGCTGATCATAGCTCTATTTCAGCAGAGGGAGTAGGGAAAGTTATGATCAAGAAGAAGGATGGCAACCCAGCTTTCATCTCAAATGTTCTTTATGTTCCAAAGATGAGAAATAATCTTCTCAGTTTGGGACAGCTGCTGGAAAAAGGATTTACAGTGTCTATGGCAAACAAGATGATGAAGGTTTTTGATAAAAGAAGGCGGCTACTGTTGAAGGCACCACTCTCAAATAATAGGACCTTCAAAGTAGAGATTGAGGCTGGGGAAAATAAGTGCTTTCAAGCAGAAGATAGTGGTGGGTGTGGACTTGGCATAAGAGGTATGGACATTTAAATTGGAAAAGTCTTGATTTACTTCACAGAACTGGAATGGTAGTAGGATTGCCTAGTATAAGCACTCCTAAGGCTCTATGTGAAGATTGTCTAGCATGCAAACAGTCCAGAAATTCTTTCTCTTCCTTCATACCCTCAAAAACACAACAGCCCCTAGAAGTTGTTCACACTGATGTGTGTGGTCCTTTTGAAGTCAAATCAATTGGAGGAAATAGGTATTTCTTAACTTTCCTAGATGATTTTACTAGGAAATTATGGATATATCTAATTCAGAAGAAAAGTGATGTGTTTGAGGCCTTTAAGAAATTTAAGGCTCAAGTTGAGAGGCAAAAGGGACTGAAATTGAAATTGTTGAGAAGTGATGGGGGTGGTGAGTATACCTCAAGAGAATTCAACTCCTATTGTGAGAAGGAAGGGATTTACCATGAAGTCATTGCACCCTACACACCACAACATAATGGTGCTGCTGAAAGGGAAAGCAGGACTATTCTCAACATGGCTAGGAGCATGTTGGGCTGAAGCTGTATCTACAGCAGCATATCTGCTCAATTTGTGCCCCACAAAGAGGCTAGATGGTGTGACACCAGAGGAGGCCTGGTCTGGAATAAAGCCAAATGTTGGTTATCTAAAGATTTTTGGAAGTATTTGCTTCAAACATGTTCCAGAAATTAAAAGAAAGAAGCTAGATAACAGAGGGGAACAACATATACTGCTTGGTTACCACTCAACTGGGGCATACAGAATTTTGAATCCTATCACTGAAAAGGTTACAGTGAGCCGGGATTTAAAATTTGATGAAAACAGACATTGGGACTGGGAAAAATCCAGAATTAGTGAAGAAGATTTGAGCAGAAGCAGAGGCAGTTCAAAATTGACATCTATGATGCAATTTGAGACTGCAAAGATTGAAACTGCAGAATTTGAGACTGCAGAGGCAGAAGAAGAACAAGTACACCAGCCTGAACCTACAATCAACAATGATAGGCCACAAAGGCAGAGACAAAGAGCTCAGAGGTACAATGACTACACCACATTTCCAGATTCTGCCGTGACTGCAGAAGGAGATTTAGTGCATATGGCACTATTGGCTGAGATGGAACCTGTGGATTTTGAGCAAGCTATGGGAAATTCTAAATGGATAGAAGCTATGCAAGAGGAGCTGAGTTCCATTGAGAAAAACCAGACTTGGAAACTCACTGATTTGCCAGCAAAGAAGAAGCCAATTGCTGTCTAGTGGGTTTACAAAATTAAGCTGAAACCAAATGGTGAAGTTGCAAAGTACAAGGCTAGATTAGTGGCTAAGGGGTTCTTGCAAAAACATGGCCTAGACTATGATGAGGTGTTTGCACCAGTTGCAAGAATTGAAACAATTAGATTGGTGATTGCCATTGCTAGTTACAACAAGTGGCCACTACACCAAATGGATGTGAAATCAGCATTCTTGAATGGACCTCTAGATGAGGAGGTTTATGTATCTCAGCCACCTGGATTCGAGATAAGAGGCAAGGAGGATAAAGTCTATAGGCTGTACAAGGCTCTCTATGGTCTAAAGCAAGCCCCTAGAGCTTGGAATAAAAGGATTGATTCCTTTCTAGTTGGAATTGGTTTTGTCAAATGCACCACTGAATTTGGCATTTATGTGAAAGGGGTGTCAACTTCCAACTTGCTGATTGCTTGTCTCTATGTTGATGACATTCTGATCACAGGGAGCAGTATAGAGAAACACTTACCTCCGGTTCAGACGATTGAACTTGTTGCTTGACCAAGACGGGTTTAACTTTCCGCTTGTATGTTATCCTGTATCAACATTATCCTGTACCTGTATTGGTTCAGGATCATTGTCATCACCATCATTCTGGACCGGCGGCATTGGCTCAGGATCATTTTCTTTAGTGGTAGGAATCGAGGAAGACATCAAGGGCTCCCGTGTCAGAGGAATAATAGACAACTCTAAAGACTCAGCTTCCTGACTATTCTCCCCCTGAAGCTGAGGACTAGGATAAAAAGGCTCTGTTTCTTGAAAGGTAACATCCATGGATATATAGACACGACGGCTAGGAGGATGATAACATTTATATCCCTTCTTATCTGAAGCATATCCAATGAAGAAACATTTAAGAGCCCGAGGATCCAACTTTCCCCGGTTAGAACCATGCACATGCACAAAGGCAGAACAACCAAAGACACGACCTCAGAGACTTGACATAATGGGAACTGACGGAAAGAAACTCGTCATGACCTGCACTGGACTAATACCAGATAAAACCCTAGATGGTAACCTATTGATTAAATAAGCAGCAGTTAAGACGACTTCCCCCCAATAAAACTTAGGAACATTCATTTGAAAGAGTAATGCTCTGGTGATTTCAAGAAGATGACGATTGTTTCTTTCAGCAACCCCATTTTGTTGTCTTTGAGAAATGTTGAAATTTTTTGATTTACATACTCTTTCCCATTGTCTGACCTTAGCCTTTTAATAGGTTTCCCAAATTGTGTTCTAACCATGTTGAAAAAATTAACAAATAATTGAAACACCTCAGACTTATCTTTCATAAGAAATACCCAGGTAATTCGAGTACAATCATCAATAAAAGTAACAAACCATTTTGCACCAGAAACATTAGAAACCGACGAAGGTCCCCACACATCAGAGTGAACAAGATCAAAAGGTTGAGCACATTTATTATTACTAGAAATAAAAGTTGAGCGATGATGTTTAGAAAACTGACATACGTCACAATGAAAAGACTCAACAGACACGTTTGAAAATAAATGTGGAAACATGGTCCTAAGAACACTAAAGGGAGGATGCCCAAGACGCTTGTGCTGCAACCAGATTTGAGAAGTACTCCATGATGCTGAACTTGCCTGATGACACTTGTTCTCCTTGTGCGGCAGAGAGTATAACCCGTCTTGTTCCTTAGCGATTCCATATTATTATTAGGATTAGTTATTATAAATAGGAGTAGAATCATTATGAGTTTTTCATGGATTGAATTATTGAGTTAGTAAGGTTTTAACGTTGTGAAGGGGTTTCCCTTGTAAAAGAAGGATTTCCTTCTTGTGTCTTTTATTTTATTTCACATAATATTCTAAAAATACCAAAAATATTTTCTTTATCCTCTTTTCTCTACCGTTTCGCAATCAGGATTTTCGGATCCTAACAGATAATCTTTTCAGGTTTTGAAGTACAAGTAAAATAGCATCAAGTAACTAATATTAAGTGTGATTCAGGGACTCACATACTGAGATATTGAAGATGATCAACAGGTTTTTCTTTTATAACTCCAAAAGTGTTTGAAGTGGAATAATGATACCGTGTATAATATGCACTAGTATGTTTTTTACGGTGATGATGAGAGAGAGACCTATATGCTCGTCATTAGCGACATTCTACTTAGCAATTGACATTAGGCTTAAATATGTTTTTGTTCCCTCTAATATCGAGGAGTTTTGGTTTAGACCCTAGTTAATTTTTTTTTTTTTTGGAAAAAGCATTCAGGCAAAATAATAGGGTGCTTTTGGTCCCTGCTGTTACAAAAAACGTTAGACTTTTAACGGAGAGTGACGTGGCAAGCCATGTAACCAAGCCACGTCAGCACCCTTGCCACATAAGCATATATAAGTGTTAAAAAAATCAAATTTTGTTGTGGAGAGGATTCGAGCCTTTGCCCTCTCACTCAAAACACATACTCCTTTCCACTAGTCTACTAGAAATGTTGGGTTAATTGTCCACAATTTTTTATTTAACATTATCATGAAGGCACCAAAAGTTGATGTTTTGAACTTTTTAATACTTCTTGCATTTAATTAACTTTCCAGCCCATTGCCATGCCGGGCTAAACTTCTCAGTTTCTTTTGGTGTGGCAATTTCCTTGTTAAACTTCAATACTTTTTGCTATCAATTAACATATTATTTTATATTTGTCCATTATAAGATAATTTTTTGAATGCTAGAAGTATTCAAAAATCCGAAACATCAACTACGTATTTATTATTATTATTATTATTATTATTATTATTATTATTATTATTATTATTATTATAGTTTGGGGGCGGGCTGATTCATGAGTGGTCTTGTGGCTTAGATTAGCTTGAATAGTAAAAAAAAAGGAGGCAATTAAGAATAGGTACGTGTTCTCATGTTTCTTTACATGTTTCCTTTTTGAAGAGATATATTCTTGCTCTATAGTGCATGAACTTTTCTGGCTTATATGTGATCTATCTCTATATCTGTTTTTTATCATAAAATTAGAACCAAACTTTGTTAGCTAGCTTGTATTCTTGTGAAAGGATTGATGTCTTTAATGGCATATATGTTTGTTTATAAACTTATTGGCTTTACCAAGAGATATGCATGATATGATAGAGTTGAAGAGGTATATAACTCGATTCTTTTGTCTATTTTTTTTTCTTGAATCCATATCGTGCTTTTATTTTGTTGTATTTTTAATTTAGAATATTCTTTTTATTTATTTAATTATTGTAGAGTTGTTATTGCATTTCTCCATCCTTTAGCATACAAAGCAATAGGAATAAATCCTCTACCCGGTTTTTGTTATATTGTTGTTTAGTTAATTGTTGATTTCGCTACCTATGTAATTATAAAGAAATTGTACATGTACTTATTTCAGCTCGAACTAAAAGGGTACTGGACCTACAACACGATATTTTTTTGGTGTTTTACCTTATTTTGAGGCACATGTGATTGCATTTTTTAAGCAACATGAATAGTTTGGAAATACAACAAAGGTGCTTCTCACCCCCACATTCCATTTTTTAAGCAACATGATTAGTCATCTACATTGTTAAATACGCCCGTACTCTCTCTGTTGATCTTTGTTTTTGGGTTTGTCTAAATATCTCCTTTTCATATTTCACGCAGTGACGATCTCATGGTCAAGGAGAGATTTATGGATGTAGAGAAAGCTATGCCGGTGCAAGAAATGGTCGTGTCCGTCCCCTGAACAAAAGAGTAAAATAGAGAAGGTAGTGTCCTATATGCTCGTTATGACCAAGTATGGTATTAATGACATTCTGTTTAGCTTTTGACATGATATGCCTTTTATGTTGAATAGCTTGTCGGTGTACACCTTTCAGCATTAATTCCAATTTCAGCGGATCATGCAATTGGTCTTGTCACGTAAGTTATTTTGGTATTTTTTTTTTGTTAATAAGTCGTTTGACTAAATTATTTGAGTAATTAAAGAATCTTGAATGTAACTTGCGGACCTAGGCGCAACTTACATGCAAGATGCTATAATTGTCTCTTATTAGGCTGTAGTCTTTTATGCTAGTTAATATATTATATTTTAGGCTTGCCATTAGTGTCTTCCCGTGAGATTATATGTTTAATTTTCAATCTTTCCATATGTTGAGATGCGACCACAAAAGGCACATGTTTTTGGAGGCGCACGCGTTCGAGTTCTGAATGAACCTTCTCCATCTCATAAAGAAAATAAAGGTCCAACTCACCTCTATCTTCCCTTGTTTTAAGCTTTAGGGTTTTTACGTTTCTATCCCACACAATCTTATGGTTTGTTGAAAATATTTCTTTAAGATGCATATTATGGAAATTTCATGGTCTTTGATGGAACTGGGGAGGTGAAAGCAAACGAAAATCACATATGAATTTATTCATGTTGCTTGTTTGACTAGCGTGAATAAAAGAACAGAACAGAGAATTGAGTGCCCTATATGATGAGGATTATACATAATGTATTTTCTCATTCACTTTTATGCTATTGGTGCAGTCCCTTTGCTATAGGATTCACGCATGTGATAACCAGTTTCAATTTAGAAGCCTTGCGTCATACTTTCTAACAGGTGTGGTGGTCTTTAAACTAGCTCGAGTTCTTTTGTCTACTTTTTCTTTATGAGTGCATATCGTTCTTTGGTTTTGTTGTATCATTAATTTAGAATGTTCTCTATGTTTATTTAATTATTATAGAGTCGAAATCCTCCATCCTTTCGCCTACAAAGCAGTAGGAAGAAAACCTCGCAACTTTTTTACTATATTGTTGTTTTGTTTATTGTGCATTTGCTTCATATGTAATAATAAAGAAATTGTACTCGTACTTATTTCAGCTCGAACTAAAGGTGGCACTGACCCAACAACATGAGATTTATTTTGGTGTGTAGCCAACTTTAAGGCACACGTGATTGCATTTTTTCAGCAACGTGACGAGTTCGGGGAAAGAACGAAGGTGCTTCTTACCCCTCTCTTCACCTTTTTTAAGCATTAGTCATCTACATTGTTAAATACGCCCGTACTCTCTCTGTTGATCTTTGTTTTTGGGTTTGTCTAAATATCTCCTTTTCATATTTCACGCAGTGACGATCTCATGGTCAAGGAGAGATTTATGGATGTAGAGAAAGCTATGCCGGTGCAAGAAATGGTCGTGTCCGTCCCCTGAACAAAAGAGTAAAATAGAGAAGGCAGTGTCCTATATGCTCGTTATGACCAAGTATGGTATTAATGACATTCCGTTTAGCTTTTGACATGATATGCCTTTTATGCTGAATAGCTTGTCGGTGTACACCTTTCAGCATTAATTCCAATTTCAGCGGATCATGCAATTGGTCTTGTCACGTAAGTTATTTTGGTATTTTTTTTTTGTTAATAAGTCGTTTGACTAAATTATATGAGTAATTAAAGAATCTTGAATGTAACTTGCGGACCTAGGCGCAACTTACATGCAAGATGCTATAATTGTCTCTTATTAGGCTGTAGTCTTTTATGCTAGTTAATATATTATATTTTAGGCTTGCCATTAGTGTCTTCCCGTGAGATTATATGTTTAATTTTCAATCTTTCCATATGTTGAGATGCGACCACAAAAGGCACATGTTTTTGGAGGCGCACGCGTTCGAGTTCTGAATGAACCTTCTCCATCTCATAAAGAAAATAAAGGTCGAACTCACCTCTATCTTCCCTTGTTTTAAGCTTTAGGGTTTTTACGTTTCTATCCCACACAATCTTATGGTTTGTTGAAAATATTTCTTTAAGATGCATATTATGGAAATTTCAGGGTCTTCGATGGAACTGGGGAGGTGAAAGCAAACGAAAATCACATATGAATTTATTCATGTTGCTTGTTTGACTAGCGTGAATAAATGAACAGAACAGAGAATTGAGTGCCCTATATGCTGAGGATTATACATAATGTATTTTCTCATTCACTTTTATGCTATTGGTGCAGTCCCTTTGCTATAGGATTCACGCATGTGATAACCAGTTTCAATTTAGAAGCCTTGCATCATACTTTCTAACAGGTGTGGTGGTCTTTAAACTAGCTCGAGTTCTTTTGTCTACTTTTTCTTTATGAGTGCATATCGTTCTTTGGTTTTGTTGTATCATTAATTTAGAATGTTCTCTATGTTTATTTAATTATTATAGAGTCGAAATCCTCCATCCTTTCGCCTACAAAGCAGTAGGAAGAAAACCTCGCAACTTTTTTACTATATTGTTGTTTTGTTTATTGTGCACTTGCTTCATATGTAATAATAAAGAAATTGTACTCATACTTATTTCAGCTCGAACTAAAGGTGGCACTGACCCAACAACATGAGATTTATTTTGGTGTGTAGCCAACTTTAAGGCACACGTGATTGCATTTTTTCAGCAACGTGACGAGTTCGGGGAAAGAACGAAGGTGCTTCTTACCCCTCTCTTCACCTTTTTTAAGCATTAATTATCTACATTGTTAAATACGCCCGTACTCTCTCTGTTGATCTTTGTTTTTGGGTTTGTCTAAATATCTCCTTTTCATATTTCACGCAGTGACGATCTCATGGTCAAGGAGAGATTTATGGATGTAGAGAAAGCTATGCCGGAGCAAGAAATGGTCGTGTCCGTCCCCTGAACAAAAGAGTAAAATAGAGAAGGTAGTGTCCTATATGCTCGTTATGACCAAGTATGGTATTAATGACATTCTGTTTAGCTTTTGACATGATATGCCTTTTATGCTGAATAGCTTGTCGGTGTACACCTTTCAGCATTAATTCCAATTTCAGCGGATCATGCAATTGGTCTTGTCACGTAAGTTATTTTGGTATTTTTTTTTTGTTAATAAGTCGTTTGACTAAATTATTTGAGTAATTAAAGAATCTTGAATGTAACTTGCGGACCTAGGCGCAACTTACATGCAAGATGCTATAATTGTCTCTTATTAGGCTGTAGTCTTTTATGCTAGTTAATATATTATATTTTAGGCTTGCCATTAGTGTCTTCCCGTGAGATTATATGTTTAATTTTCAATCTTTCCATATGTTGAGATGCGACCACAAAAGGCACATGTTTTTGGAGGCGCACGCGTTCGAGTTCTGAATGAACCTTCTCCATCTCATAAAGAAAATAAAGGTCGAACTCACCTCTATCTTCCCTTGTTTTAAGCTTTAGGGTTTTTACGTTTCTATCCCACACAATCTTATGGTTTGTTGAAAATATTTCTTTAAGATGCATATTATGGAAATTTCATGGTCTTTGATGGAACTGGGGAGGTGAAAGCAACCGAAAATCACATATGAATTTATTCATGTTGCTTGTTTGACTAGCGTGAATAAAAGAACAGAACAGAGAATTGAGTGCCCTATATGATGAGGATTATACATAATGTATTTTCTCATTCACTTTTATGCTATTGGTGCAGTCCCTTTGCTATAGGATTCACGCATGTGATAACCAGTTTCAATTTAGAAGCCTTGCGTCATACTTTCTAACAGGTGTGGTGGTCTTTAAACTAGCTCGAGTTCTTTTGTCTACTTTTTCTTTATGAGTGCATATCGTTCTTTGGTTTTGTTGTATCATTAATTTAGAATGTTCTCTATGTTTATTTAATTATTATAGAGTCGAAATCCTCCATCCTTTCGCCTACAAAGCAGTAGGAAGAAAACCTCGCAACTTTTTTACTATATTGTTGTTTTGTTTATTGTGCACTTGCTTCATATATAATAATAAAGAAATTGTACTCATACTTATTTCAGCTCGAACTAAAGGTGGCACTGACCCAACAACATGAGATTTATTTTGGTGTGTAGCCAACTTTAAGGCACACGTGATTGCATTTTTTCAGCAACGTGACGAGTTCGGGGAAAGAACGAAGGTGCTTCTTACCCCTCTCTTCACCTTTTTTAAGCATTAATTATCTACATTGTTAAATACGCCCATACTCTCTCTGTTGATCTTTGTTTTTGGGTTTGTCTAAATATCTCCTTTTCATATTTCACGCAGTGACGATCTCATGGTCAAGGAGAGATTTATGGATGTAGAGAAAGCTATGCCGGAGCAAGAAATGGTCGTGTCCGTCCCCTGAACAAAAGAGTAAAATAGAGAAGGTAGTGTCCTATATGCTCGTTATGACCAAGTATGGTATTAATGACATTCTGTTTAGCTTTTGACATGATATGCCTTTTATGCTGAATAGCTTGTCGGTGTACACCTTTCAGCATTAATTCCAATTTCAGCGGATCATGCAATTGGTCTTGTCACGTAAGTTATTTTGGTATTTTTTTTTTGTTAATAAGTCGTTTGACTAAATTATTTGAGTAATTAAAGAATCTTGAATGTAACTTGCGGACCTAGGCGCAACTTACATGCAAGATGCTATAATTGTCTCTTATTAGGCTGTAGTCTTTTATGCTAGTTAATATATTATATTTTAGGCTTGCCATTAGTGTCTTCCCGTGAGATTATATGTTTAATTTTCAATCTTTCCATATGTTGAGATGCGACCACAAAAGGCACATGTTTTTGGAGGCGCACGCGTTCGAGTTCTGAATGAACCTTCTCCATCTCATAAAGAAAATAAAGGTCGAACTCACCTCTATCTTCCCTTGTTTTAAGCTTTAGGGTTTTTACGTTTCTATCCCACACAATCTTATGGTTTGTTGAAAATATTTCTTTAAGATGCATATTATGGAAATTTCATGGTCTTCGATGGAACTGGGGAGGTGAAAGCAAACGAAAATCACATATGAATTTATTCATGTTGCTTGTTTGACTAGCGTGAATAAAAGAACAGAACAGAGAATTGAGTGCCCTATATGCTGAGGATTATACATAATGTATTTTCTCATTCACTTTTATGCTATTGGTGCAGTCCCTTTGCTATAGGATTCACGCATGTGATAACCAGTTTCAATTTAGAAGCCTTGCATCATACTTTCTAACAGGTGTGGTGGTCTTTAAACTAGCTCGAGTTCTTTTGTCTACTTTTTCTTTATGAGTGCATATCGTTCTTTGGTTTTGTTGTATCATTAATTTAGAATGTTCTCTATGTTTATTTAATTATTATAGAGTCGAAATCCTCCATCCTTTTGCCTACAAAGCAGTAGGAAGAAAACCTCGCAATTTTTTTACTATATTGTTGTTTTGTTTATTGTGCACTTGCTTCATATGTAATAATAAAGAAATTGTATTCGTAGTTATTTCAGCTCGAACTGAAGGTGACACTGACCCAACAACATGAGATTTATTTTGGTGTGTAGCCAACTTTAAGGCACACGTGATTGCATTTTTTCAGCAACGTGACGAGTTCGGGGAAAGAACGATGGAGCTTCTTACCCCTCTCTTCACCTTTTTTAAGCATTAGTCATCTACATTGTTAAATACGCCCGTACTCTCTCTGTAGATCTTTGTTTTTGGGTTTGTCTAAATAACTCCTTTTCATATTTCACGCAGTAACGATCTCATGGTCAAGGAGAGATTTATGGATATAGAGAAAGCTATGCCGGTGCAAGAAATGGTCGTGTCCGTCCCCTGAACAAAAGAGTAAAATTGAGAAGGTAGTGTCCTATATGCTCGTTATGACCAAGTATGGTATTAATGACATTCTGTTTAGCTTTTGACATGATATGCCTTTTATGCTGAATAGCTTGTCGGTGTACACCTTTCAGCATTAATTCCAATTTCAGCGGATCATGCAATTGGTCTTGTCACGTAAGTTATTTTGGTATTTTTTTTTTGTTAATAAGTCGTTTGACTAAATTATTTGAGTAATTAAAGAATCTTGAATGTAACTTGCGGACCTAGGCGCAACTTACATGCAAGATGCTATAATTGTCTCTTATTAGGCTGTAGTCTTTTATGCTAGTTAATATATTATATTTTAGGCTTGCCATTAGTGTCTTCCCGTGAGATTATATGTTTAATTTTCAATCTTTCCATATGTTGAGATGCGACCACAAAAGGCACATGTTTTTGGAGGCGCACGCGTTCGAGTTCTGAATGAACCTTCTCCATCTCATAAAGAAAATAAAGGTCCAACTCACCTCTATCTTCCCTTGTTTTAAGCTTTAGGGTTTTTACGTTTCTATCCCACACAATCTTATGGCTTGTTGAAAATATTTCTTTAAGATGCATATTATGGAAATTTCATGGTCTTCGATGGAACTGGGGAGGTGAAAGCAAACGAAAATCACATATGAATTTATTCATGTTGCTTGTTTGACTAGCGTGAATAAAAGAACAGAACAGAGAATTGAGTGCCCTATATGCTGAGGATTATACATAATGTATTTTCTCATTCACTTTTATGCTATTGGTGCAGTCCCTTTGCTATAGGATTCACGCATGTGATAACCAGTTTCAATTTAGAAGCCTTGCATCATACTTTCTAACAGGTGTGGTGGTCTTTAAACTAGCTCGAGTTCTTTTGTCTACTTTTTCTTTATGAGTGCATATCGTTCTTTGGTTTTGTTGTATCATTAATTTAGAATGTTCTCTATGTTTATTTAATTATTATAGAGTCGAAATCCTCCATCCTTTCGCCTACAAAGCAGTAGGAAGAAAACCTCGCAATTTTTTTACTATATTGTTGTTTTGTTTATTGTGCACTTGCTTCATATGTAATAATAAAGAAATTGTATTCGTAGTTATTTCAGCTCGAACTGAAGGTGACACTGACCCAACAACATGAGATTTATTTTGGTGTGTAGCCAACTTTAAGGCACACGTGATTGCATTTTTTCAGCAACGTGACGAGTTCGGGGAAAGAACGATGGAGCTTCTTACCCCTCTCTTCACCTTTTTTAAGCATTAGTCATCTACATTGTTAAATACGCCCGTACTCTCTCTGTTGATCTTTGTTTTTGGGTTTGTCTAATTATCTCCTTTTCATATTTCACGCAGTGACGATCTCATGGTCAAGGAGAGATTTATGGATGTAGAGAAAGCTATGCCGGTGCAAGAAATGGTCGTGTCCGTCCCCTGAACAAAAGAGTAAAATTGAGAAGGTAGTGTCCTATATGCTCGTTATGACCAAGTATGGTATTAATGACATTCTGTTTAGCTTTTGACATGATATGCCTTTTATGCTGAATAGCTTGTCGGTGTACACCTTTCAGCATTAATTCCAATTTCAGCGGATCATGCAATTGGTCTTGTCACGTAAGTTATTTTGGTATGTTTTTTTTGTTTATAAGTCGTTTGACTAAATTATTTGAGTAATTAAAGAATCTTGAATGTAACTTGCGGACCTAGACGCAACTTACATGCAAGATGCTATAATTGTCTCTTATTAGGCTGTAGTCTTTTATGCTAGTTAATATATTATATTTTAGGCTTGCCATTAGTGTCTTCCCGTGAGATTATATGTTTAATTTTCAATCTTTCCATATGTTGAGATGCGACCACAAAAGGCACATGTTTTTGGAGGCGCACGCGTTCGAGTTCTGAATGAACCTTCTCCATCTCATAAAGAAAATAAAGGTCCAACTCACCTCTATCTTCCCTTGTTTTAAGCTTTAGGGTTTTTACGTTTCTATCCCACACAATCTTATGGCTTGTTGAAAATATTTCTTTAAGATGCATATTATGGAAATTTCATGGTCTTCGATGGAACTGGGGAGGTGAAAGCAAACGAAAATCACATATGAATTTATTCATGTTGCTTGTTTGACTAGCGTGAATAAAAGAACAGAACAGAGAATTGAGTGCCCTATATGCTGAGGATTATACATAATGTATTTTCTCATTCACTTTTATGCTATTGGTGCAGTCCCTTTGCTATAGGATTCACGCATGTGATAACCAGTTTCAATTTAGAAGCCTTGCATCATACTTTCTAACAGGTGTGGTGGTCTTTAAACTAGCTCGAGTTCTTTTGTCTACTTTTTCTTTATGAGTGCATATCGTTCTTTGGTTTTGTTGTATCATTAATTTAGAATGTTCTCTATGTTTATTTAATTATTATAGAGTCGAAATCCTCCATCCTTTCGCCTACAAAGCAGTAGGAAGAAAACCTCGCAATTTTTTTACTATATTGTTGTTTTGTTTATTGTGCACTTGCTTCATATGTAATAATAAAGAAATTGTATTCGTAGTTATTTCAGCTCGAACTGAAGGTGACACTGACCCAACAACATGAGATTTATTTTGGTGTGTAGCCAACTTTAAGGCACACGTGATTGCATTTTTTCAGCAACGTGACGAGTTCGGGGAAAGAACGATGGAGCTTCTTACCCCTCTCTTCACCTTTTTTAAGCATTAGTCATCTACATTGTTAAATACGCCCGTACTCTCTCTGTTGATCTTTGTTTTTGGGTTTGTCTAATTATCTCCTTTTCATATTTCACGCAGTGACGATCTCATGGTCAAGGAGAGATTTATGGATGTAGAGAAAGCTATGCCGGTGCAAGAAATGGTCGTGTCCGTCCCCTGAACAAAAGAGTAAAATTGAGAAGGTAGTGTCCTATATGCTCGTTATGACCAAGTATGGTATTAATGACATTCTGTTTAGCTTTTGACATGATATGCCTTTTATGCTGAATAGCTTGTCGGTGTACACCTTTCAGCATTAATTCCAATTTCAGCGGATCATGCAATTGGTCTTGTCACGTAAGTTATTTTGGTATGTTTTTTTTGTTTATAAGTCGTTTGACTAAATTATTTGAGTAATTAAAGAATCTTGAATGTAACTTGCGGACCTAGACGCAACTTACATGCAAGATGCTATAATTGTCTCTTATTAGGCTGTAGTCTTTTATGCTAGTTAATATATTATATTTTAGGCTTGCCATTAGTGTCTTCCCGTGAGATTATATGTTTAATTTTCAATCTTTCCATATGTTGAGATGCGACCACAAAAGGCACATGTTTTTGGAGGCGCACGCGTTCGAGTTCTGAATGAACCTTCTCCATCTCATAAAGAAAATAAAGGTCCAACTCACCTCTATCTTCCCTTGTTTTAAGCTTTAGGGTTTTTACGTTTCTATCCCACACAATCTTATGGCTTGTTGAAAATATTTCTTTAAGATGCATATTATGGAAATTTCATGGTCTTCGATGGAACTGGGGAGGTGAAAGCAAACGAAAATCACATATGAATTTATTCATGTTGCTTGTTTGACTAGCGTGAATAAAAGAACAGAACAGAGAATTGAGTGCCCTATATGCTGAGGATTATACATAATGTATTTTCTCATTCACTTTTATGCTATTGGTGCAGTCCCTTTGCTATAGGATTCACGCATGTGATAACCAGTTTCAATTTAGAAGCCTTGCATCATACTTTCTAACAGGTGTGGTGGTCTTTAAACTAGCTCGAGTTCTTTTGTCTACTTTTTCTTTATGAGTGCATATCGTTCTTTGGTTTTGTTGTATCATTAATTTAGAATGTTCTCTATGTTTATTTAATTATTATAGAGTCGAAATCCTCCATCCTTTCGCCTACAAAGCAGTAGGAAGAAAACCTCGCAATTTTTTTACTATATTGTTGTTTTGTTTATTGTGCACTTGCTTCATATGTAATAATAAAGAAATTGTATTCGTAGTTATTTCAGCTCGAACTGAAGGTGACACTGACCCAACAACATGAGATTTATTTTGGTGTGTAGCCAACTTTAAGGCACACGTGATTGCATTTTTTCAGCAACGTGACGAGTTCGGGGAAAGAACGATGGAGCTTCTTACCCCTCTCTTCACCTTTTTTAAGCATTAGTCATCTACATTGTTAAATACGCCCGTACTCTCTCTGTTGATCTTTGTTTTTGGGTTTGTCTAATTATCTCCTTTTCATATTTCACGCAGTGACGATCTCATGGTCAAGGAGAGATTTATGGATGTAGAGAAAGCTATGCCGGTGCAAGAAATGGTCGTGTCCGTCCCCTGAACAAAAGAGTAAAATTGAGAAGGTAGTGTCCTATATGCTCGTTATGACCAAGTATGGTATTAATGACATTCTGTTTAGCTTTTGACATGATATGCCTTTTATGCTGAATAGCTTGTCGGTGTACACCTTTCAGCATTAATTCCAATTTCAGCGGATCATGCAATTGGTCTTGTCACGTAAGTTATTTTGGTATGTTTTTTTTGTTTATAAGTCGTTTGACTAAATTATTTGAGTAATTAAAGAATCTTGAATGTAACTTGCGGACCTAGACGCAACTTACATGCAAGATGCTATAATTGTCTCTTATTAGGCTGTAGTCTTTTATGCTAGTTAATATATTATATTTTAGGCTTGCCATTAGTGTCTTCCCGTGAGATTATATGTTTAATTTTCAATCTTTCCATATGTTGAGATGCGACCACAAAAGGCACATGTTTTTGGAGGCGCACGCGTTCGAGTTCTGAATGAACCTTCTCCATCTCATAAAGAAAATAAAGGTCCAACTCACCTCTATCTTCCCTTGTTTTAAGCTTTAGGGTTTTTACGTTTCTATCCCACACAATCTTATGGTTTGTTGAAAATATTTCTTTAAGATGCATATTATGGAAATTTCATGGTCTTCGATGGAACTGGGGAGGTGAAAGCAAACGAAAATCACATATGAATTTATTCATGTTGCTTGTTTGACTAGCGCGAATAAAAGAACAGAATAGAGAATTGAGTGCCCTATATGCTGAGGATTATACATAATGTATTTTCTCATTCACTTTTATGCTATTGGTGCAGTCCCTTTGCTATAGGATTCACGCATGTGATAACCAGTTTCAATTTAGAAGCCTTGCATCATACTTTCTAACAGGTGTGGTGGTCTTCAAACTAGCTCGAGTTCTTTTGTCTACTTTTTCTTTATGAGTGCATATCGTTCTTTGGTTTTGTTGTATCATTAATTTAGAATGTTCTATATATTTATTTAATTATTATAGAGTCGAAATCCTCCATCCTTTCGCCTACAAAGCAGTAGGAAGAAAACCTCGCAATTTTTTTACTATATTGTTGTTTTGTTTATTGTGCACTTGCTTCATATGTAATAATAAAGAAATTGTATTCGTACTTATTTTAGCTCGAACTAAAGGTGACACTAACCCAACAACATGAGATTTATTTTGGTGTGTAGCCAACTTTAAGGCACACGTGATTGCATTTTTTCAGCAACGTGACGAGTTCGGGGAAAGAACGAAGGTGCTTCTTACCCCTCTCTTCACCTTTTTTAAGCATTAGTCATCTACATTGTTAAATACGCCCGTACTCTCTCTGTTGATCTTTGTTTTTGGGTTTGTCTAAATATCTCCTTTTCATATTTCACGCAGTGACGATCTCATGGTCAAGGAGAGATTTATGGATGTAGAGAAAGCTATGCCGGTGCAAGAAATGGTCGTGTCCGTCCCCTGAACAAAAGAGTAAAATAGAGAAGGTAGTGTCCTATATGCTCGTTATGACCAAGTATGGTATTAATGACATTCTGTTTAGCTTTTGACATGATATGCCTTTTATGTTGAATAGCTTGTCGGTGTACACCTTTCAGCATTAATTCCAATTTCAGCGGATCATGCAATTGGTCTTGTCACGTAAGTTATTTTGGTATTTTTTTTTTGTTAATAAGTCGTTTGACTAAATTATTTGAGTAATTAAAGAATCTTGAATGTAACTTGCGGACCTAGGCGCAACTTACATGCAAGATGCTATAATTGTCTCTTATTAGGCTGTAGTCTTTTATGCTAGTTAATATATTATATTTTAGGCTTGCCATTAGTGTCTTCCCGTGAGATTATATGTTTAATTTTCAATCTTTCCATATGTTGAGGTGCGACCACAAAAGGCACATGTTTTTGGAGGCGCACGCGTTCGAGTTCTGAATGAACCTTCTCCATCTCATAAAGAAAATAAAGGTCCAACTCACCTCTATCTTCCCTTGTTTTAAGCTTTAGGGTTTTTACGTTTCTATCCCACACAATCTTATGGTTTGTTGAAAATATTTCTTTAAGATGCATATTATGGAAATTTCATGGTCTTCGATGGAACTGGGGAGGTGAAAGCAAACGAAAATCACATATTAATTTATTCATGTTGCTTGTTTGACTAGCGTGAATAAAAGAACAGAACAGAGAATTGAGTGCCCTATATGTTGAGGATTATACATAATGTATTTTCTCATTCACTTTTATGCTATTGGTGCAGTCCCTTTGCTATAGGATTCACGCATGTGATAACCAGTTTCTATTTAGAAGCCTTGCATCATACTTTCTAACAGGTGTGGTGGTCTTTAAACTAGCTCGAGTTCTTTTGTCTACTTTTTCTTTATGAGTGCATATCGTTCTTTGGTTTTGTTGTATCATTAATTTAGAATGTTCTCTATGTTTATTTAATTATTATAGAGTCGAAATCCTCCATCCTTTCGCCCACAAAGCAGTAGGAAGAAAACCTCGCAATTTTTTTACTATATTGTTGTTTTGTTTATTGTGCACTTGCTTCATATGTAATAATAAAGAAATTGTACTCGTACTTATTTCAGCTCGAACTAAAGGTGGCACTGACCCAACAACATGAGATTTATTTTGGTGTTTAGCCAACTTTAAGGCACACGTGATTGCATTTTCTCAGCAACGTGACGAGTTCGGGGAAAGAACGAAGGTGCTTCTTACCCCTCTCTTCACCTTTTTTGAGCATTAGTCATCTACATTGTTAAATACCCCCGTACTCTCTCTGTTGATCTTTGTTTTTGGTTTTGTCTAAATATCTCCTTTTCATATTTCACGCAGTGACGATCTCTTGGTCAAGGAGAGATTTATGGATGTTGAGAAAGCTATGCCGGTGCAAGAAATGAATGGTCGTGTCCATCCCCTGAATAAAAGAGTAAAATAGAGAAGGTAGTGTCCTATATGCTCGTGTTCTATCCCACACTCTCTCTTATGGTTTGTTGAAAATATTTCTTTAAGTTGCAGATTATGGAAATTTCTTAGTCTTCGTTGGAACTGAGTAGGTGAAAGCAAACGAAAATCACATATGAATTTATTCGTGCTGCTTGCTTGTCTAGCGTTTATAAAAGAACATAATAGAGAAGTGAGTGCCTTATATGCTGAAGATTACAATTTGGGAAATATTTACATTCTACTTAGCACCTGACTCTATACTTCTTTTATTTTCTACAGCTCAGTGGTTTATATCTTTCTGCATACTGTTTTCGAGATATGTTGCAATCGGCCCAGTCACCCTAATTTTTTTCGGTACGGATTTTCCGGCTCTACCATGTTTCTACTGAAAATGTGTAGTGCGTTTTCTCATTCTCTTTGATGCCACTATTGCAGTTAGTTCTTTTTTTGATCGATGCACGAGATCATGAACTCCAGAGGCCCTTCAACATCCTTTCTTCAAGTTTGGTAGTCTATGAATAGGTTAGGGTTTTTTCACCCATTTGTTCTTCATGAGTCCACATCGTGCTTTTCTTTTGCTGGCATTTAAATTGAGAATCATTTCTTTTGATTATAGAGTTACTTTTACATTCCTGCATCTCTTTGCTCCGCGACACTAGGAAGAAAAGCTTTGGAGACGCACATTATCGAGTTTTTGAAGTACCATATCCAGTTCGGAAAAAGGTGAAGGTAGCCCTCACGCTGTCATCTCTTCTTCTCTGCATTAGTTGTCGTTATCAAACAGTTGAGGAGGTGAAGTTATATTTCGGCTGCCTCTAATTTCTCTCATGTCTCGGCTCAGTCTAACATGAGTACAAGAAATATACAGAGAAGTGAGTGCCCTATCACTCCGAATGATTAAGTTTGGTGGTTTTAAAATCCTACTTAGCAAATGAACTATTAACCTTTTACTTTCTATAGGTCTTTGGTTTACATATTATTGCTTGGATCTCATTTGGAACTATGGATGCAGTCGACCTATCTCACATTGTTCTTCCGGTACGTGTCTCAAGCATTTACAACTTATTAACTAATTATACGTAATGTATTTTCTCATTCACTTTTATGGTATTGGCACAGTCCCTTTGCTATAGGATCCACGCAAGTGATGACCAGTTTCAATTAAGAAGCCTTCATGCTTTCTTACAGGTGCTGTGGTCTTTAAATTAGCTTGAGTTCTTTTCCTACGTTTTATTTATGAATCTATATCGTGGTTTGGTTTTGTTGTATCATTAATTTAGAATATTCTCTATGTTTACTGAGCCTTTTCCAGGCCGCTCTCTCAGGTTTTTAACCTGACGATCTTTCATCGTCCTTTTTTTTCACTTTTTTCATTTTTTCATTTTTTTCTTTCATTTTTTCATTTTTTTAGGCAAAGATTTCTTGACCGAGTTAGAATTGATGGGATGAGGCAGTTCGTCGCTGTCCATGTCGGTGAGAATTAAGGCTCCTACCAAGAATTCTCTTTTCATAATGTAAGGCCTTTCATAATTCAGGGCCCATTCTCCTCGTGAATCTTTATGAATCGGTAAGATCTTTTTTAGCACCAAGTCGTCTTCTTGAAACTCCCTCGGGTGTACTTTCTTATCGTAGGCCTTCTTCGTCCTCCTTTGGTACAGCTGTCCGTGGCACATTGCATTTAGTCTTTTTCCCTCAATAAGGTTAAGCTGATCGAAGCGAGCCTGTAACCACTCGACCTTCTCTAACTTGGCTTCTTTTATCACCTTCATTGATGGGATCTCTACTTCAAATGGGAGGACTGCTTCCATCCTGTATACCAAGGAAAAAGGGGTGGCTCCAGTAGAAGTTTTGACAAACGTGCGGTAGCCATGCAAGGCAAAAGGGAGCATGTCGTGCCAATATTTATAAGTCACCACCATTTTCTGAATGATTTTATTGATGTTCTTATTAGCCGCTTCAACTGCAACATTCATTTTTGGACGGTATGGGGAGGAATTGTGATGCTGGATTTTGAAGTCTTCGCACAACTCTTTCATCATTTTGTTATTCAGATTAGTTCCATTGTTAGTGATGATCTTGCTCGGGAGGCCATATCAGCAGATCAAATCTTTCTTGATGAATCTCACACCACATTCTTTGTCACACTTGCGTAGGAGGATGCTTCAACCCACTTGTTGAAATAGTCGATTTCCACCAAAATAAAGCGATGCCCATTTAATGCCTTTGGTTCAATAGGTCCTATCACATCTATCCCCCACATTGAAAATGGCCAGGGTGCTGTTATCACATTCAGAGGTGTTGGCGAAGCATGGATATTGTCACCATGTACTTGGCACTTGTAGCATCTTCTTACATGATTAAAGGAGACTGTATCCATGGTAAACGAATACTATCCGGCCCTTAAGATCCTTCATGCCATCACATGTCCATTCATGTGGGTTTTGAAAGAACCTTCACGAATTTCATTGATGGTTCTTTGTACTTCTGCTACATCTACACACTGGAGGAGTATTAGATCAAAGTTCTTCTTGTAGAGGACATCCCTGTTCATGAAGTAATATGTTGCCAACCTTCTTAAGTTTCTTTTATCGTTCTCAGAGGCATCTGGTGGGTACTCTCTTTTTGTGATGTACTACTTAATATCATGATACCATGGCTTCCCATCAGGCTCTTCCTCCATAATTTGGCAATATGCTGGACGACTATGATTTTGCATTCTTATAAGCGGCATCTCACCATCTCGGCTTATTTCGAACATCAATGATAAAGAGGCCAAGGCATCTGCCAATTGGTTATCTTCCCGAGGAACCTGGTGGAGGTTAACCTCATTGAATTCTTCCATAAGCTCTTTGACATGAGCATGATAAGGGATTAGCTTCTCATCTCGGGTTTCCCACTCTCCTATCAATTGGTGGATTACTAATGTTGAGTCCCCATATACTTCAAGATTCCTGATTTTTTACTCCAAGGATGCTTGCAATCCCAAAGCACAAGCCTCATATTCTGCTATATTGTTTGTACAATAAAAGCATAGTCTAGTTGTGATTGGAATATACTTCTTTTGTGGTGAGATTAATACAAATCCAACTCCATGCCCGAGTATGTTTGAAGCTCCAACAAAGAATAAGATTCGTTTAACGTCTTTCAATGTTCCCCCTTCCTCGAATAAAGACATTTTATCTTCATCAGGAAACTCGCTTTGCATTGACTGGTAATCATTCAAGGGTTGGTGTGCTAGATATTCTGCTATCGCACTGCCTTTTACAGCCTTCTAGATCACATACATGATATCATATTCTGACAATATTTTCCATCTTCCGATTCTTCCAGTGCGAGTAGGCTTCTCAAAAATGTACTTGATTGGGTCCATTTTGGAAACCAACCAATTTGTATGACTCAGCATGTACTGTCTTAGGCGAGGGCGGCCCAGCCTAAAGCATAGAAAGTTCGTTCTAACAATGAGTATTTGATCTCACAATTAGTGAACTTCTTGCTTAGATAGTAGATGGCTCGCTCCTTCCTTCCGGATTCATCATGTTGCCCTAGGACGCGGCCCATGGATTCATCAAGTACTGTCAGATATATTATGAGTGGTCGTCCCAGTATAGGAGGCACCAGAATTGGAGGACTTTGCAGGTACTGCTTGATCTTTTCAAAGTCATGTTGGCAATCTTCATTCCACTCTACTAGCTGATTCTTGTGTAGCAGTTTAAAGATGGGTTCATATAAGACCCCTAATTTATTATAATTGCAGTTTAGTCCCTGAACTTTTGTGTAATTGTTTTCTAGTCCCCAGACTTCACTTGGTTGTAAATTAACCCTTGAGTTAATTAATGAGATGTTGGCCTTGAGTCATTTAATCTTGTTTGGAGCATGATTGTTTACCTCGAGGAATATTTAAATCACCTTGCTTGAATTGCAACAAGATGAGTTATGGCTTAGCGGTTGAGGCTTAAGCATTTGATTGGCAAGTCTTGTATTAGAACCTTGATGAGGAAGGTTTTGTTTTTATTTTAGTTTTTCATGTGACTCATGATTTCTATCAATCAAATTCGAAATTTGAAAGGTGAGGGTTAAATGAGCATTGAAAATCAGGTTTAAAGAGGGAGTTATGGAATTTGAGGAGAGATAATGGTGGTTAATGGTTTTGTCTAGGTTTTTAAGGAGTTTAAATGAGTGTTGTGGCTAATGGAGGAGGTGGGGCGGCTCTCTCTCTCCCTTTGGTGCTGAAGAATGAAATAATCACATGTGCTAAAACTCCTCATTTGAAATTCAAAGCCAACAAGGGAGTTATGCGTCATTAAGGGAGTTAATTCTTTGTCCTTTGCCTTAATGTGCCATGAATAGAAATTTTGCTGAATGAAGGAAGTTATGGTCGTGCCTCTTCACCCGCTCTCACCCTCTCATAGATGAAACACTAGGTTTTAAAGAATTTTCATCAATCTCTTACACTTTCACTCAAAGAACTTTGCCAAATACCTAGAACTCTTGTGTTGTTTCCTTGAAGAGCTGCTGGACCTTGGTGCCTTTGTGGAACTTGTTTTCCCTTCTTCTATTGTGGTCCTTACTCTTGGCTCTCAATTTTCTCTCAATTGTCCAGGTGATAGCTCAAACGGTAAGAGACCAAAACTTCCAAATTTTGAGTTTTCTTAGTAACAATTCTTGCCTTCCTCTAGAGCTATTTGGTTTTTGATTCCTGAAGGTGCAAGAAACACACAAGAAAGGGGGGGGGGTTTGAATTGTGTGACCCACTTTTAAATTTCTTTTCTAAAGAGTTGTATGTTAATCATCTATTAGTATTCATTTAAATTTATCACAAGATATTCTATGAAATATGTATGAATACGTGAAATTCATTTAATAGATTCTGAAAGTTAATTACTTCTTCTCAATATAATTTATTTGTGAAAGCATGTATGAATGTGCAGTGAGAAAGCAATATAGCATGAAAGTAAAGCACACATAGTTTTTATCCTAGTTCACCCCCATAATCGACAGGGCTACGTCCAGTCCTTGGCTTCACCAAGATTTTCACTATTTCAACAAATAGTACAAGTATTATCAAGGACTTCTCCCAACAAGTATTCTAAGGACTTCTCCTATCAAGTATTAGAAGGACTTCTCCTTACAAGTATTGTTAGGACTCCTCCTTACAAGTATTATCAGGACTTCTCCTTACAAGTATTATACAGGACTTCTCCTGACACCTTTTTCAGGGTTTTTTCTTTTCTACAATATTCTCTTCTTGATAAGAGTGGGTAGAAGAAATGAAGCTAATAAAACAGAGAGATCATAAGCAAGTCGATCTCTGTTTTAAGTTATGTGTGTGGGATATGATGAGAGTTAAACTCTGTAAGGTTTCCACACACATAAGCAACTCAGCTCAGGTTGGGATATGACTTGAAGTTTCCTGAGTTGAAACCAAGATTGCCTTGGTCTTTTGGACGAACTAGATTGAGATGTGTACAATTTAGTTCTAGTCGCCAAGTTGCTACGGAAGCAGGGTTCTCTATATATATCTTCAGTTGAAGATCTTTGTTCATTCTCCTCAGCAGGAGTGAAAACCTGCCCGTAGTGCTTCGTCCTCTCCGGGAAGCACATAACGGCTAGTTCTGCATCTCTCAGCAGGCGTAAGTCACGATCTGAGGTTTCTCTGCAAGCGTAAGATATGATCTGGAAATCATCAATTCGTCTGGGTTGATGTCGTCTGGCTCCATGCTGAGCGAGTAGCTTGAGCTAGTTTCTCTGTATATAATGTGTGAAGATCCAACGGTGGAGACTGTTTTGACCATTTTACCCCAGTGCTTGACAGCTAATACTCATCACGTGCCTTGGCCAGATATTTGAATTTCGACCGTTGAGAGTGTACGATGCTCAGAGATTCTTGCCGTTGATTTCGCGATGTCAGCTTGATTTGAGGAAAAGCAGAAAAGTAGTGGGACCAAGAAGTATTGAATTAATTATGTCCCTTCTTTCTTTCTGTGATTGCCAGTACTTTAATAAATGTGCAGACGAGGAAATAAGCAATTACTCAAGACAAGGAGAATAATTTCTTTAATGCTTCTGTTGACTTGATATCCTCGAAAGACATACTTATTGATCTTTGTGCCTTTGGCGCAATTTATACTTGGGCGGACGGATTCTTCCATAGAGTTTTGGCAGACGCAGTCTCCATTTAGTGCTTGAAATTCCGTCACTGAGTGGCTTGCATTGGCAAACGAATTTCCTTCAGTCAGTTCTTCTATAAGGAACAGAACATTCTTGTCTTAGAGAACTGAATCCTTTCCTTCTATTTGTTTTCACTGAAGTTCTCCATCTGAGAGTGTTGATCCACAACTTCTTTATATGATGCTAGAGAGGCTTCGAGGCAGAAGGTGTTTCTTCATAGGTTGTCATACTCTTTCACCTTTGAACGACACAGTCTTCCAATTTGATCTTTGTAGATTCGGGTAGCGGACTGATTCAGCTGCTTCAAGTAGACTTTGACTTGAATGTGAAGATTTCCATCAAATAACCATGAGAGAAGATGCTGGTCATTTGAAGCTGTTGATTTATCTCTCTTGAGTCACCGGACAATCTTGTACTTGAATGTCTTTCTTTCTTGCGCCATCGGACTGTCTTATACGGGAATGCTTTCCTTCGTATATGTTTGACATTGTTTCCTTCGAGGTGACCGGACGAACTCTTCTGGTGGACTGACTCTCTTGATAAGGCTATGATGTTTATTCATTCATTTCAGAGATGGTTATTCCTGTACATGATAATTTTCACTATGTTAGGAACTTTATTTTTGACGTCATTAGATTTTAAAGAAATTGTTAATTATCAAAATATAATAATTCATTTAATTATTTGATTCTAACAATTCCAACCTTTGATTTTCATCAAGCTCGAGTCCACTACATTCTGGAAGAGGCTAGGGTCGTGCTACACTCAAGCTTGATCAACTCTCTCAAACAAGGTTGGTATTCTATTCCGTTCTTTCGGTTCAACACCTAGTTATCTCCCTTGAACAAATGATTTAAGGAAATTAGAAACCTTTGGTATTTTGGATGGAAAACTCATTTTTTAGGTTATAATATAGGTTCTGAACATGGAAGAATTTTAGTTTTGAAAGGAATTGGTTAAAAATGGAGTTTCGGGTGAAAAACTTGATTTCTAGGGTTTCTGCCAGGGAGCCAACGCATGAGCGCTGAACTCCCAACGCCTGGGCGTTGGAATTTTTCCCAGTACGTGTTTCTAGACAGGGACCCAACGCTTGAGCGTTGGAACCCAACACTTGGGCGCTAGGCCCCTGACAGCAAATTGTTGTTTTTTCTTCTTTGGTCTAAAATTTTTATGAGCTGTTTTCCGACCTTTCCCATGTTTGTTGATGAAGTGTATGTATGTTTGTTTGTCTTTCAAGGTTTGGAAACACTTGCATGCAACCCTCTCGGAGGTAAGGGTAACTCGTCTTTCTTAGGTTTCTATGTCGGTTATGATTGTTTTGTATGCGGTTTATGGGATCTGTTTTGGGTGATTCTCTTGAGAATTGTTCTGAGGAATTGTTGGCATATTAGTATGCTGTAAAGTGGTGGTAATCGAGCCCTCTTCGTGGCAAAACAAATAGTGCTGTTTCTGTTTGTTTATAACTCCGTATTCTGTCTCTTTTACTGCTGATTTTGTTTTGTATAAAAGCTGTTTCTGTATTTTAACTCTGTTGTATTTGTTATTTTTAAACACTGTTGTACTCTGTTTTCTTTAAACTCTGCTGTCCTAAATTTTGGAAGAATTTCTACTGTTTTCTGTATTTTTTAAGAACTGCAGATTCTGTATTAAAATTGCCACGGTTTTCTGTATTTGTTTTAAGTGCTGCTGTTTTCTGTATTAAAATAGCCACTATTTCTGTATTTTTTTAAGGGCTGCTGTTATGTATTAAAATAGCTACTGTTTTCTATATTTTTAAGTGCTACTATTTCTGTATTAAAATAACTATTGTTTGCTGTATTTTTAATTACTGTTGTGTTCTGTATCTTAAAAATCCCTGTTGTTTTCTGTATTGAAATTATTGTTGTTTGCTGTTTTGAAAACAATGCTATTTTTGTTCTAATAATTATATTAAGGTTGCTGCACCTATGTTAATAGTGTGGAGTTTTGTGACATGTTAATTATGCTTTGATGTGGATGATTTGGAAGTTGTGATTTAGTGTTATTGTTCATAACATGATGAAAAACTTGGCGAAGTGATGATGTTTAAATGATGCCTATATTAGTCTATGATTGAGGAGTTTGTTTTAAGTGGATTGTTTGCCCATGAGGGATTGATGCTATTTATTTGAACATAGCATATGCATTATATATATATATATATATATATATATATATATATATATATATATATATATATATATATATATATATATTAGGTTGATGTGGCGGCACTTTGTCCCGCGGGATCAACTGAGGATTCTTAGGTTGATGGTAATCAACCGAGGGCAATGTGGTGGATCGTTGTCCCACGTGATTGTCTTGGCCCGTGAAGGGTGATGTTTGGCCCGTGAAGGGTGATGTTTTGGCCCGTGAAGGGTGACGTAATGGCCATATAATTATAACTATAAGCATATAGATGTAGAGAGCATTTGCACATCTTAATTGATGTTGTGTTGTGGAAGATAATTGTTTGTGTTGCTGTTCTCGTTCTGTTCTTGATGAATTCCGTTTATTGATCTTATGTCATTTCTTTATATCACAATTGATAATATGTTATTTTCTGTATTTACGAGTTAACCCTTTCTTGTTTGCCTTGTTTGTTTTGTTTGGGCGCTTAACGCCATAGATGTTCAAGACAAAGAGGCTCGAGAAGATTGATTTGGAATTGAAGACCTTAGATGAAGGAGACTCGAGGATTAAAGAACATTGAGAAATTTTAGTACCGTATTTTATTTTGGGTATTTGCACATGTCGGTGCACTTTATTTATTTTGGAACTTTACCACGTCGAGATAATTATAACTTTATTATGGGATATTTATCAATTATTAATTTTGAGCGACGTTGATTTCTTGGAACTTGAGTGTTTTGAGAGGTTTCAAAATATATTTTCGCGTATTTACTGTGTGACCCTCAACCCAAAATTGGGGTGTTACAGTTCACATGTTGCAGTGAGTTGGGATATGAACCGAGCAATGTAATTCAACCTTCCCAAGAAACCACAAACTTCTTTTTCTGTTTGTGGGGATGGCCCTAGTAGTTTGCCGGACTTTACCCCGAAAGTGCACTTTGTAAGGTTTAATCAGAGTTTAAACTTCATAAGCCGCTCAAACAACTTGCGCAAATTAACCATGTGCTCTTCTTCAGTTGTGGACTTTGCAATTATATCATCTACAAAAACTTCAATCTCCTTGTGCATCAAGTCATGGAATAGAGTGACCATTGCTTTTTGATACGTTGCCCCGGCATTCTTTAACCCAAACGACATCACCTTATAGCAAAAGGTTCCTCACAGTGTGATAAACGTCGTCTTTTCCATATCCTCGGGGGCCATCTTGATTTGATTGTAGCTTGAGAAACCATCCATGAAGGAGAAAAAGGAATTTTGAGCTGTGTTATCCACCAAAATATCAATATGAGGCAATGGAAAATCATCTTTATGGATTGCTCGATTCAGATCCCTGAAGTCCACACACATCCGAACTTGCCCATTTTTGTTGGGAACTGGGACCACGTTGGCAACCCACTGTGGATATTTTGAGATGGCTAAGAACCCAGCATCGAACTGCTTTTTTACTTCTTCTTTGATCTTCAAAGACATCTCTAGCTTCATGCGTCCCAGCTTTTGCTTAACTGGGGGACATTCAGACTTCAAAAGAAATTTGTGCATTGCAATACTGGGGTCGAGCCCGGGCATATCTTGGTAGGACCGCGCGAAGACATCAACATATTCAAGGAGCAATGAAATCAACTTGGTACGTACATCCCCGATCATACAAGTGCCAATTTTCATCTCTTTTTTGTTGTCTTCGGATCCCAAATTAATTATTTCCACTAGCTCTTCATGCAACTTAATTTCCCTCTCTTCCTGCAATTCCAGTCTTTGCAGCTCAGAGGAGGGTTCCCACTCTTCATCTTCATCTTCCACAGCTTGATTAACCAGACTATCACTTTCGAGAGAATCAGTTTCGAACCTGCATTATCATAAATCGGCATAATGAAAGTAGTGGTACAGAACAAAAGAAGAGTGTCGCATGATAAGAAATAGGCAATGTGGAAAATCCAAAATGCATTTTATTCATGACATGATCAAAATAAAAGTGAGCACTTATTACAAAAGTCTATTCCATGACCTTAGGCTTTAATTTGAACCGATTGAAATTTTGATTGGTTGAGTTTTGGTCCCTAGAGTATTTTCAAGTTGAGCTTCTGCTAGGGTTGCCTTTAGGAAAGTTGTTCCCATGAGATTGATCTATGGTTTTGCATAATTAGTTTTCTTGGAAGCTAGGTTTTTGAGAATTGATTATTTGAAATAAGTGATTTTCAAACTTTAAAATTTGGTTTCACCATAGATTTCATATAACCTTTGATGTGTTTAAGTTAGTTTTGAAAGAAAAATAGATTTTGGAATTTAAGTGTGTTGGCCAAATTTGGACAGAATTGAAACAAGGGGAGAGAATTGATTTTCAACTAGCTTTGAGTGTGTTTAAATTCTTGAAAATGATTTTGGGTTTGTAGGAAAGGCTTTGCCCTAATTAGTGCAAAAGGGCCTAGAGAAAATTGTATGTTTAAAGCCCTAGAAAATTGATTTCTAGAAGTTTTGGTAAACTTGGAATTGGAAGTTTAAAAATTGAGCTTTTGGGTAAATTGGATTTTGGAACTCATAGCTTAATTAGGGTTTCTGCTAAGTTAAGAAAACTAGAGTTTTGAAAATTTGCATTTTGATGGAAAAACTTGTGCTTTCAACACTTAGTAGTTTTTGAAATCAAGACTTGAAAATTTGTTTTAGAAACTTGTAATAGAAGTTATGTTATGCATTGTGAAATTTTCTTGAGTAACTTAGTGAATTATTTGGTGAAAATTTGGAGTTTTTAGGGTTTTAAAGTATTTGGGCAGAATTGAGGACTTGAGGTTTTGTGTGTGTTTTTGGATTCAAAATCTTGTTTAAGGCCTTCAAATTGGTTTGTAAGCATCTAGCCTTGATGCTATTTAAAGATTTAAAGTTTTGGAAAGTTTTGAAAATTGTAACTTAGAGTTTTCTGAGTTCTTTCGGCGGTCGCCAAAGTAGCTAAAAACGTTCTCGACTTCCAAGGATTTTCCTAAGAGTTAGGACCATTGCCTAAGTAATAGAAACCATGTAGGACCAGTATCAAGGACCTTAGGATTGAGTTTCAAGTTCTAAGCTAGGCAATGTTTCTTGAAGGTTTACGAGACTTCGGGCCGACCAGGACGAACGGAGCTTACATAATCACCCGGATCGAAAAATTCTTCGGTAAGGGCACTTCATGACATTAGCTATTAAGCATATGTGTATGTATATACTATAATGCTGATTGTCAGTCGACAGCGTTCTAAAAACGAACCGACTTTAAATTGCTTGAATTTGATTGAAAGTATCTGAAGGCATCCGATATGCTGGATTAGAATTTATTGAAGTCTTGCTGTACTGTTACTTGTAATCATGCTCTCTTTTCCACACATGTTTTATATCTGTTTAGATATGCACCCGTGCTCTACATGATTATTGTTAATTATGAAGCATGCTATTTAGCTCATATGAAAAGAGCAAGCCATACCTGATTATGTATGCCCTTTTATGTTTGATAACATGTTGATTGAATTTTCGTCTCCCTTGATCTTGCTTGTTACAATATTGCTATGCCTTATCACCAATTGTTATTGTGTGCGCTAGCCGAGGAATTAGAGTAAGCTACCATGGGAATGGGGTTCCTTTCAAAATAAAGTATAAAGACCTTGTTTTGGAAGAGTAAAGGCTTAATAGTTTCAAAAAGAATAAGAAGAGAAACTTCTTTTAGAAACCTAATGAATGTTTTGGAAACATGCTTTCAAGAGAACCTGCAGTTAAACCGTGAGCTTTCGAAATGAATCTGTCCTATCTTTCTTGAAGTAAATTCATAATTTACTAAAGGAATTCATCAACCCTTTTATGAACTTAAGGACGATTCCAATTCTTTCCAACAAGTTTTATCTTGCAAAGAAAATTAAGTCACTTCTTAGAAAAAGAACCATAAGAACTTCCTCACCAGGAATCATAAAACATGTTTTCTGAAAGCCTCAAAAGACCTTAACGGAAATATTTGAAGAGATGTTTTCTCAAGAAAATTGGGTAGCTTATTCGGTAATGCCTTCGTTGGTAGTAGCGGGCGTTTTACGCTTCGGTGGCAACCGACAAGAAATCACTGGACCAGGAGGGTTCAGGCGATCACAATCCCTCGAAGTAGACTGGCACTCTGACAAGGATGACACCACCTTCGAAAGGGGACTCGGATTCGTAAAAACAACATTTCCGCTAGGTGGGAGAAATCAGAATGAGGAACCCGTTCATGTTGTTGTTGTTATTTGTTCATAAATTTGCATGCAGGAACGTTCCTCCAGACGACGTCGTCGTCATTCTTCAGCTGTTTGGGATAGCAGGTCTATCCATCTAGCGGACTGTGTGGAATACTGCGTGGATACTGTGTGGACATACTGTGTGGATACTGTGTGGAAATATTGTGTGGATACTGTGTGGACACTGCGCGCAGACTGTGTGGAGACCGTGTGGCGACTCATTGCAGCAACCCGAATGTTTCGAATCATATTACACCTTGACTGCATCATGACATCCTGATTGATTGTAACATGATTGCTATGCTTGCCTTGCGTTGCTTGTTGAACATGCTTCGGTTGCAACTCTACCTGCTTTATAATCAATGCTTGTTTGTAAATTACCCTGCATAGCTTGTTTGTCCATTAGATTTGTTTTCCTGCATCCTCTCGAGGTAGACATCTATCTGCTAATATTCTATATGATTGCTTGAATTGCTTATCTGTGTTGTCTGTTTTAGAAGTTGACCCTGGCATTGTCTGTTGTGTGTGTTTGCTGGCGATCCGTCGCCAGTCGGACAATCCTTAGCCAGAAGTCGTAGGTGCATGTCGGTTCAAGGGAGATCAAGACAGGAGATGGATGCTTATCTGCAGAAAGACTTGTCGCGGATGCTTGATTGATTGCATGGACTTATGTATGCTTAAGTATCCGTGTAGGGAGTCCTAGTTTATTTTCTTACAACTGCCAGCATAGTCTTTTAAACTCGGAGTCAATCATTTTGTAAATTATCTCTAAGCTGCTAGCTAGTCATTTTATGCCACATGTGTGGCTATTTATGAATCAGGGTATTTATAGTATTAATGCATCTCTTTATAGAATATTTAAAAAAATATCCTCCTTTCTACAGTTTTGAAAAGTATTTTGCATATTTATTTAGTATTCATTTGCTACAGTAACGCCCTGAAAATCGGGGTGTTACACTTTCTAAACCCGAACCTCTGTCGTAAGCTCTCCTCACCTTGCTTCCTTCATATAAATTGTGAGTTTCATTCTCTCCATTCGATCCTTCAGTTCTGTCTTTTCCTCTTCTGCTCCAGCCTTGAGTCTCCTAATTTTAGCTTGTTTCACCCCAACTTCGGCCTTCAGTCTTTCATTCTCTACTATGGCCTCCTTAATCATTTCTTCCAACCCCGCAACTTTTTCCTTCAATACCCTTACTTGTGGTGCAGCCGGCGACATCCCTTCGTTTCTCCTGGCTCTCTTTAGACTCACATTGACTTTCTTATAATCATCCTTGAGTTGTCTTATCTCTTCCTCCTGATCTTTTAAGACTTTCTCTTTCTTCTCGAACTCATGCTCCATACGCATCATACCCACCATTCTCTCATCATTTAGCGCACCTAGTTGCCGCACCTTTTCCCTGAGTGCTTCTATGTGAACAATCATGTCCCTCGTGTCTAGCTCTGCCTTTTGATATGCCTCCTTAGTGAGTGGAATCTCCTTAGGCGTGTCAACCTGAACACCTCTAGCTTTTCTCCATTTATCATACTCTTCTGGAGCAAGATGTCCCCTGAACCTGAGCCTTCGTCTTGCGAACATGATTCCAAGCATCTCCCACTCGGGTTACCTGGAGTTCAGTGTTCTTGTCAGTGTACTTGAAGTTTAAACCCCCCATCTGTTCTTTTGATGGCATGATTTGAACCCGTTTGAGCTGTCGGAGAGCCACGGCAAGAGTATAAGATATGCACCTTTTTTGAAGAGAAAGTAAGAAAGAGATTGTACCCTGAATAAATTAAATGATTAAATAATTATTTAATTATCTGAGGCATATTTTGGAAAGCCTTCAGGCGTAAGTTAATGCCATGTATATTTTAGATTATACGTGCAAAGTTTTAAGGTGGCAATTTGCTGTAGAAAATGTCAATTGAACCCCGATCAGCGTTCGAGAAGGAATAGGACTATTTCCATATTTGTATGACAATCGGAGAATAATTTCATGAAGATCGATTGTAGGGTCGATGTAGTTTAGTTCTGAAGTCCGGAAAAGTTTCTAACACGGGGTACGAACCCGCAGGAACCTGTCATGCGAAAAACCAGGCAAAACAAGACATCTATCAAATCTCCAAAGGACATGGAAAGTATTATAATATTTTTAGAAACCTAATTATGAGATAAAACTACTTTTGATGAATAATTTTTTTAGGTCGGGAACGTGCCGAATCTTAAGGAAAATATTTCGAGATATTTTGACGACCGGTGCTCGAGTTAAATGAGTGATTAGTTTGAGATGAGTGAGTCACCGATGTTAGTCACATTTATCATCTTTTGGGAAGCTTGTTAATTAATATTAAAATAATGATTTATGACATGTAACTTGGATTAAGACCTTGTGTAAGTTGGATTTGACCTATGGTATTTGTATTAGACTAATCATCATGATTAAATCATAGATATTTTCTCCTAATTCTTGCAAAACTTCTATCTTAGTCCTTGACTTATAAAATCTTTTAAATCTTCTCCCCCTCACACATGTGGGTCGCGACCACATAGACTCAAATAGGGAGATATTTCCATTTCTTTCACTTAAGCTCATATTGGAAAAGTTTTAAGTGGTTTAGAGAGAGTAATAGAAAGATAAAGAGAAAGAAATCTTCTCACTGTCTTCTTCTCCTCCCATGGCCGAAATCACACTTCTCCCTCCATCACCTTCATTTCTTCTTCATCTTCCCTTCGTTCTTTGCGAGAAAAGGTAGCCCTTTTCACCCTCTTCACATTGATGGTTTTAGATTTCAAAAAGGTGAGTTTTTGGTCGATGAAAGTAGCTTGGAATCCATCACTCCCTTTGCATTTTGATTCCCCTTGTCCTTAGCTTCTTGTTGATAAAATTAGTTTTGCAAATAGTTGAGTTTTGGTTTCAAAATTGATTTTGAGTTGAGCTTTTCAAAAGTGCCTTTTGTAATGTTATTCCTAATATCTTTATCTATTGATTCCTCTAATTTGTTTTTCAAAAAGTTGAGATCTCGAAAAGTGATTATTTTGGAAAAGTAATTTTGGAAATTCAAAGTTCTTTTTACCATAGATTTTGGCTTGCCTCGTATGTGTATCATTTGGTTATCATTTGGTTTGAAGAAATTTTATCTTGGTTGTGTTTTAGGAGTGGCCGAACTTATTGTATTATTTTTTGGTTGGAAGATTTGATTTTGAACTAAGTATTCTTGTGTTATAAGCTTGTATGTGAAATTGGTAAAATGAAAAAACTTGTTTCTCTTTGTTTTGTGTTGATGCCGAGAGTAAGAAAGTTTTTGGGGCTTGGTAACTTGATTTTAAGTGTTGAAGGTTTTGGGGTTTAAATGGAAGATTTGGTTGTTTAGTTTTTGGGTTTAAGGTATTGTTTTGTGCTTCTTAAAGATTTAATTTTAAAAGTAGAGAAGAAAAATTATGTGACAGTTTTTTCAATGATTTTTGAACTTGGTGTTTTTAGGGAAATTCAAGAGTAAAAGTTCTTTTAAGAACTTGTACGAAATGTTTGAAGTTTTGGTTTGAAAATGTGTTTTAGCACTCTTGTATGTTGTTGGGAAAAAGGAAAAGTTTGCTATCATTTTAGGCCTTATGGTCGAGCCTTGATGTAGGATTTTAGAGTGAGAATTTGTCTTCTAAAACCTTTTCTAAATCACTAAGTTTTTTAGTGAAAAACTTGCCTGATTGACTATGAAAAACTTTAAGGTTTTTGAACTCGGTTTGGTACTTGTTTGAGTGAAAAGAAATGGTGTTTAAAGGTTTGGTAGATTGAAGAAAAATCTTATGTTTTTGAAAACCCTGGCCTTGTAGGTTATGGAAGATTTGAAAAGTTTACTCTAAGTTTTGAAGCTTGTATAAATTTGATTTTTGTTGGTTTTTGACATAGGAAAAATTATCCTCTAAATTGCCTAAGTGTTAGAAGCTTCTCTAAAGCCATAGTTTAAAGTATAGAATTTAGTTTAAGAAACGCTAAACTAGGCTATGTGTTTGTGAAGATTCGAGGGGGTCGGGACCTTCGGAGCACAGGGTGTACGAGCGATTGAAAACAGTGAATGTAATGGCACTTGGCACTATGCTACTAGCTTGAAGCTTATTACATATATATATCTCCTACTGCGGGGACTAGCCTGTACCGGCTTTGCTCTTGATTTCCCCCAAAATAGAAGCCTTGTACGTCTCTTTCTCTCCCCTTTCAAAATACTACTTGAATGGATATATTAATATTACTTTCATGACATACAATGTACTTGTGACTTAGAGAAATGGCAAAGGACAGCAGCTAATATGCTAGCTCTCTAACGTAGGAAAAGAAGAAACATGAGAGCATCACTTGATATTACCCAAAATCACATGGTCTAATGTATAACACACCTCAATTAATTATCACCTAGGGACCTGGTGCCAAACTGAGAAGAAAATATATTCATCTCTTCCTCACTTGCTTAGCCGTGGAAGGACAACAACACAAGCAACTCATTTCCCTCATTTTCTCACTTCCACCATCTCTCATCAAAGTTTCTCTCTCAACTTCTCTCTTGTTCTCTCTCGACCAAGTGAGTGTAGTGACCATCACCACTCCTCTTCTTCCTCAACGAGATGACCGAGACATACACCACCATGAGCTCTCCTTCTTCCTCTATTTTTCTCGATGAGCCAGCCACAATGGGTCACTTCAAAACAGCCTCAAAACTTCATGAAAATGGTGTTTCTGTACTCCAAAACGAAGAGGAGGAACCCAGGAAGCCATTGGACCAAGCTTTGACGAGTTTTAATCACGCTCTGGCAACCATGCCTGACCTACAACTGAGTTTTCTGAGCAAACTATCGAGCTTTTGGAGAAACAGACACATCCATCGTGTTCCTGGATGCGAGAGGAAGAGGACCCGATACCCTGATTTTCTCTGGAAACATCACCGCTATGGCTCCGCCGCAGACCGCCATCTTCTCCGGCCAACCTTCGCCGGAAAATTCCCATAACTTGAGATCAGTAAGTTCTTGACCTTCTGAACTCATTTCGGGCCTCTAATCATGCATTTGATCATCAGAAACATCACTTTTTATGCTCCTAAATTTGTGCTTTAATTTTAGACGAAAAACATTTCATATGTGTTATCTTCCAAGCATTCTTAGGCCCCTATTGATTGAAACTTCATCGCTGGCCTTTTGACCATTGCAGGTGTATGGCATGCAACAAGTCAGGCTTCCTTGAATCAAGAGAGCTTGGCAAAGGAAAGACTTCATCTTCCACTTCTCGGCCTCGTCACCTTCACAAAGGAGACGATGACCGTGGCTAGGACTTACCACGAGGTGCTTTTGTTGTTGCTGTCATTCTTGTTGTTGTTGTTGTTGTTGTTGTTTCTGTTGTTTCTGCTGCCGTGTCTTGGCTTAAAGGGCTTGGAAGATTCGTTTTTGAACCTTATTTCTTGATGCATCAAACTTGAAAGCCATGCTTAATATTTGGGGTTTTAAAATGAAAAGGATGGGAATTTAAGGATTGAACCAGAAAAAGGGAAAATGTTTTGAGGTTAAATGTGATCTTTAAGTTTACGATTTTTGACTAAATTCAAGTATGATGCTCTAAACTAGGTTTGATTTTTGTGGTTAATGTTTTGCAAAGTTTTGAAAACCTTAAAATTGGCCAAATATCTTGTTCCATGGTTTAATTTTTGTGAATTATGCCATTTTTCTAAAGGTAAGAAGCTTCCCTAGTACCTTATTCTAAGGTTTAGACTTAGTTTAAGAACTCTAAACTAGGTTAACTTTTTGTTGAAGGATCACGGGGCTTAGGAACTTTCGGAGTGGACGTAGCAAACGTAGTTATTCAGAGAAAATCCAATATCGATAAAGGCACTTCACTAACTAACGTAGCTATTTAGAGCATATATGTATATACTCTTGTACTGGTTGAAATATATTAATGCATGGAGCTGGAGGCATCTGATATGCTGGATTAGAATTGTCTGGTGTGTGATATTGATTTCCAATTGTGGCTTGACTTTTTGAATGCTTCCTTTCTAAATTGCTAAGTGTTAAGCATGATTTATTACGACATGATTTATATCTAATTTGGATATGTTCATAAGCTCAACATGATTCTTTGTTGATTATGAAGCTATGTGAGGCCACGTCTTCGTGTCGTGTCAAGCATATTTCGGGCCGTCGTGGTTCGAGGCTAAACATAGCACCAGACTAGAGATGGGAAATATCAGGGCGTTAAAAAGAACGTACTCGTGTAAGTGGCATCTCATCGACTTACCAGCAACACTATTTAGTTTGGCGTGGAGTTCGGTCGAGTGTCCCACCTGCCTATGGGATTTGGTGTTACCTCCGAATGAATCTTTTTGTGCAATGAGAGATTGTACATGCATATAGGGAGTCATAGGGCCATTGATCGCTTGTGTCTTAATTTGGGTTATGTGATGTTTTGGTAAATTGTGCTCGTGTATACTTACATGCCTCTTAATGCTTACATGCTTTATTTGAAGTTAACCCTTGCACCTGTTTGCTTGTTTGTATTTTGAGCGATCCAGCACCAGCTGGACAACTACTAGCCAAAGAGTAATCGGAGGATGCAGATCTGAAGGAATTTCGAGGAAGCAGGACGGATAGCTTATTACTTGATGATTTTACATAGTTAATTGATTATTGTGTCTATACTCAAGTATGCTTAGGGGCAGGGTAGAGTTCCGGGACTAGATGCCTTTATGCGGTCGCCCTGTGTGGGATCGCAGGAGGTATACCGAAGTAGTAGGTCTTGGTTTGGGGTTTCTTTTGTGGCAGCATGTTTTCTTTTATGAACAAGTCATGATTATTAAACAATTTCATTAATGTTGTCCACCTAACTATGTAACTCATATGAATTTTCCAAACAGGGTACATATATAAGTATTGAATAATGTCTATGGCATGTCTTGAAAAAAAGAATTATAATTTCATTTCCACAACTTTGAAAGATAACTTGCATGTTTAATTACTGTTTTGGTCACTACTGTAGATCCCTAAAAATCAGGGTGTTACAATTGTGGTTGACAACATTGAATAAATTCCCAATGATTGTCGGTTGATTGTTTGATAGCTATGAGTTAGTGTTGTTTGACATTGTGTGGAATGCTTGAATATATTTTGTTTGACTATATGAAAGCATGCTATGTAGTTCATATGAAAGAGCAAGTCATACTTGAAACGTATGTTATGATATGTTTGATAACATATTGTTTGGATTGATATTTTCCCATAAGTATGTTTGGTGCAATGTTTCTATGCTTTATCACCGATTGCTATCGAGTGCGCGAGCAAGGGGAAAGGAAAAAGTAAGTTACCGTATGGGCGAGGGTCCCATCGGTGTTTGGGTATAAAGGCTTTGTTTTAAAATAGAGGCTTAAGATTCTTTGAAAATAATAAGGATAGAATTTTTTATTTAAAACTCAGTCAATGTTTCGGAAACATGTGTTCAATAGAACATGCGGTTAAGACCGTGAGCTTTCAAAAATAAACTACATCTGCCCTAAACCCTTCTTGAAGGAAAATTCATAACGTACTAAATGAATACATCAAACCCTTTTACGAACTAAGGACAATTCCACTCCTTTATACTACAATTTACATCTTGTAAAGAACCATAAGACATACATTTGAAAAAGGAATTATAAGATCTTCCTTAAAGGAGTCATAAGACATGTTTTCCAAAAAGCCTCAAAAACCTTTATGAAGATGTTTTCTCAAGAAAAGATGGTCGCTTGTTGAGGGAGAAATTCTATGAAAAGAAATAAACCTAGACACTCGTGGAAGAGTGATTCCGCTAAAGGTAAGGGACCTAGGCACTCATAAAGGAGTGATCTCGCTCAAACCAGCCAACTAGGACACGTATAAAGATGTCTTGTTGCTGCTGTTTTGAGGAAATTGGGACACTGGTGAGGGTGATCTCGGCGGAGACAATTTGATAACGGACTTGAGTTCCATTGAGGATGTTTTCATTGTATGTAGCTAACTGATAGATTATGTCATATATGTATTTTCTCCAAGGAGACAATGAGGTTATACCTTCTTTTTTTCGTGAGAGCAGCAATGAGGTCATACCTATATGACCACAGGATAGCATCGAGGTCATCCCTGTGCCTGATTGTTTATGGCATCGAGGTTAAAAATTAATCGGTAAGTGGCATCCATTATTGAGGGTGATTGTCCCGCCTTCAATCGAGTGTTGGCGTAATATCCGGATCGTTTTTAGTGTTGTATGAAAATTCCATGTAGATTATTATTGAGGTTATTGGTAACATATGAAATTAAATATGTGCCTAGACAATTGATTGTGTGCGGTTTGAAAAGATTGTTATGTGTGGCTTGAAATGTTTGACGTGGAATTCTGCTTGCACAATAAATGTTTCTTTATTTATGAATTTCTATGTTGTAGTTATGGCTGAAGCTATTTAGTATATAACCGTGATGTGACTTACATTACCTGACCTGCGTAGCTATATATACTATTACTTTTTTATCCTTGTGCTTCAACGAGGAGTTTGTTTCCATGAAGTGACCCTTGCACATTGTTTGTTGTTTGTGTTTTTGGGCGATCCGTAGCCAGCTACTAGCTAAGGAATATCCGATGGAGATGAAAGACACAGGGACAAGGAGGACTCTTCCACGACGTCGATGTGTGCTTGAGCACGAGTTCACCTACGTATGATGTGTATACATATATGTACTATGTTGTAATAAGTCATGATTGGAGTTATGGGTTATGTATCGCATAATGTCAAGAGCATGTTTGAAAACGAAAATAAATATTATATATTTCCTAGGTTTTGAAAATAAATCAGCATGTTTAATTTAGAGTTAATCATCAAAGTAGTCCCTGTGTTTGTAGGTCAGTTCGCATTTAGCCCCTAATAGAAATAATTGCAACAGTAAGTCCCTACGATTGCACCTTGTTTGGGATTAGTCCCTCCCTCAGGGCGGAGCTCCGGCGAGGGTGCTGAGTGTCAAGTGAGTGCATACGTGGCATTATCCACGTATAATTAAAAATAAAAAGAATTAAAATTGTTAATAAAAATCAAAAGGCTTAATAGCACTTTTGGTCCCTCACTTACCACGATTTGACACTTTTAGTCCCTAACAAAAAAAATTAGCTTAAATGGTCTCTCACTTTAAAAAACGACAGCAGTTTCAGTCCCCCGTCACTGTTCGGTTAAAAGTTAACGTTTTCTGTTAAAATTTAAAAAAAAAATTAACAAAAAAAAACTCTGATAATTTTCTTTTTATACTTTTCCAGCTTATCTTCTTCTACTATAATCTTCAAATTTTTCCAGAAAATCTTCAAAAAAATTTCCAGGGGATACACGGAAGAACGTTTGGGGTTCATCCACCAAAATAAGAGGTTCTTACTTTGATCTCTTCAAAGGAGCACTGAGGCTAAAGTAGCAAAATCAGACAATGTCAACATAGAAGAAGAAGAAGAAGAAGAAGAAGAAGAAGAAGAAGAAAGGGTCCAATAACATGTGTAATGGGGAAAATGAGAAATTCAGAGAAATGGGAAATGCATCAATACAGTACTTGCCGTTAAACCTCTGAACCGCCACCACTCTTCTTCCACATCTTCCTCACCATCGCACCATCACCGCCCAGCGCCGCCCCTTCTCCTTCCTCCCATGAACCCAGCCTCTTATCGATTTCCCTCTCCCTCTCACAAGAACCCCCAACCTTCAAAAACACCGTCCCTTCGAAGCCACCTTCTTCGTCATCCAGATCAAAGAGCGAAGAGGAATTGGGGGAATTTCTAGGGTTCACCTTCTTCATCCAAACAACAACGAGATTGAAGATCGAAGAAAGAAGAGGAATTGGGGGAATTTCTAGGTTCACCTTCTTAATCCAAATTGCAAGAATCAGTGATGGTGGTGTTTGGTGGAGAGGATGAAGATCGGTGGTGGTGAGGAGCTTTCTGAGGCGAAAGAAGGAAAGGAAGTAGAAAGAGGAAACGGTGGTGGTGGTGAGAAGATCGGTGGCGGTGGTGGTGAAGATCAGGGTCAAAGAGGAAAGGAAGGAGAAAGACGAAAGGGTGGTGGCGGTGAGAAGATCGATGGCGGTGGTGATGAAGAATGGGGTCGAAGAGGAAAGGAAGGAGAAAGAAGAAGAAGTCTGGTGGCGGTGTGAATACGAGGAAGGGTTTGAGGCTGGGTAAAAAACTGAGTTTTTTTTTCTAAAAATTATTAAATATTGGATGGAAAACGTTAACTTTTAACGGAATAGTGATGGGGGACTGAAACTGCTGTCGTTTGTTAGGGACTAAAAGTGTCAAATCGTTATAAGTGAGGGACCAAAAGTGCTATTAAGCCAAATAAAAATTACAATAAACCCTTAATCCCCAATTTAAACACCCAAAAAATCCCTAACCTGAAAAAATATTTTAACAGAAAAAACCTAACCTGAAAATCATCTAACATAATCACTTAACAATTTTCAAACCGAGAAAAAAAATTCATCATCTCCATCCTTATCATCGCCATTCCCCTTCAAAATTAAAACAAAACTTAAACCTAAAAACTCTTTCCCTTCTTCATCAATCAAAAATAAAAAATCGTTGATTGAAGAACCACTTATGCTAACCCCACCATAATGACTAAAACTACTTGAAAGATACGGTGAGAGGTGTTAGGGAGATAGAAAAATTGAAGAATGTAAAAAGCACCACCTCATGTTCTCAAATTTTAATAAAGTCTAATTAATTCAATGTTTATAAAAAGTGAAAAATAAAACTTTTGCAAGCTAAAATTACTCATTTCCATATTTACCTTTTCCTATCGCTCAACTACGAGGTCCAGTTCCTTATGTAACAAAAAAAAAAACTACGAGGTCCAGAAAAAAAACTCTTCACTTGGAGTATTTGAATAAAACGTCAGTTTGAACGTTGAGGATATTTTTATCGACGTAAATTTGATATGCTAATTTTGTAAAGGAGAGAAGAAGATACATAAAAAAATGATTGGTATCAACTAGGGCCGTTCATGGATTGAATTGGATCGATTTTGAAGGGAAAAACCATCTGATCCAATACATCGGTTTTATGGTTTTATTATCCAATGGATTTGTCTCTAAAATTAAATTTGAACCAACCCGATCCAATATATAGCGATTTGTATTGGATAGGATTTTTCAATTTTTTATTAACTTTTTTTTCCTTTAAAATTGTAGTGTATAAATCTAAAAATATATAATATATAATAAATATCAAGATATATAATTTATAGCATCAATGTAGCATTAAAAAACTATAACATAGCCAATAACTTTTTAAATTATTGTTCGTTTGTGGAAGGATCTGTTACAGTTACATCTACCATAAAATGGGCTTAGTTACTACATAACATAGAAGTTATGTCAAAAGCAAAACAGAGTTGGAGAAAACTATTGGAAAAGGAAAGCAAGTTAGAGAACCAGACATTGAGAGACTCCCTTATTTGCAAGCAATTTTGAAAGAACCTTTTTGGTTGCACCCAGCAATTCCACTTTTACTCCTTCAACAAGCCGAAGTTGATCTCGATATGCATGGCTATACGATCCCAAGAGGTGCACAAGTTTTGGTTAATGTGTAGGCTATTGAGAGAGAACCAAATTTTATTTTTAATTTTATTTCTCTTATTATATCTCATGAAATATAATTTGTTTTACTTCACTCTTTTCTTCTTGTTTCAACCGGCCTAAAATGCCAAAAGATCCAATAGCATTTCAACCAACCCAAAACATATCGCAACTAAGTGAGTGTCATCTATGAGACTTAGTCAAATAACATTTCATCTCAGCTAATATCGATCTCTCAAAAGGCAACTACTTAGTGACAAACAAGCAAGACAGTCCAAAGGTAACCTTACCCTAGGAAGACCATCTATAGGACATCCTAGAGTCATGCAGAAAGGGACGAATACAAATGTGGAGGAAGTGCCCCCACCACAATTTGAGTTTTTGTTTGTAAAAATAGTACTATACCACGATATAATATATATATTTGCCCCAGACAGAAATTACTGTCCCCATAACTGTATAAATTTACATTCTATGCCACTAAAAGCTTAATTATGGCATTTTTGTTCTAATTGTTCTGTACCCTTTTTTGTTTATATTCCCCAAGTAGCAGTAAGGACAAAGGATTACTATCCATTGGATTTTAACTATAGTAGAGAAGAAAGTTATGTACCAAATAGCAGTTAACAACTATGGGTTATATTTTAACATGAATAGCAGAGAAGAAAGTTAACATCTTAATATAAATAATCCACGAACTTTCTTCTCCAACTATATCAAAACTGAAGTGTATATGTTAATTTTTTACATGTTTATTTTATCTTTTAAATATAATTATGGTTCTATTGATTTTAACTATAAGCTCTAGCAATGGAAAAATTTCTAAAAAAAAATTGACATTGGAACAATCATCTTCTTCTCAACCTCAAACACTTGATAAAAATTTGGGCTCATCTATGAAAAAAGGATTTTTGGAATTTGATTTAAAAAAGGTTCCAAATGATCCTGGTTTAAGGTCAAGAATTTCACAATATCACCCTAGTGATAGAGATGAAATAAGGAGGTATTATCTACAAAAAGGCCCTTGTCAACCAAAAGAATTTAGGCTTGTTTGGATTGACTTTTGAAAGGTCAAACGAGCGTTGTGTTCAGAGAAACGGCGTTCTGAAGTTCTAGTAGTTGTTTGGATACGTGTTTGAAAAAATGCAAAAACACTAAAAGTCACCAAAACCACGTTCAACTGGAAGCTAGAAATTGGAGCGTTGGGCGTTGGCCAAATCACGTTACATGAATATTCATTTGTTAAAACATAAAATGCTAAAAGTCATCCAAACGATATTAATTTTTTTCAAATCACATTTGTTACAAATCATCCAAACATAAATCACGTTTATTCAAACACAATTTCCATCAAGATCATGTTTGGAAAATCACATTGATTCAAACACCACGTTTCCAACGCAAATTCAAACGGACACTGAGTTTTTCGACAAAGACAATATGGAAATACCTTTCGTATATAACAATTATGATGTGTATTCAAACTTTTATTATATAGTAATATATTATGTTTTTAAGGTTGCAAATTTACATTATTATTTTGCCCCCACGACTTGAAATTTATGGATCCGTCCCTGCCTGCAGAGACAGTGACAATGGACTTCGAGCCTACAAATACAGGTGTAGTTGTCAATTATACATCACTTTTCTCATTATGCAAAATTTTAGGTTTTTAGATTCAGAGATTCTCTTTTTGCTCTCTCACTGATTTGAGCGTCAGAGTGTCTTTTGCAGATACACTTCTCGCCGTGTCCTAGCAAATGCATCCCACTAGTAAAGTCATCCAAGGTCGCACACCACCACCAAACACGAAGAGACACGAGTAATTTCATTCATAGAAAAATATTTGGTGTCTTCTATGGAAACAAAGGAACAAACAAACATGAGTTCAACTTTCTTCGTGATGAAGAACTTGCGACGTGCTCAACTTGAGCCAAACAGTAGAAAGATTGGTACCCTCTACCAGATTTGAAGCTAGTACAGTCACACAGTAGAAAAACTGCATCTTTGGAAATCAATCATAAGAGAAAAAAATTATGAATTAGCTTTTGGATTTTAATAGTTAATTTTGAAGAAATGGAAACTGATTCAAACATTCTAAAAGTCTGTTCGATAAAAGAATGCATTTTTCCTTTTGCCAAACATGATATCACGATAATATTTACTTGGAATCTTGAACCAACGCTGGTTAAGAACTAAAACAAGCACAGACAATAGAAGGAACTTCTTGACGTGACCCATTAATCGATTTCTCATTTAAGAAGTCAATTGTAAAGTAATCATAGTGCACACATCCAATACGAGAAGCTTGTCTCGCTCGGAAAGAGAACTTTAGCGGCCACTATAACTGCCCAAATACCAACAAAATCCACCATGATAGATAATTAAGCTTATGAAGCATTTAGTGGAGTGTTCAATTCTTAGGCAATGCGTATAGAGAGAGAATTGTTGGGAAAGATCTACTCACTTAATATGATTTTCGAGTCTTGAAGGAATTAGTCGGCTACCGTAGTGGGAACATCTTGTAAAAAAGAGTATAGTTGCCCAAATCCACAAAAAAATATCACTATACTATACAAAAAAAATAGGTGAATGACAAGGTTGAGGAATATGATCCCTTTCAGTCCAATATTCTTCAGAAGGCGATTCGGCAGCCATAACAAATTTTCCTAAACAAGTAAATCGTAAGTTTTTTCTGGCATACGAATTACGATCCTCCTGTTGATAGAGAAAATGTGATATTTGATCTTTCCCCTATTTACTTCTACCTTGTTTAACTTCTGCAAACTACACATTGGCGTAGCAGCTATGATATTCCATTACCTCCAAGAAAGGTTCAAAACTGTTTTGATAAATTATTGTGTATTAATCAAGTGCAGCTTTATTTCTTCGACCAGATATTGGCTTGGGCAAACCATCAAAGATTGGTTTTCGAACAGTTGAAAGGGCCTGTAAATCTGGCTTCAAATTCCACATTGAGGCTGGCCAAATGGATGAGGAGCAGCCACTATTATCCTGATCTTGTAAACAAGATGTGCTTGAAGATTTCCTTACACCAGATGAACCATCGGTTAGAAAAGCATCCCCCATGCCTGTATTCAAAGGACTTGATTCAGAATCATTCATGACCGCAGTTCGGCTTGCCCCTTTCTGTCTCAGAGCTAAGCCCTTTCCTGTTCTTGATGGAAGACCACCACCGTTGCTATTATCCTCCCTCAAAAGCAACTCTGGTATCCTGGTAAAGTCCGCAACCGATTGCTGACGCCTGTGAACAAGTATGTCATTCCAGTTATTGGAGTTACCTTCTGAGGGTGAAGTATCAGACTTTTCCATAATCTCTTCCAAAATTACATTGACCAAACTTTTGGATTTACGGTGATGACTCAGAGGTCGTTCAGACATGGGTGAGTTTCTGGATGATGAACCGTTTTCTGACGAACTAGAGTTCACTTTAAGTCCATAGTAACCCTGTAGTGAGCTCATTGCTGCGGAGACCTTCAGGGAGACCTTCCGCTCAGAAGAATTCATTCTCAGGGATTGGAATGATTCAAGCAGGTCACGGTGCGCACGATCAGGTGAACTCTGACCAGAGTTACCATGTCTGAGAGGAAAACATTCACGGCAATCAATGATTTTAAATGCGGATAGGAAAGAAATCACTCAAAAGAAATGATTTTAAAGAGAAATTATGTATTGAATTTGAAAACCATCATTAAAAAGGAATGACATAAATCTTTTTTTGCATATATTTTGTTTCACAACTTTTTGATATTTTGACACAGATCTGGTTTGTATTCACAGTCTAACCTGTAAGCAATCTATTTGGTAAAATAATTTAGACAAATGACAGATTATAACATAGATTCAAAAAGACCCAGAGGATACCAGTGGGAGCAGGTTGCCACCTACTTAAAAAACTGCCCAAAAGTCTTCACTATAAGCTAAAAAACTAATTCCTATCATGCTGCACTGTCTTGTTTAATTGTAGTGAAACCTGCTACTTGAATCTATTTATTTCTTTAGAAAAATTACAGCACAGAATTCATTCTAGAAACATTTTCAGCTTATCACCTTCACTTTGTATTCTTGTTGATCTCTACAAGCATGGGCCCAACATATATACATAAACGAAGCACAGATAAAGAACTTCGCCAGCTACTTTAGAGTGAATTAAGTATTAAACATCCAATGGAAGTTCCAAATTAAGGTAAGCAAACCAAATTTCCTGCAGAACCAACCCATCCCCAGCCTGTTTGTTTCATTCAATATAGTTTTCCAAATATTTCATTAAGATAACCTGAAAAGGATAAGACCTAGCTTCTTGTATTCAGCACTTTTCCTTAACCCAACAACTATGAACATACCCAGGTGTAGTGGAACCATTTGATAAACAAGGGGATGGAGGGTGCCTTCCAGGTAATGGAATGTGGAGAGTCTTGAGCGCAAACATCTGATGGTCAGTAACAAGGCCATTCATCTTTTTGACATCTGCAACCTACAAATTCCCAAAGCAAAAAGAGCTGAAGGATCATACTTCATCATACAACTGAAATTGAAAAGAGAAGATAACACGAAAAACAAGAATTTAGCACAATGTCTTCTTCATTTCAAAAGAGGCAGAGGAGAGGGGTAACCAAAAATGGGATTTAAGCTCATTTAAAGTGCCATATCTCGGCACGTAGAGGCCAGCCCCAAAAATGGGATAGTGGATAGCAGGATGGCTAGGATAGTGAATTTTTGCCTATATTTTGCATAATTTATACCATATATATATATATATATATATATATACTAAGTCAATGATAAATATTACTTGAAATTCTTAACATATTCATACTTTCATAGTAGCAAACTAGCAATAAAAGTCATAGGTCTTGAGAGAACAAGGGCAAAGAGAGAGCAAGGGAAGTGAGGAGAGGGTCTGACTCTTCCTCCCATGTAGGATTTTTTTTGTCGGGAAAACCCGGAAATGGCCCCAACGTTTGAAATTGGAGAACATTTTCGAAAATGTCGGACCCTTCTCGCACCGGGATTGCACGAGAAATGGGTTGGGATGGCGAAGTGGGATGGGATGGTGGTGGTTGTCCCAATACTTGGCCGAGATGGAATGGGACACTAGGATCTCGCGGGATCCCGCCAGAATTGACAACCTAGCGTAAGTCGTCACAACATTAATTGAAAAATTAACGGTTGAAATTCAAAGGACATCATAACTTGTTATACACGTGCAAGTATATGATTATAACATCAACTGTTGATAGTAATTCACTCACTTTAGATGAGCCAAATCCCCAACAATGATATTAACATAAAGGTTTCCACTCCATGCGTGTTTGCTTCAGCTTCGAAAATAGGCAAAATAGCCTATGCACTCCAAAAGCTACTCTAAGTAGCTTATGTTTTACGCGGTTTTGAAGGATATGTGATTTTGCCAATGCTTTCCAAACAAATTAGCAAACACTCAGACAAAAGACAAAAAAACACCACATGAGAGTAAAGATAATGTCACAAGAACATCAAAACCATTTCAAAATAAAAAAAGAAGACTTTTCACCTAATATTAATATATCTATATATGTTCCCCTTACTTTTTCCTAAGTTTCCTACCAGTTACTTTTGTTCCTATACAATGTCTGGTTACATTTACAACCAAAACGTTCCAAAAGGATATATCATATAAGAAAGAGCCTCCACTGCACCCAAATGTGCCACAACGACGACAACATGCATCAAATTCCCAAAAAGAGGAAAAATCATTCATAGCACAAATTCGAACACTTTCTAAACGATCAAATTTTTTAAAATCAAGCTAATATATAACAGATAGAAATGTATATTTACATTAACAAAAAAAACAAAAAGAGTACCTCGACACCATACTTGATTGCGATTCCAACCAAGGTGTCCAATTTGGATATAGGGTGCTCGATATATCCATGTCTGGGTGGAGATGAAGATAGCGGCGAAGGCATCGTGGGGCTACGCTCTCTACTGGGTGTCTCTCGATCAGAATCAAACAAAAACTTATCGTAACACCCATTGTTAGGCTCTTTCCATTTATCCCTTTCCATCAGCATCTGTCGAATCAACAGCTCAAACCCATTTCAGATTGTCGTGAATGGATTCACTTGGGTATTTTCCCAGAAAATCGGTTCAGATTGGAACTCAAAACGAGAAAATTTCGAGATTGGTGAGTATCGTCGGAAAGCACAGAAATGATGTGATCAACAGGGCAATGGGGATTTTGCGTTGGTGTAATTTTCTGGATCTGATTGTGATGTTTGTGTTCCTGAATTCCAAGCAGCGTTTGGTTCTACTTTCTCGGGAAAATGAAGGAAAATAGAAAGCTCTTTCTCTTTTATAATTCTCCGCTTATTCTTTCACAGTTTAAAAGAAAAGAAAATTAATAGTTAGATTCTCTGGCGTTATAAATAAATAAGAAATACAAAATAAATAAATAAAATTATTTTAGAAAATAAAACAATTAAAAAACATATGGAGAAATTAATTAGTTGTGATTTATTTACACTAAAATTAAAAAAATGCTTTACGAACATGAATATTGTTGGTCAAGTCCCACGTTGAGACTCCGCGTATTAGGCCAGCGCAGTTTCATGTGTGTTTATTTTCTCCAAACAATGACAATGAAGTGTAAGATAAACGTGGTGTGCTCTATAGATATTTTTTTATTTAATTAATTATGAGCGGTAAAGTTGTTCCTACCTACCAAGTTTTAACGCAGCTGTATTTATAAAGACTCGAACTCGAGACGTTTACTTAATCTACACACTGGGATTTATTCGGAAGGAAATTTATATTATTATATATAAATCTAATTTTTAAAATCTAATATAAATAGATGTAAATAGTCAAAGTAGGTATAGGATAGCCATATTTCTTGCTACGCAACTGAGTTTTTTAGTTTGAAAGAATGCTCAACAGAATCATAAATACTGAAAACAGTGGCCTTCAAGTGGACTTTGAAATAAAAGCTTGTAAACTGCTTAATTAGTGAAGGCAATGAACCATGTGCAGAGCAGAAATAATTCCCTGAAATTCTTCATCAAATAACCGTTTCCCATTATCATTTTCAAGTGTTGGCTGTTAGAACAAATAAGAAAACTCGCAAGAATAGAGAATAGAAACTGAATTAAAATTTCTCTAAGTTTATCATACTACACACATAGTTCTGATACATTCTATATCTACAAATCACCTCTGTATTTATAGTGTTGGGTAACACTCTACCCTAACCAATCAATCGATATAAATTATCTAACTATCAGTCAACACTAACATTGTCTGACCCTAGACGATACTCACAATAGACACAGACTAGGCATTTGAATTGATTCACAACACTCTCCCTCAATTCAAACAAGATCAAACTGAAATATCACCACTCTTGTGTTTCAGCTTCTCGAATTGATCTCCCTTTACTGCTTTTGTTATTAAGTCTACCACTTGCTCAAGTGTTCCACAAAACACTAGCTCTAACCTTTTCTTCTCCACTTGCTCTCTAATGAAGTGGAACTGTGTCTCTATGTGCTTACTCCTTCCATGTGATATTGGATTCTTGGCTAGGTTGATTGAAGATTTGTTGTCAATGTACAGCCTGACTGGATTCTTCATCTTCACACCCAGTTCATCTTCAAGTTTTCTCCGGCTACACTCAGAACTACATAGCCTTGATGCCTCTTCACAGAGGATACGTAGGCCGGGAAGTAATTTCCGACAGGCACCCTAATAAAAACTTTCTCTAAGGTTCCCTCTCAAATCCAAGCTTTTTTTCAAGCCTTTCAAAATACAAAAATCCAGAACTACATGGCTCTGAATTCTCCACTGCATTATGGAGATGTGTAGGCACAAGCTTCAACAGCTTGTCGAGCAAATCTATACATAATCTTTTTCTTTTTTCTCTTCTTGGGGCGAAACAAATATTTTTGAAAGCTAACATAATTATGCACAGTTAATTAGAGGTACCGTCTTTTGGACGGGCGTTTAAGGGTGCTAATACTTTCCCTATGCGTAATCGACTCTTGGACCCGATCTGGTTTCGTAGACCATTCTCTCTCATGGAATTTCCAATGTTTCCCATTAAAATAATATTGGTGGCGACTCTGTTGATTCATATTCTTTTTACGCGTCGTTCCGCTGCGACCCTGGTTGCGACAGATGGCAACTCTGCTGGGGAGACTTTCGAGAGTCAGGCCCGTCAATAATTGATCGTGCATTATCTCTTAGGTTTCAATTTATATGTTTCACCCCTTCTTTTTTCTTCTTATTTGGTTCTATCTACATATTCATTATTTATCTTGTAAATATTTATTGTCACATGAGGTCTTAGGGTAGATGACCATTGGTTGTCGATGTTGTATATATGTGATCTTCTTCACAGGTGGGGTAATACTTATAGGTCTTCACTGTCCATATGCTCCCATCATACACTTCACCATCACAATTTGATGCACACACTATGGTGGGCTCTACACCCGAGCCTGAGCGACCCTTATATTAGGAGGTGTCTTGATAACTGTCATGAGGAGCCTAGTGCTCACTTGACAATTGTTGATTCACCACTCAGATTATTACTAGTTTGTGGATTATTCGTATTGAGAAGGTTTATCCTTACGGGCGATTAATTCCTGAACTTGGGCCATATCTCTATGACGAGGGTAATCTGGGGACCTTGTTTTAGAAGTCTAGAACCATCCCGGGAGAGTTTACACTTAACTTGATTATAGTTTCTACCTCTGCTAGGGTTCATTGGCTATCTAGATATCTAATCCTTATGCTCTACTCTGATAGGACAAATGAGATCATATATTTTCTTATCCTTCTTCCTCACCCTCATATTCATTCATTCAAAAGATTAGAAAAAATTGAAACTTTTGCATGATCATTTGCATCAAACCAATTTTTGCACCATCACTTGCATTAATCATTTTAGCATAAATCAAACATTTGTTCATATTCAGCTGCATTAACCTAGTTTTTACATCACTAAAACATCTGACAACCAAGCCCTCAATTTTACTCTCTGAAGTTTCAAATCTGTTGTTTAATGAAAATCGCAATGGACATGGTTGTCAGCTTTTCGAAATAAAATAAAAAAAGAACAAAATAAACAAAACAAAAAAAGTTCCTGAAATGGCTGCAGTTCCTTGGAAAGCTCAAGTCTCAATAGGTTTGAAGGAAAAAGAAACAAAACAGTGGCAAGCTCAAGCTGAAAGAATGAAATCAATAGAAGCTACTATCTAAGCCTATAGAAACCAGACATGGGAAGAGTTGGGTATGATGCTATCATGTAAACCCTGGGGGCATCAGTGTAGAAGAAAAGGTCAATACACATCATAAAGGGTCAAGAGTAGAGTCCATACCGTGACAACATCCTCACTTATTACCAGCCACCCATTTTTCACCCCTCATATATGTGTCATTTCGTCATCATTTTCACCAATTGGGATCATCACTCATATTTATCCCCTCCATCAGTCATACCAATCTAACATCTTTACCAATTTCAATCATATGATCATCTCACCTTCTCATCTGGCCTTTTATCAGCGAATGCAGCCATATCCACCGACCGTATCTGGTCTACATCCTTACCTCCCCAACCCATACAACTTACCACCTCATATTCATCTCAAGACACTTCTTCTACTTGCTACCCTTCCTTCATTCTAGCCATAAAATCATCTCCCTAACCTAAACACTAATCGTATGGGTCCACCCACTTTCCCAAAATACCCTAAGCTTTATCCATCAAATTACCATTTCATGTGCCAATACATCACTCATCTTTTTCACCATATGGCTATCTCATGTTCCCATCTCTAACATCTAATTTGGGGGTGCCCTACCTGTAACGGTCCAATTTACGGTCAGGGGTCACATTGTAAATTCGCGAAAAATAAGTTTAGTAAAAACCTCTAAAAAAGGCCACTCAAAATTTTCAAACTGATTCGTCGCTCAATAGTTATTTAAACATAAATAATATCCCCATAAATAATATGATTCAACGTACAATAAAAATAATTAATTATCTGCAACATAATTTTGCTAAGTCATAGATGAAAATAAAATAGTAAACATCATTTTTCTTCAAGTCTCGAAATTCTTCACTTTTTCCTTCTCCAACTAGCCACAATCAGATCTTCAGTTTAATTCTCGCGCTGTTTATCTGTGCTGTTAAGCGCCCAAACAAAAAACAACCAAGTAGCTGAAGCATACTTGTTGCTCACGCCCTCAACCCTAAAAAGTAGGGAAAATAGCTGAAAACTTCTTCCTTCCAAAGCTCTAACCATAATAGAATGAATCCGGTCTCGATAATGGCTAAGGTAAATTCCTGATTACTTAATTATTTTACTAATCCATAATTATTTATTCTGAAAATATACTCAACAAACAGAAGCATATTCCTTCCTCAATTCCCCTCTTATTTTCGAGATTAATAATTAAAATAGGAAACAGAAACATAAATTAAAACAAAATCTGCATTATCTAAAAGATAAATAGAAAATAAAATCTGCACATAAAAGATATTCAGAAAATCAAATATCAAACAAATCTATGAAGATTTTATTTTATTTCCCTCACCAAACTCGAGTAGAACAATATAGCAAAAATCAATTTCAACCAAAATGTCTACCAGGGGCCAAAACATAAATATCACAACTTCAGGGACCAAATCATAATTATTACAAACTCCAAGGACCAAACTGCATATTTACAAAATGGAGGGTCTTACAATCCTTCCCCCCTAAAAGAGTTTCGTCCTCGAAACTAAGGATCAAGGAAAAGATCAAGGTATTGCTCCCTCATCTTTTACTCCAACTCCCACGTGGCGTCTCCCGTGGTTTGGCTCCAAATCACCTCCACTAATTGAATCTCCTTGCTCTTCAACTGTTTAACTCTCCGATCAACGATCTGTATCGGTGGAACCTTGAAAGTCAAGTTCTCCCTCAGCTGGATGTCATCCTGGGTGATAACATGCGACAGATCCGAAATGTATTAGCGCAATTGGGACATATGCAAAACATCATGAATCTTGGATAAGAAAGGTGGCAAAGCAATGTGATAAGCCACTGGTACAACCTTCTCGATGATTTGATATGGCCTAATAAACTTTGGTGTCAGCTTCTTCGATTTAATCGCCCTCCCGACTCCAGTAGTTTGGGTCACACGAAGGAATACATGCTCTCCCAGTGAAAACTCTAACTCCCTTCACCGGTTGTCTGCATAGCTCTTCTGTCGACTCTAGGACGTCTTCATTTTCTCTCTGATTTGTCTCACCTTCTCTGTTGTCTGCTGGACCAACTCTGGCCCAACTAGAAAATGCTCCCCATCCTGAAACAAACACAATGATGTCTTGCACCTCCTCCCGTACAAAGCTTCATACGAAGCCATCCCAATGCTGGGATGGAAATTGTTGTTGTACGTGAACTCAATCAGCGACAAAAGCTCATCCCAACTTCCCTGACTATCCAAGACACAAGCTTAAAGAATATCCTCTAGACTGAATCGTCTTCTCCGTCTGCCCATCTGTCTGCGGGTGGTAAGCAGAACTCAAACTCAGCTTCAAACCAAGAGCTCCCTGCAAAGCCTTCCAGAAGTGTGAAGTGAAATTCGGATCCCTATCGGAAACTATGGTCGAAGGAACCCCATGCAATCGCACAATCTATGCAATATAGACCTCTTCAAGCTGCTCCACTTTGTAAGTGGTCTTCACTGGTAGAAAATGTGCAGACTTTGTCAACCGATCAACAATCACCCAGATAGAATCAAACCTCTTATGAGTGAGTGGTAAGGCAACCACGAAATCCATGGATATTCTATCCCACTTCCACTCAGGTACCTCAAGAGATTGCATCAACCCTGCAGGTTTTTGATGCTCAACCTTCGCCTTCTGACAAGTCAAGCAAGCAGCCACATATTCAGCAACATTTCTTTTCATACTTGACCACCAAAAGTGTAGCTTTAGATCCTGATACATCTTCGTTGCACCCGGATGAAGACTCAGTTTACTCTTGTGACCTTCGTCAAGGATCAACCTCCTCAACTCAGCATCACTCGGAACATACACTCATCCCTTGCAACGCAAGATACCATCAGCTCCAACCATAAAGTCTGGCGCTTTCCCTACATTGTCCATTTGTCTTTTCTCAATCAACTCTCGGTATTGCATCTTCTTGACTTTAATCTCTTGCAATAAATCACTGGACACAGTAACCATCCCGAAGCTTAGCATCCCAGGTGCCACCTTAACATCCAAGCTCAAATCACGAAAAGCCTCAAGCAACTCCAACTCCTTAATCATCAAAGGCGAAACATGGATAGCCTTGTGACTGAGAGCATCAGCCACCATGTTAGCCTTTCCCAGATGATACTGCAAGGTGAACTCATATTCTTTTAGAAACTCCATCCAGCGTCTCTGCCTCATATTCAAGTCTTTCTGGTCGAACAAATAATTTAAGCTCTTATGATCACTGAAGACGGTGAACGTGCTCCCATACAGATAATACCTCCATATCTTAAGAGCAAAAACCATCGCTGCAAGCTCCAAATCATGCGTCGGATAGTTTTGTTCATGGACCTTCAACTGCCTCGATGCATAGGCCATAACCTTCTGGTTCTGCATCAGCACACAACCCAAACCCTGGTAAGAAGCATCAGAGTAAACCTCGTAAGGTTCATCACACTGTGGAAGCGCCAAAACAGGTGCGGTTGTCAACCGCTACTTCATCTCCTAAAAACTGGACACACACTCCTCTGTCCACACAAAAGGTTGATTCTTCCTCGTCGACTTCATCAAAGGTCCTGCGATCTTTGCAAAACCTTCGATGAATCTTCGATAATAACCAGCTAAGCCCACAAAGCTCTTGATGTCAGTCGCAGTCTTCGGCTGTTCCCATGACATCACTGCTTCAACCTTGCTTGGATCAACGACAATGCCCTCCTCAAGAACTCCCAAGTAACCGCCTGGTGATCAGCCTCCATCATAGCTCTAGCAGTGTTCCACCAGTGCTCAGGTTCTCCCGACAGTAAGTACGCAACGTAGTTCACCCTGGTTGTGACATGGGTTTGCAAAAAGGAGAAGATCTTCTCGATCTCCTGCAGCCATAAATCTGCTTCCTCTAGATCATAGCCTCCAGAAAACTTCGGCGGGTCTTGTCTCTTGAAGTCATGTAGAACCCTCGTCTGAGCAGAAGCCTGCTCTATCTCCGCTTGTTGGGCCTATGCAGCAGCACTAGCATTAGCCCGGTTTGCCTCTTCTTCTGCACGTGCAGCAACAACAGTGGCCTGGTGGGTCATCAGCGTAGTCAAATTGGTAATGGCGGCTGCCATTTGGTTCATCGAATTTCTATCGTCCACTCAGAGGGAAATCTCAAACAAATAATATAATTAAACAATTATTCAAAATAAAATTCCTTTGATTGACACCCCATCAATCGATCTCAAAATGCAAAATGTCCTTTTTGCCCAAAAGCTCTGGTTATCTCAGCCATTGGTCTGATACCATAAATGTAACGCCCCAATTTTCGGTCAGGGGAAAGATAAGTTTTGTAAAAACCTCTAAAAATTTCAAGGTCACGACACAAACGATTGTGTCACTTTACAGAGAGAGGTGGAGCGGTTGGTAAGAGCAGGATACTTGGGCCAATATGTTAGACAAGCAGCCACTCAGCATGTTGATCGTCGAGGGCGGGTCAACAGAGATAATGATTTAGAAGACCTAAACGAAGCAGCGCCAATGGGCGATCCTGCGGGAACTGTCAATTGTATATGGAGGGGGGGCTTTCATGATGAAACAATGGCGGGATGTAAGAAGTATGTTCGCGAAACACACGCCACGGTGCACTCCATCCACGAGGAGGAATTTGGCTTTGACCATCCAGACATTGTGTTTACTAGCAGAGATTTTAAAGGAGTATTGCCGCATAAGGGCAACCCCGTTGTGGTTCAGCTGAGAATAAACAACTACGATGTAAGGCGTGTAATTCTTGATCAAGGAAGCTCAGCTGACATAATATATGGCGAGGCGCTTGAGAAGATGGGTTTGAAAGAGGAAGCGCTATTTCCGTACACTAGAAACCTCATAGGGTTTACTGGCGGGCATGTGGTCCCAAGGGGTTGCGTGGAAGTAAAAACCACCTTTGGGTTTGAAGGATCCACCAAGGTAGTCACATTTAAGTACATTGTGCTCACCTGCAAGTCATCCTATAATGTTCTGATAGGACGTGATACTCTCAATAAGGTTTGTGCAGTCATATCTACCAAGCATTTGAAAGTAAAGCACCCACTAGCCAATGGGCGGATAGGAATGCTGGAAGTTGATCAAATCAGGGCGCGTGAGTGTTACAACGAGAGTGTTGCCAGTTATGGAAAAAAGAACGCTAAAGTTGGTCACCGGTGTTATGAAATAAGTGAAGGTGGTGTGCTAGACCCAAGAATTGAGGTACCAGGGGCTCGCCCGAGGCCTATTGAAGAGACAAAGATGATAAAGGTGGGGGAAAGGATGTTGAAGGTAGGAACACAGTTATCCTCTACCCAAGAGGACCGTTTAACTCGCCTATTGGCGGATAATTTGGACTTATTCGCTTGGACACTCAAAGCATTCCCGGTATTTGTCCAAATGTGATTTGTCATAAGCTGGCGATTAGGGCGGATGTTAAGCCGATCGCGCAGGTTAGAAGAAAAATGGGGGAGGAACGGAACAAGGCGGAAAAGGTGGAAACCACTAAGCTGTTGGAAACAAACTTCATAAGAGAAGTCAAGTACCCAACTTGGTTGGCGAATGTGGTACTTGTAAAAAAGGCGAATGGAAAGTGGTGTATGTGCACTGATTATACTGATTTGAACAGGGCGTGCCCTAAAGATGCATACCCCTTGCCAAACGTAGACAAGCTAGTGGATGGGGCGTCCGGAAACGAAGTTCTTAGCTTGATGGATGCTTTCTCGGGTTACAACCAAATATGCATGCATCCTCAGGACAAGGAAAAAACTGCATTTATGACTCCGAAAGTTAACTATTGTTACAAAACTATGCCATTCGGTCTCAAGAACGTGGGGGCGACTTATCAACGCTTGATGGAGAAATTGTTTGAAGTAAAGGTAGGCCGGAATATGCAGGTATATGTGGATGATATGATTGTTATATCAGTGAAGGCGAAGGACCATTTGGCGGATTTGGGCGAGGCATTTGGGCGAGTAAGACAGTACAACATGCGTCTACATCCTAAGAAATTCTCTTTTGGTATCCTGGGCGGAAAATTTTTGGGTTTCATGGTGATGGTCAGGGGCATTGAGATTAATCCTGATAAATGCAGGGCGATCCTGGAAATGGTTAGCCCATCCACGATTAAGGCAGTGCAACGTTTAGCAGGAAAGGTTGCTTCCTTGGCTCGTTCCTTACCACACGCGGGTGAAAAGGCGGCTCCATTTTTCAAATGTTTGAAAAAGAGTTCCAAGTTCGAGTGGACGCCCGAATGTGAAGAGGCGTTCAGACAGTTAAAGCAGTTCCTATCCAAGCCCCCAATTCTACAAAAGCCAGTAGTGGGCGAGCCACTCTTACTCTACTTTGCCATAACAGATCACGCCCTGGGGTCAGTAATCACACAGGAAGTTGATGGTGAGCTGCGTATTATTTATTTTTTAAGTCATACATTGAAGGGCGCGGAGAAAAGATACCAGAGGATCAAGAAAGCAGCTTTGGCGGTCTTGGTCACGGCTCGCTGCTTGCGGGCTTACTTTCAGAGTTTCCAGGTGAAGGTAAAAACGGACCTACCGCTAAAGCAGGTTTTGCAGAAACCTGATCTTTCGGGGTGTTTAGTGGGATGGTCTGTTGAACTGTCAGAGTATGGTTTGATCTACGAGACACGGGGAAAGGTCTCGCCCCAAAGGCTAGCAGATTTTGTAGCAGAATTGACCATGGCGGGCGAGGAGCCAGGCTCAAACATGTGGATTCTACACATAGACAGGTCATCTAACTCGCGTGACAATGGGGCGGGTATAATCCTGAGCGGCCCAAATGAAATTCAAATTGAAAAATCCTTAAGATTTGATTTCAAGGTTAGCAATGATCAGGCTGAGAATGAGGCATTGCTGGCGGGCTTGGTTCTGGCCAAAGAGCTAGAAATTGAGACACTGGAGATCCGAAGTGATTCACTTTTGGTCACCAATCAGATAAAGGGCGTCTATCAGGTCAAAGATCCCTTACTTGAGAAATATCTGAGTCAAGCACAGGACTTGATAAAGGGAATTCAGAGAGTGGGGATCAGTTATGTACCTCGAGAACAAAACCAGCAAGCTGATCTGCTCGCCAAGCTAGCAAGTACTAGGCGACTAGGAAATTACCGGTCTGTCATTCATGAAATAATCCATACTCCAAGTATAGAGAGGGCGGAGCAGGTGTTAGCCATGGCTGAGGGAGACACTTGGATGTCCCCTATAATTGAAGTTTTGACTGAAGCCTCCATGGGCGCGTCCGGCATCACACCAGACAGAAGACGGGTTGTCAGTTACTTCACAATAATACAGGGAGAACTATACAGGTGAGGCTTCTCAGCGCCTTTACTAAAGTGTGTCTCCGAGCATCAGGCTCAAGAATTAATGAAAGAGGTTCATGAAGGGGCGTGTGCCAGCCATATTGGAGGCAGGTCGTTGGGCATGAAGATTCTAAGAGCTGGATTTTACTAGCCAACCTTAAGGAAGGATTGTCAAATTTACGTGAAGAAATGTGAGAAGTGTCAGGTGTTCGCGGACTTGCATAGGGCTCCTCCAGAGTTAATGGTGACCATATCCTCTCCATGGCCATTCTCCCTTTGGGGGGTTGATCTGGTTGGACCATTTCCCTCTGCCAAGTCACAAATCAAATATATTCTAGTGGTGGTGGATTACTTCACGAAATGGATAGAGGCATAGCTGCTCGCCACTATCACGTCAGTCAAAATAAAAAAAATTCTATTTTCAAAGACTTATTTGCAGGTTTGGTGTGCCCCAAGCGATCATCTCAGACAATGGGACTCAGTTCTCAAGTAAGGAAACCAAAGAATTCTGTGAGGAGTGGGGAATCCAGACTAGATTCACTTCAGTAGAGCATCCTCAAACGAATGGTCAAGCAGAAGCCGCCAACAAGTAATTCTGGCAGGGCTTAAGAGGCGTCTCGACGAGGCAAAGGGGAGGTGGCTAGAAGAATTGCCCATAGTTCTATGGTCATACAACACCACTCCCCAGTCGACCACAGGAGAAACCCCATTTAAGCTCACTTACGGAACAGACGCCATGTTACCAGTTGAGATAAAGAATAAGGCGTGGCGAGCGGTCGCAACTAATCCGGAACATAATGAGAGAAATTTGTTAGTGAGTCTGACTTAGCTCCTGAGGTAAGGGAGGAAGCTTGCCTCCGAGGAGTTGCCATGAAGCAACGAGTATCTCGAAGGTATGACACACGAGTTGTCACACGCGCAATGCGTGTGGGCGACCTTGTGCTTCGAAGGCGAATAGGTACTGCAGATGTAACCAAGATGACGCCAAATTAGGAAGGACCATTCAAGGTTATTGAATCTTTGGGTAACAGAGCTTATCACCTAGCAGATTTATTTGGAAATAGAATCCCAAGATCCTGGAACGCCTCTCACTTGAGGCATTACTATAGTTAAATGTGTATTACGCAAGGGCGCACTCCTTTCTTTTATAAAGAAATTTTAAAGAGGCAACCCTTGCGGCACCATTCGTTTGCCTTACATGTCAATATTATGCAAATTGGCACAAATGTGGGAGCGCATGAATAAAGGTCAAGTGGCGACCTAGTTTAATTCAATAAAGAGGCAATTTGAGATTAATAAAGGGTTTTTTATAACACAAGGCTCAGTGGCGGTCTATATTTCAATTTTAAAAACTGAAGAGATATGGTCAAGAGATGTGACCTACGAAATTACTATGCGCAACTCTTGTGCGATAAGGCAAAGAAAGCCCAGCCTTGATCGAATTAAATCGAGCCAGTCTATTGAGCCAAGCCTTGGGCAACCCCAGTGGCCACTGGGATCTGAGCCAAAAGTCTCACTGAGAAGAAGCCTTGCCATGCGAGCCAAAGCCTTGATCGAATTAAATCAAGCCAAAGTCTCACCGGAATAAGGTCGAGCGAAAGCCCCGCCCAGGCAGGCCAAGCCTCATAACAGACAAAATGCACAAACACAGGGCGTGCGGGTCATTACGTGACTCATAAAAAATCTATCCTCGGCCGCCCTAGCTACGTAAGACCGAGCCACCCAAAGCCTCATTAGAAGAGCCATGCGAGCACGGCTCGTTACGCGAGCAGAAACCATGCGTGCAAAGTATATACCGGTCCAGTGGCGGCCTAGAATCTTAGTTTTTATCAAATTAGTCCATGGGCGGCCTAAAGTATTATTTCTTTCAAATAGCGCCCCATGGTGACCTTTAGTATTGTTTCTTCACAAAATTAAGCTTTGGACGCAATCCTTACTTTAACTGCCCGTTGGCGACCTATTAACTTTATTTCTTTCAAAACAATGGCGCAGAGGTGCCCTCAAACTTTATTTTTTCAACAATTTACCACGACTAAGTGGCGACTAGAAATCCGATTTCTTTTAAACACAAGAATCTCGAGGTACCTTCAAACTGTATTTCATCATATAAATTATTCCTTTCAAGACATGGGTGCAGTGGCGACAAAAAACAACAGATTTTCATTTCCCAAGACAACTTAAGTCTTGATGGTAGCCCTTACTGTTAGCTCAAAGGCGTTCCTAAGCTTAATTTTCTAAGATAAGAGTCACATGGAAACTTTTAAGAGATATATCTTTTGAAAACAAAAGTCCAGGGCGACCCAATACACAAACTTTTCAAAATCGACCAGAAGTGGCGAGCAGAATAATATTAAGTATTTTGGTTGGTTGACAACTTAGCAAGATATGAAAAACAAAGAAGTCATATTTAATTAATACTTAACATTGCAGAGTACAAACGAAAGACCGCGGAAACAGGCGGGCAATTACACGGCAAAAAAAAAAAAAAAAACAGCCCCAAAAAGAAAAAAAGGGATGCAACATAAATCAAGCTTGCGTCTCTTTATCGCCTCGCTGTCATCCACCACTTCAACTGCCTCGTCCCCAGAGTCGTCTCCTTCCAATCCGTTGGCGGTGACTTCCTTCCATTTACCCATAGGAGATAAATCAACGTTAGGGAAAAGGAACTGCACTTGAGTCTTGGCGGAATTGAAACCTTCGGTGTATTGCTTAAGGCTCTCCGAGGAAAATTCCTTCTCCAGGGTGGCCAAATCTTTAGCAGTACTAGCGGCTTTAGACTTAACCTTAGCCAGTTCTTCAGTCAGTTGGCTATCCTTATTTTCAGATTCAGAGAGGGCGCTTTCAGCAGCCGCCCTCTTCTTATCAGATTCTTCCAGAGTATTCGAAAAAGTTGTCTCTAAACTTTTTTTCTTTGCCTCAAACTTGTCCATAAGAGACGCCTTCTGGTTGGACAAGGCTTCTGCATGGCGAGCCTCTGCATTTGATAGTTGCTGCTCAAAGTTGGCCTTTTCGGCGCGCAACTTCTCCTACTCATCCGCCATTTCTCGGGCGAGTCGGGGACAGATATTGGCGTCGGTGACGTCTTTCTCTTATTTCTCGACAGTGGCCGCCAACTTTTTGATTTTAGCAACCAAACACCTTACCCATTTAGAACGAGCAACAACGGCTTTGACCGCCTCTTCATATTTTCACAATAGCACGTAACTCCAGCTGGCGGCCGCCAAGTTGTTCTTCATAACATAGTTCACAACAGCGCGACCATTGTTGCTAACTAGGTCTTCAAAATAACTGTCAAAAGACAAGTTATTTTCCATAAAGATTAGATCTGCTAGCTCATTGGCGTCCTCCTGATCGCCCATGTTGGCTGCACCGTCCTCTTCAGCAGGTGTGCTCTCCTCAGCGAAAGTTTTCGACCGACTTCCTGACTTTTAGCAAGTACGCTTGGGGGTAGCGTGGTCACCCACTTCTTGCCTATCGGTGTGGACTGACTTCCACACCTCTGTTTGTTGAATTGGGCCCCCACCAGGTAGATCGCTTCTTGAACCACTAGCTTGGACTTCAGGGGCGGGTTGAGGTGTGCTCAGGCGTGCCTTTTTCTTGGCAGGGTTTTCCACCGGCGGGCGACGGTATCGTCCTGACTGTTGGTTGCTTGTGCCTTGGCTTCCTTAGAAATCCGAGCAAGGTCAGCCTTTGAAAGCTTATACTTATGCACTGCAAAAGAGAGAAAAAAAAAGAGACGTACAAGTTAGCAAAAAATGAATACATGTACAAGGATATAAGGAATAAAGACAAAAACTCACGCAATTGAGGTGTGGCATTCCCTTTCATATGGGCGTAAATGAGCTCGCCAATATGAATGGGCGATGCCTTGCTCAGGTATTTGATAATCTCCCAATCTTCTGTGGTAAGCGCATCATCTTCGACAGTGAGTGAGAAGGTGGGCAATTCAGTCCAATAAGGTGGGAATCGCATGCGACCAGTGTCGTCATGACGTAGTAGATGAGGAATTAGGGGACTATCAACTATTTTGATGAATCTCCCTTTCCACTGGTCATGTGTATTGCTCTTCCAGGTTTTGAACCTGGCTTTCGAGGGTTTGGCAGTTAGGGCGACCCCCGAACTCGTGGGCGCCACGTCCAACCCCTTCTTGTTGGGGGGAACACACATGTAAAAAAAGAAAAAGTATTCATATTTGGGGGTGATCCCAAGGGTATCACACAAAATTTCGAACCCCCTGATGAATGCCCAAGAGTTGGGACTCAATTGTGTAGGGGCGACTGACAGAGCCTTCAAGACTTCGCAAATAAAAGGAGAGAAAGGAAGGCGAACGCCAAGATCATCAAAGATGAAGGAGTATACGTGGAAAAAATGTGGGTCACTTTCAACACTTTTGGCGTCACAAACGCGTTCGTTTATGGAATAGGGACGGGTTATTAGGTCGGGCCCGTAGTTATCTGAGCAGAGCCCGCCTATTTTATTACTAAAGGCCTTAATCATAGTAGGGTTTGTTCAGAGGGGAAAGACGGACATGACCTTATGGGCGACTAAACCCATTTGGACGGGGCGAGGGAGTGACTCCTCGTAGGCCCGGAGTTTGGAGGCAGGAGAAAGGGGTCGTTTTGGTGGTGCACTACCGTTGCCGGCACCGGAGGTAGAACAAGACTCCGCCAAAGACTCCATTAAAATAAAGAAAAAGAAGGAAAAGCAAGATGAGAATGAGAAAATGTACTAGTGAGAGGGGAGAAAGGAGAAGCACACAGGTCCGGCGCGGCGAAACAGGGGAATTTGGAGGCGAAAATCGCACAGGTTCTGGAGAGGAGAAGTGTAAACAAAGAAGGAGAAAGAGAGGGGCTTATATAGGCATTTTGAGAGGAAGAAGAAAGTTCGCAACGGGTAGCTAGACAGGTGTGCAGGTTGAGTGGAAATTAAATAAGAGCGAATCACGAAGTTGCATTTAAGTCACATCATTGGGGCGTGCCGCCCCAAGCAATGTTATTTTCCAAGGTTAATGATTTCATTGAAAGCCAAAACGGCGCGTAGGCACGAAACCCTAAGCAGAAGTATAAGAAGGGTCAATGAGTTGGCGTGACAAGAAAGAAATGACAAGTCATTGGACAATTGTGGACTAAGCAAGCGCCCCGAAAGTAAAATGGCGAGTCAACATAAAAGGTACTCCAAGCACTTGAGTAATTATTTTTAAGATTAATGGCGTGCTATTTTCAAATACAAAGGTGGAAGTAAACTGGACAAGTGAAAACAAAGAATGTGGTGGGGTGAGCATCCTCTATCTAGCATGGTGACCAGATTTCCATCGAATGGACGCCCTTATGATTGACAAAAAGGTGTCACAAGCAAAACTTAAAGGCTTACTAAGACCCGTGGGCTGGCTGTAGCGCACGGAGCAGGGCGATTACTCCTTGGCGCTCTGAAGTACTTCACAATAGGCATCAAGCATCTCACAACAATTTCAGTGGTCACATCATAAGTGACGACATACCTTTTCCCTAAGACCACGCCTTAAGCGACTCATTCATCTATAGGATGTTGTACTTTTTTTTCCTTCGCCAGGTTTTTATCCCACTGGGTTTTTCCTAAGAAGGTTTTAACGAGGCACATTCTGTAGGGGTGACCGCCCTAAGGAAGTGTTTGATTGAGCCTAAAAGTTTTTCTACTTCACTCTTTTCAGAAGATATTCTTCGTAGAAGAAACCTTTGTTGGGAGAAGTCCTGTCGAATACTTGTTGGGAGAAGTCATGTCGAATACTTGTTGGGAGAAGTCCTGTTGAATACTTGATAGTGAAAATCTTGGTTAAGCCAACGACTGGATGTATCCCTATCGTTTAAGGGGGTGAACCAGGATAAATCTTGTGTGTGCTTTTTTTACTGCTTGCATGGTCTACACATTTACTGCTTGCATCGTCTACACATTCACACGTTTTATTTCCGCTGCATTAACCGTTTTATCCTACAGTTTACAAAATCTTTTGAAAACTATAATTGTTTTGAAAATCAAGTTTTAATACGAACGCAGTTCAAACGCCCCCCCTTTCTTGCGTTGTACCTATATTCATCAATTGTTATCAGAGCGTAAAGCTCTGAGAACTAGCACTTTAACAAGTGTAGAGAAAATATCCATGGAGGGCAACACATTTCCAACTGCTCAACCACGAACAAGCAACCATTCTTTGATGGCTCAAATTACCCTTACTGGAAGAAGCATATGCAATTGTTCATTGAATCCACAAGTTACAAAATATGGGATATCATTGAACAAGGTAACTATGTGCCTAAGAACAATGTTGGTGAACCTCTTTCTAGAGAAAAATTAATCGATGATCAATGGGTGGAAAATCAACTAAATGCCAAAGCTTGGATATTCCTCACTTGTGCACTAAGAAAATCAAAACACGACAAGATAGACAACCTCAACACAATAAAGGAAATATGGGATTCTCTAGAAATGGCGCATGAAGGAACCTCGAACATAAAACATACAAAGATAAGCATGTTTGTTGCTCATTATGAAGCATTCAAAATGAAAGAAAATGAGTCTATTGATGATATGTTTTCACAATTTCAAACATTCATCAATGGACATAGGAATCTGGGAAGAACATACAACAACCTCGATCAGATAACCAAAATTCTAAGATGTCTTTCCACGAAGTGGAGACCAAAAGTCACTGCAATTCAAGAAGCCAGAGATCTCACTACTCTAAGAATGGAAGATCTTTTGGGATCTCTTAAAGTTCATGAGATTGAACTAACTCAGGATGAAGGAAGCAAGAAGAGAGAATCTATAGCCTTCAAATCCAAAAGCTCCAGAGGCCTACACGATGAAGAATTTTCTGAAGATACAAAGGAGTCATCAGACGATACTGATAATGAGGAATCATTCTTCAACAGAAAATTCAAAAAGATGTGACTCAAACGGCGACAGGCCAATAATGAGTCAAGAGGAGAACAGAGAAAGGATTCTAGAGAAAGAAAGTTCTCATCTAGTTCCAGAAGGAAAGGTGGACAAAGCTTAGACAAAAGTTCCATCGTCTGCTATGAATGTAGAAAGCCAGGACACATCAAATCCAAATGTCCTATACTAGCAAAGAAACCATCCATAAAGGACTACAATAGAAAGAAGAAGGCACTCATAGGTCACAGTGATGACTCTAAAGAATTCACAGATGATGATGAAGATGAAGGCGATGAAGAATCATTCTATGGCTTCATGGCATCAATTGACGGATCAGACGATAAGGAGGATCATATTTGTTTAATAGGTCAAAGAAAACGCCAACAATGGTACCTGGATAGTGGATGCTTGCAAAACTTGACAGGAAAAAGGTCTATGTTACCAAAGACTCGGGCTAAAGAAGTGAAGGAACAGTTACCTTTGGTGGTAACCAAAAAGGCTTCATCACAAGTTGTGGAAGAAACTATCAATGTAAAGTTTGATGATCATAGCACAAACGAAGAAATAACCAATTTAGAAGAAGAGCTCTCAAACTTGAATCTGAATGAAAAGCCTGGAGGACCATAGTCTAACAAAGCTCAACTGTCTAATAACTCTCAATCATCTAAGAAATATACATCTTCAGACGATCATCCGTTGTCTAATGACAATGGTGTGCCATCGTCTAACATCACACCGTCTGATCAAGTCACGACATCAAGTGGAATTTCTCTTCCAAGAGATTGGAGATTCAGGCCAAATCATCCTCCAAACTAAGTCATTGGAAGCATCTTAGCAAAAGTCAGAACTAGATCATCATTCCACAATCACGGAAACTGTGCTCTCATCTCTGAAATTGAATCAAAGACTGTTTCATAAGTATTAGAAGATGAAGGATGGATCTTAGCCATGCAAGAAGAATTAAATCCATTTGAGAGAAGTCAAGTCTGGACTCTTGTTCCCAAACCTAAAGGATAATCGATTATTGGAAAAAAATGGGTTTTCAGAAACTAAGTAGATGAAGATGACAAGATAACAAGAAACAAGGCAAGATTGGTCGCACAAGGCTATAATCAACAAGAAGGTATAGACTATACTGAAACATTTTCCCCTGTAGCCCGAATTGAATCAATTCGTATACAGCTAGCTTTTTCATGTCAACATTCTAGCAAGCTCTATCAAATGGATGTCAAAACCGCATTTCTCAACAGCTTCATCGAAGAAGAAGTCTATGTGAAGCAACCCCTAGGATTGGAAGAAATGACACTGTTAGACAATGTTTTCAAACTGAGCAAAGCTCTCTACGGTCTGAAGCAAGCCCCCGAAGCATGGTATGATAGAGTCAACACCTCTCTAATGAGTAATGGCTTCACAATAGGTAAGGTAGACAATACATTATTTAAACGAAGGTCAGAAAAAAGATTTTATTTTAGCTCAATATATGTTGATGATATTATATTTGATGCTACTAATGAAAATTTGTGCAAGGATTTTTCTAACCTCATGCAAAGTGAATTTGAAATGAGTATGATGGGAGAATTAAAGTTATTTCTTGGACTTCAAATTCGTCAAGGGAAAGGCAAAACGTATATTCATCAAATGAAATACATCAAAGATCTTCTAAAGAAGTACAACATGGACAAGTCCAAGGAGGTGAGCACTCCAATGCATCTTGGAACCATATTAGACAAGAACGATGAAAGCTCACTTGTTGATCCTACAAAATACAGAGGCATGATTGGATCCTTGATTTATATTATATCCAGCAGACCTGACATCATGTTTAGCGTCTGCTTATGTGCAGGGTTCCACGTAAATCAACAAGAATCTCATCTTTCGGTTGTAAAGAGAATATTTTGATATTTATCAGGTACTGCTAATCTTGGCCTATTGTTTGAGAAATGTGATGATTTTAGGTTAAAAGGATTCTGTGATGCAGACTATGCTGGAGATAGAATAGAAAGAAAAAGAACAAGTGGTGGATGCCACTTTCTTGGACAATGCTTAATTTCTTGGTCAAATAGACGACAGAGCACAATCTCATTGTCTACTGCTGAAGCTGAATATATGGCAGCAGGAACTTCTTGTACCCAATTATTGTGGGTAAAACATCAATTAGAAGATTATAGCATCCTTGAGCTTAACATCCCATTATTATGCAATGATACAAGTGTTATAAACATTACAAAGAATCCTGTTCAACATTATAGGACAAAGCATATAGAAATCAAGTATCATTTATAAGAGATCATGTTGCAAAGGGAAATATTGACATGTCATATGTGTATACTAATGATCAACTTGCAGATATCTTCGCTAAACCTCTCATTGAAAATAGATTCATATATATGAGAGAAAGTTTAGGAATGCATCATGCTTTGTGAATTATACTGTCTATACTAAACCAAAGTGAAGGATACGGCAGAGGCACAAATGATACAATCATCGTGTAATCTATCGTCTACTCATTGTGAAGTTTAAACATGGATTACGTCACATGCAATGTTGCACCACTCAGTGTCCTAAAGCGCATAAGCGTCGTCTGCAAACAGAACATTGCGGATTGAAGAAGGCTCAACAAAACATTGTTCCTACCGAATACTTGTAGGGAGAAGTCATGTCGAATACTTGTTGGGAGAAGTCATGTTGAATACTTGATAGTGAAAATCTTGGTTAAGCCAAGGACTGGACGTAGCCCTATCGTTTAAGGGGGTGAACCGGGATTAAACTTTGTGTGTGTTGTTTTTACTGCTTGCATTGTCTACACATTTACTACTTGCATCGTCTACACATTCACAAGTTTTATTTCTGCTGCATTAACCGTTTTATCCTATAGTTTACAAAAGCTTTTAAAAACTAATAATTGTTTTGAAAATTGTTGAGTTTGGCTCATCTCACAAGGTTTCGAGAATTCGCCAAGGTGGAGATTATTTGGAATTTGGCTCATCAATTTTAATTATCTGTTTATTATTAGCTAATATCTGTTTGTTATTAGCTAATATCTCTTTAGATTTGAATCTGATTTGTTGGGGATTGTGATAAGATTGTAATAGGATTTAATGAGATAATATCTTGTAATATCTAGATCATTAGAATCCTTATAAATAGGTAAACTCTGTAACCCTACAATGTGTGGTACTGGGTACCAGCCGCAGAGGTAGGCTCGAAGGCCGAACTGGGTGAACAAAATCTTTCTATTCATGAATGAGGAAGAGCTATAACTACTCTATAGCCGCAGAGGTAGGCAAATTGGCCGAACTGCGTGACCAAACTTCTTTTGTGTTCTCTCTACCTTATTTCTCTCTAGTTACTCTGTGCGATTCAAGTGTTTTTTGTTACCAATTGGTATCAGAGCCGATGGTTGTGCAATACCATGGGAGCGGCTCCTTGTGTCGAAAGTCTTCCTAGCGATGCGGCTAGCGCGGCGAGTCCTGTTCATGCGAACGGCGGTACAAGTGCTAATTGCTTCCACTGTATGCAAGTGTGGATTGCAAGAGTGGACACATGAGGAGAAATCGATGGGGGAGGCTGACATAGACAGGTCGGAGATGCAAGAGAAGGCTGCAGGATTGATACGACAACGTGTTATAGACAAGGCGGTGTTTCATGTCGCAGATCTCATGACTCCGAAGGCCGTAGCAGGGTTCGTGAAGGAACTGGGTGTTGAGCAAGGTGGAATTCGTTTGCAGTGCAGTGCAGCCGATACGTTTACCAAGTCAGTCATCGGTTCTCGAAGTTAATCCCGAAAGTCAGAATTCTGAATCTGAGCAGTTGATCTCACAAGGGCTCGAAATTTCGCCAAGGTGGAGATTGTTGAGTTTGGCTCATCTCACAAGGTTTCGAGAATTCGCCAAGGTGGAGATTGTTGGGAATTTGGCTCATCAATTTTAATTATCTGTTTATTATTAGCTAATATCTGTTTGTTATTAGCTAATATCTCTTTAGATTTGAATTTGATTTGTTGGGGATTGTGATAAGATTGTAATAGGATTTAATGAGATAATATCTTGTAATATCTAGATCATTAGAATCCTTATAAATAGGTAAACTCTGTAACCCTACTATGTGTGGTACTGGGTACCAGCCGCAGAGGTAGGCTCAAAGGCCGAACTGGGTGAACAAAAGCTTTCTATTCATGAATGAGAAAGGAGCTATAACTACTCTATAGCCGCAGAGGTAGGCAAGTTGGCCGAATTGCGTGAATAAACTTCTTTTGTGTTCTCTCTACCTTATTTCTCTCTAGTTACTCTGTGCGATCCAAGTGTTTCTTGTTAACAAAAATCAAGTTTAATACTAACACAATTCTAACCCTCATTTTGTGTTGTCCCTTTATTCATCAAAATCTTGGACTTGGTTGAAAGCAAACGTTAGAGGGTTCAGCTATTCTCTGTACGAGTGGAATTTGAATCCATTGCAATGCCTGGAGGGGTTGTGATTGTCGATATGTTTATGAAGGAGGGCTGGTTGTACCTGTTGAAGTCAAGTGAGGCTCTAGTTTCGTGTTGTGGTTGCTGCATGGCCTGCTATTTTCTGGTTTGGCTCTCTATGGCTTTGTGGTTCCAGGATCATTTTTATTGGGTCTTGGATGCAGCATAATTTTTCTATGACTACTTCCTGTTGTTGGGTACCGATTTGTGTTGGCTGAAGGACGTGTATTATTGGTTAATCCATTTGGTGGGGGGACCCGTTTTGGTATATATAGCAGCTAATGGAAATTGCTTGTTTGCTGCTATCAAGCGCCCTATTAACCTTTGGTGGTTGGGCTTATATGATTAGTTTTTTATTCTATTTCTTGTAGTTCCTTGTGTTGGGGGTTATGACTTGTAATTTCTCTTATTTGTTTCTCTGAACTTTTTAATGTAATTGGGATTCTAGGCACCCTTTGTGCTTAGCTTAATTCAATTTGCTTATAAAAAAAATGTAATGACTAAGATTAGTGAAGAACGTAAAGGGGAACTAAGTCAAAAGTTACATTCTTGATGGATGAGTCGAAAGATTATTTAGGTCGTTAATTAATCGATGATGATAATCAGAAAATAAGAGTAAAAACTAAATTAAATAAATATTTGATAGATGAGTTAATGTAATGAATGGGACTTAGTTGTGGGGTTAAGACTTCAAAGAGACAAGAGATACTTAGTTGATATGACCTTGATTAAATGACTAAGAGTTGGCCTAAAAATGATAATAGGGGACAATGGGTGAGAGAGCATAATTATGATGAAAAAGAGAAGACAAGTCAAAAAGGATTTGAAGAGCTAAGTTAAAGGCATATCCTAAAGAAAGTAAAGAAAAGTGCTAGTTAAATATGTTCATGTGATTGAAGAAGTACTAGAGTAATCAATAAGAAAGTAAAATTAATTTGGAGTTGCTTTAATGACCGAATGCGTGTAAATGAAACACGTAGATCTAAGTGAAATGGTTATTGGTAAATGTGTGCTATCAAAGAAAGAATGCTGAGAAGTTGTAGTTTATTGCAGAGCTAACCTCCAGTTCGTTATCCGGCTAAGAAGAAGAACATTTGGACGTCATGTGGAGACCAGGACTCAGATAAGGAGCCTCTGGATCTTGAAAGACCTGCATTGAGAATTCAGGTTAGGGAATAGGAGCTATCCTCATGGTTTATAGATAGGATTGTGTTATAATTCTCGCTTAGAGTGCTTGCAGTTAGCTGTCTGAGATTACTATCGTGTGTTGAGCTATGTTTATATGCATACCTTGTGGAATGAATGATATTATATGTCCTGTGAATGGCTGCTGCAATTGTGATGATATGATTTAAATGTTGCACAAGATGTTAATGATGAATGATGAAATATTATGATTGTTGAGATGCATGTGATAATGATGATAATTTGCTAATGAGATAATTGTGAGGCATTTTTTACATGCTAATGTTGCATTGAGTATTGTGAAAGGAGAATAGCACACCTAGGGATAGGATGGTGTTGCTTTGAAGTGGAGCAAGTGACGGTAGAGTTGCAGAATTAGCCTCGAGGAGGAAAGAGCTAAATAATTGAGCATAGTGGTTAACTCGAGCTGAGGGTTCATGAGATGTGCACATTAGAATAGACGTATTTGCAATTAGAGTCGTTTTATGAAATAAGTAAATTTTTTGGGAACTTCCCATGTTTTCAAAATTAGGGTGAATAGGTTTATGAAACTCTGAATAGGTGTCTTGAGTTTTAAGGGCCTTATTATGTCTTTTGGAAGTCATGTTTAAAGTTAAGGACCTTGGACTAGCAGATAACCTGAGTGATACATAGTATGGTATGAGACATAGTATGTAACACGGAGGGCTAATATGTGAGAGTCAGATGTGTTCTGATTTAAACTCTTACACTAGAGATGCATGAGATCCCCGTAATGGATAGTCATATATACTGAGCTAGGGATATGAGTTATGATACCCGTCAGAGTGGACGAATGCCTTTCAATGAGGACAGAGGAGGATGTGGGGGAGATGATTGATAATTGTACGTATCTATGTGACATAAATCATGAGAATTGTGAAAAGGAAGGAATAAGGAGTAGAAACGCGTGACAACTTCCACTATGAGAGACTGGTGTGTACTCAATGTGGATGCCCGAGATACCTGAGGCGGCATTCCAGAGATGGGGTGACCTGAGGATGATTCAGTGGAGCGACACAACACTAGGTCGTTGGTTTGGGATCCCTTGTATTCTGGCTATTGGAGTGGGAAGCTCGAGAAAGGATGCACCATCCCGACTGAAAGTTAATCGGTAGCCATGACTCGGTAAGAGGAGTGGGCCAGTGAGAGAACCCATGTTCCCGAGCGGCATTCTGATGTAAGTTGGTTGTGTATAGCCAGAGGGCCCTGCATTCATGAGATATGAAAGTGAAAAGGAGAATGGTGGCATGCATTTTCATCATTGCATTTTTGCATCATATGTTTTTATGTTAATGTGTAGTTATGAACTTGTGTTGTGATATGTGGTAGCATTAGTGATCATGAGACTAGCTGATGTGCCGGTAGTCCAGGTAAGACTTATGGCATAATCCTTACTGTTAACCCTGCTGGTATCTCACTCCCACCCCGTGGTTAATACTTCAGGTACAGGGTTTAAGATGGGCATGGGACAAGTTGAGTACATGGTATGCCGAAGCTATTGAGCCATGGTATCTGTCGGCGGGTAAGAAGTCAAGAATTGAGAGTAATGTTTTAGTGTAGTTTTGAGTGAGTTGTTTATGAAATGTGAGTGGTGAGGATCACAAAAAATGTAGTGATGAGAGTTATTGTTGAGGTTGTGTTGTGCGAGTGTGTGTGTGTGTGTGTGTGTGTGTAAATAAAAGACAGAGAGGATAAAAAAGTTATAGTGTGCTTGGACTGGATGCCACATATACACTATGAATGTTGAAGTTACGAACACCGAAGGGCTCATCCAGGGCAGATGCGACATGACTGGTAACCTTTTGGCTGTTTTGTTTGATTTGGGCGCGAGGCATTTATTCATCTTTGTGGATTGTGTGGATCACCTGAAATTGCATGATTCTACATTGCCGTTTGATTTGGTAGTTTCTACACCAATTGTTGTATCTTTAGGGCCCGTTTGGTGGTCAAGATAGGATAAGAACAGGATAGGATAAATGATTGGATAAGCACAGGATATGATAAGAGCAGGATAGACTCTTATCCTATCCTGCGTTTGGGGTGGACAAGATATTAATAGGATATGATACAAACAATGAAAATGTATCAATTTTCCTTGAAATAAAAAATACATAATATTTTTAAAAATTTAATTTTCTAAATAGTTTTTTTTTTAAAAGTGATTATTCTATTAAATTTAATTTTTTTACATTTTTATAAATAGCTTATTTTTTAATATTAACTAAAATAAAATTAATTTTTATTAATTCGGCTATTTTAATTTTTTCCAAGTGAGTCTATTTTAATTAAAATTATTATATATGTAACCAATGGGTTTTAACTTAGTAGGGGTAAGTGATTAATGATAAAAATTATTAAATGATATTATTTTTTTAAAAATATTTTATATTTAAATTATTAATTATGATTATATAAGTAGAGAAATAATTTTAAATAATATCATATGATAATATAAAATTAGTCTATATTTACTATTAAAAAAATAATATTTATATATATATATATAAGTGAGCAGCCTATTTTATTGTTAGTGAAAAATTATTTTATGTATTTTTATTATAATATAAATAACAAAAAATAATGTTAACTAAGTAGTAAGTGATAATGAAAATTTAATTATTTTATATGAGTAAATCCAATATTTTCACCATTTATAAATAAGTTTATTTTTTAATTAAATTTATCACTAACTAAATAATTTAACTTAACAATAACAATTAGTAATTGATAAGTAATAAAATTACTATTTTATTAAAATCAAAAATTTATATTTATTAATTAATATTATTATAAATTATATAATATATAAATATTGAAATTAATTTTGGGTCACGGTAATAAACAAATAAAAAACTGATATTCTATCAAGTCAGGATAATTTTTATCCTAGCTCCCCCTCAGGATAACTTTTACACATGATGGACAGGATAGGATAAGGGACAGGATAGTGTTATCCTATCCTGCTGGTGCAACAAACAACAGATAACAACAGGATATGATTACTATCCTATCTTGTCTCTGTTTATCCTGTCCACCAAACGGGCCCTTAGTTGCAAATACTGCTTTCTTATTTTGTCTCGTGATGTTTGAAGGTAACGAGTTCTTTGCCAACTTGATATGTTTCCCCCTTAAGAACCTAGAAGTAATACTAGGAATGGACTGACTATCTCAGTACCATGAATTGCTAGATTTTGCATGCAAAATATTGGCGTTTCTGGAAGCAAGTATCTCCGAGTACTTGATTGAGAATCTCCTAGGCACTGTCGTGAAGGAGAGATCCCAGGAATATCTGTTGTCAGCAAGTGTGGATGAAAGAGGGGAGATTGGCGTACATAGCCCGCCGACAGTACAAGACTTTTTGGAGGTTTTTCCGGATGCTGTGTGGGGTTTGCCACTGGTGAGGGACATTGAGTTTACAATCGACATAGTTCCAGGAATGGGACCAATCTCGATTGCGTCGTACAAGATGTCCCCTGCAAAATTGAATGAACTTAAGAGACAACTAGAGGACCTCACTTGGAAGGTTTTTATAAAACCAAGTGTCTCACCTTGGGGAGCACCAGTCCTACTAGTAAAGAATAAGGATGGAAGGTCCGAGCTTTGTGTGGACTACCTACAACTTAATAAGGTGACGATAAAGAAGCGATGCCCTCTACCAAGGATCAATGACTAGATGAATCAACATAAGGGAGCAGCTGTGTTCTCCAAAATTGATTTGAAGTCAGGTTATCACCAGATCCGAGTCAAGGATGAGGAAATTCAGAAGATTTCTTTCAGAACTGTTTATGGGCATTACGATTATCTGGTGATGCCGTTTGGGGTCACGAATGCACCCGCCATTTTCATGGACTACATGAATAGAATCTTTAGCTCATTCTTGGATCAGTTTGTAGTGGTATTCATCAACGATATCCTCTTCTACTCCAAGAGTCACGTAGAACACGAAAGACATCTACGACAAGTGCTACATAAAGATTATGGCATGATTAGTGACTTGATTAGACTTGTGTAAGACATAATCATCATTAGTACCTTAAGCTTATCCTAAGAAAATCCTAGTTTAATCTAAGATAATCCTAGTTTAATCCTAATTATCCTACAACTCATTTAAGATAGAAAAAAATTAATTTCCTCCCCCCCAGCCTCTCAAACCCGCTGCCCCATCATTGAAAAGGAAGAGGATTTGTTGTTTTTCTTACTTAAGTGAGTTTAAGTGATAAGTTCTTGAGATCTTTGGAGAGACAAATAGAGAGAGAGAGAGAAAGAGAAGATTTCATCTTCATCCTCTTCAAAAACACCATTGTCGCCCTTTCATCGTCATCATTCACCATCTTCCATCCATTTCTCACTTTGCTTCTTTGGAACAAAAGGTAGTACTCCTTGTGCTCTACATTCCTATGGTTTTAGTTTTCAAAAAGGAGAGTTTATGGGTGGTGAAAGTGCTTGGATTCCATGACTACCTTTATGTTTTTTATTCCCCTTGCCTTGAGCTTTTAGGTGATATAATTGGTTTTTCAAAAAGTTGAAGTTTGGTTCCATAATTGATTTTTGGTTGAGCTTTTGGCATAAGTGCCTTGTATAATGTTGTGCCCACCTTATTGATCCATTAGATTCTCAAATTAGTTTTTCCAAAAGTTGAGTTTTTAAAAATTGCTTCTATTAGAAAAGTGATTTTGAAAATTCTAAGTTGCCTTTTTTTTGGAGCTTGGAAATTTGATTTTAAAACTTTATTTTGAGAGTTTGAGGTTTGAGGGACTAAAATCAAAGTTTTGGGTTAAATAGGTTTTTAGCTTTAAAGCTTGTTTTAGTGTTCTTGAAATATTGGGAAATTAGAGAAAATGAAAAGTTTATGTATGGATTGAATTTGTGATTTTTGAACTTAAGAGTTTTAGTGAATTCAAGAGTCAAAAGTGTTTTAGTGTCTTGTTTAAAAAGTTTGGGGTTTTTGCTTAAAATGTGTTATTTAGCATACTTGAATGTTGTTTGGAGCAAAGGAAAAATTTGCTAAGTCTTGGGCCTTGTGGCCTAAACCTAACCCTAGGGTTTAGTGTGATATTTTGTCTTCTAAAACTTGTTTTAAAATCCCTAAGTTTTTGGGTGAAAATCTTGTTTAATTAGTCATAAAACTCAGACTCGTGAAATAATCGGTTCCATTGTTTGGTTTTTTGTTGTTTTTTCATGTCGTGTCAAGCATGTTTTGTTGTTGCCGTCGTGGTTCAGGACTATACAGAGTACCAGACTAGAGATGGTACATATCGGGACGTTATACAGAGTGTACCCGTGTAAGTGACATTTCACCGACGTGGTCAACGGAACTGACCGCCTGACTAGAGTCTGAGTGTCTATCCCGCCTGCCTTGCGAGGAGTTGATGTTATATCCGGATGAGTCTTTTCGTACAATGGGATTGTACGTGCATGTAGGTGAGTCTTAGGGTCATTGACCATTTGTATACTTATATGTCTTGTCATGTATACTTATATGCTAGATGATACCATGTATACTTATATGCCTTGTCTTGTTGTGTATATCATACTGTTTGAAAGTGACCCATGCTTTTCGTTGTTTATTGGATGAATTGTGAACGCTTCATTAGATCACGGTGGGAAAGCAGCCGGCGGACCCTTCTGCAGGCCTTCTCCCTCATGGGTAGGTGGTCTTCCACTTCATTGATTGAGATGACCCGGCATTATGGGCAATGGACCTGCTCTCATGGCGATTCTGGTACACAGGTCGAGTTTCCAAGGATAGGACGGATCGCTTAGGAACTCACTACATACGGCATATCTACCGCATTACTTACGACTTTCCCTTACCTCGTCTACTAGGCTTTGGGAGTTTCAGCGCTTCGACATCGGGGATGGCCGCTATACCAGCATCCCCCGTCACTGATGCTGACCAACACCCTTCACCCCCAGTGGTGAAGACAGATCCTCCTACTCCCCCATCCCCAAATTACTCTCATGCCTCTCTGGTGCACTACCAGATCGTGTCATTGGTATTTGAGGTAGCGACCACAGTCACAACGACTATCATAGACGTGGATGTACCGGTGATTCAGATGGGGAGGTCCCGACCGAGGGCGGAGTTGGTTGGCTAGAGGGATCTGATTGTGACCTAGAGGATCCTGAGGAGGAGGAGGAGGAGGGGGAGGAGGAGGAGGAGGAGGAGGAGGAGGCAGCAGCCTCTAACATCGAGGGTTAGAGATGTCGGGTAGGGTTAGGGTTATAGGACGAGTAGGTCTATTTCTTTTTGTTGATGAGACTGCATTTGATTAGGGGTAGAGTAGGTCATCGGTGCATTACTTTTTGTGTGGGCTTCCTAATGCGGAGACCATAGGGAAGTATATCAGACTTATGAGGTCTAGTATCTAGGATTTCATAGCTTTGATATATTTCTTCTTTTGACATCGAGTTGTAATATAACTAACTACTTTCTCCGTACTTTGATGACAACTTTGAAACCGATGTATATGTATATATATGGGATATTAGGTTACGCATTCTGCCTTTGCTTGCTATAAAAAAAATTATCCTTGCATTTTTATAAACTTGAAAGCCGGTTAGCACCCGAAAATCGAGGTGTTATAGTCCTTCATTTTCACTTCTGCTAAATTTTAATTTTAATCCTCCAAATCCCTTAATCTCTGCGACAATTTTATGTGGTCTCCTTCATTCCAATTTAATTCAAATTTATCTTGTATCAATAATTTTGAGTCCTCACTCTAGAGAGTGACGTACTCAAATTTCACACTCTCCATCGCCTTTCTCCATGTCATCATTTTTTAACATCACCAATTGTCTCTCTCTATTTCCTCACATCTTGACATACACGCACTCTCTCTTCAGCTGCTTTTTTCATATCAACATTACATTATTAATTTCTCAAACCGCGATTCTTTCATCCTTCATTTCACTTCCGCTAAATTTTAATTTTAATCCTCCAATCCTTTAACCTCCATGGCAATTTCATGTGGTCTACTTCATTCGAATTTAATTCATATTACTTTATGTTTCCCAATTTTCTCTTTCAAATTCTTGCCTCAATCAATCTCCTCCATTATCTCATAATCCTTAAATCTTCTTTCTCATCTTTATTGTTCACTCTAGGTTGTTTCTCAAATAGTAGTGTTCTTGTAAGGAACAAAGAGACTAGGTCAGTCAGAAAAATAGACCTTTCTCTAATCAGTGTATTGATATATTTCTTCTCTCTGTTAACATGATTACAAGGACCTTTATATAGTCACTGAATTAGGGTTTTCCCTCGGCTTGGTCCTAATTGGACAACGGACTGTTACATGTATTAAGGAGACAAATTAGAGGACATACTAACCAATCTAGATTTCTTGCAGTCATTAATAGTGTGGTCGATCGAGCTATTATCACGGATGACTGGCCAAGTGACTTAAGTTCCATGACGACACACATCCCCTAAGACTTGAGCTATTTGGTAGCGTAAAGTCTTTAAATATTGCGTCAATCGTCATGTGTTCCCCAGTTGCTTCTGGCTCTCTTATCTTGGTCATGTGTTCCTTATGACCCTATGACAAACTGAGCGATTATCACAATCTGACTGACAACGTGATTTAAGTCTCAGGACGATACAATTATGCAATGCTTGCATTCATTTATTTTCCGCCCTTTCAATTATAGTTACTTTGTAATGCTCTTGACTGAACAACTTTAGTCATTCACATATTTTTAGCCATTATTCATGACTTAATTATAGTTATTTTTTATGAGTCTTGGCTCAACAACTTTAATTAGTCGCATATTTTTAGTCATTATTCATGACTTAATTATAGTCACTTTGTGATGACTCTTGACTTAACAACTTTAGTCGGTCACATATTTTTAGTCATTATACATGACTTAATTATAGTCATTTTGTGATGACTCTTGACTGAACAACTTTAATCAGTCGCACATTGTTAGTCATTATTCATTTTTTGATAACTCTTGACTAAACAAATTTAGTCTGTCGCATATTTTTAGACATTATACATGACTCAGTTATAGTCATTTTGTGATCTCTTAACTGAATGATACCAGACAAGCATAGTCATTTGTGATGACTTACTGAGCGAGATAACAACAAATCATTTTGATTTGTTTATAGTCATTTGTAATGACTTGTTGACCGAGAGAAGAATCATTTTGATTGTTTGTAGTCATTTCTTATGATTGACAGACCGAGCGAGCAATTACTCATTTTTATTGTTTATAGTCATTTGTAATGAATTGCTGGCCGATAGAAGAATAATTTTGATTGTTTATAGTCATTCTGATGAGTGACTGATCGAGCGAGCAATTACTCATTTTGATTGTTTATAGTCATTTGTGATGACTTGATGATCGAACATGATTTGCCGGTCTTCCATTCGTAAAGATCTTCTAACCCTTTATCACCTCAAATACACTAAAGAAAACAAGTTGAAACTTTGAAAAAGGTGTGCCTCGTTAAAAACTCTTTCACTTCGAAAGAGAAAAAAGAACACACCCTTTGTTTTAACTAAAATAAAACCTAAAGCTGACTGCATTCCAGGATCTAGAGACGTTCTTGCCACCCAATTCCTTCTACTGTGATGCTCCCTCGGTCGAGATGTATGTTTGTTGTTTAGGCATCTTTCCTTGAGAGCTTTCCATTCCTCTAGGGAGCTTTCATTAAGGTCTCCAAGTTCTTTACTTTGAGTGGTTCCTCCTTTTATTTCTCTTGATATTTTCATATTGTTGCTTTCCTCATCGGCTATGAGTTCTTTCGAACGAATAATGATTTCTTTCGAAATTCAAGGATGGAAAAAATCTGGGGAACCGGAAACGTTAAACTGCTTTCCCTTTTCTCCTCCTCTCCCTATGATTCCATCTTCTTGGCCGTGAACAAAAAAATCCATAAAGGTTTTGCCTTTTCATCTTCATCTTACCCTTCTTCACCAACATGTGCAATCCAACAACCACCATAAACGCTGAGATCACAAACCGCAGCAACCACCTCGTTTACTCCAAGTTTGAGAGGAAAACAAAGATGCAGTTAAGACTGAAGGAGTGGAGGGATGGCTCCGAGATTGGGTGGCCTTGCTTGGTGGAGTGAAGGGCTGGATCATCATAAATATTCAACCTTTTTCTGCCTCCCTCGTTCTCTCTGGGTATGATGTAATAGGAGGAGTTTCCTTTTGGAAATCCATTGAATCATCACACGACCTCTATAGTCCTAAAGCCTTAGATTGAAGGTTCCAGAAAATTTTGCACAGAAGGAGAAGGATTTGACGGTGCTTAAGCGATGATGGAGGGGTGGAGGATGTTAGATCGCATGCGCTAGTAGAAAACTCATACCTGAAAAATTGATAACTGCCCCACTATCCCCTCAACCAGTTTGGGTTCACCCATGAGGGTTGCTCAACGTGTGCAAGATCTCGTTTCCCAGCTCAACCTTCCTCTTCTACACCTTCAAATCACAGCTTTGACAAGGTTTGGGTACAAAAAAAATCATAAAACTAGAGGTTTAGATACCCAAAGTTCATTGTACCTTGGTTTCTTTCTTGATTAGTTCCAACATTTCTGGTTTTTTTTGTTTTGTTTTCTAACTAACTTTAATTTTGATGTTTTGTGTTTATGTGAGAGTAGGAGTGGGTAGTAGGGAGTGATGGAGTTGAGTTTCTTATATTTTTAATTTAAGCTTCTGGCTTTATTGTTGGTGTTTTTGATTTATTATGAAGATGAAGAAAGAGAAGATGAAGATGTTTGGGAGATGAATATATTTATTTTCAAAAAAATTTTGAGTAACGTGATGGACATGGTGATGAAGAAGATGAAGATTCATATGTTTCTAATTTTTTATGAAGGTGGTGGAAAATTAGGATGAAGATGATGAGTTTTTCATATGAAGGTGATGAATGTTTCTGGAACCATTTTTTATATTGAATGGAAAACCAACTGTGCAAACGATAGTTAAAGTGGGAGACGAAAAGTGCTAATTTTTTTTTTTTATTAAGGACCAAATCGCAGATTGAGCATAGGTTTGACACCAAAATTGTAGTTAAACCTACTAAATGTTAGATGAACTTGTCGACAAAATACCTTAGCATTTTAATTGAAACTTAAAACCAACCAATTTGCCACATAATTGAAATAGTTTACTTATTACAAAAGATGATACTTTAAGTAAATGACCAATTTCACCATAGCATTTGACGGTAACATGCCTCATTCTTTAATGTCAAATTTAAAGGGCAGAACAACAATCTATTGGATCAATTCCTATCATTTTACAAATGTTACTTTTCTTTCGTCCTACTAATACAAAAAATTTGTGCCCCAAGTGGACATCCACATACCCGTATAATCTACTCAAAAATAGAGATAAAAAGAAAAATGCTAACTGGAATTATAAAACCTACCCTGCCATTTTGCTATCACAACCATACAATATATGGATACCACTAAAAATACAAGAAAAGGGGATGGAATGGGTGGATTTACAGCATGGTGTTTGATCAGATAAGATATTTTGAACCTGGAAAGCTAAGGTGAATAACATGTAGACTAACAATAGTCATGTAAGAATTGGAAGGATGCTTTCTCAAGAAGTTCTGCAGGAGGTTTTACATTCGGACTGGTCTTATCTTTATAAGTACTAGAAATCTCTTCAAGGCTAATAGGATGGCTGCAGTTTGAAAACAGTGATGATCAGAACTTCCAGTTTTCAATTAAAATAAAATTTCTTGTTTCTGCATCATTAGTGAACAAGTTTACCATGAATTGTCTTCCAACAAGAAGGATTTGTCATCATCTATCACATCATCTGTCATGAGAAGCTTCAATCTAGTAGTGACCTGCACAAGTGCATACCAGTGTTATAACAACTAATACAAAAATAAAATAAAAATGAGAGTAATTTCTGAGAAAACTGAACATTGTTTAAATCATTCGCTGCAACTTACATCTGATAATACATTTTGCGTATTGTCATTGTCATTGTCATCCCAGTAAAGTGTACATATTCTATAAAGCTGATTAGAACTCAGGACCTGAATTCAGCATTTATAGATGTCAAGGTTTAGCTGTAGATTTTTCAAGTGTGTAATGTATTCAAAGCTTTAACTTACACCTGTTGTCATTTATTCATATTAAAGAAAATCACTTACAGGGCAAAGGTCATTTGTAAGATCATCATACGAAAGTCCATCCTTCTCTTGTGTAACCTGCAGAAATATTGCATCCAAATTAAAGCATGGAGAGAAACAAGTGTTTAAGGATATAGGAAACTCTTTTGCTGTACTCTCATGTTATGGTGTATTACTAATTTATGCATATAATAATAATAATAATATAAATACCAAGTAAAGCAGTGTCCATTCACATGATATCTTTCTAATCTTTCAGCAGCAAAGGAAAAGATCATAAGTTTAGAGCAAAATCTTAGCCCAAACAACTATCAACTAAATTATCACTGACCACCACATTACATGATATTTATCAATAGAGAAAAAGAATTTACAGAAAGTAATAGGCATACCAAGAATCTAACTGCTTGCCTCGCATGCTTGAGTTCATCCAAAGATGAGCCAGCGTACTGCAAAAGTGGTTATTAGTTAAATAACTAAGTCATTGTTTGCATAAAGTATGAGACTTAAGGATTTATCTTCTCTAAAAAAAATGAGGGATTCACTTTAGAGTGTAAAATAAGTCAACCACAACCGTTGATTGAGAAATCAGGATTAAGATTTAATTAACACAATTGTTTGTTATATATGTGCAAGCATATTATCATAATCTCAACCGTTGATTTCTTAATTAATTGTAATGATAACTTACTTTACCCTTTAAAGTGAACTAAATGAGCCAAATCCGAGACTTAAGTATGCCAAGGAAAGTTATAAAAGAGTTAATATAGTGGTACCTTGTCCGTTACTTCAGTACACCATAGCTCTAATTCGGCCAACCCTGATTTAACATGTTCTCCATTGGGGAATGTGCAGTTTTCTCGATGTAAAAGAAGGCTGGAGAAAAGTGACATTCCCACTCATAAGTCAACCCGGATGCACATATAAAGTACATTGACGAAAAGTGGCCAGATGAAACAAGGAAACTTACCTATTAAAGAGTTCCATATTGATATATTGAAAAATCTGACTAAATAACTTCTGAACTAGAATTGGAGGCACCTGAGACAAAACTAAAAATCAGTGTGCTCTATAACAGAGAAAAGAGTACTAGAAAGGCAAAGGTGTAAGAATACCAAATTACTGTTTTACTACTATCAAACCTTCACATACATGATTTTCTTTCAGAATGTTGAGAAATCTATTAAGGCATTCAATTATGCTAGACCAAGAACCAGCTGGTTGGCCGTCGTCACTTGGCTTTCTGTGTGCCTGAGATCATAATAGCGCATGAAAGTAGAATAAGTGTAATGACACTACAAAATCTCAACTAGCTATAAATTGAGCTCCCCCTACAATTTCAAGCAACCCTTGACCTCCAATTTTTTGTTTGTTGAAAAAAAAAATGGGAAAAATAAAGGAACATCTCCCATATTTCCATAAAAGTGGAAACGTAAAGTCTAAAACAAAATGATCAAATAATGCATGCCAATAAAAGAGCAAACAAGATACCAGCAGAAGTAATATCCAAAAAGACAGAAGAGAAAGGAATAAACTAATATAAAGTAACAACCTTGTAGACATGGATGTGAATTGTGAAGTAAATGTCATGTGAAGTTACTGAGTTTCTTGGACATCAAGACAAAATTATAGGCAAGGTTTACACCAGATTACAGCATATAAGTATAGAACTATGGCTAAGAAAAAAAAACATACCGTCATTCCTAGTAGCATATGTTTTGCTACACTCTGGCATCATACACATGGAAATACAAAAAAGCACATATTTGACAACAAAATGTACAGACACCATACCTGAATGCAAGAAGAAAGCAGAGGTGACAAGTCTTTCTTCAAATTTTCTCGAATGATTCCATATATCGTTTCCACATAAGCAGCAAGTTGTTGCTTGAAAAGCAAAGCTGGATACTTGGCATCAACTAGATTCTCTATACCAAGTGTATTACTGGAATTGGAAGATGAGAAAGCCTGAGAAGCAACATTGCATTTCATTTGAGTTTAATGTCATTGTATAAAAATTATAATAATTAGTTACAATATGAGGCACAAATGAAATGAGTAATAAGTACTTATGAAGGATTCCGTTATTAAGAAAAAATCCTTTCTTCTCAAATGAGTAAGAAGTCACTGTTTCCTTATTTACAATTATTACTCTACCTAATTACAAAGATTATGAGATATGAGTATATGACACCTATTTACATTATTTATAACAATTTTAAATAAAATTAAAAGAATATTTTGTTTAATACTATTAAAGGACACTCATATTTTTCCTCATAAATAGCCACAAAAATTGGATAAAACAATGAGTTTATAATCTTAGATAAACAAAAACATGTTAGACCCATAACATGGGGCATCATAGAATTCTACTTGAATTAACCAATCGGGGATTTCTTGATTTCAGATACCAATTCATTCATATTTTTTCTTTCATTATCTTTGGTCTTTAGTCCTAACTCCTAACAAAGATTAGGCATAAAGAACAGAAAACTAAATGAGCCATAAGTCCATAACACACTAACTGAAATTCTAACAGCAGTCTAACAATATGATACACTAATAGCACTGTAACGATATACTCTACTATGCAGTATGACCTAAAGATCACATTAAACCAGCACATTGCTAAAATTAGATGGTTATAGATAAACTTAATACCTTGGTAAGCCTCCCTATAAGTGTAGGAGTGGGTGGCTTCCGTGCTGGAGGTCTTAGGCATTGCTGAAGGTGGAAAAACAATGCAGACGTATTGGATAACCAATAAGCCATACAATCATTATTGTCCTGATCCTGCAAAAATGATATCATGTATGAACTTATGAAAATAAGCATAGCTGTATCAAAAAAATGTAGTATATTTTAACATTAGCTTATATTTCAACGCTAAATAAGCTGCATCAAGTTTTCAAACAAATCCTAAATCTAATATATTTCAACCTCCAACAGAAAAAAGACAATAAATAGCAAGTTACCACTATTGCAGAACCAATCAGCTGAATAAGACGATCAAATATACTTGTCTTTTCTGCTTCAAAAAATTTCCAATGTAGAAGACAATTATACAAAGTAAATGCTGCAACAGGTTTTCCTTCAGAAAACCCAAGATCTTTTGTCACACAATTGAGTAGAGAATCAACACTCTCCTACACCAAAAAAAAAAAAAGCAAAGAAAATGGTAATTTGACCAAAAGCTGTGGAAGTACATAAAGAGGGTATTAAATATGTTAAAAAAAAGAATTGTTTTGCTAGAAAATACATGATGCTTCTCCATTTGAGATCTCCTCACTTCTGAACCAAATGTTTTTGCTGGTGTAGAAACTGGTGCCTATAGAGAATAGACTTCACTTCAAAACCATGGCAAAAGGATAGGCGGAATACTTTTTTTTATGGAGACAAAGATGATATATAAATCACAAGGATTGTTAAAAGGGCTCTCAAATCTAAAACCTCTTATTACCTGATGACCATTTTCCAAAGGCTGCAGTAGCAAGAGGAGAAAAAGAAATTAATATAATCTCCAGCGAGGTTAAATAAGGACAATAGTCTAAGACTTTTGAGACATAGAATTGTTTATTCACTTTATTAAATTTCCTCAATTATGTTATATATGAATTAACAATTGTGAATATAACTACTTGGGACTACGGTTGAATAATAAAATATTTAACTGAGGAAAGTTTAAGAAATATCAATCAGAAGTAAATGGAATGGATTGTTAATAGACAATTAAGAGTACCAAAAACCTTACTTAATAAACAACGTTCAGTATTTACCGGAGCTGCAGCTGGTGTAAATTTTCCTGACATTCTCTGGGATGATGAACTAAGCAGGGATTGCTTCCGCAAAATTTGATTCTCAGTTTCCATATCAGAGAGTTTTTCTTCAAGCCTATCATATAACAAGGCAGCATATCAAACCAAAGAAAACAACAAATATGCATTTTAATGCAACCTTGTAGAAGCCACTATAAGAACCTCTGCATATTGGTCTTTAGATCAATCATCTTTGATTCAGTCTCTATAATTTGATTCATGCGCTCTTCACTAAGCCTGTTACTTTCTTCGTATTTCCTCTCTGTTTCATCAAATTTTCTTTCTAATGAACCTACAAGATCCTGCAAAGCATCAAAAGTAACAATAATTTTGGATATCATGACACACCCACAAGGATAAATTTCAAATAATTCTATGTAACTGTAACGTATACCTTAAGATGTTCATTTTCAGAACTAAGCTTATTGATCACTTCATTTTCAGAACTAAGCTTATTGATCACTTCATTTTCAGTAACATTAACAGGAAACTCCTGTGTAGTTTTCATTTCCAATGAACTAACCATCTCCTGTAAAACATCAAAAAACAATAATTTTTGGTAATATGACATACCCGGATGCACAATATTTTCAAACACTTGCAATGTAATTTTTGTTAGTCAGGAAGTCCGTTATTATTCTTGTTTTCTATTTTATGTTGTATCAATTACGAGAATTATCTGCCTATTAACTATACATGATTAGAATTCCCAATTTAGGTTGTGCGAATTAGGAATTAGTATTGATTTGTCATTAATACCTGTAAATGCATTGTACTATTTATAGAGGAGAATGCAATAAAATAGACCATCAAGCCAGAAATTCTTGACAATACTTACCTTAAGTTTTTCATTTTCAGCAGTAAGCTTACTAAACAATTCATTGTCAACAACATTAACAGAAACATCTTGTATAGTTGGAGTTTGCTCAGCTGCTTTTTTGGTAGCCTCACTTTCCTGAATTCTTGTTTCCTTAGTTTCTTGGAACTGAAGCTCCATCTCTCGCAAAGCAAGTTGTGATTTTTCATTTTCCTGTGTCTCCTGAATAAGTGTTGCCTTAGTTTCTTGGAACTGAAGCTCCATCTCTCGCAAAGCAAGTTGTAATTTTTCATTTTCCTGTGTCTCCTGAATAAGTGTTGCCTTAGTTTCTTGGACCTGAAGCTCCATCTCTCGCAAAGCAAGTTGTAATTTTTCATTTTCCTGTGTCTCCTGAATAAGTGTTGCCTTAGTTTCTTGGACCTGAAGCTCCATCTCTCGCAAAGCATGCTGTAATTTTTCATTTTCCTGAGTCTCGGCTTCCTCAATATCACAATGAACCAAAACAGATAGAATGTCAGTAAAATAACATAACTAACACAATACTTTTAGAGGTAAAATAACCAAATTAGCAATAGTAAACATGAAGAAACTTAGGTTGACGCTTCTACATTTTCATTTTCTATAAATAAATACATTACCCTCATTCCCATCTCTGTTTGTAGACTAATGGTTAGTTCTTCAACTTTCTTTTCTAGATTAATTTTGGCAGCTTCTAAAGCCTTGGATTCCTTAGCAGCCTGCGGGAATTTAAAAGTTAGATATTTTTCATGTATAATAACTAATAACAGAAGTTCATGTATAAAACAGTTAAAGTATAGATGATTCAAAGGACAAAATTCACATAAAGAAAAGATATAGCACTACATAGGTTTTACAGGGAGAAAAATAACATTTTTTCCAACAGTAAAACCATGCCCAACAGATAATTGTTTATAGTTAATACTAACTGGTCTACTGCTTGAAGTGGTACAAAAAGAACAGCAAATTTCGATTTCAGCAAAATTTTCTATCCAAGAAGTAGAATAGTTGTGATATAGTGAAATTTTCCAAACAACGGGAAAAAGTCAAATAAAAATCAGTCACCAAATAAATATTTCAAATCCTTTTAAAAAATAAAAAAATTCAAGAATGTCAGTTACTTATGCAATGAAAAATTCCAGCAGCTTGCTTATGATGAAAGAATTAATAAACAAGAGTAAGAGGAAAAGAGTGACCACCATTTTAAGCTTTCGAAGTTCTCTACGTGCAATTGTTCTCCTCCAGGAACATTGTGCAGCAATCGTTGCTTTCTTTAGCCTTTGAAAATAAATACGAGCTAAGTAACCTCTGCAGTAACCCTATGATACAAAAACACTCACATTACTTTAGGCATATGCATAAAAGTTAACTATCTATCATATTATATGAAGATATGATTGTTACAGAGACAAACAATTGACCAAAACTTTCAATTTTTCAACCTTAAGCATGTTCTGACATTTGTAAAAAATGAAAATGTGTTGAAAGGAATAGAAAACAGAAGACATCTAGTAACAAAGATAGTGAATTTTAAAATAAGGTGAGCAATACACAATGGTGGTCCGGTAGGAGGTTCCCTCCATTATGGTGTATAGGAAGGATCAAAAGTATGTAGTCTTAACCCAGTGATTGAAAAGAAAACAAAGGTAGCATGATTGGTAGTAGTCCTTTTAAATTGAGAGAATAAAGTGCCCTATCCTACCTGAATAACAATTGCAGCATGTTCCCGCCTCCTAAATCTAAGGTTATTTCTAGAATCCATCCCTCGCATACCAGTTTGAATACAAACAGCTGCAGCATAAATAGTTTTGTAAGCACTTTGGGAAAGATGCATGCGGAAGTGTTTTTGGATTTTCAAAGAAGCAGCTTCCCTCCTCATGCACTCATACTGATGGCGTGCAAGTTTTCCTGCATTAAATTCACATGGTACGTAAAAAGTGAATCATTTAGAAAATCTGTAATCAAGATTTTGATGCATAATACACAACTTATTACAGAATATAAAATAAACAGATATAGATATATCTGTTAGTGATAAAGATATATCTGTTGGTGTCTTGAGTCTTTGTTATAAGTAGTGGCATTGCCACTCCTCTCTGTAATCAATGAATCATACTTGAAATAATAGAATTTGTTATTACTTCCTCTCTCTCTCTCTCTCTCTCTCTCTCTCTCTCTCTCTCTCTTTTCTCTCCTAATTCTAAAATGGTATCTAGAGCAAGGTTCGATTGAATCTCTCATGGCCAGCATCGAAACTTCTTCTCCGCCTCCACCGCCACCGCCGCCGCGACAGCCATCAACGTCGGCGCCTCTCTCGTCGCTCTCGCATTCCATCTCCGAGAAGCTCAGCGACGAGAACTACCTTCTTTGGAAACAACAGGTTGAACCCGTGATCAACGGCCACTGTCTTCGCCGTTTTCTCGCTCATCCTCAGATTCTGATTCGCTTCTTGTCGCAGGAAGACTGTTTGGCTGGAATCGAGACTGAAGCCTACCTTGCATGGGACGAACAGGATCAACTTCTTCTCTCGTGGCTTCAGTCGACGCTGACAAACCCAATTCTGACCCGTGTCATCGGCTGTAAACGCTCCTTCGAACTCTGGGAGCACATCCACAAGCATTTTCAAAGCCACACACGCGCGAAATCGCGCCAGTTGCGGACGGAGCTTCATGCTATCAAGCTCGCTGACTTAAAGATTATGGAGTACATACTCCGAATAAGTCAATCGTTGACTCACTCGAAGCTATTGGTGATCCTATTTCTGCCAATGACCATCTTGATGCTATTCTTGAAGGACTACCGCAGGAGTATGAGTCCATTGTTGCCCTGATCAATAGCCGCTTTTATTCGCTGGATGTTGAGGAAGTTGATTAACTTCTGTTGTCGCATGAAGCCCGCCTTCAGAAGTATAATTCCACCGCTATAGATGTTGCTGTGAATCTGACCCATGCTAACTTTGCTCAACAGCCTCATAATCCGTATCCTGCTCCTCAACCTGATTTGCTATCAGTTTGGTCAACAAGATGCTCAACAACAGACTTCTCCCTATGATTTAGATCAAGGATATGGTAATCGTGGTCGTGGATCTGGATTTCGTGGCAGAGGCCGCGGCCGCAGGCGATCTTGTGTTCAGTGTCAACTCTGTCTGAAGTATAATCATGCTGCCTCTAGGTGTTATCATCGTTTTAATCCTCAGGTGATGCAAGGAACTGGCACAGGTTCTGGATTTTCTAACTCTTGGCAGAATTCTCAGCCACCTTGGCAGAACTCTCAGCAACAGTGGGGTCAGCAACCTTCCCATGCTATGACTGGTCCTGTTCCCTTTCTGTCAATGAGGATATCTGTCATTTATGGTTGTTTCCTATTTTATGTTTTTGAGAAATCAGAAAATAGAATCTGGAATATTCCTAATTAAATGTATTGAATTAGACTTCCTAATTTAGGTTGTACAACTTAGGAAATAGAGTTAATTAGTCATTATTACTTGTAAATGTAATTGTATTATATATAGAAGAGAATAGAAACAGAGGAGGCATCAAGCCAATTACATTTGACATGGTATCACGAGTCTGATTCTGGTTTTGTAGATTGGTAATCTTGGTTTTCTAGTTCGTTTTGTGCTGCTGTAGCGCATTCTAGATTGCTTGGTTTCTCATGGCTTCAGAAAAGCCTTTCGATAACTTCTGTGTCCGCTTTACGGGCAAAAATTATGGAGCTTGGGAGTTTCAGTTCCAAATGTTTGTGAAAGGGAAAGGCCTTTGGGACGACCATGTACATAAGTCTACTGCTCCGACAGACAAAACGGCATTGGCGGCGTGGCAAACAAAGGATGCCCAAGTTATAACTTGGATTCTGGCTTCTGTTGAATCTCACATGATCAACAACCTACGTGCTTTCTCTACTGCTAAAGATATGTGGGACTATCTGAAGCATATTTACAATCAGGACAACGTTGCAAAACGGTTCCAATTGGAGCTTGACATTGCTAACTATCGTCAGGGAAATCTCTCTATCCAGGACTATTACTCCGGGTTCCTTACTCTTTGGGCGGATCATTCAGCTATCTTACACGCCGATGTTTCTCAAGATTCACTCACTGCTGTCCAAAAAGTTTACCAGATTAGCCAACGGGACCAATTTCTCATGAAGCTTCGACCTGAATTTGAAGCTGTGCGTGCAGCTTTGCTGAATAGGAATCCAGCCCCTTCCTTGGATGTTTGTCTTGCGGAATTACTTCGAGAAGAGCAGCGTCTTCTGACCTTATCCCGTGATGACTTTGCTGCTGATCCTGTCTCTGTTGCCTACACTGCCCAAAGTAAAGGCACAGGACGTGATATGCGACAAGTTCAATGCTTTTCTTGCAAGCAATTTGGTCATCTCGCTCGGAATTGCAGTAAGAAATTTTGCAACTATTGTAAGCAACATGGTCACATCATCGCAGATTGCCCAACTAGACCACCGCGGAAGTCATTGCCTGCCTTACATGCAACTACAACTTCTATGGACCAGACTTCTGCTCCTACAACTTCTAATGCTGCTTCCTTGACTCCAGGAGCCGTACAACAAATGGTACTTGCCGCCCTTTCTGCCTTGGGCCTTCATGGTAAGTTTAAAACTGCATCTCAACCTTGGCTTGTTGATTCTGGGGCCTCTAACCACATGACTGGTTCCCCTGAACAATTACACAATGTTCATACTTATCATGGCACCCAAAATATCCAAATTGCCGATGGTAATACTCTTTCTATTTCTGCTGTTGGAGACATTAATTCCTCCTTTCGAGATGTGTTTGTTTCCCCTGGGCTTGTTTCAAATTTGATTTCCGTTGGACAATTGGTCGATAATAATTGTAATGTTAATTTCTCTCGTGATGGTTGTTCTGTGCAGGATCAGGCGTCGGGGAAAGTGATTGCGAGGGGGCCTCAAACCAATGCTACGCCTCTCCATGCTGACAACACGAGCGCTATTCAGATTGCTACTAATCCAGTTTTTCATGAGCGCACTAAGCATATTGAAGTGGATTGTCACTCCATTCGTGAGGCTCTTGATGATCATGTTATCTCACTTCCTCATGTCTCCTCGCAGCTTCAGCTTGCAGATATCTTCACTAAAGCGGTTCCTCGTCCCCGTCACCAGTTTCTCCTTAGCAAATTGATGCTTCTTGACAAACCGCATCAATTTGAGGGGGGATGTCAATGAGGATATCTGTCATTTATGGTTGTTTCCTATTTTATGTTTTTGAGAAATCAGAAAATAGAATCTGGAATATTCCTAATTGAATGTATTGAATTAGACTTCCTAATTTAGGTTGTACAACTTAGGAAATAGAGTTAATTAGTCATTATTACTTGTAAATGTAATTGTATTATATATAGAAGAGAATAGAAACAGAGGAGGCATCAAGCCAATTACATTTGACACTTTCAACAACAGAGACCCTCTTCCTATCCTGATTTCTGGGCCCAAACTCCCAATCTCAGGTCTGTTTCTCCAACTTCAGCACCCTGGAGTCAGCCACAAAGGCCTCCACAGGGACCTGCTCCGCCTTCCTCTCAGGGCTTAGTTAACACACCATTTGGCTTGCCAGAACCTTGGGCTGGTCTGCATCAGTATTCCTCTACTCAGGGCCTGCTACCCACTCCTCCTCAAACAAATTACCTGCGTTCCCAGGATACTTTCACCGGTTCTCAGCAGCAGTGGTTCCCTGACTCAGGTGCCTCCACACATGTCACCAATGTGTCCCAGAACATTCAGCAGAATGAACCTTTTCAGGGTCTAGATCAAGTTGTCATAGGCAATGGCCAAGGTTTGCCTGTAAAATCTGTCGGTTCTTTTATCTTTCAGTCCCCCTTTAACTCCACTTTTCAGTTCAAACTAAGAAATATGTTCCAGACATTACTAAAAACCTCTTTAATGTTAGTAAATTTTCTCAAGATAATTCTGTCATTTTTTAATTTGGTCCTTATCATTGTCTGGTCAAATGTCAGGTCACTAAACAGTCTCTTATCAATGGAGTCGTTGGCCCTAATGGACTCTATTCCTTTCCCTTCACACCTGCTTCATCTTCCAGCAGCACTTCATCTCAGCATTCTTCATCCAAGCCTTCACCACCAATGAACAGCAACTCTTTTTCTTCACATTTACTCCCACCCATCAATGTTAATACTACCACCAGTTTCGTTTCTTTGTCTACATGGCATTCTAGGCTAGGCCATCCTAATGTCGATACCTTGAAAAAGGTTTTAAACTCTTGTAATATTCCTTTTTCTAGTAAAGACTCAATCGACTTTTGCAGTGCTTGTTGTTTGGGGAAGTCTCATAGACTTCCCTCCCATAAATCTCAGAATACTTATTTACCGTTTGAATTAGTTTACACTGACTTGTGGGGGCCTGCACCTCTTTCTTCCTCTACTGGCTTTCATTACTATATATCTTTTGTTGACTCTCATTCTCGGTTTACTTGGATTTACTTGCTAAACACTAAATCACAAACCTAGATGTATTCAAACAGTTTCAACAAATGGTTAAATAACAGTTCAATTTGCCTATTAAATCCCTACAAAGTGACTGGGGAGGGGAATTCAGGGTTTTTACCAAATACCTAACGCAGTGTGGTATTTCCCACAGAATTATTTGTCCTCATACACATCATTAGAATGGTGTTGTTGAAAGGAAACACAAACAAATTGTTGATCTAGGACTTACACTTCTAGCCCAAGCCAATTTACCCTTAAAAATCTGTGATCATGCCTTCATAACCTCAGTCTATCTCACAAACAGACTTCCCTCCTCTTCTCTTAATTTTGCAGTTCCCTATGATGTCCATTTTCACAATAAATCAGATTATAAATTTCTACGAGTTTTTGGTTGTTCTTGTTTTCCCCTTATGAGACCTTATAGCAAACACAGATTTGAATTTCGCTCTCAAGAGTGTCTTTTCCTTGGTTACTCCACAGCTCATAAAGGTTACAAGTGTATGTCCTCATCTGGTAGGGTTTTTGTTTCCAAAGATATTCTTTTCAATGAACAGAGGTTTCTTTTCTCTGACCTTTTTTCATCCTCCCCTCTAGTCACCCCTCCATCCTCCCCTGTTTCAGCTACCATACCCAAGGTTCCTTGTTCCAATCCACATCCTACTATCCCTTCTTTACCTCCTTCCCCCGCGATGCAGGTCTCTCCTCAAGTCACTGTCAGCAATTCAGGGTCGTCCCCCTCCTCCTCTCCTCCCATTCCGCCTATTCTGCCCACTACACCTTCCTCATCTTCTTCCTCTTCTTTACCTCTTATTAATTCCCACCCTATGACCACCAGGTCTAAGAGTGGTGTTGTTCCCTCCAAACACCTTCCTCCCTCTGTTTTCCTAACTCATACCGAACCTCAGACTTATAAGTAGGCCTTGGCTATTCCTCACTGGCAGGCTGCCATGCAGGTAGAATTTTCAGCTCTTCAGCAGAATGCTACTTGGACTCTTGTTCCTCTTCCTCCCAATAGAGAACCTATAGGGTGCAAATGGGTTTTTAGGGTTAAACAGAATCCTGATGGTTCTGTCAGCAGGTACAAAGCCAGGTTGGTGGCTAAAGGCCTTCATCAGGTGCATGGTTTTGATTATTCTGAAACATTTTCCCCAGTTGTTAAGTCTGTCACTGTTCGGGTCATCTTAACTCTTGCTTTAGCCTTTGGTTGACAACTACAGCAGTTGGATGTCAATAATGCCTTCCTCCATGGTGATCTACAAGAGGAGGTTTATATGGTTAAGCCTCCAGGTTTTGAGAGTAAGGACAGGAGTCTGGTCTACCGGTTACACAAGGCCATTTATGGGCTCAAACAGGCTCCAAGGGCCTAGTTTGATAAGCTTAAGGCCGCTTTGGTTAATTTGGCTTTTCAAGGCAGCAAATGTGATTCTTCTTTATTCATCTACAACCACAATTCTGTTTTGGTTTTTCTGTTAGTCTATGTTGATGACATTATTGTAATAGGAAACAATAGTACCTTCCTGCAGAAATTAATTGCTGGCTTAAATTACAATTTTTCTCTAAAGCACTTGGGTAGTCTTGACTATTTTCTGGGAATTGCAGTTCATCACCTGCCCACTGGTACTCTTCATCTCACTCAGTCCAAGTACATACGAGATTTACTACAGAAGGCTGGAATGGCTGATGCTAAACCAATCTCTTCTCCCATGGTCACTGGCTGCAAGCTCTCTAAGCATGGTTCAGATTATTTTAGAGACCCTACCCTCTACAAATCAGTTGTTAGTGCCCTCCAATATTTGACCATTACTAGGCCTGAACTTAGCTACTCTGTTAACAAGGTCTGCCAGTTCATGTCACAGCCTCTGGAGACTCATTGGATTGCTATTAAGAGGATACTTAGGTACCTCAAGGGAACAGAACTGGTTGGTCTTCAATTACAGCCTGTCTCCACTACTGCTCATTTCTCTCTCAATGGCTTTTGTGATGCTGACTGGGCTTCAGATCATGATGATTATAGGTCCACTTCTGGTGCTTGTGTTTATACTGGCCCTAATCTTATTTCTTGGTGGTCCAAAAAGCAGTCTGTGGTTTCCAGGTCCAGTGCTGAGGCAGAATACAGGAGTATTGCCTTACTCACTACTGAATTGTTGTGGATTCAGTCCCTCTTACAGAACTTCACTTAAAGTTCAAACCTCCTACAATCTACTGTGATAATCAGAGTGCTGTTGCAATTGCTCACAATCCAGTCTTGCATGCACGGACAAAGCACTTAGAACTAGATTTATTTTTTGTACGAGAAAAGGTTATGAGCAAAGCTCTAACTATTGAACATGTTCCTGCTCAGTTCCAGTATGCAGATGTTCTTACTAAGCCCTTATCCCCTACTCGGTTTCTTTTTCTTAGGTCCAAGCTCAAGGTGTGTGGTATTCCTGTTAGGGGGTGTATTACAGAATATAAAATAAACAAATATAGATATATCTGTTATATCTGTTAGTAAACAAAAAAAAAATTGTTATATCTGTTAGTAAATAGATATAGATATATATGTTATATCTATTAGTAAATAGATATAGATATATCTGTTAGTGATAAAGATATATCTGTTAGTGTCTTGAGTCTTTGTTATAAGTAGTGGCATTGCCACTCCTCTCTGTAATCAATGAATCATACTTGAAATAACATAATTTGTTATTACTTCCTTTCTCTCTCTCCTCTCTCTCTCTCTCTTTTCTCTCCTTATTCTAAAACAACTATAAACAGCTCTGAAGGAATCATAGAATTTATACCTCTAGCAACCCTTTGTAGTTCTATGGCAGAGCATCTCAATAAAATGAAGTGTTTTTGACAAATAAATGTGCGAACTCTTCTCTGAATAATGCTTGCAGATCTTCCTAAGACCTCAGCACGACATGCATCAAGTTCTGCCATTTGACCTGCTCTCAGAAACACTTTTGTCTTTCCAATCTGCAATGTAAAAGGTTCAGTAAGAGTAATTTTTCAATTCTTTTACGTTAGAATCTCATATCAGCACTCAGACGAGCACGTGGATGTAACAACTTTATAGCAGTAAACTCTATTAGTAGTAGAAAGATGGAAAATTTCTTGCCTCTTTTGTGTTGTTACTTGAACCAATGGAAATGCAAATAAAAAAAAAACTTCCAAACAAAATTTTATTCCAATCCATTTTAAGTACAATATGTGTTAGGAAAAAGGTAGCATCATCTATGTTACATCTAATTAGCCTGCAAAATAAATGCTACAGTGGAGATTAATAGAGATTCAAGACGGGATGTGAATTGGCACCTGATAATCTTTAAGGTTCGCTCTGTCTAGAAGCCTCTTGCAAGAAGTCACCTCGTCAGGGCTGTGAACATATGGTTATAATTTTTTGTTTTCAAATATTTCACAATCACAATCATCTAGATGACCAGAAAAGGAACCCAGAAAGGATATTAAAATACCATGTTTTCAGAACCTTAGGTTCCAAGATACTAAAACGCTGAACAAATTCATCAAAGTGCTTTCTAGTGGGATATCCTGCACAACTTATCCTAATTGCCTCCATAACTCCCTGTAAATGGCATCCATAAAGTCTAAAATCAATTGAAAATATACTCTTACCCTACAAGAGAGAGTGACCAAAATGGCATTGAACTCACCCCACATCGAAGCTGTTGCAAGATATTGTTGTTCTCGAATATCCCTGGCTTAAGAAGATTATTTGGCTTTACGCAACGAATGTAGTGTGGCTCAGTAGCACTCAGTGTTTCTAGTAAAGCTTGCAGTTGTTGCTTCAATATATGCATTGAGAATAAAACTGATAAGTACAAGGAAGATAATTTGCAATTATGTTCATGTCAAAAGGAAACAGACCTTAAACTGAGAGGCTACAGAAGAGAACTTTGTTGATTTAGAAGTTTCCTCGCGTAAAGGAGGGAAAAGCCCTGAAACAAAGGAGCACTTTGAAGCGCTGAGTAGGTTAGCATGCTCTGGAACAACATAGTCTTTATTCTTATCAAGGAAAAGTTCGGTTTGATAAGTGACCTGAAATTGAAAGTTATCATAGATTAACCTTTTTCATTCATCATTGATGGTGGATAACTATGACGATAAAAAAGTTCATCACTTACGTCACCGGCATAGTGGTTGATCGTGAAGTCAGTACGAGATAACTTTGGCTTGCTGAAGCGTTTATTGTCTCTAAATGTTTGATATAGCTTTTCAGCTAATGTTTCATGCGTTGATCTTGGAAACATACTACATAGAATAAGCAGGACAATCTCAGAATCTCAAAGTATATGCATATGTAGATGTCACTACACAGACACACACACATATATATAGCAATATGTGCATGCTGCAAAATGAGGCCATTGCCTACATCTAAAAGAACGGCCACAATACAAATATTTGAAACATGATGATTCATCACATACCAGGCCTCATCCAGAAGAGCAATAATACCACCAGGCTTCTGAAGTTATGAACAAAAATCAATTAGAAAGATAACATGTAAACAAACAAGTATAGCTCTATATGCAGTTATAGTACAAGCTAGCAATCCACTTCCTTTTCATACCACTTGTAATATAAAAAAAATTAGTCAACTAATTTCATTATTTTGTTAGAAAACGTACGTACTTTTAACATCATCAGAATAATCAGTATTAATACCAGGTTAACTTGATGTTAAGAGTATTTATTTGAATGGGAACTGTACATCTATGGTGAAACAATTGAAATATAAATAAATATACATTTAATGCAAGAATGAGAAGGTAATCTGAAAGAACTTTCCCAGAATGACAAAATGGATGGAAGGGTGAATTACACCTTCTCTATAAGATCAAGAACATCTTGATTATCAACAAACTCTATATAACTCCAATCAATCTCTTCCTTTGTATATTCCTCTTGCTCCATTTTGAAGACATGCTGCATAATGAAATAACGAAATGTTAATCGAGTCAACAGACATAGTTTACCAGATAATGAATTTGAAATTGGACATAAGAAAGGAATTAAACCTGGTTGAAATGTTGCTGTAATTTTTCATTTGTCAAATTGATACAAAATTGCTCAAAGCTGCAGAATGCCGATAAGATATTCCACATGAGAGTTCAAAAAGCTAGTAATCTAGAACAAAAGAAAAATCAATGCAAGAAGTTTCATGATTTAATACTAAGTATAACCTCACGAACATAATATTTCTGCATTGGTGACAGATACACTCACAGCATAGGAAACTAGTGTTTGTTGCTTGAATTTTGTTTAGGTGTGTCATGCACCATACTTAATATTACTTATCCACACAGTAAGTAAAGCTTTGAGTGAATAAGCATGTTTTATCATCTTTACATGTTGGCTTTGGTTAAAAGCCAAACTACATTAAAATCTGGTGTCCATTATTTCTTCTGTATCTTTTTTTTTTTGTTCCATTATTCCTGTGTGATGTGAATCCATTAAGCAAAACAAAAACTTCAGATCCATAGATAAGAATATTTCCCCCTAGTGGAGGGTACTATTACAGAAGAATATCAAAATAATGTACAGATAGCATCAAAGTTATTGGAAAACAAAACATCAAGCAACGCATAAAACAAAAGTCAATAGCTTTATCAACATTTGCAGAGATAAGAAATAATTTGGTTAGTCAATAATTTCATGAAATTTTATACAAAATCCAGGCAAAAGGGTACTGGTTAAGCACCTGTTAGTCTTGAAACTCTCAAATCCATATATATCCAGAACCCCAATTAAGTACTGTGAATTTGGATCTTGCCCAATAGAGTTGTTAATCTTGTCCACAATCCTGGATTAACAGATGTTTATGTCAACCAAATTACAAATTTTCACCCATATAAAAATAAACTTTCATAATTATAAATAAATTAATTTATCTTTCCATGAACTTCACATAAATTACCAGTCAAAAAGCCTTGAATAAACTATTTTAGCCAATGCATCTCTACTGAGAGCTGCAGCATTTGGATCAAGCCCTTTTGTTATAGCCTCACCACGAGTCACCATAACACGTTTACAAAAGGAGTCTTCAAGAGAATTTTCATCACACCTACCATAAACAAATAAATAAATAACTATAGATTTTATAGATTTCCATATTGATCTACTAGAGATACAACAACTAAAGAGAAAATTCACTTACATCAAAAGTTCAGCTGCAGTTTTTAGGTGGAAACGGGATTGTTCATCTTTGGGTTGAGAGGAATCCATCTCCTCGTCCACTCCCTTAACAAATTCAATGTTTCCTAAATGAAGTACAGCAGCTACTATTCGAAATATGGCATCCTGAGAAGAGAGGGATGACAAATTCCTGTAATGAAAAGAATAAAAACAAGGAAAAAGAAAACTGCCCAACAAAGATGTTAGTGAGGGGTACCTGCTCACCAGAGCTGATCCCAACAACATCCATAGCTCTCCTTGTATCGAGGTACTCCTTAGAATCATCCATAGCATCCAGCTCATAGCAATTTGATTGATTAAGGTAATGAAATGTTCTTGGATTTCCTAATTTGTACCTATTAACAACCTAGATATGGAAAAGCTCAAATAATAAATTCACATAAAAGGCTCATTATTTGAAAAATGGAAACATCTATTACACATGATGGAAGCAGAAGACCTTAATTTCTGTGGGCATAAATTTCTTATCCAACAAAGGAAGAACTATGTACCTCTTGCGGTGCAGCACAAAGCATATAAAAGCAATGATAATTCCGCTCAGGATCAGAAACTTGACATACACGGGAACGTTCCAACAAATAAGTTCTGATAGCAGCTCCTGAAATTCTTCCCCTCTGATCGAACTGAATCTCCACAAACTTACCAAAACGACTGAAATTATACTATGTAAGCTTAGGACAGACTTTAAACCAATTAAGAGAAAGTAGGGAAAATATGACTTTATCAAGTATAAATTTAATACCTTGAATTATTATTCCTAACAGTCTTGGCATTGCCAAATGCTTCTAAAACAGGATTGGACTGCAGACATGTGAATAGTAAGCAGAATAAGCATTAACATCAAAAATTAAATATCTTAAGCACACTGTTTAAACCCCCCTTCCTTCTCCGACTATTTAGTTACTTACCTCCAGAACTTGTTGCTCCACAGAGCGTCCCTCAGTTGCTGCTCTCCCTCCCAAAAAGGCAAGATAATGCATAAGCATCTTTGTACTTTCTGTTTTACCCGCTCCACTTTCTCCACTAACCAAAATAGCTTGACTTGCTCCGTCATTTATCATCTTCCTGTAAATATTTATCTTTTCTGGTGAATGCAGACACACTTTTTTTTCATAATTTTGTCTAATTTGCAAAGTATTTCGGATACTAGCCAAAGTTGTAGGTGATATAAAACCCAGAAAGAACAACTATTAAATGATGTCGACTCCAGATTGCAGATCGATTATAAAGAAAATCTAGGCCATTGCTTCAAACATTTGAACAACAACAACAACAACTGCTTATGCAAGAGACAAGCATATTATTCTTCTAGTGATTTAAAATGAATTTTAAATGTAAAAAAGTATGCAATCTTCTCTAAAAGGCAAGAAGGACACAACTTAATATCATCTCTCTAACTTTATATCATCAACTTTATTTCTTCTCTTATGAACTATATAACTATTCTGGACCTATTTCATCTTAAATACAGGAATACTTAAATGTCACAACCAAGGCTCAGAAAACTGGGAGCAACAACAAGATACCTATATGCAGAACCTGCAATTGCAAAAGGATGGGGGCTCTGCTCACCAAAAGCCGCAGCTTTATATTGTGCCATTGTACTATTGGAAGACAGATGAGGTAACCTTTGAAAAGGGTTCACTGCTATCAATATGTTTCCTGTGTATGTCTACAAACACCATAAGCACAAGCTTAGGCTTCATTACAATGAGTGTGACAGCAAAACAAAGAACCTCCCCAAACACTTGAAAAGATATCTTACATATATTTCATTCAAGTCATATCGAACTTGCAAATTTTGAAGTACCCCTGGTTCATGCAGATATGCTAGCCTCGTCATATCTTCCACACCATTTGGTGGGAATTCAGGATCTTTGGGATAGATATTAGATGTTTTGCTCACGACCTGCAACAGAAATACATACACATATATTAAAATGCGATATGAACAAAAGGAATCAGATGAAGAGTTTGTAGTTTCTACTTTCCACTCTGCTGTTGACAACTTTTAAATCTGATACCAATAACAAGAAATGCCCTTTTTTTGTAGTTTGATTTCACATTGTACATCAATAGAGAAGCTTACTTAGAAATTTCTTGAAAAGGTTTGAGCAAAAGTATGATATTCCTTGCGAAAGAAGTATCCATGACGCAAAGAGTGCGCCATTGATGCAAAGAAAGCAAAATTTGACGACCACTTTATTATGTTTGCATTTTTTTTGGTTTACAAAAACATGAAGCTTGATGGGCGAAACTCTTACCACTGAAGCACTGATCCATGAATCTTTATTTTGTTTATGAAATTCATTATTTTTTGTTTACATATTTTTTATCTTTTTTACAAGAGGTAGATTTTTTGTTTGCATATTTTTATTTTTTGTTACGAGAGGAATACAGATTTTTTGTTTGCATATTTAATTATGAGTGAAATTAAATAAAAAAAGATGAGATATCCTTTTTGAATTTAAATATTTTATAATGAGCAGAAAAAAAATATTCTGTAAATAAATTTTTAAAGAGAAATACGATCAAAACATTTTTTGACACTTTCTTTTCAACATTTTCTCTGTTATTAATTAAAGTTCATCTAAGTCCCACCAAATTGGAAGTAGAGCGCATGTATTTATTGGACCTTACATTACATGGGTTTAAACCAATAAAAGAGATAGTGTTTGTTTGAAAGTATCGAAGTGAATAGTATCGGTAGAATTTACTTTTTAATGACTATGTTAATGCAACATTTGTTTAGGTATTTATGGTAAAAAAATATTTGTAGACATCCATATTGTGCATTGATCCAATAGACATCAAGAGTCACAAATGAAAGAAAAAAAGATAAGTAATATATAATAGAAGTGATAAGAAGAGACAGACCGAGAAAAAATAAGGTGCACTGCATTTATCTATGTATTGTTACTATTAATGCAATTGTATTACTTGGAAAAATTATAGAAAATAATTCACTTATGTAGCTAATAATTCTTCATATGGCAGTAACAGATCAATAGAAAAAGAAAAGGAATGAACTCTTACTATACCAAAAGAATTAAATCTTGTATGTTTCATTTAAATCTTATATATATCAAGCATGGATTTTGAAAAGATTCCTGGAGACTTACCCTGGTGCCTGATTCACAACTAACTGTGATCTCATCATCTTTAGATTCCACAATTTCTACATCTACCCAAGCTTCATCAGAGTCCTCAATCCAAACATGAGATCCAACTACAAAATTGAGTTGTGCAGCCTGTGCATTCAAAAGAATAATAATCAGTGCCTCTATCATCAGAAGTAGAACCTTGTTTAAGGTTATATACTTATATTGGCATCAAAAGAATCAGTTGTTTGCATACAAGCTAGCTGGTGAGACCCTTTTTTTTGGTAAACAAAAAGATTAGGGTGAGAGAATGGTGTCTTAGCCCAAAAAAAGAAAAGTTGTCAGGGTTAAAGAACACTTACTTACTGAGGTCAATCATATTACATTACATAATAAATTAGTTAATACTATGATTCCCCTCTAAACTTTAAAGCATTGTCATCGGTGACATTAGGAAAAACTGATGCTCTTCTGCACAGATAGTGAATCCATGTTTCACCAATGCAATGTCCTTTATCCCATATTCTAATTATGTCTACAAAGGGATATTCTCAGGCCATATTGTTTATTTGTGCTAATCAAAAGCACTTGCAACCAAAGAATTCAAATACCTCCATATTTTATTGGGTAGACAGTGGCAGTCCAAAGCATGAAAAAGACAGAAAAGAAACTATGATCACATCTATTATATTTCCTTTTAACTAAATCTTTTTTAAACAATGTGGACTCTAAACTCACAATTGAAAACCCAACATATTCCAGAACTAAAACCAGTTTGGTAAAGCTTCTATGACTTGTGGACACTAAAGAGAATACAGAGGGAATAGAAACTGCTTACTTGAACCTATTAACAAAAAGTGAAGCCAAACTAAATAAAGAGCATAAATAGGAAGCCAATACAAAGGGATGTTGGAGACTATAGTTACTTACCATTTTCAATCAAATATGATGCACCCAAATGAAGCCCAGAATAAGCTGCTCAAACCTGAGATTTCATCACCAGAAGCTACCAACCAATTAATGTGAAGAAAATCCACCCTGAAATTCTTGCTAATCACCACCAAAGGGTGCAATGAGTGATTTCTTGCTGGATTCTCTGTTTCTAACTAAAGAAACTTTCTATAATCTAATGTAATGCTGATCTTTCTTGTTATCAAGAATTGCAAGATGTGAAATGGGAAAGTGTCGTTGCAGAAGAGGCTTCACAATCTCAGGGCTTTCACAAGAAGAAGATCCAATTCCAACCTATGCTAACCCCTCCTCTGCAACTATCTCCCCTTTTATTTCTTCCTCGTTTTTTGCCTCACTCTTTCTTTCAATGTTTCTAACTAATTTCCTTAATTTTCTCTCAAACTCAAACCTCTCTTGTTCTCTTCGTTACTTCCCCAACAAACGTGTAAAATGACACATCAAACACGATCAGAAACTATATATTATGTGACTAAAACACCATGAAATTGAAATCCATCTTGACATGGTGTTCTAATTCCACTCAAAAGATGCCATGTAAATTTCCAACTGAAGAAGAAAATCTCTGAATCCCTCGTTGTTTCTTCACACCTTGGATTCATTGCTTGTAGGCGAATCTCACACAGCTATGCATAATTTCATCATTGAACCCCCTTGGTTGAATCAAGAAACCTGAACCATGTTGATATCAAAAGCCAAATAGCATGTTTTGTGAATTCCTAAACACATGACAAATCATTTTAAACACATGTTCATGTTTCCTTCAATAGCAACACCAATTCTTGTTCCTTTGATGATGAATCCAAACAAATGCAGAAAATTGAATGCTGAATCAAAGGCTCGATCATGCATCGACCCACATTGTTTGAAGAGCTAGTTTACGGTGCAACATCACCAGTGAGGTAGTTTTTAAACCATTGAATTGAATCTTGAAGATCATAAATAACTTTTTTTTTGGTGAATTCAGCGGCTTAGAAAATGTGACTTACTAGTTGTATTGGTGCAACGGTGTCATGTTAATTTTTTCCTGGACAGATATGATACCCGTCTTCAATGAAAACCGGAGATTTAACTAGTTTTTCTAACGTGGTTAAATCTACACTCTTTTCTATTTTTATAGTTACGGTTGACACCTATTATTCCATTATTATTATTATTATTATTATTATTATTATTATTATTATTATTAACCTTAATCTAAAAAACACAAGCTATATTAAATACTAGTTTGACACTGTACCAAAAGAATACTCCACCTGTCCCAAATTATAAGACCATTTAGAGACAAATTTGGTGTCCCAAATTATAAGACCCTTTCTAGATTTCTGAAAAAAATAATAAGTTTTTCCTTTTTTATTCCTTGCATTCATTATATTTTTAATTTCAAAACTTTAATTATCATTACTAATTACTTCTCTTTCATGTTTCCCAACCAACATTTGATATATCCAATACTAACATATAAGGGCATATATGGAAGATTTATACAAAAAATAACAAAACCAAGATATTAATTAGCTTATTACATGTTTTCTTAATAAGCGTGATTATCTGAACAAGTCCTTATAATTTGGGACGGAGGGAGTACTAGTTTGATACCGGTGCTCACGAAATATACATCTAACAATGAAAAATAGATAACATATTTATATTAAAATATATTAATTGAAAGTGAATTTGTGCCACAGATAAAAGAATAATATATAATTTAAGAAATAAAGAGAAAAATTTAAAAATTTAGAATACTAAAGTAGATGAATATATGTTATATTTTTATTTATATTTACTCATAAAGTTATTTATGTTTAAATATATTTTTCTATTAGTTTATCTATGAAATGTAAAATGTTCAATTTCATATGAGATAATTAAAGTAGAGTATTTTTTTTGGTAGACAAATAAAAGTAGATAATATATAAGAGTTTTTTTTTCGAATATAAGAAAAAAAAAATTATTGTCACTTTGGGGTCAGAGCCACACTATTTGTCAAAATGGGTGATTTTTGTAATTAGCCTCAAGTGAGGCGTGTTTAAATGGGCCTCAGATGAGGAGTGTTTAAACACTCCTCAAATGAGGCGTATTTCACACAGTGCAGGTTGATGGGAATGTCTCGAACAGGGGAGCAGAAAAAGTGAGTGAAAACGCCTCATGTGAGGCCCATTTAGTGTATTGAACACGCCTCAACTGAGGCCATTTTCATATAAGACAGAAAAAGAATCTAAAGTGTTTGACTGATGTTGTCAGGGGTAGGTGAGGAACTTGTACATAATGGGCCTCATCTGAGAAGTGTTTAAACACTCCTCATTTGAGGCCCATTGTGAACAAGTTCTGCACCCATGTCCCCTATTTATACCCTAACATGTTCTCTTTGTACTCACACATTCTCACCTTCATTCTCAATCCATTCTTCTTTGAAAAATTAGAATTTTTTCGTCCTTGAGCGATGGCTGAAGTTGCTGCGCTGATCTACTTCAATGATAGAAAATTTGTAGGCGTGGAAGGACAAATGTTTGAAGGCGACATGAGAACCACACGAGTCAAATACGGCTTGAGGAAGAAACTTCAGGAAGAAACTTGAGGAAGAAACTTCACAACAAGCTAAAGCTTGGGCCCAACCAGGTTATAGGTTCCGTGACATGCAGATTTTTGGCATCAACCAATCCCAGGCAATACATCGGTCTTGAAGTATGTGACACCGAAGATCTGGGAATAATGCTCGACACATTTGCGCAACAGTCAATCATGACCATCCTTGAGTTGTATGTCGACATCGACCAGGCTGGTAGCTCATCCGCACCCCCCCCACCCGATGTGACGAACTACATACTAACGCCACCACACGCTGGAGGGCTAGATCCAGGGGAAGAACCTGAAAGTCAAGATATGTTGGTGAGTTTGTCAAACGGTGAAGATCAGAGCAACAATTTTAACGTCGATCCCAATGCATATCGCTCTGTTGATGATGATGCCCGTGACGATGATTTCCTTCTCGTTGAGGATTCGTCAGACGACGAACGTCCGATGGGACCGGTCTCCCCGTCATCGCCGATTGTGGTGGAGGTGCCCATCAACGTCCATCGAGGAACAAGCGGTATGTCTTGAAATTTGATTGCCTCGGTCGCTATTATCTCAGTGAAATTTTACTAACTATTTATATTTTTATGTTCAGAAAGCCCCACAGTCCCATTCTGGAATGATATTCCCCACTACACGAACGTTAATTGGGAATATCCAGACCAAGAACCAGACCGAGATTCTTTGGCTTCCCGTGGCAATTGGGAGGCTGGGGATGAGTTGTACGTTGGTCTACGGTTTGATTCGAAAGAAGCTGTTCAACATGCTCTGAAGCACTACGCGATGAAGATTCACCAATCTTTTCGTGTGGTTGAGTCAAAACCAACTGTCTATTACGTCAAATGCCCGAACTCGACCAAGAAACAACCTTGTCCATGGAGGATGAGGACAATCCTGGGGAGAAGATCTACGAAATGGGGGATAACGAGATGGGGTGGACAACACACATGCGTTAACCAAGTCATCGGTGCGGACCATAGCAAGTGTAGTTCCGACTTCATATGCTCGTGCATACTAGGTACGAAACATATATTCGAACCGTAGTGAGTATGCTGAGTCTGATTTCCTAATTTTGAGTTGTATACTTTTTGTAGGTATGGTCAAAGAAGAGCCTGCAATAGCCATTTCTCTTATTCAAGAGAGGATAAATGGAATGTTCGGCTACTCGGTATCATACACGAAGGCATGGAAGGCAAAACAAAAAGCTCTGGCAAAGGTCTTTGGTGATTAGGAGGAATCCTACGATCAACTCCCGCGGTGGCTAGAGTACATGTTGCCCTTTGCTCCCGGTTCCGTTTACAAGGTCGCCACACACGAGTACAGACGTGAAGGGGTTGTTGATCCCCGATATCGGATTTTTAGCCGGGTGTTTTGGGCTTTCAAGCAATGCTGCGAGGCTTTTAACTACTGTAAGCCCATCATTCAAGTCGATGGAACTTGGCTCTACGGGAAGTATAAAGGAACCCTTCTCATTGCCACCACGCAAAACGGGAACGGAAATATTTTGCCCATTGCTTTTGCTATTGTCGAAGGTGAAACCATGAGCGCTTGGTCATGGTTCTTACGTTTGATACGTCTCCACGTTACTGCTAGACAAGGAGTATGCCTCATCTCAGACCGACACGCGAGCATCAAGGCGGCCGTTGCATCGTTGCCTGAATGGCAGCCACCGTACGCTAACCACGTGTACTGCATACGCCACATCGCCAGTAACTTCAACAACAAGTTTAAAAACAAACAGTTGAAGGACGAGCTGGTCGACTTAGGTAATTTTTTACGCCACATCAGAATTTCATACCTCCCACCGAGTGGTGCTCCAGGTCGCAGAGGAGGTAGGTTTTTCGAGCCTACACTAGGGATCCTGGCCCAAGCCCAGAGTTGCACGAGCAGGGAGCATCCTATCAAGTCGGCCCTTTTGTAATCAGTGGCCTTGCACAAAGAATTGTACAAATGGGCCAGCACTGCTGAACCCCAACTGTAGGTACCGGCTACGTCCAAGTCCTGCAAATGTAAGAGATAAGATAGTGACACCTCTACGCCCGAACTGTCCGTGAATAGGAACCCTCCAATCATCCGCAGAATGTATGCCCGTGCAAACTGCTCCAACCATAGCGGTTCGTGGCCTTCGTGGATGTTGTTGAAGTTTTGGCTAAGCCACCTCATCTTTAAACGGTTGCCACTGAGGTCCGCATCTGACACTTCTTTGCCAAGTAGTGCCATGATCACCTCCTTCCAGTCAGCGCGCATTGTCTGCCCGGTGACCGCCCGACCGTCAACTCTCAACCCAAGATGAAATGCAACATCCTCGAGCGTGATTGTTGCTTCGCCGACAGGGAGATGGAAAGTGTGGGTCTCAGGTCTCCAGCGCTCCACCATCGCAGAGAGTAGGTGATGATCCGCCGCGACGTCCCCCACCAACGCGCACTCGTACAATCCCGCCCGCTGGAGATGGGGAGTGATTTCCTCCGGCACTACACTGACGATGCGCCCTTCAGGGGTCTTCGAGTCCTGGCACCGTCTAACCTTCAATATCCGGTCCTCAAAATTGCCACTCCAGACTTGTTCGGACATATGCACTGATTGTTGGGTCAGGAGGGAAGGATTTAAAGGACCGGGATTGATAACGTTATCTCTTGACATTGTTTGAGTAGTTAAAAAAAATTGCAATGAAGAATATGAGATGAAAAGAGAGGATTAAGGTGAAGATGATAGTAGCTTAATTTAGGTGGGAAAAATGTGAGTTAAAAATGGGGTTTTGGGTGGGTATTTATAGGAAAATATGGGGTTGGGGGTGGGTTGGGAGTGGTGTGGCCGTGTATAGTTGATAGGTGAGGGTGGGGGTGGGTTCTAGGGGCATGTGTGCCACCACATGCAGCCAATCACATGGAATAAGCCTCATGTGAGGCGTGTATGGATTGGGCCTCGTGTGAGGCGTGTTTGACCAGCTGACCAGGAATGGGCCTCACGTGAGGCGTGTTTGATTCGAAAGGAATGGGCCTCAGCTGAGGCGTTTTCAGTCTGTCACCCTGTCGCAGACATCCCATCAAAACAGTGCAGATTCCAGTGCAGATTCCTTCCCCGTGATGTGTGAAACACGCCTCATTTGAGCAGTGTTTAAACACTCCTCATCTGAGGCCCATTTAAACACGCCTCACTTGAGGCTAATTACAAAAATCACCCATTTTGACAAATAGTGTGGCTCTGACCCCAAAGTGACAATAATTTTTTTTTTCTTATATTCAAAAAAAAAAACTCAATGTACCGTCACCTTTCATAAATTGTTATATACTTACTCCTAAAATTATTTAAAATTATGAAAATTGTACTTTTTTTTGTTACATAAGGAAATAAATGAAAATTGTACTTAAATGTTATGAAAAATATTTTTAAATTAGTTTAAACATCAAATTATTTTCATCTAAAATGTTCCTCCTCATGCTAGATTTTTACTATGTAATTTGTACAAAAGTGAGAGTAGACTATATTATGTAGTACAACTCTAACATGAAATCATATTGTAAATTAGCGAAACTTTTTAAAAAATTATTTTTCTATTACTTTTTAGATGAAATATTTTTATGAAAATGTCCCTCCCCATGGGAACTTTTAACCATGTAATTTAAACACAAAAAATAGATTTTATATGCATTAATTAATGTTTCCTAATCTTCCCACGACATAATTTCATCATCAACTTTCATACTTTTATCTATATAATTACTTTTAAAATTATTTTAAAAAAATATGAAAAGAAGTATCAAATTATATAAATATTTATTTTTAAATTTTTTTTAGCTTGTAAGTATTTTCATCTAAAGTATTCCTCCCCATGGTAGCTTTTTACAGTTTAATTCAAGCATAAATAATTGTTACTATATATATATATATATATATATATATATATATATATATTTCTATTCCTTGTATGACATATTTCACCATTCTATCAAATTTAGATAAATTTATATTCATAAAAAACTACTTAAATTATATATGAAAATTTACTTTAATAAGATATTTAACATGAAAGAATTTTTATGTATAATGTTTCTCCCTGAGAGCTTTTTACCCACTGATTTAAACCTAAACAATTATACAGTATAATATTTATAAGACATATTTTCATGATAAAATTATCATACTTTTATATATATTTACAACTAAATTTATTTACCAAATATACTAAAAAATTATTTATGAATTAGTTTTATCATATAAATTAATATAGACTAAACATATGCAAATTAATTTTTTCAAATAGCAATAGTTCTTTACTTTGAATTTTCAAATTTACTTTGGATACCAATAAATTTAGCTTTTCAAAAAATAAGCAATAAAGCAGTAGTCTCCTAAATTATGCAGTTGTGCATCATTAATGTTTAAATGTCAATTGGAATAAGAAATTAATACACATGATAAAGTGATAATTGATCAACTTAATTCACTTTAGTAGGTACAATTCATTTCTATCAAGAAATCATTATTGTAGTATCAATCACTAAAAATGAAATTGTATAAATTCATTAAAACAAAAGGGCATGTGAAGAACTCGCTGTTCGGGAGCATGCAATGAGTGTGCCAACCTAGGAGAATATAATAAGAAGAAAAATGAAAGATGAGAAGCACATAAGAAGGTGAGAAGAAGAAAAGTGAATTCCAGAAGGAAGAACTCACAAGGTATATGGAGAACTCGTTGCCGGAGAGCATGAAATGAGTATGTTAACCTAAGAGCAGCTGAGATGAAGAAAAATAAAAGATGAGAAGATGAGAAAATGAGAAGAAGATGAGAAAAAAAACATTGTTAAGGGGGAGAGTTGAGAAAAATGAAGAGAAAGGTTAATGAGAAATTGAGGTGATGACACGTAGGAGTGATGAACTATTGCTTTCAAGAGGGGGTTCCATATGGAGAAAAATAGATAGTGCACTGGGCAAGCACTTCGCCTAGCAGAGGGTGACCAGGCGACCAGAACGAGGACTAGCAGATGGCGAGCTAGGTGGCCAGAGAGGCATAGAGTTAAGGTTGTTGGGCCAAGCTTTTTGAGGCCCAGGAGCCCATCTCATGTAAATCTAGGGTTTTATCTCTTTCCCCTCTATAAATAGCAAATGAGGGTCCATGTAAAATGGGTCTTATCTTGTTTTCACTGACTGGATAATAAGATAATTTAACTGCTAGGATTTTTAACCTAGTAGGCCGTTTCCACCTCTTGTCTCCTTCCTTACTGTTTCACTTTACCAGAACATTTGGCGTCGTCTGTGGGGAATAGGTAAACTAACCCCTGCGACCGTGAGGTGAGAAAGCTATGTCAGGCATCCAAAAAACAGGGCAGGGTCAAGAATGTGATCGAGGACGAATGGCGAGGGCTGAGTAGTCACCGTCTCCACCTCCACCACCACCTCCCCCACCACCTCCAACACCACAACCAATTCCTAATACGGCGTCACCGCTGAACCAAACGGCTTAGGGGGAGACAGGTTCAAGTCAACCCGCCATGATGATCATCTCCCCGGATGAGTAGAACCGGGTGTGTGGCACCATTGACGCCATTCAACAACAGAACCAGCACCTCCAAGCTCAATTGGAGTATTTTCGTCAACAGAAGGATTATGGCATGATGAGTTTCAAAGAGGCAGAAACCGTTTTTGAGTTTCAGCCTTTTTCAGCGGCCGTAGCGGTGGTCCCAATGTCGGACGAGCTAAAAACCCTAACGCTGGAAACCTATGATAGCGACACAGATCCGAAGGAACATTTGCAATATTTTGTCACGAAAATGGTGATTAGTCAGGCGTCTATGGCTTTGAAGTGTCGTTTGTTTCCTTCAACATTCAAGGGAACGGCTTTGGCGTGGTTTACAAAGTTATCATTGCACTCTATAACAAGCTTCATGGATTTCTCACGTAAATTTCTAACGCACTTTTCGGCAAGCATGGCACCGAAGGTTACAACTCCCACATTAATTAACATACACCAAGGACCAACTGAAACGATCAAGTGATACATGGCAAGGTTCATCGCAATTGTCGTGCAAATTGAGGATGCTCATCAAGAAACATGTGTGAACGCCTTTAAACAAGGATTAAGGGCGGGCACGTTGAATAAAAAAAAAATCAGGTGCCCGCCACATGATATGGGTGAGCTCAGGACGAGATTACGGGACTTTATCTTAGAAGAAGAGGATGATGACACCAAGGGTAAGCAAGTTGACTCGTAGGCATATAAGGAGGCGACGCAACTATCAGGAACGCCCAGACTACGGTCGAAGGGAAGCACCTCCGCAGCGGATAAATTACTGGCCAGTTCAGGCTCATGCCATGATTCCTCTGATGACAGGTCTATCAAAAGATTTACAAGAAAACAAGGAAACAAACCTTATCATGTATCTGCCTCCTCCTAAAAGACCGCCTCAAAACATTGATACAACAAGATGGTGTGACTTTCACAAGACTTTGGGACACCATACGGATGATTGCATAACTTTGAAGAGGGAGATTGAAAGATTGATCAAGGAGGGACATCTCAGATAGTATGTGAAGCGAAGTTCAGATCCCCGATCTGGGCGCCGGTCGAATCACGAGGTTGATGTTGAAGAGTTGGATGAAGATAAAAACCCTCTGGGCGACCCGTCTGGGTTGGTTGGTTGCATTTCTAGGGGTTTTTCTGTCGGGGGCGACAAAGTGCAGCGAGAAAGCGATATATTCGTCAGGAAGAGGCGTTCGTTATGACCACCCGAATATTGTCTTCACGAAGAATGATTTCAAGGGTGTCATACCTCACAAGGGTGACCCAATTGTCGTGCAGTTACGGGTCAACAGTTATGATGTATGAAGGGTGATGACTAGATTTTATATGAAGTTTTTGCTATCTTTTTCTTTATTTTTATTGAGTCTCATATAGTTTTTGTTTTAATTTGTTAGAGTTTTTATTTTATTTTTGCATTCACATATAAGTTAGCAATTATTTTGTTTTTAGTCCTTTTAGTGTTGTTTTATTAGAGTTTTACTCTTGTTAGTGTTTCTGGTCATTATTGGGTTGATTGTGAGGACCTTGAATGAAGAATTGATGAAGAATGATGGAGGAATTAAGAAGAAAAGATGAATGGGTTTGTGGATTGAATGAAGAGTTGAAGCAACAAGCAAAAAAAGCATTTTCCACATATTCAAATGGTGAAGGATAAAGGTTTCAACTGTTGCAAAACATCCTTGAAAGCCACAATGAAGTCCCTTAATTGCATTGATGAAAGGAATCAAAAGAGAAGAGCAAGAACAAGAAAATGAGGAGTCTGTCATGCTCCCAACGCCTGAGCGTTGGAAAACCAACGCTCATGCGTTTGCATTTTTTCTGAAGATGGGAATTTATTGCAGTTTCCATCGCCCAAGTGTTGGAACCCAACGCTTGAGTGTTGGCTTGCTGGCAGTTTGGCTATAAATTCGATTTTTGGCTTTTCTTTTGTATCAACCTTGGAATCTTATACTTGGCTGAGTTCCTTCCTTTGTAGCCTTGTTCTTGAAGCTTGTAAGAGGCCTTTGGAGACCTTGTATCCAGGTTTGCTTGATGTTTAATCTAGCCATGTTTGGCTAGTGCTTTCTAGCATTCGGGTTTGTAGTGAATCCTTTTTTCCATTTATGCTTTAAGCTTTCTGTTTTCATATGAACAGAAGTCTTTGTTCTCTGTATCTTCTCCCCATGTTTAATTATGCTTGGTGCAAACAAGTTTATCATTCTTTCTCTTGCACAATGGTAATTGGTAAGATTAAAGGGAAATGAAATTAGATTAACCGGTTTATCCGCCACTTAGGTATAAGGGTGGGAATCAATTGTGTTGGCATGAACTAAGAACTAATGCTTCAATTGGATTAACTAAACACTAAGATATTAGGTTTGGTAATTGGATTGAAAGGTCTATTTGATTAAGGCATTAACAAGTAGAAACCATAGGCTAAAACACCTAAGAACGATTTCTGAGTTCATATGATTTTTCAGTTTGTAAGAGACATAATTTGGTTAGGTGAAACTCAAACCCGAGTGTTATTTTTATCAGAGTTTTCTTTCCTCTTTATTTATGTTATCTTTATCACAAAAACATCAAAATATATCTTTTATTTGCTGCTCTAACGATTAAGTTTAAAGTCCAAAATCAATTCCTATCCCTGTCGAGAACGATATCTTTTATATTATTTCGATACAATTTGTGCACTTGCAGATTTGGCTATCAAGTTTTTGGCGCCGTTGCCGGGGATAGGTTTATTGGTTTAGACTTTATCTTGGTTGTTTAGAGTTTTATGTTTTTAATTTTTGTAAATTTTGGTGTTGTGAACTGGTGCTGCTTACTTTGTTTGCTGATTTTGTAAGGAACAATGGCTGAAATATATGAGCAACGGTTGGTAAAGATCCGGGGTGATCTTGAGAAAGAATATGAAAAGAAGAAGCGTGATGCCTTCACTCTAATTGATAAGTATTACTCTAAATTGGATTGCAAGCGCGCTTTGGGATCTTTGCCCAACCAAGAGCAAGAATGGAAGGCCAGAATATCCTTGCAAGGAAGGCTGAATGCCATTTTAAGGAGGCAGCCCGGGGATGAACAACAACCACCCGTTCATGAAAGTGAACCCGTGGTTCAAATAGAGGAAGAGGAAGAAGAACCTCAAGGAACCTATGTCATAGGTTCATAAAATCAAGGCAAAGAACAAGAAGGGGAAAATTGTCTTATCCCTTCCATTTTGTAATTTGATTTGTGTTGTCTTGATGGCTGAAAATTTATTTGGCACCATGATGTTTTTGTGCCAAAATTTGCATGACTTGCAGGGTCTAATGAATTTTGTAATAGACCCTGGTTGAAAATTGATTAGTGAAAAGTCTACCAAAGACTATAACATTGGGCTTCTTGGGAGACAACCCAAGTGCATATTTTATTTTTGTGTGTTGAATAAACAGCTGGAGGAACCTCAACGTTCAAGCGTTGGAGGCTCAACGCTCCAAGCTGCCAAGAATTTCATAAAATCCAACGCTCAAGCGTTGGAGGGGACAACATTCATGCATTGAGCCCCTGGAATCCCAGAGTTTGTTTTTAATTCCAACGCTCAAGCGTTGGAATTCCAACACTCATGCGTTGAGGCTCGGGCAGCTAACTTTAGTTTTTATTTTTTTGAATAAAAAGATAGTTTGCTCAAGAAGCAGGTGGTGCTGGTAAAGCTGGGGCTGCTGATGATGAAGAGGGCCCCATGAATACTTGATTTTGACCAGTGTAGTGTTTTTATTTTTGTTTTTAGCTTTTATTTTCTTTTTACTTTTTACTTTTTAGTTTTTAGTTTTTATTTTTCTTATTTGTTTAGAATTTTCATTTTAGAATTGGAGTCTTGCATGTATGTTAGATTGAGTCATTTTATATATATATTCCTGTTTATTATACCATATTTGACTAACTTTCAAGTGGTTTCACCTTTAGTTAGTGTTTTTGGAAAATTGATACATGTGTTTTAAAAATGTTGGGTAGAATTGCATGTTGTTAAGGGTTTAAAAGAATTCTTAATTTCTAAGTTTGTTAGTGATCATGATCTAAGTTCTAAAAAGGGTACACTTACCCTATTTTTCTGAGTGCTTTGAGTGACCTTTGACATATTATGAATGCTTGATTCTGTCTTGATTTACATGTCAATTGAATAATGCATGTGTTTTAATTTTGTGATAGACCTATAGGATTTATTGTAACCTCCGACTTTGTTACTGAAATGTTTTCCCTTAGTAGCCCCATTTGAGCCTAAGTTGAGTATTTTTCTTGGAGCCTACTATTGTGAATGATGTTGTTGGTGTTAGGTGAATCTGAAATTTTTGTTAGAGCTAAAAGTTGTATAGGTTCTCTCTTTAGAAAATGAAAATATAAGGTATGAACCTTAGAAAAGAAAAAAAAAATCAATGAGGTAGTGGGGTGAGTAAGAGTATGAGGGTAGTTAAAATTTCTTTTCATACATCCCATAACATTCCACTACATTGTTAAAAAAAAAAAAAAGAGAGAGAACTAATAAGCCAAATCCGCAAGTGTACGGTGGTTACCGAAGTAGTATAAAAGATATTGTCTCCTCAGGGATAGGTGTTTTAAAATCTAATTTCAAATTGTTTAGAACTTAGTGCGGAAATTGTAAAAGGTTTATTTTGAAACTGGTTTGAGTTTAGAACTTGAAAACACAATTCGGAAAGGAAATATAATGATAAAACTTAAGAACTTGGGCTGCGTAAATAGCTTATAGTGTATGCTCTTAGAATCAATTTTATATATGAGGTTTAGTGCAAGAAAAATATGATGTTCTAGCCTAGTTTCTTTACAAGTTAATTCCTTAAACATGCAAAACTTCCTTCTAAATTACTAAGTCTAATTCCTTAGATTTTTAGTTAACTTAAGAAGAAGATGAAGATTATATTCTGGCCAACATAAACAAAGCCTATCATAATGCCTTAGTGATATGCAAATGTTCTTTCAATTCCTATTTCCCGCCATTGAATAAGAAATAAGTAAAAACACTTGTGTATAGCAAGATAAATGAAGAACAAGGAAATGAAACATGAAATGCACTTTATTCAGATATAAGAAGGAAACTTAAAACATAACTATAAGCTAAAAACAACCCAAGAACTTAAAAAAAAACTTAGCCAAGCATGGCTAAGAGAGACATTATATTAACCTGGACTAGGAGCTCAAGAAAGGCTTCCCACAATTCTCAGGAAATAATGCTCTAAGGAAGAAAGAAAGAATCACTTGTTGTGTTCTGGTGTGTCTTACAAAGGAAAAATGCAGTCCTATTTATAGTGTTCAGACTGCCTCCCAGCGTTTGAGTGTTGGGATCCCAACGCTTGAGCGTTGGGAATTATTAATTACAGACGTTGCAGACAGGGGGCCAACGCTTGAGCGTTGGCCCTCCAACGCTTGGGCGTTGGGAATTGGCTTCAAGAATTTGATAAGTCAGGGGCCTAACGCTTGAGCGTTGGGCCTTCCAACGCTTGGGCGTTGGGACGAACTGCACACTAGGATCTAAGTCAGAATGCCAACGCATGAGCGTTGGGCTTCCAACGCTTGGGCATTGGCACGTCTGATGGTTGCTCTTCTTTGCTGTTTTGCTCTTCAAGTTTGTGGGCATTGATGGCCTTCAATAGCCTCCTTTTTGTCCCCTATTTAATCTGAAACAGCAATAGGCTTTATTCCTCCATTCAAGCCCTTTTCCCGTGTGCTCAATTAGAAATGGTGCTTCCTCTTCCAGCTCTTCACTTTTGGTCATTTATTTGCTGAGACTTCACTTCTAGTCCTCCCTCTTTTGAACTTTTCACTTTTGGTCCTTCCTTTCCTGAAGTTTACAATTTGGTCCCTGGACAAAATGATTATTTCTACCAGCTTTTCTAAAAGACTAAAATACTAACAAAAATTCCTAAAAGTATATAAATAAAGTTTAAAAAACAAATAAAAGCTAATCTATATGCAAATGCAAAAATAAATAGAAAATCTAAATAAAAAGAATAAAAACCTATATGAGACTCAATAAAAAGAAAATAAAAACGACAAAAAAGACCCTAAAAACATCATACAAAATCCAGTCATCAAGAACCTTTGTGCTAAAATGAATAGCTCTTGTGCTGTAAAGTTTATCACCTAACTAATTTGATTCAGAGCTACTAGAGTTGCCAAGTTCTTCAATTTTTCCTACCTATCATTTGCACCCTTGGCTAAGTTTCAACCTGAAAATGTCTCTTCAAATTGCACTACTGTATTGTTTGGTTTTGATTTGAATGATAACCAGGTTTGATGCATTGCACTTATATGATCATGAGCTATGTTAGTGAGTTTAATTGTGAACTCTTTTCTGCTTCTATGATTGATTTTCACGCTCTGAATCCTTGATGAATTTCACTCTCTTGACATGCATGTGTTTTAACCCAGCCGCATTTTCTTGGATATGATCTTGTGCATCATTTTTTTGGCCAAGGTGATTTGTTCTAACCTTGAGGGCAAGCTCTTCTCAAAGTGTTTTACGCTTGAGAACAAGCTGTCGTTGGGTATAGTGGTGTGATGACTGGATTTTATATGATGTGTTTGCTATCTTTTTCTTTCTCTTTATTTTATTTTTATTGAGTTCATATAGTTTTTGTTTTAATATGTTAGATTTTTTATTTTATTTTTGCATTCACATATAAGTTAGCAATTATTTTGTTTTTAGTCCTTTTAGTGTTGTTTTATTAGAGTTTTAGTCTTGTTAGTGTTTCTGGTCATTATTGGGTTGTTTGTGAGGACCTTGAATGAAGAATTGATGAAGAATGATGGAGGAATTAAGAAGAAAAGCTGAATGGGTTTGTGGATTGAATGAAGAGTTGAAGCAACAAGCAAGAAAAACATTTTCCACATGTTCAAATGGTGAAGAATGAAGCTTTCAGCTGTTGCAAAACATCCTTGAAAGCCACAATGTAGTCCCTTAATTGCATTAATGAAATGAATCAAAAGAGAAGAGCAAGATCGAGAAAATGAGGAGTCTTCCGTGCTCCCAACGCCTGAGCGTTGGAACACCAATGCTCATGCGTTGGCATTCTGTCTGAAGATGGGAATTTATTGCAGTTTCCAGCGCCCAAGTGTTGGAACCCATCGCTTGAGTGTTGGCTTGCTGGCAGTTTGGCTATAAATTCAATTTTTGGCTTTTCTTTTGTATCAACCCTGGAACCTTGTACTTGGTTGAGTTCCTTCCTTTGTAGCCTCGTTCTTGAAGCTTGTAAGAGGCCTTTGGATCCCTTGTATCCAGGTTTTCTTGATGTTTAATCTAGCCATGTTTGGCTAGTGCTTTCTAGCATTCGGGTTTGTAGTGAATCCTTTTTCCGTTTATGCTTTAAGCTTTCTGTTTTCATATGAACAGAAGTCTTTGTTCTCTGTATCTTCTCCCCATGTTTAATTATGCTTGGTGCAAACAAGTTTATCATTCTTTCTCTTGCACAATGGTAATTGGTAAGATTAAAGGGAAATGAAATTAGATTAATCGGTTTATCCGCCACTTAGGTATAAGGGTGGGAATCAATTGTGTTGGCCTGAACTAAGAACTAATGCTTCAATTGGATTAACTAAACACTAAGATATTAGGTTTGGTAATTGGATTGAAAGGTCTATTTGATTAAGGCATTAACAAGTAGAAACCATAGTCTAAAACACCTAAGAAGGATTCCCGAGTTCATATGATTTTTCAGTTTGTAAGAGACATAATTTGGTTAGATGAAAATCAAACCCGAGTGTTATTTTTATCATAGTTTTATTTCCTCTTGCTTTATGTTATCTTTATCACAAAAACATCAAAATATATCTTTTTATTTTCTGCTTTAACGATTAAGTTTAATGTCCAAAATCAATTCCTATCCCTGTGGAGAACGATATCTTTTATATTACTTCGATACAATATGTGCACTTGTAGATTTGGCTATCATAGGGTACTCTTGGATAAAGGGAGCTCGGCGGACATTATATATGGCGAAACTTTTGAAAGCATGGTTTTGAAGGAAAGTGACCTCATGCCATACACCGGAACCCTGGTAGGGTTCACTGGTGAGCATGTGGTACCAAAGGGTTAGGTTGAGGTAAGCACTGTCTTTGGTCAAGATGGGTTTGTGAAGGCGCTAAAGGTAAGGTACATATTACTCTCCTGCAAGTCTTCATACAATGCGTTGGTCGGGTGAGATACGCTATGTAAGATTGGTGCAGTCATCTCGACAAAGCAATGGCAAGGCGGGAACGTTGAAGGTTGACCAAATTCGGGCGCGCGAATGTTATAGTGAGAGTGTCGCCACATATGGGAAGTCGAACTCCAAGACTGGTCTCAGGTGTTTTGAAGTCAGCACAGATCAAGGCTACACTTTAGACCCTCGAGTTGAGGGAAGGCATGAACTCCCTAGGCCAATCGAAGAAATGAAGACGTTGGATTTGAGTGGCAGAACGCTCAAGGTGGGAACTCAGTTGTCTGCCAGCCAGGAAGAACGATTAAATCGCCTGTTGGGCAAGAATTTGGACCTTTTTGCTTGGATGATCAAAGACGTACCTGGTATCGATCCAAATTTCATTTGTCACAGGTTGGCACTTCCAGTGGGAACAAAACCAGTCGCCCAAGTAAGAAGAAATATGGGCAGCGAGAAGGACAAAGCCATTAGATTGGAAACGGCTAAACTACTGGAAGGAAATTTTATTAAAGAAATCAAATACCCAACTTGGCTGGCAAATGTGGTCATGGTAAAGAAGGTGAATGGAAAGTGGCGAATGTGTACAGATTACACGGATCTCAATAAGGCGTGTCCAAAGGATTCCTACCCCTTGCCAAACATTGTCAAGCTAGTTGATGCGGCGTCTGGAAATGAGATGCTAAGTTTGATGGACGCCTATTCAGGGTACAATCAAATTCGCATGCACCCTCAAGATGAAGACAAGACTGCTTTTATGAACCCCCAAATTAATTATTGCTATCACACAATGCCTTTCGTCTTGAATGAATGCTAGGGAGACCTACTAGAGGTTGATGGATAAGGTGTTAGAGACTCAGACAGGGAGGAATATAGAAGTTTATGTGGATGATATGATAGTCACCTCGACCAAGGAAGACAAACATTTTTCAAATTTGGCAGAGGCATTTGGTCAGATCAGGCATTACAATATGCGGTTGAATCCTAAGAAGTATTCTCTTGGGATTCTTGGAGGAAAATTTTTGGGCTTCATGGTTACTGCAAGGGGCATAGAAATAAATCTAGAAAAATGAAGGACGATCCCAGACATGAGCAGTCCGAAGATGGTCAAGGAGGTGCAACGCCTGACAGGGCAAATCGTCGCTTTAACCCACTTCTTACCAAATGCTGGGGAAAAGGCGGCCCCGTTTTTTAAGTGTTTGAAAAAGAACGTCAGTTTTGAGTGGACGAGTGGATGTGAGGAAGCCTTTGGGCGACTGAAACAACTATTGTATTCACCTCCGGTTCTTCACAAACCTTCACCTGGCGAACCATTGCTCCTTTATTTTCCTGTAGCAGATCGGGTCATTGGCTCTGTTATTTTTCAGGATATTGGTGGAGAGTTGAGAATTATTTAATTCGTCAGTCACACACTTCAAGGCGCGGAGCAGAGATACCAAAAAATAGAAAAAACATCTTTGGCGATCATTGTGACCGCTCGCCGATTACGGCCATACTTTCAAAGTTTTCAAGTTAAAGTAAAAACTGATTTACCTTTAAAGAAGGTGTTGCAGAAGAAAATTTTTTCTAGTCGACTGGTGAGTTGGTCAGTGGAATTGTCAGAGTATGGTTTGCATTACAAGGCGAGAGGAAAGGTCTTCGCCCAAAGGCTAGCTGACTTCGTAGCAGAGTTGACCGCCACAGGAGGCGAGCCTAAGGGGAAGAAGTGGGTGTTAATTGTCGATGGCTCTTCAAATGTACGGAGAAGTGGTGCTAGAATAATTATAAGTGGTCCTAACAAAGTGCATATCGAGCAGTCTCTAAGGTTTCGAATTCAAGGCGAGTAATAATCAAGCAGAGTATGAGGCTTTGGTCGTCGGCCTAGATTCTAGCTGCTCAACTAAAGAATATGTCAACCTCTTCATCTGAGTCCAGACCAGACCATGTCACTCAACCATCTCAGTCACCCCTTCAAAGAAAATTCGCAAAGAAAGAAGTCAAGTCCTTTCTTGTTAACGTTCCAAAGAAGCCCAGACTGAGCATCATGCCACTTTCATGGAGGAAACCCAGGCTGCTTCCGATGGAAAATGCTGTATATTTTCCCCGTCTACTTGTAGAACTGATGGGCTATGATTTCTGTGTCAAGGCACGACTTTGGTCTCCACCTGCTCATGACGGTATTCAATTTATATTCGCCAGGCAGACCAGGTATGATGTCTTCTACCATAATTGGGAATTGTCTGAGTTTAGGCATGTTCATGTAAGCACCATTCCATACAACTTGATTCGTGGCGTCAAAAACGTGGTGATTCAATCTAGATCATGGTCGCTTATCCTGGTAGCCCAATTGCCCCAACCTCAACCACACCCAACCTTCCCCACATTCACACAGAGTTCACCAACTGTCATGCCAACAATTCAGTTGCCTCAGACTGTTACCATTTCAAAAGACCTGTTGGACTCAACTCCAAAATCCAAGGGTACAACTACTGATGAACCTCACAGCCCTGTTCAAGAACCTGCCTCCATTGGCATTCCCGAAGATAACTTGAGTGACGTGGTTTCGTCTGCTCAACCAATTTCGGTTACTTTGCCTAAGGATGACTTTCACTCACAAACTGTTGAGGAACCTACAGATCAAGTGCCCGAAGATGTAAACGCAAAGGCTCTTACCACAGTGCAGTCAGCTGATCATGACAAGCTTGCTCTGTTGGAAAAGAAGTTTGAAGAACTGCAGGCAGAATCTGAGAAGCAAGCCAAGGAACTGCGTGAAGAGATGAAAATCCAAAACCAGGATATTTGAAAAGACATCAAAGAACAGATGGATGCCCAATTTGGGATGGTGCAAGAAACGCTCAACAGATTATTTGATCACCTGAAGAAGCCCTTCAATCCCTAAACTCTCTCTTTAGATTTTCTTTAAACACCTTACTTATGGTTTTATTGCAGTTTTGGTTATATACTATTGCTTCAGCTTTCCCTCTGGTTTTAATGCTTGCATATTTAAACTGTCATATCTCTGCTTTGTTTAGCCACTTCTATTTCTGCGTCTTTCTTTTGATAATTCCAAAAGGGGAGAAGAATAGAGAATAAGGTTAGTGAAGGAAAGGATAAACATAGAGAAAATGTAGCACTAGTTTAGGGGGAGTAAACTAGAAATATAGCAAAAGTAAGATAGAGAATAAGTATCAGGTTTAGAGGGAGGGAGCAATGCACTAGTAATAATTAATCATAAAAATATCTCTCCACTCTGTGTAAAAATATCAAAAAGGGAAATTCATTGAAGATAAAGGATAAAGGAATTAGGATAAGATTATGTCAAGAGTAGCAAATCAAAAATACCTTTCGAACAGATTATATATTAGGCTCAGGGGGAGCAAACAGAAAGAAATTTTAGGAGATTAAGTTATTTCTCTTAGAGGAAGTTTCAAAAATTCTAAAGTTACATAACGTCCTCGATTGTCCAAAAATTAATGTTAAAAAACTAAATGTCTCATGTTTGCTAAAAATAATGCTAAGGCACAAAAATATTTTCGTATGCAAAAATTGTCAAGAAATATTTTTCGCTCTAAGAAACATTTTTGTCAATATAAATATATTAAACCTTTTTCTCAAAAGAAATTGTCATTATCAAAAAGGGGGAGATTGTTAGATTCAAACGATTAAATAAGTTACTATATTTTGATAATTAACAATTTCTTTAAGGTTTGATATCATTAGAGATAGAATTCCTAGCTCGTTGAATGTTCTCATATTCCTGAAAACCTATCTACTTTGAAGAATTGCATAAATTACAAGGCATTATCAAGATGCAGAAGCTCAAAAGACAAGCAACTAAGTAGCACTTCACTAAAGAACCAATTTGCATATTGGAACAATCACCCTTTTTGAAAGCATTTTGGTAGCGGCGCTCATTTAACAATGAAATCCACTTGACAAGATGAAACAGTCCGGTGGTTGAGCATGCCTTGACAAATAGGAGTACACTCGTGCCATAGTTGAGTAAGTCTGGTCACAAGCTTGAAAAAGCACATCCAGCTTAGGAGCACTCCAGGCTCTTCAACAAAGTATTTGTGACAACTCATCCAGAGGATTACGTCTAGCCACTCTTCTAGAAGTCAGTTTGCTGAGTATTCTCACAGTAAAGAGTATGTCCACCAAAGGAGTACGTCTGGGAACTCATGCTAAAGAGTTCATATGCCAAGTCAAGTTTACAAGAACGTTTGGCATATATCTAAAGAATTCGTTCGGCAACACTATTAAAGAGAACATTTGGCAACTCTGATGAAGAGTTCGTCTTGCTAGACATTCTGAAGTGTTCATTTGGTAGAAGAATTGAAGAGATCGTTCGACAAAGATTCTGTAGAATTCATTTATCAATAACTGCTTCGAGAATTAAAGGTTATCAACCTCATAAGCACATTAAATGAAGCATTGTTGATCGCAGAATGAAGAAAAAGACACAATTAATACTCTATTCCTGGTTTCTGCAAACATCTATGTTGTTCCGCAATTCAAGCAATCTTTTTAGAGTCAACAACGAGTCTTTCTGAACTTCATATCTTCTCAACGGTCAAAACCAAATCTTATGTTCAGAATAATTAATGCTCTCTTAGCTAGCTTGCACTAGCAATCAATGCCCAAACAAAAGCTCAAGGCTGAAAGCATTAAAGGACCAGACGAAGTCGACTAAAGAAATTAATGCTGCAGTAAGTGCATGACAGAATGCATTTAATACTGATTCAGAATTACAGAAGTATCCGTTACTCACAAGGAAGCAGAACCTCCAACGAAACTATTTTTCAAATCTTCGTCAAGCTTACTAGAAACATCCTACTGAAGATATATATATAAAGAAGTTTGCTTTCGGATTAACTTGGTGACTTGAATACTAAATTATCACTTATTCTCATCAAGTTGCCCGAGAATCAAGCCACAACTCACAAGCTTAAAGCCATCCTAAATTGAGTTGAGTCGTCCACTTGTGTGAAGAACCTATAGAGTGTTACTCTTATCCTACTCACATGCAAACCAAACAGAGAACCTAACTCTATATCCTCTCTGTAAAATGTGCTTCATCTTTCTACGTAATTCTTGTTGAAGAAAATATCGTAGAACAACAAAGCTACCTTGAAAAGGAACCAGGAGTAGTCGTGTAGAATACTAGTTAGGAGAAGTCTTGAATAATACTTGAAAGGAGAAGTCCCTAGAATACTAGAAGAAGTCTTGTATAATACTTGCTATGAGAAGTCCTTCTAATACTGGGAGAAGTCCCATAGAATACTTGTACTATGTTGATCAAATAGTGGAAAATCTTGGTGAAGCCAAGGACTGGATGTAGCCCTGTTGATTATGGGGTGAACTAGGATAAATACCCTGTGTGCTTTGTTTTTCAGTCTTAAGTTAATTTTCCGTTGCACGTACACACTCTTATATTCATTTGAAACTAATAACTGCTTAGAACAGAAAAAGAAGTTTTAAAAACTACACACACAATTCAAACTCCCCTTTCTTGTGTGTTTATGACTTAGGGAAAGGGAGCTGAGATGTTTGTGATGATGGTAGACCCTGACCAGAATATGGAGAGCAAGGAAATGGTAGGAAAAACTTAAGATTGTAAGAAAAAAATAAAATAGTTACATGTGTTAAACAATATTAATTAGTGAATAAATACACTTTATTAAGTTAATAAAGATTAATTGGTAGGATACCTTAAAAATATGTGAGTGAGTAGTTAATAAAATCTAAGTTCATTTGAAGAAAGTAAAGTAAAGGAAGAATTTGTGAGGCATTAGTGCATTGTTGGTTAATTAATTAAGTGAATTAATATATTTGAGGATTTTGAATAATTGAGTATCTTTTGGTTAATAATTAAAATAAGAGATGGAAGTTAATTAAATGAATTAAAAAAAAGTTATCGATGTATGATAGCTCAATGATGCTCAACCAATAGGTGAAGGAATAAAAGAATGAAATTAATGGCGAAAGATAAACTAATAGGAAAGGATTATGATGTTGATTAAGAAGTCATGGACTACTGTTTTGGATGGTTGGTAACCATTGTAAACTTATGCAGATCAGCCAACGAGATTCAGACGAAGAAGTCAATTGCAAGGACTCCGGGTAAGGGGGAAAGGTACCAACCATGATAAGGGATTGATGATAATAAATGAGCTTTTAGACCCTTCTTAGGTCCCTTACCTGATGTTGTTTGTTTAACTTGTATGCTTAATATTGTTTGGATTGTGATTCATGAAGATTGAATTTGGTTGCATGAATGTCTCATGATAATAAGTTTATGAAACTTATGATTATATGGTTAATAATTGTGATTCTGTTTACCATTGAGACATTATGAATGCACCTTGGCTCCGTGAGCAAGGTCATGATTATTGATAAACTTTGGCCCATGGCAAGGTTATCGATTTAGTGTAAACCTCTGGCTCGGTGAGCAGGGATGGTTTATCTTGTCCCTTGGCTCCGTGAGCGAGGAGGAATGTAATTGTGCTCTCTTTTCTTTGTGTAAATAATTGAGTTCACTTGGCTCTGTGAGTAAGGAGGAAGTATTGAATGCCCTTGGCTCCGTGAGCAAGGAGGTATGTATTTGAGTACCCTTGGCTCCGAGAGCAATGGGGAATGTATTTAAAATTCCCTTGGCTCCGTGAGCAAGAGGAATGTTTTCGTTTTCTTAAATCCAAGAGCATAGTGATGTGTATATTCCTTAGCTCCGTGAGCAAGAAGAGGCCTAAATGTTTTACCTCTGCTCCCTGAGCAAGGGGGTGCACCTCTAGTTTCCTTGGCCCATGAGCAAGGATAATTTTGAGAATTGACTTGGTCCCATGGACAAGTTTTGCTTTGGCTCCGTCAGCAAAGCCATGAGAATTCATCTTTGATGGTTATTGACATTTTTGATAAATGGTGTATAATTTGTTGGTTTATGTTTGGGTCATTTATACTGAGTCATTCCATGATAAGATTGAGTTGAATGCTTTTCACCCCTTTGTTTTATCTCTTGTTGTTTTATCTTATCTTATGTCAGAGGTGTGTGCATTGGAGATGGGGGATTGAGCTGCTGAGAGGCATGAGCTAAGAAGATTGATGTAGATCGAGTATGATGTGCTAAGCGTCGAAGCTATTAAGCCATGGAAGCTATCGACGGGTAAGAGAACAGGATTTAGGATCATGCATTATGAAATCTACTTGGGGTTTATTTATATGCTTTTGTAAAGAATTAAGGAAGTTCATAAATGAAATTGTGAGTCTAAATGAATATAAGATTTGATAATGTAAGAATGGGAGGTTGTTTATGAAAGGAAAGGTTTTAAATTTCTCGTCAAAGTAGCACAATAGTAACCGTAATTTGCATCGCAGGCTTGGACGTCACAAAAGGCAACGTAATGTGGTTCATTTTTTGTTACTATTAGGGAAGCTAATGGGCGTCGATCTAGTGATTATCACATCGGAGATGTGACATTTAATTTGCCGCCACCAGAGAACCCTCCAGAGGAGAAGCCTGCTGTAATCATGTTGGACTCTTCTGACGAGGAAGATCTAGAGATGGACGAGGAGGAGATAGTGTTGGAATAGCTGGAGCAATTGATTAAGAAGTCGGAGGATGTTCTAGAAGAGATGCGCAAGTTTCGTCTGGAAGTTGTCGGATCTCTTGATCTCTATGCTTTATCTTTTTCAGCTCTAGTACTTCAATTCGTTTTCGTGGAATAAGTTTTTGGGCACATCTCTTTTTGTGCCAAGATATTATTTTTATTTTTGAGGGTTAATGGTATGGTAGGTCCCTGTGTTTGTACCCAAGTTTGCGATAGGTCCCTCGCCGGATTTTTTTTTTATATAAGTCCCTTAGTTTGCACTAAGTTTGGGTTTAGTCCTCGCCGGAGACCAGAGCTCCGGCAAGTGCTTACGTGGACTGCTGACTGTATTATTAACGATGACGTGGAATTTTTTAATTATTTTTGAAATTCCAAATAACAAAATTCATTATAAACTTAAAACCCCTAAACAATTATAAATCCTAAATTAACCCCCAAACACATAAACCCCCAATTTCATCAAACCTAAATTAGAAACCCAATCTAAAATTTCAATTGCTTCTCCCTGCTGTTGCAAAATCGTGAGCTTAATATAAATGTTTTTGTGAGAGAGAGAGGGGGAGGAAGAAGGATCTAGAAACGGGGAGTGGTGAGAGAGGGAGAAAACAGAGAGAAGCGGCAGCGAGAGGGAGAGGGAAGAGCGACGACGCCGGAGCTTTGGTGGCGAGGCGCGGCGACGGTGGTGACCGATGACGGTGGCCGGTGCGATGGCGACATACGAGGAGGGCGGCGGTGGCGAGAGGGAGAGACAGAGGGGAAGAGAGAGAGTTCAAGGGAAAGAAGAGATCGAGACAGAGAATGAGAGAGGAAGTGATGGCAGAACAAGGAGAGGTCGAGAGCGGCGCGGGGAGGCGAGGTCGGCGGCACGGCGCTGCGGCGAAGGAACGACGTGCGAGGGGCTGCTGCTGTTCGAAGCTTTGGGTGTCTGGGTTTGAGGTTCAGAATCTGTACTTTTTTGCTAGGTTTGGTGTTGAAATTTGGGTTCTTTCTGGGTTTGAGGTTCAAAATTGACGCAGTGTGTTTTTTTTCTTGGTTTGGGTTGAAATCTAAGCTTCTTGTTTGTAATCTAAACTTCTGGATTTAAGCTTCATTGAATCTATTCACCTTTGCTAGGTTTGGTGTTGAAATCTTCTTGTTTAATTTTTGAAGATGGAGAGAATGATGTTGAAGATGAAGATGGAGGAGACGAAGATGTTGATGTCCTTGGTGATGAGTTATTGTTTTTATTTCCTGGGCTTTTGATGCAGAAGATGAAGATAATGATGATGAAGAAGACGAACGTGCTAGGCTTTTCTGAAATTGAAAGATGAACATCATAGATTTTTCTAGGTTTTTAGATTGGGTTTTTAATATAGGTTTGAGGGGATTGGGGGTTTAGGGATTAGTGGGTTAATTTAAGATTTAGAATAGTTTAGGGGTTTTAAATTTAAAATAAATTTAATTATTTGGAATTTCAAAAATAATTAAAAAAATCTATGTCAGCGCTATTTATACAGTCAGCAGTCCACGTAAGCACTTGTCGGAGCTCCAGTCTCCGGCGAGGACTAAACCCAAACTTGGTGCAAACTAAGGGACTTATATCAAAAAAAAATTCCGGCGAGGGACCTATCGCAAACTTGGGTACAAACACAGGGACCTACCATACCATTAACCATATTTTTGAGATGTCGTTATGATATAATTATCTAATGAGTATTAAGTATTATATTGTTGTTACCTATTGTTTTGAAAAACATTTTTAAAATGTGGCTTCGGATATTCATGTGATTTGTGATGGTGTGTTCGAGTTTATTCTGGCTAAGGAAAAACTTGGTACTTAAGCACAGCCTTCAGGTCAACACTTTTCTTTCTTGGGAACCTACTGGATATACTGTTGCTTTTGAAAAATGACGCTTTCTATCTAGGTTTTTTGAAAATGGTCCCTAAGTTTTGATGGTTACTAGCGTGGCCCCTGACCCAAAGTTGGGGCGTTACGCCTCTAGAAGCCCAAGATGTCAAAAGTACCGAATTAGGTCATAAAAATGAGTTTTTATCATTTTCTTACGCGACAATGACCCGTCAACAGTCACATCATTCAATGACTTGCAAGTTGTCAACTCTGAGCACCCTCCGTAAAATGGCTCATGCGGATTCCTCACCGTTAGATCGGGCTGAAAATTTAATTGTTCGTCACAACATCTAGATCTCATGTCTGAATGGTAGGATTGTCAAGAAAATGCATGTGTAAAAAGAACGAGCCAAAAAAAAAAGCCACGTCACTTTTGTAAAACATGCAAAATAAATAAAAATTAATAAAGAATCCTAAAAATGCTTAAAACGCTAAAAATGCAACATAAGACTAAAATACTAAACTGAGGAAAAAAAAACTTGAAAATTGCTAATAAGATTGTCTTATATCATCCGGTCAGCACAACTCTACATTAAGACTACACTTTGTTCTCAAGCGTAATAGTTTAAGTTAGCTTGTTCTCAAGCACAAGATACACTACAAAAATAACACATATTACTAACGGCTAGAAATTGTCAGTGCGACCTAAAAACCGTCGGGAAGAGTGATTTACAAAAAGAAAAAGATGAGACATATCATGCACTTTAAGGTTCAGTTAGGAAATTCGTTTAAGCTAGCTTAGTTTGTTAAGTTCATCATGTGTACATAAGTAAATCATAAGTTATTTTCATAAGCTTAACCAAATATATATTAAATGCTGATGCTGTAAGATGAGGTCAAAAAATGATTCCAAAGTCGAAACAAGCCCTAAAAAAGAAATACTATCTTTTGATCACATAATTTTAACCATTTTGTTTGATTTATTGAGTATCCACACAATATGGCAAAAACAAAAAAAAAATACTAAATAATAAATTTAACAAAAATCATGACTTTAAACAAAAAAATAAATAAATTTGAGTATATTAAATAAGTAAACATTTTGATTTAAAATTAATTTGTTTGTGTTTTTATCTTCCATATAGACAAAATTGCAAGCAGCCAGCAACAGAGGACAAGGACAAGGACAACAAGTAACGTACCCACCTGAACCTGCTTACCCAGTTACCCACCTCGATGGTTTCTCCCAAGAAGTCCTTCCATTATCACTTTCTTCTTGTACACCTCCGAGTCCAAATCGACCTCGTTTGATATTGATATTGATCTCGTATCGGGATCATCATCGTCGTTTACAGTACCACTCTTCTTAAAACGCGGGATAAAATACAACCACGCCGAAGTGCACAGGATGGCACATACACGACCCCAAAACATCATTATCACCAGCGTCACACCCAATACGGACATGCCAACCAAAGCGTCGTACGACCTCCCTGCCGTTTTGGACTTCTTCAGTGTCGTTTGGTTCTCCACTGACGACGACAGCCGCCGCGCCTGACGTTTTGCGCGCGTTGGGGTTGCTGTACCTTGTACTCGCGTGTCCTCCTCTACATTGTTAGTGGCTCCGTGCCTTGTCTGAACCAGACAGACAAATAAACAGTTGTAAATTTTACAAAACTATTTATTTATTTAACTTAAAATAATTCTATTAATAATAAAAAGAACTTAATTAAGGTATAAAAAACATACACATTTACATTTTTGTTTATGCAAATTAATTATTTATAATAAATTTTTATTGGAAATTATATTAATAATAAAGATAGAATTTCATTTTTCTTATGTCTTAAATTAAATTGGACTCGCAATTTCAATGTGGGTGTGACAAAAATTAATATGTACAACTTATAAGAATTAAACTTTCGACTTAGAGGATTCAAACATCTACTTTTTACTCCTCCGACTTGCACCCGTTCTGTTGGGTAAGATACTTCAAAATAAAAAATATTTATATGATTCAATGCAAACCAAATTAGCAAAATATATCCAAGAATTAAGAAGAATATTTCGGAACTTATCTCTCCAAAATTTGTTACCTGAGTGTATGTGTTGATATGTTTGGTGTTCTAATTGGACATGAATTTGGTATAGGGGTGATTGATTATTCTCATAAATAAAACCATTATACACCTTTTTTTGGGTAGAAAATTAAGGAAATATAGGAATAATTAATGTAAGAAATTTGAGGTGTAAGTAGGAACAATAGGAACATATTACCAGTAGTCTTATGCGCATAGATACAGATACCTGAGTAGGTGAACTATACGGCGTGGCGGAGGGCACCACCGGAGCAGGTGGTGGAGTTGGCGGTGGAAACTTATGATGGAGAGTTGACTTTGACCTTGACTGGGGATAAAGATGAGCTTTATCAGAGAATGAAGCTTCAAACGGCATCGTTTTGGAGGTTGACTTCACCATGTTTGTTTTGAATCGAATCCTCGGCCATGAAAACAGGCTAGTACTTCTCTTTACCTTTGGGATTGGATCAGACTCTTTTATCTCCGGCATGGGAGATCCAAAGCAGCATAGGAAAATTGAGGTTTTGGGTTTTGAGTATTTGGTGCTTTTGGTTTTGGTTTTGGATTTGGTGCTGGCCATGGAATTAGAAAGGGTGAGAGAGTAGCTGGGAATATGGGGTGAAGATTATTATCAATATCATGATGGTGGATTTTTGAGACTGGAATAGTTGGATTAGTAGTAGCAGGTGTTGAAAGCATGTTCATTAAAATATTAATTAGGGGGTGTAGGTTTTTTTATATGGGAAATGGTTTTGCATGGAATGTAAGTATTTGTTTGACATATATGTAATTAGATTATGGTTTGGAGGGAAGACTTGGACTTTGTCCTTTCGGTCTAATCTTCTTCACACGTTTACACCTTCCTCACGTTTTTCATTGCACTTATTTTATTCCAGATTTGATATCTTTACATTTTCTTCCATTTTATTTCTATTTATTTTCTTTTCAATATCTCTTTTATCTCTTTCAAGAATAATATTATGTTTATATTTTAAATCCACTTACATTAAGAGAGACATAAAAAGAAATGAGAGATATAATAAATAATATTATAATAAAAAAACATAAAAAATATGAAAATAAGATATAAGAGAAAATAAAATGTAAATGAGTTACTACTTGCATCAACTCTCTTTCTTTTATTTTTTATTTTTATTTTACTCTGGAGATGGGGTGAAACTTGGGTGGTTCTCTATTATTTTTCATTTTCTTTCACTTTACAATTTTTAAGATGGAGGCTTTAGTAAGTTACTTCCATTTTACGTGCATGCCTCGTTGCCCAACATACATATATAACTATATACACATATTAAAATGAAATCCTTGTTGCAAAACATACATATATAAACTATATACATACATATTAATTAACTGAAATAAAATGAAATGAAGCAATGCCAAGAAAGACAAGATGGAAAGGAGCAAATCTTTGATACTTATAGTGCAAGACCCAGCTCATTCTCTCACAAAATATTCAGCTTTATATTTAAAATGAAAAGAACTGAAACAAACTAGAAAATTGATCATTCATGGGACATAACACATTGTTTAAATATGTGAAATGCATATTGTTTTTCAAGAATCCGAGCAGAAGATTCTTCAATGGGTGCTGGTCCACGGTTGTGAGAATGCTTATGGCTCGGTGGTGCAGAGAGTTCGCATCGGAGGAGGTACTAGCAGGGCTGGGTTGCTAGTGTTTTTCCTGGTTTCTTGCTTTTTTCTTTGTAATAATCATTTGTCTGGGTGATTTCGATTTGTGATTGGTGTCAGAATATTAGTATATTTAAGAAGGGAATCAAGCAAGATTTGGTCAAGGAATCAAGAATAATTAGGGAAGAAATCAACAGTAATTAGGGAACAAATATCATAGCATTAATTTGTGTAATATTTTGTTTCCTTATTTAGTTTGCTCAATTGTACTATAAAATAGGCTCTGCCTACAAACTATTGAATTAAGAAATAAAATCCTTTGTACCTATCTTGTGTTTTCTAATTCAATATGGTTCAAAGCAGTGTTTTCTAATTCTGACCAATTCCACCACCTTCTTCTCTTTTTCCTTCTGAGCCAACAACCTGAGATCAATAAACCATGTCAAACGTTGAAGATAACTCTGACACCAACCCAACCCAAAACAAAACCCAGAAACCGGTTAACATCCCTGATGATTTGACCCTTCAGATTGCAGCTTTGCTGCGAAGTAGCCTTGGAACACAATCCTCAACAACCAATTCTGAGAACTCGGAATCAAACTCAGTGGAGATAATTATCCACTATGGGCAACCTTAATGAAGAAAGTTATTGGAGGCGAAGGACGAAGCGCTCATATCACCGGAGAACCTGCACCTCCATCAAAAACAGATCAAGGATACTCATGCTGGGAGCAAGATGAGCAATGTGTATTTACCTGGCTGATTCAGAACATCGAATCACATCTAGTGAACAACGTCTCACAGTATCCAACAGCAAAGAACCTGTGGGATGGGCTAGCTTTGACATACGGCACCGGAATTGATTATTTGCAGGTATTTGATCTTCACAGAAGGGCGAATTCATTGCGGCAAGGTAGTGACACCTTGGAAGATTGTTGGAATAAACTGCAGAATCTCTGGATTGCCATTGATCGGCGAGACCCAAACCCGATGACATGTCCTGCATATATTCAAGTTTACAACAACAAAATACAGGAACAAAGACTGTACCAGCTTCTCGCAACCATCGATGACAGGTTCGAACCAATTAAAAGAGATATTTTGAAACGCGAACCTCTCCCCTCAATCGAAACAGCTTTCGCCACGGTAAGGCGGGAGGTCGCCAGGCTTCATATCTTGAAAGAGGCAACCTCCGAAATTGACTCATCATCGGGGATAGGTGCGGGTCTGGTGGCCAGAACAGCAGGAGACCGAGGAAACCGGGACGCGGGGCAAGCGGCCGGCAAGGCCCAGGCTCGTTCAAGGGTCAAGGAAGACAAGTCAAAATTGGTATGTACTCACTGTGGGATGAAGAAGCATACTAAGGAGACTTGTTTCAGGCTAGTAGGCTACCCGGAATGGGGGAGGATAATCACAAGGAGAAAACAGGGACTCGAATAGGGAAGGCCGCCGCCGCCGCCACCGCTTCAAGCTTCCACGATTCAACCACCACTCTAAGGCCACCACCGAACCGCTGCCAGAACGAAGGGGATGACGGAATCAGAACAACCACCGGCGGCTGGCGCGACGGCGAGGAGGCAGGACCAACTCGCGCCACCGCCGGACAAAGGGGTCAAGAAGAAACACGCAGCAGCGCTGCACATGGAGGAACCAGCATGCCCAGTTCTGATTTAGGTATCCATGGGAGTGGGTTTGGGGTCCATGACCCAAGCCCAATGCCTCTTAAAACAGTTTTTTGTTTGACAGAAAATGGGCCACACAAAAATAGGCTGAAATCTAATTTTTATTCTAATTTCTGTTCTGATTCTTATTCTGATTTTTTAAACAATAAATTAGAGCCCAAAGCTTATATAGCCCAACCAGCTCCCAAGGGTAATTCTGGAAAATCAACTGCCTGGATATTTGATTGTGGGGCCACAGACACTATGACCTATGATTACAGGGATTTTTTAAATCTGTCCTCACCATCCAAGACACATATTGAGACGGCTAGTGGAGAACTTATTCATGTGAAAGGAGGAGGCTCTATTATTTTTTCTGATAGAATGAAACTACAAAATTGTCTATATGTCCCAACTTTATCTTCAAAATTATTGTCTATTAGTCAAGTGACTAAAGAGCTTCACTGTGTGGTTCTAATGTATCCAAATTTTTGCCTTCTGCAGGACATTCTTACGAAGGAGATCATTGGGCGTGGTACTGAGCGAGGAGGTCTTTACTACGTTGACGAAGTGGTTCATCCGGGTCATGCCATGCTTGCTCACGGAACGGCTGACAGACAACTTTGGTTATGGCACCGACGTCTTGGTCACCCTTCCTTTGGATATCTTAGGTTTTTATTTCCTAGCCTTTTTCCGAATAAATCCACTACTCTAAAGTGTGAAACTTGCATTCGTGTTAAAAGTCATAGGACTTCTTTTTCTCCAAATAATACTAGAGTTGACTCAGTTTTTTCATTAATTCATTCTGATGTCTGGGGTCCAGCTCCAAATTCTAATAAAAGTCGATTTCAATATTTTGTATTGTTTGTGGATGATTATTCTCGCATGACTTGGATATACTTTATGAAACACAAATCTGAAGTGCCTGAGAAATTCTTCATGTTTTACAAAATGATCCATACTCAGTTTCAAAAGAAAATTCAAATTCTTCGCTCTGATAATGGTGGGGAATTTATGAATCAGTCTATGCGAGCCTTTTTTTTAGATAAATGGCCTCATCCATCAAACTTCCTGTCCCAACACACCCCAATAAAATGGTGTAGCCGAACGCAAAAATCGCATTTTACTTGAGATGACTCGTGCCTTACTAATTGAATCCCAAGTTCCTACCTCCTTATGGCCCGAAGCTCTAGCCACATCTGCATATCTCATCAACCGTCTCCCTACCCAAATCCTTAGCCACAAAACTCCTTTACAAGCCTTAGCCATCCAAACCACTATTCCTTCAATCCTAACCTTACCTCCCCGAGTATTTGGTTGTTCTGTGTTTGTCCATGTTCCCAAAGGTGATCGAACCAAGCTTGATCCTTGTGCTGAGAAATGTGTTTTTGTGGGGTATGCCATGCACCAAAAGGGGCATCGATGTTATAACCCTGTCACTCGTCGTATTCATGTTACTATGGACTGTGACTTCCTATAATCTGAGTTTTTCTACCACCAACTTCGTGCTCAGGGGGAGATTGTTAATGAATCACTAAGTTGGCTAAATGATCTGAGTTATTCTGACACTATTCAAACAGAGCAGGTAGATGGAGCTACTGAACCTACTCCTATCAATGTAGCAAGGGCTGACGGACCAATACACACAACTAATGTCCCGACTTCGGAAGATGTCCAACATGAGGTAAGTGAACCTAATTCTAATGATTTGTCACTTGATTTAAATGATGCAATTGCTCATGATGATAGTCTAGAACCAGAAGAGCCAGAGTTAGAAGTGAGTGTCCTACCCCCTCGACGAAATAGAGGTGTGCCTCCGAATCGATACTCTCCTGAGCATGTGTCCCGTGCTTCGAGGTATCTAGTAAATATAGCCAGGGGGAGAATTGTTGCAGTTGCAAAAGCATTCTCAGTTATCCTTCTCTTAGAAGATATCCCAAAAACAGCCGAGTAGGCAAGCAAGAAAATTGAATGGCAGGAAGCAATGAATACAGAGATGGAAGCTCTTGAAAAAAATGGTACATGGGAAAAATGTGTACTACCAGTAGGAAAGAAACCAGTTGGGTGTAGATGGGTCTTCACCATCAAGTATAAGGCTGATGGGAGCATTGAGCGATACAAGGCAAGGCTAGTAGCCAAAGGCTACACACAGACTTATGGCATTGATTATTCAGAAACCTTCTCTCCAGTTGCCAAAATTGACACTATCAGGGTGTTGTTCTCAGTAGCTGCAAATAAAGATTGGCCTCTTCACCAGTTTGCTGTTAAAAAGGCGTTTCTACATGGAGATCTAAAAGAAGAAGTGTATATGGAAGCTCCACCTGGATTCTCAGGAAACTTCCAAGGAGGAGAAGGGTCCAGGTTAAAGAAGGCTTTATATGGGCTCAAACAATCTCCTCGTTCATGGTTTGGGAGGTTTACTATGGCTATGAAGAAATATGGATACAGACAAAGCAATGCCGACCACACACTCTTCCTCAAAAGAAGAGGTGATTTGGTTACATGCCTCATAATATATATGGATGACATGATCATAATACGCAGTGATAAAGAGGAAATCTCTCAGCTCAGGAAGAATCTCTTTACAGAATTCGAGATGAAAGACCTTGGGGGACTGAAATACTTCTTAGGCATCGAAGTTCTCCGATCTGAAGAAGGGATTTATATCTCCCAACGAAAGTATATACTAGACCTGTTAGTAGAAACTGGTATGGTAGATTGCAAACCCAGTGATTCTCCAATAATGATAAACCATAAACTCAAGATGGTTGAAGGAAGTGATCCCGCTGATCAAGAGAACTATCAGAGGTTGGTAGGAAATCTAATCTACCTATCTCACACTAGACCTGATATTGCATACGCTGTTGGGGTGGTAAGTCAGTTTATGCGTCATCCACAGGTAGAGCACATGGAGGCAGCTATGAGGATTGTCCGGTATCTCAAAGGTACTCTCGGAAGAGGTATCGTTTTCAAGAAAAATGGTCATCTGGATATTGAGGCCTATACCGATGCTGATTGGGCAGGCAACCCGAATTATAGACGATTCACAGCATGATACTTTACCTTAGTTGGAGGAAATCTTGTCACTTGGAGAAGCAAGAAACAGAAGGTAGTTGCATTGTCAAGTGCAGAGGCAGAACTCAGGGGCATTGTAAAAGGGATAACTGAGATTCTGTGGCTAAAGAAATTGATGAATGAGATTGGTTACCCAGTGAAACTTGCAACCCAACTCAGGTGTGACAACAAGGCGGCAATCAACATCTTTGAGAATCCGGTTCAACATGATAGAACAAAACATGTTGAAGTGGATAGACATTTCATAAAGGAGAAGATTGAAGATGGCACTGTTGAGCTACCCTTTGTGAGATCTGAAGATCAGCTAGCTGATATTCTCACCAAGGCAGTAACAGGAAGAACACTAGAGATAGTTTTGCACAAGTTGAGTATTGGAGATCCCACTATTCAACTTGAGGGGGAGTGTCAGAATATTAGTATATTTAAGAAGAGAATCAAGCAATATTTGGTCAAGGAATCAAGAATAATTAGGGAAGAAGTCAACAGTAATTAGGGAACAAATATCATAGCATTAATTTGTGTAATATTTTGTTTCCTTATTTAGTTTGCTCAATTGTACTATAAAATAGGCTCTGCCTACAAACTATTGAATTAAGAAATAAAATCATTTCTACTTATCTTGTGTTTTCTAATTCAATACTTGGGTTTAAGCACTCCTTTGTGTTTATTAATAAAATTTGCTTATCGAGACACATATACCCTGTTTGGACGTAGAGCTGAAACGAGAGGAACAAATATGAGATAAAAAAATATAAAAGGAAAAATATAAAGGGAAAATGAGAGAGTTTTCGAGTTGTTTGGATTGAGAGAAAATGACGGGAGAATGAAAGGAAAAATAAGAGTAATGAAAATGAGTGTAATAGACAATTACTATTGAAACACAAATTATTAAGTAATAGAAAATGAGTGTAATAGAAAATGAGTGTAAATCATTAAAATAATTCATATCTCATTTTTATTATTTTAAATTATTATAATTTTAAATGTTGTCCGAATTAATTTAAAAATTAATTTATTTTTATTTTTATGTATCCCTTAAATTATTATGATACATATTTTATTTTATTTTATTTTTAAAATTAATATATTACTATAACTATAATTTTAAGTTTACGTTCAAATAATTATAACATAAATTTTAAATTGAAACACAAATTATAACTATAATAAAACATTATTAATTAATATAATATACACTTTATCTTTCAGCATTTATTATTAGTAAAATTAGTATTAATAAGTAATTTATTGTTCATTTCTTGGAAATCAAGTAATTTATTGTTAAATATAAGACATTACAATTCACCCATCTTTTCATTTTATCGTAAAAACACAGGGACGTAGTGGTATTTTAATAACAATTCTCATCTCAAGCAGATTTTCACGTCAACTTTGGAAGGAAAACTGACACTATACTATTATTCACCATCCATTTAAGAAATAATACAGCTCAAAAAATAAATATGGATAGTTAAAATATAAGAATATTATGTGGATAAATTCTAAAAATTGGAGAAAACATCATGCCTGTTATCTAAACTAATAACCAGAAAATAATATTATATGAAACTTTTTACAACACATAGACTTTTCTCAACCTCACCCACTCTAGTACACCCACGCTCTCACAAGGCAGCAGTTAAACTTATATGCAATTAATTGTTCATCCAGCTCAGCTATCATGGTCACATAGTGGAAGGAACTATAGTCTATGTTACCAACCTTTTCCTTGTTACCAGTCAGCACAAAATAGCATATGTGTAAATGTGAATCCTCAACCATTTCACCAAGTTTAGACAAAACAGACAAGAAAAAAATCACAAAATTTATAGTTTTCGCTGATCTTCTCATTAGATACTCACAGGAAAATCCAAGTCAAATAGAGCCTTATTAGTCAACTTCTAATCCCATCAAATTATAATAAGCCTTATCAATTAGAGGAAGCAAGCAACTATGACGTTATAAATCAGAAAAATCAAGTAATTACAGACAACATTCATGACAAATTCATAGATGAATATAAGCAGTGGCAAGTTAATTCAAAACAATTATACCCAGATGGACTAAATAAACTGATCATGAGCAAGACACAACTAAAAACAAAGAACACAAATAAGAATTAACCCTAACCTGTTTAGCCATCCCACATGCTTTGTCAGACTGGTTGTGAATTTCATAATAGAACACAGAGAAATTAAGGGCCAGACCCATTCTTATGGGATGAGTAGATGGAAGATCAATAGCAGCAATGTCCTTCAAAACCCCAAAACAAACAAAAATTCAATTTTCAAAACACAAAAAAAAAAAAAAAAAAACAAAGCACCCTAAACAAACAAAGATATTAGAAATAAACAATTAATTAACAAGTAGAAATAGGAAAAACAGGGGAAGACGGGTTTCATGATTGATTGTTTGTTAATTTCACTTCTAAATCTATAGGGGAAAGGAACATGTTTCATATACTCTCCTTGTTGTAAGGACTAATTCAATGAGTCTGTTCAATTTTAACTACAGTATTGTTGCAAGCACTGTGTATGTAATGGTATCTTTCTTTGAGAGGGAGATGAAAAGCACATGATATAAATTAGACAAGAAGTATTTAGAAAGAAAGAGAAACTAATAAACTAACCTATTATTATATCATGGGTTAAAAAAAGAAAGAAGAAATTGTGAACCATAATAATGCAAAATAACACTTATCCATCCCAAACTTCTACCTTGCGTTTTTGCAAGTCTATCCAGCTAATTGCTCTAAATTAGTGCATGATAAACACCTTGATTTAGGGCTTAGATTTGTTGCATTTAAGGCTTCTAAAGGAGAAAAACTAACTGATATTCTTTATGAAGCAAGCCAGAATAACTAAGACTTACAGGTAAAAAGCATAATGGCATTACTACCTAATGCAATTGAAATTGTGTACTTTATGGAGCTGTCTATACTCTATACTACTTACAAACTTGGATTGATATGCCAGATGCCATTGTTGATTTTAATCATGTTTACATCCTTTATGAAGAAAACCATATAGATGTATCCTAGGGTTAACACCAAAATCTCTCCAGGCCTCTTATTAGATTAGAAATTAATTCGAATCAGGATGAGACAGATTGAATGAGAATTTTGTAATTTAACTAGAAGCTGCCTCTTGCCCTGCTAACAATAAGCTATGAAACTATTGATTACACTAGCATGAGCAAGAAGTAAATACAGGGAGCCAATTTCTTCTAGAGGCAATCCAGAAACAGGACATAATCAAACATCAGAAGAGACAAAGTGGGTTGCCAGTCCAGCAGCAACTAATTCCTTCCCATTCGCCTTTCTCCAATAAGTGCCAAGTATTCCCCTGTGTATTACAAATATGATAATCTATTAATCTCTCTTTTTCTTCATTTTGAGAACATTTTATGCTAATACATACAAAAAAAATTCATATACACTTCTACTGTCATAGAAGAATAAACAGCTAGGGAGATAGAAGTGTAATAGAAGTTTAAGGGGTAAATTTTCTAAAGAGTAAAAGAGGACAACATAAAAGGAATTGTTAGTGAGATTGTGGTTTACCCAAATGCGATGGAGTTTACCTAGAGTTTTGGTAAATAGTTAGAAATTCAAATTATGATAAAGAGGTTGGATTTCAATCCTCTTTGGGTTCTTTATGCGAAAACGTTTAAAGTGTCATTTTCGTGTTTTTGATGAAGAACGGTACAATGCTCTTCAAAGATGAAGAAGAAATGCAGTAGAAAAGTAGAAGATCGAAAGAAAAGGAAAATAAAACCGAATTCAAGAGAAAAGGAATCCAAAGGAAAAGTCAAATCAAAATGGCAAGAGTAAGTTGCATTGAATTAAAATGATGAGAATTACAACACCCTCTGAGTTCTCTTTGTAGCCGTCTGTCGCATAAGACTTGTAGGCGTCTTTAGAGAGTTTTGAGTAGTTGTGTGAATCTGCCTATTTCCTAGTTAAAACCTACTATTTATAATGTATGAAATAAAACCGCTAACATAATCTTACGGTCAAGATTCAAACATAGAAAATAAATTCTTACAATAGAGCCAACACACTCGACACCTTGTTCATTCATTAAAACTTTTACTTTTGATTTTTTTATTCAATATGTGTTTTTAAGTATATTTAAATAATATTTTTTAAAAGGGTTAAATATGTTTTTGGTCCCTGAACAATGAGCGAAATTTGGTTTTCGTCCCTCGCCGGCGTAAAGGTGGACTTTAGTCCCCAGGCTATAAGAAATTGTTGGTTTTAGTCTCTGCCGCCGGCGTGGTCAACGTCGGAGCTCCATTTTGCCTATGTGGCACTGCCACGTCAGCTAATTAAGACACGTGGGATTTTTTTATTTTTTATTTAAATTAAATAGAAAAAAAAAGAAAGCCAAACGCAGGCCAGAGGGATTTCTTCTTCTTCCTCCTTCTTTCTTCTTTCTTCCTTCTTCTTCCTTCTATCTTCTTCCCTCTCTCCTTCCTTTTCCTGTTTCGTCTTTCGTCTTCAACATCTTCGTTCGTCCTTTGTCAAGAGCCCAGAAGCAGGCCACCACCGTTCCCGTCGTCTCCTTCCTCTGTCCTCCAACACGATTTCGTCAATGTCTCCTTCTCCCTCCGTTTCCGGCCGAACCAGTGGGCCAAAGGAGAAACCATCACCACCAATGGAATCCCCACAACGTCGCATCAAAACCCCTAAAGAAATTTGACGATCGGCCACCGTCGACCGCCGCCGCCGCCGCCTTCATGGCTGTTTTCCGGCCAATCCTTTTGGCTTCTGAGAAAACGAATTGCACGACGATGATCCTCGCCACGAGGAGAAGAGGATCCCATGGTTCTTTGCCGACGCCGCCGCCGTCATTTGCTCTTCTTGTTGCTGTTGCTTTCAATTTCTTCTTTTTTTGTTTTTGCAGCTTGGGTTGAAGGGGATGATGGATCTGGGTTGAATTCTTCATCTTCTGAGTTTGAGTTTTGGCTTGTTCTTCTTGTTGCTTTCAATTTCAGTTTCGGTTCTGATTTTTAGCTTGTTGTTCTTGTTGGTTTGAATTTCAGTTTGAGTTTTGGCTTGCTGTTCTTATTGTTGCTTCAAATTTCAGTTTCAGTTTCGTATATGATTGTTGCTTTGAATTTCAGTTTCAGTTTCAATTAAAGTGAGGTTTCTGGGTTTTTGTTGTTGTTGCTTTGAATTTCTGGGTTTATTTTCTTGTTTCAGTTTATGAAATGGTTGAAGGTTGGGTGGTGAGGGTGATAAATTTCTGGGTTTGTTTGCTTTGGGTTGAAGGAGGATGAAGAATTCTGAGATTCTTGAAAAATTAAAGGAGGTTGGTGTTTGATTTTTTATGTTTTGTTTTTCTGGAAAAAGAACATGATTTTTTATGTTTTGGGTTGAAGGAAGAAGAAGAAAGAAGCATCAATTCTGGGTATGGGAAAGAAGAATGAAGAACGCAGAAAGAAGAATAAAGTGCCTGTTTGATTCTGCATTTTTTGTTTTTTTTTTAATTTAAATAAAAAATAAAAAAAATCCCACGTGTCTTAATTAGCTGACGTGGCAGTGCCACATAGGCAAAACAGAGCTCCGGCGTTGACCACGCCGGCGGCAGGGACTAAAATCAACAATTTCTTATAGTCTGGGGACTAAAGTCCACCTTTACGCCGGCGAGGGACGAAAACCAAATTTCGCTCATTGTTGAAGGACCAAAATTATATTTAACCCTTTTTAAAAATATTAATGGTGTTCATTTGTGCTGAACCTCTTAGTGAGATTGTAGAACGTAACAACTGCAATAATACTTTCCTTGATGACATTGGTTTTGAAGGCATATCACTGATGCACAGAATTGTAACCAAATAGTACCTAAAAGGCGTATGTACTCTCCCTATCCTTTAGTTTTTGTTTCTCTCATGTTTGTGACATGCTGTTTTCTTGATCATAGATGCCCCACCCTCTATTTATCACTTGTTCTAGAATAGAAACCTCCTCAAGAGAGTTAACTCCACCATTATTGTGTGCAACCATATAAGGCTCAATATGTTTACAGAAACTAACAATTTTTAAAGTGAATATTTAATTCAAAATATCATATGTCAATCCAATCTTAGATATAATTGTGGACTTGCAGTGGTTTTGTTAGATTTTACTTTTGAGTTTTTTTATTGGATTAAAGTTGTAGATAATGACTAAGCATGACAATGGAATGTTTTTAAATAAGTACATCCTCAAAACACAGATGAAAAGGCAGTTATTTCTATTTGTAAATATAATAATTCAACCCCAAAAAGAAAATAAGACCAATTCCATTTAATATTTGGTCACGAAAGTATCAATATTAATATAAAAGTTGAAAATAATAAATCACTTATTAGTAAAATCTCACTTGAAAGTGAGGAATTATTTTGTCATATAATCATTCAAACAAAATGCCTTTATTATAGGTCTAAATTCTAAGCGGACATTTTTCCAAAAGTAGAAACTTTTATTCTTTAAGAAGATAAAAATTAGGAAACAATCATTCTCAATTGGACAAAGACAGACAAAAAAATGACATAAAAACACGTCTATCACACCCAAGGAAACAAACCTTGACAATTGGACAAATCAATAAAAAAAACATGGTTGCCACCCTACAAAACAATGTTTAAGAAATTATCCAATGACAGTTCAGATTTTAAATGATATGAATGAATAATTAGGCCGCTAGAAAGAAATCTTTCAGGTGTGGCCAGCCCCTTGAGGATGTTCAAAAAAACTTCTCCAACCCATATACCAAATTCTTCAGGATGATAAAGTGGAAATGAAAAGATTGAACCGGACTAAGAAAAATGATATAAAGAAACTATATAAAAGATGAGAGTCCATAAAGTTTAGTTACTTTGCTACCTTGAGACGCACTACTTTTAATGGCTAACAACAAGCCTGGCATGAGAAACTTCACATTGGTGATATCATGCCTTATAGAGTAGACCTACAACATAAGTTGACCTTAGACAAGAAGATGCAATTACAAGAAAAGAAAGACTTGAAATTTGTTCACTAAATACATACCTCTTGGATTGGTTTTGAACGAAGAAGAGTCCATTTTAGAAACACACTGACACAAAGGTATGTAAAACAAATCATATAAAAAAACAAAAACAAAAAAACATGAGTTTCCCTTGTTTTCTATGCTCGGAACATTATGTTTCAGTCAAATTCAAGTCGTTGTTCAAGAAATCCTGGCATCTTACTACCTTATTGAAAATCTAAATAAACAAATAAAGAAAAAAATAGAACATGAACACTGTATGGAAACCCCTTTGATGTTTTGTGTAGGGATTTACACAACTTGAAACCTAAAACATACGTTAGCATCTCACCAATTTGATATAGAAAAAAAACCCTGCATTGAGTTTTGATATGTAGTCACTGCAGGAAGCCATGAATACTCTAAACTACTCTGAAACTCAAAGTGTAGATGAGATTGAAGAAAAGATGTAGAAAAATCAAGCAGATGAAGAGTATTTATACATGGAGAATAAACCATGAAGAATATGAAAGCCTCAATAATTCTCTTCCTCAATTCATTCATTGAATACTCTTCATTTTAGAATCAACTAAAATTGGGATCAGGAGTTTTGTACAATGAAAATTCATAAATCATTATATAAAAAAGTTGAAACAATTATAATAATGAAAGATCAAGAGTTTTTTAAAGTCATAAATCCATTAAAGTGTTCTCAAATTTTAAGTTGTAATTCATATAAGGTGATATGAAAATATAATTTTTGAAACATGCAGAAAAATAAAAATATTTGATCGAGCAAAAGGCGAAATTGGGAGGGAAACAAAAATACATGAATTCTAAAAATTTAGAATAAACAAAAAAACTATGTGCTAATAAAATAGCATATTTTTCTCACTCACAAAAATTACAAAATATTAATATAGAAATAAAAAATATTTTTTAAATAGGCATGCATGCGCATTAAAGCATTCTTGCTTAATCTAATGGAATACAAAAAAAATTGTTATTAAAAACCACACATTAATTAATATTTTAATTTTAATTTTTTTTGGGAAAAAGCTTTACAAAATATAAAAATTTATCATATTAATGTAGTTTCACAAATTTAACGAGATAGAATGCAAAAAATCAAAGTGTTTTTAACATAAGGAAAGGACTGTGAAACAACGACCAAGATCAAGGTCAATGGACGACCATGATTGGTTTTCGATTCAACAAATCACACAATTACAAAATGATCCTTGTAAAAAAATACGTGTAATAATTAAGTGAATGACGAAATTGCCCCCTGCTGCCAAAATTTCTTCTTGATAATAGATATAGATATAGTCATATAGATATAGATATTTTGGGTTATCTAAATCATCCAATATTTAATTTGGGTAAAGGAACTCTAGCTTAGGTGATTCAATAATATTTTGACATGTATCTACCTCATGACACATGTTAAAATATTATTGAATCACATAGATCAAACTTTCAACTAAACACTTAAGAAGACCCGTTATCTACCAATTATGATGGACCTTATTGGTATATTTTTATATATATCTTGATTAGACGATTTTACGTTTTTTTTTAAAAGCCAAAAAAGATGTATGTAAATATGATAGCACAAAGGGGTGCTAGAAACCCATATACATGAAGATAAGAAAGAAAATAAAAAGAAGATGAAAATTACTCATATTGAAATTAAAAAGAAACAACTTTTAAGCATTCATACCCACTTTCTCTTTTACTTATTTTTCACCAACTTTTTCTTTCAATCATTTCCTTCTTTTCCTATCGCATTATCTATCATATCTGTAATTTCTCTCTTCTATTTATATTTTAGGTGTGGATATACATCATCTTCCACGGGTACTACAATCTCGAAAATAGAGTAAATTAATTAGGGTTGTAATATACTCATATACTAGTTTCTCTTTCATATCATTTATATCTACTTAATTTTTTAATCCATTTTATTTTTGTATCACATCTCACATCATATTACACATGTCACTATCTTCTCTTTTTATGGGTGTGAGTGTATTGGATGTGAACATTGACATAGTTTTGCTATTAGTTATGCGTACAAAAACTGTGTAGGCAATGTACATTTAGAATATAAAATTATCAAAAGAAGGTTCCTCGACCTTGTTGAATTGGAGCATTCATTTTGTGTATATGATAAGGAAAGGCGACTATTAGAGGAGTTTCTTAATTTGGATTAGTTATGCATATTACATTAAATTATTTAGGTAAATTCCGTACTATCCAAATATTTTTAATGTGATACTTGTATTAAGTGAATCCAATGAATTATTATTATGTTGCTCAAGGTAAATCATAAATCTTTAGATTTTACTTCACTCGTCTATTAATTTCATTCCATAATTTGTTTTTTAATGAAAAATAGATGAGTGGTAGAGACAAACAATGGTGGTGGAGATGCGCGCAAAATAATAATAATTGACGGATGAATAAAACCTAGAAAGCATCATCTACAAATCTCATCTACAAATCTCATGTCCCTTAAAATGGAACAATGCATTACTATGATAAAATAAAGTTTGAATTTTTAATTAGTACATTAATCATTAAAACAACTCATTTTGAGTAACACATTTTAATATGGTTTAAGGTATTATGACAACCACCAATTAATTATTATAAAAACATATAAGTTTCAAACTTGGATAGCAATCAAGCGAGGAATAGCCTCCATAAGACTTCATCCGCTTAATAGGGACAGAAAGAAAAAAATAAAATTAAAGAATATAAAATGGAGAATGACATACACAAGTTTTGTGAAAATCTGTCGCTGCTGACGTATGAAATATGGAATACCGTGTCAAATCTTTTCCCTTGGCGCTTTTTGTTTTGTTATTTAAAGTTCATTCATTGAAAGGAAGAGGGCTCACGGCCCAAGCCCAAACAGGATTACAAAGAGGTCCACACGACTAGATGAGATAGCAAACTTAATAGTCCCAAAAAACATACTCCCTCCGTCCCAAATTATAAGACCCTTTAGAGATAAACTTGGTGTCCCAAATTATAAGACCCCTTCTAGATTTCAGGAAAATAAAAATAAGCTTTTCTTTTTTTATCCCCTGCATTCATTATATTTTAAATTCCAAAACTTTAATTACCACCCAATCAACGTTTAGTATATCCAATACTTACATTAACAATTTCCAGATTTTTTTAAATAGGGGCATATTTGGAAGATTTGTATAAAAAGTAACAAAACTAACATATTAATTAGCTTATTATATGTTTTCTTAATAGGCGTGATTGTCTGAAAAGGACCCTATAATTTGGGACGGAGGGAGTACTATGCAAGAGAAAGAACGCGAAGGGACAAGAAATTCAAGAAACCGGGAACCTCAATGAATCAAACACACCCATTCAAACTACTAGCCTACCAATGTGGGGCCAGCCACCTGAAAAGTGACAACATTCCCTTCATTCCACGTGGTTAGCATTCAAGAAAGGGAACCACCCACCTCCTAAGAGGACCAATAAACGCACATGCACCCCAATCTCAATACCCTCATTGAGATCAAACCACCAATCTCCACAAGCATTCCCTTAGTCAAAACAACCTTCACGCTTCCAGCTCCAAGTTCTGCTTCCCAAAACAACAAATTAGCCACCGGAGAAACAGATGCCTTGCCCTTGTAACCACCTCTTAGCGTCGCAAAGAAAAGTAAGGAGAAGCAAACAGAGAGGTTTAGCCGACAGATCTGGGAGGTACGGATCTTGCATCCTCGTCCAAAGAAGCCTTAACCAAGGTAGGAGGTGAATGCAGCCAGAAGGAGTTCAATTCATTCTGATAATTCAGTTTAGCAATCTGGTGAGCCACCTTGTTCCTATCCTGTGGTGTCCACAAAAAGCCACACCAGGAGAACCCAGTTTTTAGATGTAAGATGTCAATTATTAGATTATAGATTTCACCCTGCTCTTTCCCATTTCTGCAAGCTTCTATGAGAGACAAGCAGTCTGTTTCCACCATGATTCGATCCCATCCCATGTTTTGGGCAAGGATAAGAGATTCTCTAAAGGCCAGAGTTTCCGCCGTCAACGCAAAATGGGCAAAGGCTTTAGTGGCAATGCCTGCAATCAAGCAGCCCAGTTCATCTCCAACCACGATTCCAATGGAGCAGATTGGTGATGCCACATTCCCACTAGCATCACAGTTCAGCTTGAGCATACCATAGGGCGAAGGTCTTCACTCTTGACACCTTGGAAAGGTACTATTCTCACACACAATTTTCTCCACCATTACTGGTTTTTGAATACTGTAAATCCAAAATCATCTGGTGCAACTGTCGTATGGTTCCCTCTGGGTCAGGTACTTCCTGTTGGAAGACGACCCTATTCCTTACTTTCCAAATTGCCCATATAGTGAGGCCTAACAAAGCAGTGTCTTCCTCTGGCTGGGAAGACCTGTTTTTAATGAACTGAAATCTTTGCAGTAACCATAGATCAATTCTCACAATCCCCTCCACTCTGATGCTCCATTGGGGAGGGGAGTCAAACCACATTGCCCTGGTCCATGCACAGATTATCAAGGCATGTTCCACAGTTTTGCCTCTTGGTGACAAATAGGGCACCTCCCATCAGGTGCAATTCTTCTTTTGCATAGGTTTGCTCTAACTACGACTGTGTTATTACTGACATTCTAGAGAAAGTTTTCACCTTCTGTGGTAAGCTGATGCCCTAGATAAAACCCCATAAATCATTCGGGATAGAGAAGGAGGAAGAAGGGTTGGTATTTGGGTGAAGTGCTAGAGACTTAGCCACATGGTAACCTGTCTTAATGCTGTAAATACCAGATTTAGTGTGTGGCGAGGTTAGCTTATCCTCAACTCTTGGTAAACCCACAAGTGTTTGTAGAACTTTGATTGCAATCTGCTGTGTGAAAAGTTCCTTGATTTTCCCCCTATTCCACCTTTCACCTGGCCCTTCCAAGAGTTCAGCAACCTTCATACTTTGGTCTCTTTGGGAGTTGACCAGTTTGTCCCCACTCCAGATCCAACAGTCACCCCACACTTTAACCTTTTCACCTGTACCAATTTCCCATCTACCTCCCATTTTTAGCATATCTCTGCCTTCTAGTATACTGTTCCACATCCAAGATGACTTTCTTCCTTTACGCACCCCTAAAAAGTCCTCCTTTGGAAAGTAAATAGCTTTCAATATAGCCATCCACATCGCCTTCGGGGTATTCAAGATCTGCCACGCTTGTTTAGCCAAGTAGGCCAGGTTCTGGTAGTGGAAGTTTCGAAACCCCATCCCACCATCCTTTTTAGTCAGAGAGATACATTGCCAGCTTCTCCAATGGATCCCTCTCTCCTTGTTTATCCTCTTCCACCTAAATCTAGCAACTGCAGCGCTGAGGCTAGTCGTGAAATTCTTGGGAAATTTGACCACTGCCATAGCATAGGTGGGAACAACTTGGAGGAAATATTTAATCAAAACCTCCTTGGCCGCTTGGTTAAGCAAGAGTTCCTTCCAACTCTCCATCTTCCCAAGGACTTTCTCCTTAATCCAAGCTAAAGAAGCATTTTTGTTTCTCCCCCACATCGCCGGTAGGCCTAAGTATTGGCCCGGATCAGTCCAAATACGCATCTTAAGGATGGAGCAGATTAGATTTCTTTTGGCAGGATGGAGTAAGTTTCTACATATTGCGCCGGACTTTTCCAAGTTAATCCTTTGTCCAGATGCCAAGGAAAAGGTATTTAGAACCTCCATGATCTGACACAGTTCCTGTGACAGGCCTTAGCAAACAATAGGGAATCATCTGTGAAAAATAAAAATGTGTAAGATTAGGTGCATTCCTTGCCAATTTCAGTCCTTCGATTTTGCCCACCACTTTAGCTTTTAATAGCATATGAGAAAGGACATCAGCTGCCAGAACAAACACGCAAGGGGATAGTGGGTCTCCTTTCCTTAAGCCTCTCTCTGGGACAAGTCTTCTGCTAAAAAATCCATTAATCTTGTACTTGTACGTAACTCCTCAAATAAGAGTCATGACCTGTCCAATCCATTTAGGGCCCGTTTGGTGGTCAGGATAGGATAACAACAGGATAGGATAAAGGATTGGATAAGCACAAGATATGATAAGAGCAGGATAGACTCTTATCCTATCCTGCGTTTGGGGTGGACAGGATATTGATAGGATATGATAAAAACAATGAAAAATGTATCAAATTTTCCTTGAAATAAAAAATACATAATACTTTTTAAAATTTAATTTTCTAAATAGTTTTTTTTTTAAAAAGTGATTATTCTATTAAGTTTAATTTTTTTAAATTTTTATAAATAGCTTATTTTTTAATATTAACTAAAATAAAATTAATTTTTTTTAATTCGGCTATTTTAATTTTTTCGAAGGGAGTCTATTTTAATTAAAATTATTATATATGTAACCAATGGGTTTTAACTTAGTAGGGGTAAGTGATTAATGATAAAAATTATTAAAAGATATTATTCTTTTAAAAATATTTTATATTTAAATTATTAATTATAATTATATAAGTAGAGAAATAATTTTAAATAATATCATATGATAATATAAAATTAGTCTATATTTACTATTAAAAAATTAATATATATATATATATATATATATATATATATATATATATATATGAGTAGCCTATTTTATTGTGAGTGAAGAATTATTTTGTGTATTTAACGAAAAATAATGTTAACTAAGTGATAATGAAAATTTAATTATTTTATATGAGTAAATCCAATATTTTCACCATTTATAAATAATTTTATTTTTTAATTACATTTATCAGTAATTAAATAATTTAACTTAACAATAACAATTTGTAATTGATAAGTAATAAAATTAATATTTTATTAAAATCAAAAATTTATATTTATTAATTAATATTATTATAAATTTTATAAATTGTAAATATTGAAATTAATTTTGGGTCATGGTAATAAACAAACAAAAAACTGATATTCTATCCTGTCAGGATAATTTCTATCCTAACTCCCCCCTCAGGATAACTTTTACACATGATGGACAGGATAGGATAAGGGACAGGATAATGTTATCCTATCCTGCTGGCACAACAAACTACAGATAACAGCAGGATATGATTACTATCCTATCCTGTCTCTGTTTATCCTGTCCACCAAACGGGCCCTTAGTATGAAACCCATAGGCATGTAGACATTTCTCCAGAAAGGGCCATTCAAGCCTATCATAGGCTTTACTCAGATCAAGTTTAATAGCAATGTACTCCTTAAAGTCATTCCCTCTATGCTTCAACCCATGGAAGACCTCTTGTGCAATGAGGATATTATCCGGGATCAACCTTCCTCCCACAAAGGCGCTTTGGTTGGGGGTGACTAAATCATTAAGAGCAGATTTCAGTCTAGCGACTATGATTCTTGATATCATTTTAAGGAGGAATTTACAGCAACTGATCGGTCTGTACTGGGCCACACATTCTGGATCAGAATTCTTGGGAAACAAGGCAACAACCGTCTCATTCACATCATGTGAAAGGGCCCCTTCCCTGGAAAAAAAAACTTGTATTGCTCCACTAACATCATCCTTGATATTTTCCCAATGACTCTTGAGAAAGAGTCCATTAAAGCCGTCTGGACCGAGTGCCTTGAGGCTTCCTAGGTTATTTAAAGCTTCATAAATCTATGCATTGGTAACCTCGGCAATTAGCAGGCCATTAAGCTAGTTGGATATCTTTTTGGGTACCGATTCCAAGCATTTATCAGTGAGTTGCACCCCATTTGTTCTATAGATCTCCTAATAGTGATTAAGAAAAGCTTCCATGATCCTGGTCTGTCCCTCCAACCAATTGCCATTGTCATCTTTCAACCTCTCTAATCTATTTCTGCTTCTTCTTTGTATTGTAGTTGCATGAAAACATTTGGTGTTCTTATCGCCAAATTGATTTCATTTCAGTCTCGATCTTTGCGCCCAGAAGAGCTCCTCTTGTCTCCATAGCATTTTAATTCTGGTTTTAAGCTCATTAACTCTGGTCCAACTCGTTTCTCCCCTAGGTTTAATTTTCTCCCAATGGAGATCAGCCTTCACATTTTGGATTTCCCTATCTGCTACCCTGAAGGCTTTTCCTACTAGACTTAAGTCTGGATGTCAGATCAGCCCAAGTATCTTTCTTTCTCTACTCCTTCATCCATTTATTCTTTACTATCTCTTTGCACTCACCATTTTCATCCCAGAAGAGCTCATACTTGAATTGTCTTCCACTTCTTGCTTTCGGCATTAAGTCAATTAAAATAGGGGAGTGGTCCAAGGATATGGGGGGAGGGGAGGGAAGCAGTGGCAATAGTGTTAGGAAAAAGGATCCTCCATTCCGAAGTCGCAAGGACCCTACCAATTCTCTCTCATGTTACAAACCCGTCCTGTGGATTACTTAGCCAAGTATACTTACATCCCTTCAACTCAAGGTCCATCAAGTTGGAGTTCTGAAGGAAGCTTCTGAAAACTTGTATCCTTGAATTTTGTGTTGGCCTTGAACCATCTTTCTCATGGGGGAAAAGGATCTCATTGAAGTCACCCACACAACACCATGGACTTGATGAGCTTTGGACAAGATTAGGAACAAAATTCCATAGTTCTCTTCTCCTTTGAGGAATCAGATCTCCATAAATAAAGGAACATTCCCAAACTCTAGGGTCATTCCTGGAAGAGATAACTGAGTGAATACAGTTTTGAGAAGATTCCACCACTTCCACCTCAACCCCAGTAGCCCAAAAACTGCTAGACCACCAGCCAACCCTCTTGGCTCTACCACAAAAACGTTTTGAAACTTTAACGCTACCTTTATTCATTCTACTCTCTCCCTTTTTTCTATAGTCTCCATAAGGAACAAAATGGAAGGCTTTTGCTTGCTGATAAGATTCTGAGATCATTTCTTGTCGGGGTCGCTGCCACTCCTCGACAATTCCAACATATATAGGATTTTCATGACCCCAGGTGGGGTGGTTTTAGGCTCGCCTCCTCAGCCTCTGGGTTAATAATATTAATGACACCTTCTTGTCCTTCATTTCCCCCATATCCTTTTCATTTGTTCTTAATTTTTCTCTTCATGGCTACCACCAATAGCTGTAATCTGTTGTGCCTGTGAATCTTCTTCTTCCTTTCTAGTTCTTTTCAATTTCAGGCTGCCCTCTAATCCTGTAGCTAGTAGTAATTCACACTTCATACTGAATTTCTTAGGAGTTGTTTTTGTGTCTTCCTCATCATTGAGGAATTCAACTGTGTAGCGCTCAGTAACATAAACAGTACGCTTCACCCTTCTAAAAGGACTAAGCTGGTAGGGGGCCTGATAATGAAATTGCAAGTGTACAATTTACTATCGCGTAATATAAAAGATTATCGAACCCAAGGGATAGGTGTTCTTATTGATATAAAATTTAGTACTTAAGCATAAAAATTAAAAAATAGAAATATGAAGTTGGTTTAGAACAAAGATATAACAATAGCATAAAATGATAAGAAATAAGATGAGAGGAATTTAAGCTCTTGGGTTGATTTACATAATCTATAAAACATGCTAGAAAACTCTTACTAAATTTCTGAACTTTAGATTCAAATTCATGGTGCTATAGCCTAAGTTTCTACACCCTAATGGCCTTAAGAAATGTAGAACTTCCTTTCCTAATTACTAACTCCATAGCATTGGTTATTAGTTAATTAGAGAAGAAGATGAAGAAGAAATCCGAGCCAACACAAGATTACGTACATCCTTATAGCCTTAAGTAATGCAAACATATAACCTTTTTTATTTCCTATTTCCCTTACTACTTAACAAATGGCCTTATGAATAAGTAGAAAGCATGAAACCTTTTGCGCATAAAGATTAATGAAGAACAAAGAAATAAACATGAATAGAAAATATTATTCAGAAATGTAAAAGAAAACTAGAACATGAATTATAAATTAAAACAACCCAAAAACTTAAAAGAAGAATTAGCCAAGCATGGCTAAAAGATTCATTGAATTACCCTGGATAGGAGCTCAAGTATGGCTTCCCACAAGTCCTAGGAACAATGATCTTTGAGGGAGAAAGAGAGAATACTTGTTGTATTCTATGAAGGTGTGTCTTACAAGTGAAGAAAAGGGCCCTATTTATAGTAAAATTCCAGCCTCCAGCGCTTGAGCGCTGGCATTCCCAACGCATGGGCGCTAGGATGCATTAAAAATCCACTTTCTGTCCGAGGCCCAGCGCTTGAGCGCTGGCTTTCCAACGCTTGGGCGCTGGGTCACCATCTGACTCATCATCTAGTCAGAACCCCAGCGCTGGAGCGCTGGGATCCCAACGCTGGAGCGTTGGGACGCTGCTTCTTCATCTTCTTGCTTGTTCTTCCTTCTTCATTCATGGTAGTGGGTTTTGATGGCCATAAAAAGCCACTAACCAGCCTTGATCAATTCTGAAACCCTTCCTCCACTAACATCAATTCCTTTAAGCATTTTTTCCATGTGCTAAATTGGAGAGTGACTCTTCATATTTTTCTTTTTCACTTTGGTCCTCCCTTGGTTAGCACTTCATTTCAAGCCCTCATATTCTCTCAATCTCTACTTTTAGTCCTCCACTCTTGAACTTTTACAATTTGGTCCCTGACTTTCTGAAACTTTACACATTGGTCCCTGAACCAAAAATGATAACTAAACCAGCTTTTCCTAAAAATATAAAATAACTAGAAAAATTCCTAAAGAAATAAAATAAAGATAGAAAAACACAAAAAATCTAATCTACATGCAAAATGCAAAATAAATATAAAATCTACATAAAAACAATAAAAAAAACTACATGTGACTCAAAAATAATAAAATAAAAAGACTAAAAAGACCCTAAAAACATCATATAAAATCCACTCATCACACCACTATACCCAACGACAGCTTGTCCTCAAGCGACAAAACTTAAAGAAAAACTCGTCCCTGGGTTTTGAGAAAGTTTTATCTGATTACAACTTGAAGCACAGAAACCTTTCAAAGAAAGCTTAGCAGAAAAGGAAGACATGCATGTTTTATAGACAAAGAATCAATAAAGTTAGGCTTGGCTTTTAACATGTTTGAGTTCAACAATTAAGCTCACCAAAAATAATGTTCTCCATGAAAACAAGAAAGCTCAATAATCCTGCCTATAATTCAAATCAAAACTGAAGTAAAGCAACCAAGTGATTTTGAAGAGATTCTTGAAGGTTGTAACTTGGCCAAAGGGTTGAACAATTTAAGGTATGGATTTCAAAACTTGGCAACTCTATTGGCTGACTCAGAAATTTTGTTGTTAAGTGATTTCTCTTGACTAAGAGCTTCAACAATTCAACACAAGGGTTCTCTCAATTTTTTCCTTTTCTTTTTTTTTGAACAAAGTAGTGGAATGTATGGGATGAATGACTTGAATTTTACTCCCCTCATACTCTTTCTCACCCCACTACTTCATTATTTTTTCTTAAGGCACATACCTTATTTTTTCCAACTTTTTCTTCTTTTTTAGAGAGAAACCCAACAAACATAGCTCTAACAAATCAGCACATGCATCACTATAACAACTGAAAAATTATCACACAAAGTAGGCTCCAAAGAATGACTCTTTTAAGGCTCAAAAGGGGCTACTAGTGGATATAACATTTCAAGCAAAAATCTGAGTTTTCAAAAATGCCTATAATCTCTTCTCAACTCACAAAGTATACAAAACTCCGATCAACATGCAACACAAGGCAGAAAAATTTCACAATCATGCATCAGAGTTCTCAGCTCTCAGAAAAAGATAGGGTAAGTGGTACCCTTTTTAGAACTCAGAAAAACTTTTGCCAACAACCCAACAATCAAGACATCAAAGATCCTTTCTACAGCATGCAATCCTAACTGCTTAAAAACATAGAATTTTTTCACAAAGCAGTTCAATCAGATAAAGCATTTCACAAAGCTATAGCAACATTCAGAATGGATAATATACTCAAGACTCATGCAAAAATAAAACAGAAAAACTAAACTAAAAATAAAAATAAAACTAAAAACTATAAAAAGAAAAACAAAAACTAACAAGCTGGTATAGTAACAAATTTTCCACAAAGGTCCAAGGGAACCTCAATGTAAAAATTCACTTTGAACATTAAAGTTCAAGAGGGCTCTCCCTCTTTTTGGTACCTATCCTGTAACAATGAACAAACAAAAGTCTCACAAGTAGAAACTTGCTTAATTTGTTAGTCCCAAAAACAGCACAAAAGATCATGGGTTGAAAATTTGTGTCCACCTTTAAAAACAAGAATTCTTGAGTTTCCCAAAAATTAGAACCAGTGTAGAAACAAGGGAAAACTCATAGAACCTTAAAACTTCCAGAAAATGTTGAACACAAAATTTATTCAAAACTAAAAACAGCAAACAAAAACAAAACAGCAACACTGCCCGAGCTCCAGCGCTTGAGCGTTGGGGATGCCAACGCTTGGGCGCTGGATAAAAGAAAAAACTGGGCAATCAGAGGTGTAAAGCAGGGGCCTAACGCTTGAGCGTTGGCCTCCAGCGCTGGAGCGCTGGCCTCTCCTGCAGCAAAAACATAGAATTTTTTTCTTTTATTTATTTACAAGAATGATGCAGAAAATTAAAAAGACAGAAACTTAAACTACCCTAAGTTGGGTTGTCTCCCAACCAGCTCATTGTTAAGGTCCGAGATAGACCCTTCCACTAATCACTTTCAACCGGGGTCTATTACAAAATTCTTTAGACCCCGCAAATCATGCATATTTTGGCACAAAAGAAACATGGTGCCACATGAATTTTCAGCTAACAAGGCAACAACATTTAAATTAAAAATGGAAGGAATAAATAAATTTTCCCTTCCCTGTTCTGCTCCTTGCTTTTCTGAACCTATAGCATAGGTTCCTTGAGGTTCTTCTTCCTCCATCTCCAATTTGTCTTCAAAGACAAATTTTACAATGGAAGTTTCTTTTACCTCCTCTTTTTGTACCACAAGTTCACCTTCATGAACATGTGGTTGTTGTTCATCCTTGGGCCGCCTCCTTAGAATGCTTTGTATTTTCCCTTGTAATTCTTCCATGGCCTTACATTCTTGCTCAGGGGTTGGCAAAAATCCCGCATTTCGCTTACACTTTAAATCAGAATAGAATTCGTCAACTAAAGTGAAAACATCTTGCTCTTTCTTCTCATATTCCTTGTCAAGGTTTACTCGGATTTTTGCCTCCCTTTGCTCGAATGTTTCAGCCATTGCTATACCTGAAAATACTTAGCAAAAAAAATTAGCAGCACCAGTTCATCACAATTCTTTTTTTTTTATATTTTTTTTTCTTTTTTTTATAAACAAAAAGTACTAAACAATATAATAACAAGAACTTGAAAAGAACCTATCCCCGGCAACGGCGCCAAAAACTTGATAATGAAATTGCAAGTGTACAATTTACTATCGCGTAATATAAAAGATTATCGAACCCAAGGGATAGGTGTTCTTATTGATATAAAATTTAGTACTTAAGCATAAAAATTAAAAAATAGAAATATGAAGTTGGTTTAGAACAAAGATATAACAATAGCATAAAATGATAAGAAATAAGATGAGAGGAATTTAAGCTCTTGGGTTGATTTACATAATCTATAAAACATGCTAGAAAACTCTTACTAAATTTCTGAACTTTAGATTCAAATTCATGGTGCTATAGCCTAAGTTTCTACACCCTAATGGCCTTAAGAAATGTAGAACTTCCTTTCCTAATTACTAACTCCATAGCATTGGTTATTAGTTAATTAGAGAAGAAGATGAAGAAGAAATCCGAGCCAACACAAGATTACGTACATCCTTATAGCCTTAAGTAATGCAAACATATAACCTTTTTTATTTCCTATTTCCCTTACTACTTAACAAATGGCCTTATGAATAAGTAGAAAGCATGAAACCTTTTGCGCATAAAGATTAATGAAGAACAAAGAAATAAACATGAATAGAAAATATTATTCAGAAATGTAAAAGAAAACTAGAACATGAATTATAAATTAAAACAACCCAAAAACTTAAAAGAAGAATTAGCCAAGCATGGCTAAAAGATTCATTGAATTACCATGGAACTGTACCCAAAAAGGCACCTTGTTGAAACTGACCTCTCTAGCTGAGACTTGGGGAGCCCACCATTGCAAACTCAATAAAAACCCCATCATGTTCCGTGGAGTTTCCTCCATTATCCTCTCAAAAAAGATCTCATCCGGACAGGTTGCCATGAAAGTATTGACACCCAGATCCCCAAATTGGGAAGTAATGGGGAGGTCCTAGGCTTTATAGACAACCTTCTTGATAGCATTCTTGTTCAGAGCCTTATCTGATATCACCTTTCCCACCAATGTCTTCCTTGCTAGATCTAGGTTGTTCCCCTCCTCAACCGGAAGCTCGATCTGGATCCATCTAGTGGTTCCTCCTCCAGATTTGCTCCATCCATTCTAACAAGTTCTCCACTTCTGAAGCACTCTACACTTTCCTCTATGAAGCCCGACACTTCACTATAGAAAGGAAGAAAGAGGTTTGCACACCTCAGATTTTTCCACTTAGAAAAGGCTCCTCCAGCTCAATCTGGAAGATACTCTTCTTAGGTACAAGCAAACCTCATCAGAGCTTGGAAGAACGTAAAAGAGTGAAATTCTTAGGTTACACCAACACCTAAAAGATACTCTTCTTTGTTTAAATTTCTATTTCTACCTGGCCAAACTATTTGAAACTTTTGATACATTTACATTAACTTTTTTTCATCCCAAATTCCCAATTTGATCAATACTTTTTTATCTACTTTTATTATTACATGGACTATTATATTTCTTACTTTATTTCCTTTTTTATCTAATTCTATGTAACTGCGGGTAGATTTGGAGTGTGAAATTGTAAATAACCAATAACTGCAACACAACAAGTATATAATTGGGCTTCTTAAACATCTAGTTCAGAGTTTGATCCCTGTGCGGTGTGTATGAAGAAGTATTTATTGGGAGAGGCATACCCGCTTAATGTGATCTGGGAGCCTCGGGGAATTAGTCTCATGGTTACCGGCTATGGGGATACCTTGAAAAAATTTGTAAATAACGTTTTTATTGGTGGACAAGGTTAGTAGGCCCTACCTGTTTCCACCAAAATGCCTGTGCTAAGTAGACAATATCACTGTATGAGATCAATTTGAATAGAAATTTGTTATGTTCACAACCCTGGTTATCTTAATTTCCTATCAGTTTCACTATGTTTTCCCTTCAAATATCTCTCTTTATTTTTATCACATTACTTATCATATATCTTATTTCTCTCTCTTTTATTTCTACATCTCTCAAAGTGTAAGGTGGAGAAGTATGAAGGCAACATATTCCATTTGAATACATAGAGTATTATATAAATATACATGAACAGTTCATATGGGTTAATCTTATAATACGTATCACCAATAGAAAAAGATGAATGAAAAATCTACTTAAAATTGTTGTAGTGGAAAGTGTAGCGGTGGTGACGATGAAAGTTATGTAAGACAGTGGTGACGACAGTGTGGTCATAAAGAATGGTGGTGGCAGCACTACAAGAAATTTGACTTTCGGCCACGCTAAAATTTTCAATGGACAGAAAACTGTGGCCTAAAATGGCCAAATGCTACGGTTTTTGAACCGTAGCGTACGAAAATTAAAATCAGCATAAAGGAAACCGTAGCCTATACTCTTTAAACCGCAGTTTCGTACCAGTGGCTATATTGTGGCCGCGCTTTAACTACCGTGGACCCTTTATTCCACTGTCACTCAACCGCAGCCTTAAAATTTTTATTTCAAACCGTGGGCACAACCCATTAAAATTTGACTCGCCAAAACATATGGCGCAAAAAAAAAAAAGAAACAAATTAAATCTGAACTGAAACAATTTGATAATCAGTTTAACCTAAAGAAGCAGCTGTAAACCGTGGCCTCAGCCAGTGTGATTAAACCGCGGCCTATTCTTGCCACGGTTGTCAGAGAATGGTGGCCTAAAGTTTCAAACTGTGGCCGATTAGCATAGGCCATGGCTGCATATTCCACAAGCGGGAATCCGTGGCAAAACCGTGGTCGAAGGTTATTGCCACGGTGTTATTACATTCAACCGTGGTTTTCTGGCCGCGGCCTAAGGCAAAATTTGTTGTAGTGCAGTGGCGGAGCAGAATGGTGGTGGTGGCAGTGGTGGAGAGTGTGGTGGTGACAATGTTGTAGGGCGGTGGTGGAGGGTGGTAGTTCTAGTGATGGCGGTGCGGTGGCAAAGGGTGGTGGTGATGGTGGTGGTGGTGGTGGTGGAGGGTGGTGGTGATGGTGTTGTTGGTGGTGTTGGCAGTGATAGTGGTGGTGGTGGCGGTGACAGTGATGATGGAGACGACAATGGTGGTGGGTGTTGGTAGTAGCGACGGTTGTAGCCGTGATGGTTGTGACGGTGGTGGTCATTCAAAACTATTAAGATATTTATTGGTAAAAGTTGTAGGAAACAAAATCAAAGCATTTTTTTTACATAGGAAAACATTTAAATTCCTATTTCAGTGATTGATCCCTAGACCTTCCCCTCCCCAACTCATATGTTCCCAGCTGTTACTACTGGAACTATCGATTTATTTGTTTTAATTTGAAAAATTTCCAAAAATTTAGTTGAATCAGTGACTTTTGATGCATTTATAATTTGAATTTTGAAGTATATACTAAAAGTAATAAGCACAACACTAGGATGACCTCACTATTGCAGCATTATGCTCTTTCAAAAGAAATTCTCTAAAGACACATATGAGAACAAGTTGGAAGAATTCTATGGGCCACGTCGATGTAGCTCTATTACGTCAAAAAGGACTAAACATTGTCCATCTGGAAGCAACACATGACATGAGGCCACATTGTCCAAAATAGAATTTCTCCAATAACCGTGAGATTGTAGTTTCCCCTCCACTTCCAATGGAAAAAGTCCAGTTTGGACTATTGTTGAACAACTCTACTATATTCACCCGAACGGGTGTTGATGGATGCAAAGGTGACTCACATGTAAAAATTCCTTATATTTCAATCATGCTATTATGTTGGTATGCTTTGTTGGCAAATAAATTTAACTGCCTTGATAAAATTGAGATATTATAAGAATAAATACTTAAAATAACATTAAATAAAATTCTTTACTCAAAAATATAAAAACTCGCAGGAGCTTTTCCTTTATTTTATAACTGTCACAAATGTTGTTATTCATTCTGATGTTTCTTATTACAAATGATAACAACTATCTACACTAATGAGAACATGCATATTTTTAGCTTTGGTGAATCATGTCCGGCCAACATTTAAGGCTTCCATTGAAACTAGCTTATGGTTCAATTCACACCTCTAAAGCATGTGTCATCAATACAAATGGACATAAGTTCTCTTATTGACCAAATTCAAATGACAAGTTTATTTCATCTCACATCCTCCATTAAACTTGACTTCATCATTCCAAGCATATTCTTCATCTCCAAGAACAAATTGGATTGGTTTTGAGTGTGTTTACTTTCATTTTTGGTAAACCAGGTAAATCCACAAGTGGATCCAAACGTTGATGAAGAGGCTGGATCCTGATCCTCTTATGGGCTCTGGGGTATGGAAATCGTGAGTGCGCGAAATGGTGTGAGCGGAGTGGGCGTACGTGGTGTCCGTCGAAAGTAGTTCGAGTGAACTGGTTAAGCGTTTTAGAGAAAGAAGACTGAATTTAAAGTAAATAAAGAGCGAAACAAAAGAAGAAGAAGAAAAACTGCATTAAAAAGTAAATTGCAAGAATACATAAAGAGTTTTGCAGGAAATGTAAAGGTTCGGTCAGTCGAACATCACTCAGTCACTCACGTTTAACTCGTTCCCGTCGCACTGCGTCACAGTTGCTTGGACTTACGGCTATGGGGTTTGAGAATTAACACTATCGGACGTGTTGTGAAGTGAACGTAAGACCCCTAATTCTGGCATGTCTTCCTCTATTTAATGGTTGCAATCTTCAACTGCTGGATAACGGACAAATTTCCTGCGTTCGACACGTGTCTCACGTTTGCTAGTTTGCTTTATGCACGTTCTCATTAAGTAACTACCTATAACTTTCGTCGTAATTCCTTCCTGTGCCTGCTGAAGCTTGAGTCGAAAACAAGTTCAGCACTTGTTCCTTATAAAGCCTTATCTCCAACATGGATCTGACTTCGACTCATCACGCCATTTTAGTTGAAGTATTAGAAACTGTTTTATTAACCTTCATTGCATATCTTCTCTTTTGGTCGAAACCATCTTACCACGCAACCTTCGACCAGGTTAAGACTTAGCCAAAAATTTCAAGCTAACAAATGCCCCCCAAAATATCATACTTCGAAGGGGTTCTTTGCTCAGAAGTGTGATATTTTTTAATCAAATAGAAGAAAATTCCAAATTATCCTTTATTTAATTAATTAAAAGGGATTGACGGTTTGACATGATAGTGGAGCAGTTAGTAGCCCACTTCACTAGCAAAATAGGCAATGATGGGTATTGGGATCCCAACGTGTTGGCCCACGTGCCTGAAGTGACTGATCAGATTTGACTTATTTTGAATAGGATTTTTGGCTCCATTAAAAACCTTTTCCGTCTCTGACTTCCTTCTTTATAAATAGGAGGATTTCATTCCTTTATCTTCTTTACTTACTCCTTCAGCTCTGTTTCCCCTATTTTTTTGAAAGATTACCTTCAAGCTTCCACATCTTCCAAGAAATTAACCATCAAGGGCCTCTGACTCGTCGTCTCGTTCAATGTCTATTGATAGTAATAAAACACACAAGAAAGTGGGGTTTGAATTGTGTGTGTGATTTTTTAAAAACTTTTCTTTAAAAGCAAGTATAATTTTCAAGAGCTTAAGTGCAGCGGAAATAAGTTAATGGTGAAAAGTAAAGCACAAAAAGTATTTATCCTGGTTCACCCCCTTAATCGACAGGGCTACGTCCAGTCCTTAGTTTCACCAAGATTTTCCACTATTTACTCAAATAGTACAAGTATTTTTCAGGACTTCTCCCAGTATTCTGAGGACTACTCCTTTACAAGTATTCTATCAGGACTTTTCCTTTCTAGTATTTGATAGGACTACTCCCAGTTCTTTTACAAAGAGGTTTTTGAGTTTGTACAAGAATCTCTTCAATAAGAGTAAGGTAGAATGTTTAAGAACGGTATACAGAGAGAATATGAAGGTTAGTTCTCTGTTTAGTCTGTGTGAAAAAGGATAAGAGTTTTCACTCCGTTAAGGATTCACACACTGGCAGACGACTTAACTCAAAAAGGTATAACAATGAGATTCTGAGTTTTGAAATAGAGCTGATTGCTTAGGATGACTTAGAATGCTTTGGAAATTTTTTCGTTTGATAGTCGCCAATTGATTCAAGTGTCTAAGTCCTCTATTTATATCTTCAGTAGGGAGTCCCTTGATGAAGATTGAAGTACTTCCATTTGAATTTGAACTTCTGAGTGTGCAACATATACTTTTGCAGCTCTATAACAGCATTAAATGCATTCTGCCTTGCATTAATTGCAGCATTGAATGTTTTGGTTGACTATGTCTGGTTCTTCAATGCTTCAGCCTTGAGTGCTCGTTTGGTCATTAAATGCTCGTGGAAGACAGCAAAGAGAATTTCTTCTTTCTGAACATGAGATTTGATTCTGACTGTTGGAAGGATTCTATGTTCAGGAATTCATGCCGTTGACTCTGAAAAGATATGCTTGATTTAAGGAATGTCAGAGCGTTTGCAGATACGAGGAATAAAATATTTATTATGTCCCTTTCTTCATTCTGCAATGATCAGTGCTTCATTAAATGCTTTGACGAGGTAGATTAGCCTTTATTGCTTGTAGCATTTGACAAACGAACTCTTTAGCACTTTGGGCGGACGAACTCTCTTGGCAAATGTACTTAACTATCAAACGAACTCAACTGACAAACGAACTCCTCACAGAGTCGCGAAACGTACTCCATAGGAAGACGTACTCCTCAGGCGGACGTACACTTTTGATGGGTAGCCAAACGTACTCCTCAGGCAGACGTACCCCTTTGATGAGTTGCCAGACGTACTACTCTTCTTTGTTTTTCTTTGAAGTTCTGCTTTTGATAATGTCTTTAAAGGTGTGAGCAGACTCTTTCGATAAAGATAGATGTTCCTGAAATTTGGAATACTCAAGGTATTAGGAAATCTTTATCTATTAATATTAAACCTAAGGTAAAATTGTTATTTATCAAAACATATTAAATTATGAAATCGTTTGAATCTAATATCTATACCCTTCGCGAACTAACTCGAAGGTCCCTTACCTTCGGGTCACCGTCAATATGTACCGGAACCTCCCCACGAAGCTGAAAAACTCACAATTTGGAAATCCCAGGTACTCATCCCTTTCTCTGTTGGAGGCGATACTTTCACCCTTTTTGGTCCTTACGGTGGCAACTTTCCTGAAAGCTTCGATGATTTCTTCCCTTGCCATATTGCTACTGAAAAAATCTTAGCTTTCCGAGATGTGTATGACATCTCTCTCTTGGAAGATCCTAACCGGGTGTTTAGATCCTCCCCTATGTCCAAAACAAACATATTTTTAAACTGATCACTGGAAAAAATTAGGGATTTGACCTAATTCAGCTTTCTAGGTATAGCCTGAGTTATAATTCCCCAATGTTGTTGAGCTCCTTCTTCTTTTGGGAACGTTCAACTAACTCTTTTCATGTTCCTTGTGGTATGATTTCGCCTACTCTATTTGATGTTGCTTCCATCACTGGTCTTCGACCAACTAGCATAGTCTTCAAAGCCGTTGAAACTCTCCCTTCGAAATTGATTCAACTTCCCCCTCACATGTTTAACTTAAACCCGTTCATCATCCAGTTCCACAGAACTTCAAATGATATTTTTGATATGGATCATGTGGCTTTTCTCTGGCTATGGCTCTCAGCTTTTGTTTTCTGCACTAAGTCTCTTCAACTTCCTAAGAGTTTACTCCCCTTGGAAACTCTTCTTCATGAAGGGGATGACATCTGCTTGAGTAACTTACTCCTGGCCAGTTTATACCAGTCTTTAGGAGAATCTGTCTACCACCTTCGAAACCAAACAGGCAGAACTTTTTCCCCAGCAGGTCCTTGATGGTTGTTGCAATTATGGTTGAACGCTGCTTTTGAACCGATATTATCAGTGGTCTATCCAAAAAATGTTTATTCAAACATTGAAGGACCTAGACTTAGCTTTTTCACCCCCAAATCCAAAAAATCATCTGCCAAAGAAGATTTTAGGAAATTTTTCTCATTCTTCCTGGATTCAAAGGACCATGCTCACTTCACTGCTCCTTTCAGTAGTCGAACATGTAGTCCCGACTGGTTCACCAGATCCTTTCCTAGTGAAATTGTTGGAGTTCAAGTTGAGAGTTTAGCCATTTGGGTTAAATTCTTAACTCCTCAAGTTCTTATTTCGGGACTTAGTGAGGAAAAATGCTGCGTCTTCGGCTACCAACCCCAGCTCGTAGCTCGAAAATTTGGGTTTATTCAGCTTCGACAAACCTTTATGCTCGGTAGATTACAAGCTGTTTTCTACACAGAAACTGAAGTCGACTCGGAGTTCATCACAAAAGCTTGTAAATACTATGAGAAACGTGCTCTTGTTTCGACTTCTTTCCATTCCAAGCCTTCTTCCTACCGTACCGAAGCTTTTGACAACTGGTGGAGTCAATACTACACCTCAATCAGTCTCACTATGGCTGAATGCATTGAAAAACTGAGAGCTACTTTTTCTGACTTGCAAACAAAGGAGCCCAAAAGAAAGACCAGAGGTATGCACATCAAAGAAATTCAGTAGTTTCAAAAATATTTTGAAACAGTTTACTTACCTGCTCAAATCGAAAAAACTATTTTGGAGGCGGTTTTGATTTTGAGGGAAAACACTTGAAAAAATGTTTCCAAAAATTTATTTTCCTCCTCACGTAGATAAACATTTGCATTCTTTAAAATTTCACAAACCAAAGTTTCCGCCTTTGCCAAATTGTGAAGTGGCTTTAGCTATTCCCATTGCACCTCAACCTTCTTGGCTTTCAGTAAATATTTTAAATGTAATGGCCAATGAAGCAAAACCGCCTCGCAAAAGAGTTATTTGGTCTAAATTGTAAATAATGTAAGATTCAAACCGATCACGTCCGGCATCAACTGTCCTCGTATGGGGAAACTGAATGGTCCACGTCTTCCTCATTGATATAACTGGTGAGCAGTTGTGTCATTTCAGTTACTTGCTTCTTAAGCACGGTTTTAATCTTTTCAACTGCCATGACTGCACATTTATGAAATTGCATTAAATGTGCATGCGTCATTACTGTTCTCTCTCATCAGATCAACTGCAATCATTTCTTTCACGAATTTCAAGAAAAATCCTTTTGAAATCCATGCAAACTTAACAAAAGCATTTCAGAAACAAGGTTCACTTCACACACTTCATTTGCATCCTCTGTGGAACCCTTGCTTTTGTCTGCCTATGTTCATGTGCTCTCTAATCCCTTTGCAGAAACAACACCAAATGGCTCCTAAGAAGCAAGCACCCAAGAAGCAAGCACCTGCTCCACCACCACCCACTGAAGATCAACAGGTCGTGGTTGATCAAAGGAAGAAATGCACTGAGCAAACCGAAAAGAATAAGAAGCAAAGATTGGAAAGGTGAAAATTGCCAATCTGGGTGATAGAGAACTTGTCACCCCCAGATATTTGGACCTCCACTTGTATTAGTACGTGAAGGTTGCTGGCTTGGAATTAGTACAGTTTCAAGAATGGGGCAACTTGTTCAAGATTTCAGAGACTCCTTCCCTTACTCCACCCGTGAAGGAATTCTATGATTGTGCTGTGAAGGTTAGCACCAACCATATCAAGACCAGGGGCATGAGAAATATCGTGGACATCTACCCTGCTGACGTCACACTCACCTTGGGTGTCCATGTCAATTAAGGAGTCTACTACTCTCCCAAATGGGAAACTTTTGCTATCAACCCAAACAGTATCTGGAAGGAAGATCCCAAAACAATTGGGACTAACAATATCAACAACCTTCTTGACGAGTGCGTATTTCCTCACGCTGTTCTTAGCAAGATAATGGTGCCAAAGGAAGGCATTCATGGCCCATGACTACGTCTACACCACTCCTATCCGGTTTGGTGATGTTCATAGAATGAGGTTGGAGATTGACACATCAGCAGTTCCAGAAGCTCTACTCAGTGATTGGGCGAAGAAGCAGACATCAAAAGAAATGACTTTGTCTCCCTCAAAAGCAGCAAAGGTGTTGCCTGCTGCCGGGAAACCAAGAGCTAAGAGAGCTCTGAATATGACGGCGTCTCCGTCTGGCGAGGCCAGTGAATTCCCTCTGTTTGCTCCGAAGGCCAAGCGACAATGTTTGGTGAAAGGTCCTCATTTGGTGAAGGCCACAGAAAATCAGACGACGACTTTGTCTGCTGAAGCTGAAGATGCCATACCCATTTCAGCCTTTATGCCAAGTAAGCAGCAGACCAGACTGGCAACCATCCCTGAAGAGTCTGAACAACCAACTTCTTCTCACCATCATGAAGCCATCAATTCTCCAGTTGCACAACCTAAAGAAGTGCACAACACTGCTAACCTTATTTCAGCAGCTCATGCCTACTACTTAAAGTTTCTACCATCCATCTTCCACAAATACATCGCAGATATTTTGGACGTTCAAGATGATGGCAACTGCAGATACAGGTGCATTGCTCAATGGCTAGGTCATCCTGAAGAGTACTGGCCTAAAATAAGAAGACAACTCATTGTTGAACTTATTAATCACAGGCATCTTCACTCTCAGATTTTCAGTTCCGATGCAGAGGTCGAATCTGTGTTGATGGCTTTGAAGCTGGAACCTGGGGAACCTACCTATGAACCTAAATGGTTCTCAGTGCCTGACATGGGCTTGTTAGCTTCCACATCTTTCAACATGATTCTGGTGATGTTAGCACCAAATCAGTGCCGCACATATCTGCCTCTCCTGGGTCCAATCTCTACTCAGCCCACGATTGTTGTTCTTGGCAACATCGACAACAAGCACCGGGTAAGAGTTAGACTTGTTGAAAACTCTCCATTGCCCTCGGTCACCCCTCAATGGAGTCACCATTGCACCCCTGCTGCAAAGGGATGGGGAACTCCCCTAATTCCTAGGGTGAAACTGTTGAAGGAGATCATCCAGGCAGACTCTCACAAATTCATTGACACATTGTTCGAAGTTCCTAAGATCATCCATCACATTCAGATTGATGACGATTCTGAAGATGATCAACAAATGGTTTCCCCGCCAAGGCCTGCAGTTTCTCACACTTCATCCCAAGTGGTTGTTGTGGTCGAAGAAAATTTACAAGTTTCTGAAAAAGTAGCTAGTCTGGCTACTAAGAAAGGTCCTAGTCCGGCGAAAGGATCTAGTCCGGTGAAGGCACAAAGTCCGGTGATTGGTACAAGTCCGGCAAAGAATCAAGGTGAAGGACCTCGTCTGGAAAGCCATGCAGACGTACTCGCTGAAGATTACATATCATTCAGTGAGGATCCAGAAGTGCCCTCATTTGAGGAACAAGCTGCGTTGGTCCAAAAAGATTTTGCTTCCACCCCACTCACCTTCACGATTCCTACTCCACTTGTTCATCCATCACCATCTTCTCTAAGGGTTGCTTCACCTGCTCCTAAGCAATCTCCTCCACCATCGTCACGAACAGACCTAGCAAAGGCTGCAATTTACTTCATGGCGAAGGTTCCAAGAAAGTCGGGTTCAATGATGATCCCTCAACTTTGGAAGAGGCCAAGACTTATGCCGTTGCGGAATCACCTTCTTCTCCCTGGTTTGTCAGCTAAAATACTTAGTTTTAATTTCTGTTTTCTTGCTGGCCTGTGGGCACCACCTGCTTGTGCAGATCTGAAGCTAAAACTCATCATTAGACACAAAGATGATATGTTTCACTTTAACTGGGAGCTGATTCCTTCTACAACTATACATGTGGCCACTCTTCCATGTTACTTGATATATGGAGTTGACCCTCTGGTCACTAATATTGGCCAATAGACGCTTATTCTGGTTCCACATATGTCAAAGCCCATGTTGTTTCCTGCCTTTGCTCTGTAACCTTCCACTCCATCAATTTCAATTCCAACAGTTGCACCACGATTTCCTTTATACATCCCATCAGTCCTTTTGAGTTCATCCACGAAAGCTCTGCCACTGAAGAATGATGCATAAGAAGCTTTCTCTCCAGATCCAATTTCTATTGCTATGCCAAACGACAACAACGCTGCTGATGACATCTCGTCTGTTGAGCCTCTCTCTGTTTCCTTAGCCACCAATAACACTGCTGATTCAGTTCATGCAGATATTTCTAATGTGCGCAATGAAGTTCAGGCTGAGACTTCTGATGTATGAAGCACCGTTCTTTCTTTGGAAAAGAAGATTGAGGAGATGAATGCTATTAATGATCAAAGGAACCAAGAATTCAAACAGGATCTGATTTAGCGTTTTGACGCCAAGTTCGACACAATGTAGAACATGATGACCCAATTCATCCAGCAGCTGAAAAATAACTTCAATTTCTAAACTCTATCCTCTTATGCTTCAATTTATTTATTAGTTGAACAAGTTTTGCTCTGGCTTAATTGGTTTTATATACATCTAAACCTATTTCAGTTCATTTTTGCTTACCTGCTATAATCTAATCTGATATCATGCCTGTCTGTTTTTTTTTTTTTTTGCTAATGCCAAAGGGGGAGAAATATTAGAGAAAAGGCATAGAAATAGATCAGAAAAATAGATATCAGACTTAGGGGGAGCAATGAAAGAAACCTTAGTATAGGTTTAGAAAATTATTTTCCTTAGGGGGAGTTAAAAATAATTTAAGAAGAAAAATGTTCTGGTCCACTAAGCTTGCCATACGTTTTTATAAAACATGTATTCAAATCAATCTATATCTGATACCATGTTTTTCTTACCTTGCAGCATATACGTTCAAAAACATACATTCATGTTTTTGTAGCTAAGAAATTTCAAAAAGTTAAATGTTGAATATCTTAGTTTTTAAAGAAAAAAAGAAAATGTTTAGATACGTTGAAAATAATGCATTCATTTGATAAGTATCACTTTCAAAATAACCTTATTAAACCTTTTTCTCAAATGAAAATTGTCATTATCAAAAAAGGGGAGATTGTTAGATTCAAACGATTTCATAATTTAATATGTTTTGATAATTAACAATTTTACCTTAGGTTTAACATTGATAGATAAAGATTTCTTAATACCATGAGTATTTCAAATTTCAGGAACATCTATCTATATCAAAAGAGTCTGCCCACACCTTTAAAGGCATTATCAAAAGCAGAACTTCAAAGAAAAACAAAGAAGAGGAGTGCGTCTGGCAACTCATTGAAGAACTTGTTTGCCAGTTGGGTACGTTCGCCAAAAGTGTACGTCCGCCTGAGGAGTACGTCTAGCTACACATCAAAAGAGTATGTCTGCCTGAGGAGTACGTCTGGTTACACACCAAAGGAGTACGTCCGCCAAAGGAGTACGTTTGGCAACTCATTGTAGAGTTCGTTTGCCAGTTGTGTATGTTTGCTTGGAGTATACGTTTGGTAAACTCTATGAGGAGTTTTTTTGGTAAAATGAAGAGTTCGTTTGCCAAGAGAGTTTGTTCGCCCAAGTGCTGAAGACTTCGTTTGTCAAATGCTACAAGCAATAAAGGCTAAATCTACCTCGTCAAAGCATTTAATGAAGCACTGGTCATTGCAGAATGAAGAAATGGACATAATAAATATTTTATTCCTCATATCTGCAAACACTCTGACATTCCTTAAATCAAGCATATCTTTTAAGAGTCAACGACATGAATTCCTGAACATAGTATCCTCTCAACGGTCAGAATCAAATCTTCTGTTCAGAAAGAAGAAATTCTCTTTGCTGTCTTCCACGAGCATTTAATGACCAAACAAGTGCTCAAGGCTGAAGCATTGAAGAACCAGATGTAGTCAACCAAAGCATTTAATGTTGCAATTAATGCAAGGCAAAATGCATTTAATGCTGTTACAGAGTTGAAGAAGTATCTGTTGCACACTCAGAAGTTCAAATTCAAACGGAAGCACTTCAATCTTCATCAACGATCATCAAGGGACTCCCTACTAAAGATATAAATAGAGGACTTAGACACTTGAATCAATTGGCGACTTTCAACGATAAAATTTCCAAAGCATTCTAAGCCATCCTCTAAGCAATCAGCTCTAGTTCAAAACTCAGAATCTCATTGTTATATATTTGTAAGTTAAGTCGTCTGTCAGTGTGTGAATCCTTAACAGAGTGAAAACTCTTATCCTTTTTCACAAAGCCTAAACAGAGAACCAACCTCCATATTCTTTCTGTATATCGTTCTTAAACTTTCTATCTTACTCTTATTGAAGAGATTCTTGTAGAAACTCAAAAACCTCTTTGTAAAAGAACTGGGAGTAGTCCTGTCAAATACTAGAAATGAGAAGTCCTGATAGAATACTTGTAAATGAATAGTCCTCAGAATACTGAGAGAAGTCCTGAAAAATACTTGTACTATTTCAGTAAATAGTGGAAAGTCTTGGTGAAGCTAAGGACTGGACGTAGCCCTGTCGATTAAGGGGTGTACCAGGATAAATACATTGTGTGTTTTACTTTTCAGCATTAACTTATTAACTTATTTCCGCTGCACTTAAGCTCTTAAAAAGTATTTTGAAATTATACTTGCTTTTAATGAAATGTTTTTTTAAAAAAAATCACACACACCATTTAAACTCTCATTCTTTGTGTGTTTTATTACTATCAGTGTATAGACTAGGGCTCGAGGAACAAAATCTTCTAATCCATTCTTTTACATAAATGCTTAAATGCAAGGAAACTACATATTATTGCAAGGAAACTACAGATCCACTACAGAGCACAATCAACATAGACCCCATTATTACTTTATTATATATTCAGCTTAAATTTCATAGAACTAAGCACAATCCTGTTTCTATATCATATTCTACTTTCAAACATCTCAAACAATGAACATCACTAACCTAACAATAAACAATGACAATTCATTTTAAAGCACTATTTCCATCACTAATCAATTCCTTTTTAACTGAACTTGAGCAAGTGTTTTTGAATCTCTGCTTCATGACGCCTGTGAAGGTTAACTCTCAATCCATGCTTCATGTAGAGAGTCAAGGCAAGCTTTGGGACCACAGGGTGGTTCTCCACCACCTTCACACGGTAGCGGAAGATGATGCTGGCCGCCGCATATTTCATCTGGTAGTATGCAAAATCTTTGCCTAAGCACAAGCGAGGTCCTCCATTGAAAGCAGTGAATTTGTAGGCAGACTCACTCATGAAACGCCCATCTCTCAGCCATCTTTCTGGCATGAACTCCTTGCAGTCCTTTCCCCATATGCTCTCCATTCTTCCCATTGCATAAATTGCATAGATCACTTTTGTTCCCTTCTTTAGGACTGTCCCATCTGGGAAAATGTCATCTTCCACCACCTGAAAAATCATAATTGAATTGCAAATTAGATAAATTCTACCAAGGTTCACTATTTTTTTTTTTTGAAATTCTTCTGAGATCTACCAAGTTATGTGGGTGACCGCACTAATTTGGTGGATGGTTTTTAATTGATATGTCAAAATTTTATTAGTGACACGGAAAACTAAGACACCAGATGAGAAAATTTCAATACGTTAAAGAAAGAGAGTGTACTCCTTTTGAAATTATGTCAAAAGTTACAGCTTCTCGTATCCCAAGCTACATTCAATACGGCCTTGAATTGTGTGATCTTTTTTCTAATCTAGCCAAATGGGTGTTTGACAGATTTTCCATATGGAAAATTTCAAATCAAATTTGTCTTACTTTTCAGGATCAGATTTGAGTCTTAACTCTTAACGGTAGTTGTCTTTGTGCAGTGACTATTTATCAGTTATTGGCTCCCTCACCTCGCCTGATAAGGACTATGTTTGCTAGGCTAAGGAGTTGACCACCTAGTACTTGTAGGTTGTAGCTATCATATTTATAAATGCTAGTCTGAAACAAAGTAAACACTAGGAATAAATGTGGTCATAATTGCAGTGGCGATGCAGTCACAAAAGCTTCTTGAACTATGTTGTCGGGGTCACAGTTGCGGTCGTGTATGTAGGTTTAAAACCTTGGTATGAAGGATTGAAGAGAAAGTCATGACAAAAGGTTGCAGGGATGAGAAAGAACAAATTTGTAATTTATAAATGTCAGTCTGAAGAATTAAATAGCAAGTCATGACAATATGCTGCAGGGATGAGAAACAACAAATTTGTAACTTAATCGACATGTGTCTGGAGAATTTCTAGTTATACCATGTTTGGATCAGCTTTATATGTCCTCAGAATCAATTCTAAAATCCAAAATCAACTCATAGAAGTTTTTTCCTTGCTTTAGTATCAATTGTAGAAATATTTCTAAACATGTGAACAAAACAAAATGAAAAGCATATGTCTTCAACTCTCTCCTAGTGGTGATCATTGAGAAATCAATTATCAAATGGAATTCTAGTGAAGCAGATCAATATGAAAGGCACAAAGAATGACTATGAACAAGAAAAGCAAAAGCAAAAAAGAAAAGTAAAATTTGAAATGTTACCTCCTTGTGATCCACAGGCACAGAAGGGTACAGTCTTAGAGCTTCTGAAAGAGCAGCATGCAAATAGTCCATCTTCTTTATCTCCTCTGGTCTAAATGTCAAAGAATTTCCAAATTCTTCCTTCTTGACACCCTCCCTCTGACGCACCACCCTGCAAATCTCTTCTAGTATTCTTTCCTCCACTTCAGGATTCTGATCAAGCAACCAGAAAAACCAGCTCAAAGCAACAGAAGAAGTGTCCCTTCCTGCCAATATGAAATTCACACATATATCCCTCAAGAACTTGTCTGAGTATGGTTTTCCACCTTCATCCTTGAGCCTCATGAACACAGTTAACAAGTCTGATTTTTCCTTATTGTAATTGGAAAGAGAGAGCTCCATCTTTCTTTTCCTGATAACATTCTCAGCAAACTCATTAACTTTCTGTATTGATTTCTTCAACTTCCTTTCCATGCCCAAGTTGAGAAACCTCATGGCCTTCCACATGATTGCAGGGGTGACAAACCTCAACACAGTGGCTTCAGTGGCATCCTCAAAGGCTGTGGCAAATGGGATGTCAGGCAAATGTGGTTGTGAACAGCCAGGATCAACACCAAATGCTATCATGCACACATTATCAAAAGTGAGCCTTAACAAGACATCTTGAAGGTCTATGGCAATTGATTTTTCAACAGATGATTCCAACACAGGTATGAGCCTCTTGTGAACAAGCTCAAAGAGTGACTCATTTGTCAACTTCCTGAACTTTGTGGAGTGAAATTCAATGCTTGCTGTTTTCCTCTGCCTCTGCCATGTCTCATCATCAGCACTGAAAATCCCATCTCCAAGAAGATCATAAACTGTGTCCCTGAAGTATTTTCCTTTAGGGAAAAAAGTGAACTTTGTCTTGAGGAGATGCTCAATGTTTTGAGGATCAGAGGTGATGATGCAGTTAAGGTTTGTGAACCAGGGTCCTCTAAAAGTAAAGGTTCCATTTTGATGGTTCAGAACATCAGTGAGAAACTCATACATGTTGGATTTTAGGCCTGTGAGCAAGGAAGGTAGCATTCCAAGGAAAGGCCAAATGGGTAGGCCATGATGCTTCTTTGAGCTCAAAGAATGAATGACTATAAACACCATTGCTGCAATGATGATCTCCAAGGTTTGTATGTGTTGAAAGAGGAAGAGGGTAAAGGAAAACAAGTTTCCTGCCATGTGGGACTGGGAGGAAGAGTAGGCATAGCCAGAGGTAGTGTGGTTGAGATTGCTGCTAGGTTTGGTCATGGTGTTGTTGTGATAGGGATCAATGTTGAGATGCATGAGCATGGTTAGTTTCAATTTCAAAGGTACAATTTTTTGTGCCTGTGAGAATATATGGTGCTATGTGGGGTGTGATGTGTTATTTACTTGGCGTGCTTAGTTTTGATTTGGTGAGCTGAAATTCTGTGTGGCAATTGTAATGACTAATGACTGTAACTGCTTCTGGAATCTTGTACCTGAACTTTGTTTTTTTTTAGGTGTTCTGTTTTGGAATGTTTGCTGGTTGATAATAGAATTGTGGGTGCAGAATTTGTTTGAGTGTAAAATAGGACTTGAAAATACTCATCCTCTTTATAAGAGGGTAAGAGATATTGCTCGTCTTTCTTAATATAATAGCGCCTATTAAATTTTATGAACCTACTATTTATTTAACTTTTGTAATTCTGAAGTTTTGACTATCAATAATAATTAATTCTTTTTCATATTATGTAACATATTAATTAAGGGCAAATACTAAAAAAATTATAAACTTTTTAAAAACTAATATTTTATTTTATGTTTTGTTAATAGGCGGTTATTTTCTTAAATCAGTGTTATAAATACAAATAGAGGGAGTAATATGTTTGTGCAAACAGTGTCGCTAAACTACAACTCGTGGGTATACTTGAAATGATTAACACCTTTTGTGGTGTGACCGAGAGGAGGATAAGGGGTGGGTGTGGCTGATAACCTAAGTAGCATTAATTTTTCAGAGAGTTTTAATGTCCCAAGTTTCAATATGCTTGGCGATGTTAAATTCTTACTATCATTCATTATAAGCTAATCCACGCACTTCAAGCGTCACGAACCATCATTTGTTATTTATCTCCAAAAATTCAAATGATTATGTGAATGAACCATTTTTCTCTATCTTAAACCATTCACAACCGTATGTTCGAGGAGGTTTCTTAACTTGGTGTTACTTGTACGGTGACTTAAGCTTTTTTTGTTACAATCATGACTTAAGTTGGACGCTACTTAATAAACCAGACAAGTTACGGTTAAGAATTCCCACCTGTTTTCTTAACTCGGTCTCATAAATTAGAATTATGTATATATTCAAACAAATTTTGTCAGAAAAAAAAAACGAAACATTACAATTAACATAAGAGTTTTTTTATTAAAATATTTATATTAATAACAAAATAAACTCGGCATGTTAATTTTCTTGAAAACAAAATCAGAGATTAGAGATTATAGAAATGAAAATGAAACTTTCACACTCTTCCACCTTCACCTATGGAGAGAGAAAGAAAGAAAAAATAGAATTGAGAGATATGATAGAAAATGTGATAGGAAAATATGAAAGAAATAAGAAGAAATAGTATGTGAAAATGAGATATGAGAAAAATATTTATAGAAAGAACTGTTTGCCAATATGGGTTGATGATTGATAGGTCAAAAAATTGTTTGACCTGAATCTGAAGGTGTGGTTGAGAATTAGTTATACAAATGTTGGTGTCGAATGTAAAGCAAATTTGATTAGCAGGAGTGGAGCATGTTGCCCACCTAATATCACTAATTATTGAATTAATATAGGGGTGTCGTTAAGAAATCTTGCTGCTTGTAACATGGTGTTTTCATACTCAACTACCCTATTTATTCTAAAACTGGTGTTGATTTAGAGACCGTTTGAGGTAGTTATGAGTTTTTATTTTTTATTTTTAAATGTAAATTTAAAAACAGAACGTATTCAATAAAAATGGAGTTGAAATTGATTTTTACATAATTTTAAAACAATTTCATTCTAATATTTAAAACCACTAAAAAAATAGTTTTCAGATTATGATTTTTAGTTTCAAGAACTTGTAACCTGTCATCACCACCGCCACCACCATGACTCTCCACCATTGTCACTGCTGCAACCAACGCCCGTACCGCCCCCAACACCACCACCATTTCCCCACCATTGTCGCACCACCATCGCCATAACCACCACCATCACCAACTGCCACTGCCACCACCACAACAACTGCCACTTCACTAGGCAACACCACCAACCGCAACCACCACCAGCCACTACGACAGCCACTTCCACAACCATCAACACCGCTGCTGCCACCGCCACTATCACGACCGTCACTACCACAACCGCCGCCACCAACCTCCACCACCGCCCACCAACTCCACCACCACTACCACCATCACCACTGCCACTACCACAACTGCCTTATCCACCACCACCACCCTCCGCAGACACCACCACCGCCGCCGCCATTGCCTCAATTACCACCTCCACCCTCAATCACCGCCACCCACCATCCACTACACTTACCTTCGCCGCCATCACCATTATTCTCCACCACCGCCACTACACTACCTTCCACCACTACCACCGCCACCACCCACCACTGCTACCACATCACCTTCCACCACAACCTCCGCCACCACCACCACAAACCACCGCCACGTGGTAATATTGATCGAAGATGTAAGACCCTTTCTTTAATGAATATAAGGATTTTTATCTGACACGTATGTGTGAAAATACATTTAGGATATGTTGGTTTGGTTTGGTATATATCTGTGATTATGTGTTGAGTTCGTCCGACGGGTCATGGTTGTGATCGTCTGGTAATTCTTCTGAAGAGTTCGTTTGGCTCGATAGTGCTCGTTTGATGAATGAACAGTGAGTCAGTTTGGTGTTCGTTTGGTAAATTACCGCTTTTGTTGACTTTGTGGAATACGTGCTAGATGTCTTGGAAATAGTAAACTTCTGTTTTTGATGACCTTGAATATATGTTAGGATCATTAATGAGCATTAATGACCCGCCACTTTTATTGACCACTTTTCATTAAATGTTTACCCTCAGAAGTGGTTTTCCTCATGCTATGAATACCCAGTATCTGGCTTCATTTCAGTTTTAGATCATCTGAATCCTCACTACTTTCTTGCTTCAAAGAAACCATTCTTAAATATTCCTAGAATTCTTGTTCTTACTCGTTCTTCTTCAGATTCAACCTTTCAAGTTGTGCTCGAACAAAAGGAGGTCGAAGAATCAAAGTGTATGCAACCTTCGAGGAAGTAAGGGTAACTCGTATGTTAGCTTCTATTGGATACTTGCAGTGTTATTTGTTTAGTTACTTTGGTAACTTGAATGTTATACATATGAATACTGAAAATGATTTCCCCGGATGGAATGATATCATATAATCTGTTGGGGTTAAGGGAACGAGTGAACCGTATTTGCTCATGTGAACTGTGATTGGCCATCATGATGAATTGTTGGTTTGATGTGGTGGACTATTATGTTCCACAGGATCATCCGAGGGTGGGTGAAAGAGTCTCGTTCGCACTAACCATCCTGTCCGAATAAGGCAAAACAATGAGCTATGAATATTGGTTATTGAGAATCACCAAGTGTGATTGTGGTTTGGCTATGAAGGCCGTGGAGGTCATTGATTGATTTTATTAGTATGATTTGTCGATATCATCTGCCAAACTATCGTGATTATTAATTTTATTCATTTGGAGTTAACCCTTTCCTGTTGTGTCTTCCTTATTTTGGTGTGTATCACCAGACGATCACCACTAGGTAATCGTCCGATGTAGACAGGAGGCGGACGGGAACTGCATCTTGGGAATGGACGAGGACAAATTTTGGGCTTGAAGAATAGAAGCTTCATTTATTTTGCTTTCTAATGATTTTGTAAACCTTTTTGTAAAGGAATGGAACATGTGGTGCCAGACAGTATTTTCATTACATCATAAACTTGGTCATTACGAAATGTATTATATGGGCTACACTACCTATACATATGTATGAGCGTTGAACGTTTAAGAAAATAAGATGTTGTGAAGTTTTTAAATTAAGTGTTATTTCCGCATGGTTACTATATGACATTCGACGTCAAAAATCGGGTTGTTACATTTTTGGTATCAGAGCAATGGTTTAGATAACCAGTGTTGTTGGGTGATAGCATATTCCGAGATCGATTGGTGGGGTGTCAATTGAAGGAGGAATTAGTATGAATAATCGTTAATGTTTGGGTTATTGTTAAGGCCGTCCAATGAGTGGACAGTTTATATGATGTGTGTTGACAATTTTGGTTGTTTCTGTTGTTAAGATTAACTGTTAAGGCTATCTTAACAGGAGTAAGCGGTTAACGAGTCGAAACACAGAAATGGCAGATCAGAGTGCGATGGACAGAATGGCCGCTGCTATCGCTAATCTTACTACATTGGTTACGCATCAAGCAAATGTTGCTGCTGCTCGCGCAGAAGAAGATGCTAATAGAGTTGTCGCTGCTGCTGTAGCACAGGCTTAGAATGCAGAGAGGGAGCAAGCTTCTGCTCAGATGAAGGGACTGCACAATTTCAAGATGAAGGATCCACATAAGTTCTCTGGAGGCCATGACCCAGGGGAAGCTGATTTGTGGCTGCAGGAGTTGGAGAAAATCTTTACTTTTCTGGATACGCCTGTTACAACCAGGGTGAATTATGCAACATATTTGCTGACAGGAGAGGCTGAGCATTGGTGGCATGGTGCTAAGGCCATGATGGAGGCTGATTTTGAGGCCGTCACTTGGGAATCATTCAAGAGGGAATTTTTGGGGAAGTATTTTCCCAGAAGCACTAGAATTGATAAGGAAAAGGAATTCACAGAATTGAGGCAGAGAGGTATGTCAGTGGCAGAGTATGCTGCTAAGTTGGAGTCGTCTGCCAGGCATTATGGATTCTTCAGAGACAGGGTTGATGAGGAGTATATGTGTGAACGTTTCATTGATGGGTTAAATTATGAACTGAAAAGAGTTGTGAAACCTTTGGGGATTGTCTGCTATCAGCAATTGGTGGAAAAGGCTAAGGTTATTGAGGCGATAGATGCTTATTCGCCAAAGCAACAAGGCGGTGGAGGACCAGCTAGGTCTTATTCAAACAGGGGTGACAAGGGGAAGAGGCCATATCAACGACCACAGGCCAAGAGGCGTGATTTTGGACCCAATAGGCCAAGTGGGGGTAGCTCGAATGTTCAGAGAGATTCAAAGCCAATAGAAGAAATCGTTTGCTTCAAGTGTGGCAAGAAGGGGCACTATGCTAATAGTTGTACGGAGAGGTCCGTTAATTGCTGGAATTGTAAGAAGACAGGGCATACGGCCAAGGATTGCAAAGTTCCAAAGCTGGAAGAAACTGCTGAGGATGCCCGTGGAAAACGTCCGATGGCTCAGGGGAGAATTTACAGCATCTCTTTCTGTGTTGTTTGATTCATGAGCTACTCACTCCTTTATTGCTGTTGATTGTGTGACAAGGTTGGGTTTGCCTATGTCAGAATTGTTTTTTGACTTGGTGCTATCTATCCCCGCTGCTAAGAGTTTAACTGCAACCTCTATTTGTTTGAACTACCCATTTATTTTCCAGATTAGGAAGTTTGTTGTGAACTTGATTTGCTTACCCCTTAAGGAATTGGATGTAATCATAGTCATGGACTGGCTTTCTCTTCACCGTGTCCTATTGGATTGTGCCAATAAGGAGGTAATTATTCCTGATCCTAAGATGTCTGAATTTTTGGACTCTTATCTCTCGAAGTCCTCCCTGAAAAGAGGAGCTTTGAAGGTATTGTTATCATCTGGTGATGGTGGTTCATCGACGGACGATGTCCAATGTGTGCCAATTGTGTGTGATTTCTTATATGTATTTCCTAAGGATCTGCCAGGGTTTCCCCCTATTCGTGATATTGAATTTTCTATTGATGTAATTCCGAGAACTGGACCCATTTCTATTGCACCATATCGTATGGCACCAACGGAACTGGCAGAGCTGAAGAAATAAAAGGATTTATTCGACCTTGTGTTTTGTCGTGGGGAGCACCAGTACTGCTTGTGAAGAAGAAGGATGGTCGATCTTGTCTGTGTGTAGATTACCGGCAGCTAAACAAGGTGACAGTGAAAAATCGTTATCCTTTACCTAGGATTAATGACTTGATGGATCAACTACATGGAGCTGCAGCGTTCTCGAAGATTGATTTGCGATCTGGTTACCATCAGATTAGAGTTAAAGAGACTGATATACAGAAGACTGCATTTTGTACCCGCTATAGACACTACGAGTACTTAGTGATGCCATTTGAGGTTACCAATGCACCTGCTGTGTTTATGGATTATATGAATAAGATTTTCAATCCTTTCCTAGATAAATTTGTGGTTGTTTTCATAGATGGCATCTTGATTTATTCAAGAAGCCATGAGGACCATATGGAGCATTTGCATTTGGTTTTATCTATTCTGCGTAAGAATGTTCTTTTTTCTAATCTAGCCAAATGTGAGTTTTGACTGGAGGAGGTGAGATTCTTGGGGCATGTTATTTTTATGGAAGGCATTGTTGTTGACCCAAGTAAGGTAGAAGCTGTGACTATGTGGGAACAGCCTAAGACCGTTACTGATGTTAGGAGTTTCTTGGGTTTAGCAAGATACTATCGCAGGTTCATTGAGGGCTTTGAGAATATAGCAAGACCCTTGACGAAGCTGACTAGAAAGAGTCATCCTTTTGCATGGACTGAGGAGTTTGAATCTAATTTTCAAGAGTTGAAAAGTCGTCTGACAAATGCACCAATTTTAATTAATTATACCTTAGTGTGGGGAATCGTACAATGTCTTATGTGATGCTTCTTATTCAGGATTGGGTTGTGTGTTGATGTAGAATGGTAAGGTTGTGCTAAATGCTTCGAGGCAATTGAAGGTCCATGAGAGAAACTACCCTACTCATGATTTAGAACTTGCTGCTATAGTTTTTGCTCTCAAGATTTGGAGGCATTACTCGTATGGGAGTGTGTTTACTGTTTTTAGTGACCACAAGAGCTTGAAGTATCTATTCAATCAGAAGGACTTGAATATGAGACAGAGGAGATGGATGGAATTTCTGAAGGATTATGAGTTTTCATTGCAGTACCATCCGGGTAAGGCTAATGTTGTGGCTGATGCTCTTAGTCGAAAAGCTATCCATGTGCCATCATTGATGATTAAGGAGTTGGAATTGATTGAGACTTTCACAGATTTGAGTTTGGATGTTAAGGTAATGCCAAGAAAGTTAAGTTTTGGAATGATTACTGTGTCTAGTGATCTTTTGGAAAAGATTAAAAAAAAAAAAACAGAGACAAGATAAGGTCATGATTGAGAATAGGGAAGGTGTTCGTCTGGGAAAGGCACCAGACTTTGACGTTGGGACGGACGATGTGTTACGCTGTAAAGGACGGGTGTGTGTTCTAAATGATGTTGAGTTGAGAAGGATGATTTTAGATGAAGGACATAAGAGTAAGTTGAGTCTTCACCCAGGTTCGATAAAGATGTATTTGAGGCTACATTTCTGGTGGCCAGGTATGAAGAAGGATGTTGCTAATTATCTGGCTGCTTGTCTGACCTGTTAGAAGGCAAAAGTTGAACATCAGAAACCTTCAGGATTGATGCAACCTCTTGTAGTACCAGAGTGGAAATGGGATAGTATATCTATGGATTTCGCTGTTGCTTTACCACTGACTCGGAGGAGATTCGACTCTATTTGGATTGTTGTGTATTGCCTGACCAAGACTACCCATTTTATCCCAGTTAGAACTACGTACAAGGTGGAAAAACTTGCTGAGATTTATGTTGCGGAGATTGTTCGTCTGCATGGAGTTCCTTCGACTATTGTTTCAGATAGAGATCCCAAGTTCACTTCTCACTTTTGGAAAGTTTTTCAGAAAGCTTTGGGTTCGAAGTTAATTTTGAGTTCTGCTTACTATCCGCAGACCAATGGACAGACGGAAAGCACTATTCAATCATTAGAAGACCTCCTAAGAGCTTGTGTGCTGGATAATCAAGGGAGTTTGGATGATTTGTTACCACTGAAGCATTATATGGGAGAAGCTGCAGGACGCCTTTGTGTTGGTTTCAGGATGGAGAACAACTGTTGGTTGGACCTGAGTTAGTTCAACAAACGACGGACAAGGTAAAAATGATTCAGGAAAAGATGAAGGCATCTCAGAGTAGGCAAAAAAGCTAAGCAAATAACAGACGAAGGCAACTGGAATTTTTGTCTGGAGACCATGTGTTTCTTCGTGTGACACCTACTACTGGAGTCGGAAGAGCAATTAAGTCCAAGAAGTTGACACCTAAGTTTATTGGTCCGTACCAGATCATTGAAAAAGTAGGATCAGTGGTACCGGATCCATGATGCGTAAGTATGTACCGGATCCTTCTCACGTTACTACTCAAGATGATATCCAGTTGAAGGAGAACTTAACGTTTGAAGTTCCTCCTATGAGTATTGATGATCGTCGAATGAAGCAGTTGAAGAATAAACAGATTCCGCTTGTGAAGGTGGTTTGGAACCAGGCCACTAGCGATGCTACGTGGGAGTTAGAAGAAAAGATGAAGGAGCAGTACCCTGCTTTGTTTTCTTAGTTGTAGATTCGTGGGCGAAACTCTTTTAAGAGGGGTAGTATTATAAGACCCTTTCTTTTATGAATATAAGGATTTTTATCTGACACGTATGTGTGAAAATACATTTAGGATATGTTGGTTTGGTTTGGTATATTTCTGTGATTATGTGTTGAGTTCGTCTGACGGGTCATGGTTGTGATCGTCTGGTAATTCTTCCGAAGAGTTCATTTGGCTCGATAGTGCTCGTTTGATGAATGAACAGTGAGTCGGTTTGGTGTTCGTTTGGTAAATTACCGCTTTTGTTGACTTTGTGGAATACGTGTCAGATGTCTTGGAAATAGTAAACTTTCGTTTTTGTTGACCTTGAATATATGTCAGGATCATTAATGACCCGCCACTTTTATTGATCACTTTTCATTAAATGTTTACCCTCGAAAGTGGTTTTCCTCATGCTATGAATACCCAGTATCTGGCTTCATTTCAGTTTTAGATCCTCTGAATCCTCAGTACTTTCTTGCTTCAAAGAAATCCTTCTTAAACATTCCTAGAATTCTTGTTCTTACTCGTTCTTCTTCAGATTCAATCTTTCAAGTTGTGCTCGAACCAAAGGAGGTCGCAGAATCAAAGTGTATGCAACCTTCGAGGAAGTAAGGGTAACTCATATGTTAGCTTCTATTGGATACTTGCAGTGATATTTGTTTAGTTACTTTGGTAACTTGAATGTTATACATATGAATACTGAAAATGATTTCCCCGGATGGAATGATATCATATAATCTATTGGGGTTAAGGGAACGAGTGAACCGTATTTGCTAATGTGAACTGTGATTGGCCATCATGATGAATTGTTGGTTTGATGTGGTGGACTATTATGTGCCACGGGATCATCCGAGGGTGGGTGAAAGAGTCTCGTTCGCACTAACCATCCTGTCCGAATAAGGCAAAACAATGAGCTATGAATATTGGTTATTGAGAATCACCAAGTGTGATTGTGGTTTGGCTATGAAGGCCGTGGAGGTCATTGATTGATTTTATTAGTATGATTTGTCGATATTATCTGCCAAACTATCGTGATTATTGATTTTATTCATTTGGAGTTAACCCTTTCCTGTTGTGTCTTCCTTATTTTGGTGTGTATCGCCAGACGGTCACCACTAGGTAATCGTCCGATGTAGACAGGAGGCGGATGGGAACTGCATCTTGGGAACGGACGAGGACAACTTTTGGGCTTGAAGAACAAAAGCTTCATTTATTTTGTTTTCTAATGATTTTGTAAACCCTTTTGTAAAGGAATGGAACATGTGGTGCCAGACAGTATTTTCATTACATCATAAACTTGGTCATTACGAAATGTATTATATGGGCTACACTACCTATACATATTTATGAGCGTTGAACGTTTAAGAAAATAAGATGTTGTGAAGTTTTTAAATTAAGTGTTATTTCCGCATGGTTACTATGTGACACTCGACGTAAAAAATCGGGTTGTTACAGAATATGTCTTATAATGGCGGTGACTGTTGTAAATTTACAAATTTAACAACAGTTTTTAAAACTGAAAACCACAAAAACTAAAAATAGATTTATAAAACTGAAAACTAGTTTTGATTCTTAAAATTTTTAAAACTAAAAACTAAAAACCACCCCGAATGGGGCTTTAGCTTTTCACTTATTTTCTAAAACTATTGTTGTTTAGAAAGTCTTTGACTATTTATGACACATTCTTCAATCTATACCCACATTTAATATTATATCTCTTACCTAACATTTTTATTTTCATTTATCACAATTCGCATTATTTATTTAACCAATAACTACCCTTCTCTCTCTTTAATATAACTCAACTTTAAATACTTGGTCTCGTCCTTAATATAAAAATCAATTGGGTGTGTACCTTAGTCATTTTTATAAGGTACAACTTAAACTCGCCACCATATTAATTATTTTTTACTTTCACTCTTCAAGACTCCCCTTTACATTGTACACTACAATTGTTTGAAACCAGCTCCATGAAAAGTATTATATGCTTTAAAGATAAATGAATGGCGCATTTGGATAAAAAATTGAATTAAGCTTTATAACAATAAATATTTATCACATAAATACTTATGAATAAGTTAATTGATAAATTATTAAGATAAAATTTAAATTTATTATAGGTAGGTATTAGCTTTTATTGATAGGTTAATTTGAATATCTTATATAAATAATTTTCTAAAGAATAACTCAAGTGGTAAGATCATATTTACTAACACTTAGTCTTTATTATAAATAGATATGTCAATTTAACTAAGTTTAATAAGCTGGTTTTTAGGAAAGTTGAATAAGTATTATGAGTTATTATAGTTTGTCATTCCTTATTATTCTGAGGTTCAGGTTCAATTTGTAAGGCTTATATAAAGCCATCTGGTAGCATGTTGGATCCAGCCCCTTCAAGGCCCAAGAGAGAGACCAGAAAACCTGCATGGTTGAGCCCATTCATATGAAAATTCGGGCAGCAGAGACAGAGGAGGAACCAGTACAGCTCAACAAAAAAAACAAGAAATATGCTTTAGTTAATATTCTAGATCTTTCCTTTCCACTAAATGGGTGCCAGCTAGCCCTAGTCTGTTTTGTCAGTAGCTTTATATGCACAGTACGTAGAAGCAAACGGCAATGAAAAATGCAAGTTTATTTTATTTGTTTCCTTTTCCTTTTCTTACTTGGTGCTTGTACGTGAATATTGCTGCTAGCTATATTTACCCTCTTCCATTGGTGCTTTCATCACTGTGACCATGCCTCCTTCTGATTCACCAGAGATTTTGGCTGCCATAGAAGCCAAGTTACAGGCCCTTTCTCAGCAACAGGAAGCCTTCCAAAACAGCTATGATTCCAGACAAGAAACTTATACATCGGTGCTCTCTTCGCTTATTGAGAGGGTAAATCAACTTGCTCTTCCACAACCTACCATTTCCACAAACACCTCTCCATTTCATCCAAATTCTCCCTTTCCTCGACCACCCCCAGGGTTCCCTTTTCAGCCATCATCCTCAAGCCTTACCCAACCAGCCCCGCGACCTCCTAAACTTCAGCTATCCCCATTCGAGGGTTCTGATCCTCTGGACTGGCTCTTTCAAGCTGAGCAGTATTTCCAACTCTACCAGACCCTGCCACATCAACGGTTGGAACTTATGTCATTTTACATGAAAGGAGATGCCTTGAGCTGGTTCAAATGGATGTTCAACAACGGTCAACTCTCTTCTTGGGACGATTTTAAGCGCGCTCTCACTGTCCGCTTCGGCCCCTCTGCATATGAGAACCACCAGCAAGAACTCTTCAAGCTGAAGCAACATTCTACAGTCTCCGAGTATCAAACCCGGTTTGAGAAGCTTTCTAATCAGGTTGTGGGATTAGCTCCTGAGGTACTCCTTAACTGTTTCTTGTCCGGTTTAAACCCTGAAATTAACAAAGAACTTGCTATCCTTAGACCATATTCAGTTTCACAAGCCATCGGTTTGGCCAAATTAGTGGAATCAAAACAAAAAGACAGCCACCCGTTACCCCCTCGTTTCCCTCGCCCAGCTACTTCCCACTCAGCCGCTGCCACACCCACATACACAGCCAAACAGCCCACACACACCCCATCTTTCCCACCAAAGCCGAACAAATACACTTCCAATTATCTGATCAAGCTTTGCAAGGGAAGCCATCCCCCAAAACTCTTAAGTTCACCGGCTACATTTGGGGCCGCTCGGTGACGATTCTGGTAGACACTGGCAGCACCCACAACGTCCTCCAACCGCGTCTAGCACACTTTCTTCGGTTGCCAATTCATCAAGTCCCAAGTTTTCCTGTCATGGTAGGGAATGGAGCTTATATTTATTGTCAAGGATTCTGTCCAAACACAGAATTGCTCATGGCAAACAAACTTTTCAGTGTAAATTTCTACCTCTTGGATATTCAAGGAGCCGACGTTGTTCTAGGCTTGGACTGGCTTGAGACACTGGGCACCATTGTTTCTGACTTCTCAGTTCCGTGTATGACATTTCAATTCAGCGGTGAGTCGTGCACCCTCGTGGGCTCTCCTTTGCCGCCTCCTGGTCAGGCATCGTTTCATCACCTCTGCAGAATGGTCAACACACAGTCAGTATCAGAAATACATACTGTAACATGGGTTAACAAGCATGAGGAAAAAACACAACACACAGTTTTAACATTACAAAATCTGGTTGATTGCCCCCCTGACACCAACAAGGAACTCTGGTACCTATTACAAACATTTGCCCCAGTTTTTGCTCCACCCCATGGCTTACCCCCCCCTTAGGACTCACGACCATCATATCACCTTGCTTCCCAATTCACCTCCGGTCAATGTCCGACCGTACCGTTACCCCCACTCCCAGAAGGAAGCCATGGCCACATTACTTGCGGACATGCTAAATGAGGGCATAGTGAAGCCAAGCCAAAGCCCATACTCCTCACCAGTCCTCCTAATACGCAAGAAAGATGGATCTTGGCGATTCTGTGTTGACTATAGGTGTCTCAACTCTATTACAGTTAAGGACCGTTTTCCAATTCCCACCATTGATGAATTACTGGATGAGTTGGGCGGTTCATCAATCTTTTCAAAGATCGATTTACGATCCGGATTCCACCAGATACGCCTCGCACCGGAAGACACCCACAAGACAGCTTTCAGAACAATGGACGGCCACTACGAGTTCCTTGTCATGCCTTTCGGCCTGACCAATGCTCCCTCAACCTTCCAATCAGCCATGAATGACTTACTCAGACCATTCCTCTGCCGCTTCGTTCTGGTATTTTTTGATGACATACTAATTTACAGCCCCGATTTTTCAACTCACTTAGATCATCTTCGCATTATACTGCAATTATTATTGTCTAATCAATTTTATGCCAAATTGACAAAATGTGAGTTTGCTGTTCCGACTGTAAACTACTTGGGCCACACAATTTCTGCCCAAGGGGTTGAACCAGATGCTGCCAAGGTAAAAGCTATCTTGGAATGGCCGATACCCACAACAATCACAGCACTCAGAGGGTTTTTGGGGCTCACCGGATTCTACAGAAGATTCATTAGGAACTATGCGTCACATGCTGCCCCTCTTACTGACCTGTTGAAGCAAGGGTCGTTTGCTATGACAACCCCCGCCAAGGACGCCTTCACTAAATTGCAGCAGCTTCTCACCAGAGCACCAGTCTTGGCCATGCCGGATTTCACCCAATCTTTTGACGTCGAAACAGATGCCTCCAGGGTAGCCGTCGGTGCTGTGTTATCCCAGAACGGCCACCCAATTGCCTTCTTTAGCAAGAAGCCCTCAGATCATATGCGGAGCCAATCCACCTACATAAGAGAGATGTATGCGGTTACAGAAGCAGTTAAGAAGTGGAGACAATACTTAATTGGGGCAGCATTCAAAATATACACTGATCAACAAAGTTTAAAATTCCTTATGACCCAAGCCTTTCAGACCCCAGAACAACAGAAGTGGGCGACAAAATTACTAGGTTTTCAGTATGAGATCATTTACCGGCCAGAGAGCACAAATCGGGTTGCTGATGCCCTATCCCGTTGCCACATCACCAGCCTTACTTGCTGCAATATCATCTCCAATTCTGGAAATTTTGAACCAGGTCCGTAACTATTTCACCACCGACCAGGGGCAACAAGAACTTGGTAGGAAATTGGAGGACCCTAGTTACAGCATGCAGCACGGAACACTCTTCTTCCAAGGGGGCATATATCTGCCAGATATCCCAGGGCTACGTGAATCGACTCTTCAAGAGTTTCATGCTTCTCCGGTTGCCGGGCACTCAGGTCTGAAGCCAACCCTTGCTCGTCTATCCTCTTCCTTCAAGTGGCCTGGAATGTATGTCGACACAAAACAATTCATCAGGAGTTGCACCCAATGTCAATACAACAAATATAACCCAACAAAACCCAATGACCTTCTCCAACCATTACCTATTCCAAACCAAGTGTGGGAAGATATCTCGATGGACTTCATCACTGGACTCCCCCCATCGCACGGACATTCCGTGATCTGGGTCATAGTGGACAGACTGACCAAGTATAGCCATTTCATCGCGCTCCCTGCCAAGTTCACAGCTTCCTCCTTGGCGAACAGGTTTTCTACCGATATTTGTAGACTCCATGGCATGCCAAAATCAATAGTCTCGGACAGAGACAAAATCTTCATCAGCCACTTTTGGAGAGACCTGTTCAGAGTCCAGGGAACCAAGTTAAAATTTAGTTCCTCTTATCATCCAGAGACAGATGGGCAAACAGAAGTGGTCAACAAAAGCATTGAGACATACTTACGTTGTTTTGCAGGTGAACAACCCCGCTCCTGGTACCGCTATCTCCATTTGGCGGAGCTGTGGTATAATACCTCATATCACTCGGCCGCCGGAATGACACCATTCAAAGCGTTGTATGGCAGGGACCCTCCCTCCATTCTTGATCACGTTCCCGGCAGCTCCGCCATACCCTCCGTCGAGCAAACCCTTCACAACAGAACAGAGATAATGACATCATTAAAGGCCAATCTGGCTAAGGCACAACAACGAATGAAGTATCAGAAGAATAAGGGGAGGAACGATACAACCTTCAACATCTCTGAATGGGTTCTTTTGAAGCTCCAACCTTACAGGCAACAATCTCTGGCTCGCAGGACAAACCAGAAATTAGCCCGCCGTTACTTTGGCCCTTTCCAAGTTCTGAACCGTATTGGTGCTGTTGCCTATGAACTGGATTTGCCACCTTCATCCAAGTTACATCCTGTATTCCATGTTTCCCTCCTTAAAAAGTTCCATGGAGACCCCAACCTGCACTTCGTTCCCCTTCCACCCCTGGCCGAGGACTTGCTTGACCCCATCCCAGCCACCTTACAAGCTCCCAACCCCTCCTCAAACCAGTCTCTCTCTCCCGCAAACACCCTCTCTCCAACCACTCCAGAAAAATTTGAACCTACTCAACAAAAACTCTCAGCTCATGGAACCATTAATATAGACCCCCAACTTACCCACTCACCCTCTGTTGAGTCAAAGGGAAACAGCATCGCGTGGGACCCCACATCACCTGATTCCTTGCCCATTGTCTCCACTAGTTCCAACACTCCCATCTCACCGTCCTTACTCACAATGGACGAGAAATCTGGGCCATCCACCTCACTTGACATTGACCCACATGACCCTTCTTCCAAGGCTGCTAAATCACGTGAAGGTAACAGTCCTGACATACAACCTAGCAACTTGATTGACAAATGCACAATAGGGGCCAACGTGGACACTTTTCCTCCACTGTTTTCAGCATCTAACAAATCCAGCCTTGAGGACAAGGCTCGTGTTCAGCGCGGGAGTGATGGTAGCATGTTGGATCCAGCCCCTTCAAGGCCCAAGAGAGAGACCAGAAAACCTGCATGGTTGAGCCCATTCATATGAAAATTCGGGCAGCAGAGACAGAGGAGGAACCAGTACAGCTCAACAAAAAAAACAAGAAATATGCTTTAGTTAATATTCTAGATCTTTCCTTTCCACTAAATGGGTGCCAGCTAGCCCTAGTCTATTTTGTCAGTAGCTTTATATGCACAGTACGTAGAAGCAAACGGCAATGAAAAATGCAAGTTTATTTTATTTGTTTCCTTTTCCTTTTCTTAGTTGGTGCTTGTACGTGAATATTGCTGCTAGCTATATTTACCCTCTTCCACCATCAAATTTACTCCTTGTAATATAAGAAGTGATATTTGTTTATCAAAATTGTTAAAGTTATTATTATTACTTCTTCATTTGGTATCAGAGCTCCATCACGGGTATAGTGAGTAAACAAGAGTGTTTGAGAGGAAAAACACTAGAGTGAGTGAAGGAAGTGAAATGGACGAATCAAGCAATTTCACCACAAAGTGTGCCCAAGTTTGATGGAGACTATGATCATTAGAGTTTGATCATGGAGAATCTACTTCGATCAAAGGAGTACTGGATTGTTATTGAATCTGCAATCAAGGAACCAAAGGAGAATGAGCAGATAAGTGCAGCACAACAAAGGACATTGGATGAAGAAAACCTCAAAGACCTGAAAGCAAAGAACTATCTATTTCAGGCCATTAACAAATCCATCTTAAAAATATTACCCAGAAAGAAACAACTAAACAACTATAAGAATCCATGAAAGTCAAGTACAAGGGAAGCACTAGGGTGAAACGCGCACAGCTGCAGAGGCTTTGACGGGCATTCGAAACCTTAGAGATGAAGACAGGTCAACCAGTGAATGATTATCTTGGAAGAGTGATGGAAACAACAAATGACATGAGGAATTGCAAAGAGAATATGAACAATGTAAAAGTCGTTGAGAAGATACTTAGATCTCTGACAGAAAACTTCAACTTTGTTGTACGCTCAATTGAAGAGTCTAAGGACATTGATCTCCTCACTGTGGATGAGCTGCAAAGTTCACTTCTTGTTATGAGCAAAAAGTAAGAGAGAAAGAGAGTGAAGAACAGGTTCTGCAAGTTAAGCATGGCACACGTTATGGACGTCGGAGGGGAAGAAGCAACTTCCAAAGAGGAAGTAACAATTATATTAGGGTACGGGGAAGAGCAAAACCATTTGTATACAGAAGTGCTATTATATGCTATCGATTTCAAAAACAAGGGCACTACCAATTTGAATTTCCAAGTCTAGAAAAGGAAGCAAACTATGTCGGGTTTGACGAGGAAGAGGAGTAACTCCTAATGGTCCATGCCGAAGCTCAAGATGCTAAAGACAAAGGGATACGGTTTCTTGATTATGGTTGCTCAAATCACACGACAGGAAATAAAAGGTGGTTTGTAGAATTAGATGAAAGTTTCAGTTGTACTGTTAGATTGGGAAACATCTCAAGAATGTCTGCGATGGGAAAAGGAAGTGTCAGGTTTGAAGTGGAAGGAATCACTCAAACTGTGAGTGATGTTTACTTCGATCCAGACTTAACCGCTTCCACGAAAATGCTTAAAGGTTGAGGAAGAGAACTTGGAGGACCTATGGCATAGAAGGTACAAGCATGTAAATCATAAATTCGTTGCTGTTATGCAGAAGAAACAAATGGTGAAAGGCTACCAAAGTTCAAGGAAGCTGTGGGGGTTTGTGAGGTGTGCAATATTGGCAAGCAACACCGAGACAAAATACCAAAGAAAAGTCATTGGAGAGAATCAGAAAAACTTGAATTGGTGCAGATTGTAACACCCCGATTTTCAGGCATTACTGTAACAAATAAACAGTAAATAACTATGCGGAAAATCTTTGGAGTTTTTCAAAATGCGAGCATATTTTTTTTTGAGATAATGCTAAGACAATATGCATACATAATTACCCATATCTAAATTTCTCCCAGCGAGTGGTGTTACCAAAATAGTTTGAGATGTGCATAATTACATCACCGAGTGTAGTGCAAAAAGTAAAGTTATATTACAGACCGACTAACCCAAAAGAGGAGAATACATTAAGGCTATGAAACCTAGAAATAGACCTCATAAGACCGATATACTTCCCTGTGAACTCTGCGCAGGATGCCCACATAAAAAGCCATGTATCAGAGACCTACTCTTTCATTAAAATATAAACAACCCTAATTTACCAAAATTACGACCTACCCTGAACCCAGTCTGCTAAGCCTCCTCCTCCTCCTCAGAGTCCTCCTTAGGATCGCCGTCGGATCCCTCGAGTCGTCCCGTGCCACCCCCGCTTGGGGTCTCTCCATCGGAGTCAGTGAGATCGATCACGGGGACGTCTACGTCTATAATGGTAGTGGAGATTGTCATCACCACCTCGTATACCAGAGGTACGATCTGGAAGGGTTCTGTCGGGGTGGGGGTGTAGTCCGGGGTGAGAGGAGTAGAGGTCTTCGCCTTCACCTCAGGGGATGAAGGGCGTGGAGAAGCAGCAGCGACGGGGGACACCGGGATAGCGGCTATCCCAGACGCCGAGGCGTCGGAACCGTTGAAGAGGGAGATAGGAGGTAAGGGAAGGTCATAGGTGAAACAATAGATCTGACGTCCTTGCGATGCACTGAAGCAGTCTGTCCTGTCATCAGCTACCCGACCCGTGTACCAGACTCGTCATGTCGGCAGGTCTACTGACCATGATGTCGGGTCGTCTTTGTCAATGAAATGTAGGACCGCCTCCCCTAGGAAGGGTAGGCCAGTGAAGGGGCCCTCTACTAGTCATTCGGGCATGATCTGGAGGGGCACACACGATCCATCTGAAGAAACACAGAAAAAAGGTCACTTCCAAAAACAATATCAAGTCCAATAAGCATTCAAGCAATATTAATCAGGTAGCAACTAGAAAGTACAAGTTACAATTAAATGACACGAGTGGTCGAAGACCCTAGGACTCCTATATGCACACACAACCCTCGTTGTACAATGTTTTTTTTTATCCGGATATGACACCAACTCCCACAGGCAGGTGGGACACTCTTCCGAACTCTGTACGAACTAGAAAGTAGGACGGTAAGTCGGGAGTTGCCTCTTACACGAGAACGCTCTGTATAACGCCCAGGTAGGGTGCATCTCTAGTCTGTGACTCTATATAGCCTCGAACCATGACGACTTCAAAGAATGTTTGACACGACATGAAGACAACAACTCAATTTTAAGGCTTAGTCGTACGAAGACATGGCCTAACATAGCTTCATAATTAATAGTAATCATGTAGAGCATACATACATATCTAAAGCAAATATAAATCATGTCGAAAGGAAATCATGCTTATTGTAAGACCCTCTATTTTTTGTAATTTGCACTTTAGTCCTTGAACTATTTGTAATTAGGTTTTGGCTCTTGGGGCTTATAATATTATGATTTGATCCTTGAATATTTTGATATTGAAATGTGATCCTTGATTGAAAAGCATTTATTTGTTTGAGTTACAACAAGATGAGCGTTGGTTTGGTGGTTGAGACTTGATTATTTCGCTTACGGAGCAAGGGTTCGAGTCTTGCTCAAGGATGATTTTATTTCTTCTCCTTTCCTACTTATTTTTGAAATTTTAGAGAAAGGATTGATGAGGGAATATTCCTTGATTCCTGTGAAGAAGGTCTTGCTTCTGACCCTGGCTGAGGTTTTGATGACGACAAACTCATCGGCAAAAAGAAGAAAAGAAGACTTAGAGGAAACAGCGCTATAAAGTTCATCATTTACCTAGAAGTCTTAGTTTAGGTGAGTTATGCTTCTAAAGGCTTCTCAAAGCATAAAGGCTCTTTAAAACATCTAAACTAATCAAGCTTAATGTTTTCATAACTTAAAAGAAGTAGAAAAACTTAAGCCGATCTTAAAAGATCAAGTTTCTGGAAGTTGGACTTTAATGTAATCGATTTCAGCCTTCTGGTAATCGATTACACCTAGGAAAGTAATCGATTACTTCTTGCTTGTAATCGATTACATGTTTGAATTTGAAATTCAAACTGTAACGGCCCTTAGTGTAATCGATTACCTAAGTGATGTAATCGATTACACACACGAAAAGTTGCATCTTTTCATGAACCATTGTGTCTCAAACCTTTTGGGAAGGGTTGCATTGGTTCAAGGACGGTTTCTCATGCCTATATAAAGTCCATTTGAGTCCAGAACACAACAACACATGAGAATACAACATTAGGCCAAAGCTTTGCCAAAATAGTTCATTCATCAAGTTTTTTAGAACTTAAACTTTCAAAGAGCCTAAATTCTGAGTTCATGATCTTCATGTTTATAAGAACACTCTAGTTGTTCATATCTTGAGGAACTCAGAATCTTGTTATGCTTAAAAGCCTTAAAGCATAAATTCTCATGATCAATCCCCTTGTATGTTAAAGGATTGATACAGCCAATTGTAAACTCTTCTTCATCTCTTTCTGATAGATTGAGTATTCACCGTGGATCTCGGTGAAGGGTTGTTGGTACTGAAAGTGGTGTACTTTCAGGGTGTTGATTGAAGGTGGTCAAGCCTTCAAGGTCTGAAGGTGGTTTGCCTTCAGGAACTGAAAGTGGTATACTTTCAGGGGCTGTTGAAAGTGGTATACTTTCACAGGAAATTGATAGAAATTCTTAGGGTCCTTGGTGTAAGAACTTGTAAGAGATTTTTATCAATAGTGGAAAAATCCTCAAGGGATTTTCTTGAGGGACTGGACGTAGCCTTCGGTGGATAGAAGGTGAACCAGGATAAAATTCTGTGTGTGTGAATTCTTCTATCCTTCATCTTTACTTTCAAGCAACGCTTATTTCCGCTGCAATCGTTTGCATTTACATCTATCTTGAAAGTAAGAAGTTATTAAGGCGAAAATCGGGTAAATCTGATTCACCCCCCCCCCTCTCAGATTTCTATCTATAAACCTGATTCTTCCTCTCAAAAGATCACATGCTTCGAATGTGGCAAACATGGACACATCAAGTTAGAATGTCCAAATCTTCAAAAGAAGAAACATGGTCTAAAGGACAAATTTGAAAAGAAGGATCAATCCACACGAAGAGCATACTTGGCTTGGGATGATAATGAAGTAAGTTCATCATCAGATTCTGACAAAGAAGAAGCACAAGTTGCATTGATGGCTTCACATGATTCAGATGTTGAAGATACCCAGGTTAGTGACAATTCTATGTCTTTTCATGATTTAAAATATACTATGGAAAATATGTTTAAATTATGTCAAAATTTCTCTAAGGTTAGTACTAAGAAAAATGATTTAATATCATCCTTAGAAAGTAAGTGTAGGATTTTACAAGAGGAATTAGACGTAGTAAAATCTAAGTTAGATATTGCACATAAATGTACTAAGTGTAGTTCTCTAGAAGAAAAGATAGATAATCTTCAACAAAGAGTTCATAACTTCAACACAGGAAAACAAAAGTTAGATGATATTCTAAGTGTGCAAAGGCACTCAAACAACAAGTCTGGACTAGGATATACATCTCATCAGAAGACAAAAGAAGTTAAGAAAACTGTGTTTGTAAAACCAAACAAAGTGGAAGGATCTTCTAAAAACACTAAGACTAATTCTTTTAAGAGTTTGAACAATAGGAAAAGTAATTCTCATGGACCCCCTAAGAAGATTAATCCTTCTCCTAGACAAACATCTAGTTACAGTCAATATTCATGTACTTATTGTAACAAAATAGGACATACCCCTAGTAGATGTTATTACAAGAATGTTGGAATACCAAATAGGGAATACATATGGGTTAGGAAGAACGTTAACTTGGAAGGACCCAAAGCTTATTGGGTTCCTAATACCCATGTCTGAACTTTTTCATGTAGGTGTGTATGAAAGCAGCAAAGGATTTATGGTATCTTGATAGTGGCTGCTCATCACACATGACAGGAGACAAAACAAAGTTTTCTTTACTTATACCTAGAGAAAAGGGATTTGTCACATATGGAAACAATCAAAAGGGAAAGATACTTGGTATTGGAAGAATAGGCACACCCCCTCAAACAGTCATCGATAAAGTTCTTTATGTTGATGGTTTGATGCATAATCTTCTAAGTATCAATCAACTCTGGGACAAAGGTTTGAAAGTTGGTTTCATTAATGATATCTGTGTAGTAAAAGATGTGAAAACTAAAGAGATTAAGTTTTCCGGATATAAAGTCAATAAGGTCTTCATGATATCCTTGGCAGAAATTCCACAAAATGTAAGATGTCTTTTGGCCAAGAACAATAGTGATTCATGGCTATGGCATAGAAGACTGGCACATATACACATAGATCATTTAAAAAAACTAGTCAAGCATGATCTAGTTGTTGGGCTTCCAAAGATAAGATTCAAGAAAGACAAGCTTTGTGATGCATGTCAAAAAGGGAAGCAAACCAGAACGTCTTTCAAGCCAAAGAACATAGTCTCAACGACAAGACCTCTCCAATTACTACATATGGATTTGTTCGGACCATCAAGAACTAAAAGCTTCGGAGGTAATATTTATGCTCTTGTTATTGTTGATGATTTCTCTAGATTTACTTGGACATTATTCTTGCCTCATAAGAATGAAGCCTTCAACACATTCAAAAGATATGCAAGGCTAGTTCAAAATGAAAAGGCTTTAAAGATCTCTTCTATTAGAAGTGATCATGGTGGAGAATTTCACAATCATCAATTTCAAGAATTATGTGATGAAAATGGAATATCACATAACTTCTCTACTCCGAGAGCACCACAACAAAATGGTGTTGTAGAAAGGAAGAACAGACTACTTGAAGAATTAGCAAGAACCATGCTAAGTGAATCCAGTCTTCCTAAATACTTCTGGGCTGATGTTGTAAGTACTGCTTGCTATGTTTCCAATAGAGTTCTTATTAGACCTATTCTAAAGAAAACCCCCTATGAACTCTACAAAGGAAGGAAACCAAATATCTCTCATCCACATGCTTTTGGATCCAAATGCTTTGTCTTAAACAATGGAAAGGAAAACCTTGGTAAGTTTGATGAAAAGTCTGATGAAGGTATATTCCTTGGTTATTCCCTAACAAGCAAATAATATAGAGTTTTTAACAAGAAAACTCTATCTATGTAAGAATCCATACATGTTTCCTTTGATGAGTCTAAACCTTCAAAAGAAGATATAGTCAATCTTCCAGATAATGAAGAAGAAGATATCATTATCAATGAAGACTCTCAAAAGGAAAAAGATCAAGATCCAATACAAGAAGAGCATATTGAAGATAACACTTATCAACTACCAAAGGAATGGAGAACCCACAGGGATCATCCAGTTGATAATATCATTGGTGATATTTCTAGAGGTGTTTCTACAAGGCTACGCTTAAATGATTCAGTTTTGAATATGGCCTTTGTCTCTCAAATAGAACCCTCAAAAGTAAATGATGCTCTAGAGGATGAGTATTCGATTGTGGCAATGCAGGAAGAACTAAACCAATTTGAAAGGAATCAAGTTTGGGAACTTGTTCCTAAGCCTACTGACAAGCATGTCATTGGAACAAAGTGGGTATTCAGAAATAAACTGGATGAAAATGGAATTATTGTTAGGAACAAAGCAAGGTTGGTTGCACAAGGATATAATCAAGAAGAAGGCATAGATTTTGATGAAACCTATGCACCAGTAGCAAGGTTGGAAGCCATAAGACTTCTGTTGGCTTATGCTTGTTCTTTAAACTTTCCATTATATCAAATGGATGTTAAAAGTGCTTTCCTGAACGGATTCATTCAAGAAGAAGTCTATGTGAAGCAACCTCCAAGATTTGAAGATCCCAAGTTTCCTTCACATGTCTTCAGATTAAAGAAGGCACTTTATGGTCTTAAACAAGCCCCTCGTGCATGGTATGATAGATTAAGCACATTCCTTTGTGAAAAAGGATTCCAAAAGGGTAAGGCTGACACAACCTTGTTTATCAAGAGAACCAAAGGTAATACTTTATTAGTTCAAATATATGTAGATGATATTATTTTTGATGCAACTAATGAATCTCTATGTAAGGATTTCTCTAACATGATGCAAGAAGAATTTGAGATGTCCATGACGGGACAATTAAAATTCTTTCTAAGATTGCAAATTAAGCAATCACATGATGGGATATTCATCAATCAATCAAAGTTTTGCAAGGAACTGTAAAGAAATATGATTTGGATGATTGCAAAGCCATAGCCACACCAATGGGGTCTAACACATATCTAGATCAAGATGAATCCGGTGTTCAAGTAGACATTTAAAAATACAGAGGTATTATCAGATCTCTTCTATATTTAACTGCAAGTAGACCTGATATTATGTTTAGTGTGTGTCTATGTGCTAGATATCAAGCATCTCCTAGGGAATCACATTTAAGTTCAGTCAAACGGATTTTAAAATATATGAAAGGAACTACAAATGTTGGTCTGTGGTATCCCAAAGGGAGTGTTTGTGATTTGATTGGATATTCTGATTCAGATTATGCTGGATGTAAAACTGAAAGAAAAAGTACAAGTGGTACTTGTCACTTGTTGGGAAATGCTCTTGTTTCTTGGTCTTGTAAGAAACCAGCATGTGTTGCTCTAAGTACTGCTGAAGCAGAATATATTGCTGCAGGAAGTTGTTGTGCACAAACCCTATGGCTCAAACAACAACTCAAAGATTATGGCTTAGAGTTGGGCTGCATTTCAATCAAATGTGACAACACAAGTGCCATTAATCTCACTAAAAATCCCATCATGCACTCTCAAACTAAGCATATTGATATAAGACATCATTTTCTTCAAGATCATGTCATGAGAAAAGATATTGAGATTTCTTTCATAGATACACATAACCAATTAGCTGATATTTTTACTAAACCTCTTCCTAAAGATTCATTCTTTAAGATTAGAATAGAACTAGGCATATTAGATGAATATGATATTTAAAGTAATGTGTTTACATGTTTTAAATATTTGCATAATTTCTGTGTGAAATTATATGATTGCATGTATCTAAATTGATTATATGCTTAAATGTTCTTCTAGAAATGTATTACATAGGAATTTATAGTTTAGAACCTATAAAATTGTCCTAGTAATCGATTACCATATATCCTGTAATCGATTACCCCTGCTCTCAGTCCTCGTGCCTGTTAGGATCTGCTAAGTAATCGATTAGCATAACTGTTGTAATCGATTACATGTTTGAAATTTGAAATTCATTCAAATTTAAACTGCCAATAATCGATTAACATAACGGTTGCAATCGATTACCTACACGAAAACTGCCAGAATTTCAAAATTCCCTCCATCTTTTTGAAATTCAAATTCAGGAAAACCGCTCTGTAATCGATTACCCAACTGCTGTAATCGATTACATGCTCGTATTATATAATCTAAGCTTTATATATCAATCGAAATTGCCTTCTCATTCCAATTTCTATCATTCTAAACCTTTGATTTCTAACACCCTGAAACTCTGCTTCTATTCCTAGAGAACCATCTACTCAATCCAACATGTCTTCTTCTCCTTTCCTCTCATCGGCCTTCTGTCCTCCTCATCCCTTGAACCTCTCGCGCCTTCTTCCAACTCCGGCTGAAAGAACTCGTTTTATCTCTCACTTTGTGAACCAAACCATCCGTACACCCGTCTATGCAAACTTGAACTTATTCATCGAAGCAGGCATGACTTTCCCTGCTCTTCTGGGCAATCAATCTCTCGATGCTTTCATCACATCAACCAATCCCTACTATCCGGTGTTAGTCAAGATCTTCTATTGTAATTTGGAAGTTCAAGGCAATGGCATTAAGTCTTCTGTTAAAGGGACCATAGTTCAGTATTCCCTTACTTCTTTGGGCAAATGTTTGGGCACTCCATCAACAGGTGCCAAATTAGGAACTAATTTGCCATGTCCCTAGTCAGATTATAATTCAGAATCCTTTTATCAAACTCTCTGCCGTTTTAGTCCATCAGAAGTTCGAAAAATTCATCCACCTCGCACCAAATCCTGTCCTTTCCATGTTGATGTCCTTACCACCACAAACCGCTTGCTTCATTATTTCGTTCATCAAATTCTTCTGCCCCAGGAAGACTTTCTTGCTCACATTAGTGAGTTAGAACTACAAATTTTGTATGGCATTATCAATTGTCATGCCATCGACTGGACTTTCCTGGTGATGCACCACATGCTCACATGCAGAGATGAAGCACAGTCCTTCCCGTACGCATCCGTCATCACCCGTCTTCTCCTTCACTCTGGTGTACCCATCGCCAAACTGTACGATGTGCGGTCCTCCAATTATAAGTGTGTTGATACAACTATTCTGTCACATCTGGGCTTATTTCATGATTATGGCATCGATACTCTATCATGGATGCTTCATTATGACGGACATAGACCATCAACGGATGATGAAGACTCCTCTGATGATTCTTAGTCTTCTAGGATTGAGTCTTATTTCTTTTCTATTATCTAAGTTTGTAATATTTATGTCTTAAAGACTTTTTGTTGGTTGAACTCTCTGTTGTTTGCACTCATATAAGTGTTGGTTGTTGTTTCTCAATTTTCCATCTTTACCCCCATCCCCTATGCTTTATTCGAATATACACTTTTCTGGTTATATGCCTGTTTTAGCCTTTTCTTCTTTTTGATGAAGTCTAAAGGGGGAGAAAGGATTTGTGTTCCTTAACGACAATATGCAGGAATTCAACAAGTGAATTAGAAAGGGGGAGATATACTGGATTACATCAAATAGGGGGAGGTTCCAACAAAGAAGCATATCTGATCTTCAAGTTTCAAGGAATGTGTTTGCCATCATCAAAAAGGGGGAGATTGTGAAGAAGGTCTTGCTCCTGACCCTGGCTGAGGTTTTGATGACAAAAAACTCATCGGCAAAAAGAAGAAAAGAAGACTTAGAGGAAACAGCGCTATAAAGTTCATCATTTACCTAGAAATCTTAGTTTAGGTGAGTTATGCTTCTAAAGGCTTCTCAAAGCATAAAGGCTCTTTAAAATATCTAAACTAATCAAGCTTAATGTTTTCATAACTTAAAAGAAGTAGAAAAACTTAAGCCGATCTTAAAAGATCAAGTTTCTGGAAGTTGGACTTTAGTGTAATCGATTTCAGCCTTCTGGTAATCGATTACACCTAAGCAACTAATCAATTACTTCTTGCTTGTAATCGATTACATGTTTGAATTTGAAATTCAAACTGTAATGGCTCTTAGTGTAATCGATTACCTAAGTGATGTAATCGATTACACACACGAAAAGTTGCATCTTTTCATGAACCATTGTGTCTCAAACCTTTTGGGAAGGGTTGCATTGGTTCAAGGACGGTTTCTCATGCCTATATAAAGTCCATTTGAGTCCAGAACACAACAACACATGAGAATACAACATTAGGCCAAAGCTTTGCCAAAATAGTTCACTCATCAAGTTTTTTAGAACTTAAACTTTCAAAGAGCCTAAATTCTGAGTTCATGATCTTCATGTTTATAAGAACACTCTAGTTGTTCATATCTTGAGGAACTCAGAATCTTGTTATGCTTAAAAGCCTTAAAGCATAAATTCTCATGATCAATCCCCTTGTATGTTAAAGGATTGATACAGCCAATTGTAAACCCTTCTTCATCTCTTTCTGATAGATTGAGTATTCACCGTGGATCTCGGTGAAGGGTTGTTGGTACTGAAAGTGGTGTACTTTCAGGGTGTTGATTGAAGGTGGTCAAGCCTTCAAGGTCTGAAGGTGGTTTGCCTTCAGGAACTGAAAGTGGTATACTTTCAGGGGATGTTGAAAGTGGTATACTTTCACAGGAAATTGATAGAAATTCTTAGGGTCCTTGGTGTAAGAACTTGTAAGAGATTTTTATCAATAGTGGAAAAGTCCTCAAGGGATTTTCTTGAGGGACTGGACGTAGCCTTCGGTGGATAGAAGGTGAACCAGGATAAAATTTTGTGTGTGTGAATTCTTCTATCCTTCATCTTTACTTTCAAGCAACGCTTATTTCCGCTACAATCGTTTTCATTTACATCTATCTTGAAAGTAAGAAGTTATTAAGGTGAAAATCGGGTAAACCTGATTCACCCCCCCTCTCAGGTTGCTATCTATACTAACAATTCCTTGGGGTAATTTCATATTTAATTAAGTTAAATAACAAATTTACTTTAATCGAAAACAAGACCTGATACGTTCTATTTTTCAAGGAGCTTTAAGGAAGGAAGAAGTCAACCATTTTTCCCCTGCTTTTTCTAGGTTTGGGCGTGTGGATTATGCTGAACCACAACATATGCCTTTGTTCTGTTTCCTTTTTGTTACTGCTGAGTTTGAATTTGAAAATTTAATAAAAAGAAAAAAAAAACAGCACTATTGAGGGGAATGTGCTGCTAAAGAATAGGGAAAATAGTTGAGGTAACTTCCCACCCCTTTGAGTGATGCGTCCAACATATAGTGTGAAGAGAAAACCGACTTCATTCCACCCTTTCTAATTAACACGTTCAAAAACTCCTAAGGGAAAAGCCAAGTGTAAGTGTTGAACCATCCTCTTGTTGCTACCAAGTTTCTACTACTCTCTCTTACTATTTTCTCCTCCCCGTTGCTTCTGTATTCCTCTTAGAGAAAGCTTTGGAATCCTCTAGCATTCTTCTTCAGAAACCCCTCACTTGTGTTCTTGGTAAGCCCTTTTTCCCTAATACATTTCTGAAGTTTCATTCTTGTTGAGAACTCAGTTTAACCAGAAACTGTTTCTGTTTTGGGGTTTGAAATTTATTTTCAAAACTGAAGCTTGAGCATGAAATTATCTTCACTTCTGAGATGAGGATGAGCATTGGAACGTAGAGGACAAACACAAGATCATACGTTCTCTTCCGGAGCCATGCTCGAGGTTGGTTCCGCTCTACACCCTTGTTCCTTTACCCTAGCTAATTTAGGACTTTTGGACTTGAAACTTTAATTGGAAGAAATTGGTTTTTAGCATGTATAGAACTCTGAGAAAGTTTGATAATTAATTAGGAATTAATTTTGATAAAAATCCTTAATGAAATCACGTCTGAAACCTCATTTATGTGAAAAAAAGTGATTTTCGTGCCCTGCAGCAGAGGGGCCACGCATGTACGTGGCCACTCCCACACACATGCGTGGGAGGAAATTTCCTCTCTGCCTTGGCCATGCATGTGCGTGGCTATTCCCACGCACATGCGTGGGAGTGGCAGCCAGAGGGTGCAGCTTTTCAGAAACTTGTTGTTTTGAGCTGTTTTTTATTCCGGTTTTTCTGAAACTTATTTTCACCCTTAGGGCACCTTATTGAGGGTTGTTTGTATGATTTTTTGTAGGTGGAACTTGAATCAAGGACGCGTAGGTAAGGGTAACTTCTTCCTAGGAATTAATTTTCATGTTTGATTGTCTTTGTTTCTGTTTTTGAGAAACCTTGATTTTGTTGACACTGGAAATTGTATGATTTGCTTCTGTAACATGTTACTTTCGAATTATGTGGTTATTGTGGAAATTGAGATGAGATTATTATTATAACATGTTGTATTGTTTATGAGAAAAATTGGTTTTGAGAACGTTTGATTAAATTGCATATGAGACTATGACTAATGGAAAGTTTATTGTACGAATTGTTGGTTCATGATGTTGAAATATTTTTTCATAGCATATGCACTACTTAGGATTGTTTCGGATTGATGTGACGGGTGCTTGTCCCGTGGGATCAACCAAGGGCAATGTGGTGGGTGCTTGTCCCACGTGATTGTCCTGCCCTTGTTCTGGGAAAAACCTTGGTCATAGCTATGCATATAGTTATCGTAGGAATATCTTGTATGTAATGGGAAAAAAAATTAAGTTTACATGATCTTTGAAAAACTTTGTTTATTGCTGCTTACTGTATTTAAATTGTTGTTGCTGTATTTAAATTGCTGCTGTTACTGTATTTAATTACTGTTTACTGTATTTAAATACATGCTGAATGCTTCTTCTGTTTTCCTAAATTATTACATAGTGATAATTATTGTTTTGTTGTTTTTCAAAGTTAACCCTTTTTGCTTGTTGTGTGTTTTTGTTTGGGCGCTTAACGCCACAGATGAGCAGCGCGAGGAGTTAATTGCAGATTCAATGTTAGTGGTGGGAGATGGAGATAAATGTGAAGAAATTGGTGGATTATTTTATTTTTTATTTATTTAAGACTTAGAGAAAATTTATGTTTTGCACAACTAGTTTATTTTTGTTTAATTCCGTTAGATTATTTAATTATGGGATAATTATTGTGATTTAAATATTTATTGATTGACGTTTGTGTTTTTTGAAAGTTGAGTGGTTTTTTTGAGAGGTTTCATAAACTTAAATTCCGTGTATTTACAATGTGACTCCTGACCGGAAATTGGGGCGTTACATTTGTGGTATCAGAGTAATGGTTAAGATAATGTAACACTCCAATTTTGGGTTGAGGGTCACATAGTAATTACGCGGAAATATAAGTTCAAAACCTCTCAAAAACACTCAAGTGTTCAAAACCACGTCTCTCAATTATTATAGTTATTATCATCCCATAATAGAATATATAACATTCTCCAACGCGTGCGGCAAATTTCCAAAATAAATAAAGTGGCACTGACATGTGCAAATATCCAAAATAAAATACGATAATAAAAATTCTTCGATGTTCTTTAATCCTCGAGTCTTCTTCATCTAAGGTCTTCACTTTCAAATCAATCTTCTCGAGCCTCTTTGTCTTGAACATCTATGGCGTTAAGCGCCCAACAAAGCAAACAAGGCAAACAAGAAAGGGTTAACTCGTAAATACAGAACACAACATATTATCAATTGTGATATAAAATAGCACAAGATCATAAAACGGAAATTCATCAAGAACAGAACGAGAACAGCAACACAATATTTTTCTTGCACATCACAAAATCAATTAAGATGTGCAAATGTCCTCTATATCTATATGCTTATAGTTATATTTATATGGCCATTACATCACCCTTCTCGGGCCAAAACATCACCCTTCACGGGCCAGGACAATCATGTGGGACAACGATCCACCACATTGCCCTCGATTGATTACCATCAACCTAAGAATCCTCTGTTGATCCCGCGGGACAAAGTGCCGCCACATCAACCCAACATATATATATATATATATATATATATATATATATATATATATATGCTATGACCAACCAATAACAATTATAATCCTCATGAACCAACAATCCACATCAAAATTCTCAATCACAGTTTCGCATATGCACAAAATAGTAATCTCTTCTCAAACATTCACATCATGGTACATTCAAGTAACCCTATAAAAATTTCTCCAAGTCCAAGTCTCAAAAGTGAACGATATAATTCTACCTCCGCTTAGTGAAAATTTAATTACAACACAATTAACAAAAAAAAACAGCAGCCTTATTTAAACTTTCAAAACAGAAACAGCAATATTTCCAACACAGAAACAGCAGTATTTTAATACAGAAATAGCAATATTTTCAATGCAGAAACAACAGTATTTTAATACAGAAACAACAACATTTTCAATACAGAAACAGTAGTGTTGAAATACATAAACAACAGTATATTTTTCAAATACAGAAAACAGTAGTACTTTAAATACAGAAACAGCAGTGTAACTTTTTTTAAACAGAACAGCAGTGTTCGAAATTCAGAAATAGCAGTATAATTTTTCAAATACGGAAAACATCAGTATTTTAAATACAGGAATAGCAATGTAATTTTTCTTATACAGAACAGCAGAGTTTTAAAAAAAACAGAATACAGAAGAGTTTAAAATACAGAATACAACAGGGTCAAAAATACAAAAAAATAGCTTTTATTCAAAACATAAACAGCAGTAAAAGAAACAGAAACGCAAACAGCACCATTTATTCAAAAACCAAGAGTTCGAATACCACCACCTCATCATCAAGTCTCAATTAAATTCAAGGCAAGTCATAACCAATTATTCAAAGAACAAACCCCAACACATCACAAACGTAAATATACCTACAAAGAGTTACCCTTACCTCTGAGAAGGTTGCATGCAAGAGTTCCCACACCTTGGTTTTTAGCATGTATAGAACTCTGAGAAAGTTTGATAATTAATTAGGAATTAATTTTGATAAAAATCCTTAATGAAATCACGTCTGAAACCTCATTTATGTGAAAAAAAGTGATTTTCGTGCCCTGCAGCAGAGGGGCCACGCATGTACGTGGCCACTCCCACACACATGCGTGGGAGGAAATTTCCTCTCTGCCTTGGCCATGCATGTGCGTGGCTATTCCCACGCACATGCGTGGGAGTGGCAGCCAGAGGGTGCAGCTTTTCAGAAACTTGTTGTTTTGAGCTGTTTTTTATTCCGGTTTTTCTGAAACTTATTTTCACCCTTAGGGCACCTTATTGAGGGTTGTTTGTATGATTTTTTGTAGGTGGAACTTGAATCAAGGACGCGTAGGTAAGGGTAACTTCTTCCTAGGAATTAATTTTCATGTTTGATTGTCTTTGTTTCTGTTTTTGAGAAACCTTGATTTTGTTGACACTGGAAATTGTATGATTTGCTTCTGTAACATGTTACTTTCGAATTATGTGGTTATTGTGGAAATTGAGATGAGATTATTATTATAACATGTTGTATTGTTTATGAGAAAAATTGGTTTTGAGAACGTTTGATTAAATTGCATATGAGACTATGACTAATGGAAAGTTTATTGTACGAATTGTTGGTTCATGATGTTGAAATATTTTTTCATAGCATATGCACTACTTAGGATTGTTTCGGATTGATGTGACGGGTGCTTGTCCCGTGGGATCAACCAAGGGCAATGTGGTGGGTGCTTGTCCCACGTGATTGTCCTGCCCTTGTTCTGGGAAAAACCTTGGTCATAGCTATGCATATAGTTATCGTAGGAATATCTTGTATGTAATGGGAAAAAAAATTAAGTTTACATGATCTTTGAAAAACTTTGTTTATTGCTGCTTACTGTATTTAAATTGTTGTTGCTGTATTTAAATTGCTGCTGTTACTGTATTTAATTACTGTTTACTGTATTTAAATACATGCTGAATGCTTCTTCTGTTTTCCTAAATTATTACATAGTGATAATTATTGTTTTGTTGTTTTTCAAAGTTAACCCTTTTTGCTTGTTGTGTGTTTTTGTTTGGGCGCTTAACGCCACAGATGAGCAGCGCGAGGAGTTAATTGCAGATTCAATGTTAGTGGTGGGAGATGGAGATAAATGTGAAGAAATTGGTGGATTATTTTATTTTTTATTTATTTAAGACTTAGAGAAAATTTATGTTTTGCACAACTAGTTTATTTTTGTTTAATTCCGTTAGATTATTTAATTATGGGATAATTATTGTGATTTAAATATTTATTGATTGACGTTTGTGTTTTTTGAAAGTTGAGTGGTTTTTTTGAGAGGTTTCATAAACTTAAATTCCGTGTATTTACAATGTGACTCCTGACCGGAAATTGGGGCGTTACATTTGTGGTATCAGAGTAATGGTTAAGATAATGTAACACTCCAATTTTGGGTTGAGGGTCACATAGTAATTACGCGGAAATATAAGTTCAAAACCTCTCAAAAACACTCAAGTGTTCAAAACCACGTCTCTCAATTATTATAGTTATTATCATCCCATAATAGAATATATAACATTCTCCAACGCGTGCGGCAAATTTCCAAAATAAATAAAGTGGCACTGACATGTGCAAATATCCAAAATAAAATACGATAATAAAAATTCTTCGATGTTCTTTAATCCTCGAGTCTTCTTCATCTAAGGTCTTCACTTTCAAATCAATCTTCTCGAGCCTCTTTGTCTTGAACATCTATGGCGTTAAGCGCCCAACAAAGCAAACAAGGCAAACAAGAAAGGGTTAACTCGTAAATACAGAACACAACATATTATCAATTGTGATATAAAATAGCACAAGATCATAAAACGGAAATTCATCAAGAACAGAACGAGAACAGCAACACAATATTTTTCTTGCACATCACAAAATCAATTAAGATGTGCAAATGTCCTCTATATCTATATGCTTATAGTTATATTTATATGGCCATTACATCACCCTTCTCGGGCCAAAACATCACCCTTCACGGGCCAGGACAATCATGTGGGACAACGATCCACCACATTGCCCTCGATTGATTACCATCAACCTAAGAATCCTCTGTTGATCCCGCGGGACAAAGTGCCGCCACATCAACCCAACATATATATATATATATATATATATATATATATATATGCTATGACCAACCAATAACAATTATAATCCTCATGAACCAACAATCCACATCAAAATTCTCAATCACAGTTTCGCATATGCACAAAATAGTAATCTCTTCTCAAACATTCACATCATGGTACATTCAAGTAACCCTATAAAAATTTCTCCAAGTCCAAGTCTCAAAAGTGAACGATATAATTCTACCTCCGCTTAGTGAAAATTTAATTACAACACAATTAACAAAAAAAAACAGCAGCCTTATTTAAACTTTCAAAACAGAAACAGCAATATTTCCAACACAGAAACAGCAGTATTTTAATACAGAAATAGCAATATTTTCAATGCAGAAACAACAGTATTTTAATACAGAAACAACAACATTTTCAATACAGAAACAGTAGTGTTGAAATACATAAACAACAGTATATTTTTCAAATACAGAAAACAGTAGTACTTTAAATACAGAAACAGCAGTGTAACTTTTTTTAAACAGAACAGCAGTGTTCGAAATTCAGAAATAGCAGTATAATTTTTCAAATACGGAAAACATCAGTATTTTAAATACAGGAATAGCAATGTAATTTTTCTTATACAGAACAGCAGAGTTTTAAAAAAAACAGAATACAGAAGAGTTTAAAATACAGAATACAACAGGGTCAAAAATACAAAAAAATAGCTTTTATTCAAAACATAAACAGCAGTAAAAGAAACAGAAACGCAAACAGCACCATTTATTCAAAAACCAAGAGTTCGAATACCACCACCTCATCATCAAGTCTCAATTAAATTCAAGGCAAGTCATAACCAATTATTCAAAGAACAAACCCCAACACATCACAAACGTAAATATACCTACAAAGAGTTACCCTTACCTCTGAGAAGGTTGCATGCAAGAGTTCCCACACCTTGTAAGACAAACAAACATATACACATACATTATCAATCATGAAGAAAGGTTCTATTTTTTATATAAAGGTCATTTACTCTAGAACTATCGCTAGACGTTGAACCGGAAATGGGGGAAAGATTACCAACCTCGTCGAGTGTTTATCAAGGTGATTTGCACCACGTGTCCAGGGCCTTCGAGAGCGTAGAGAGGCACGAGCTTGATGCAAAACAAAAGGTTTAGACACAGTAATTAGCCCTAAGGACACTAGGAGGTTGTTCTCAAAAGAAACTTAGGTTATAGAGGGTTCCGATCGCTTACCAATTGAACCGACAACACGAATTAGAAGGGAATTGAGAGCAAGGTTTGAGCACCATGAAATTTCTAGAGGTTCAAAGCTTGATCACCACCAAATTAGAAAGAGAGTCGACCAAGCAACACCCAAATTCAGCAACACTTCAAGAACACAGCATAAGGGATTCAAGTTGTTCTCAAAAACTTTGATTCGGGTGCTACCCATTCTTTCATAGCTGTTGATTGTGTAGAAAAACTTGACTTTTCTGTGTCGGAGTTGTCGTTCGACTTGGTGGTATCTATCCCTATCGCCGAAAGTTTGACTGCAACCTCTGTGTGTTTGAATTTCCCTTTATGTTCCGGGATGGAGAGTTCGTGGTGAACTTAATCTGCCTACCCCTTAAACACTTGGACGTAATCATAGGCATGGACTGGCTTTCTCATCACCATGTGCTACTGGATTGCGCCAATAGAGAGGTGGTTGTCCTTGAGACGAAGATGTCAGAGTTTCTTCATTCCTACCTTTCAAAGTCCTCCATTAGAAGAGGAGCTTTGAAGGTCATGTTGGCAGCAAGCTTTGGAGAATCACTAGTAGATGGCGTACAGGATGTGTTCCCAAAGGATGTGCAAGGAATACCCCCTGTCCGTGACGTGGATTTTTCCATTGACGTGTTCCCCAGTACCGGACCAATCTCTATTGCGCCGTATCGGATGGCACCGGCAGAGTTAGCATAACTGAAGAGCCAGCTCGACGACCTTTTTGGCTAAGGGTTTCATCCGACCCAGTGTTTCTCCATGGGGAGCACCTATGCTACTCGTGAAGAAGAAGGATGGCAGATCATGACTATGCGTCGACTATAGACAACTGAATAAGGTGACGGTGAAGAATCATTATCATTTGCCTAGGATTCACGATTTAATGGACCAGCTTCGAGGAGTGGCTAATTTCTCGAAGATTGACTTGCGATCTAGGTATGAACAGATTTGATTTAAGGAGGTTGATATTAAAAAGACTGCGTTCCATACTCGCTATGGACACTATGAATATCTAGTGATGCCATTTGGAGTTACGAATTCACCAACGGTATTCATGGACTACATGAATAGAATCTTCAATCCCTTCCTAGATAGGTTTGTGACTGTCTTTTGGTGAATTTTCTGATCTTGTAAGTTTTGTGCGCAAGATCTTAATCCATTTCTTTCCATGTTCGTTGTCGTCTTCATTGATGACATTCTGATCTATTCGAGGAGTCAAGAGGAACACGAGGAGCATCTACGTCAGGTGTTGACTGTTCTGCGAGAGAAGACTCTTTTTGAGAACTTGGATAAGTGCGAGTTCTGGTTGGAGGAAGTAAAGTTCTTGGGTCATGTGATCTCTAAGGAGGGCATTGTTGTCGATCCAAGCAAGGTTGAAGCGGTAATGTTGTGGGAGCATCCGAAGACTGCGACCGATACCAGAAGCTTTGTAGGTTTATCTGGTTAATATCAGAGGTTCATCGAAGGTTTTGCAAAAATCGCACGGCCTTTGACGAAGATGACGAGAAAGAATCAGCCATTTTCTTGGACAGAAGAGTGTGAGTCCAGTTTTCAGGAGATGAAGCGGCGTTTGACAACCGTACCTGTTTTGGCGCTTCCACAGTGTGAAGAACCTTACGAGGTTTACTGTGATGCTTCTTATCAGGGTTTGGGTTGTGTGCTGATGCAGAACCGGAAGGCTGTGGCCTATGCATCTAGATAGTTGAAGGTCCATGAACGAAACTACCCGACGCATGACTTAGATCTTGCAGCGATGGTTTTTGCTCTCAAGATATGGAGGCACTATTTGTATGGAAGCATGTTCATTGTTTTCAGCGACCTCAAGAGTTTGAAGTACTTGTTTGACCAGAAGGACTTGAACATGAGATATAGACGCTGGATGGAGTTCTTAAAAGATTATGAGTTTACATTGCAGTATCATCTAGGAAAGGCTAACGTGGTGGTTGATGCTCTCAGTCGCAAGGCTATCCATGTTTCCTCTCTGATGATTAAGGAGCTGGAGATCGAGGCTGCTCGTGATCTGAGTTTGGATGTGAAAGTGACGCCCAGGAAGCTGAGTTTCGGGATGGTCACGGTATCCAGTGATTTATTGCAGAGGATTAGAGACAAGCAGATGCAAGACAAAGAGTTGATTGAGAAGAGAGAATTGGTAAGTGCAAGGAAGGCATCAGATTTTGCAATAGGTTCTGATGGTATCTTGCGTTGCAAGGGACGTGTGTGTTCTGAGTGATGTTGGTCAGGTATGAAGAGAAATGTTGCTGAATATGTTGCTGCGTGCCTGACTTGTCAAAAGGCGAAGATTGAGCATCAGAAGCCAGCAGGGCTGATGCAATCTCTTGAGGTACCTGAGTGGAAGTGGGACAGCATTTCCATGGATTTTGTGGTTGCCTTACCACTTACTAGGAGGAGGTTTGATTCCATTTTTGTGATTGTTGATCGGTTGAAGAAGTCTGCACACTTTCTACCAGTGAAGACCATTTATAAAGTGGAACAGCTTGCAGAGGTCTATATTGCAGAGATTGTGCGTTTGCACGGGGTTCCTTCAACCATAGTTTCCGATAGAGATTTGAAGTTCACTTCACACTTCTGGAAGGCTCTACAAGGAGCCCTTCGTTCAAGGTTGATTTTGAGTTCTGCTTATCATCCGCAGACTGATGGGCAGACGAAGAGGGCGATTAAGATGCTGGAGGATCTCCTTTGGGCTTGTGTGCTTGATAACTAGGGAAGCTGGGATGAGTTACTGCCATTAATTGAGTTTACCTATAACAATAGTTTTCATGCCAGCATTGGGATGGCTCCGTATGAGGCTTTGTATGGGAGGAGGTGCAGGACACCGTTATGTTGGTTCCAAGATGGGGAACATTTTCTAGTTGGGCCAGAGTTGGTCCAGCGGACGATGAAGAAGGTGAGGCAGATCAGGGAGAAAATGAAGATGTCTCAAAGTTGGCAGAAGAGCTATGCCGACAACCGGCGAAGGGAGTTGGATTTTTCACCAGGAGAGAATGTGTTCCTCCGTGTGACCCCAACTACTGGAGTCGGGAGGGTGATTAAATCAAAGAATATGACACCAAAGTTTATTGGGCCATATCAAATCATCAAGAGGGTTGGACCAGTGGCGTATCATATTGCTTTGCCACCGTTCTTGTCTAGGATTCACGATGTTTTGCATGTGTCCCAGTTGCGGAAGTACATTCCGGGTCCCTCGCATGTCATTACCCAGTATGATATTCAGTTAAGGGAGAACTTGACGTTCGAGGTCCCGCCGATTACGATCGCTGATCGGAGGGTGAAACAGTTGAAGAACAAAGAGATTCCTTTAGTGAAAGTGATTTGGAACCAGACCACAGGGGACGCCACGTGGGAGTTGGAGGAAAAGATGAGGGAGCAATACCCTGATCTATTCCTTGACTCTTAGTTTCGAGGACGAAACTTGTTTTAGGGGGGTAGGATTGTAAGACCCTCTATTTTTTGTAATTTGCACTTTAGTCCTTGAACTATTTGTAATTGGGTTTTGGCTCTTGGGGCTTATAATATTATGATTTGATCCTTGAATATTTTGATTTTGAAATATGATCCTATATTGAAAAGAATTTATTTGTTTGAGTTACAACAAGATGAGCATTGGTTTAGTGGTTGAGATTTGATTATTTCGCTTACGGGGCAAGGGTTTGAGTCTTGTACAAGGCTGATTTTATTTCTTCTCCTTTTCTATTTATTTCAAAATTTTAGAGAAAGGATTGATGAGGGAATATTCCTTAATGCCTTGGGTAATTTCATATTTAATTAAGTTAAATAACAAATTTACTTTAACCGAAAACAAGGAAGAAGTCAACCATTTTCCCCCTACTTTTGCTAGGTTTGGGTGTGTGGATTGTGCTGAACCACAACATATTCCTTTGTTCTGTTTCCTTTTTGTTACTGCTGAGTTTGAATTTGAAAATTTAATAAAAAGAAAAAAAAAACACTACTACAGATTTGCCCTTTTACCTCGGCCCTGTTACCCGGGTTCAGTCATGGACCGAGGTAAAATGGTACCCAGAGCTCAATTAGCATAGTTTTATGTTGAACCGAGGTAACTGATGTTGTCTATTACCCCGGTTCTGCGTCAACCGCAGTAACTGAGATTGTTTTTTTTTTTTAATAATAAAGGATTTTCACACGGTTGCAAGCTGAACTGGGGTAATAAAACATCTCTCTTATCCCAGTTATCATGCCAACCACGGTGATAGGTATTATATTATTATTAAAATGTTGATATGTTAACCATAAAACCCTAGTTTTCAGATCGAAAAACTCATATGTGAACCCTTTCTCTGTTGCACCTCATGACCGTTGTTGCTGGCCGCTGCACCTCATCACCGGCCCTCCTTCTCTCCGTAATGGCACCGCCGCTACTGTGCATGCTCGTCAGCACCAGGCTCACCTCCATCTTCGTGCCTCGCCGTTCCCGTCTTCTCCGGTTGACCGCTCTTCTCTACCTCACTGGTGAGTCCTCTTTACATACTTCTAGTTCTACGGTTTTGTTTTGAATATTGTTGTTGTTGTTGTTGTTGTTGTTGTTGTTGTTGTTGTTGTTGTTGTTGTTGTTCAGTACTAGCCACTAGGGTTTTGTTTTCCCGGAGCACAAGAAGTGTGCGCCGTTTTGGTCGTAAATGCATGTCTTTCCACCCACTTCATTGTCTCCCGCATGCGCGGTTTTTTTCTTCTAAACAGTCACGCCAGTTCTCCTTCCCAATACATCTCTTTACTCTTCATTTCAGAACAGTCATGGCGCTTGCTCTTCTTCATACCGTTTCACTTTCATCGTTTGCTTATATATTCCAGAATGTTTTCCCAGTTCTCCATCCAATACTCCATCTTCCCTGCATCCTTCCTTTCCTGTGTTCACTATTCTTCAGTAAAAACAGAAATGGCAAACGGTTTTGAAATATGTCTTCCTTATGCCGTAAATTTCCCTGAACTAGAGCACTATCAAGTTCTCAGCACCAATTCTCGGAGTAACACACAAAGCAAGTCACGTGTCATTATTGATAGCTCAAAATACCGACCATATTTTTCTTTCCACCATTGTAACACATCCAAATCTTTATTTTCTCTAAAACTCAAAGATGGCTCATCGAAATAAAGATCAAGTTGTGATTTTCCCTATGTTGTGGCTACCTGCGTCTTGTGCCTATCGAGTTCCTATTAATTTTTCCACAAGTGGTACATGTTAATAGCAAAGAAAGATATAATTAAACAATTAAAAATTTAGATTATTAAATTATAAAACTACAAAAAGAAAACAACTTACATCATACACATGGTCTAGAGATGAATCTAGAGAAGCACTTCCAGTCTGAGAAATACTTTGCATAGAAGGAGCACTTGTGCTAAGGTTAAGGTAGTTCTCAAATAGCATGTACAAGTTTCTCCTTACTAATTCCAACTTTGTTGCAGAAGTGTAAGGATCAACTTTTTTGAAACAATAGCTCAATGTCTCCAACTTCACCCTTGGGTCAAGAACTACCCCCATTGCAAGCACAGAACTATATACATCCCAATATTTCAAAAACTTATTATGCATTTTTCTAGCCATGTCCCTGAATACTAGATCATCATCTCCAAAAGTATCAATAAGTACACACTGAATCTTCCAAACTTGCATAAAATACAAGTTGGTTGTAGGATAGGATGAGCCTGAAATCAAGGTTGTGGTGTGATACAGAGGTTCCAAAAAGTCATGCAGTTTTTTTTCTCTTTTCCACTCTTCTACCGAGGGTTAATGATCGGTATTGTAATTTTCATCATAGTTATGGAGTTTTGTAAATGCATTCCTATATGGTAGAGCAGATTCTAGCATCAAATAAGTAGAGTTCCACCTTGTAGGAACGTCTAGGCACAAGGCAGCAGAAGTACCAACACCACCTATCTTTTCAATGCATAACTTAAATTTCATCATTTTACCTTCTGAACCCTTCAAATACTTGATGCTCTCCCTAATTTTATCAAAGATAGCACTAGCTATCTCCAACCCTTCTTGGACAATGAGATTGAAAATGTGTGCAGAACAACGCACGTGAAAAAATTGCCCATCACATAACAATGAGTTTTCCACAACAAGAGTATCTTTCAATAGTTTTATCATGGAAACATTGGCGGCAACATTATCTAAAGTGAGACACATAACCTTCTTATTTATACCGCAATCATTCAAAAATTCAATCATCTTCTTATTCAATTCAGATCCAATATGAGGGGGAGGCATATGACAAAAGTTGATGATTTTACTTTGCAACTTCCAATTAGAATCAACAAAGTGTGTAGTCAAACAAATATAACCCTCTGTTGTACAAAATTTCCATGAATCAGAAGTTAGAGATATCCTAGTAGGAATGCTAGAAAACTCTTTTTTAAGCTTCTCTTTCTCTCTCATGTAAATTATCATGACATCCGCCTTAACAGTGTTTCTAGAAACAAGAATATAATATGGATTCAAGTAGTTATGCATGCTTCTAATCCTCTTAAACTCAACAAATTTAAAAGGTAAATCATGCTCAATGACTGCACAAGCTATCATGTCACGTACCACCATTTGATCAATCTTTCGAGCCGCCAATTTCCCTTGCATATCCATAATTATTTGACCAACATCAACATTTTTTAATTTAGTACACCTTTGTTGATGACGACGTAATGTTGATGTACCATAATCGTTACCACCACATTTGTATATCAATTTGCAACCATTTCATGATGCTCTCTCAATCCCATCATCTGCAACTCCTACTCTGGTGAAAAAATGCCACACCTCGGAAGTTAATGCTTTATGCATTTTATTGTTGTTTCCAAGTTCAACTGTTTGGGATTCTCCAATCTCATTTTCCTCATTTTCTTCTATCTCAGTGTCAACATCAATAGGGTTTGATAAATGACCAGATCCAGAACCTTCCATGCTAGTAATTGCTGTAAAAACAACAAAAGATTGGACTCAGCTTTAATAATTGAGCAAGCTACAGAACTACTTAGGGATGGACCTAATTGTTTCCAATTTCAATTGTTTCCAATTTTAATTTGTTTCCAATTTCAATTTCAATTGATTTCCTTCTCAATTTGCCTAACAGTGATGAATCTGCGAAGGATGAGTGATGAACCACACTTAAAAAAATCATGAAATGCAAAAGAGAATGAAAAAGGGGAAGGAATTTAAACTTCCAGTAAACAGCAGGAATTTGATCTTTTGGATGGTAACTAACTTCTAGTAGTAGACTCAAGTAAATGCAAATTGGATGGTAACTTTTTTTTTGAAAGCAAAATTATGCATTAATAGAGCAGTGACCGCCAAAATACACCGGCAGAAGCCAACCAGGAGAAAGAGCTGCCCTCCCGCCACAAAAAACAGGAAAAGAGCGGCAACACCAAACAAAAAGAGGATTTACACAAAACCACCCAAAACAACACCACCCTATACAAATGAAGCCGACACCCCAAAAGACACCTTCTTCGATCCAAGATTTGTGCCGCAGTCTGGTACACAGCCACTCCATCAGGACAAAAAAAAAAAAACCACCCATCCCCTCTAAAACCGGCCTCCTAATCACAACCCCAGCCACAAAGAAAAATCCAAAACAGACATCGAAATGACAAATCCCAAGAAAGCCACACCTATAACTCATAAAATTGGATGGTAACTAATCAACCTCCATAACTCATAAAATCCAAATATAAATGAGGACCCTAAGAATTAAAAGCTAAGTTAATCAAGTTTTTCCTACACCAGGAAACATCTAAGGTTTTAATAGCCAATGATTTAATGAAGTCAGTAAGTCTTCACAGTGAGTTTTTATCTTAAGTACAAGCCTTCAAAGCACTAATATTTCATAAACTCCCCATTTCCACCTCCACCGAAGTGAGAGGAATAAAAGCAAGAGAAGTAGAAATATGATGCTATTTCAATTGATTTACTTCTCAATGCCTAACAGTTCTGTTTACAAATATGAATGGTTCAAAACAATAGATGTTGGGGATGAATAATTATCATAGACATACACTGCGATGGCCGGCAGAGAAAAGAAGAGGAGAGTGCAGCAGCGGAGAAGAGGAGGACGCGCGGTGGAGAAGAGGAGAGGCAGCGGAGGAGAGGAGACAACCGCTGATGATGAGAGCGCGGGCTGGCGGCGTGGCGGTGGAGGACGAGGGCGCGACTGGCAGTGCGGCGGTGGAGGAGACAGAACAAGGAGTCAAGGACAATGGGAGAGGGCAAGGGCAGCGTGTTTTGTCAAAGAGAAAGAAAATGAAACCCTATACTGCTGTCTGCTGCTGGGCATCGTTTTTTGAATGGGTTTTTTTTTAATTTTCTGTTTGGTAAGTTACTAAGATAAAAATAAAATAAAAAATAAAAAATATGCTGGCCTGTCGGGAAAGCCCGCCCCATCCCGCCAAAAAAATGGGTTTTTGAAGTGGGTTCAAAGTGGGTATTTGGGCTGAAAATATCAACCCAACCCGCAAAAAATGGTGGGCCAAACGGGCCGGCCCAGCGGGCCCAACCCATATTGCCACCCCTAATATTTTTTATGCAAATTGCCCACTTTAGATAGCATAGTTGGGTACATTGCAAGGCTTCACTTTAGTGTTGCAACTCAATTGCTTTTCCAGCACGTGTTGTGTTTGTTTTTACCAAAATAAAAAAAAAAAAACATATCTTTTTTTTTACATTTAAATATCAAGTCTATTATGATAGTGTCTTGTTTTAAGACAAGGGTAATAAAGGAATAAAAAATTTGTAATTCATTCCGCTTCGTCCATTATCCAAACAATGGAGTGATATTTTTGTTCCGCTCCATCATAAAAAATCTAAACAATGGAACAAGAGTTTTATTTCATTCCGCTCCGCTCCATTCCATCCCATTATACTCCGCTTCGTTATGTTTCGTCAATCCAAACATAACTCAAGCAAGTGGTTGGTGGTTCGACCACAACTCTTATGAATGAAAAAAAAGGGTTAAATATGTTTTTGGTCCCTGTACTTTGAGCGAGATTTGGTTTTAGTCCCTCGCCGGCGTAAAGGTGGATTTTAGGCCTCAAACTTTTATTTTTGTTTGGTTTTCGTCCCTGCCAGAGTCATTCGTTGACCGCCGTGCCTACATGTCACGGCGAGTCCTACGTGGCATATGCCACGTCATTAAATGAGTACACGTGGTTTTTTTTTACATTTATTAATTAAAAAACTCAAAAAAGAAAAACAAAGGAAAAAGGGGAATCAATCAGATCTGCCGTTTCTTCTTCTTCCTTCTTCATCTTCTTCTTCCTTCCTCTTCTTTTTCCTTCTTCTTCCCGAAACCTCTTCTTCTTCCTTCTTCTTCCCCAAACCACGGCATCTTCTTCTTCTTCCTTCTTCTTCTTCTTCTTCTTCTTCTTCTTCTTCTTCTTCTTCTTCTTCTTCTTCTTCTTCTTCTTCTTCTTCTTCTTCCCCAAACCACCACCACCCTGCATCACCACCAACACCGCATCACCCACCACCACCCAGCATCACCCACCACCCACACCACGGCATAACCCCCAACGCCACCCACACCGAGCCATCACCCACCACTCCGGAAGAAGAAGAAGGTCGAAACAGAGGGGGATCAACCCATAAAACAATACCATAAAACAAACGAACCAGAACCAAATGCAAGTTTATTTTCAACTTGAATGTAATCAACACATTGAAATTAGTATGGGGAGATGCATAAGACATTGAAAATTAACAAAATGTGCATTTAGCTGTTGTGAATAAACAGACTTTGTAACTAAACCCTCACCCCATGACTGAATCTTCATTCCCTCTCCATGGCTAACTCTCAAAGCTTGCCCTTTTTCGATTTGATGTCTCAAATATGACCTTGGGATGAAAACACATGATTCTGGACGAAGGTGACGAAGAACGGAGGCCGTTGCCGCGCCGCCGTGCCTGTTGCCGCGCCGCCGTGCCTCCTTCCCTCTCAACCTCGACCTCGACCTCGACCTCGCTCTCGCTCTCCTGCTTCTCCCTCTCTGTTTCGACCTTCATCTTCTTCCTTCCGCTCTTCTGCCGCGCCGCCGTGCCTCCTTCCCTCTCAACCTCGACCTCGCTCTCGCTCCCCTGCTTCTCCATCTCTGTTTCGACCTTCTTCTTCCTTTCGCTCTTCCGCTCTCCCCCTCTGTTTGTCCCTCTCGCCACCGCCATGCTCCTCGCGCCCACCTCCACCGCGCCGTTACGGTGCGGCCACCATCACGCCGCGCCTCGCCATCGAAGCTCCGGCAGGAAGAAGAAGAGGTTTGGAGAAGAAGAAGGAAGAAGAAGAGGAAGGAAGAAGAAGAAACGGCAGATCTGATTGATTCCCCTTTTTCCTTTTTTTTTTTCATTTTTAAGTTTTTTAATTAATAAATGTAAAAAAAAAAACCACGTGTACTCATTTAATGACGTGGCATATGCCACGTAGGACTCGCCGTGACACGTAGGCACAACGATCAACGAATGACTCCGGCAGGGACGAAAATTAAACAAAAATAAAAGTTTGAGGCCTAAAATCCACCTTTACGCCGGCGAGGGACTAAAACCAAATTTCGCTCAAAGTACAGGGACCAAAAACATATTTAACCCAAAAAAAAAAAAAAAAACTATACCCTAATTTCAAGAGTTGAATTTCGATCTTGATGATTGAAGCAAAGTAGCAAGCCCAGGCCCAAACCTACAGGCCGTGAGTGAGTGTTTGTGTGTTGGTTCATTCAGCTGTTGGGTGTCACGTCTCACTGCCTTCGCCATTGCCAACCAACCAGTAGCGGCGACGGTCTCTCTCTCTCTCTCTCTCTCTCTCTCTCTGCCATGGCCTCTTTATTCCAGAAAGTTCAACAGGTATATATCCTTATCTTCAAACGCAGTCGGTTTTACCATATACGTTATTGCGTATTTGCGTTGCTTTATGTGATATTCTGGATCATAATGTTCCATATGGATTTTTGAGAATATCAATGTTCTGAAATTGTTTTCAGGCCGTGAAAACCTTTGCAAAACGACCTAAGTTTACTAAGGATCCAAGGCAACTGCAATTTGAAGTTGACATTAACCGCTTGTTCCTTTATTCAAGGTCAGTCAGTGGTTTTGTTTTCTTTTGTCTGGTTTTGTAATGAATGGGAGCAGCACATATATGCAGTCGCAGAGGTAGAATTGTCAAACTGTTCTAGACGTCAACTGAATTTTGAGCTTTAAGATGTCAGGTAGATCTACAGTGTTAAGATTACATCAAACTTTAAAGTATGGTAGTGGCTGTGGCATGATCCTTGATGTTGAGAAAAATTGCAGATAAATAGCTTTTATGTGGCCACAATTGCAGTTGCGGACTGCAATTTAAATCCTTGAATTACATAATGTGTTTTTGGAAACTTGTTTTCACATTTAAGGTAGAAGTGATTCTAGGAGAAATGACTAGTAGTAGCTTTTGTGGGATAGAAGTGATATGGAAGGATTAAAAGGGAATCCAAAGATGCTGATAGATTAATTGATGTTTAGTTGATGGCTTGATAATTTTGTGGGTTCATGTTATTTTGATGCCGATGGTTTCAAATTTATTTTGGAAACCTGCAAGTAGGTTGCCACACTTAAGGGCGAAGTGATTTTAGGAGAAACTTGTAGTAGTAGTTTTTGTGGGAAAGAAGTGATTTGGAAGGTTTTAACGTGAGTCCAAACATATTGATAGATTAGTTGTTGTTTATTTGATGCTTTTGTGGTTCATCTTATTTTAATGCCAAAATGGATTCAAATTTGTTGTGTGTGATGCTTTTCTTTTTTAACATCACAAAATATTTTGCTAATGAGAAGACTTGAATATCCAGCTTCAACCGATTGGGGAAGAGTGCTGATGAGGCAGCTGCCGAAGAAGTTATTGAAATGGCCAGTAAAGCCTCGTTTTGTGATCAGCAGAAGCAAGTACAAGAAAATGTTCATTCACAAATTAAAACATTCTGCGTATTCATGGATGAGATTCTTCTTCCAAATGAAAAGATGTTGAGTGACCCCCTTGGATTATCTCAACAAGCAACCGTTTTTCCTCGCCGAAGTGGGCTTAGCTTTGCTGTGGGTAGTAGTGGTCCACCTCCTAATGATTCTGGTGAGTTTTTTCCCCGCTTTCTTTTGGTTTCCTCGTGCAATCTTTTCATCTTTTATTAAACTTTTCTTGTTTTCAATAAATACTTTCATTTGGGATTTCTATTTTACTTATTATATGAGTGGAAGGAACCATAGGAATTAGAAGCGAGCAAAGTTGCAATTGAACCTGATGTGAGCCATATTAATGAATTTGACATGCATGTTAGGTTATCTTTTAGAAATAGCTACTTAGTTATATTTTGTCCATCTTTTCTTCCTTTAGATCCACAAGGGTATTGAAGATATCATGTTTTAGTATCAATTTTCCTTTCTTTATTTATCTATTTACAATTTCATATTGTTGGGAAATTTTCTCCTTTTTGCCTGTTCACTGTAGCCACTTGTCATTGATGTGCTTTTGGAGCAGCTGCCCCTCATACAAGACCATTAAGCCAGGCTGAAGTTTCTCAGAAATTGAAAGATCAACTTGGCTACACGCTTAATGTTAAACCGTCTCAAATATCTCACAAGGATGCCGGCCGGGGTCTTTTTTTAGATGGTGCCTTGAATGTTGGTGCTGTGGTGGCTTTTTACCCTGGTGTGGTCTACTCTCCAGCGTACTATCGTTATATTCCAGGGTACCCAAATGTGGCTGCGCGGAACCCCTATTTGATTACAAGATATGATGGGAATGTCATCAACGCCCAACCTTGGGGTACTGGAGGTGACAAGCGCGAAATGTGGAATGGTAGAAGCACACAAGAAATCAAGCCTGATGTGAAAGGAGCTGAGAGAGGCTCAGAAAAGTTCTGGAAAATGTTGAGTAAGCCTTTGGAAGGAAACAAAGGAGATAGGAGTGAACTCATTGAGCGTAGAAACCCATTAGCATTGGCTCATTTTGCCAATCACCCTCCAGAAGGGGTGCTACCAAATGTCATGATTTGCCCTTATGATTTCCCATTGACTGAAGACAACATGAGGGTTCACATTCCAAATATATTGTTTGGAGACGCAGAAGTGAATATGAGGAGATTTGGCAGTTTTTGGTTCAAATCTGGAGTGTCAAGAAATGGTGGAACACATGTTCCGATACTGAAATCTCTTGTTTTAATAGCTACTAGGGCCATCCAAGATGAGGAACTCCTCCTGAACTACAGGCTGAGCAACACTAAGCGGAGACCGGAATGGTATTCTCCGGTGGATGAAGAAGAGGATAGGAGAAGATGGAGCTAGGCAATCCATCATTGAATGCTGAATCTAATCGTTGTTTTGTTTTGTTTCTTAGAAAGCTGCATTTGTAATGCTTTGGATATTATTTTTCTGTTATAAGTTTGGTCCCTTTTTAGTCAATAAAGTGTAGTTCGGATCAGGTTCTAAGTTCTAACTAAAATAGAATCTGAACCGAACAAAAGGAAACGAGTTGGGTTGGTTCAGGTTTCGTGTTTTTTATGTTAGAGCCTGAACTGAACCAACCTCATCATGGACAGGTTAGTTCACGTCGATATTAATAAGAATTCTTTCTCGGTAAAAAAATTAAAAAATTGATTAAAAACCATATAAACAGTACATCACTTCTTCCCCTTGAAAACATATGGACCCGAACATGCATCAACATTGAACATTGAAAGGAAGGGATTAAAATCCTAATCAACTGCATGAATTTGAGTTGTTGATTTATATGATAAAATGATACATTTATATTTCAGCAAATTGTACCGATCTAGACTTCCCATTTATTATTTAAAAAGACACTAATTATCCTTATTTTATTTGATATATTGCACTAATCTCGCATGTGGTTTATCATTATAATACTGGACTCCCATAAAATTTATCATTACAAAACTCAGCACCCCTTTATTATTGAAAATGATATATGAAGAAAGGGAGATTAATGCATTTTACAAACTAGTGGGGAGGTAAATGTAATAATATTAAATCTCTGTGGAGGTGAGTGTAATTTCTCTTTTATATTTATTTTAAGGACAAGATTCAAAAATGCAGTTCAAAATGACCAGCCAGAATAAAAAAGAAATATTATTCATTTACACTCCACTTTTCCGTTGCATCTCAATTTCACTCATTTTTTTATTTTTTTATTTTTTTTATTACATCACAGATCATATCTAATTTTTTTCTTTTATTCTCTATATGTCACTTGGTATAGTTTGATTTAGAGTGTGAATAAAACATTAATCTCCAACATTACTTCCTAATCTTACATCCATATCATATCATTAATGGAAAAATAATAAATGAAGCAGACCTCAAACTTTTTAGGCTCCACCAATAACAGTAAAAGAATTTGTGAAGAAAAGAAATCAAAGATCTTTTTATCTTCCTCCTTTATTGGGCAAGAATCATTCACTTCAGGAATGTTCAATGATCGTTACAATGCATATCTGTCTTGTTACACATTGTATTACTTCGACGGGCTTCTTGCCAGCATGTGGTTTCTCGTTCTATAGAAAACTAGTACCAAAAACCTAAAAGAAACAATTCATCAGCAATCACAAAATGAGAAGAATGAGAATAAGAGAGAAGAAGTCAGGTTCACAAGACCTACATGTGATTGTGCCTGCATTTGTAATCATGTTTGGATATTATTTCTCTCATATAATAAGCTTTTGGTCTAGGTTATTGGTAAGTAGATATGCTTATTCATAAACTAATTTAAACAGTTTATAAAAATAAGTTCAAAACAATATATAGATGAGTCATAAACTATTTAATAAGCTCTTCTAAATTTCTAAATGAGCTAAAATCAAGGGGATATACTGAAATTTCAAAGTTCTATTCAAAGTAGAAAAATAATGACAATGACTAATATATGTGAGGTGATATTAGCATGCAAGAGATTTATTGTATTTTTGCTGAATATTAAAGTACATTAGCAAATAAATTCTCAACTCTTATAAATGGATATAACTCCTTAGCCAGTTCACTGCCGCTTACTACGTTGATGGTGGGTGAGAGATTAGTCTGACGACTATTGGCTGTGGGATATATTGATTAAGAAAAAAACTCGAAGTAAAACTTGTTTAACACCAGCTTTCCTTCAACAACTTCTTGAAAACTTATACCTTAGACTTTTAATTTAATATCAGCTTTCCTTCAACTACTTGAAATCTATACCTTAGACTTTTAAGAAGTTTCAAATAGTTCACTGAGATTCTAGATGCTCCTTCGTTATCTGAACGTAGAAGACTTCTTGAAATCATTCTGATAGAATTTGTCTTTCCAAGTATTTTGAGACGTTTCAAGTTCTGAGTTCATAGAGTATTTTCAACTCTCTCTTCTCCATAACTACTCATAATCACCTTTACCTTCCTAACAGACTTCTGAAGAATTGATATGCCAACACTAGAGAGTGCATAATCCAATTCTTTTTGTCGTTACAAATATTAAGTCACTTTCCCATTGAGCTCATGAATGGTAAAATGAAAGATTTATTGTTTTGTTTCATCTTATGTATTATAAATTAATCTTCAATTTTAAGGACCAAAATATAGAAAGTGACTTATTTATCCCCATTAAGATTAGCTATATGTAATAGGAAATGTTTGATGAACACTCAAATGGTGAGACACCTAGAGTGAAACAGGAAGAAAATATAGATAAGTGATAGATGTGATATTAAATTGATGTGATAGAAAGAAAAAGATAGACAGAAGAAATGATGTTTATTGAGTTTGAGTGTCTACAAATCGGGAGTGAAGCCAAAATAAGCCAACAAAACTTCCGGTTTATTAATTATTTACTGTTCTGATTATCAACTACATTAATTAATCCGGCAGGTGATAGAAAATTGGAGTTACTGGTATAACTTCCTCCTTAGCTTTGTTTTTCTTGCCATTTTTTCTTATAATCTCATATACCCCCAAACAATACTTTTTATTTCTTAAATCATGTAACATATAATCGTTCTAATTGACCATTGTAAAACTTGATTCATATATAATCAAGATAGAGCTTGAAGTTGAGTAGCAAGTTCAGATTTTTTCTACTAATGAATATTGATTTCAGGACTTAAAGTATGCAAAAAATACATAGAGGAAGAGATGATTACATGCATATACATTTTACCATTGCAATATCCGTGTAAAATTTCCTTACACTTACTTCCAAACGTTTCATGTCACATCACCTAAAATGGTGATATGATTTAGTATTTTAATTAAAATTAAAATTTATTTTCTGACTTCTCAAACAACAATCAAATGCCATGCAAAGAAACTTCACACTGACATGCATCTACATTTCCTTTATGCAGAAGAAAATTTCATTTCAATTACAGAAGAAAATTTTACACAGACAATATACAGATGTTACAGGTTATTGAAAGGAAATCAATTTCTGTTCTTGTGATTTACATTACATCGATTGAGCTTGAACTTGAGAAGCATTGGCCCCCTTCCTGTCATATGATCAACATTATTACCTACTTCATGATCTTCATTTCCACCTGTTAGCTCAGTTCTGGAAATATTTTCAAAACGCGCCATTTGCTGATATCCTTCAACCACATTTTCAGTATAACAAAACTTGTTCATCCTATAGATCTCCTCTAGAGTACAGCGCCGCGCTTTGGCTAAAATATCCACCATGGAGCGTTTCTTACACCTCCCTCGACGCCTTCTTCTACATTTACCTGCCTTGGAAGATGCAGATGATGGACAGCTTTTATGAACATGAATTGAACATGTAGCTTCTGCTGACCGAGATAAATTGCACTTAGGCTGATTTCCCTCTTCATGTGATGAAGGGTAGTCCCGACTATGGTCGTCAGTAACCTTGTTTCCTTCTCCATGAGAGAACAAGTTATGATCATGCTTAATATTTTGTAAATGGGGAATAAGACTTCGTTGCACTTCAGTTTTGCAAAACTCAGTTTCTTTACTTTCATCATTTGGAGAAGGCATCAAGTTGGAACAACACCCTTTGAGTGATTCAAATGGTGGCAACACATCCTTGATACCATGGTTGAGACACATTTGCAAATACTTCTCAGGAAATGGCCAGTTATGAAGGATGCTTTTGTGACGGGAAGCAATGACATACTGTCTGCAACAAAACTTATTATTAGCATGTATAGATTCCTGTTGTTCAGATGTTACAGAATCAATTCTGCTACCACAAAACTACTAGGAGTAGCTTCTTCCAGAATCAATTCTCTTTCCAATGTAAAAATCTACCGTGTATCCGAACAAGCATTATATGTCGGTAATTAAGAATAAGATGATACAAATAATCCTTTCCAAAATCTAAACAAAAGTTTAATAGATTCACAAAGGAAATTAAAAACAATAGCAAAAATGAAACAAGGAGCTGAACAGAGAAAAATCACAACCTGAAATTGTGCTCGAAACAATATAGATAACCTACAACAAACAGTGCAAGATACTGCAATCTAAGAGACCAATCTAAATACACACCATACAAGAATGGCATAATATTTAACGAAAAAAAAGAACTTATTATAGCTTGAAATGCATATGTATATTCATGTAAATTTTTCTCAGTACCTTATAGAGAAGGGTTTAACATCTGCTACAGAACTCGTTTCTTGGTGAGACATGATTTACCACAAAGAATGCAACTTTGCAAGTGGATCCCAAAAAGCTGCATAAAATGTCCAAGTTTCAATACCCTAGAAAACAGAAAAACGAAATCAGAGATTTACGAGTACAAAATTTTCATGTGGGTACCCTAAAGGTGGATAATTTATACGCAGTGTATGTAGAGAAGGGAATGAGAGATGAAAGTTCTGGTAAATTCTTCTTCTTCCAACAAACAAACAACAGAGTGAGTCAGCTAAGCCTTCTTGAAACTTCACAGGAAGAGAAAGGGAAGGTTCATAGAACAGGATTAGCTAGTGGTTAAGGAGAGAAGGAGTAGGATTTGAAGGAAATGGGAATGGCGAAAAGAGACAGAAGTAGAAGAGACAGAAATTAGGAAGCAACAACGCATGATAAACTGAGTGAGAAAGAAACGAGCTAGTATAAATGTGGAATGGTCAATTTATGTTATATTTTTCTTCTTCAATTGGTGTTTTCTTCTCCGTTCTTTGTTTTTGTTTTTCTTGACTTATTTAACTATTTGTGGACACCTAGGAACACACATGTTTCAGGCTAATTGAACTAGTATTTTGCCTGACTCTAAATATTGATTGAGTTAGTTTTTTTTTTAAAAAAAATTGAACCCGTTTGTAGATGAAAAGATACTCAATATAGTGTTGGTTTAGCAAAGACTGTGGCACAAAAGAACGGGTCCAGATTGATTTGAAAGATAAATTGAATGTCAATTTCAATTTTTACCCAAAAAATTATAAGGACTTTCCATTTTCTGTAAACCTAATTTTTAAACCCATATATGAACTATAAAAGAAATTACTTAGTTATTATGTCATTTCTATTTTGCATGACACAATGTTCTAATTTAAATATATAATGAGATGCATTTCTATTATAATATTTCGTTAGAAATACATACCAGATTGTTGGAGACATGAAACTACTATCACATGAAGTTGTCTCTCTGTGATGTTAATTTATGAAAAATAAATCCTTCGTGGCAGGTCCATGAAGCCATGTTTTGAAGCTAGTAGGCAAGTGGTGTTTGTGGAACGGGTTACGTTGTGCTTGTCACTAATCCGACCCTAAATATTGACTGGGTCCATTTTTTAAACCTGAACATCTATATGTTACACTCGGGATGGTTCGGTCTTCGACACCATATCCTTACGAATCGTAACCGTAAGACGGTAGTTCCTTGACTCAGGTACATTGGTACCTGATGGTTAATCGTCTAAGCTCTTTCTTAAAGAGGGACCTCAGGAGTATCCAACATTAATGACCTGAAGGAGAAGGAAGAATGAATGATCGGGATTATACACGAGTCGCAAGTAACGCGATGAAACACTAACAAAAAGTCACTGTCCCGTGACAAGGAACGATGATTTGATGAGTCAATTACGAGATGTTGTTATGTTTCCATGTTAGGAACCAAAATATCCTGGAAAAGGCACCGAACTTTGGAGGAAAGCCGGGTGACATCTTACGCTGCACCGGACGAGCATGCGTGTCGGATGAAATAGAAATGGGGAAGACTAAGAGGGGAATGCTAAGAGTCGAAGCTAAACTTATGGTGGCCAGGGATAAAGAAGCATGCAGAAGCACAAGTTGTTGCAGGCCTGATATTTCAGGAAATGAAAGCTAATCATCTAAAGCCTGTAGGGAATCTTGAGATATTTTCGAATGGGAACAGTTTAGCGTACCAATCGATTTTTTTGTCACCTTACCACAGACGCAAAAGAAAAATGTATGGCTCGATTTAGGTAATCATGGGCCGATTCACCAAGCCGGCTCACTACCTTCCAGTGAAGATTACTTACGATGTGCAGCAGTCGGCATGAGTGTCAAGACGCCTTTGAGTTTACATCAGAATAGTGAAAGCCGATAGTTGAGGCCAAAATTTATTCAGCAAGACCACAGAGAGGTAAAGTTGACTAAGAAGAAGATGAAAGCTTGCAAGAGCAGACGCGGAAGCTACGCCGATAAGAGGCGAAGAGAAATGGAGTATGAAGCAGGTGGGCATGTTTCCTCTAGGTGACATCGACAACAGGAGTCGGGAAGGTAGCTAAGCCAGGGAAGCTTACACCTGAATTCTTTGATTCAGAGTCCAAGCAACTCGAGGACAACCTATCGTTCAATGTTCCACCCATGAACACAGAGGAAAAGAATGTTAAGCAGCTGCGAGGGAAGTAAGTTCCTTTGGACAAGTAATATGGAATTAACCATGGAAGAAACAACATGAAAACCCAGAGAGAAAGCAGGGGAAACAATACCCTGAACGGTTTACCGATCTATAGTTTCGAGGACGAAACTAATTTAAGGGGGGAAGTATTTTAAGACCCTGGATAAATTAAATAATTATTTAATCAGTCAATTCATATCGAGGAATTCTAGCAGGCAAGAGTTAAAGTCAAGGGCTATTCGGATCATCGTAGCGATGTTTTCCAAACGACACTCCGCCGTAGGATCGATCTTAACTCGATTTGGAATTCAAGCAAGAATAAGATGTTCTCACTATCTCCATGACAATCAGTGAAGAATTTTGAGAAGAACGACTATAGTATTGATATGGTTTTCTTTCGGAGACCGGAAAGGCCAATTCTAGCTAGCGAGACTTAGTTAAAAATCCAGTAAGCGAAACAGACGACTTTGAGACCCCGAATGGAAAATACAGGAATAACCAAACGACTCTGTTTGACATGACGGATCCAATTATGCGATAAAAACTTTTGTGAATAGTGACTTTCGTGAATAGTGTTTCATGAGCAGCGTTTCCGTGAATAGTGTTTTCGGGACGAAATCGACACAAATTTCAAGGAAAATGACCCAGGATCAAGTTGTATGAGCACGAGGACCAAAACAAATACGTAACCAGCGTTAGATACTCTTAGCGACATTAGGAAACGTACCAACAACCGAATTCGGATAACGATGAGAATTATGACGGTGTTGACGCACTGACGAATAGGACGCCATCATGACGACGCGTCGTGGATTAGACATATAATATTAAACTAATCCTAGATATTTTCTTAGAACTTCCTAAAGTTTAGATTTTAGTCCCTAAACTTTGAAACTTTACGGTTTAGTCCCCAAATAGTAAAAAGATATTTTACCTAGACTTTTACCCATTCAACTTTGGTCCCTAGGGTTAATGAAAAATTAAAAATTCACCCTCCCCATGGCCCATGGACCTGCGGCCTCCCCCCTTAAAATGGGTGATGTTGAGCTTTTTAAAACTTAAGACTTCATTAAGTGGAAAATTAGAAAGAAAACTAAGAGAGAGAAAGAGAAGCTTGGAGACTATTCATCATCTTCTTCCTCTAAGAACCACGACCGAATTTCCTCCCTCTTCCATAGCTCCATCTTCCATTCATTTTCTCCTCTTGATTCTTTGAGGTAAGTTGATCTCCTTTTCCCGATCTACAATCCTATGGTTTTAGAATTTCAAGATGTTGAGTTTGGGTTTTTGATAGTTGATAGAATTAAAAACCCACTTCATAAAGGTTATTCACATTGCCTTGATATTCAATTTGAACCAATTAGAACTTTGATATGTTGAGTATTGGTCCTTAGAGAATTTTGAAGTTGAGGTTTTGCTAGGGTTGCCTTTAGGAATGCTATTCCCATGAAATTTATCTATTGATATCTCTAATTAGTTTTCTTGGAAGTTGAGTTTTTGAAAAGTGATTATTTGAAATAAGTGATTTTCAAACTTTGGAATTGATTTTCACCTTAGATTTCTTGATACATTTGATGTGTACAAGTTGGTTTTGAAAGAAAAATTCATCTTGATAATTAAAGTTGTATCATGTATGGCCGAATCTAGTGTTGTTTAAAGGGCTTGGAAGAATTGATTTTCAACTAGCTTTTTGTTGTGTTTAAAGCTTGTATGTGAAGGTTGTTGAAAAGGAAATTTTTTGCCGTATTTTTTGTGAGAGGTCCGAGAGCAAAACTAATTGTTTAAAACCTTGGAAAATTGATTTTCACTTGGTTTTGAGAGTTAAAGTTTAGAGGGATTAAAATTGAACTCTTGGGTGAATTTAATTTTGGAACTTATAGCTTGATTGTGGTTTTGCTAAGTTAAGGAATTTAGAATTTAAAAGTTTGACAATTGAATAGATTTTGTGTTTCCTTGACACTTAGGGTTTTGTTGAGTTCAATAATTGAAAATTATTTTAGAAACTTGTATGAGAATTCAAGTTTTGGGTTGTGAAGTTGTTTTGAGTGACTTAGTGAATTGTTTGGTAAAAATGTGAAGTTTTTAGGGTTTTGAAGATTTTGGACAGAATTGAGCCCTTCTGGTTTTGTGTGTGTTTTTGCATTCAAGTACTTGTTTAAGAATCTCAAATTGATAAGTAAACATCTATCCAAAATTCTCTTTAATGTTTCAAAAGTTTTGGAAATTGTAACTTCGAGTTTTTCAAAGCTTTTTAAGGGTTGCCAAAGTTGCTAAAATGTTTTGACTTCCAAGGATCCTTCCTTGTGAATGAAGACTATTACCCAAGTGTTAGAAACCTTGTTAGTCCCGTAGCTAAGCCTTAGGATTAAATTTCAATTCCTAAACTAGGCTATGTTCTTTGAAGGGGTTACGGGACCTCGGACCGATCAAGACGAACAGAGCAAACATAGCTAACCGGATTGACTATAACTTCGATAAAGGTACTTCGCTATTTTATCTGGTAAGCATATGTATATGATTATACGAATGTGTATGCTATGCTCTTGAATTGGTAGTTGACGACGTTTTGATAACCACCCGACATAGAATTGTGTTAATTGAAATATTAATGCATGGATCTGAAGGAATCTGATATGCTAGATTATAATCGATTGATGATTTAAAGTGTATGAAAGGTTAATTGTTGGTAGCATTGATTGCTTTTGTCATGTTGTGGGTTGACCTTTGATGATACTTGAATACATATTGATTGACTATACGAAAGCATGCTATTTAGCTCCTAAGAAAAGAGCAAGTCATACTTGAAATGTATGCTATGTTATGTTTGAAAACATGTTGATTGTATTATTGTTTTCCCTAATTTTTCTTGTTTGCAATGTTGCTATGCATTATCACTGATTGTTATCGTGTGCGCTAGCCGGGGGAAAATCGAGTAAGCTACCTTGGGGGTAGAGTTTCTTTCAAAATAAAGTATAAAAATATTATTTTTGAAAAGGTAAAGGTTTAATAGTTTCATAAAGAATAAGAAAAGAAACTTTCTTTTTAGAAACATAATGAATGTTTTTGGAAACATGCTTTCAATAAAACCTGCGGTTAAGACTGTGAGCCTCCAAAATGAATTTGTCTTAATCTTTCTTGAAAGAAAAATCATAATGTACTAAATGGATATATCAAACCCTTTTATGAACTTAAGGACGATTCCACTTCTTTTCTACAAGTCATATCTTGTAAAGAAACTTAAGACATATCTTTGGAAAAAGAACTATAAGATCTTCCTCATGAGGAATCATAAGACATGTTTTCTGAAAAGCCTCAAAAGACCTTTACGAAAATAATCTCAAGAGATGTTCTCCCAAGAAAACATTGTAGCTTATTCGGTAATGCATTCGTTGGTAGTAGCAAGCGATTTACGCATCGTTGTCTACCAATGTGAAATCACTAGACCCTGAGGGCCATGTGACCAAAATTCCTCGATGTAAGACGGACACTCCGACAAGGATGACCCCGCATTCGAAAGGGAACTCGTATTCGTAAAAAAAGGTTTCCGCTAGGTGGGGAAATCGGAATGAGGAACCCGGACTCGCGTTAAGACACCTTCGTTTATATTGTTGTTGTTGTTGTTGTTGTTGTTTGTTCATAGCATATAAAGTCGTGCATTCATGAACGTTCCTCAAGGCGATGTAGTCATCATTCTTCCAACTATTTGGGATAGCAAGACTATCCGTCCATCAGACTATATGTAGACTATGTGTAGACTATGTGTAGACTATGTGTAGACTATGTGTAGACTATGTGTAGACTAGGTGTAGTCTATGTGTAGGCCTGGTGCAGACTATGTGTAGACAATGTGATTAGGATAACAAACTTAGCCCCAATCAGACTATGTGCAGTACCACGGATATCCGGATCATATTAGACACTAATAGCATCATGACATCTAGAATGTTTCTAGAATGATTTCTATGCGTGTCTTAAATTGATTATTGAGTGTGTTTTGGTTGCAATTCTGCTTGCACTATGAACAATGCTTGATTGTGAATTGCTCTGCATAACTGTAGTTGGAATTGCTTAGTATATATACATAACTACAATGGAATGGACATTACGTGACATGCTTATATATGCTGACGATTTCTGTTTCTCCCATGTGCTCACATGGGGAGTTTATTGTTTTGAAGTTGACATTTGCACCTTGTTTGCTGTTTGTGTTTGGGCGAATCGTCGCCAGCTGAGTAGCTATTAGCTGAAGGGAACCCGGTGACGACGAAGGGCACAGGGACAAGGAGAACTCTTCCATGACGCTGATAGGTTCTTGAGTAGTAGTCTTCCTATGAGGGATATGTATACATAAAGGATTGTGTTGTAATAAGTCGTGCTCGGGTATATGGGTATAGGTATTGAATTCTGCCTTTGCATGTTTTAAAAAAATATATACTCGCATTTTCATAATCGTGAAAAGTGATTAGAATACTTATTTACTGTTCATTGGCTACAGTAATGCCTTGAAAGTCGGGGTGTTACAGCGTATCTATTTATAGGGCCGATAGAGGACTAGCTTAATGTATATTTAACTTAAACTCTGATACGTCCATCAAATAACAGACTTAATAGATAAGATATAACATTTAAATAGTGGGTAAATTTATCTTTAGTTGGTAACTTATCTAATTAATCTTAGGCCGCATAATTAGAAGTAACAACCCATAATTCTATCTTATCTTATCATAAATTCTAACATTCTCCCACTTGGCCTAAAATAAAATCTTATCCTTGCATAATCATCTTAACACAATAAAACACTGAGTGTGAGTTATGGCGGTCATGCATTAATTTACGAACTACACTTCCTTCCATATACTACGACACTAATGCATCACTATACAAGATACATAAATAGCACACGAGGTATCATAATGGTCCCATTAATGTTTCTAGATCATTCACGTTCAACTGGAAACAAATAATCAATTCATGTTCAAAAACCCTTAAACATAAAGAGCTCAGAGTGTCAACATCATTAATCACATCATTCAAAAGGAGAACTAAGACCCATTCTATGTACCTATTCCTTAAATGTCTTTGGCGGTAATCCTTTTGTTAACGGATTAGAAATCATGAGATTCGTTCTCTTATAATCTATAGGAACTCTTTGTTTCTGAACTTCCTCCTTGATGACAAAATACTCTAATTTGATAAGCTTGGAACCTATTAATATTTGTCGTTTTGGAGAAACATAATGTTGTGCTATTATCGCAATACATTTTCAACGGATTGGTAATGGTGTCGAAAACCCCAAGTACTGAAATAAATTTTTCACAGCCATAATCCTTAAATTGCAACTTCAAAACATGCTACAAACTCTTCCTCCATGGTAGATGTGGCGATAATACTTTCCTAATCACTTTTCCATAATATGGCTGCTTAGCCAAAAGTGAATTACATAGAATCAACACATTCACAATCTGAAACTGAGTACCCAATTACTCCTAATTGGTTAGGCATTCTATACATGAGCATATAATCCTTTTTTCCTTAAAGGTACCTCAATACTTTCTTTGAAACTTTCTAGTGAAACAACTTTCCATGTTAAATCTCTCAAGAACTTTATTGATATAATCTTTCTGAGACAATTTCAATAATCCTTATGATCTATCACAATATATTTCAATTCTGATCACATAAGATGTCTCTCCCACATCTTTCATTTCAAAGTTCTTAGAGAGATATTCTTTCTATTGATACATAATACTCTAATCATTAGTTGCAAGCATGATATCATCAACATACATGACCAAAAACATGAACTTACTCCCACTGATCTTTCAGTATATACATTTGTCAACGATATTTTCTTCAAAACCCAAAAGAAGTAATAGCATCATTAAACTTAATATACCATTTTCATGAGCTTGTTCCAATCCATACTTCTTAAATTTACACACCACATGACATTTTCCTTCAATTGGAAAACCTTCAAGTTTGTCCATATAAACTTCATCTTCAAGATTATCATTAAGAAAGTCTAATTTCACATCCATTTGGTGTAAGTCTAAATCATAATGAGCTACTAAAAACCATAATTACACACAATGAATCTTCATCAATTCCTTTGTCTGGTTCTTTCAAATAAGTTTCATAGTAGCTTGGAATAGCTGACTTTCTTTCTATTTGAGATATCCTGAAAGGAACTTCTTGAGACTCATCTTTTTCAGACATTTTTAGTTAGTTTCTTCATTGGGTGTGTTATTACTCATACGTTGCTCATTGTTTTCAGGATGTCCTACAACCGTTGGAACAACATTTGAATCAACTAAGGACGAAAGGATGCTTATAAGCAAAGGAAACATGATCTTAATTTCCTTTATGTCCACATTATGTCGTTCCTCACTCCCACTAACCTTACCATTTTCAAGGAATTTGACAGTGTGTATTGCGCTTGAATTTAATGTCTTTCTAGAAGTTTTGCAAATGCACCAGGGCCTTGTCCTGTTTCATCATGTTTTCCATAATATTCATCACCCTTATCGGATCTTACAACTTTCACTTTCTTGTCTAATTGTAACGCCCTGATTTTCACGAGGGTTATTATCGTAAATATCAACAAATAGAAGACATTGCAAAAAGCAGCGAAAATTAAATCGAAACAAAACTGATATATTAACTGTCTCAAGGAAAAATGATTCAATAAAAGAGTACACGACTGAAAAGAAACTAAAGTCAACACAACCGAGAGCCACATGCTGGTAGATCCTTCAGAAGTGAGACAAAAAGACTAAGACATAGAAATCTGGGAAACCCTACATCGAGCCACCAGATGCTCCAATCTCTCATGCTGACGCAGAAAGTCTCTCGCCACTGTGCCAAACAAGCAGTAGCCACCTCCGATGGTAAGTCATCCTCTGAAGAAAACGTCACATGCCTGTCAATAGACGAATCCTCTAGACGTCGCCCACAGACTACATCGGTGATAACGAACATCCACGGTCAAATTGTCACGATCTCGCTAGGTAGTCCTAATCCATCCGGTATACGTAGTAGCATGACAGATGCGACTATAACTCCACGTGCCCCCAACATCTGGGTCGAGCAGCTGGATCTCCTCGTGTCTCAGATATGGTACTTGATGAAAAAGATACTATTCCATCTGGCGTTAAGCGCCCACGCAATATACATTCAAACAAGCAAGGTGGACAGGGCGAGCGCCCATTTACTGCTAGCGGGCGCCCCACCTTGACGAAGGGCGGCCCCGGCTGACGACTCCAGGGGTACATTTGTAATACACACGGGGGGCCAAACTTTGTAATATATTGGGCCTAATCTTGGGGCCCATAGGCTTAGTCTTAATTAAATGTCATTTATGACTTTCCTCCCTATAAATAGCCAAGGGAGGCTCATGTAAAAGGGTTGAGATTTTCTCTAATAATATTATAGTCTCACTTCTCTCCTATATTGTTCCATTCCGAGAACACAAGGGTCAACTCAAAGCAAACAAGACCCAATTATAAGCATGTGTACATATACCAAGGTAATTAAATCATCCAAAATGAAAAAATTCTAGGTTAGCACAACTTTTTGTATGCACTTAATAGAAGAAAGAGTAAAAGAGAAAACATCCGAAATAAGTTTTAAAAGTATGACATAATCTTACATACCGACACTAAGATGCACCGAAAAAACTCTTACAAATATGTAACAAAACTGAATTGGGTTTCTATTTCTTCCTGTAACAAAAAAAATTGTACTGAGTTTCAGAATTTTTTTAATAAGCCGACAAGATGTTGTACATGGGGAGCACAAGGAGTGCCCCAACCCTTTACAACCAGAATCAATTACAAATTTTAAAAGAAGAAAGCTCAGCAAAGTATAAGACTGGTGTCGCAACCAGGGTCGCGGCAGGGACGGCGCTGATGCATATAACACAAACAGAGTCGCCATAAATGATTTTTTAAGGGATAACACTAGAAAACCTAAAAAGAAAATAAAAAGCCTACAAAACCTAAAAGTCTAGGTTCGGGAGTCGGTTACGCATGGGGAAGGTGTTAGCATCCCACAGCCTATCTAAGACAGTACCTTAGATCGATTGTGCAAAAATTATTAAGAGATTTATATTTTAATTAAAAAGAAGATTTTGTTATTATTTTTTAAAGATTTTTTTATCTACAAAGAAAGGGAATTATTTAAAAAAAAAACAAAAATGTTTATTTTATTTTATTTAGCCTGATAGGTGTGAACCTAGTCCTACGTACTTCCTTTCAATAGGAAGATCAAGGCTACGTAGTTCTGAAGATTTAAATTAATTTTTAATTTGATGTGCCTGGCGGGGTTGTTTCCTGGTCCTCATATCTCCGAGGAGAAATCAAGGCTACGTAGTTCTTAAGGTTTAAATTGATTTTTAAATTGATGTGCCTGGCGGGGTTGTTACCCGATCCTACGTATCTCCGAGGAGAAATTAAGGCTACGTAGTTCTTAATGTTTTAAATTGATATTTTAATGATTTTTAAATTTGAAAAGATTTACTTTGTTTTTTAGAGTTTTTATTGGGTTTTAATTTTAAAGTTGTTCATGCTACCAAATGGGTAGTCATAGAAACTGTACGAGGTAAATGATAGTAATGCTATTCTGTTACCATCGTTGATTTATTTGAGAGAAGAGTTGTTCGATTTTTATTTTGGGATCTTGTGCTACGAAATAGGTAGTCAAGGATTTTGATGAGTTAATAGGTAGAAATGCTACTCCGTTATATATGTCTTGAAAGAGTTATTATTGTTTGAATTTTTCTTTTATAATCAAGAGTTAATATTATGGGTCAATGGTATGGTAGGTCCCTGTGTTTGTACCCAAGTTTGCGATAGGTCCCTCGCCGATTTTTTTTTTGATATAAGTCCCTTAGTTTGCACCAAGTTTGGGTTTAGTCCTCGCCGGAGACCGAAGCTCCGGCAAGTGCTTACGTGGACTGCTGACTGTATAAATAGCGCTGACATGGATTTTTTTAATTATTTTTGAAATTCCAAATAATTAAATTCATTTTAAATTTAAAACCCCTAAACTATTCTAAATCTTAAATTAACCCACTAAATCCCTAAACCCCCAATCCCCTCAAACCTAAATTAAAAACCCAATCTAAAAACCCAGAAAAATCTATGATGTTCATCTTTCAATTTCAGAAAAGCCTAGCTCAGAAAAGCCTAGCACGTTCGCCTTCGTCATCATCATTATCTTCATCTTCTCCATCAAAAGCCCAGGAAATAAAACAAGAACTCATCACCAACACTAAGGACATCAACATCTTCGTCTCCTCCATCTTCATCTTCAACATCATTCTCTCCATCTTCAACATCAATCAAACAAGAAGATTTCAACACCAAACTTAGCAAAGGTGAATAGAATCAATGAAGCTTAAATCCAGAAGTTTAGATTACAAACAAGAAGCTTAGATTTCAACCCAAACCTAGAAAAAAAAAAAACACACTGCGTCAATTTTGAACCTCAAACCCAGAAAGAACCCAAATTTCAACACCAAACCTAGCAAAAAAGTACAGATTCTAGACCCCAAACCCAGAAAAAACACAAATTTGAACCTCAAACCCAGACACCCAAAGCTTCGAACAGCAGCAGCCCCTCCAGCGCCGTTCCTTCGGCGCAGTGCCGTGCCGCCGGCCTCGCCTCCCCGCGCCGCTCTCGACCTCGCCTTGTTCTGCCATCACTTCCTCTCTCCTTCTCTGTCTCGATCTCCTCTTTCCCTTGATCTCTCTCTTCCCCTCTGTCTCTCCCTCTCACCACCGCTGCCCTCCTCGTATGTCGCCATCGCACGGCCACCGTCATCGGTCACCACCGTCGCCGCGCCTCGCCACCAAAGCTCCGGCGTCGTCGCTCTTCCCTCTCCCTCTCGCCGCCGCTTCTCTCTGTTTTCTCCCTCTCTCACCACTCCCTGTTTCTAGATCCTTCTTCCTCCCCCTCTCTCTCACACACAAAAACTCCCTGTTTCTAGATCCTTCTTCCTCCCTCTCTCTCTCACACAAAAACACTTATATTAAGCTCACGATTTTGCAGCAACAGGGAGAAGCAATTGAAATTTTAGATTGGGTTTCTAATTTAGGTTTGATGAAATTGGGGGTTTATGTGTTTGGGGGTTAATTTAGGATTTAGAAATTTTTAGGGGTTTTAAGTTTATAATGAATTTTGTTATTTGGAATTTTAAAAATAATTAAAAAATTCCACGTCATCGTTAATAATACAGTTAGCAGTCCACGTAAGCACTTGCCGGAGCTCCGGTCTCCGGCGAGGACTAAACCCAAACTTGGTGCAAACTAAGGGACTTATATAAAAAAAAAATCCGGTGAGGGACCTATCGCAAACTTGGGTACAAACACAGGGACCTACCATACCATTAACCCAAATATTATTTAGGGAGATGATCATCTAAGCTAATACTTATAAGATCCAAGCTAATACTTATAAGATCCACCTAATCTAAATTACACTAAGGACCAACAAAACTACAATAAGAATTAATTAACTCACATGTCAAATAATATCATTGGGCCAAAGCCCAATACTACGCAAAGATTAAATATCAAGCAAACCCAATACTCATTGAGCTGAAACCCAACACACTCACATATAATTAATAATTTAAAATTTTAACATTAGTCTAACATTAACTCAGTATAATACAATCCTAAAAGAAAGAAAAAGAAGAGGGTACCTTCACATGAAGCAGAACAGATCGAAGAGAAAGAGGCGGTAAAAGAAGATAAAGAGGAAAGGAGGGGCAGCGGCCAGAGGGTGGCGCGGCGCGGTGATGGTGTTGAACGAAGGAGGAAAGCGCGCGATGATGAGGTAGCAGAGGCAAGAGGAGAAACCGCGAGGACGAGATTCAAAAGGAACAGTAGCGGCGGCGCAGGTCCTGAACGCGCCTACGGCGCGACGACGGTCAACTCAGTGGCGGTTCGAAGGAGGACAAAGGTCGAAGTAGATGGACTGGTGGTGAGGGGTAGTTTGAAGGTTGAATGTTTGGGCTTGGTGGTGGTGCGATTAGGAGAAGGGATGGGTTTTGTGTCAGTTTGAGGAGGAAAGGGTGGCGGTGCCAGATTGATGAAGGAGGCAAGATGGCGGTGCTGGTGTTAGGTTGAGAGGAACGAAGATGTGGTGGTTGGTGAGGTGAGGAGGAAGGAACAATTGTTTGATGAAGAAAGATAAGAGGTGAAGACGGTACTGTGGTGAGGAGCAGAAGAGGAAATGGTGGCTGATTGAAGCATTTGGTGTGGAGAATCGGTGGTTCAAAAAGGGAAGGAGACGGTAGGGGTGGGCTACGTTGAGGGAGACGGTGAAGGGTGATGAACAGGGACGGACGGATCCAGTAATTTAAGTATGTGGCGGCAAAATGCACATAAATTTGTAAGATAGAAAATATAACATAGTACTATTAAAAATTTGAAAGTACATCATAATTGTTCCCTATGAGTTTTCATATTTTGAAAACTCCGCACTATCTTTTTATTCTCAACACTATCAAATACATCTTTCTCTATATAAGTAACTAAACAATCATTTAACCATTCATCTCCCATACGATTTCGCTTCTGATTCTTGATGATATTCATAGCGGAGAAAGCTCTTTCAACTGCCGCAGTTGCTACAGGAAGTATCAAAGCTAACTCTAAAAGCAAATATACCAATGGATATACAATATGCTTCCTAGTCTCCACAAGCTTTATAGAAGCAGAAAGAGGAAGTGAGGCGGCTAGAAGCAGAAAGGGGAATTAGGGTTGAACGGGAATTAGTAATAATACTCCCTCCGTTCCTTTTTATAAGAGCTAAATGAGGGGGTTGACCGTTCCTTTTTATAAGAACCACATAAGATTTTGTGTCATATTAATTATATTTTCACATTTTTACCCCTATTCAATTCTGGAAATATGGAATTGCATTAATGATGGAAAGAGATTAAAAAGAAATATGTTAAGGAAAATTTTGGAAATTTAACAACATTTGAGAACAAATTTAATGCAAAAAACTATACTACCTAACTTTCTTAAGAGGTGTGCAAAGTTGGTTTAACTCTTATAAAAAAGAATGGAGGGAGTATTAATTTATTACTATTATTATTTTATTTTTTTTAAATTTCCTGTGGGGGCATTTGCCCCCCCCCCCCCAACCAACATGTAGATCCGTGCATGGTGATGAGGATGAATCTAAGTGTTAATGGTTTTCTCCCCCCTTTTCTTCTCAGGGACCAAAACATAAGTATTAAAATTCGAGGGTCTTACACCAGCTACTCAAAACAGTTCGGGAATTGAGAAATTATCTACATATGTTCATGAACTTATTGAATTCGAAAAAACACATGCCCAACCCCTAAATATATGTTATTCGTGCTCAATGTCATCTTAAAAATCTAAGGAAAGGATTCAGAAGAAGAACAACTGAAGAAATCACGTTTTTAGAAAATTTGCAGATGCAGGCCGCCGGAGAAGACGACCTGCGGCGGTAATAGTCGCCAGAGGATAACTAGTGGTGGCAGGTGATTCCCCTCATTGCTAGAAGAAGGATGATGGCCGTGGCGTGTTGTTTGGTGGTCGGAGGAGGAAGAAAACCACTGTTGATCTTCGGTGATCTCACCGAAATCTTGAAAGCCATGGCGACGATGAAGAACACGATGAGCACGAATCCAAAACAGCCCAAAACTCAGCCAAACTTTCCAGAATTGCTTCCTAGACTTCCAGAAACACAATTTGAAAGGTTATAGAGGGATTCAAACAGATTTTCGTGAAGAATTAATGAAGAACGGAAATGAGTGTGTCGGGGCTTTTCTAGAGAGAAGTTGGTGTTTTCTCTCTCTATTCTCAAAGCAACAGAACCCCAATATGACTAAAGCGAAGTGTAGTGAAGGCTCAAAGTTGCTGATCCCGTCCTTATATAGAGAGGACGAAGAGTTTAGAAGAAGACAAGTGAGCATATAAGTATCATCTTGCATGGTGACTTTCACCATCTCAAGTCACCAACAAGTAACCCTAGCCCATTCTCAAAACTTCCCAAAAATCCTATTTTCAGTCCCTAAACACGTCTGAAGTTCGAATTCCTTCCCCACTTAATTCCTTAATTATTTTTCATTAACCTATTCATAATTAAACTGTACTTTTTCACATAAAATAACAACTTTTGATGAGAATTTATTCACTAATTCTCATGATTAAATTTCTTAATCTATAATGGATTATATTTCATGTTCTAATCTCCATTTATCCATCAACTTAAGCATCAAAATAATTATCACATTCCATCTCTTACAATCCTTCATTATATTTAGTTATTTCAAACACATAAACAAATAAAATCATAAACATACATCAAACAATAATAATAATAATAAAAATATTAATTATAATATCATTATTCTCTTACTCTTTTAGTAGGTGGAAGAATAAGATGTTACATTTTTCCTTTTTCTTAATTTCGAATCAAATACTCATTAGAGTGTGGTTCTTCCAAGTTGTCAACGACCAATTTTCTTTTAGTTCTTTAAATTGTTAGAATCAATTCAAACACAATACAAAACAATATGTTTGTTCTTGAGAACGCATAAATAATAATATATTATGTAATGAATCACGAAGCTCAAAGAACCGCAAAGAGGGCTTTGAAACCAGTTGTTAAATTACTCTTGGATTCTTATTGTTTTTTTACCAAAGATCGGTGGTGTTGATCTAAATTCTTTATGCGTTCCAGAAATGAAGAATTGGACTCTATGACCAATAATGTTTCAAGTTCTGGAAACATTGAAAATCTGGAAAATAGTGAGCCAAAACATGGCCAAGAAAAAACGATATCCATAGCCATATGAAGATAAGATGGTTTTCAAAGCTATGAAAAAAGATGAACATTCAAAAGAAAAACGGCTGAGGTATCCATAAAAGGCCATGAAGTGTTTGTTCAACTTTGGTGTTGCAAATCAAAAATGTTATGCCTCTTAATTCCTTTGAGAAACAACATTTAAGGAGGCTTCTATTAATACTAAAATTGCATATTCTGAAAGCTGCTCCATGATCTCGAGTAAGAATAGACAATGGCCTAATTGTGGATTCGAAGACCATAACTCCAAGTTGATCGAAAACCTTAATTCCAAATTGGTCTCGAATTAAGCACATTTGCCATTCAAATTCATGTGTTTGAATTATTGTGTTTCAATTTTAATACATATATCAATGTTATAAAGATAACAAGCTTGGTCTATTAATATAGGACTCAAGTTTCATATCTTGCTTGTGAAGTTGAGATATATGTATTCGACCATTAATCTTGGAACAATATAGTTAGCATGCTTATGTTTTCCAAGGTCGAAATAATTGGCATCATGAATCAAAGACAAGTTGATATAATATCATTCGACCTGTTCATTCAAAGCAAACTCGAGAAAGAACAAACAAATTTCGACGAATATGGCAGCATTAAGAAGCTAGCAGTTAGGGAAGAAACAAACTGAAGAAGGAAGGTATTTTGGAAAGTTATTCTTACTTTGTAACAATGCCAAGTGTATGGCCCAACTATAGAGAGTTATTATAGAAGTTTATATATATATATATATATATATATATATATATATAATCAGTATGTAATAGGAACAAGGGGTTGGATTTCTAAATGCTGAAAACTCAAGACGCCTACACATCGAATATACAGACAAACAACTAAAAAGAGTTCTAAGGAGACTGATCCTTCTACCCGTTTCAATTTCAATTTCCATTCTAGCAATTTAATATGCTTTAAGTTGTTCTTACTTTTGTCTTCACTACTGCAAAATTGCCTTTTTACCACGCATCTGTTACCACGGTTCTATGTTGGACTGTGGTAAAATGCTTCCCGAAGCTCTGTTACCAAGGTTCCGTGTTGAACCGTGGTAACTGAGGTGCTCTGTTACCACGGTCATATGGAAACCGTGGTAATTGAGATAGTTTTTATTATTTTTTAATTAACACTGCCTATTACAACAATTGGTAGGTGAACTGTGGTAATAAGTTTTATTATTTTAATAATTAACAAGGTCTGTTACCACAGTTGTTAGGGGAACCGTGGTAATACGTATTATTATATTTAAATTAAAATTGTCTATTACCACGATTGTTATGGGAACCGTGGTAATAGGAATTATATTATTGAAAAAATGATGATGATTTAATTAGGAAACCCTTGTTTGGAGATTGAAAACCCATATGTCTTCCCCTTTCTCTGTTACTGTAAGACCCCTAATTTATTATAATTGCAGTTTAGTCCCTGAACTTGTGTGTAATTGTTTTCTAGTCCTCGGACTTCACTTGGTTGTAAATTAACCCTTGAGTTAATTAATGAGATGTTGGCCTTGAGTCATTTAATCTTGTTTGGAGCATGATTGTTTACCTCGAGGAATATTTAAATCACCTTGCTTGAATTGCAACAAGATGAGTTGTGGCTTAGCGGCTGAGGCTTAAGCATTTGGTTCGAACCTTGATGAGGAAGGTTTTGTTTTTATTTTAGTTTTTCATGTGACTCATGATTTCTATCAATCAAATTCGAAATTTGAAAGGTGAGGGTTAAATGAGCATTGAAAATCAGGTTTAAAGAGGGAGTTATGGAATTTGAGGAGAGATAATGGTGGTTAATGGTTTTGTCTAAGTTTTTAAGAAGTTTAAATGAGTGTTATGGCTAATGGAGGAGGTGGGGCGGCTCTCTCTCTGTCTCTTTGGTGCTGAAGAATGAAATAATCACATGTGCTAAAACTCCTCATTTGAAATTCAAAGCCAACAAGGGAGTTATGGGTCATTAAGGGAGTTAATTCTTTGTCTTTTGCCTTAATGTGCCATGAATAGAAATTTTGCTGAATGAAGGAAGTTATGGTCGTGCCTCTTCACCCCCTCTCACCCTCTCATAGCTGAAACACTAGGTTTTAAAGAATTGTCATCAATCTCTTGCACTTTCACTCAAAGTCTCACAGTTATGCAAGAATGTCTCTGATCTAGGGTTCACTTTAATCGCAAAGAGAAAATGGACAAGTCTCACAATAATGCAAGAGTGTCACTAATTGCTTTTGTTTATTTCAAGTTAATTGTAAAGAAGCTAGACAATCTCATAGTAATGTGAGAGTGTCCTAAGCGAATGTTCGTTTTAATCACAAAGAAGAAACGGACAAGTCTCACAGTAATGCAAGAGTGTCCCTAACCAAAATTCATTTTTTATTTTGAAGAAGCTATGGACAAGTCTCACAGTAATGTGAGAGTGTCACTAATCAAAGGTTAATTTTATTTTCAATCGAAAAGAAGCTATTGACCGTCTCACAATAATGTGAGAGTGTCACTAAGAAAAATGTTGATTTTGATTTAATCGCGTAAAATCTATAATAGTCTTGCACTAGTGCGAGAGTATCCTAAAAAACCAAACAACAAATAAAGCTACATGGAAATAAACGTACTTTAATTAATACATCAATCCAACATAATCAAATAAAATCATGATAAAAGGGGTCCTCATCAGCAGTATGTCCCTCTGACTCCCTCTGACAATGGTCAATGCTTTCCTCAAAATGGCTGGAGCACAAACAACAACCAAGTTAGTGACCCTCAGATAATGAAACAAGTGATAACAATCCGGTCAGCAATAAATCCATGCATCTTTAAACCCATGTAATCATCTTCAAGTGATAGCTCATAATAACAAAAACTCAATCATAAAGGAGCATGGCAGCAAGGCAGTGAAAACAATAAAGCAAGCCACATCTATTTTCATTTTATTATCAACTCTTCCATTATGATCTATTTTCTTCGACATAGTTCAACAAGGGGAAAGCATAGATTCACCAACCATTTTGAGCTTTTCATTTTCATCATTCATCACAGATTTTGGAAGCAAAATAACCCCAAATAACAATGAGCAGAATAGAACAGAACAGAAACACAGTTTAGTATATGATTCACCATGCAATCACTCGACTTCAACAAATGAATTCATAAATAAGAAAAGAAATCACATTGCTCCCTGCCACACAATGCTATATATTCATCATCGTTCCCCATTCATCTATCATTCATTTATTCGGCTTATTTTTATTCAACAGAACTAAAAAGTCAAGATTACATTTTTAATCTTACTTGGGAAGCAAAATATCAATGATAATAGCATGACTCCATTGTAAAGAAACGACGAATATACCTACACATAATGGACCAACAGAAAGCAAATATTTGCATTTTTAATTGATTCATGAACTTAAGAGACAGGGACTGAAATTTTTACAAGTTTCTATCATGTCTATCAAAGCTCACATGAAAACTCAGAAAAAACAAACAAACTTGCTCAAGCCAAGCAACAGAAGTGTTTCTGCACTGATATAGTCTCATTTTAACTTCCTTTTTAGCTCGTGAGGGGCAGGGGCATTTTCAGCAAAGAGTTTACAGCAAACAAAAAGAAGAGTATGGAACCTAGTCATTCATACCAGAACAGAGAAAATAGAGGCAAACAAAGGCAAGCAGTCAAATTCCTTCAACCCAGAGAATACATCATTATTTTCAGCATGGTAAAAAAGAAGAAAAAAAAAACGAACAATTTTCTCATTCTCCCTAAATCAAGCATAGCAGCCACACAACAACGCAACAACACAAACTACTAAACCACCAAAAACTAGTAAGAATGGCAGCAACTTGAATGAAAGCTCGATGAATAATAAAAAGGAATACTCAAACATCCAAGTTGAATCAAAGCAAATGCAGCATAATCTAACAGAAGTCCAGTAAATAGAGAGACAAATAATAAAGCATATAGAAAAGCATTTGACAGGGGTTGGGGAAGAACAAAACACAGAATAAAGATGACATAAGAACGGATGAACTTACGAAGACCCTGCAACTGAAATATGGCAAAAACGAAAGCAGTGGCTCAGGATTGGCAGCAGCGATGATGGAACTGCGGTGGACGGCGAATGCGCGGCGACTGGTGGCGCGGTGATGTGAAGCGGTGGTACAGCGGTAGATGACAGTGCAGATGAAGCGGCGGCGCAAACACGGGCCAACGGCTCGTGGTCGTTCGAGTAGAGAGGGGCAAAGCAGCGGCACTGGGTATAGTGACGACGCGCCCCTGGAGCACCACAGCGGCGCAAAATCCAGGTCGACGGTGGTTGGCGAAGAAAGGGTGGGGTGGCGCCGCGGTTTCAGCGAAGGTGATGGTGGCTGGGTTCAGTGAAGGTTTGATGGGTAGTGGTCGAGGGAGTGGCGGCGGTTTGAGAGGAGAGGAGGAAGAGGGAAGGAGTGGCGGTGGTTAGTTGTGGCTGAGGAAGGGAGAATGGTGGCGGCGGTTTAAGAGAACAGAGAATGGAGAGGATCGCTCAGTTAGGGTTTCAGATTGGTGAAGACTGATGAATAGTGAATCCTCTCTGCTTTGGAAACCAAGAAGAGGGTGACTATATAGCCCTCAGATTAGGGTTTTGGGTGGGCGAAATTACCCGAGTGCCCTTCTCATGTTGCTAGGGTTTCTGTTTCTGCTGGGCTGGCTCAGTTTCTTTTTTTTTTCTTTTTGTAGAAGCTAATTCTTTAATTTTTTTGGATTTTTAGTTAAAAACTACTTAATCAACACAAACTAGGGCAAAATTTGGGTGTTTACAGTTAGCTTATGAAAAGAAGCTCCAAACAACTTATAGGTTGGTCATAAGCTATTTACATAAGTTCTTCCAAACACTTGCGTAAGCACTTATACTATAAGTTAAGCTCATATAAGCTCTTCCAAACGGGGCCTAATTCAGCACGTGCATAAAGAATGAAGCATTAATTTTCAAAACACAAAAGAGGTTTTTAATTCATAGACTATTACCTTCAACATTTCTAAACACCAGAAAGCACACAAACTCTCAGTTAAAACAGAACTTATGGCATGATCCTAAAGTAAAAATATATTTTCAAAGAATTCTTAAATTGTGATTTCAACCTAAAAAATAATAACTGTAAACTATCCGTCTTGGCACCATTAGAGCACGAAACCTAATGAAAGCATCAGTTTCTTTACTCAAATATTCATCAGCAAAATAATAGCTTTTACTCTCTTGATTCCAATTTGATACACCAATGGGAAGTTCTCCAGATTCATCAATATGTAAAGATAACTAACTGATTAACAACTTGAATTTGATTTGCACCTAATCAATAAAACAAAGGAATATAATGATCATAGAATTACTTGTTTCATCAGTCAATGGAATTTTGAGAGGCCAGCAGCTCTTTCAGTTTTCTAAGAGTTAATGATTACCTAAACAAAATCACAGTGGTACTGGGCTAATAAATCCCTCTTAAGTAATTTAATTGACAGTTTGCATGTTTCAGAGTTTTTTGCGAAGGAGAGGAGAGACTAAATTACACCTAACTATTAGTTAATGAAGCCACATAAAGTTAAAAGTTTGAGGTACCAGCAGCAGTAAAGTTTTTCCCACATTTCAACTCCCACGGACAATCCAAGCTCTAGCCAACACAGAATTATGCTATTACAATTCCACATCAAGTGATAAATCATCATCTAGAATGTCCCCAGACTTCTTCATTTTTTTATGTAGATCAAGTAGTAAATACCCTAGCAGCTCCGATTGAGAATGCGACATATCACCAACTACAAACACTTGCACTGTGTTACCAACTTCAATCCAACTACAACCTGGCTGTTTCTTTAACCCCTTGTCTTTCATTTTCATCCTAACATGGGCAGCTTCTTTCCACTTCCCTACTGAGGCATACATATTTGAGAGTAATGAATAAGTGCCTGCGTTTTCCGGTTCAATTTTCAAAATTTTCTTACCTACAAGTTTCCCAATATCAGAATTTCCATGCACATTACATCCGGCAAGGAGTGCTCCCCAAACGGACAATGATAACTCTTCCCCAAGCCCCTCAATTATATTAAAAGCTTCTTTCAGTCTTCCTGCACGACCACAAAGATCAATCAGACATGCATAGTGATCTTCTCTGACTTGTATAGATCTATTTTTCAGAAGCTCGTCAAAATATTGAAGCCCCTCCTCAACTAAACCAGCATGACTGCAAGCTGTGAGAAGTCCAACATAGGTGACATCATTAGCTTGGAAACCTAATTCTTGCATTTTATTAAATAGATTAATTGCCTCCTTGCCATATCCATGGTGCGCATAGGCGGCAATCATACCATTCCAAGATATCAAATCCCTTTGCCTCAATAACCCATCATCAAAAATCATCCTAGCAATATGCAACTCCCCACATTTTGAGTACATATTTATCAGCGCAGACACCACACATGTGTTCTCCTGATAAACTGTTTTACATATTAATTGATGAATTTGTTGGCCCTCGGTGAGACCAGCTAAGTCACTACAAGCACCTAACACGGTCACAAAAGTTCCAGAGTTGGGTTTTAACGCATCATCAGCTTGCAATTTATTAAATATTTTCAATGCTTCTTCACTTAGACCATGTTCGGCATAGCCTGTCATCATCGCAGTCCAAGTAATCACATTCTTTTGTGGCATTGAATCAAATAACTTCTCTGCCCGGTTTAAGTCTCCGTTTTGAAAGAACCCGGTGATCATTGTATTCCATGAAGGCATATCTCTCTCAGGCATCCTCTCAAACAATTCTACAGCCTCATCCAACCTCCTATTTTCAGCATAACCCTTGATCATCACATTCCAAGAAACCACATTTCGAACCGGCATCCTATCAAAAAGAGTTCGAGCATCATCAACTCTCCCATTTTTTGCCAAACCTTTAACCATGGTAGTCCAGGAAATCACATCCCTTTCCTGCATCCGATTGAAAAGCCTTTGTGCATCCTCAATCCTCCCACACCGTGCCAGGGCCGTAATGATTGTATTCCAAGAAACTACATTCCTCTCTGGCATTCTCCTAAACAAATCCAAAGCCTTCTGGGTTTGGCCATTTCGTGCATACCCATCAATCATTGTGTTCCAAGACACAAGATTTCTCACTGGCATCACATAAAACAAACTCTCAGCTTCCTCAATCTGACTAAGCTTGATGTACCCATTAAACATAGAAGTCCAACTAACCACATCTTTCTTGGCGTCCAGTCTATCAAACAGCTTCCTGGCTTCCTTAATCATGCCACACTTGATATACCCACTAATCATTGTAGTCCACAAACAGATGTCCCGTTCGGCCATTTGATCAAACAGCTTGCGTGCATCATCGGTTTTCCCTTCGTTGCAAAGCCTTGAGATGAGGAAATTGCACCGCTTCATTTCAGAATGGAGACTGAACGTGGATTTTAACCGGGCCCTAAGAAATGGGTAAGCATATTTGATATAGTTTGGGTGCGTGTAGAGTTTGGGAGCATGCGTCAAAATGAACGATAATGGAGGTAGATTCTTCATCCTTGAATGATAGGAGGGATGTTAGAGTGTCAAGCGGTATAACCTCATTGGGCAACTATAAAATCATCAATGGAAAAAAATTTGAAAGGGTGTTTATAAGTTAACCACAAATTTGAATACCTGCAAAAATATGCTAACTTCATATAATGTCTTGAGAGGAAGAGAAGGATGAAATAGAGGGCCAACAAATCAGTAACCGCCGTTGATGCGCGGCGGTGGTGACGGAGCAAGCAAGATGGTGAAGATGACGGCGAGGTTCTGCAGACCCGAGATACCGGGTGCACCGCTATGTATTCACATTGCTCATTCCGATCCCTGCCACACAATGCTATATATTCATCATCGTTCCCCATTCATCTATCATTCATTTATTCGGCTTATTTTTATTCAACAGAACTAAAAAGTCAAGATTACATTTTTAATCTTACTTAGGAAGCAAAATATCAATCATAATAGCATGACTCCATTGAAAAGAAACGACGAATATACCTACACATAATGGACCAAGAGAAAGCAAATATTTGCATTTTTAATTGATTCATGAACTTAAGAGACAGGGACTGAAATTTTTACAAGTTTCTATCATGTCTATCAAAGCTCACATGAAAACTCAGAAAAAACAAACAAACTTGCTCAAGCCAAGCAACAGAAATGTTTCTGCACTGATATAGTCTCATTTTCACTTCTCATTTTAACTTCCTTTTTAGCTCGTGAGGGGCAGGGGCATTTTCAGCAAAGAGTTTACGGCTTTTTTTTTTTAATATTGTCAAAAAAAATAAAAATTAGGATAATAAGTCAGAAAAAATTAAATTTAGCAAACTAGGGTTGTTTTGGCCACGTGGAAAGAAAGGTGGGGTCCGAGAGGGGGAGTCGCAAAGACTCGTGCGACTCCCAAAAAGTTGAGTGGGGACCAGGAGGGTAGGTGGGAAGCATGATCGGTGGAGTGGAAAACGAGGTGCGGGAGTCGCGTGGTGGGGTGCGACTCCCTCTTCTCCTCCATTCATCTCTATTTACTGTTCTTCCTTCTCTAGAGTAGGCTATTATCTATGATGACATGGATTACACCAGACTACTAGAGTTGCATTTGTTATAATATATTTTAATTTGTTTATGTTTTGTGCTGTTTGTATCTGGGTGTCTATTTTTTTTATTTGTGCCATATTGTTAGAATGCATTTCGTTTATTGACTTACTGCAAAAAATGGGTTGACATAGCCTTGGGAAAAATAGAGAAGGAAGAACAGTAGAGAAAGAAACAGAGAGAGGAAATGGGAAAGAGCACGAAACAGAGATGAATGGAGGAGAAGAGGGAGTCGCACCCCACCACGCAACTCCCTCACCTCGTTTACCGCAACACCAATTCTTCTCCCCACCTACCCTCCTGGTCCCCACTCAGCTTTTTGGGAGTCGCACGGATCTCTGCGACTCCCCCTCTCGGATCCACCTCTCTTTCCACGTGGCCAAAACAACCATAGTTTGCTAAATTTAATTTTTTCTGCCCTATTATCCTAATTTTTATTTTTTTTGACAATATTAAAAAAAAAAAAAGCCAGAGTTTACAGCAAACAAAAAGAAGAGTATGGAACCTAGTCATTCATACCAGAACAGAGAAAATAGAGGCAAACAAAGGCAAGCAGTCAAATTCCTTCAACCCAGAGAATACATCATTATTTTCAGCATGGTAAAAAAGAAGAAAAAAAAAACGAACAATTTTCTCATTCTCCCTAAATCAAGCATAGCAGCCACACAACAACGCAACAACACAAACTACTAAACCACCAAAAACTAGTAAGAACGGCAGCAACTTGAATGAAAGCTCGATGAATAATAAAAAGGAATACTCAAACATCCAAGTTGAATCAAAGCAAATGCAGCATAATCTAACATAAGTTCAGTAATTAGAGAGACAAATAATAAAGCATATAGAAAAGCATTTGACAGGGGTTGGGGAAGAACAAAACACAGAATAAAGATGACATAAGAACAGATGAACTTACGAAGACCCTGCAACTGAAATATGGCAAAAACGAAAGCAGTGGCTCAGGATCGGCAGCAGCGATGATGGAACTGCGGTGGACGGCGAATGCGCGGCGACTGGTGGCGCGGTGATGTGAAGCGGTGGTACAGCGGTAGATGACAGTGCAGATGAAGCGGCGGCGCAAACACGGGCCAACGGCTCGTGGTCGTTCGAGTAGAGAGGGGCAAAGCAGCGGCGCTGGGTATAGTGACGACGCGCCCCTGGAGCACCAAAGCGGCGCAAAAACCAGGTCGACGGTGGTTGGCGAAGAAAGGGTGGGGTGGCGCCGCGGTTTCAGCGAAGGTGATGGTGGCTGGGTTCAGTGAAGGTTTGATGGGTAGTGGTCGAGGGAGTGGCGGCGGTTTGAGAGGAGAGGAGGAAGAGGGAAGGAGTGGCTTCAAGATGTTGCTATGACTATCAGCATCGACGGCTATGAGGCACGTCGTTCCTCAAGTCTCTTCCCCTCAGGCTCCCGAAGTTCACCGTATTAGCCGCCACCAGGTAGAACATTAGATCTGAGCGTTTTCGACACCACAACAACAGGGGAAACACTACCGAAGAAAACCCAGAAGAAGATCAATGGGTGAATTGAGTTCATAGAATTAGGTTCCTCATGAAATTAAGCAGACAACCGCTGCGCATACGACCACAAAGAGCCCCACAGCACGGTCGAGGTGGTTGCCCTCACGCGTGGCCAACGTCAACTCTTCCCCCACGAGCTCGATTTTTCTCCGATTAGACATTGTGGGCAAGAAAGAAAGGAGACTCCAGTATCGTCCTTTTCCTTTTTATTTTGGGGTTAGAATTGGGACCCCATCACCCAATTTTAAACTCCAAGGTATTTGTAAAAATACCAATAATATCGGGTTTTAAATCTCAAAATGTAGTTCGTCCAATAGAATTACCAGGATTTAAAACTTGGTAATTAACTTGACTGTAATCCTTTTCCGAGATATATATCCCGGAACGTTGCTAGCCTTTTGGGATTTAAAACCCGGAAGTGCAACTGCACTATATATAATTCTGAACTTCGTTTTCTCCACCATTCTTACCCATTTCTTCTTCGTTCTTCCTCCAGCTTCATTGTGCTTCTGCTCCCACCACACCACCTCCATTACCCACCACTAGTTTCTAACTCCAGATACCACTGTTGTGATCCTTGTGTCCACCATTCATCAACCCTTGAAGCTAGCACCACCATCAAGTACTGTTTATGCACGATCTGGTTGATTTTAGTTTCGTGTTGTTCGAAGTTTTCCCCTTTCCGGATTCTATTTCCCGGTAAGAAAGTTATTCTGTTTTCCTTCCGGTTTTTATTTCCCGGTATTACATGAATTAGTTTCCGAGTTGTAAATCCCGGAAAATGCATGTCTTCCGAGTTTTATAAACCGGAAATGTAAAACCCTCAATTTTTGTGTGATTGTATTTTGTCCCCTGTAACTCTTGTGATTATAGTTTGAATCTTTTTGAAGTATATTTATTATACTTTGTCTTGAATTAGTTAGTAATTCGAGTTAGTATTGGGTTGATATATTGAGTTTTATTTATGAGAAATATGTGTTTGAGTATGGAATTATCTATTGTTTAAGCCTTAGCTGAAATGGCGACGTTTTGAAAGGGAAGTTGAAACCGTCTGGTTGAAATCGTCTTGTAAAACTGGCGGACTATGTTGGCGGACTGTTCTGGCGGACTGTTTCTAACTGGCAGACTGTTACTTCATTTAGTTGGCAGACTAAGACTTCGTTTTGCCTGGTCTGGTCAGCCGTTATTGTTGACTTTAAGAAATGAGTGCCAATACCTTGGGAATGATAAACTTCCGTTTTTATTGACTCTTAAGAGATAAAATGTCAGAATCATTAATAAGCATTAATGGCTTGCCGTTTTCTTTGACTTAGAATATTTTAATCTTTTCTAAGTCGATTTCCTCACTCTATAAATACTAAGCTCCTTCAGTACGTTAATCTTTCATTTTTCCCACACTTTTCTTCCCTTCGAAGTAAGCTGAATCCTTGACATTTTTCTGAAGCGTTGTTGTTGGTAAGTTGTTCAGACTCTTACTAATTCTAGAATTTCCATTGTATTCGATTTAGTTCATCTTCTTGGAGTTTAACTTGTTCTATTTTCATTGCGACCATATTCTTCTTGTTCGTTGAAGACCAGAGCTGTTCGTTGTGAGTTCTTCTTGGTCCGTGAAGGACAGAGCTGAAGTTTCAAATCTCTTTAACCTTTTAGGCAATTCAAGGTTGGTTTCCTTTCTAGTCCTTACGTCAGAACTCTGCTGTAATCTTTGTATTTCTGAAATAATCCTTGAAGACCATATAGACACTGTTTTAAATCAATTTGGTGATGGTTTTTATCTATAAAGAAGTTTGGGTTTTAAAGAAATGAATTTAAAAGTGATTTTTTCGTGAAAAACTCAGATTTTGGACTCTCAGACTGAGAGCCAACGCTTGGGCGTTGGGATCCAACGCTTGGGCGCTGGGTTTCTTTGAGTTTTCATGTAACCAGACGATGGCCACCGCTTGGGCGTTGGGTTCCAACGCTTGGGCGTTGGAGAGCACTCTGTTCTGCTCTGTTTTACGAAAAATTCTGGTTTCGACCGTTTTGAGTTCTGTTTCTTTCCAGATTGCATCATATCCTTAGGATAGTTAATTAAATGAGTTTATATGTTATTTCTAGGTTGAAGAACAAGTGTATGACACCTAAGAGAAGGTAAGGGTAACTCAATCTTAGTATTATGATATTATGATATTTTTGTAATTCTGATTTTAGAACACGGACTGTGATTGTTTATAAGTTTGTTTGAATACTGTTGATGATAGTATGATATAACGAATATGTTGTATGGTTATGAGGTTGAATTGCTTGAATATATTTTGTAAGAAGAGCTTACTGTGTTATGTATATATTGACATAACTATGAAACGAGTGAACCGTTATTGTTCATGCGGATTCGATTGCTGTCATGACAGATGCACTATGAGTGCATGATTTTAGGTTTTCATGTGGCGAACTATTATGCGTTGCGGGATCATGCCAAGGGTGGTGTGGAAAAGTCTCTTCCTTGTTCTAAATCATCCTGCCCAGATACGGCAAAAACCCAATGAGCTATTTGCATTATTTATTGAAGAGCTAACAAGCATATGTGTTGTGATGAATGAGGGTTATTCTGCGAAGTTATGAATTACTAACAGATATGCTGTGGATTGTTGTTTCAGTTACAGTATAATGGTTAATACTGTTTACTCTATAATGTACTTCTAATACTGTATTTCTATATTCTTATATTTGAGTTAACCCTTTGCTGTTTCTATTTGTGTCTTCTTTTATTTTGGCGCTTAACGCTAGATGACCAGCGATGAGGGAAGACTTGAAGGCTGTTTTGATGAAAGCTTGAGGAACTTTTGGGGCAGAATTGAAGATGATGTTTAGTTTCCGCTATTTTGTAAACTTAGCACATGTATGCAACATATTACTTTCATTACGTCTTGTTTTCCTTGTTGTAATATTACTGACTATGGGCTACACTTATTAAATATATGTGAGACGTTGTTTTGGAAAACTTGAGATGTTTTGAAAGGTTTTTATTTAAGTGTTATTCCGCGTTTTTCAATGTGACTCTCGACTTAAAAAATCGGGCTGTTACAGGAAATGATGCAGTGTTTGAAATATTTGTTTTTCCAGTTTGTAAAATCCGGAATTCCAAAATGAAGATTCAAGGCATATTATTTCCGGATTGTACATCTCGGAAAGGAAATATGTATTCCATGTTTTAAAACTCGGAATACATACAATGGTGTTTATTTTAGACGTTTAAAACATGGTTATTGAACAGATATGGCAGATCAAATATCCGAGGAGGTTGACATGTTACCATACGATTTAGCCCCGGAAGATGACCCGGATTACGGTGGAAAAAACGGCGCGGAGGGTGAAAACGGGAACGGTCCGGTTCCTTGTGTTAGTGTGGACTGCACGGATATGTTCACCACTAATCAGGTAATGTCATATGTAATGCGGTTGTTGATTTGGAATTTAAACTGATTTTTTTTGGAAATGTACTAAATACATTGGTTCTTCCGAAATAACAGATTTTTGAGACTCGTGATGATCTCTGTGCCTGGGCTAGAGGGGTCGGGAGGCAGAATGGCTTCGTTGTTGTGATCACAAGGTCTGATCTTGGAGGTCTTAACAAAAAGGCGTTTATTACTCTTGGGTGTCAAAAGAGTGGAAAATATAAGCCCTGTAAAGACCCAGGATTGTTTAAATACAAGATAACTGGTACTAGAAAATCCGAGTGTCCTTTCAGACTTAAGGGGAGGCCTAGGAAGGCTGAAGGAGGGTGGTGGCTGAAAGTAATGTGTGGAATTTACAACCACGAACCAGCTGAGACATTAGTTGGCCACGCTTATGTGGGTCGTCTGACGAATGAAGAAAAGGAAATGGTAGAAGGCATGACAAACAACATGGTGCCTCCAAGGAACATGCTTCTATCTTTGAAGGAGCACAATCCCGCCAACTTGATAACCATTTCCCAGGTGTATAGCATATGTAAAAAGATTAGCAGCTCGAAAAGAGGTCCACTTACAGAGATGCAGTACTTGATGAAACTGTTGACCATTGACAAATACGTGCACTGGCACCGGCTTCAGGAAGGTACTGATATCTTCAGAGATATTTTTTGGACACACCCTGATGCAATTAGCCTTTTCAATACATTTCCCGCTGTTGTGGTGATTGATAGCACGTACAAAACAAACAAGTACAGAATTCCACTTGTAGAAATGGTTGGTATTACATCTACTGATTTGACATTCTCTATCGCTTTTGCTTATATGATTGAGGAGAAGCAACATGACTATGTCTGGGCATTGGACAAATTGAAGGGGATGATTGAAAGGATAAAAAACATGCCTCATGTAATTGTTACCGATAAGGACGAAGCATTGATGAGTGCTGTTAATGAAGTCTTCCTCGAGGCTAAACACATTTTGTGTCAGTTCCACATTATGAAGAATGTCAAGGCCCGGTGCAAGATGTACGTGCTTGTTGGGATGCAATGAACTCATTGACTATACTTCAGCATAACAACGTCAAAGCATCCTTCCAAAGGAGTTTGAACATCGTGGATCATCGTTTTGCTAGTGTGGCCTATGTGAACATGAGGGGGTATGTGTCGAGGAAGACTCTTGAACTGATCGCCAAAGAAAAGGTACGATCAAGAACAGTTGGCACTTATCCAGAACAGTGTGGTTGTCGGTTTAGAATTGTATATGGCCTTCCTTGTGCCTGTGAGTTGTCGAAGTACACATCAGTCCCTCTTATGGTTATTCATCCTTTCTGGAAACGGTTGGCATGGAATGCTCCCCCCCCCCCTGTGAAGACCCTTCATTGGAATTGAATCTGGATTACGAGATTGAAGGGTTGATAATTCGGTTTGGGTAATTGGATGTGCCAGGGAAATGGACTGTTAAGCACAACCTGAGGGAGATTGCATGGCCAGATACTACTTCATTATGTCCTCCGCCCAGTAAGATTAAAACAAAAGGGAGGCCCAAGGGGCAGGCAAAGGCAACAGGTACAAAAGGCCAAGCAAAGGGTACAAAAGGTTCTCCTATTGGCTCCAAGAAGCGTGATCCTTCATACTGAGAGCATGTGGATAACATCATGGACTCAGCTAATGGTAGCAACACATTAAATAGTCCAGTATATGTTCCACCACCCACCCAAGGTCGCAGAAAAATGCTTACCCGCAGAGGTATTAAGCACATTGATCATTTCCCACAGCAGTTTAGATGTCATATTGATAACGTGGTGGACGTTATGGGGGATGGTAATTGTGGATACAGATGCATCGCTGCATTGCTGGGTATGAATGAGGAGCAATGGAATTACATAAGGGTGGAGCTGTTGAATGAGCTTATACAGTATCCCATACTCTATCAAGAACTTTATGGGTCCCCGCAAAGGTACAAGGTGATACATGACGCACTCACTCTCTCCACTGGCCAGCTAGCCACTGAAGATAAGTGGATGTCTTTACCTGACATGGGATATATTATTGCGACAAGGTTCCAACTAATATTACTTCAATTATTGCATAGTGGAAATTGCACATTCTTGCCACTCAGGGGTAGTCCACCACCACAGGAGGAACAAAAGCTTATAACAGTTGCTCTAATCAACAAAAATCATTGGGTTCAGGTAACTATAGTTTCCTAAGTTTGTTGCTTGTAATGCTGACAACTTAAACCACTTCTAAACATGCCTGCATTTTCCACTGTAGGTCTTTTTGAAGGAAGGGCATCCTATGCCGACGATAGCTTACCAATGGCGTCGTTATTCTTCAGCCCAAGCAAAGGAATGGGAAACCCCGCACAAGGAACGCATAAGAGTGTATGAAGAACAGCTGCGCCAACAGAGAAGGAGTGACAGTAACAGCACTGTTGGTTCTAGGCATTACATAGACATAACACAGGATTAAATTTTTGTAACATTTTAGCCATTGTTGTAGTCATTAATTTAACAATAATATACTCAAACGCGTTGTAATAAGCTTCATTAATTTCAAATGCATGTTTTTCCAGCATTATTATGTATGTTATAAACTTTACAGGCCTGTTTTTTAATAACAGGAACTTTTCCAAATTCCGGGTTTTAGTTCTTCCAACCAACGTTCTGGATTTTAGTTCCCGGAACATACCTTACACCTTTCATTTGCTTCCGGGTTATAAAACCTGGAAAACAATCAAATAAAATTCCGGGTTCCGTGTTCCCGGAACCTTGTAATTAACCCTTCCGAGTTTTGAAAATCCGGAAGACGTGAAAAACCATTCCGGCTTTACACATCCCGGAAGACACCTATTTTATTAACATATATTCCGGGTTGTATAACTCAGAACTATTTCAAAAAAATGTGATTCCGCGATATATGAACCGGAACAGAAAACATCACCTACATTCCGAGAAAACAAAACGTGGAAGTTTATCAGATAACGTTCCGGGTTTAAAACACTCGGAAAGCAAAAATTAAAAGGATATTTAGGACATTTACTACACGAAATTGGGGTGTTAGATTTAAATCTAACACCCTTTTATTTTCTTGCATTTTTTTGGTTGAAAGAAGAAGATGAGGGTAGCTGCATCCAAACACACAAAAAATGAGGGCATTCCAGTATTTTCGCGTAAACCTCCATGAAGAAAGAAAGGGCAGCATCGTCATAATACTAGAAAAACAGGGATAAGTCGGTAAATTCGCAATAACTAGTAAGCTTGTTGATGACCACACGTGAGCTGCAGCAGATAGGACAATCAGTCCTCGAGCTGCGTTATCTTCATCTCAGGTCATGTATCAGGACCACTTTCTTTTCACTGCTCTTTCTCCTATAAAGCAAGCATTGACCTAAGATCATGAAAGAAAAAAAACTAGAAGAGTCACGTATAGATATATCTTCCATACCTCCTTTTTTGTCTCATGTAGATATTAAAAAAATAAAACTAGTTTATAGTAACCAAATCTAGTTCAAATGTAACTGAATGTTCTGCATTTTCATCTTAATTACATTGATATTGCACAACATGCACACGGCCTGGAGGATTTGAAAGTAAGTCTTTTAACCAAAGCAGACATATGGAACATTACATATCTTTCTACTTTCTTTGTCTTATGTGAACGACCACACCATTGGTTAGTAAAGAAAGAAAATAAGAGCCAGCCAAGCCTTTATCTCACATGACAGATAAGGAACCATTCTTTTGTCTTAGGCAAACAAATATACATCCCCACGGGTTGGGACTTGTTGAGTATGACTCATTATGGTTGAGTTTGTCCGCCTAGAACTCAAGGAGTTCGTGTGGCTGAATTCAAGGAGTCTGTCTGGCTGGTTGAGTTCGTCCGGCTTGGAGCTGGTTGAGTTCGTCTGCAGAGTTCTTCTAGAGAGTCCGTCTGCAACTGACACGTAAGAGTTCGTCTAGTTGGAGCTGCTAGGCCGCGTCTGGCTAGAGTTATTACGTGGTCAATCGCAGACAGCTAATGAGCACTCATTCCGTAATATCCGTGTAATCTAGAATCTGATTGGTTTATAGGATTGTGTTAGGATATAATTAAGACACTGTCGTTTAGTATTATATCTTAGTATAAATATGCTGTAACACAAGAACCTTGTTGTTCGTTCTAAGTTGCTGAATGAAACAATGCTATAGCTATCAATAGCCGCAGACGTACACAACTTTGGTCGAACTGCGTGAACAAAGAATTCTGTGTGCTTTCGATCTCTTTCTCTCTCAAGTTACTCTGTGCGATTCAGGTGTCTGAGCTCAACAATTGGTATAAGAGCGACCATGGCTCCTGGCGGAGCATAGTTCGACGTTGAAAAGTTCAATGGAACAAGAAACTTCGGTTTATGGCAACGCAGATAATGACCAAATCCGCAAGTATACGGTTGATTATCAAAGTAATATAAAAGATATCGAACCCACAAGGATAAGTGTCAAATTATCAATTTGTGTAGAACTTGTGCTGAAAATTAAAATTGATTTTAACTTTGGTTTGTTTAGAACAAGAACTTGGGTTAGCAAAATATAAAGAAAAGATGATGATGGAAATTAAACACTTTGGTTGAATTGAATAACTTATAATACATGCTAGCAAACCTCTACCTTATTTCTGAATTTTAAAACAATAGTTCATGATGCTCTAGCCCATGGTTTCTACAAGTTAATTCCTTACACATTGTAGACCTTTCTTTCTAATTACTAAACTCAATTCCTTGCAATTTAGTTAATTAAAGAAGAAGATGAAGATAGAGTTCAGACCAACATAAAGCAAAGTCTATCCTAATTCCTTAGTGATATGTCATATTGCTTCTTTTAATTCATATTTCCCTTATTACTTACCAATTTTCATTGACATAAGAAATAAGCATGAACACTTTTGTACATCAAGATAAAAGAAGAACAAGGAAATAAAACATAAACTTGCAATATTATTCAGAAATATGGATGAAGAAAACTAAAACATAATTATAAGCTAAAAACAACCCAAGTACTTAAAAAGAAATTAGCCAAGCATGGCTAAGAGAAACATTGGATTACCCTGGACTAGGAGCTCAAGAATGGCTTCGCACAATTCTCAGGAACAATGCTCTCAAGGAAGAAAGAAGAATACTTGTTGTATTCTGAAGTAAGGGATAATTAACAAAGGAGAAATGCAGTCCTATTTATAGTGTTCAGACTGCCTTCCAGCGCTTAAGCGCTGGGATCCCAACGCTTGAGCGCTGTGATTTATTTATTACAGACGTTGCAAATAGAGACCCAACGCTTGAGCGTTGGCCTTCCAACGCTTGGGCGTTGGGATGAACTGCACACTAGGATCCTAGTAAGAGTGCCAACGCTGGAGCGTTGGCCTTCCAACGCTGGAGCGTTGGCACATCTACTGATTGCTCTTCTTGCTGTTTTGTTCTTCTTCATGGTAATGGGTTTTGAATGCCTTCAATGGCCTCCACTTTGTCTCCTTTTAATTTCTGAAACAACAAATTCTCTTTACTCCTCCACTCAAGCTCTTTTCCCATGTGCTCAATTAGAAGTGATGCTTCATACTCAATCTTTTCACTTTTGGTCCTCTCTTTGTTAGCACTTCATTTCTGGCCCTTCGTTTTACTGAAACTCCACTTTCAGCCCCCCAACTCTTGAACTTTTGTACTTTGTCCCTTTCTTTCCTGAAACTTACAGTTTGGCCCCTGGACAAAAATGACTAATTCTACCAGCTTTCCTAAAATATAAAAATACCTATAAAAATTCCTAAAAATATAAAATAAAGTTTAAAAAACAAATAAAAGCTAATCTATGTGCAAAATGTAAAATAAATAGAAAATATAAATAAAAAGAATAAAAAACCTATATGAGACTCAAAAATAACAAAATAAAAAGACTAAAAAGACCCTAAAATTATCATACAAAATCCAGTCATCACACCACTATACCCAACGACAGCTTGTCCTCAAGCGACAAAACTTAAAGAAAAACTCATCCTCGAGTTTAGAGTAAGTTTTATCCAATTAAAACATGATAATTTTCAAGAAGGCACAACAGATTTGGAAAGCATGCATGTTTCACAAAAACTGATCAAGAGAGTTAAGCTTGGCACTTTCAACATGTCGAGTTCATCAAATTCAGCTCACAAAAAGATATACTCAATGAAAAAAATGAAAGCTCAAAAATTCTGCCTATCATTCAAATCAAAGTTGGAACCATTCAACTATGTAACTTTAGAAGAGATTTTTGAAGGTTGAAACTTGGCCAAGGGTTAAACAAGGTATGGATTCAAAAACTTGGCAACTCTATTGGCTTGACTCAGAATTCATGTTAGGTGATTCTTTTGACTAAGAGCTTTATCAAATTCAACATATAGGTTCTTTCAATTTTTCCTTCTTTTTTTTTCTTTCTAACCAAGTAGTGAGATGTTATGGGATGTATGAAAAGAATTTTACTACCCTCATACTCGTACTCACCCCACCACTTCATTATACTTTTTCCATTTTCTCTTTTTTTTAGAGAGAAACCTAAACATACATAGCTCTAGTATTTTTCAGCTTATGAATCACACTAACAGCTTAAAGTATCACACAAAAGTAGGCTCCAATAAAATGACTCTTTTAAGGCTCAAAGGGGCTACTAGTGGATTTTTTTCCAAGCAAAACTCTGAGTTTTCAAAAATGCCTATAATCTCTTCACAAATTCACAAAGTTAACAAAGACTCAACCAATATGCATCACAAGGCAGAAATTTTTTACAAGTTATGCATTCATAGTTCCCAGCACTCAGAAAAGAAATAGGGTAAGTGGTACCCCTTTTAGAACTCAGAAAAACTTTTCCAAAACCTAACAATCAAGATTTCAATCCATCCTAGCATCATGCAATCCTAAACCGCATTCAAAAACATATTATCTTTTCAAAAGAATTATAAGTTCAACTGGATATAACACTCATAAGCAGCAGTAGCAAGATAACTGGATAAAGTACTCAAGACTCATGCAATTTTAAAAACCTAAAAGCAAAACAAAAACAGAAAAACTAAAAACTAAAAATAAAACTAAAAACTATCCAAAAAGAAAAACTAAAAGCTAGTACAATAGTTTTCTTCCAAAATAGTCCTGGGAACCTCATTGTAACTTCTTCTTTGAACATTCCAACTTCAGGGGGATTTTCCTCTTTGGTGCCTTTCCTGCAAAATTGAACAAACAAGAGCCTACAAGCAAAAGCTTGTTTAGACTTGTTAGTCCTCAATCCAACAAACTTAAGTCCTTTTACAAAAACAAGCCCAAGGGTTGGAAATGTGCCCACCTAAAACAAACAAGGGTTCTTGAGTTCCCATTGATCAAGAGTTCAAACCAATTATATAAGCAAGGGAAGAACTCAAGAATCCCTTTCACACATTTTTCAAAAGCTGGTGGGCACAAAACAGAATTATTTATGTACATGAAGAAACATGAAAAAAATAAAAACAGAAAAACTGCCCGAGCTCCAGCGCTTGAGCGTTGGCTTCCCACCGCTTGAGCGCTGGGGGCTTTTGCAAACACTGGGCAATCAGAGTCCCAACGCTGGAGCGTTGGGATTCCAACGCTTGAACGTTGGGATTCCAACGCTTGAACGTTGGAAATAAAATAAAAACTGGGAGGATTCCAGGGGCTTAGCGCATGAGCGCTAGCCCCCCAACGCCTTGGCGTTGGGAATAACTGAAAACAGTGGGAATTACAGGGGCCTAGCGCTTGAGCGCTGGCCCCCCAACGCTGGAGCGTTGGGTGTAAACTCACGCAGGGGGGTCTGGCAGGGGCTCAACGCATGAGCGTTGAGCCTCCAACGCTTGAGCGCTGGCCCCTCCTGCAACAAAACATAATAATTTTTTTGATTTTTTTAACAATAGGATGCAGAAAATTAAAGATAGAATTTAAAACTAATCCTAAGTTGGGTTGTCTCCCAACCAGCTCATTGTTAAGGTCCTAGATAAACCCTTCCCTTTTAATCAATTGGGGGAAGTTTTTCTCCTCTTGGTGAACAAATCATCATTGAAATCATCTTCTTCCTCGGACTCATAATGCTTAAGAGTCCGGAATACTGAGAACTTAATCTTTTCATCTCCTACCTTCAAGGATAGGAGGCCTTCAGCCACATTTATCTTGGCATTTCTTGTAGCAAGGAATGGCCACCCAAGAATCAACGGTACCTTCGAATCCTCTTCCATGTCCAAAATTACAAAATCCACCAGGAAGACAAACTTGTCAACCCTCATGAGCACATCCTCAGCAACTCCATATGGATACTTAATGGTCTTGTCCGCCAACTGCAAACACATGAGAGTAGGAGTGGCCTCTCCCATGTCCAACTTTTTGAACATGGAGAGCGGCATGAGGTTTATACTTGCTCCCAAATCGTAAAGAGCTTTTGCGTTTGGTAACCCCTAAATATCAACAGGTATAGTAAAGCTCCCCGGATCTTTCAATTTTTGGGGAAGCTTTCTTGAAACAATAGCTGAACATTCCTCAGTTAACAAAACAGTTTCTTCAACCTCACTTAATTTCCTCCTTTTAGATAAAATATCTTTCATAAATTTGGCATAGGTAGGCATTTGCTCAAAAGCTTCAGAAAAAGGAATATTGATTTGAAGTCTTTTGAAAATTTCAAGAAACCTTGAAAACTGTTTTTCCAAATTCCTTTTCAAAGCTTTGGGAAATGGAACCTTGCCGACTTTCTTAGGAGGGGAAATTTTCTCATTTTCAAAAACATTTTCAACATTGTTCTCATTAAGCACACTCTCTTTATCTTTTTCCTCACAGTTTACTTCTTGTTCAATCTCAACTACCCTTTCGGGCATAATCCTACCACTCCTAAGAGTGATAGTTGAAACATTTTCCATATTTTCTTTAGGATTAACAAAAGTATTAGAAGGGAAAGTACCTGGAATCCGCTCTGAAATGGTCTTGGCCAATTGGCCTACTTGAACCTCTAAATTTCTGATAGAGGCCTCATGATTCTTGGCACTAGTCCTTGTTTCATTCATGAACTGTGCAGTTTGTTGGGCCATTTCACCAACAATTTCCTCCAAGCTCTTCCTTCCTTGACCTGGGTTTTGAGGCATTGGCGGCCTCTGAGTTTGAAAAGGCCTCTGAAATTTCCTAGCCTCACCTTGACCACCCCCTTGGTCTCTACATGAAAAATTGGGGAGGTTCCTCCATTTGGGATTGTAAGTATTGTCATAGGAATTTTGGAAATTCCCCATGGCCTTTACTTCAGCTTCCATTTCTGCCTCTTCTGGGCTTAATTGAACTCCTTCCATTTTTTTAACCATAGCCTCCACCTTCCTGGACAACAGCTTATTTGAAGCTAAAATTGCATCAAAAGAATCAACTTCATATATACCTTTCCTTATGGCCCTGTCCTAATTGGAATGGGCGGCTCTTGCAGCAAGCTTATTTACAAGATTAAGAGCCCCCTGAGGTGGTAAAGCATCAAATGCCCCACTTGCAGTCGTGTCAAGTTTATCTCTAGTATAATCATTGAGTGCTGCATAGAATTTCTCCACTTGATCAGCAATGGAGATGTTGTGGCCTGGGCATCGCCTTAGGAGTCCTTTGAAACTCTCCCATGTTTCATAAAGATTTTCAGTATCTTGTTGGATAAAGGAATTGATTTCTTGTTTCAACTTCTTTGTCCGGTTATGTGGGAAGAACTTAGCCGTAAATTTTTCGGCCAAATCATCCCAAGAGGTAATGCTCTTGTGAGGTTGTGAGGACAACCTTTCTTCTGCCACATCTCTTAAAGAGAAAGGAAACAACATTAGTCTTACCGTATCCAAGTGAACATCATTCCTCCTCAAGGTGGAGCATTGCCTAGTGAACCGCTCCAAATGAGTGTGGCAATCTTCATTGACACTCCCTTCAAATTGGTTTTGGCTAACCAACGAGATGAAGTGTGGAGGGATTTGGAAATTGGGTAGTGCATCCTCCGGTACCACAATGCTCCCCTCAAAATTGTAATCTACCTGAGGAGCTGTGAGGTCCCGAAGGGAACGGTTAACATCCCGTTCTTCCTCCTCAAGCCTTTTCCTTTTAAGCCTTGCTTGGACTTCTTCCTCAATTCATGCATCATACTCGGCACGGAGGCGTTCTTCCATTTGAGCTTGAGTTTCTGCCATGGCTTTTGCAAGTCTTCTTTGCTCAGCTAATCTGCGATGCAAAGTTCTTTCTATTTCAGGATCGAAATCAAAGTTACCTAACATGCATAAAAAGCAACACAAAAGTTAATAACACCTATTCACCACACAGATTTTTTTTACAGCACTAAACAAATTAATAAAAAGCCCTTAAAAAGTACTTATCCCCGGCAACGGCGCCAAAAACTTGATGACCAAATCCGCAAGTGTACGGTTGATTATCGAAGTAATATAAAAGATATCAAACCCATAGGGATAGGTGTCCAATTATCAATTTGTTTAGAACTTGTGATGAAAATTAAAATTGATTTTAACTTTAGTTTGTTTAGAACAAGAACTTGGGTTAGCATAAATATAAAGAAAAGATGATGATGGAAATTAAGCACTTGGGTTGAACTGAATAACTTATAATATATGCTAGCAAACCTCTACCTTATTTCTGAATTTTAAAACAATAGTTCATGATGCTCTAGCCTATGGTTTCTACAAGTTAATTCCTTACACATTGTAGAACTTTCTTTCTAATTACTAAACTCAATTCCTTGCAATTTAGTTAATTAAAGAAGAAGATGAAGATAGAGTTCAGGCCAACATAAAGCAAAGTCTATCCTAATTCCTTAGTGATATGTCATGTTGCTTCTTTTAATTCCAATTTCCCTTATTACTTACCAATTTCCGTTGACATAAGAAATAAGCATGAACACTTGTGTACATCAAGATAAAAGAAGAACAAGGAAATAAAACATAAACTTGCAATATTATTCAGAAATAAGGATGAAGAAAACTAAAACATAATTATAAGCTAAAAAAAACCCAAGTACTTAAAAAGAAATTAGCCAAGCATGGCTAAGAGAAACATTGGATTACCCTGGACTAGGAGCTCAAGAATGGCTTCCTACAATTCTCAGGAACAATGCTCTCAAGGAAGAAAGAAGAATACTTGTTGTATTCTGAAGTAAGGGATGATTAACAAAGGAGAAATGCAGTCCTATTTATAGTGTTCAGACTGCCTTCCAGCGCTTGAGTGCTGGGAGCCCAACGCTTGAGCGATGGGATTTATTTATTACAAACATTGCAAACAGAGGCCCAATGCTTGAGCGTTGGCCTTCCAACGCTTGGGCGTTGGGATGAACTGCACACTGGGATCCTAGTCAGAGTGCCAACGCTGGAGCGTTGGCCTTCCAACGCTTGAGCGTTGGCACATCTGCTGATTGCTCTTCTTGCTGTTTTGATCTTCTTCATAATAGTGGGTTTTGAATGCCTTCAATGGCCTCCACTTTGTCTCCTTTTAATTTTTGAAACAACAAATTCTCTTTACTCCTCCACTCAAGCTCTTTTCCCATGTGCTCAATTAGAAGTGATGCTTCATATTCAATCTTTTCACTTTTGGTCCTCTCTTTGTTAACACTTCACTTATGGCCCTTCATTTTACTGAAACTCCACTTTCAGCCCCCCAGCTCTTGAACTTTTGTACTTTGCCCCTTTCTTTCCTGAAACTTACAATTTGGTCCCTGGACAAAAATGACTAATTCTACCAGCTTTCCTAAAATATAAAAATATCTATAAAAATTCCTAAAAATATAAAATAAAGTTTAAAAAACAAATAAAAGCTAATCTATATGCAAAATGAAAAATAAATAGAAAATATAAATAAAAAGAATAAAAAACCTATATGAGACTCAAAAATAAGAAAATAAAAAGACTAAAAAGACCATAAAATTATCATACAAAATCCAGTCATCACACCACTATACCCAACGACAGCTTGTCTTCAAGCGACAAAACTTAAAGAAAAACTCATCCTCGAGTTTAGAGTAAGTTTTATCCAATTAAAACATGATAATTTTCAAGAAGGCACAACGAATTTGTGAGGGAAACAACTGAAAAGCTTCCCTCTCCTGTTGAAGTTGAATAGCCTGAAGCTGCACCTTGTAAAAAGGCTGAAGATACATTTGCTAATAAGCCTGCAACCCCTGCTGAAGCAGTCCAAGCTTTTGAAGCTTCTCCTTCTGCACTTCAGACGTATCTGCACCTGCTGCCCAATAGTTTTCATCCCTTCATCGAAAATATCTTTGATGTGAAGGATGATGGAAACTGCGGTTTCCGTTGTATTGCAGAGTGGCTCGGAATGGGAGAACATCTTTGGTTTGATGTTTGAACCAAGATGATCGCATAGATGGACGGGAGAAGAGATGTTCATGAGAAGATTTTATGTTCAAAGGATACATATCAAATAGGGTTGGATGCTATAAGATTGGCACCTCAAGAGCCAGCTTTCAAACCGAAGTGGTTTCCAGTTCTAGACATGGGGTTGATTGCAGCTACTGCTTTCAACATTGTCCTGGTGACTTTGTCCAATCAAGGAGGTTGCACTTACCTTCCTCTGACCGGACCAGTGCCTTCATATCCAAAGATGGTCGTTCTTGGCCATATAAACAAAAATCACTTGGTTCTTGTAAAGCTTCAAGAGGACTCTCCACTATCGCCAACATATCCTCAGTGGCCTTACCATCGCTCTAACGATGCTGTTGGATGGGAAATCCCATTCCTTCCAAGGATGGGTAAATACAAGAAATTTCTTGAAGATCAGCTTACTTCATTTGTTGAAACACTCTTCTCCTCACCCGAGTCCGCTCCATAGCACTCCCTTGCGTTTGAAGACGAGCCAAGCTCTCTTCAACAACCACAAATGGCTGAAGTAGTTACACCCCAATCTGTTGAAATCCTTGAAAAGATCTACTCGCCAACACCGATTAGAGTCTCTGAAGAACTGTCTCTTGCTGAAGAATAGCCTCAAGAACCTCTACTCACTGCAAAGTCTGTTCAAGCATCGAAGAAGAAGAGAAGCATTTCCAAATCATCAAGGCGCTCCAAAAATCCCAAAGCTTCTCTCTCACGTCTACTCGTTCCAGTGTCAATTGTGACTCTGGGTATCAACTTTGCTTTGCTGCACAATTATGGGCACCCCCTTGCTGCTCTCACATGCATCTCAACTTTCTGGATCGTTAGCAACATGAACTTTTTCACTTTGAATGGGTTCTATGGCAATCTCAAGGATACATTGGCCACCTCTCATTCTTTGTTCTATGGCAGTCTGAAGCTTTAGTGGTTCAGCTTGGGTCATGGATGATCATTTTACTACCCTTTTGGGAATCAAATGTCTTTCCTCTTGAAGTTCCAGTCCTGTTAACTAAGGAAGACTTTGACATTTCGAAGGCCCCTGACCTAACTTACGTAGACACCGTGCCTTTCATTAGTAGTGCAATTACCATTGCTCAATCACTTGAGATGGAATTTGAGCTGGGTCCCCAGGATTTTGATGCTGATTATAGGGTTGAGTCACCACCAACTCTTATTTCTGAAGAAGTTCCCGTGGATGCACAGGTTATAGACGAGCTCAAAGAGGAATTTGCTTTCTTCCAAGACAATATCGGAGAAGATATTCAAGCAATGGACAAACAGAATGCAAAGTGTATTGAAGACTTGGAAGCAAAGTTTGATGCCAAGTTCAGCTCACTGCACATGATGATGTCCAAAATCCTGGAGAAACTGAAATGAAGCAACGCTTCACCTCTTTTATCCCTAGCCTCTCTTTTACTTACTGTTCATATTTTTTTTACCCTAACAATTTTTTTCATATATAGTCTGGCAAAATAATTTCTCTCATTTCATCTGCTTGCACCTTTGATTACCATTTATTGTTTTTACTGATGACAAAGGGGGAGAGAATATAGAAAAAGAAGCCTTAGATAAAGGGAAAGACGAGGAATTATATTAGAAAAAGCTTACCCTGGGGGGGAGAGAATAGAGGAAAAACTTAAGTTGAGGGGAGCAAAGAGAAAAACAACCCTAGCATAACTTAGAAAATTATTGCTTTATGGGGGAGCTAAGAATCATGTTAGACTAAAATATGTTATACATGTGAGGGGGAGAGTTTGATCGCGTGCCTCTAGTATATCGTCTTCCATGATATTAAGCTATATTATAATGATGAGCTGTGATACTTTACTTATGATCTGATACCATGTTTTAAAAGTAAGCAATTTGCACTGATACATAAATGAGATAATATCAAATAGCTCTGATACTCCACTAAAGCTCTAATACTATGCTTTTACGTTGACTCAATAGATTTCCTCTCTCATACATAAGATGAAATGAATTTATATCAAGATAGCTCTGATATCTTTGCTTAAAAATGATCATGTTTTTCAAACCAATAAAGCTTAGAATTCATATTTATTTATGCTCTGATAGTTCTATGGCTTTTAAGACTTAATGATTTGATACCTTAGGTTTGGTTCAAAACAACAAGTCTCGATACATGTTCACAATAATAGATTAAACCTTTTTCTCAACAAAAATTGTCATCATAAAAAATGAGGAGATTGTTAAGTTCAAACGTTTTGAAGTTTATCATGTTTTGAATAATAACAATTTTACCTCAAGTTTAATCATGAGAAAAAAATTTCCTAAACTTTATATATCTTACATTTCAGGAAATATCTATTGATTCAATGAAATGAACGTCTGCTCTCACTTGAAGAATATAAAACAGCCTGTTCAAATGTATTGTCTAAGGAAAAGAAAGAGGAATGTCTGCCTACGCTCAAAAGGAATGTCTGACTAGGTTTATGATGTAACGTCTGCCTTGATGCTTAAATAATGAAGACTCTCAACGTCTGAATATTTAATGAAGCACTGTTCTCATTAGAATGAAGAAAAGACATATTTAATAGAGAAATATTCCTCGTATCTGCCTACTCTCTGAACGCTTCGTACAACAAGATACACCTTTTCGGAGTCAGCGACACTATTCTCTATACATCCTATCACCTCAACGGTCAGAATCAAATCTTGGTGATCAGAAAAAGAAGATACGCTTTACTGTTTTACTTTGCATTAAATGCTCAAACAATATTTAAGGAAACAAAGCAGAGAAGAGCGGACGATAAAATCACTGAATTAAATGCTGCATTTATTGTGTAACAGGTTTGCATTTAATGCTTCTTAGAGAACAAAGCAGAGAAGAGCGGGCGATAAAATCACTGAATTAAATGCTGCATTTATTGTGTAACAGGTTTGCATTTAATGCTTCTTAGAGCTTGTTAGAAGTATCCGTTGCACCTTTAGTGAAGAAGAAATTCAAACGGAACTTCACAATCTTCACCAACGTTAATCCTACTGAAGATATAAATAGAAGACTTGAAGGCTGAAACAAATTATGACTAACAAGGCGACTTACAACAATCAAATTCTCAAGCATTCAAAGTTTTCTAAGCAATCAAGCTCTTTTCTAACTCACAGACTTAGTGTCATATCCTTTTGAGTTTAGTCGTCTGCCTTAGTGTGAAATTCTCATAGAGTGAAAACTCTCATCCTTCTCACACTTCAAACAGGGAACACATTTTCATATCATCTCTGTAATCTGTGCCTAAATACTTTCTACTTAACTCCTTTTGAAGAGATTCTGTAGAAAAGAAAAATTCTTTGTAAAAGAATTAGGAGAAGTCCTATATAATACTTGTAAGGAGAAGTCTTGCGAATACTACGAGAAGTCCTGTATAATACTTGTAAGGAGAAGTCCTGCACAATACTTGTACTTTCCGATCGAATGGTAGAAAATCTTGGTGAAGCCAAGGACTGGACGTAGCCCTGTCGATTAAGGGGGTGAACTAGGATAAACTCTTTGTGTGCTTTTACTCTCTAGCTCTGTTAACTTTCCGCTGCACAAGTTTTCGAAAAAGAATTCCAAAACTTATATTTGTTTTGATAAACAAGTTTTTAAAATCACACACAATTCAAACCCCTCATTTCTTGTGTTGTTTGGTTAGTATCACATATTACAAGCAATTTGATCACATTTATTTTTCATCCAAGCTACAGGAGTAGACAGTGTTATGTTATATTGGATGTTGATTGCAGATTTACAATAAAGTTACTTGAAACAATTAAAGAATAGAAAGAATGGTTAAAAATCTAAGAGATCACAGCAAATGTTACATACATATATCTAAAGGATTTGAGCTAGCTTGTTGATTTGGTGTTAGCTAGGTCGTTCCCACCAAATTATCTCCGAGTTGGTAAGTATATATGTTAAGAAGCAACACCCTTGTGTGGATTAAACGTCTAAACATGCACTCCAACTCAACCTCTAGGTTTTCTATTGCCATCTGAACCCCTGCTAGCCTTTTGTTTGCACTTTGAAGCACCATGGCATCATAATAGATCATACCATGATCTGATGAATTATTCTGCAAGTTGACATGCACAAGCTTTGACATGAAAGACCTTTTCCCTGTTCTTGAATAATCCAACCACGGTGACGAAATTAGGGACAAAAGTGATTCCACAATGGAAATGCTTGTCACTCTCACTTCTCTCAGGGAATCAACAACCAGAGTTAGTTTTTGGTCCTTCATTGAAGTGATTGTTTTTTCACTCTTCATACCCTTCAACCATTTCAAGCACTTGAGAGTCTCTTTCTTTAACTTCCTCCTGTAGCAATTAAAAGCTGTGATTTTTCCATCAATTCCAGGCTCACCGATGCTTGCTCTGCGTAAAGTGAATTGAAGTTCTTGAAGGTGTTCTTTCACAAGCAAAAGAACATCTTTGGAGATGCCACACACCTCCAATATTCTCAGAGAGGACTCAGAGACATCACTGACCCATTTTTCTTCACGCCGGTGGACAAGGGCTTGTTGAACCAATGGAGAATGAAGGAGGTCATTTGCAGAGTTTTGCATGTCTTTGAGAGCATCAAAATCAAGGGGTGCCATCTATCTTGAAGTGGAACAAGTTTTGTGCACTACTTTGTTAGAAAATATTCAGGCTTTAAGCTGTAGAGGCTAGATATTTAGTTGGTATATTGTGTTATAGGTACTTCAATTCAATGGGTTTATATAGCAATAGAGCTTAGAAATTGTTTATCCTAAATAGATCTCAGATTCAGATGAGGAAGGACAAATGAAGTATCCTTCTTGTGGTACGGAATTGGAGTTATGATAACAGCTAAGGTACTAGTTTGTCCTAAGGAACCTTCCTTTGTGTGGATATGTTGGTGGTTTGAGGATATTGTTGTTGAATATCAAAGCAATATGTTTAACGATGGATTAGGAATTTAGGATCTTCCAATCTCGCATGATAATTTTGTGAAACATTGTGTTTATCTCCTTCTGTCTATAAATATTAAAAAAGTCTCATCTATTTAATATATATAAATAAAGAGAAAAATAGTAAAAAAAGTCTAAGAAAAGAAAATATGAGAAAATTTTCATGTGAGAGAAGATACACATAAGTTAACAATATACATATACATGCATGAGAGGGGATGCACTCGTGCATGCCAACCTGTGATAGTTACTTAGGAGCTGAGAAAATGCTGTTCAAACACAGAGGAGCCTGAAACAGATTGTTTAAGGAATTTAAAATGTGTTCATGGGTTACTGACAACTGTGCATTTTGTTTTTGTTTCGTAAATGCACGACATAAGTTCTGGACGCTATCCTCCACCGTTAACCTGAGATTCTTCCCAGAAACTTCCCTGTTAAAAAGGACAAAAGATGCTGATTTCATATTGGATCTTATAATATATTTCATGCAAAGCCAAAAAGAATTAAGTCTGGTTATTCATACTTGTACGCCTAGCTATGAAATTTCAATAATAAAAATCTAAAATAAAAGGCAACTAAATTTAATATTTCAAATATCATAGTGTATCGCCTAGTTGAATTGTCAACCAGCCATGTCTTTGGTAGGAATATTTTTCTTACCATAGAACTTACAAAGCTTCTCTATTTATAGTCGAGGATAGAGAAGATGAAAGGATGCAAGTTAAGCATCTACATAAAGGATAATAAACTCTTGCATGCATTATCATGCTTGTAAACACTAAGGGAAATACATTATCATGACATTTCACATTACAAATTAACCAACATTTAACACCCCCTCTTAATTTGTAATCATCATAACATCCTTGAATTGTTGAAGCTTCTCAAAAGACACTGCTTTGGTAAGAACATCGGCTGGCTGATGAATCCAAGTAAATTTCCTTATTTTGCACCATGTCACGAATGTAGTTGTGACGCAACTCAATGTGCTTTGACCTTCCATGAAAAACTGGGTTCTTAGACATTGCTATTGCTATTGCAGATTGGTTGTCGCAAAAGACAGGAGTAGGATCTTCAACCTTTTGCTGCAAATTACATAAAATTCTTCTTAGCCAAATAGCCTCACGTGTGGACTCATTTGCTGCGATAAATTTAGCTTCTACTGATGATAAAGCAACTGAGTTTTGCTTTTTAGAACTCCATGACATAGGCTTAGAGCCAAGACAAAAAACATAGGCTGATGTGCTCTTTCAGTCATCAAGACTTCCAGCTTAATCGCTATCCTTTCACATATTTGATCCCAAGCTTTTTAGTGCCTTGAAGATAACGGGGAATCCTCTTGCAAAAAGAGCAACGTTACCAGATTCATAAATTTCAGATAAAGAAGGAAACTTTCTTGGAGGAGTTTCTGAATCTAAATCATCTTCATAATTATCACTCCTTGATGGTCCAGCAACATTTTGAGGGGATTGTTCAAGAGGTGCAACCGTGCAAGTTCAACGAACCGAAGATCAACATTTTCATCTTCCGATTTCCATGCTGCACTTTCATAAAAAAAAAAACATTTCTTGAAAGCACCATTTCTTGAAAACACATTTCATAGAAAAAACACATTTCTTTCTATAAAGACGATAACCTTTTGACTCATCACTATATCCAATGAAAATAAGTTTTTCACTTTTCTTATCAAACTTTTGTCTATGTTGAGAAGGAATGAGAGAATAAGCAACACAAAAGACTTTAAGTTGACTTAAAATTGGCTTTCTTTCATTCCATGCTTCAAAGGGTGTTTTATTTTGTAGGAGATCTATTTAGGATGTATGCAGCAGTATTGACAGCTTCAGCCTAGAATTTGTTTGGAAGTTCCTTTCCTTTTAACATACTCCTTGCCATTTCCACAATGGTGCGATTTTTCTTTCTGCCACACCGTTTTGTTGTGGTGTGTATCTGATTGTAAGTTTCCTCTGAATGTCTTGTTCCTTAAGATAGTTAAGAAAATAAAGCCATATCATTCTGGTATAGTCATCAACAAATTAAAGAGCAGAAAATACCTTTTGTTACCCAGAGAAGGAGCCAAAAACACATTCTTCTGAATTTCTGGAAGACCAACAACCATATTCTTCTGTTTCAATAACTGCAGACCTTTGACACTCAAATGACCATATCTAAAATGCCAAAGATAAGAATCATTTGAACTTTCACTTTTAAAGGCAGAGAATTGGAGGAACTTCATATCTATAGCGGCAAACCTTAGATTCATGACCGGATTTCTTACAAATAAAGCAGGAAGAGTTATAGTTACTAGAAGGTCTTTGCTACCATGAAAAATATCTTCTTTCAAAGTGTCTGTCGACACCACGACCTCTATTGGAAGGTTGTCCATGGAATGAACCCCTTCTTCCTCCTTGTTGTGATTTGGAATTTTTGAAATTCTGCTCAGAGGGTTGATTGTTGTGTTTGTTCACTCTTTGTTCATGAGCTTCTATAGACCCCATGAGTTCATATTGAGTGAGCTTTGAGAGATCTTTTATTTCTTCAATAACAGCAATAATGTGTTCAAATTTTTTAGGAAGACTTTGCAGGATCTTCTCAACCACTTTCTTTTCGAATGCATCATCTCCACAACTTTTAATTAGATTGATTTTTTCAGCCACCTTTGAGAAAAATTCTTTGACTTGCTCACATTCTTTCATCGTGAGATTGTCAAATTCACTCCACAAGTACCGCAACTTGATAGCAATCACCTTTGCTTATCCTTGAAATTTTGTCTTCAATGTTTCCCATGCATCCTTGGCTTTTTTATGCCAAAGATTCTAGGATAAATGGCTTTTCTTACTCCTTGTTGGATAATTCTCAGTGCTGTAGCATTTTGATAAATGCCAATTTGCTATTAGTTTTCATATGTTTTTGACAGCATTTATCATGGTTTTAATTATAAAATAACCCTTGTTATATATATTTTGGTTCAATAAAAGAGTAAAGTGATTCTAAGCTCTTAAATATATTTCTTGTGCTTTTGATGTGCTTTTCACATGTTTCAGGACCCAAAAGAAGCAAAGAATTAAAGAAAATATTAAAGAATCATGGTTCTGGGCGCTAAGCCACCTTATTGGGCGCCAAGCGCCGAGAAGAGGGCGAGAAGAGGGCCTCGCTGGGCGCTAGGCGCCGCCCCAGCGCGCTAGGCGCCCAGCGGATGGGAATTTGAAGACACTGGCCGCTCAGCGCGGGCACCTAGGCGCTGAGCGCTCAGCGGATGGCTTTTCGATGGCACGGGCCGCTCAGCGCGGGAACTAAGGCGCTGAGCGCCCGGCGAAGCGGCCTCAAGCGCCAAGCGCGCCTTTCGCGCGAGGAAGCGTTTCGTGTCGCGCTAAGCGCCCCTGGGCCTAGCCCAGGGCGCCTAGCGCCCCTGCACCGCCCCAGGTTCTTTAAAAATGCGATTTTGGCCTTATTTGGAGCATTCTTTCAATCCTAGTCTCCTCCAAACACCCCTTGGACGTGAGAGAGCTCTAATTTGAGAAGGAAAAGAGTATTTTCATCAGCGGATGCTTGGATTCTTCATCGTCTCCTAGTTCCTCATTGATTCTCCTTGTAAGCAAGCTAGTTTCCATTCTATGGATAACTAAGCTCTCTTTTAGTTGGATTTTGGCGTAGTATTTCATCTTGATAGGATTCTATTTTGGTTCTTTGTTACTTTCTATTTTTAATTTCAATTAAACAATTTTGTTCTTATTGCTTATGATTGCTTGATCATCTTTCATCTGATTTTGGATTAATTTTGTATGTGGAAGCTACACTATTAGTCTGACATAAATTGTTTAATCTAGGAGAAGCTAATTTGCTAGGAATAGCGTTAGATCACCTAGTTCCTTAACGCCTGCATATTTACAATTGTTTTGATTAATTGTCTGTGGAAGCGGTAATTAGGAAAGTAATTGAATCAACTTCTCATACTAGGAATAGGTGAGTTAGTTAAGAACTGGCGGGAATAAATTAAAGGTTTTAAGTGATTGTAATCAAGAATAAATAAATCCTGGATAGTGAAATATGAAACCATAATCCAACTGTTTTCCCAATCTGTTATTCTCTCAATCGTTTCTTTCTTATTTTCTTGCTCTTGAATACAAGTTTCTCCAAATAAACAACTCTTATTTCTTTCTTGCTTTACTTCTTTATTAAACAAAGGCACTCAAACACATTTGCTCTCTGTGGATCGATAACACCCTTACTATACTGCAATTGAATCTTAAAAGAGGTTTGAACGCAGCTTAAGTATTGGTTTTTATTAAAAGAAGTGAAAACCCTTTTAACACATTTTTCTTCACATTCTCTTTGTATTCTTTTTCTTTGTCATCACTCCATTCTACTGGTTTTGGTTGTGGGCGTTCTCCATATCCTTCTTCAACCACGTCCCATAGATCTTGGGAAAGGAAGATGGTCTCCATTTGTGAATTCCAGTAATCATAGTGCTCACTATTGAAATAAAAGAATAGAGAATAGGGAAATTGTATTTGTTTATTTCTTAGAAAACAAGCTTTCAGGTGGAGACTGATTTATAGTACAATTCAACTATCTAATTAAGGAAATACAATAATGTCAAGAATATTTTTTTCCTAATTATTGCTGATCTCTCCCTTAATTACTATTGACCAAATCTGGCTTGATTCTACTCAATATTCTGACACTCCCCCTCAAGTTGAATAGTGGACACAAATTTTCAACCCTTGTTCTTAAGTATATTGTTTTGGAAACTAACAAGTCAAGCAAAGTTCTGCTTGTGAGACTTTTGTTTGTTTAATTTTGCAGGATAGGCACCAAGGAGAAAGAACCCTCTTGAACTTGGAGTGTTCAAAGTTGAAATTGCAAGGAGGTTTCCTGGACATTTGTAAAAAAAAAAAAAAAAAAAAAAAAAAAAGAGAAAAGGAAAGAAAGATACCAGCTTTTAGTTTTTCTGTTTAGTTTTTAGTTTTATTTTAGTGCTAGTTTTATTTTTGCTTTTAGGTTTTTAAACTGCATGGTTGAGTGTCTTTATCCAGTTTGAATGCTACTATTGCTCTGTGAATGCTTTATCTGATTGAACTGCTTTTTGAAAAGGTTCTATGTTTTGATGCGGTTCGGATTGCATGCTGTTAGAAATGATTTGGACATCTTGTCTGTTTTGGTTGTTGACAAAGTTTTTCTGAGTTCTAAAACGGGTACCACTTACCCTATGTTTTTCTGAGAGCTGAGGACTCTGAATGCATGATTGTAAAATTTTTCTACCTTGTGTTGCATGTTGATTGGGATTTTGTATACTTTGTAAATTGAGAAGAGATTATAGGCATTTTTTTAAAAACTCAGATTCTTGCTTTAAATTTGATATCCACTAGTAGCCCCTTTTTGAGCCTTAAAAGAGTCATTCTTTGGAGCCTACTTTGTGTGTTAATTTTTAAGTTGTTAATGTGATTCATGAGCTGAAATTGCTAGAGCTATGTTTGTTGGGTTTCTCTCTAAGAAAGAAAAAGGAAAAAAGTTGAAAAAATATAAGGTATGTGCCTTATGAAAAAAAAAAGAAAAATAATGAAGTAGTGGGGTGAGAAAGAGTATGAGAGGAGTAAAATTCAATTCATTCATCCCATACATTCCACTACTTTGTTCAAAAAAAAAAGGAAAAAATTGAGAGAACCTATGTGTTTACAATTGTTAAAGCTCTTAGTCAAAAATCACTTAACAACAGATTCTGAGTCAAGCCAATAGAGTTGCCAAGTTCTTGAAATCCACACCTTGAATTGTTCAACCCTTTGGCCAAGTTTCAACCTTCAAAAAATCTCTTCATAATTACTTAGTTGCACTGTTTCAGTTTAGATTTGAATGATAGGCAGAATCATTGACCTTTCTTGTTTTTCATGGAGAATATCTTTTTGTGAGCCTAATTTGCTGAACTCAACATGTTGTTAAAAAGCCAAGCCTAACTTTCTTGATTATTATCTGTAAACATGCATGTCTTCCAAATCCGCTAAGCTTTCTTGAAAAGATTCTTGTGCTTCAAGTTTTAATCAGATAAACTTTCTCTAAATTCAGGGACGAGTTTCTCTTTAAAGTTTTGTCGCTTGAGGACAAGCTGTCGTTGGGTATAGTGGTGTGATGACTGGATTTTATATGATGTTTTTAGGGCCTTTTTAGTCTTTTTATTTTATTATTTTTGAGTCTCATATAGGATTTTTATTATTTTTATATAGATTTTCTATTAATTTTGCATTTTGCATATAGATTAGGTTTTACTTGTTTTTTAAACTTTATTTTATATTTTTAGGAATTTTTATAGTTATTTTTATATTTTTAGGAAAGCTGGTATATTTATCATTTTTGTCCAGGGACCGAATTGTAAAGTTTCAGGAAAGGAAGGATTAAAGTGTAAAAGTTCAAGAGCGGAGGATGAAAAGTGAAGTTTCAAGGACTTGAAGGATTGAAATTGAAGTGCTAGCAAAGAGAGGACTTAAAGTATAAATCAAGAATATGAAGCAACACTCTTTGATTTAAGACATGTAAAATAAGGTTGAAGGATTGATGGTAGTGGAGAGGAGGTTTCAGAACTTAATAGAGGCTAAGTGGAGGCCATTGAAGGCATTGAAAACCACTACCATGAAGAGGAGAAAAGCTTGAAGATGAACCAGCAGTCGAGCCAACGCTCAAGCGTTGGGGCTCTGACTAGGAGCTGAGTAGGATTTTCATCCCAGCGCTCAAGCGTTGGAAGCCAGCGCTCAAGCGCTGGGCTCATATCTGCAACGTGGGATTTTAATGCACCCAACGCCAAAGCGTTGGGGATCCCAGCGCTCAAGCGCTGGAGGGAAGATTTTTGTTAGATTCAAACAATTAAATGAATAACTATGTTTTGATAATGAACAATTTCTTTAAGGTTTAATATTGTTTAAACTAGATTTCCTAACACAGTGAAAACTCTCGTGTACAGGAATAACTATCTCTAAAAGGACTGAATGAACTTCAAAGCATCATCAAGAAAATCAGTCCATCAGAGGAGTTCGTCCGGTCACCTTGAAGAAAACACTGTCAAAGATACACGAAGGAAAGTACTCTTGCATAAGACAGTCCGGTGAATCAAGAGAGCTAAAGCGGAAACAACATCCAACATTTTCTCTTGTGGACACTTCATCAAAGTCTGCTCGCTCAAGTCAAAGCCTATCTCGAGAAGACAAAACAGTCTGCCACTTAAGCCTACAGTAATCAAAAGATGACTGCTCTATTCAAAGTTGAAAGAGCATGATAATCTATGAAGAAACACCTTCGGCCTCGGAGTTTCTCTAGCATCATAAAAAGTTGTGAATCAACTCTCTCAGATGGAAAACTTCAATGGAACCAAAAGGAAAAGATTCAGTCCTCTACAAGACAAGAAGATTCTAATAGTTAAGAAGAACTAAATGAAGAAAAGTTCGTCCGCCAATACAAACTACACTGCAGCGGAACTTCAAGCGTTAAATGGAGACTACGTCTGCCAAACTACTAAGGAAAAATCCGTCCGCTCAAGCGTCAAGTGCATCAAAGGTACAAAGATCAAGAAATGTGCTTTTCGAGAATATCAGGTTATCAGAAGTATTAAAGAATCTATTCTCCTCATCTTGAGTAATTACTTCTTGGACCAAAAGACTCCCACCTCGTCTACATATTTATTAATGTACTGGCTGCGGCAGAAAGTAGAAAGGGACACAATTAATACAATATTCCTCGGTCCCACTGATTTTCTACTTTCCCTCAAATCAAGCTTTCCATCGCGAAATCAACGGCAAGAATCTCTGAGCATCGTACACTCTCAACGGTCGAAATTCAAATATCTGACCAAAGCAGGTGATAAATATTAGCTGGCAAGCACTGGGGTAAAATGGTCAAAACAAACTTCACAGCTGGTTCTTCACGCATTAAATACTGAAGACATAGCTCAAAGCTACTTGCTCAGCATGGAGCCAGACGACATCAACTCAGATGAATTGATGATTCTCAGACCATGTCTTACGCTTACTGAGAAATGCAGAACTAGCCGTTATGTGCAGCTCAGAGAGGAAGAGGCACTTCGGACAGGTGTTCTCTCGTTCTGAAGAAGAAGAAGCAACTGAAGATATAAATAGAAAACCCTGCCTCCGAAATAGTTGGGCAACTTAGACTTAAACTTCCTTATGTCAACTAAGTCTGTCCCAAGAGCTAAGAAACCTTGGTTCATACTCAGCATGCTTCAAGCCTACCTCTGCCTGAGTATATGAGCTTGTGTGTGAGAAACATTCATAGAGTATTACTCTTATCTTTCCCAACTCACACATCCTCCAAAAACAGAGAACCCAAATTCCTATCTTCTCTGTATAAACTGAGCTTAATTTCCTCTATCCACTCTTATTAAGAAGAGAACCAAATAGAGAAGCCAACCTTTGAAAAAGGTGTCAGGAGAAGTCCTGTAGAATACTTGTAAGGAGGAGTCCTGATAATACTTGTAAGGAGAAGTCTTTCGAATACTTGATAGGAGAAGTCCTTCAAATACTTGTTGGGAGAAGTCCCTGATAATACTTGTACTATTTGTTTAAATAGTGGAAAATCTTGGTGAAGCCAAGGACTGGACGTAGCCCCGTCAATTATGGGGGTGAACCAGGATAAAATTTATGTGTGCTTTATAGTTGTAGTTATGTTATACTTCTGCTGCATGCATATGTATATATATTGTGTGGACTAGTATTGTCAAACTAATATAAAAAATTAATTGTCTAAGATAAAAGAAAGAAAATCAAAAATGGGTCACACAATTCAAACCCCCCTTTCTTGTGTGTTTCTTGCACCTTCAATTTTTACTATAAATAGGGGTCTTTTCTTCACTTGTAAGACACACCAATTCAGAATACAACAAGTATTCTTCTTTCTTCCTTAAGAGCATTGTTCCTAGGAATTGTGGGAAGTCATACTTGAGCTCCTACCCAGGGTAATTCGATGCTTCTTTTAGCCATGCTTGGCTAATTCTTTTAAGTTACTTGGGTTGTTTTAGTTTGTAATTTATGCTTTAGTTTTGCTTCTACATTTCTGAATAATATTGCTATAAGTTCATGTTTTATTTCCTTGTTCTTCATTTCCTCTTAAAGTACACAAGAGTTCTTGCTTATTGCTTATAACAATGAGAATTGGTAAGTAGTAAGGGAAATAGGATTTAAAAAAGGCTATAAGTATATATCGCTAAGAAATTAGGATAGACGTAGCTTTATGTTGGCTTGAAATTCATCTTCATCTTCTTCTTTAATTAACTAAATTGCAAGAAATTGAGTTTAGTAATTAGAAAGAAAGTTCTACAATGTGTAAGAGATTAACTTGTAGAAATACTAGGCTATAGCATCATGAACTTGGTTTTAGAATTCAGAAATTAAGTAGGAGTTTGCTAGCATATTATATAAACTATGTAATTCAACCCAAGTGCTTAAATTCCATCATCTTTATTTTCTTTTATTTCATGCTATTTTATTTACTTGTCCTAAAACCAACATCAAATATACATCTTTTAATTTTCTGTTAAAGTAATAAACAAGTTACTAAAAAGACACATATCCCTGTGGGTTCGATATCTTATATATTACGCGATAACCATCCGTGCACTTGCGGATTTGGCTATCATCAATTTTTGCAACTGGAGAGAAAGTTTCTGCATAATCAATGCCATAAGTTTGTGTGTAGCCTTTGGCAACTAATCTTGCCTTGTACTGCTCAATGCTCCCATCTGCTTTATACTTGATGGTAAACACCCACTTTCATCCCACTGGCTTCTTCCCAACTGGTAGTACACACTTCTCCCATGTACCATTTTTCACAAGGGCTTCCATTTCTGTGTTTTGCCTCTCGCCATTCCACCTTCTTCTTTGCCTCTTGAGCATTTCTCGGAATATCCTCTGTTTGTTGGAACAATATCAGAACAACTTAGATTGCTTAGCCAACTTAGTGGTTCACTAATGGTCTCCCCCTGACCACTGAGTTGGGGGTAGTAAAATTCAGACTCCAACAAATCACAATCCACCGTGACATGGATGCGACGAGTAACGGGGTTATAGCAACGATACCCCTTCTGGTGCATGCCATAGCCAACAAACACACACTTCTCAGCACATGGATGAAGTTTGGTCCGGTCAGGTTTAGGAACATGGACAAAAACAGAGCACACAAAAACACGGGGAGGTAAGGTTAAAATGGAAGGGATAGTGGTGTGAGTGGCTAGAGCTTGCAAGGGAGTTTTATGGTTGAGGATTTTTGTAGGGAGTCGGGTAACCAGATATGCGGAAGTAGCGAGAGCCTCGGGCCAAAACGAGGATGGGACGTGGGAGTCAAGAAGTAAGGCCCGAGTCATCTCAAGAAGAATCCGATTTTTGCGTTCTGCCAAACCATTTTGTTGCGGTGTGTGAGGGCATGAAGTTTGATGTATAAGGCCATGTTCCTGAAAAAAGACTTGCATTGACTAATTTACAAATTCTCCACCATTATCAGAACGAAGAACTTTGATTTGTTTTTGAAACTGAGTCTGAATCATTTTGTAAAAAGAAATGATTTTTTCAAGAACTTATGATTTATGTTTCATAAAGTATATCCAAGTCATGCGAGAAAAATCATCAACAAATAGAACAAAGTACTGAAATCGACTTTTATTAGAATTCGAAGCTGGGCCCCAGACATCAGAATGAATAAGGGAAAAAACAGAATCAACTCTAGTGTTATTTGGAGGAAATGAAACCCTATGACTCTTAGCACGAATGCAAGTTTCACACTTCATATGAGTGGAATTATTAGAAAAAAGACTAGGAAATAAAAACTTCAGATACCCAAAAGATGGATGACCAAGACGTCGGTGCCACAACCAAAGTTGCCTATCAACTGTTCCGTGAGCAAGCATGGCATGTCCCAGGTGAACCACCTCGTCAACGTAGTAAAGACCTCCTCGCTCAGTACCACGCCCAATGATCTCCTTCGTAAGAATGTCCTGTAAAAGGCAAAATGTTGGATACATTAGCACCACACAGTTAAGCTCTTTTGTCACTTGACTAATAGATAACAACTTGGATGATAGAGATGGAACATATAGGCAATTATTTAACTGCATCTTATCAGAAAAAGCAATAGAGCCCCCTCCTTTGACATGAATAAGCTTCCCACTAGTAGTCTCAATATGAGTCTTAGGTGGTGAAGATAAATTTAAAAATCCTTGTGATCATAAGTCATAGAATTTGACTCAACCTTTTCCTCTAGTGTCTGTTGGGTCTGATAGCGAAATCGCAAGTGTACGATTAACTATCGCGTAGTAAAAAGATCGAACCCAAGGGATAGGTGTTCTTATTAATATAAAATTTAGTACTTGTGCAGAAAATTAAAGATGAAAATATGTTGTTTTTTTAGAGCAAACAAGAATAATAGCATAAAATAAAGATGTGATAAATATGATGAGAATTAAGTTCTTGGGTTGGTTTACATAGAATATAAAATATGCTAGCAAGTATCTACCTAATTTCTGAATTTTAAATCCAAGTTCAAGGTGCTATAGCCTAGTATATCTACAAGTTAATCTCTTACACATTGTAGAACTTTCTTTTTAATTACTAAACCCAATTTCTTGCAATCTAGTTAACTAAAGAAGATGAAGATGAAGTTCAGGCCAACACAAAGCTACGTCTATCCTAATCTCTTAGCGATATATACTTATAGCCTTTTTTAATCCTAGATCCCTTACTACTTACCAATTCTCATTCGTATAAGTAATAAGCAAAAACACTTGTGATCATCAAGATAAAATTAAGAACAAGGAATTAAAACAAGAACTGGAAATAATATTCAGAAAGGTAGAAACAAAACTAAAACATAACTTTATAAACTACTACAACCCAAGAAACTTAAAGAAGAAGTTAGCCAAGCATGGCTAAAGGAGTCATTGAATTACCCTGGATAGGAGCTCAAGTATGGCTTCCCACAAGTCCTAGGAACAATGCTCAAAAGGGAGAAAGAGAGAATACTTGTTGTATTCTAAGAGGTGTGATTTTGACAAAGGATGAGCACTCCTATTTATAGCAAAAATTCCAATGGTGGAGGAGTTGATGGCCATTATGGCCTTCATTGGCCACCAATTAACTTTTGAAAACTCCTTCCCACTACCATCAATTCTCCACTCATCATTTAATCCTTATTTTCCATGTGCTAATTTAGAGAGTGATTCTTCATATTCTTCTTTTCCACTTTTGGTCCTCTCTTGGTTAGCATTCCAATTCAAGCCCTTTAATTCTTTGAAACTTCACTTTTAGTCCTCCACTCTTGAACTTCCACATTTTGGTCCCTGATTTCCTGAAACTTTACAAATTGGTCCCTAGACAAAAATGATAATTAAACCAGCTTTTCCTAAAAATATAAAATAGCTATAAAAATTCCTAAAAAATATAAATTAAAGGTAGAAAAACAAATAAAATCTAATCTACATGTAAAATGCAAAATAAATATAAAGTCTACATAAAAATAATAAAAAACCTATATGTGACTCAAAATTAATAAAATAAAAAGACTAAAAACTACCTAAAAACATCATATAATATCCACTCATCAGGGTCGATCCTACTGGTGCCAAATTTGTACACAACAGGGCCAATCTTATCACAAGTTCCGGCCCCGATTCCTATTCCAAGTCCTACAACCCCTGTTATGTCACAAGCTATTGTTGGCATAGTTCAATCGGGTTCTTGGAACAGTTTGAGGAAACCCCAGAACATTGTTAGTCATCCTTATAGAATGCCTATATCGTTGATGTAAGGGATCGGAACCACAATTCTTCAAACTATGCTTTATAAGCCCAATTCTAGTTTTGATATGGTTAGCATTAGGGGTTGGTTTTGTTTTTGGTGTTGTAGACTTGGTTGTTAGATACATGTTGGACTTATATTGATATTTAATACATGGATTATAAATAAAATGGTTTCTGTGTTTGGGTCGCCGTTTGAGGTAGGTCCCTTCCTGAAAAGTTATTAGCAAGAAGTCCCTCTATTTGTACATTGTTTGAAATTAGTCCTTGTCGGAGCCCGAAGCTCCCGTAAGAGTGCTGAGTGGCAGGACAAAGATAACATGACATTATCCACATTATTTTTAATTAAATTTTAATTTCTACTCTTGCCTTTCTTGCACAAAACCGTTGTCCTATAAAAAAGCAACGCGTTAGAGTAGCACGAATCCAAAAGCATTCCAGAATAGCTGAGGGAACGGTTTTATGCTTAATGCAACGGTTCTCTGGACGGTAGAACTAAAATGTTGTAGTGATTGTATATATGGTGATGATAGAAATTAAAAATCGACGCAAATTAAAGCAAGGCTAAGTATATAATAAGCATATAAATATATATAGTGTATACAGCTTGCATACATAGTGTGTTGAATATTAATAATGAAATGTACGATGTACATACGTAGTTGAGTGAGAGAGTTAACGCAAGCACATGGCAATGAATTATGATGTGTGCAGAGGGATTCTGATTCTCTGTCGTTTCAAACCTTAATATTCTCAGCTTTTGCCTATTTTGGCAACTTAAGATTTCCCTTCAACAAACCATGCAAATAGTGGTTTGGTTTGGCGACAGCTAGCTATCACGTTTTGAACAACGATACTGACTGCTTCAAATTAATTCCCTTTGCCAACCTCACTCCACAAACTTTTGAGATTTGATTCATACATACTCTCATTTTTTCATATATATATATATATATATAATATTTTCTCCCCTTTTTCATTCCATGTTTCTTTTTTATTTACTCTCATTTTTTTTAGTAAATTATCTATCAAATAATCACAAATTTACTACATTTTAACAACTATTTAATAGTAGTGTTTTTTTTTTTATATAAGCCAAAATTTGAATTAAAAGGAGTAGTGTAATGGTAGATGGTGTACCCTAGACCATTCCAAAATATAAATAACTGTTATTTTTCAACTATAATATATATATATATATATATATATATATATATATATTTTCACCCACATTTTAACTATCATTCCATGGCCACCCTTTTTTTTCTTTTTTTCTTTCTTATTATATGACTTTATATCTCTTTCATTCATATATTATTATAGATGGAGGTGAAATTTATGTGTGTATTTTATAATTTTTCCTAAACATACAAGTGAGAAATGAAAATTAAAAATATAAATAATGAATGTAATATATGAAATAAAATTTTAGATTACAGAGAAAAATTGAGTGCTGTGTGTGTTGTGTGTGTAAGGGATATGAAAAATTGGTCGTTTGCTTTGATTACCCAACCCCACATATATTCATGCTGAGACCAAAAAGGCATAGTGGTAGTTTGCAACTTGGCACCGCCTTTGCAGAAGAAAAAAAAAAACTAGGTTTAATTTGAGGGTTATATATATATAGCTAGTGCTTGTCAAGAGTTTCTCATTCACTCCTCACTTAATTTCAAGGAAAATAGAGAGAACATATCGATCCGAGGTATCGATCAATATGTTGTTTCTTTTCTTCTCTTTCACTCTCTCTCTCTCTCTCTCTCTCTCTCTCTCTTTCTCTCTTTCTCTCTTCTTCATGAACACATTAATGGCGTCCCTTTTTGAGTTCTTACATTACAAGTCATACCCTAATCAAGAAACTTTGTCTGTGTTTTCAATTATCACTCTTGTGTTTTCTTTCCCTCAAAAGCATTTAATTGGAATTCATAACTCCCTGATGTTTTTGAATTTTTCACCTTTATTCATTATGCTAGTTTTTTAGTTGGAATTTGGAAAACGTAAACCACAGAAAAGGAAAACGTGTGTGATGTCTGCGTGTGTTTTCATTTATCTCTTGTAAGTTTTGTTCTTTGTGTTTAGAGAAGCAAGAAATTAGATAAAATTAAAGGTATGAAAATGTTTAAGCACGCACGAACTTGTTTTCCTTGTCTCTTTTCATGAACATGTACACTCTTGAAAGTTAGGGTTGTTTTTTGTTAATTTGGTTGGTTTGTGTGATGGAGATCTCGATCGATGGGGCGTGGGAAGATTGAGATAAAGAGGATTGAGAACACGACGACAAGGCAGGTGACGTTCTCGAAGAGACGCGGTGGGCTGTTGAAGAAGACTCATGAGCTGTCTGTGTTGTGTGATGCTCAGATTGGACTCATCATTTTCTCCAGCAAAGGGAAACTCTTCCAGTACTGCACTGACTCCCTTAGGTACCTACCTACTCATTCACTTATATCTTGCAATTGCAATTGCAAATGCAAATGCAAATTGGAGGTTTAATTTGATGTCCATGTCCACTTTCATTCTGATCAAAACGTGAGGTAAGGTTGACCATGCACTTGAGTGTGCTGGACTTGGACAGTTGACGTAAGAGACAGATTTCAGATCTGATCTCATCATGCATCAGTTCATAATGCTCTTTTTTCTCAGGCTACATTTCACTTTCAACATCTCATTTCTCATTTCTCATATAGTGTTTAATGTCATGTCTGAACCATCACTCATAACACTAAATAATGCATAAATTAATTCTGTGTATTCATAATTTATAATACTTTCATTTACATCTAAATGATAGTAATACTTTCTGGGAGAGCTTTCTTATTTATAGTGGTCCTATCTCGCTTGAAATTTAGAACACAATTAAATACACCAAAATCTAAAGTACAGGAGCACTAATTAAATTCTATAAGTTGTTAGTTTTAACTTAGGTAAAAATTAAATCTGTTGAATTTCATCTTCGGAGGAACCAAAACAGTGGTTGATTTTCTGAGTTTTTTCCCTAGAGATGTGTTCTTTTTTTTTTTTTTTTTCATGTCATGGATTTTAATATTCATGTGTAATTGATAACTAAATTGAAAACTTTTTCAGCATGGAGCAGATCATAGAAAAGTACGAGAGAAACAAAGGAATTCACATAAATGGACGTGATCAACACCGGGTATATATATTGAATTAAGCAGCTCTCAATTTTTCTTAATTTGTACAAAATGGTCCAAGAATACACAGATATATATTTAATTAATCAGGACTTAATTAATGTTCATTGGTGAAATATTTAATTTGTAGGAGCAATTGTTCCATGAGATGTCAATTCTGAGACATGAAACTCATCGTCTTGAATATGGAATTCAGCGCTATCTTGGAGAGGACATGCGTGGTCTAAAGTATGAAGAATTGGCTCAACTTGAACACGATTTAGAGAACTCTATTGAAAAAGTTCGAAATCGTCAGGTACATTTTATAATTTTTCTTCTTCTTCTTCTAGTTTATCTTATTACTTTCCTGTTGTTGTATGATTTGTCTTATAAGTTCAACGCTGTTATTACTTTCCTGTAGTAATGTAAAAGAAAATTAATGTAGGGAGATTTAAATATTAAAATGTTCAGTGAAATAATACGCGATGAATGTCAAATTAAGCAATGTTGAGGGGTTATTTGCAATTTTCATGGTGAAGACAAATTATGATTTAACATGACTTTTTGATACATGCAGAATGAGCTGTTGCAACAACAAACGGAGAATCTGCGAAGGAAGGTGAAATTGAAATTACTCTCTCTCTTTGAGATGCATTGCATGCACACACACGCTATTCAATTCTCACCTTAAACATTGAATAAACATGATCCATATATAATTGTTCTGTCTTGTTGCAATATAGGAGAGAATCTTGGAAGATGAGAACACCACTTTGACCAATTTGGTAAGAACAATATGCTTATTTGCCGTTTGGAATCTTAATAGAACATTTAATTGCCCTAGAATTTTGTAAAGTAGAAAGATGATAACACTGAATATATAACAAGATTCAGGAGCACCGGGCGATGTGGGAGTTTCAGAATAAACATCATCATCAGCAGCAGCAGCAAGTGATGGATCAATTCTCATTCTTTGAAGAGCAACCTGCTACTGCAAGTAGCATCCTGCAACTTTCTCCAGCCCCTGTTCTTCCACCCTTTCACCCTTACCTTCAGCTTGGCCTCCCAAACATCCAAGACTCCATCAATTAATGGTATATATTCATTTATACATTTGTTAATCAATATTACTTTTTTTCTATTATATAGGTTCAAGAAAATTTCAAGAATTTTATCAAGTTTTTATTGGCTAATTATAATGGAGTAGTTTCTTGGAGATTCGATATGACTTGTTCTACTATGACAATCCAATTCTGATCAGATATGTGTATGAGAATGTTAAAACATATAATGGTCCACATGGAAAGATTACAAAGAAAACAACGGTATATATATTAAGTGTTCTGATCGCACCCACATTAGGCCCATTCACTCTTTTCAAACTTGTTCAACATTTTGGGCCTGGAATCCAAAGTCCAACGGAGAAAGTGAGTTAATGTGGAATTTAGTTTGTGGGAGTTAGATTTCCTACCCTCATCACTAGGAGTGAAAGTAGGATGAACTTTGTTTAAATATGTCTGATCTGCTTAAAAAATTCAAGCTCTAAGCTTGACCTTTGCCTGTCATAAGCTTTGTTTTAGGTCCGAGTATGATCCATTTGAAAGTCCAGCCTGACCTAATAGTCTATTTAAATGTCTATTTTATTGTAATACATTTAAGTAGACTGTAGACCGAAAAATATAATGTAAACATGTTAACAAACTTGTAGATTAATGTGCTACAATATAATAATATGATTGTATGGTCAAAATCAAAGTAAATAGGTTATTAGTCATTTTCTAAAGAGGTTTATATGGTTAAATTATTATATAGTTTACCATGTATAAATAAATAAATAAATATATATATATATAATTCAATAAGTATATAATTTTAACATATTATAATAAAAATCCAATATAAAATAATAAAATAATTTATATTTATTTGAATAGGTCGGCTTGCTAGGCTTACAAGGTTTTCTGAGTGGCCTAAGCCTGACCTCTTTAACTAAATAGGCTTTTAAAAAAGTTTTGGCCTTGTCTATTTAGGAATTTGGCCTGGCCTGGCCTAGGCCTGATGTAGGCTACGCCGTAAGCCCCTGTCATTCCATTTGCTTATGGGATTTTAAACACGAAACACATTCCTTTGCCTAGCATTTCGGGAGTTATTTCCGGAATACAAATAGACTTGTTCCAGGATTTTCAAAACCCGGAATATTAAAGTTTATAATATATATGTGTTTTAGGTTTTTCAATTCCCGGAAGATAAATTTCATCATTTTCAGGAGCTTGAAAATCCGGTATGTGTTTTGAACATTCCGGGATTTAAATTCCAGAATTGTAAAAATTGAGACGTGCTTAGATTTTAAAACTCGGTGTTTTGTAGACAAATATGCATTTCGAGATTTAGAATCAGAATATAAAAATCATAGATGTATTCCAAGTTTTAAAACCAGATATGAATTAGAAGAGAGGAGGATTGATGAAGATTGAGAGTGAGTTCGAAAGAGTGAGCTAGATCGTGAGAGTGAAGGTGAAGATGTTGAGAGAGTGAGAGTGAAAGGGAAGATGGAAAGGTAAAAAGATTTATTTTGAAAGAGAGATATTCGGGGTTTATTATGTTTTGAGTAGCGTGAAAAATTGTGTGATGGAGGTGAGAAATCTAACTCTTAGTTTTTAGTTTGTCCTTAAATGCCTTGACAATTATAGACTTTTTGTTTTTCAAAACACTTTTAGACTTGCATGGCTATCTTAATTCTACTTTGCTCCTGTAGTCTTTATTTCTTTGGGCCAATCATGACCAAGTCTTTCTTTGGATCATCATTGGGCTCTGATTTCATGTCACATACATCTGACGAAGCCCCATTTTTCATGCTCAATATATAGTAATATACCATTTGTTAATTTTTGTCTTTAATTTCCTTGGAACAAATTAAAAGACCAATAATATTGCTCATTACATAACAAATTGTTTGTGAATTATATATATCATATTATTTTTAATGATATTTCTTTGGGAATTTGACTGCAGAGCAATGAATGCATGGAACTACTTGTCTTCTGTGAATGGAATGAAGTGGCTTAATGTTGTCATCCTGTTCCTCTGGGATATATCATCATGTTGCTGCCATGCCCATATATATATAAATAGCCAGCTCTAGTTAAACTTGCTTATAGGGTATATATTTTGCAGTCTAGTATATAATTAGTTAAATTTAGTTGTGTGCCGTGTGGGAAGACCAAGTACAATGTTTGTTCTTGTTTATATATATGATTCACACAGAGTATAGTATTAGGTATATATGCATGTAGATAACCTATATGGCTATATACATATGCACTGTTATATAATCTTGGGGACTTGCATATTTCTTAACTATATATAACAAGGGCTTGTATTGTAGCTAGACAATATATTTTTGTTCTATATAATTTTTTTCGTGAGATATGTATATGCTATAATTTGGGTGTGGAATGTGCCTTACGTGTCAACTTGAATGTTACCTACATGCTTGACTGTCTAGTTTATGCCTGACGGTATTTGAAGACAGGACCAAGATTCTTCTGTCACCCTTCGAGGGCAAAGGAGAACTAAACAGATATTGGGATCACTAAAGGAATTGCAAGGCTTGTGTTTTGGACCATTGAAAAAAAAGCTGGAGGGAACAGCTACCCTTGATGGAGTTTATCTTCGGCGACGATTATCGTGCAACCAAGGATGGAACCCTGCGAAGCGAAGTGTGGACGCGAGATGTCTTGAGCTACACCGAGGCGGTGGAAGCTGGTAATTGGAGTAGACTTGCTCGGCAAACCATGGAAGGGTTTGAGTCGAGTAAAGAAAAGATGAGAACTTCTCAGAGAAGGCGTAAGGACTACGCCAGTAAGAGGATTGGAGCATGAAACGAGGAATATGCCTACCTCGAAAGACCCTGACGACGGGAGTCGGGAAGGAAATTAAGCCCGGAAGACTTATGCACAGTTGTTGAGTCAGAGCACTCACAACTCAAGGATGATCTATCACTCATAGTCTCATCTGTGAAGACCAAGGACAAGGACGGTAAGAAGTCCCAAGGGGAGAGAATTTCCCTAGCAAGTAGTATTGGACGAACCACGAAAGAAACAACGTGGGAACTCGAAGAGAAAGTAGGGAAAGGAAATACTCAAGCACCTCGTCGACCTATAGTTTCGAGGAAGAAACTAATTTAAGGGGGGTAGGATTGTAACACCCGGAATTTCCCCCAGTGATTAAATAATTATTTAATTATTCCAAGGTACTGTTTGGACCCGCTCAGCGGCATCGGCAAGCGATATTGTCGGCCGAAGTACCGGTGAAGTATTCTTTGCGACACTTGGTAGGAAACCAAGCTAGACCTGACTTTGAGTTTGGACGAGAATAAGACGTTCTCACTATCACCATGTCGTTCAGTGAAGATTTTCGTGAAGAACGACTGTAATATTGATATGATTTCCTCCCGGAGCCCGGGAAGGATTTTTCGCGCTAACGGGACTTCAAGCCGAAACATCAGCAGGCGAAACAGACGACTTCGTGACCCCGGATCGAGAATCTAAAATGCTCCAAACAATTTCATTTGGCGTTTCGAGACCAATTTTGTGCAGAAGATTTTTGTGAATAGTGACTCAAGGAATAGTGTTTTCGGGCAGCGTGGCGCAGACTTCGAGAAAGATCGACCCGGCCCCGAATTGTGCGGGCCTGGTACCCCGAAACAAATAAATGACCCTGGGGTGGATATTCTCAGTGAGTGACACTGAGGTACTCCCTGATGACCAGAACCCAATGATGACCGGTGACTTGACGCACTGACGCATTGACGCACTGACGCATTGATGCACTGACGCATTGATGCGTCATGATTAAGAATTTATTAATAAACAAACCTAGATATTTATTAGAACTTTCTAAATTTAGAGTTTAGTCCCTGAACTTTGAAAACCTTACGGTTTGGTCCTCGAACAGTAAAAGTTTGTTTTTACTTTAACCTTTTACCATTCCAACTTTGGTCCCTTAGGTAAGTAAAAATTGAGTTTTACCCCCCATCTTTGGGCCTTTAGGCCACATCCTACACACCCTCATTAAGGGTTTTATGTTTTTTTCTTCCTTCCAACTTCATTAAGTCATGCTTTAGAGAGAAATAAGAGAGAGAAAGATGAAGCTCTCATCTTCTTCCTCCATGAAACTCCATGGCCGAACCATACTCCTCCCATGGCAGCCCCTTCCCCTTGTCTTCTTCACTTACTCCTTTGAGGTAAAGTATTCCCCTCACCTTGATCTATATTGCTACCGATTCGGTTTTTCGTTTTGTTGAGTTTCAATTTTATGCATGTACTAGGATTGGAAAGTCCCTTCACAAATGTTGTTCCCACTACCCTTAGCTTCATTTTGAACCGATTAGATTTTTGATTTGTTGAGTTTTGTCTCTTGAAGATTTTGAAGTTGAGTTTTTGTTAGGGTTGCTTTTAGAAAAGTCATTCCCATTGAGTTGATCTTTGAAAATCACCAATTTGCTTTCTTGGAAGTTTTGTTTTTGAAAAATTGATTATTTGGAAAAGTGATTTTTCAAGCTTTAGGTAATTATTGACCATAGATTTCTTGTTGTCTTTTATGTGTACAAATTAGTTTTTGAAGAAAAAATTTCCCTTGAATTAAAGTTGTTTGGCCGAATTGACTAGGGTTTTAGGACTTTGGAAAATTGATTTTCTAACTAGCTTTTTGTTGTGTTTAAAGCTTGTATGTGAGGTTTTATGCAAAGGAAAATTAATTGCCCTAATTTTGATGAAGAGGCCGAGAGTTAGAAAATGTTTTAAGGGCTTGGAAAATTTATTTTCATTTGGTTTTGAGGTGAGGACTAAAATTGAATTCTTGGGTAAATTTGTTTATGGAACTTCTAGCTTGTTTTAGGGCTTTGAAAAGTTGGGAAATTGAGAGTTTAAAGGTTGAAAATTGAATGAATTTTGTATGTTCTTGACACTTAGGGTTTTGTTGAATACAAGAGTTGGAAAATTGATTTGGAAACTTGTAGAAAAAGTTGAGCTGTTGGGCAAATTGGATCTTGGAACTTATAGTTCAAATTAGGGTTTTGAACATTCTGAAAACTTGGGGAAATTGGTGTGGAAAATGGATTTAAAAGTTATGTTTTTTATTGTGTGATTGATTTGGAAATTGAGTGAAGTGTTTGGTGAAAATTTGGAAAATTTTAGGGTTTTTAGAATTTTGGGCAGAATTGAAGTTTGATGAAAATGTGTGTGTTTTTGTCTTCTAAAATCTTGATTAAGGCTTCAAAATGGTTTATAAGCATCTAGCCTTGATGCTCTTTGAATGGTTTAAAGTTTTGAGAAGTTTTGGTCTTTGTAACTTAGGTTTTTCTAAGTTCTTTGGTAATCGTTGAAAATCTTGTTTAAGTGTATTCGACCTCCGAGCATTTCCTAAGTTGTAGAGCCTTTGTCTAAGTGTTTAGACCCCTGATTAGACCAGCCCTTTTCCTTAGGTTTGAGTTCAAAGTTCTAAGCTAGGTTGTGTTCGTTGAAGGATAACGAGACCCTGAACCGATCTAGACGCACGGAGCTTACGTGACCGCCAGGATCAACTACCTTTAGGTAAGGGCACTTCGTATCCTTAGCTACTAAGCATAAGAATAAATTTATGCAAATGTATGCTTTACGATTTTCTGAAATTGTAGTTGACGGCGTTCTGAGAACGACCCGATTTATAACTGTATTGATTGTGATATTAATGCAGTATCTGAAGGCATCTGATATGCTGGATTAGAATTGTTTGATGTTCGTTTGTATGTGCATCTTGAATTGATTGAATTCCTTGCATTACTGTTTCTTGTAAGCATGCTCCCAATTTCGCACATGTTTTATATCTGTTGATATGTACCCTTGCTCTACATAATTAGTAATAATTATGAAGCTAACTTAGGCAATGTATAAAGACAAGTAAGACCTAGATTCGGTAGTTAGGTAAATATACGTTCCTTGAGGTAAGTAACTATATACAGAGTTGCTCGAGCCTTTCTTGGAATACGTATAAGGTGCAGGAGAGCTTACGCCGAACCTGCAGAAGTGGCGAATCATAGTGGTTGATGGAAAGCCATCGTCGTACCTACACTGGGGAAACGCCCCGCCTCCCACGAATCGGAGTTGGCGCTACATCTTGGTAAATTGGAAACGCCCGTGAGCGTTGTAGAAAACCAATGGCTTAGGCATATAGAGACAAATATGCTAATTAATGGGTTTCGGGTTTGGTAGACACTAACTTGTATGTTATTTGATTGTCCCTCTGCTTAGATAATCTATTTGTTAGTAGTGTATGTTCATATAGGAAATGCTTCATGTGTTGTTCTTTTTGAAGTTGACCCTTGCATGTCTGTTTTGTGTGGTTGCTGGTGATTCGTCGCCAGCTGGACAGCCTTTAGCTGGAAGATGCAGACGGATGCCGTTACAGGAAAACCATGACAAGAAGCCGGGCGCATAGAGCTGGAAGACTTGTGTCGCCGCTTTTAATATTATGTAATAATATTTGTATGCTAACGTGTCAGGGTAGAATTTTTAGGTTACTTTTTACAACTGACAGCAGGTTTTTGAAAACAAGTTATATGTTTGTAAGAAATTTCCAAACTGCTGGTCGGTCATTTTATGCCATATGTTTGGATATTTGCGAAGTCTGTATTTATAATACTAATGCACCTCAGCATGGCGTATTTCGAAAAGGAAAATGATTTCAAAAAAAATATATATACTCTCTTTTCCAAGTTTTGAAAATGACCTTGCATATTTATTTACAGTTTATTAGCTACAGTAACGCCCTGAAAATCGAGGTGTTACAACGACGCGTCATGGATTAGAAAAATAATAATAAACAAACCCTAGATATTTTCTTTGGACTTTCTAAACTTTAATGCTTAGTCCCTAAACTTTGAAACTTTACAGTTTAGCCCCCAAATAGTAAAATGATATTTTTACCTAGACTTTTACCCGTTCAACTTTGGTCCTAGGGTTAATGAAAAGTTAAAATTCTCCCCCAAACTACCCCCAAAACCCGCGCCCCCCTCCTCCATAAATGGGTTTAACTTGAGTTTTTTTTTTCCTGATGTCTTCATTAAGTGGAAAATTAGAAAGAACTAAGAGAGAGAAAGTAAAGAACAAGTGAACTATTCATCGTCTTCTTCATCCAAGCTTCCATGGCCGAAATTCTCTCTCCTAAGCTCCATCTTCCATTCGTTTTCTCAACTTGGTTCTTTGAGGTAAGTTGATCACCTCCTCAAGATCTACATTTCCATTGTTTTAGATTTCAATTATGTTGAGTTTTGAGTTGACAATAATTGCTAGAATTCAGAACACACTTCATTAATGTTGTTCCCACGGCCTTGATCTTCAATTTGAACCGATTAGATTTTCATTTAGTTGAGTTTTGGTTCCTAGAGAATTTTGATGTTGAGATTTTGCTAAGGTTGCCTTTAGGAATGTTATTCCCATGGAATTGATTTATTGATATCTCTAATTAGATTTTCAAGAAGCTAAGTTTTCGAAAAGTGATTATTTGAAATAAATGATTTTCAAACTTTGAAATTGGTTTTCACCATAGATTTCTTGATCCCTTTGATGTGTACAAGTTAGTTTTGAAAGAAAAATTCATCTTGATAATTTAATGAGTATGGCCAAATTTGGTACTGTTTTAGGACAAGGGAGAAATTGATTTTCAACTAGCTTTTGAGGGTGTTTAAGGCTTGTATGTGAAATTGGATTAAAAGGAATGTTTTTCCATAATTAGTGCAAGAAGGCCTAGAGCAATTTGATTGCTAAAGATTTTGGAAAATTGATTTCTAAATGATTTGGGGAACTTGTAATTAGAGGGACTAATATTGAGTTTTTGGATGAATTGGATTTTGGAACTTATAGCTTGCTTAGGGTTTTGCTAAGTTAAGGAATTTAGAATTGGAAAATTGACAATTTGAATGGAAATTTTGTGCTTTTGACACTTAGGAAATTCTTGAGTCCAGGACTTGAAATTTATTTTAGAAACTTGCAACGGAAGTTAAGTTTTGGGTTGTGAAATTGTTTTGCGTGATTTAGTGAATTGTTTGGTGAAAATATGAATTTTTTAGGGTTTGTGTTTTTGGACAGAATTGAGGTTTTGAAGTTTTGTGTGAGTTTTTGCTTTCAAGAAACTTGTTTAAGACTCTCAATTTGAGTATTAAACATCTAAACCAGATGCTATTTAAAGATTTTGAAGTTTTGGGAAGATTTGAAAATTGTAACTTAGTTTTTTCTAATACTTAAGTTCATTACCTAAATACTAAATATAATAATATTTGTAAATAATTATTAATTAGTTTTCCATATCTGTAATTATTATATTTAGTTTCTTTAAAACAATATTATGTATTTTTGTAAATTAAATTTATATTTTAGAATGCTTTTTAATATTTTTATATTGTAGTGAAATACTCGCGCATTGCCTAGTATTTAGAAAAAAATAAAGATTGAATTCTAAAAAGCCAACTTGTAGAAAAGAAAAAAATAAAGATTGAATTCTAAAAATCCAATTTGATTTTATAATTGTTTTATTTTCTTTACACTGTTTGCAATGATGTTGACATCCATTTCAACTTTTCTGCCACACAAGCCAATGTGTAAATTTGACTGCATGCCTCTTTGAGGACACGAATCAAAATCAAAACAAATATGCCACCAAAAGAAGCAACTCTCAACACTGCTCTTTCTGGCGGTGAGTTTACTGTCAGATAAACACAATCCACAGTAATCAAAATCCAGCTCAACTTTTCCGTCAAAGTTTTAATAGACAACAACAATTTCCCTGCATTTTCCCCTGAGATTTTACAAACAAGCCTCAAACACAAAACCGCCACAACAAAAAATGTTGTCATTGACCAACCCCTGTACCTCACTAGTTTCCCTCCCACAACCAAAGCTTCTTTCCTGCATATACAAGAAACACACTCACCTGAAAATGTTGAAGACACCAATGCATCAAAGCCTGTGTAATAAGGCAGCACAACAGAATCAAGATATAAACTTGCATGCAAGATGCCAGAAACTGTTGATGCTGCAAAAAAAGTGTACTTTATGTCCTTATCAGATTCAACTCCATTGTCAAAGGACAAAGCAGAAATAAGGACCAGTAGAAGAATTGCAGGACCAGTGCAAGAGAGTGGGAAAATTGTGTTAATTTGAGGACCTTTTGCAAAGGCTAAGATTATAAGAGGGAGAGAAATTGGACCAGAGGGTAAAAGGAACCTCTTTGATTGACCCAAAAGGATTTTAATTTTTCCTCTTCCTGTTCCTGTTCCTGTTCCTGAGGTTACTATATCGATTATCACAATGACTAGAGTGACAAAGTAAGAAGCTGTTGTGAAGAGAAAGACTAAGATGTCAACAACAGGAGGGTAATTATCTACAGGGTGTGTTCTGTCACAGACATAATGGAAAGGGCAGGTGATTGTGTCTAAAGTTTCTTCCACTTGCCAACTGATACATTTGAAGAATGTGGCATAGGTTTCTTCTATGTCCCATCCAGGTTCGAATGTTGTTGGGTGTTCTGAGAGCCAGTGCAGACTATTCATCATATCATATAGTTCTATGTATGTGTAAATTAGATTTTTGATCATATAAATAAGAACTTTAGGAATTAGGATATTGTTGTTGTTGGTTGGGAATTGGGAAATTCATCTTGAAGCTAAATGGGATGAAGAAAGACCAACTAATTAATTCTATATTCCACCCTAGAATCTAGATCATAAATTTGGTGGCATTAAAATGGATCAAGATGATTTGTACATGATGTCTCTATTTCCTATTTCACGAATGAAATATTGACATGTCAACTAAAAAAGATATAGTATGACAGTGACAAACTTACATGGCGACTTTTAACTCACATGCTAAAATTTTATAGATGACACAAGAATTTGAGACACTATTTAGGAATGGAAGATTTTCAATCCAAACATTGTAGTGTAATTTAAATTTCCTCAGCCAATTGCTTTTTAGAGAGGAATTCAGTTACTATCTGAAGGATGCTGAGTAGTTGAATCTAAGCAAATTTTCTAAAGAATGTTGTTGTCTTTTTCAAGTGAAAAAATTGGGTACTAAGATTAAGGCAACGTTACTCCAAAGGGAAAAAGATGCAGTTTGGTGAGTGATAACTATGGATTGATTATATGACAGGCTCCCAAACTGATAGTACCACTAAACAAAATTGGTATACCAATAGCACCTCATGTCATGTAGGGTGTAACAGAGCACTTTTATCATAACTTATTTTATTATAATGTATAGGATAATTCACTATGTTATGAGACAATTTAGAGACTACTAAACGCACAAGTTATTGAAATTTAATATATATATATTACTATAATAAAAATTGGTTTTTAAGCTATCACTGGGAGATGAATCCCACATCTACTAGTATTCCAGTTAATGCTTCCGCTTCTTCATTGAGACAAGCTTAACTGCTTAAGTAATTTCATTGCTACAAATTTAAATAAAAATTTCTGTAAAAACTCAAAAGAAATATTATATGTACAAGATATTGAATTTAAATCCACACTATTCTAAGAGTAAATATTATTATTTACATTAATTTTAAGATCTTTTATGTGTAGTCACATGTATCCTTCATATGAGGCAGACAGACAGAAAGTCATGTCTCAGTTATGAACATCCACATCCTCGTGATCTAGCTCTTCCAGCAATTTTCTTTTCATATACAAATCTCAAATTCGAGATATTACTTAAAAAGAATCCTAACATGTATTGATTGAATTAACCTCCCGTTTTAATTGACTGTTACTGTTTTTCGCGCAAATGACAGCTTGATTCGGAAAAGAATTAATTAGGGATTCTGCACAGGACTTAATTTTGTTGGCTCGAATTTGTATGAAATTAATCCTCAATGTAATTGGGTTAGGACCTAAGGCATTAGGACTAGTAATTGGATTCAAAGTTCTATTTAGTTAAGGAATTAACAAGTAGAAATTTTAACAAAACATCATAGATAAAGAACGGGATTCATACATTAACTTGAAATCACTAAAGACATAATTGATAAATCGGTGAAGTCATACTTTTTTCTCATAAATTTTTTCTCTGTTTAATTGCTTTCATTATTGTTCAATTATTGAATCGTTAACAATCAACCTTTAATCATCGTTTTAACAATAGAAAAATTAAACTAAACTGGGGCTACATACTATGGATTCAATCTTTTTATTACTTCGAGCAATTTTGTATGCTTGCAGAATAGCATCACATGGGTACTTCCTTCTCATATATTTCTTTTTGTTTAATTGCTTTTGTTTATTTCTAGGTTTTGGAAATTGAACTACAAACCTCCTTTTCGATTTTTCTAAGAGTAGTAATATTAATCAAAACTAGTACTAAAACCACAATTCTCGTGGTTCGATATCTTTTATTACTTTGAACATATCTGTACTTGTAGAGGAGCTATCAGTCATACATCTTTTTCAAGTCAATCTTCAACGCTACTAACCCTCCACTTATTTTGTGAGTATGTACCGTCTGCATTACTTCTTGGGCTAGAATGATGTTATCCTTTCTACCCCATCTCGGAATAAAACTCCCCTACGGAGGACCCACAAGCTCTGCCAAGAGAGGTCTGAATGTGTTCACTAACACCTTGGTTATGACCTTGTACGCTACATTAGAAAGACTAATTGGACTTAAGTCCTTAAAGTGAAAAGGATCCTCCACCTTAGGAATAAGAACAATAAACTTCAAAAGAAGATCAGAATCAGTCTTTCCATTCCGAAATGCTTCAGCCACCATATGATGAAGATCATGCCCAAAGATATTTCCATATTGCTTATAGAAGAACGTTTAGAAACCATCTGCACCTGGTGCTCTGAAGGAATTCACAGACATGATTGCACTACGAGCTTCATGAAAGGATAAAGAGAGAATTAGATCAACCCTGTTCTCCTTAGATATGGTAGTTGTCCTTTTCTCCAGAATATGGTTCCTACAGACTTACAAATCAACAGAAAAAAAGGTTAGTGAAGAACTATTGTGCCTCCTCCTTCAGCACTTCTAGCTCGGTGCACCACACGTCATTTCCCACAAACAAACCCTCAATCTTGTTTCGCTTCCTCCGAACCACTGTTTGAGTGTGAACAAATTTATTATTGTGGTGGTCACTAAATCTAACCCAATTTTCTCGAGATTTTTGGTACCACATGAATTCTTCCTGCTGCTCATATTCGTCCCTCAATGATTTTTCAAGATGCAAAATAGACTCTGTCTCCTACCAATCCAATTCTTTCTGTATACCTTGCAACTTTTGCTCTACTCTTCTATTTCTTTATACTACCAAAAGTCTTCTTCTAAAAGACAAAGGAAGCATCCTTCATTTTTTTCAGTTTTCCCTTCTACCAAGCTCCAAGTGTCACGAACCAAGGGTTCAAAGGAGAGGTGTGTCACCCATTTTGCATGAGAGTGGAGAGTACGGGTGAAAATAGGTCATGACACGCTTTACGTGGCTCAAGCCTGGATGTATTATATATTTACGGCCCAAAGCTGGCCTGTGGCCTATTGTAGACCATATTTTAAGGCCTGACTTTTTTGACGGCTTAGCCTGACTTACTAACCTATTTAAAAGCCTAGTCAATAGAAAGAATATATAACTTTTACATAATGATATTTGATTGTATGCTTTGGACATTTTTTTAGAGTAAATTTTAACTATCTAATTAGAAAAGATGCAGGATGTGAAAAGATACAACACTGTGGAGATTCTATATATTTATCGGGACAGAATTAGATCATAACAAACAACGCCCAAGGAGTTGCAATTAAAAAGGTTCAACTAAGTTTGAAACAGAACCAAATCATTATCAACAACAACATTATCATGTAAAAGTCTCATGCTCATCACACCCATGAATATTTACATGAACTCATAAAAATTGTTAGTCAAAGAGCAAAGTAACCCCCGAAATCAACAATGCCCTGTAACAGAAGCACAGGTACAGAGACAAGGAAAAAAAAAAAAAACTTAATAGCACTTTTGGTCCCTCACCTTTCACAATTTTACATTTTTTGTCCTTCTTAGAATTTATTAGCATAAAAGGTCCCTTACGTTTACTAACTTTTGCAATTTTGATTTTCAATCCATAACTATCCAAAATTTAACGGAATATTCCTTTAAAATTAATTAAAAAATAAAATTCAGAATAAATAATGAATGTTCATCATCTTCATCTTCATAACAAAAACTTAAAAAACCCTAAAAAAAAAATCCTTCACCTCCACCCACCATACCAGCCGCCACCCACCTCTTGATTTTCTTCTCTTTTTCTTCCCCCTCACCATTAATCTCACTCTTTCTCACTTTCTCAGAACCCTCGACCCTCACTCCTTCAACGCCGCCACTACTTCTCTTCACCATACCACCGACCACCTTCCCTTCCAAAATCTACCACCGCACCATTCTCCTTCTCTGAAACCACCACCACTCCTCTTTTCTCCTTCGAAACCACTGCTTCTCTGCGCCACCACGAACACCCATTCTCCCCATCCTCCTTTTTGAAAGCTGCCACCGCCCATTCCCCTTCCCCAGACCACCGTCCATTCCTCTTCGTCCTCTTCTAAGCCCTTCCAGCGCTGACATCAGCCGCCGCTCATGCCGCTGTCACTGCCACCCGTTCTTCGAGCGCTACCGTTAACCTCAAACACTGCCGTCAACTTCGAACGACGCCGCACACTCCACCGCTCCTGAGTCGAAGTTTCTCAGACCCCACCTCACTTAGTTTCTCTTTCCCCCCTTCGGTTGGTTCATTTTTGTTTCCCCCAACATCTTTAACTGCTTTCTTCCCACTTTGTTTAGTTTGTGATTTGTTTCAGATCTGTGATTGAACTTGCTTTTTTGCTTGCGATCTGAGAACCCAAAATCTGATTTGTTTCATTAGGGTTCATGGATAGAACAATTACCATTCTGCAATTTGATATCCTATGTAAATTTTGTACTCAGTTGGGGTTTCGGTGGTTCTTCAGCTTCTCATGGATTAAAGGTCTACGTTGTTTAGCTGAGGGAGATTCTGATGGTGGCTGATTTATGGCTAGTGAGGGGATTTTGGGCTCTTCATTTTTCTGGGTTTGTTTTGAAGATGATGGGGGAGAAGATGATTTCTGGGTTTTTGTTATATTGTATTTTAATTTTAATTTTTTAATCCAGAATTTGTTAAATTTTGGATGGTTATGGATGGAAAATCAAAATTGTAAAAGTTAGTAAACGTGAGAGACCTTGTAATGCTAATAAATTCCAAGAGGGACCAGAAATGCTAAATCGTGAAAGGTGAGGGACCAAACGTGCTATTAATCCAAAAACAAAATTGTATTATTTTATTTCTCAATAAGCTGAGAATTAGGAAGACCTACAATCAAAGGTATGAAATTTAGGACGAAAATAGAAGAAAGATAGTAGAGACAGAGAGAATATGCAGAGGAGAAGAGAACAAACTCTTTTTCACTACTACAGAATTGTTTTTTTACCACGACCCTGTTACCACGGTTCCATGATGAACCGTGGTAAAATAGTGCCCAGAGTTCTGTTACCACAGTTCTGTGTGGAACCGTGCTAACTGAGGTGCCACGGTTCCTTGTCACTTGTGGTAACTAAGATAATTTTTACTATTTTTTTAATTAACATTTCCTATTACCACGGTTGATACTTTAACCGTGGTAATCGGTATTATATTATTAATAAAATGTTGATTTGTTAACTACAAACCCTAGTTTGCAGATCAAAAAATCATTTGTGAACCCTTTCTCTGTTGCACCTCATGACCGTCGTTCCTGGCCGCTGTACCTCATCACCAGCCCTCCTTCTCTTTGCAATGGCATCGCCGCTTGGCATGCTCATCGGCACCAAGCTCATCTCCGCCAATCGCACTGTTGCTCGCAGCCGTGACAGTCACGCCGTTTCCATCTTCGTGCGTCGTCATTCCCATCTTCTCCCATTGGCCGCTCTTCTCTACCTCACTAGTGAATCCTCTTGACCTGTTTCTACTTCTAGGGTTTTGTATTGAAGATTGTTGTTGTTGTTGTTTAGCACTAGGGTTTTGTTTTCCTGGAGCACAAGAAGCGTGCGCTGTTTCCCTCGTAAATGCTTGTCTCACCACCCACTTAATGGTCTCTTCATAAATGCTTCCCAACACGGTTTCTCCAGCATGCACGGTTTCCTTCTTCTAAACAGTCACGTCGGTTCTCCTTCCCATACGAGTTTCACATTTCTCAATACATCAACTTTACTCTGCACTTCTGAACAGTCATGGCGGTTACTCTTCTTCATCCCGTTTCACTTTCCTCGTTTGCTTATAAATTCCAGAAGTATCTCTCAGTTCTCCATCCATCACTCCATCATCTTCCCTGCATCCTTCTTTTTTTGTGTTCATTAACCTTCCTTAAAAACAGAAATGGCAAACGGTTTCCAAATCTATCTTCCTTTTACCGTGAATTTCCTAGAACTAGATTGCTATCAAGTTCTCAGCACCAATTCTCTGCGTAACACACGTTTTCGAGCATTGTGTGATGCCTCTAATGAGCCAATGTACCCAGACCTTGTCTTCACCTTCTGGTCCTCCTTAACATTTGTTCACAACAGAGGCTTCGTTGCAACAAAGGTGGATCATGAGTTTTCCTTAACCAGAGGGAAACTTGCTGAACTTCTCAATAGTGAGGATGAAGGAGACACGTACTCTAAATTCTGGAAAGCAGAATGCGTTGGAGAATATATAGATGAAAGCATCTATATGATGGAAAATCCATCCGTTTATGAGAGTCGTCTCTACTCATCCCTCAACTATTCTGCTAGAGTTTTACATCAATTGGTCACTAAAGTGCTTTTTCCAAGACTCGATCACCTGGAAGACGTGCTTGACCACGACCTGTATATCATGTACATGATTATGAATGATGAGAGTTTTAATGTTGTAAACATCGTCTACAATCAACTTGCTTCTGCTTTGGTTGACAACCAACAAACCATTCCCTATGGTTTCCTCGTAACAAAACTCCTCATGGGTCAAAATGAGTTGCCCTTTTTGGCTTGGAACCCTATAGAGGAGGTGGCTTATCGGGTGATCGGAGTAGAATTCTTCCGGTCAAGGGGTATTGACATTGGTGAGCCACTAGATGAACCCTCCGAAGACTCGGATGACTCTTCTTTGGATGACTCCTCCGATGATTCTATGGTATCGTTAGGCTCCAACCCTGGTCCCTGATTTTTAATTCAGCCAAGCAGTACATGTTGTACCTTTTTTTAAATTTGGTTGTATGATTGTTAAATTTGACTGTACAATTTTTCTTCAAGTGAATATAATTTTTCTACAAGTTAATATATGGCTGATCTTGTTAATTCCTAATAATTCCTTCTCTTTTATTCATTGTTATATTTTTTGGAAATATAATGCCAGAAACTGTTCATAATGGCTTAGCAGTATATTATATACATAAGGAATGGCTTACCAGTACATTACGCGTGCTTAGCAGCATTCTGCACTCGGAGATACATTGAAGGCGATGTATCAAAGCAGTTGGGAGCACAAGCAGCAACACTAAGATCAGTTGAAAATGTTATGTTGTAACTATGTTTTTGCATTGAAGTAATGAGATATTAGGATAGTTTCCTATTGACAATGTTTTAGTTAATTACCTTTTTCCTGGGCATTGGGTCATTTTTTGTTGTTTGGGGGGTGATCCATATGGGTAACTAGCTTGAAATTCAGCAGCATCTTCCGAAGTTGCCTCTGAGGACTGGCACCCTTCCCATTGAATAAGGATTTGAGGAACTAGAGAAGAACCTTGGACAATTGCGTGTGTATCAAGCACAGCAGCAGGGAACAAAATAGGTCCCAAATCAGATGTGTGTAGAGGAAGTAGGAAGTACGTATCAATGAATCTCCACGGAATGGTTTGAGTTGAGACTTGAGAGACATGGAACATAGGGTGAATTTATATGCCATGGGTCCTATCTTGTTCAGCACAGTAAACAGACCAAAACAGCACAGGGATAATTTGTAATTCTTCCGAAGAGTCGCAGAGTGTTGGCGGCAAAAACAAGTTCAACCTATTGTCCCTTCTTCACTCATCTCAGTCATTCGACCATCCACGGCGGCAAAAACCTTTTTATACAAATTGCACTCTCTCCACTTGAGTCGTGGTGGCACTACTACATTTAAGATCTTTTGCAACATTTATTTACAAAAAAAATTATTGAACCAATTGACCACTTTCAACACCTCACTTTGTGGTAATTTTTAACTACCACAGAATGTGAAGTTATTTTATTTCGCTGTCTCCCACTTTATGGCGTTTAAAACCGCGCAAAAGTGAGGTCTTCAACTCGTCACTTTGGTCTATGGCGACGACGTCAAGGCCAGTGATGCGTTATTCAATTTCACTAGGCTCTCCGCAACGTTGGCTCATTAAGCGACGATGAAGAACAACCCGCAACAATGAAGGAGACCATAAAACCCCAATTAATATGCCCAAATCTTTTTTATCGCAAGAAAAACGAAGCTTCAAGATTTCGATGATGGAACACAAAGAAATTGGTTTTATCTCTTTTTCCAATCTGTCCCTGGATCACTATGTGCACCAATAAATAATACAACATTACAAATAAATAATACAACATTACAAAAATGGGATTAGGTGCTAAAAGGTCGAAAATTGAAGAAAGCTGTTGCTGAAGGTTGAAAGAAATTGGCTTCCTCTCTTTTTCCGGTTTGCTTCTGAATGCATATCTAGAAGGCATATTGAAGAAAAGTTGAAAATGGGTGCCCAGAAAATGCAAGGGTTTTTTTATTTGGGGTTAATTGCTGAAGGGAAAAAGATTGGTGTACACCCTTTGGGTGTAGAACACTAGAAAGAGATAGGAAGATATGAGAGATAAGTGGTAGATGTGATATATGATGTGATGTGTGCAGAAGAGAGAGATAACAAGAAAAGAAAAAAAGACGAAAGAAGATGAACAGAAAAGTTAACGGCATTAAATCTGATAAGAATATGATGTGTCTCTTTAATTGATATGTCAAAATTTTAATGGAAGGACAGGGAGTGAGACAGGAATTCGACACAGGTGATCTACACTCGACCAATAAAAAATGTCGTGTCCCATGTCGTGTTCGGAACTCTTGTTCAATAAATCATTCTCCAAAAAAGTTTATGTTGTTCTTCATTAAGTTTGGATTTTGGCACTCACATTTTCACTAAAAAGAACCCAGAAGTATTTGAATCAAATTCTTAAATTGCTCGTAGACTGCTATTTAATAACCAAACATTAGTGTATATAAATGGAAATTCTGAGATGACATTATTCTATTAAATTGCCTCACGATGAGGCTTTTCAAGAATTGGGTCTTCTGTTAGGTCCATATATTCATGGAAATCTACATGTAGAAATCAAAGAATGCCGTGTGTTATTAGCTATAAAATCAATTTGCTGCGATGCGAGAGAGAATATTTTTTGTAAGTGCTCAAAACTGTTTTGAAATGATACTTCCAAAATATCAAGCACCTACATCACCATCTTTTGCTTCTTAAAAAAAATATTGCCATTTTTTTAGCATCTTTCCGTTTTTTTATCAAGATTTCACATGCTGTCCTTTCATATAATAAAATTAGTAAATAACGACATGAACTTAACAATTTTACATGTTTGGTTGTGTGTTTGAGTGTCGAAGAATTGAGTTTGGCTTCATGAAACTTGATTCACCATGAAAAAAAACATGGTTACTTTCAATATGTAGAATTGAGTTTGACCTTCAAACTTGAGTTTGTTTGAAGCAACATGCTGTAGAGTCTGCATCTATGAGAATATATTCTCTATAGAAAAAACTTTATACCCTTACAAAAAACCACATTTATAAATCACATTTATAAATCTCAATTTATAATACTCAATTTGGACCAAATTCAATTTTGCTTATGCTGATCTAAACACACACTTAGAATTGTCTCAATCTCACCCCAACTTTACGGTACACCCACACTCCCACAAAACAAATATTTAAACTAAGTCGATATAAGCTTAAAGTGTCACCGTGGATCTACAAACAAAGAACTTTGAACTCAATATAGCCCTCTTGTCTTACCACGCTAAACAACGTGCGACTTCTCCAATAACTTTTTTTTTACAACTTCTTTCATTTAATATATTTCGTTTAATATGTTGGACGATGTGAGACTTGCTCCACCATTATATCATTTACAATTTTAAATAACTTTAACATATTTAATGTCTTTTATTAAATTCTATTTTTATAATTGGAAAGTGTTTTATATCTTCAATTGATTGTATCTACAAATACTAATACTACACAAGAATTACTCTTCAGAAAGTTGGATTCTAATAAAACAGACAATTTCATATCTGTCTCTACTTTCTAGTGATGCTTACTTAGAGTGGACCCACTTGCTCAACAATGATGGAACAATCATTCAAGAGTAATAGGCTGCTAGTTCTTCAACTTGATGAGAAAAGCATTTTTCAAGAGAAGCTAATTCTGATGTCAATTTATTATAAATAAATTAAATGAAATGCTTACACTTTATTCCAAAGCATATCCAACCAGCAGAAAATCTAGAGATATAAACCCAAAGGAACCAATGATTAAAATATTGAAACTTGACCCAAAAGTGTTAATTGATTTGAACGTGTTTCTGTTTAAAATTTTGAACTTTGAAATTACAAATACTTATTTGAATTATTCGCTATCATTAAAAGATTTACTTATATCAAGTTTTTTGAAGCATTATTACTTGTATTAAGTTGAACATATTTATACGTCATATCCAGAAAAGAATATCTAAAATTTGGGGTTTGCTCTTAATTAATTAAGATCAAGACTTTGTTGGAAGGTGTGAATTTGTAAGATCATATCCAATAGTCTTGGTGTTGGTTAATTTATAGTTCGAGAATTTATACAGTAAAATCAATATACAATTTTTTTAGCAATTTATACCGTTCTTCTGTCTTATTATATTTCTGAAATAATCAGGTATTTTCGATTAAATGGGAATGCTTTTTCTTTGAGGTTATCAACTAAGTCAAATATGTGTTGACTGTTGAGTAGTCTCTTCTTAGTTGGTCACGCCAACTTTTTTTTAAAGAAAAAGAAAAAAGAAGGAAGAAAAGTTTTTAGTGGGCCTTAGCCAATGTTTTGTTTTTAAAAGGGATTAAATCCTTGTTTCCAACTTGCACGCACAGTAGCAATTAAGGGAAAATTGGAATTCTCCTTCAACTGTGCCCCGCACACATGAGAGAGGTGGTTTTTTTATCTCGTTCACATATTTTGGTGGCATATTGTTTTGGCTGAAATTGCTACTATGTGCTTCGTGTTATCGAACTCGTTATTTTAATATTTTTATTTTAGTTTTACCTTCTTTATTGTATGAGTGATTTTCTCTTTTTGCCCGATTTTTACTGTGCATATTCCTACCTTAAAAGTATTGATTTTTTATGTCTCTAGTTGTTCTATGAAGACATCATTTTGTACGCGTTATTTTTCTATAGTCGTGATTGTCAAGTTTAGTCATGTGATTTTTATTCTCTCATATTGATGGAAGTTTCCACGTTAAAATTTTTCTGTATCTCTATTTTATTTTATTATTTCTATTATTGTCACAGTTGGAAATTGAATTTACTTAAAAGTTACTTTGTTCAAGTTCTTATAAGTACAAAGGAGCTTGTGTGCTCCTAATTTTTCCAAGCGCCACTCTATTACCAACAATATGTTGAAAATAACAATTTTGTAATCATAACAAACTCTTAGAGTAGCTTGTGGAGATCAGGTGGAAGACATTTTGACTTTTTTTTTTTTTTTTGTCTGTATTGTGATGTCTGAGGTTTGATACCTTGTATTGCAATGGTTAGGCTACTTTTCTGCGTTGCAGCACATACCTCGGGAGCATTTCATTCAATTCCAAGGAATTCAAATTCATTCATGTTCCTATGAAAAAGGAAATTTAGATGGTAATTTAGCATGCAACAAATTGATCCACATATGGATTGCTAGAAATGATTTGGTTTATAACAAGGTTTCATATTCCTGACTTGATATTTAATTCAGTTGAGCTTTTTTTTTTTTTTTCATTGAGAATGTGAAGCTTTGTAAAAAAAACGATCACGAAAGTTTGATGTAACTAAATTTCGGTAGATCTTGTAAATTATAAGACAATAGAATGTGCATACTATGAGCATGTTATGTACATATACGTGTACTATTTGACTCATACACATATCTAGTAAATTATTAATTTGGAAGGCAATGCATGAGGTCAATGAATGTGACGATGAAGAATATGGTATGATATGTCGTAAATTTCCACCGAAGAATTAAAAAACAATTGTTAGGAAAGGAATAAATGATGATGCTTGTTCCCCTTTTCTTGGAATGTTACTTTCTCAAACTATATATTGAAGAAGATGTCAAGCATCCCAGCATATATATGCTTCCAAAGCTAAACGACCAATTAAGAGATCATATAATATAAGTCATGATGTTGTTAAATTGTCATCAACTGTGTAAACCAGTCTCGTTGATGATTCTAGTTAATTTAGCCCTTGCTTTTGTCAATTTGCTTCTGAAGAAGGTTCTTAATGAAGGAATGGACCACTTGATCATTGTAATATATCGACAGGCAATTTCAGCCATATTCATGGCCCCTATTGCTTGCTTCTATGAAAGGTACCATCAACTCGATTACCTTCTTCCTTTGGCTATAGTTTAGCACTTCTAAAATAGAGCGAATAGTCACTATGGTCCTTGAAGAGATGAAAATATGCAAAATTATCTTTGAAAGATGAGAAACCATCAATTTAATCCTTGGAAAATGTAAAGTCGCCATCAATGTAATCTTTGAAAGATGATAAAGTTGATCAATTATAATACTTGGAAGAATAAATTGAATTTTTTTTCATCTTTCAAGAACTATTTTTCCTATTTTCTTGGTAGAGAGATGAAAGTGACAGACCTTAAATCTTTAAGGGATTGAAGTCACCATTCACTCTTCTAAATATGAAAATGATAAGTGTTTTTTATTTTTTAATAATTTTGCAGGAAAAGCAAACTGAATGGTCACATAATATGTCTCCTTTTCCTAAGTGCTCTTGTCGGGTAAGTACTACCTTTATAAGCAAAGGTATGCACTGGTCTCTCTACATTGATGTTGTTTGAATTAGTAGCCACTGAAGTTATGATGTTATCAATAAATTTCAGAGTAACACTGACTCAATACCTCTATCTAATTGGACTCGAATATACATCTGCCACATTCTCATGTGCATTCCTCAACGCGGTGCCTGTATTCACATTCATGATGGCGCTGCCATTGGGGTAAGTCCAACTAAATCATATGTTACTCAATTAGTATAACTAAATTAAAACAAAAGGCATGAATTTTTTAAAAATTCATCGCGTTGAATTTTTTATCCAATAGATAGGGGTGGAATAGGCTAAGTCAAGCCAAGCTTTGAGAAGCCCAAAGCCTGACGAGCATTCTAATTTTGTGGTCAAAGCCTAGCCTGTCACTTGTCATATGCTAAATTTTAAGGCTTGGTCTGACCTTTTAGATGACCTGGTCTAATATACTAGCATTTTACAAGCATACTAAACAAAAAAAAATGTTCTCTTAAAGAGATCAATAAGCTAACGGACTAGTAACCCATAGACTAAGGCCCCGTTTGGGAAAACAGCTTAATTAAGCGTTTATGACCATAAGCGCTTATGGCATAAGCTCTTATTAATAAGCTCTTTTAAGATATTTATTATAATGAATTGAAAATAAGCTATATATAAGCATAAGCTCTTTTTCATAAGCTACTCTGAATAGCTTATGAAAATAAGCTCAAAACAGCTTATAGGTAGGTCATAAGCTATTTGCATAAGCTTTCCCAAACGCTTGCATAAGCACTTATACTATAAGTTAAGCTCATATAAGCTCTTCCAAACGGGGCCTAATAGGTCTTTCTACACCTCATTGCCTTTTTGCAAAAAAAAAAAAATCTGAGTTTTCAAAAATTAATTAAAATAGCATACCACGTGAAAATAATAATAATAATAATAATAATAATAATAATAATAATAATAATAATAATAATAATAATAATAATAATAATAAGTAAACAAGCCGTCCTATCAAACTAGACAGACTTTTTTTATAGTCTCGACCAAACTTTTTAAAAAGCATAAGTCAAGCATGTTTTAATAAACGGGTCAGGCCAGACTTGTTCTTTGACAGGCCAAGACACGAGCCCCTCAAAGGCTGCCTGGATTTTCCCCCATCTAATAGACATATTTTTAATAATTTAAAGCTTACGTTGTATTTGTAAGAGTTTTAGTTTTGAAAAAAAATGGTGCAAAACAAATCATTTTAGCGACTCATAAACATTTTAATAATTATGTAATAATTATTTATTTTTATATAACGATGTGCATATAATTTTAACATTTTAAAAATATATACACATGTTATATTATATGTATTCTGATATATTTATTTAGATTTAGGCTTAACGCACATCGGGAGAAGTTTGTCAATATTGAAAAAGAATGGTAGAAAAAAGTAATGAATGAAAAATTAAAAAGAAAATAATGGAGTTATAGTGAAAAAGAATAAAAAGTAAGAATAAAATAAAAATTAAAAGCATTCGAAAATTTTAATGGAGCATATTTTATATATTATTATACCAATAGGTCCTACAATAATAATAACCCTTTGGCATGAAATTATCAGGATAGAGAAGGTGAGCATGAAAAGCAAGAGTGCAAAAGCGAAAATCCTGGGAACTTTTGTGTGCATTGGTGGAACTTTGGTATTGATTCTTTATAAAGGAATGCCCTTAATCAATCCACAATCTCACAACACCACAATGACACCATCATCAGCCCACAAGTTAAAGAGATGGATTCTAGGTTCAGTATTTCTCACAGCAGGCTGCCTCTTCTGGTCTTCATGGTTTCTTATACAAGCTAGGATTAGCAAAAAATATCCATTTCAATACTCTAGCACAGCCATTATGTCACTTTTTGCAGCCATCCAATCAGCAATATTAACTTTGGTCATCCATAGAAACAATGCTCAGTGGATTCTCAAAGGAAAGTTTGAAATCATGACTGTAGTATATGGGGTAAGTATATTCTTTATGATAAAACAATCATTTAGACTATTCATGAAATCATCTGTGAAAGTTTGTTTTCAAATTACAAGTTCAAATCTAAAATATCAATTAGCATTTGTAGAAGATTGAACATGGTTTATTTATCTGTGTAAAATTTTCCATTCATATGTTCTGTCCTAGGGGCTGGTGGGATCAGGCTTGTGCTATGTGGCAATGTCATGGTGTGTGAAACAAAGGGGTCCAGTTTTTACAGCGGCATTTAGCCCCTTACTACAGATGTTTGTGGCAGTGCTTGATCTCTCCATATTACATGAGGAAATTCATCTGGGAAGGTTAATTCTGCTTATCACTCTCTTACTCTTTCCACCTTTTTACATTTAATGGTTTCTGATACATCCCTATCTGCAATAATCAGTGTGGTAGGATCAGTCCTGGTTATTTCTGGCACGTATATTCTCCTATGGGGTAAAAGTAAAGAGACAGAACAATATGCCCAGAAGGATACTCAAGAGAATCAAAAGGATGAAGAGTGTCACTAGCAACACCACCAATTCCACTATGAATAATTTGTAGACCAGTGCCCTCTAAGCTAAGGAATTAGGAGGAACAAGAATTCTCAGAATATCACTTTTTATGGGGAAGAATAGTTGAAGTCTTGAAGATTAACAACCGCGAAGAATTGGTCAACTGAGAAAATCAAGTGGATTACAACAATGGAGATTATACTAATACCTGTTTTGCTGTAGTAATGTCTAATATCATATAAACAAGTAAACAAATATATATATTTGCATGTTAAAATACTTGCATAAACCAAGGATAGCACATGGAGCACACACAAGATGGAGAGAGACTGTAGGAAGAACTAAAATAAAAACAAACAAATACAACCTTTAAGAAGAAGATAAAAGAAGAGTACTTATTGTTGCTATGAAATTTGCAAGGCTCTGACCCGTGCAGTCAGTTCCCTAACTTGACTCCTCAACCGCTCCGGATTGCAAAAGAAATCAACAAAGACTCGCCTTTGAAGTCCAATCTCTTGCGAATGATGTTTCACAATCTGGATGCCAAAGTGCAAATCAAGTTTCAGTTTACAGAAATAGGTTCAGAAATGGAAGAGTAAAAGAAGCGAGAGTTTTGGTATCAAGTATAGGTCAACAGTCACTACAATGATTTAAGCCCAAAATGAACTTTTTCTTTTGTTTTCTTTCGAGTGAAAGAGACCAGGCCAAGTCTCAATTTGCAATTGTTTTCTTTTGTTTGTTTTCAGATTCAAGGATATTAAAAGAAAATGGTACTACGCATTCATTTCATTAGAGCTTCCATCCAAGAGTTAGTAGGAGAGAAGCAAAAAGGTCCTTTTTTCCTAATTCTAAATTCTCAATTCAGGTTAAAGTGTCTGAGTAGAGTTCAAAATTCTAGTGGACTTTGTCAAAACGAATATTCGCGATTTGCTTTTTGGGTGAAAGAATCCTATCATTTAATGCAAAAGCATCTGATAAATTATCTCTCTCATGCTTATGCTGTCTCTTGTTCTTCCGTGAGCCATAATCATTTTCAGTGTTAAGTTCCTGTATGTAAACTCTACTCCAAAAATATCAACGCTAAACTATAAGCAGGAAAAAAAATGGCAATGTGGCATAAACAGGAATGCAGGAAAACGCATAAATATTAGGTAACAATTGTCACTAAAGAACAAAACAATATAGTTAATGCATTATGTTCATATGAACACAGATTCTAAACATGCATGTGTACTGTGACTTGTTAATGATTGCAGTTATTTTAATCCATTACAGTACGCCTAGATAAATTCCACTTATTATTCACCAGATTCAGATCAATTAGCAAGCAACTCGATAATCATGACTACTTTCAAGAAATCATTGACGCAGGAAAATTGTTGGTTGATGAGATGGTCCAATGAAAATTTGGCTATGATTAGAATTTGGGAGGTCTAACTCAACCAGAAATATAATTTTATTACTTGAATAAGATAAAATAGGTGAGTCCAATTTATAGACAATGCTAATCCAATTAAGGAAATACAATAACAATCCTAATTAAAGAATGAATCTCCTAATTAAAGAAAATATTCTAATATTATTTCCCTATTTACAACACTCCCCCCTCAAGTTGGTGAATGGATATGTATCATTCCCAACTTGCAAGTAAGATCTCAAAATCGCTCCACATGAAGTCCTTAGGTGAGCACATCAGCCAACTATAGTCCTAAGGGGACGTACTGTGCAAAAATTAGACCACTATCAAATTTCTCTTTGATGAAGTGCCGGTCTATCTCTATGTGTTTTGTTCTATCATGTTGAACCGGATTATGAGCAATACTAATGACAGACTTATTATCACATAAAAGTCTAATAGGAGCTTCATACTTTATTTTCAAATCATCGAGTATGATCTTCATCCACAACAATTCACAAACTCCTTAAGCCATGGCTCTAAATTCTGCCTCTGCACTTAATCTAGCAACTACATTCTGCTTCTTCTTGCTCCTCTGCTTCTTCTAGCTCCTCCATGTAACTAAATTTCTGCCCAAAAACATACAGTATCCTGAAGTGGATCTCCAGTCAACAATCGACCCTGCACAATCTGCATCAATATAAACCTCCATACACAACTACTCACCTTTCTTGAACAGTAGACCTCTCCCTAGACTTGCCTTCAGATACTGCAAGATTCTATCCACAGCCTGTAAGTGTCTCTCTTGTGGGTCATGCATGAATTGACGGACAACACTAACAGGATAAGCTATGTCAAGCCTAGTGTGAGATAGATAAAAGAGCTTCCCCACAAGAAGAAATGAAAATGCCTTTTTCCGAGTATGCTACCTCCATACCTAGGAAATAATTCAGCTTTCCAATGTCCTTCATTTCAAACTGAGCTGCTGACTCCTTTCTCAAATTCTACTTCTCAAGTTCATAATTACCTACAATGATCATATCGTCTACATAGACTTACAAAAGAGTGAGTTTGCCATTTTGAGCATGTTTTATGAAGAGTGTATGATCACCTTGGCTCTTTTTATAACCCAGGGAAACCATAGCCTGAGTAAACCTCCCAAACCAAGCTCAGGGAGACTGTTTGAGCCCATATAGGGCTTTCTTCAATCTGCACACGTTATTTCGTCCTGAAGTAGGGTCATACCCTGGTGGAATCTCCATATACACTTCTTCCTCCAAATCTCCATGCAAGAAAGCATTTTTAACACCAAACCGTTGCAACTCCCAATCAAAGTGAGCTCTGCCAAGGAAAGAATGATCCTTACAGTGTTCATTTTTTCCGCTGGGGCAAACGTCTCCTCATAATCAATTCCATAGGCATGACTATATCCCTTTGCAACTAGTCTCGCCTTATACTTGTCAAGTGTGCCATCATATTGGTATTTTAACTGTATATATCCACATGCAACCTACTGTCCTCTTGTCACTTGGCTTCTCAACAATCTCCCAAGTCCCATTTTTCTCCAGTGTATGCATCTCTTCATTCATGGCTTGAATCCAGTTCTTATCTCTTCATGCTTCTTGTACCGATGCAGGGACTCTAATAGAGTCGATAGCTTAAATAAAACTCCGATGCTGCACAGAAAGATTTTGAGTAGATACAAACTGGGATATAGGGTACTTGGTACAAGAAAGTTTTCCTTCTCACAAGGCAATAGGTAGGTCATCAAGGTTAGGCTCAAAAGAATTAGGGTCACAAGAATTATTAGGTTTAAGGTTAGGAACACTAGGGTCACAAGAATTATCAGGCTCAAGGTTAGGAACACTTACCACACGTTCAGACGATTGGATTTGTTGTTGAACCAGGACGGGTTTAACTTTCCGCTTGTACTTTATCCTGTGTCTGTCAACATTATTTTGAACAATTATTGGTTCATGATCAATGTCATCACCATCATCATCATCACCATCATTGTGCTCAGTGGTAGGAATTGAGGAAGACGTCAAAGACTCTTGTATTAGAGGAGAAGGCACCAAGGACTCTTGTATTAAAGGAATAACAGAAAACTCTAGAGACTCAGTTTCTTGACTACTCTCCCCTTGAAGCTGAGGACTGGGATAAAACGGCTTTGTTTCCTGAAAAGTAACATCCATGGATTTATAAACACGATGACTTGGAGGATGATAACACTTGTATCCCTTTTTATCTGAAGCATATCCTATGAATATACACTTAATAGCCCGACGATCTAACTTACCTCGATGAGGACCATGAACATGGACAAAGGCAGAACAACCAAAGACACGACTCTGAAGACTTGACATAATGGGCACGGACGGAAAGAAACTAGTCATAACTTGCACAAGACTAACACTAGATAAAACCCTAGAAGGTAAAATTGATTAAATAAGCAGAGGTCAAGACAGCTTCCCCCCAATAAAGCTTAGGAACATTCATTTGAAAGCGTAATGCTCAAATGACTTCAAGAAGATGACGATTTTTTCTTTCAGCAACCCCATTTTGTTGTGGGGTGTCAGCACAAGTCAACTCATAAACAACACCATTATTTTTGAAAAAATTGTAAAAATTCTGATTAACATACTTTTTCCCATTTTGTGACCGTAACCTTTTAATATTTTTCCCAAACTGTGTTCTCACCATGTGCAAAAAGCTAACAAACAATTAAAACACCTCAGACTTACCTTTCATAAGAAAAACCCATGTAACCCGAGTACAGTCATCAATAAAAGTAACAAACCATTTTGCACCAGAAATACTAGAAACTGAAGGTCCCCACACATCAAAGTGAACAAGATCAAAAGGTTCAACACTCCTAGTATCACTAGGGGAATAGGTTGCTCGATGGGATTTGGCGACTGACACACATCACAGTGAAACGACTCAACAGACACTTTGTTAAATAAGTGAGGGAATAAAGACTTAAGCATACAGAAAGGAGGATGACCAAGACAGGCGTCTGTTGAAGCCATATTTGGGAAGAATTCCAAGACTCTAAACTCGTCTGATGACACCTGCTTACCTTATGCGGCAGATAATATAACCCGCCTTATTCAAAAGCAATTCCAATCGTCTTCCCCGTGGTAATATCTTGAAAAGCACAACCTTTATGGAAAAAACTCAGTACACAGTTCAACTCGTTAGTAAGTTTGTGAATAGACAAAAGATTGTGAGAAAGATTTGGAACATGAAGCACATGACTTAGGTGAAGAGATGGGCTAAGGTGGAAGTTACCATAACCGGCAACCGGTTCTCAAATTCCATTTGCAACGGTAATATGATGTTTACCAGGTATAAGTGAATAATTAGAGAGATATGACATGTGGGGTCATGTGATCAGTTGCACCAGAGTCAACAATCCAGAAATCTTCAGCACAAGAGGCATTAAAGTTAAGAAGCTAGAGTTCTTACCAGTCATGGCCAGAGAACTAGTGTCAGAGGACTTACTCAAGGAGTCCATGAAGAGAGATGCGAGCAATGGAGGCCTATTTGGACAAAAGAAGCCTTGGATAAATAAAGCCTTTTGTTCACGCTCCTACAAAGGGAGGAGGAACCAAACGTCTCTAACGGCAAGCAATGGAGGCCGATTTGGACAAAAGAAGCCTTGGAACAGCAAGAGAAGAGAGATGCGAACCGTTCTGTGGTGGTCGCGTCGAAAAACGATGCCGGAAAGGCGGCACGTGGACTACACGCGCCGGAGAAGAAGCCGCGAGTGGAACTCACTCACCGAGAAGGTGGGGGGTGCTTTCCGGCAACGGCGCTTCAGAGAAAAGTGTAGATCGGGCCAGGGCGAATCCTATGGATGTGTCTCCAGTCCGTTCCGAGCAACTTCAAAAAAACCGGCGGATGGACAGTATGCAACAGCAGTCAAGCAGTGCGTGACGGCTGCCAAGAATGTAACAAGGGTCACAAGGGTTCCAAATGAGTGGGACCTTGACCAGGATGAAGGTCGTAATAAGAACGGAGAAAGTTGAGTGCGGAACCAGAGCCCCACGAATCGGAAGCTCTGATACCAACTTGAAATATGGAGAAATATAATTTTATGACTTGAATAAGACACAATAGGTGAATCCAATTTATAGACACTGCTAATCTTAATTAAGGAAATACAATAACAATCCTAATTAAAGAATGAATCTCCTAATTAAAGAATGAATCTCCTAATTATAGAAAATATTCTAATATTATTTCCCTATTTACAGCAAGCACAAAAGCTAGCTTAAGAGTTGAGGGTTGCTCTACTCTTATAAAGGTTATCCATGTCATATCTGTAGTCAATGTGGGACTTCTAACAGCCATAAATCTAAAAATGTTTTAAGAACTTGATGCCTGCCAAAAGGTTATGTGGTGCACAGAACAAATTATAAAGCAACATATTACCTCATTTTTCTTGACATGCTCTAGTGTCACCTCTTCCACGGAAGCAGAGAGCTTTGAATTGATCTTCTCCATTTCATCAAGCTCTTTCATCAATGGCTAATAAAGACATAAGATGGAACAAGTCAATGTCAAATTACAATACAGACCAAAAGTGAAAAAACAGATATGCCCATTTCTATACAACTTTTCAGACATAATCTAGAAGCTACAAATTGCTCAGAATGAATCAAAATATCCAAATACTTTATTTCATCAAGCTCCATATTATTCTCGATTACACCAACACAAAGTATTTCATTCCCTTAAAACCCTGACAAAGAATTTCCACCTTCAATTTTCAAAATGAACATGACACAATACCCACCTAGTGAGAAAAGACTTTGGTGGTGATTGTTGCAATGGATGTGATAAAAATAATAAGCTAAATTGTTTATGAAGAAATTCATGAGCACCTCTGTAGTCATATGCTACAAATTAAAATTAATAAAATAATAATTTTAACATTAATAATAGTGAGACATTCAACCTCTAGACTGCCATATTTAAAGGCAAATGTATTCACTTCCTCAGCATTAAGAAAATGAGTAATATACTTACATGCATGCAGTATCTCTACAACAATAATAACAGTAAGCATCATCCCACTTGGTGGGGCCAGCTAAATCAATCGATCAACGCCACTGGACTCTACTTAAAACCAAAGTACCAATAAAACTATGTAGTGATAGGTCTTCTAATGGTTTTTTTTACAAAGTTTTCGTTGGCCTACATATATCCCCTTTAATTGGATTATCTTCTATTTTATCAGCAAACGTGCACTACCTTAATATAAATTCAAGCCATCATGTGATGTTCACATCAAATGGAGTTTATATGCTTAAAATCTACAGTGAGGAAAAGCTTAAACATTATATAGGTACTGTATTGAGTAATACCATTCTTGGCCTTGAATGAAACATGTATGTGAAAAGAACTATGATAAATTCTGATTCTCTACTTTTCATACCCTACCTTGTAGGAGAGGTCACAGTACTAGGAGATCTAAGGAGCTTATACAACTAAAGCAAGAGAAGCAAAAGGAAAACGATTGTAAAATGCTAATAGCAAAATCATGACGTCATGCCTCCATGGATACAAATCTGAAAAACATACCCGCGGAGTCAGTATTGGCTGTGCTGTCGTTGAAGATGCAAAGAGCAGCTGCTGTAGACTTTGAATAAGGGTGCACCTATAGATTTTAAAAACTGCCATGAATACTTTCCAAATTTTATTGTACCACAAAGAAAAAGAGACTTGAAATTTGACCATTAAAGGGGGGAAAATATCAGTGATATGCTTCTATGCCACCATAGACAAGCAGCAACTTTCAATATAATTGTAAATACAAAACTATGGGCTCCAAATTTAACCATGATGCAGTTGAACAAGAGAGAATGTCTGAAACAATAATGCTTTACAGCGCAGTATGCAAATAGATGTTAGAAAACTTAGATTTACACCAGTTCAGGATAACCTAACCCTACAATTTCACAAAGAATAAACTTTATGCACATCCTAAAAACTTACAGTTCATTAATACACCTATTTCTGTCTTCTGGAAGCGAATTCTCAAGGTCCGACTGAAGAGTCATCAAATCTGAATGAAGAGTTGATATCTGCTGGACAATGCCTGGTGCTGATACATATGTCGACATTGTAGCTTGAGTATCTGAGGAAATAGCAGAGTAACAACAAAATGGACAGGACAGCTTATTAGAAGGCTGTAAGACCAATATAACTAGAACAAATCATTATACTTTGATGAGTATATCCTCACTTGAATAAATTTTCAGTAGGTCTCTAATAGCATGCAAAAAATGGTCACTGTCATGTACTCCCCCTTGTTCTTGAACATCAGATGCCGCTTGGATAAGGGCCAGGCAACGACCCTGCAAACCATCAAGGACATTTGAAAAGAGTAGAAGTTCCATGTTAGACTGCAAGGTTTTGAGACTCAGGGATAATGAAAGAAAATATAAGGAACGCCAAAATAGTAGAATTTATATACCAATATTAGTTGTAGGTTCAAAAAGCCCTAGCTAATCGTGAGAGGGAAAATATATTTAGAAGGCATACTCAAGGGCATTGTAGTGGTAAAGGACAAAAGGTGGAGTTTATAAAATAAACTATCCTTAGCATGACATTTTAAAACCACCTTCCAACTATTTCATCTTAACCACAGATTTTCAAGTTCAACCAACTAGCCATGAATGACATAATGTTGTTGCTTGCCTGCACTCTTACGTTGGATAAGACAGATATGCAAAAGACATGGAAAATAATTTCTAGTTCATGTACATATTTTTTCAGAAAGCAATATGATCACTACCCATTCCAGATGTACCCATGGGAAAACATTATCAGATATGTTAGAAGGAAGGGGTCTATGGAGAAATTGAACTGAAATAAGAGGAATGCCATTACCACAAGGACAAAAATTGTAACGAACCCAGTGATGAAAGAATCAGAGAAATAGTGCAATGGAATATTGTAAGCATACATACCACCCGTCCCTCAGTTGCAGACAAGTATGCTTGCAGCTCAGACTCAATAACTTTAAGCAATGAATATGCTCCAAGCATCTGCTTCTTTTCCAGTTGGCAGGCTATCTTTAAGAACTGATGCCTAGCAAGCAGATTGATGAGATGGTTTATGAACTGCCACAAGAATTGAGTTCTCATTACCAAAGGTTAAATATGTTCAAAAATTCAAAGGTATGTAGATCATTTAAAACAATGATGTTAGTCATGCACACACAAAAGTTCCAGGTCATGGATTGTTGATGCTCTTCAATATCCAAATATACATTTACATATTAGAAGAATGAAGAAAGAAATTATAGTGGCGTTTTATATTTTTAAACGACAATGGCCAACTACATAAAAAAAAGTCTTCTCCCACTAAGTGGGATCGAGTGGTCAACTACATTGATCAAATGATGACATAATTTCCTAACATAAATCATGTCTGGTGTCAAACCCTTTAAATTTAAATCCTTTGATTCCTATCATAAATCAGATCATCATGTTGCGTCCTGCTACCACTATTCAACTACATTGATCAAATGATGATATAATTTCCTAACATAAATCATGTCTAGTGACAAACCCTTTAAATTTAAATCCTTTGATTCCTATCATAAATCAGATCATCATTTTGCATCCTGCTACCACTATTTTTATGCACACACGTCACATTTTGGTGTCACCACTACATAAATAGAAATACCAACAAATCGCTAAAGTTATGGCTACAATTTTGAAGCCAACGTAAAAACCCAGTTTATCCACCTTGCATGAATACTACATGAGGTTGAATTGGATCAGAACGCTCATCAAGAACCTATATTTAGCCTACATAAGGCCCAAGCCAGGCCAAACTTATTTCCTAAGTTAAGACTTCTCTAAGAGCCTATTTAGCCAAAAAGACCAAATGTTAGGCAATTCAAAAGCCTTTTAGGCTCAACAGGTCGGTCTGTTTATATACATGTTAATAAATATAATATTGACTTAATTGCACTTTTGGTCCCTCTAGTTTGAACTTTCCATGATTTCTGTCCCTTGAGTTTTTGTCAAGCTAATTAAGTCCCTATACTTTCAAAAATAAGCAAATTTTGCCCTATATTAATTTTCATATACAAAATATCCTTACATCTTCGTTTTCTATTTAAATATATTTGGGTTTATGTGGGTTGAGAATATAATATAAATTTGAAAGTGTAAAAGTAAAAAATTCAGTGAAAAAATATTAAAATTTGAAGGATCTTATTGGATATGAGATTAGGGTTTAAAGATGGGGGACTTTGAAAAAAAATTAAATTTAGATGGAATTTATTATTTTGGTCGGTGGGTTTGGAGTGGAAGAAGGTTTACAATGATGTAATCAAATCAACTAGTGAAAATTGTACTTCAAAGTAATCAGAAGACGTAATTAGCTAATTGTAGGCTTAATTGCACTTTTGGTCCCCACTTATACCCGTTGGCAAAAACGGACCCTAAACTTCAAATAACCCAGCTTTGGTCCCACACGTTTTACCTCCATTTACACTTTCGGTTTTCCGTCTCATATCAATCCAAAAACTAAAGTTATTTATGAAGCTGAGCGATGACAACTACCTTCTTCGGAAGCAACAGGTTGAACCTGTGATCAACGGCCATCGCTTGCGTGGTTTTCTTGCTCATCCTCAGATTCCGATTCGGTTCTTGACACAGGAAGATTGCTTGGCTGGAGTCGAGACTGAAGCGTATCTCGCTTGGGATGAACAAGATCAGCTTCTTCTTTCCTGGCTTGAGTCGACGTTGACGAAGCCGATGACACAAGGCCATATATGGTCTAAAACAGGCTCCAAGGGCCTGGTTTGATAAGCTCAAAGCAGCCTTGGTCACTTTGGGTTTTCAAGGCAGTAAATGTGACTCCTCCTTATTCATTTATAGTCATAATTCTGTTATAGTTTTTCTGTTGGTCTATGTCGATGACATTATTGTCACAAGGAACAATAATGTTTTTCTGAAGACATTAATTGCAGACTTAAATTCCAACTTCTCTCTAAAGCACTTGGGAAATCTTGACTATTTTCTTGGTATTGAAGTTCATCATCTGCCCACTGGTGCTCTTCATCTAACTCAGTCCAAGTACATAAGAGATCTCCTACAACGAGCTGGTATGGCTGATGCTAAACCAATCTCCTCACCCATGGTTACTGGTTGCAAGCTGTCTAAGCATGGTTCAGATCACTTTGGTGATCCTACTCTTTATAGATCTATTGTTGGTGCCTTACAATATTTAACCATTACTAGACCTGAACTCAGTTACTCTGTTAACAGAGTGTGTTAGTTCATGTCACAGCCTCTTGAGTCACATTGGACTGCTGTCAAGAGGATACTCAGGTATCTCAAGGGATCAGAAATGGTTGGCCTTCATTTGCAGCCTATATCCACCTCAGCCCCCTTCTCTCTTTATGGTTATTGTGATGCTGGTTCGGATCCTGATGATTGTAGGTCTACTTCTGGTGCTTGTGTCTACATTGGTCCTAATCTTGTTTCTTGGTGGTCCAGGAAGCAGCCTGTGGTTTCCAGATCTAGTGCTGAAGCTGAGTACCAGAGCATTTCCCTCCTGAGCTGTTGTGGATTCAGTCCCTGTTCACAGAGCTTCACTTGAAGTTTAAACCACCTATTATCTACTGTGATAATCAAAGTGCAGTTGCAATTGCACACAATCCAGTCTTGCATGCAAGGACAAAGCACCTAGAATTAGATTTGTATTTTGTTAGAGAAAAGGTTATGAGCAAAGCTCTAACCATTGAGCATGTACCTGCTCAATTTCAGTATGTTGACGTACTTACTAAGCCATTGTCACCTACCAGGTTTCTTTTTCTTAGGTCCAAGCTCAAGGTGTGTGATATTCCTGTTAGGCACCCATCTTGAGCTTGCGGGGGAGTATTATAGTATATAGCAGAATAAAAAACTTGAGTCGGTTGTGACTCAAGTCTGGTCTTTAAATAGCAGTACCTCTCTCTGCTGTATCTACCTTTTCTGAAATAACAGAATCAGTTATTCAGTTACTATCTCTCTCTTCTCTCTCTCTCTCTCTCTTCTCTTCACATTCTAAAAGTTAGGAACGTTTTGTGCTCTTGATTGGCTTGCTTCTCCTTTGGTTTCTCGTTTGACTCTGCTTCAATGGGTCGTTTTCTCCAGATGTCTTCTTTATGTGCGGAGTTGTGATTTCGCTTGTCCATTTGTTACGTCGCTTATTCGACGTTACGTTGCTGATTCGACGTTATTTTCATTCCATTGTGGGAAGTTGATTTCTGCTTCTGGTTGTTGCCGTTTGAAGCCATCTTTGTTCGTGTTCGTTGGCAGTTCTTACGTCGCTAATTTGTCGTTATTTTCCTCCTATTTCAGGGAGGATCGTTTCTCTTGCTGCTGTTTTTGAAGCTTGTTCTTTCTTACCATGGTTGGAGAGGAATCAGCAGTTGTTTCTCCACCTTGTGGACTACCCTCTTTTATGAACTCCTTGAGTAAGTCCTCTGACACTGTTTCTCTGGCCATGACTGGATCTTGCCACGGGGGACACGATTGGAATTGCTTAGCCAATTGTTGTTGTTCCCTCGTTTATGTGTGCCGATGCATTCAGCAAGTTCCTTCCTTTCGGTACAAGATTTGCTTCTTGCAGAAGTGCTTCCTTAGCACCATCTTTCAGAATTTCAGTGCCTCGCTGCCGCCACTGACAACTTATTTGGTTTTGCTTGTTTTTGCAGGTCTTCTATATTTCAGCTGTTTGGTTTTGCTGTCTCACTTTGACGTTCTGTCCATCGCAGGTTGAGTTCTCAGTTTGTCTCTCGTGGTTCGAGATGCTCTTATTACAGTGATCTTGACAGACTTAATGCAATTTGGTTTTTGAAGATGATACTTGGTACGTTGTCTTCATATGTTTTTGTCTCGATTTTTGGTTTTCTGGTTTTGTGGCTTCAGCTGCGAGTTTCGCTGGCACACTCTCTAGTGTTTGAGAGTTGTCGGTGTCAAAGTTGTCACCATTGTTTGTCTCAGAAGCCATCAATTGTTGAGATATATGTCAACAAATCTCTAGGAAAGTTTTAGTGCTCCTACTTCATAAACATGCAGTACATATATTCCATTTTACTTCTACTACACAAAAGTAATGTGCTTCCGAAGCTTGTCTGTAGTCCCCACGTCTCTAGCTTCTCCTTAATGTCTTCTTTCAACTCTTTGAGTAGGACTATATCATCTGTGAAAGCATGCATACTGGACTGTAACGATATTTAGCAAACATATCCAAGAACAAAGGGTCTGGAAGTTAACCCTCGGTGTAGTACAATAGATTACGGAAAGCCTTATGTCACCCTATCTTGTGTTCTACACTAGTCATGACCCACTAAACATATCTTTGATTCCATAATATAGGTAGTATGAACCCTTCTGCTCTCTAGAGCCTTCCACAATGCTAGTTAAAATTTTGATTGACTACTCGAAACCTTTTTATTAAAGTTGTTTTGAATGGGGGATTTTTTAAATTCGAAAGAATTTAAAATACATAGAAATTGAATTGCATCAATTTGATGCTCATCAGTTGTAAAATATATTTATTTGGACTCCAATTCAGACAACTGAATTTTATAGAAGTCATTATTCATATTTCTAACCACGTATAATACCAGAAATTGGGATTTGCTCAGCTTCAGCATTCAATAAATACAAAATCAGTATAATGTTTTTCATTGAGGTGTAATGTGAAAGCTTGGCCATGGTTGCAATAAAAAGAGTGCAAGCAGTCTCGGTTAGTGGTGGCCATAGAAGTAGTGACAGTGCCAAAGAAACAGAAATTTAGAAAAAAGCGAGACTAATTCTTCTTTTCCTCTATTTTCTTAGCACCCCAAACATGATCTCTCGATACATCTTGATCTCTATAAAAACAGAACTCAAGATTCTAGGATTTATTTCGAAGAAAGAACAAAAGAAAAGAAAGCATAATCAACATCAGTTGCTAGACTTACTGCTTTTTGCCGGTTAATGTAGTACTCTTGGCGCATGACCTTCAAATCATAATCACCTAGAGGATAACATAATTGCTCTAAATTTGTACAAGGAATCATTTAAAATTAAAGATATATATATATATATATATATATATATATATATATATATATAAATTGAACTTCTTCCAAATAAATGAGTCAAGAAAATACCTTGTAAAATGTATGTGTCTTGGAGTTGAGCTAGCTCCCAGCACAAATCTGGAATAGTCTGAAACAGGGAGAAAATTTATTTAGATAAATCTAAACAAAGATACAATCATAAAATGGTAGAATATTTTAGCACATTAAAGTGATATCCAAGAAAACCAGAAGGCACATAATTAGTCAATACTCAGTACCATCTTTCTAATCATTCAATGACAGAGTTTTGTTTCATCTGATTATGTATCTCCCAATGTTTCATTTTCTCAACAATTTCAGGTAGATTTACAGACTCCGTGTAAAACACCATGATGAATTACATAATTTTATTGTGACAAAGTCATAAGCCTCATTTTTTGTTCCTTTGTCAACAGCTCAAACTTATAGGTCAATTGGTTCTTGAGAAAATGAAACATATCAATTTCTTGAATAACTTTATCTCTCCCTGAACTCGAGGCATGTCCTGATTTCTGTTGTTTTTTTATGAAACTAAATCTACACCACTGGAGCCTTAAATTAGATACAGAAGAAACTGCCGTAGCAAAATAAAAGTGCAGTTATTTTGGATCTGAGTAGGAGCATGGGCATCAGCAGAATATATTTCATAATAGACTTACTTTTACATCATCCTTAACAATGTGGCTAAAAAAGGGACCAACTTGCCAAACAACTTATGAAAGAAAAATTTGAAACTTGGAAATGATGCAAAAGGGAGACTGCAATACCTTCAACATTCACATAGTATAACTAAAACCACAAAATACTAAATTGAATTTTGCTAATTATGAGACCCCTTAGACAGAATAGTCCAATCATTTTTATTAGAAAGTATCGATGCTATTATCTAGAAGGTACAGAAAGCATTGGACACAAGTTATGCAGTAACAAACCTCTGATAGCAGCTTTTCTTCATGGTTATAAAGATTTGAAAGTTCTCCTTTCAATTCGGAATGCTTTCTCCTGAACATTACACCACATGACATGATTACATTTTAAAAACTTTAACTTAGAAAATTATGGTCCAAATAATTTGAAAGTTCACCTTCAAATGCAAAACTCCCCAGGCATCACACCGTATGATAAGATTACAGAACAAAAAATTATGTTTACAAAATAAAATTATTCCTTGACAGAAAAATGCTTTTTGTGAATTGATCATTCACATATACTTTTAACTTTACATAAGGGGATCACAAATCTAGTTCTCAAGGTTACAAATACATAATGTAAAAACACATGGCATGCATCTTGGAAAATTGGTTGCAAAGGAGGACACAATTTACAAATCTAAGAGCCAGGAAACATCTAGGCACCACTATAGAGCATATTTACCTAAGAGAATGAAGATCGAGATGAATGTGAGCTTCATCTGATGATACTTGTGATTTAAGTGTCATTAAAATAGCCTGCTGTTTGGCATTCTCAACTTGCGCTTCCACCCATTGTCTTTCACTTATTCCAAATCTGTCAGTTTTACACAGACTATAAACACTAAGATTTGTGGATGAGATATGAGCCTGGCATCCAGTCTAAATAAATCAAACAGAGCAATTGTTTCAAAAGGTGTTTTGTATGTCTACAGAAACTACCCCATGAAATGATCACAGATGGCCGAAAGGCAACAATAATAGGACTAAGCACTGGACATAAACATGATCTCATCTCAAGCCATCCATTGAATTACATCAAATAGAAACAAAGTAACAAGCTGTTTTTGTCTAAAGTGGTACTAAGATTGGCATGATCATCATAGGTCCAGGAAGAACTCAAGTTTGGTTCAGCAACTCAATCGATTAGTAAAGTATATGTCTAATTACAGAGATCAAGTTTTAGAACCAACAAAGCTCGTGTATGGAAGTGAATTAGCAACTCATCTAATTGTAAACTGAATTCTTTTGTACCAGAATCCAGATACACATAACTGTCTGGCAATTGCAGATCTAACAGATCTCAGATCTAAAAAACCATAGAACTTTGCTCAATGAATTTTTGTATTCTATGGTTTTTTCAGTAGTGAAAACCTGGAAATAGCCCTAAATAAAGCCCCCAAACATTTACATTTGGGCGGAAATTTTGGAAAACTGCTATCCCACTGGGATCCCGCCAAGATTTTTCCCGGGATCCCAGCCGGGATGGCCAGGACAGTGAAGTGGGCTGGGATGGGAAAATTCATCCCAGGGCATGGCTGGGATGGAATAAGAACCCGGGATCCCGTGGGATCCCGCCGGGATTGACAACCTAGGTATAACTCTTCTAGCAGCACGACTTGGTACATTTTAATTCAATCCACATATTGCCGAAGCAAATAATCTGCAAAGTTATAGGAAATAAGCACATACATTGAGCGGAGCCGTTGCAACTCGGATACACGTTGATGATGTGACTTCTCTAAATCTGATCAATCACGAAAAAATAAGGTCAAGTTAAAAATATGATAGAGATCATACAGGACACACACATATATGCATTAGGAAAATCTTTAGTTGGGCCAGTAAAGAGGTTGTCAGCGAAGTACGATAAGTACAATTGATCAGTCTTTCAACTTAAGCTTCATGCTGTTTAAGGTTGGAATTAAAGGCCTGAATTTTTAACAAGTTATTAGAGCCAATAATGAGTAACTAAAATGCAAATACATGCTCATGAGTCATGATACCTAGTTTTTGCATCAGTAGAGAAATAATTATCATAGGAAGATCCAACTAAAATTTGCAAGTCATGATAGATAAAGCAACACTACCGTATTGAGAATGAGAAGTAGAAGTGAATTGTATGGACTGTTATGCATACCTCTCACATAGGTATTTGAGATGTCATCAAGATTCACCCAAGAGCACTTAGATTTTCCCTCCTCAGCAACAAGTCGGAATGGACCCTGATATTGAATTTAAAAAATCATGAAAGGGCATTAAACAAATAATAAAGTGATAAAAAATTCAAACATCATTTTCAAAGAACATACACAAAACCAGATAAGAGCGATGTCCAAATAGTTAAGTCAACAATAACAACCACCTTAGCCCACACTGGGTTAGCCACTTGGAGCAATTTTTACCAAAAAACATAAAGTAAAAACCTGAATTTCAAGGTTTCATTAATCATTTAGATAAAGACAAAGGACAACTGTCAACAGTTCAGCTAGCATGATCACAGTCAAGCTCGGAATATTTTGAAATATTACATCACTCCCCACTCCACCATACATGCACTTTGCCAGAGGCAACTGATCTCAACCCTGCCTGGACCAGGTAACTCTCAAACTTTGGGTCTAGGACAAAACAATTAATTATACAAATTAAAACCAAACACTTGTGCTCACAATCACATCACAAGTTTAACATTCCAATACAAGAACTTCAATAAAATGACAGTTCTTAGTTGACAAAATCATTATGATGTACATCAGCTGCTTATGTATTTATGGATATGAACATAATTTTTAATACACAAAAGCCTAATAAAACTCTATTTCTTTGATACAAGCTTATGTATCACAAATTAAATGAGTAACTCCAATTTATAGTTTATATAGAGAACCTTCTCATAAAAGCCATGCGGCTGCTGCCCTCAATTTTAAATAGGAGTTTTGTGTCATACTAATCAATATGAAATTGATAGGTACACTAAGAATTAGTTAGTTAACAGAACAAAAGTTAGTTAATGGGTTAATGAATAAGGACCAAGGAGTATTGCCTATAAAAAAGAAAAGCAGTTGGGAGGGAGGGGCTGTCGAGTCATTTGAGAATGTATCGGGCCTTTGGGGGCTTAGCAGACTATGAAGTTATGCTACTTGTATCCGTAATCAAGGGAGGATTTCCATATGTTCAGCAATAAAAATTACTAGTTCCTATTAGATACTCACATCCGTTGAAAGTAGAATTGATAGAAACTAGCCCTCAAATGTTACCATCCAGATTTTAAATGTTAAAAATCTATGATGCACTTAAGGACAGATGGAATTTGTGAATAATTAATACTCCATAAGCCAAACCGCCAAAGTAAGGGAAAAAATTCTCAAACAGAGCATGTAACTTCAGCAAATGTGACCCAGCAACAAGATATTGCTGAACAATAATCCACTGGGACTGGATAACGGGAACCTACAAAGGAGGCCAAGTGCATGAGATTCCCATCATCATGGCACGTGGGAAGGTTCACATGTATACAACCTTTCCCCCATGAATAGAGAGGCTGTTTCCATGACTAAAAACCCATGGCTACTATGTTACAGGCAGCACTCTTTACCATTGTGCCAAGGCTACCCAGAAACTTACTCATCCTTCTAAAATAAATATATTTTCCATTTGCAGAAATGATACCATTTTTTTTGGAATAAACTAATAACACTATTTATCCTAGGAAATAGAGAGAAAAGAAAATAATGAAAATAGGTCTTTTGCCCACATACTGTGTCCAGTTGCTTTGCAAACCATTGATTAAGCTCTTTTAGACAAGATGAGTCCCCAAGCAAGAATTGGTTGAAATCCGAGTATGCCAAATATATACCGTCTTCTGCACTTAGAAGTAGCTAAACTCATCAACAATCAAATCACCAGATATCTATGGCAAAACAAATTTAGAAATATTAAATAAATAGAAGGAAACTGCTAGCATAGCACGCTATAGTAACTTCATTATAATGGAAGAAATCAACAGATGAGTCTAACTTACATCATGATTTAGGAGCAAGAGTAGCCAAAGTTTTACAACCTTATCTAATATTGGAAGTAAGACTAAGAAATCACAAATACTCACTATTTTGCTTTGCACTAAACGATAATGGTATGAAATCATTAAAGAGAAACTTGTGGCAAAATATTTCTATTGGCTGTTTAAAACCTCTATTTTGTCCAGAAAGCAGAAAGGAGTCCTTAAAGTCGTCATATATTTCAAATGCTAGACCTATAGACTTATATTTTCCTTGCCATTCTCTAGGACTACAGGATGATGTATGTTGTTCAGTATCTATCTCGAGTCCAAAGGTCATTAGCTTTCAGTTTCAGAATGCTATACCAAAACACCAAAAATAACAACCCACGCGTATCATTCCACTTGGTGGGTTCAGTTACATGTATCAAACAACACCATTGTGTTCTATTAGAAACCAAAATTTCTATCTCCTAGGAAGCTGTCCACTTTGAAGCTCTTCCATTTAAAATCATTAACCAAGCAAATTTCATTAGATCTATATTGTCTACCACGGTAAAGCTTCCAATAAGATATAGGCCATAAATTTCAGGCTGTCGGTTGTCGATCACATACATACAGCGATAACAAAATGAACTTTCTAATAATGAGTTGAACCAGTAACAACAGGGAAAAAATAAGAAATGGGAATATTACCTTCTCCCGAATGGTAATGAGCCAACTCCTGAGCTGTGGAAGTAATTCTTCCAAGAACTGCATTCATCTAAGCAATAAAGGAATTAAATGAAAACCAACCACCATGAGACAATACTTTAAGCAAAATGAAATGCAAATTCCACAGGACGGAAAATGAACATGAAATTAAAAATACCACTGGCTCTTGATAAAATAGTTAACAGCATTAACAAGATAACTTCTAGGCCTAGCAGAAGAACAAACGAACAGGCAATGTCTAAGGGACCATTTTTTGAAATTCAATAGAAAGGTAGTGTTAATAGTCAGCACCCTAAAAGCTTAAGATATTAGACGAAGGCTCGAAGATTTGTTTTATATCTCTAACAATAATAATATCCACATAATTTCATTACTCAACGATCCTGTAAGAAATATTCTTGAGTTTATTGCTTTGCTACAAAGTGTATGATTTCTACTAAAGAACTTGTTCATACAACATTACCAAGAGAAATTCAGTAATAAATCATAGATCTGGCTCCTCCAAAGTGAAAGAGATGCCCTTAAGAGGATAAAATAGACAATCATGAACTGCTAAGATTTTAACAACTTAATGTGTGTTTGGTTTGGTTACCAGTTAACTGCAATGTGAACGGACTTTCCTCTCAATCCAAAGTTTGGTTCCGTTAATTTTTTATCATGAAATTCGAGCTATCTTCTGTTTGCACTCGTGACAACCGATATCCAAACATAGTTCTCAATAGTTTGTCAACATCTAAATGTAATTCATCTAAATCAATGGTTATCCTTGCAATTTCCTTCTAAAGTGCAAGTTCTCCCTCTAAAGGGAGTCATATATATACACACACACATGAACACAAATAACGGATAGCGAGAAAAGCGCTTACCTGCAAATTTCTGACGGAAAGGCTATCATCCACAGCGGTGAGGTGTCCATTGACAAGAGAAGTCGCAGCAACACGCGCTCGTCTCCCTTGCGTCAAAGTGGAGGCCTGGCCAGAGAGCATGTCAAACTGAGACTGCAGTTGCCTTAGCTGTCTTTGCAAATCGGCAGCTTCGGATTTATACGCCATAGTCGCCTCCCTAAAACACGAAAAAACAATTCAATTTTGAATTGAAATAGGGCAAAGAAAAATCAATGAAAAGGATAGTGGAAAATGAAGAGAACTTGATGTCCTTCAAATTGAGAGGGCCAAAAAGGGCTTCTTGATCGTCAGTGGTGTCGGAGAAGGCGGAAATGCTGTCGAAAGCGAAGTCCAAATCCTCTCCCTCCAATAGGTTCCCTTGTTGCTTGAATTGCTCATAACTGAATGAATGAGTGAAAATGTAATTGCATTAACCACTTCAGAGAGTAGAATTGAAGAAAGAAAGAAAGAAAGAAAGAAGAAGGAAAGAAAGTAACTGGGAGAGTTCGGAGAGGGAGAGGATATTGGAGAGACGGAGAGTGGAGCAGATCCAGTGGAGGATGGGGCGAGTGTCTTCGTATTGGAACGGCCATTCGAAGCTGTCAGGGTCCAACGATCCTGCTTCGTAACCCAATTCTCCCAGCAATGCGCACACTCTCGCACCACTCATTCTCTTCTCTTCTCTTTCCTTCAACGCGATGCTCCTTCCTTCCTACCTCTCTCCTCTACTTCTTCTCTTTCTTTCTCCTCTGCTGCCGCTCTAGCATTTTTCTTTTTTCTCTTTCTTTTTTCAAATTTAGACTTTATAACTACGTAAGTAATAAGTAACAAGGGGTTGGATTTTGATAAGGAATAATGATTGGTAGACATCTAAAGGGTGTAGACCAAATGTGATATATGATGTGATGTAATTGGAAGAAAGAGATAGAGAGAAAAAAGAGGTATCCATAAGTGTCTGTACCGTACACGAATCATTACCCTTTTGATAAGGGTGTTAGATTTTATAATTTATATTTAAATCACAGGCGTTTGTAGTAATTTTCCTTATTACTCCTGTCGCCAAATAGATTTCGGGTTTTAAAATCTCGGAGTGAATTTTGTTAAGGGTGTTAGATTTAACACCCCCAGCACTTAATTTTACACCCTAGTTTCGTGTAGTAAATGTCCTAAATACTTTTTTTTATTTTTGTGTTCCGAGATTTCCAAACACGGAACGTATGGTGACGAACTTCCGAGTTTTGTTTTCCTAGAATGTGGTTGATGACTTGTGTTCCGGTTTATATATCCAAGAATGAAATTTTTCCAATTAGTTCCGTGTTATAAAACCCGGAATAAATTTTAATGACAATAGGTGTCTTCCGATATTTGTAAACTCGGAATGTATATTCACTCCTACTGGTTTTACAAAACCCGGAAGGCTAAATAAAAAGGTTCCGGGAACAGTAATCCCGGAAAGGTATTAGCTTCTGGAATATACAATTTGGAATAGTTATTTAAGTTGTGAAATATGTGCAAGTGTTTCACTACACTATTCATTCCGGTTTTTATATCTCGGAATGCAATGTTATTGTTTTCCGGGTTTTAGATCCCGGAAAACAACTGCAAGGTGAAATGTATATTCCGGGATATAAAAATCAGAATGTTGTTTGAAAGAACCAAATTACGGGTTTTAAAAACCGGAATTTGGAAAAAGTTCCTGATAGTCAAAAACAGCCCTATAACATATATAACATAGATAACAATTTTGAAAAAACATGCACGTGAAATTAATGAAGTCTATTACAACGCGTTTGATTATATTATTGTTAAACTAATGACTACAACAATGGATAACATATTACAAATATTCAATCATGTGTTATGTCTATCCAATGCCTAGAACCTATAGTGCTGCAACTGTCGCTCTTTCTCTGTTGACGCAGTTGTTCTTCATATACTCTTATACGTTCCTTGTGCGGGGTTTCCCATTCCTTTGCTTGGGCTGAAGAATAATGACGCCATTGGTAAGCTATCGTCGGCATAGGATGTCCTTCCTTCAAAAAGACCTACAGTGGAAAATGAAGGCATGTTTAGAAGTGGTATAAATTTTCAGCATTACAAGAAAGAAACTTAGGAAATTATAGTTACCTGAACCCAATGATTTGTGTTGATGAGAGCAACTGTTATAAGCTTTTGTTCTTCCTGAGCAGGTGGACTACCCCTGAGCGGCAAAAATGTACAGTTTCCACTATGCGGCAATTGAAGTAATATCAGTTGGAACCTTGTCGCAATAAGATACCCCATGTCTGGTAAAGACATCCACTTATCTTCAGTGGCTAGCTGGCCAGTGGAGAGAGTGAGTGCGTCATGTATTACCTTGTACATTTGGGGGGACCCATAAAGTTCTTCGTAGAGTTTGGGAAACTTTGTAAGTTCATTCAACAGCTCCACCCTTATGTAATTTCATTACTCCTCATTCATACCCAGCAATGCAGCTATGCATCTGTATCCACAATTACCATCTCCCATAACGTCCACCACGTTATCAATATAACATCGAAACTGCTCTAGGAAATGATCAATGTGCTTAGTTCCCCTACGGGTAAGCATTTTCCTGCGACCCCGGGTAGCTGGTGGAATATAAACTGGACTATTTAACGTGTTGCTATCATTCGCTGAGTCTTTGATGTTATCCACATGCTCCTAATATGAAGGATCACGCTTCTTGGAGCCAATAGGAGAACCTTTTGTACCTTTTTCCTGGCCTTTTGTACCTGTTGCCTTTGCTTGCCCCTTTGGTCTCCCTTTTGTCTTAATCTTACTGGGCGGAGGACATAATGAAGTAGTATCTGGCCAAGCAATCTCCTCAGCTTGTGTTTAACAGCCCATTTCCCTGGCACATCCAATTGATACTTATTTGCCTAAGTGTTGATACTTATACTAGACAAGAAGAAACTAAAGGCAACCCCCAAAAGATAAACAACGTCTGTTACTTAACCTTATCTATTTAAACCAATGTTGTAAAAACCGAACCGGACCGGCCGGTTCGACCGGAAAAACCAGGAACCGGTGGCCAGGCCGGTTCGGTTGGGCCCTAGAACCGTTGGACATGCGAACCGGTCAAAAACCGGCAAAACCGGGTAAGACCCGGTAAAACCGGTAAAAACCGGGACCAATCCGGTTTACATAAACCAGCTTCGTTTTTTTTTTCTTTGGTTACAAAACTACGTTGTTTTGGTACATTAGTAAAAAAAAAATCAAAAAAGGGTTAAAAACAGAAATAGTGACCCTAAGTCACACACAGTAAAACACTGAAGGTCCTCTTCTCTGTTTCCCGCGGCTGCTTCCTCGCAGGCCACCGTCGCCGTTCCGCCACCTGCGCACGCCGTCTCCATCGAACGCCGCCCTATCTCCGTCGCAGCCTTCTTCTTCCTCTGCTCACAGCCTTCTTCTTCGCAGGCCACGCTCTGTTCTGGCTTCCTCGCATCCCCCCTGCTCTGTCACAACTCGCACGTTCCCCTGTTCTCCATCGCCCCTGCTCTACTCGAACGCCACCCTCTGCTCCGTCACCGCGTTCTGGTTCCATCACCCCTGCTCTCCTCGCAGGCCACCCTCTGTTCCGCCGTAGCAACCGTTGCATTCCACAGCCCTCCCTCTGTTTTCTAAATTCTAACTGATCATGAATTCTCAGGTAAAGTGTATTCTCAGTTTTAAGTTTTTAACTAGTATAATATATTAATAAGTACTTGAATAATTGATACTGATTTCAGTGATTTGAGTTTCGTTCCCATTTGTGCACCTGAAGTTTTAATATTAGTATATCATATGAATTGGAAAACAGAGCACCACTGCCATTTCTGTTGTTGCTCCTATATGCTATGCTCACTTGGAGCCTTTTTATTTCGTGGTAGACTAAGTCTCAAATAATGAATTACTCCTGTTGAATTCCTCAAACTACAATAACAGTTGATCCATGTTGCAAATAAAAGCCGTGTAACATGTCAGAAAGCGATAACAAAACATGGGTTATTAGATGTTGTTTATCTAAAACTAATATATAAAACTAAGTGCTAATATTGTGATTGAAATTTAAGGGCATTACACTTGGAATTTGCATATACACCATGAATAGACAGAGTAGAATATAGCAGCCACATTCTGTTATTCTTCAAAGCACATTAAATGCTACAATGGAAAACCAGAAAACTGGTTATATATATATTTTTCAGTTGATACATGTTTAAATTCATAAACAAACAAATACTAGTTTCAATTGGCTAATTAGTTTCTTTATACTTGGAAAACGATGCATATTTATAAAAGAATAGAAATGAATTAAGCTGACTTCATGAGAAGGTTTATTGAATTGTTAGGGAGTAATGTTGAATTGTTGAATTACCAAGTCTGGTTTTGTTTCCATAAGGCATAGAAGTGAATGGCTGAATTACCAAGTCTGATTTTGTTCTTTCCTAACGGTCATAATTTGTTAGTTGGCTATTTTTTTTTAATTGTAGGAACCGGAAAGCAATCATAATGCCCAAGTTAATCCTTCTCCCGATGTTGCTGGTACACCACAAACCGTTGGACCTTCAACTAACCATCGTGGGAAAACGGATCCAGCGTGGGAGCATATTGCCTTTAACAAAGATGGAAACACTTGTCTATACACTTGCCTTCATTGTGGAGAAACCTATAGAGGAGGGGGCATAAATAGGATGAAGTACCATCTTGCGTGCATAAAGGGAGATATAGCCACTTGCAAAAAAGTTCCTCCCGATGTTCGCTATCGAATGGAAGAAGTATTGAAAGCTAACAAAGCAAAGAAGAAGAAGGCGGACTTGGATAAATCGTTTGATGATGACATTTGTACTGAGGATCAACAAATAAATGCTACCCAAACTGCAAAACCAACATCTACTCAAAGTGGAGGAAAAAGGAAAGCAAGTGTTGAAGTTGGTGAATTTTTTGCTCCAAGAACAACCCCTGGGTCCCAACCAACTCTTAGAAGTGTCCTATCTTCCAAGGAAGCCGTACACAGAGCTAAGATGGCTATTGCTAGATGGTGTTTCGATGCTTGCATTCCTTTCAATGCCATACAATCACCATATTTTCAACTCGCTCTAGATGCAATTGCTTCCATTGGCCCTGGTTTTAAAGGCCCAGGTTATCATGAATTAAGAATTAATTTGTTGAGGGATTGCAAAAAAGAATGTCAACTACTAGTTGAAAGTCAACGAACTAATTGGGCTCGAACTGGATGTACAATCATGGCTGATGGATGGAGTGACCAAAGGCAAAGAACTTTAATCAATTTTCTGGTTTATAGTCCTGATGGTATGACTTTGATTTAGGTATATCATTTATGGTTTAAGCAAAGGACTGGATGTACAATCATTAACTTTGTTTATTTTGGTGCAGGTATATCATTTGTGAAATCTGTGGATGCGTCTGATGTTGTGAAAGATGCTTTGACGTTGTGCAACCTGCTTTCTGAAGTTATTGATTGGGTTGGGCCCGAGAACGTGGTTCATGTGGTTACTGATAATGCTGCCAACTACGTAGCTGCTGGTAGATTGCTTCATGGAAAGTATCCCACCATCTTCTGGTCTCCATGTGCTGCTCACTGCTTGAATCTTCTTTTGAAGGACATTGGTAGCCTACCTTACATTGCAGATCTTGCCTCAAAAGCTTCAAAGGTGACTAAATTTATTTATAATCACATGGTATTCTTGTCTTGGCTTAGAAAAAAACCAGAGTGGAAAGAAATTGTTCGCCCAGGAGCGACTAGGTTTGCAACCACATTTATTACTTTGAAAAATCTTAATGATCACATGAACGTTTTACAAGCACTAGTTGTGGACAACCACTTTGTTAGTCATGCATTAGCAAGGACTGAAGTTGGAAAAGCTGTTAAAGCTATTATTCTAGATCAAGTTTTTTGGAAAGATTGTCTTATTGTGACCAGTATTGTATCTCCCATTATTCATTTGTTAAGAATTGTAGATGGGGATGAAAAACCTTCCATGGGCTATGTTTATGACGGCATGCAGAGGGCAAAGAATGCAATAATGACAATGTTCAAGAATAAGATTCATTTGTATAAGCCTTACACAGATATTATTAAGGCTCGGTGGGATAAACACTTGAAGCGTACTCTTCATGCGGCAGCTTATTTCTTGAATCCAAAAATGTTCTATGATCCAAGTTTTCGTGAAAAAGATAGGGTTGTTCAAGGACTTCTTGATTTGTTTGAGATAAAAGGTATTTGTCCTGACTTGCCAAAAGCCCTTCAAGAGATGCATATGTATCGTGCTCGAACCGGTTCTTTTGGTCGACAAAGTGCTTTGAAAGCGGCAAAGGAAATACGTCCTGGTAAATTTTCCCTTTAAACTTTTGTTTGGTTGTACATATTTGAACTTTTGTGTTTATGTTAGAGATTGATAAATATCTATATTTGTTGTAGATCAATGGTGGTTCTTTTATGGAAGTAGTGCTCCAATTTTACAAAAGATAGCTATCCGTCTTCTTAGCCAAACTGCATCATCTTCAGGGTGTGAGAGGAACTGGAGTTTCTTTGAACGCATACATACTAAGAAAAGAAATAGACTTGAACACCAAAGACTTAGTGATCATGTTTATGTTACTTATAATTTGCGTTTGAAGAAAAGGTATATAAATTTCTCTATGTCAAAACATTATTGTTTTTTAACTTGCTATCTTGATATTTGCTTTTTAATGTTTTATTTTAGAGTGGACTTGAAGAAGAGACCATATGATCCCATTGATCATGAAAGCATTGATAAGGTTGATTTTTGGGTAGTTGAGGATGATGCACCTCCCGAGTTTGATGCTAATGAGCTTGACAATGAGAGTGCTATTTATGAAGAAAATGCAATCCCAACAATTGGTGAATCAAGAAATGTTAGAGGTTAATGTTTTTTCTACTAATTTTGTTTCAAATTTCAAAGTCTCACTCTATACTTGAAATTTTACATTTCACTTTCATGTTGTTTAATTAGGTGATGAAGAAGTTAGTATTCTAGATCAACATATATTGGATTCGATTGATCTTGAGAATGATATTGTTGGTGGAAGCGGTGCAAATGCCGGCATATCACAATTTCAAGGCGTCGATTTCAACCTCAATGACTTTGGTGCCTATGATGATTAGTGATGATGATTATTTTTAATTCTACTTGTACTTGATAATGAATATTGTGTTTTTTTTTGCGTGGTATGGGTTATTTTTTTTGGTAATGTACTTGGTTAGAACTTCGAACTTATGTGGTGGAATTTGCTTAATTTTGAAGGTGAAAATTTTAATGTTATGTGTAATTTTTATTTTATGTATATAATTAATTAATTAAAAATATTATTTAATTACTATCGGTTCGACCACGGTTCAACCTCGGTTGAACCATAAAAACCGTGAACCAGTAGCTGGAACGGTTCGATGGCCGGTTCGGTTCTGCGAACATTGATTTAAACAACAAAATCTATATCTTATAATTCAAAATTAACCCACAACAACCCATTTATATCTTTCATGAAATAGAAACGGATTTTTGTTATGAAAACATAGCAAGCCTGAGATATGCTCTTAGAGATATTTTATTTTCAATTTTTCCTTATCTTAACCAAAACATAATCTATACAAGATAAGAGGAATAAACAGAACGAAAGAAAAGGAATAGAGGAAGGATAGATTTATGTTCTGGTACATTTTCAATGATGAGGTAAAATAGAGCATTTCAACGTTCACGATTTTCTTAGAGACGACACTCATATACGTAGCAAACGATACTCCCTCCATCTGTGGACGGTACTTTCTGAACGGTACTCCTTCGTCTTGTTGCGAATGATACTTACTCATGTTGCAAACGTTACTCTCTAGATGCTATCAGATGATACACTCACATACCGTGGACGATACTTCCTAGACGTTACTATCACACGTGTTGCGGACAATACTTCCCAAACGATACTTTCACACAAGCTGCAACGGTACTTCCTAAATGATACTTCCACTCACGCTGCAGACGATACTTTCTTATGTATCCAGGAATGATAGTTCCACAAGAAATGAAACTGTAAACGATACAACTATCACCAGGACTTAACGATACTCAAACTTGAAAAAATAAAACACAACTTAACATCATCAAATCCAATAGAAATCAACAAGGACCAATTTGAAAAATGTAAATACTCCAAGGACCTAATCATAAATATTAGAAAAATGAGGGTCTTACATTTTTTAGTTAACCGCACGCACATGTGCCAACAGTATTGTAGCATTAAAAGATTCAGAGAGGTTGTTCATAATAACATCACACCTGGAATGATATGGAAATGCATGCTTGCACCACTTTGTTGTTGGCTTATCCATCAGCCACTCATATGCTAGAAGATTCATCTCCTTTATCTGCATCATATACTGATTCCAAGCATGCTTGTATGTGGCTTCGACGGCCCCCATCATTAGATCCCTTATAAGCACTCCTCCACCAAATCTCTTCTTGAAATTTGCATATAAGTGTCTCACACATAGTCTGTGCTCTACTCCTTCAAGCTGAGGCATCTCATTAAACAATGCTTCCAAACCCTGCAAAAAAACCAAATATAATATTAATTTGAGATCCAAACCCATGTAACGAAAAAATCATATGGATTTGGTCCTTACTTTCTGTTGGTCAGAGATAAAGACCCACTTCTTGTCACTTGTACCTCCTACATCATTAATTAAAAGCTCCATGAACCATTTCCAACTATTTGCATCCCTCCCGATTGCAGCCAGCAAGATTCCACCATGTTTGGTCTTGAGGTGACATCCATCCACACCTAGGAATGGCCTACATCCATTCAGGAACCCCCTCTTACATCCTTCCAGGCACATATGAAATATTCCAAACCAAGGTAGCAATGATCCAAGAATATTGTCAAAACTCATTTTTCAATTTGTGGCACCCCGATTTTCAGGGCGTTACTGTAGCAAATGAATAGTAAATAAATATGCGAGAGCTTTTCAAAAAGGTAGAAAAAGGAGGTTATTTTTTTTCTGAAATCATTTCCTTCTTCGAATATATGCCATGAAGAGATGCAGTACTAATAATTAATACCCCGATTCATAAATAGCCACACATGTAGCATAAAGTGACTGGCCAGCAGCTTAGAAATTATTTACAAAACACTTAACTTGGTTTCAAAAACTCTACTGTTAGTTGTAAAAAGCAAACTAAAACTCCTACCCTATACATAATCACACATAAAAATCAACGTCTGGGAGGAGACGTCCTGCGACCAAGCATTCAGCTTCTAACTTGATCTCCCTTGTATCGACATCCACCTGCGACTTCTGGCTAAAGCTATCCGGCTGGCGACGGATCGCCGGCAAACACACACAACATATAATGCAAGGGTCCACTTCTAAACAGACAATACGCATAAGAGATTCTAATGATAATATTAACAGACAAGCATCTACATCAAGAGGGTGCAGGGAAGTAAGATAGATAAACATAAGGGCCATGCAGGAAAATTTACAAGCAAGCATCAATCACAACAAAAGTAGAATTTCAACAAAAAATGCACTCAATAAGCAGCACAGAACACGCATAGCAATCATATAACAATCATCCAGGATAATTATGATGCAGTTGAGGTGTAATATGGCCCGAACATTCGGGTTGCTGCAAAGAGTCGGCACATAGCTGATTGGGAATAAACTTGTTACCCCAATCGTATACAGCACATAGCCCGCACATAGCCCGCACATAGCTTATTGGGAATAAACTTGTTATCCCAATCGTATACAACACATAGCCCGCACATAGCTGATTGGGAATAAACTTGTTATCCCAATCGTATACAGCACATAGCTTCCCCACAGTATGCTGGATGGATAGACTTTCTATTCCAACCAGCTGGGGGATGACGACAACGTCGTCTTGAGGAACATCCCTGCATACAAAATTCATGAGCAGAAAACAATAATAACATGAGCGAGTTCCTCACTCCAATTCCCCACCTAGTGGAAACGTTATTTTTACGAATCCGAGTCCCTTTGTCGAAGGTGGCATCATCCATTTCGGAGAGCCCGTCTACTTCGAGGGATTGTGATCGCCCGAACCTCCTGGTCCAGTGATCTCTCGTCGGTAGCTGCCGAAGCGTAAAGACGCCCGCTACCACCAACGAGGCAATTACCGAATAAGCTACCCAATTTTCTTGAGAAAACATCTCTTGAAATAATTTTTGTAAAGGTCTTTGCGGCTTTTGGAAAACATGTCTTATGATTCCTCGTTAGGAAGTCCTTATAGTTCTTTTTCCCAAGATGTGGCTTAATTTTCTTTGCAAGATAAAACTTGCAGGAAAGAAAAGGAATCGTCCTTAAGTTCATAAAAGGGGTTGATGTATTCCTTTAGTACATTATGAATTTTCCTTTAAGAGAGGTAGGACGGATTCGTTTTGAAAGCTCACGGTTTAACTTTAGGTTTTCTTGAAAGCATTTTCCAAAACGCTCATTAAGTTTCTGAAAGAAAGTTTCTCTTCTTATTGTTTTCGAAACTGTTAAGCCTTTACTTTTCAAAACAAGGTCTGCATACTTCATTTTAAAAGGAACCCCATTCCCATGGTAGCTTATACTAATTCCCCGGCTAGCACACACAAAAACAATAGTGGCAAGGCATAGCAACATTGCATCAAGAAAAGTCAAGGGAAAATGGTAATTCAATCAACATGTGCGGAAAGGAGAGCATGCTTACAATTAACAGTATAGCAAGATCTTTAATCAATTCAAGACGCACAAACAACAAGACAACGATGTCAAACATCAAATCAATTCTAATCCAGCATATCAGATGCCTTCAGATGCTTCAATCAAATTCAAGCAATATAAGTCGGGTCGTTCTTAGAAAGCCATCGACTGACAAACAGCATAATAGTATATACATATACATATGCTTAACAGCTAATGTAACGAAGTGCCCTTACCGAAGTACCATTCGATCCGGGTGATTACGTAAGCTTCGTTCGTCCTGGTCGGTCCGAAGTCTCGTAAACCTTCAAGAAACATAGCCTAGCTTAGAATTTGAAACTCAATCCTAAGGTCCTTGCTACTGGTCCTACATGGTTTCTATTCCTTATACAATGGTCTTGGAGGTCGAAAACATTTTCAAACAACTTTGACATCCGTCGAAGGAACGTGGAAATCTCTAAGTTAACATTTTCAAATCTTTCCAAAACTCAGAACCTTTAAAGAGCATCAAGGCTAAATGCTTACAAATCAATTTGAAGGCCTTAAACAAAGTTTTGAATCCAAAAAAACACACAAAACCTCAAAGGGTCAATTCTGCCCAAATTCTTTAAATTCACAAAAACCTCTTATTTTTTCCAAACAAGTCATTAAACTACTCAAGACAATTTCACAAACTAAAACATAACTTCTATTTCAAGTTTTCTAAACAAATTTTCAAGTCTTGAGTTCAAAAATCTTCAAAGTGTCAAAAACACAACAATTTCATTCCAAATGCAAATTTTCCAAAACCTAAGTTTTCTTAACTTATCAAAAACCCTAATTAAGCTATGAGTTCCAAAATCCAATTTACCCAAAAACTCAATTTTAAACTTCAAATTCCAAATTTAACAAAACTTCTAGAAAATCAATTTTCTAGGGTTTTAAATTTAAATACACAATTTTCACTAGGCCCTTTTGCACTAATTAGGGAAAAACCTTTCCTACAAACCCAAAACCATTTTCAAGCATTTAAACACACTAAAATCTAGTTGAAAATCAATTTTATACCCTTATTTCAATTCTGTCCAATTCGGCCTTACCCACTTAAATTCCAAAATCAAATTTTCTTTCAAAACTAACTTGTACACATCAAAGGTTACATGAAATCTATGGTAAAACTAAATTTTAAAGTTTGAAAATCACTTATTCACATAATCAATTTTCCAAAAACCTAGCTTCCAAGAAAACTAATTGGACAAATCCATAGATCAATTCAATGGGAATGACTTTCCTAAAGGCAATCCTAACAAAAGCTCAACTTAAAATTCTTCAAGGGACCAAAACTCAACCAATCAAAAAGCTAATCGGTTCAAATTGAAGCTTATGACAGTGGGAACAACATTAACAAAGAGAGTTTAAGGTTCTAACAACTTCGCAAAAAGTTAAACTCAACCTATCTAAAATTCGGATCGGTAGAAATGTCGATCGGGATGAGAAGAGTAATTTACCTCAAAGCATCAAGTGTAGAAGATGAAGGGAAGGGGATGCCATGGAGGAGCAAGGATTCGGCCATGGAGAGGACAAGAGGAAGAAGATGATGAATAGTGAAGAAGCTCTCACTTTCTCTCTCTAAATTCTCCTTTAAACTCACTTAAATGATGCTTAAGTGAAAAAAACACATGGAGACCCTTATTTGAAGGGGGAGCCACGGCCTAGAGGGGCAAAAGGGGTCAAATTTTAACTCTTAATTAACCCTAGGGACCAAAGTGTGAAGGGTAAAAGGTTAAAGTAAAAATCTCTTTTTACTATTTGAGGACCAAAGTGTAAACTCTCAAAGGGCAAGGACCAAACTAGGATTATGAAAGATTAGAAAATATCTTGAATATTTAATTATTATATTCCTAATCCATGACGCGTCAGTGCGTTAGCGCGTCAGTGCGTCAATGCGTCAATACGTCAGTGCGTCAATGCGTCGGATCATTGGTCATCAGTGAGTACCACAGTGTCATTGAGAGTATCTTCCCCGGGTCATTCATTGGCTACGGGGTACCGGGCCCGCACAATTCGAGGTCGGGTCGATCTTTCTCGAAGTTCGCGTCACGCTGCCCGAAAATAGTATTCACCGAGTCACTATTCACAAAATTCTTCTTCATGAGTTTGGTCTCGAAACGGCAAACGATTTATCGTTTGAAGCTTTTCAGATTCTCGATCCGGGTTCTCGAAGTCGTCCGTTTCGTCTACTGAAGTTTCGGCTAAAAGTTAAGTTAGTGCGAAAAATCCCTCTCAGGCTCTAGGAGGAAACCATATCAATATTACAGTCGTTCTTCACGAAATTTCCCACTGAACGTCGTGGTGATAGTGAGAGTGTCTTATTCTCATCCGAACTCCAGGTCAAATCTCACTTGGTTTCCTACCAAGTGTCGCAAAGAATGCTTCATCAGTACTTCGGCCAACGATATCGCTTGCCGATACTGCCGAGCAGATCCAAACAGTACCTTGGAATAATTAAATAATTATTTAATTACTGGGGAAAATTCCGGGTGTTACACAATTATTACCTGCAGCCCTGCTTCTCAACTCATTTGCAAACCTCCATAACAGGGTGTACTGCTCATTAATAGTCCCATCCACCTCTTCGTAGCAATCCCCCCCCTCCATTCCTTGTGTTCAGATATGCCCACACACTGGTTAATCTTGAAATCATCTATGATCTCAGTAGTGGTTATTTTATTGGTTATCCTCACTTTATTCTTCAGCTTAGTGGCCACCCATTTAGTGGTTGCACTCCTATTATTGTACACCCTTGCACAACTGTGGGTGCCCTTCATTGTCTTGATCCTGAACGTCTCTTTGTCACCTACTTTATTACAAAGCATAAAAAACTCACAGTCCTCGGTCTTACATCCAATCCAACATCTTACTGCATCATTCTTCAAGCATCTGAATTCCCTCCCATTCAAAAAATAATACTCGGTAATGACATCTTTAAATTGTTGTAGGCTTGTGAACTCCATGCCCACATTGAATTTATAATCTTCACACATGTCCCCAGGGTAAAATCTTTCAAACCTTCTCCTTTTATAGGTAACTTCCACTTCACTGTCACTTGTTTCACTCTGAAGTTGATCACTGACATAGCCAACATCAAAGTCTTCATCACCCATATCCTCTGCCTCCAAGTTCAGCCTTGAGCCACCAGCACCACCACACATTTGTTTGATCTGTTCATTATGCAAATCCTCTGACATTTATTTTAGCATTTCTAGTTGTCAAAAAGAGTCTTCCTAAGATAAGAGGTATTCTAGTATCTTCCTCCATGTCTAAAATAACAAAATCAATAGGAAAAATGAATTTATCCACCCTAACCAAAACATCCTCTATTATTCCATAAGGTGTTTTCAAAGACCTATCAACTAGCTGTAGGGTGATCATGGTAGGGATCACTTCTCCTAAGTTCAACCTCTCATACATGGTTAGAGGCATCAGATTAATGCTAGCTCCTAAATCAAACAGAGCCTTAGCAACAGATAGAACTTCAATGTCCATAGGGAGTGTGAAACTTCTAGGATCTTTCATTTTTTGTGGAAGTTTCCTTTGCAAAATAGCACTACACTTCTCACTCACCATTATGGTCTCATCTACCTCACTCAGCTTTCTTCTCCTAGAGAGTATATCTTTCACGAACTTAGAGTATGCAGGCATCTATTATAAAGCTTCAGAAAAAGGAATATTTATTTGTTACCTTTTGAAAACCTCAAGAAATTTAGAAAATTGCTTTTCTATATTCTTTTTCAATAAAGGTTTTGGAAAAGGTATCTTGCAAAAACTCTTGTCATTGGGGTGGGTAGTGCTCTCTTTAGTTTCATTCTCTTTGGATTTATCATTATTGGTTTTCTCCTTACTACCTTCCTACACTCTACTTCCTCACCCTTTTTTTCCACTATCTTTCTATTAACTTCTTCCAAAATTTTAACACTCCTAGTGGTTATAGTAGACAAATTAGCTTGATTATCAATAGTGTCAAAAGGTAACTTACCTGGATTCCTTTTTGAAAGTTGTTTGGCAATTTGGCTCACCTGATTCTCCAAATTTCTAATGGACGCCTCATGATTTTTGCTAGTATTTCTGGATTCTGTTATGAAGGACTGCATGGTCTGGGATAGTTTCCCCACAATGTCTTCCAAGCTCTTCCTTCGAGAGTTCTGATCTGGTTGAGGTTGTTTCCTGTGATCCTGATATTGACCCCTTTGTTGATTGGAGTATTGCTTCGAATTTCCTTGCTGACCATATCCATCTTAATTTTTGTAGGACAAATTAGGATGATGCGCCCAACTAGAACTGAATGTACTATTAGGAGGATCATGCCTGGAGCTTCTCATATACTTTATCTCTTCGCCCATCACCTTATTCTCAGCACTCATTCTGTAATCATCCATCCTCTTAAACAAGACATCCATCTTATCTGAAAGTTCTTTGTTAGATGCCATTACATTGTCATATGCCTGAATTTCGTTAACAGTTCCCCTGTTGCATTTATCATTGTTAGAGTGGGATGCCCTTTCAGCCAGATTGTTGATGACTTCTAGAGCGTCCTTAGTTGGCAGATGATCAAAAGCTCCATTCTTGCCTGCAAGGTCCAACTTGTCTCTTGTGTAACTGTTAAGAGCTGCATAAAACCTGTCTACCTATGCTGATTCCTTCAAATTGTGACCTGGACACTTTCTGAGTAGCCCCTTGAACCTTTCCCAAACTTCGTAAAGGTTCTCGGACTCCATTTGATAGAAAGTGTTGATATCCTGCTTCAACTTCCGCATGCGAGAACTTGGGAAAAACTTTTCTGAGAACTTCTTGGCCAGATTGTCCCAAGAAATTTTACTTTGTCGAGGTTGATTCATTAACCACTCTTCAGTAGCGTCCCTCAGATAGTAGGGGAAGAGTAATAGTCTGACACCATCCAGACTTACTTTCTCATTTTGCACGGGGGCTACTTGCAAAGTGAACCGATCCATGTGAGCGTATAGATCCTCTAGTATGCGTCCTCCAAATTGATTCTGTCCCACCAAGTGCATGATGTGCGGTGGGATTTTGAACCCTGTTGGAAAACCAACTGGTTTGACAATACTTCCCTCAAAACCAAAATTGATTTGAGGTGCATTAAGATCCTTTCCTTTAGTGATTGTTGCTTCCAATGCATCCTCATTCTCTTGGTTCTGAACTAAACGAGCTTGCAATTCAGTTTCCAAGCGATCTTCATACTTTGCATCCCATTGAGCATAGAGTATTGCCTCCATCTGGGTTGGTGTTTCTGCAGCCATGGTACTTGCTGCCTTTTCTCTTGCCTTTTCTTTTCTTCATTTAGATATGTTCTTGCGGGCAGTCTTCTCAATCTCAGAATCAGAAAGTAGAGAATCTGGATCTATAGTACCTTGCATTCACTAAAGCACACAAATTAAGAGCCCCTGTTAAGTACAATAATAAGTTCAGCGAAGCGAGAATTGAAGAATACTATCTAAACACCAAGAATCAGTTGGAATTGATAATAAAAAAGCAATCCCCGGCAACAACGCCAAAAACTTGATGGCTAATCTGCAAGTGAACAAATTTGCTCGTGTAATAAAAAGATCGTTTCCACGAGGATTGCAATTGATTATCAACTTTGCTAATTCTTTAATTTAGAAAGTAATAAAATAGAAAATAAGAAGAATTGGGGGGGGGGGTTTCAACTTGGATTGGTCACAACTCATGCAATAACAAAAAGCAAAACGTTTTAAGTGATAGAAGACTTATGAGAAAAAGGTAGCATCAGGGTTTTGTTTCACCTTATTGACCTATGCCTTAAATTAACCTTGTTTGTATGAGCTCAAGCAATTTCTCTATCGTGGTTTAGCCTATATTCTAACTTGTTAATTCCTTACACAAGATAGACTTCTAATTCAATTATTAAGTCCGTTTTATGAGCACTCAAACCCTTGAATTAGAGATTCAGATTTCAATTACTAGCTACCACTATTAGGGTCTACTCTTATTTCTAAGCAGTAGGTGAATCCTAATAATTACGTTCCCAATCTTCTCCTGAAGTTGGTAAATCCTAATAATTACGTTCACAATGAAAATAAAAACCTATTGTCTCCTGAAGTAATCTCTCAATCTTCTCTTGTGAACGTCTTCAGAGTTCTAAAAAATCTCTCTCTAGAATTCGGTGATTTTTGCCTCAGCCTTATCATTAAATTTATAATCTTCTTCGTATTGCAGCTGCGGTACTTATTCCATCACAGCTACGATACACCAAAAACAACGTTTCAACAAAATCCATCCCATCGAAGCAGCAGTAATAACCATCGTAGCAGCGATAGGGGCTCCAGTATCCTATTGCAGCTACGGTAGGCCTCAGCACAACTGCGGTGGATGCCTGATTTCCAATCTTGCTCCAATTCTAACAAACTCCACCTGTTTAAGCTATAACCCATAGATCAAACTCCTATGGCGGTTAAAATATCATTAGCACCTAACAAGACTTCGACCCAAAAACCACTACGACTCAACTAGACTCAAATTACCTTAAAAACCACTAAAACGACTAGAAAAATAACTAAATGCTAAAGTAACATGTGAATGCAAAAAATGCATGAAACCTAGAGTTAAAACACTATGTGTGACTCAACAAATGAAAAATGAAGACAAAAAGACTCTTAAAACATCAATAAACCCCCAGGTTATCAGGTAGCTTCCCTTATGTCAAGTCTCTCAAACATAGTGAGCAATAGTGAAGGGACAGAATAGCCATGCATGTGCATGGCCTTTAGGAGTGCACTTGCATGGAACTCTGCAGATCTCTCTAAATTCTCTTTATTTTCAGCTCAACTCTTTTGATTCCTCCTCTTTAAAACCTCTTTATTGCCTTCATTGCTTCATAAAACCCACTTACACTTGCAGAAAATCATCAACAACCATCAAGGAAAAAATGACACAACCATTTCAATCAAAAGCCCATCATCATTGCCCATTAACTCACATAAAAACTTCCTCCAACCGATGATCAGACTTCAAACCTCTCATGATTTGATAATCAATCCTTTAAAGATTCCAGGACTTCATGACCAAGGATTTAAATAAACAAAACTCAAGGACTAAAATTGAAAAGACTCAATAAAAATAAGAAAAACACTAATAAGGATAAAAAATACACAAAGACTCAATTAATGCCTACATGCAGAAAAACAATGCAAAGTAAAGTTATAAATCACTCAAAAACTACATGAGACTTGAGAGAAAGAAAAGTAAAGAAATAAAAACAAAATAAAGACTAGAATATCCTCAGGTCATCACATACCACATTCCTTTGCTCTTTGATGGGGCAATCGGGATTGTTAGCCTTAAAAGGGACTATTCAATTTCCCTTTTTTGATTTGCTTTTGCCGAGCAGATTTTGGAGAGACTAGTAGGGCCGTATCCCTGAGATGGAGTAATTGGGAATGCCTTTGCTCGTCACTGCTCTTCATAGTGATTTACACAAAATGAATGAATGAACTTTCATCTCATTTGTTATTTAGTTAGATCATTTTATTTCTTCAACGGATCATATATATCCATTAATGGATGCTAATGATAGAAAATTCTGCAAGTGCACAGATTGTATTGAAGTAATATAAAAGATATCGTTCTCCATAGGGATAAGAATTAATCACAAAGGTGAAGGGTTACAAAGTTAATAGAGAAATGAAGCACCAATGACTTGTTTACCATGTGCTAAATAGAAAGAATTCAAGTGCTGCAGCAGTTTTGGAATAGGGAAGAAGCCACATCAATGCCATCAAGTCCATGCCATCAAAGAGCCAAGAAGAGAAGAAGAATATGAAGCAACAGCGAGGCCAACGCTTGAGCATTGTGACACAGCCAATTTTTATTATAAATATGACCTTTTGTTTAGTGTAAAGGCATCCCTTTCCTATCATCTAGTAGCTCAGATTGTCTTTTATTTTCATTATTCCTGGAGTTGTAAGAGGCCCTTTGGAGCCCTTGTTTCAGGTTTGCATTTTTATTATGTTTCCCTTAGCCATGCTTGGCTAATTTCTTTAAGTTCTTGGGTTGTAGGTTATTTAGCTTGTAACCATGCTTTAGTTCTTATTTTTATATCTGAATAAATTGCAATTCATGGTTCCAATTCTTTCTGCTTATTCTATCTTGCAGTACTCAAGTGTTCATGCTTATTTCATGTGCAATGGAAATTGTTAGGAAATAAGGGAAATAGGAATTTGGATGAACAAATGCATATCACTTAGGTATAAAGGATAGCTTTGTTATTGTTGGCCTGAATTCAGAACTTATTCTTCATTTGAATTAAATAAATACTAAGGAATTAGCTTTGGTAATTTAAATGAAAGCTTTACTTGTTTAAGGAATTAACTCTTAAGGAACCTAGGCTAGAACAACCGTGAACTCTTGCTAAAATTTTAGATATAGAATTGATTCTACAACATGATTTATAAGTTATTCAACTCAGCCTAAGTTCTTAATTTTTATCATTAATTTTTCATTGCGGATTACATTCTGATTTCTTACAACAAACAAAAGTCAAAGCAATTATCTTTTAGTTTTCAAACTCTGAAAAACCAAATGTAAAATCAAATCAATCCCTGTGGAGACGATAATCTTTTATACTACTTCGGTAACCACCGTACACTAGCGGATTTGGCTATCAGTTTCCTTGATTTTTGAATTCGAATGTGGAGGAAATAATATCTTTAATTTCGAACGGCATATTCTGAAGATTTGGTTTGAAATAATGGCTATTAAATGGGCATTATTCAGAATATCCTTTAATTTGGGGAAGATTCAATTCTGTTTAAAACCGCTATCACTTAGAGCTGTTAAGGAAAGATTTGATACAAATTCTGTTCTGAATTAGATGATGAAATCTGAAACAAATTCCCCTTTCCTCTAGGGTTCGACCACTCTATATGTGGTGGTTTCCTCTTTGTTGTTCTTCATCCAAATAAAAAACCCTAACTCTCTCAAGTGCTAAAACTTTCCCCTAGCTATTGTTGCTGCTGTATCCTCTTCTTCCTTCCTTTGAGAATCAAACCTTTCCCTCCGTCTTGTTGTTGTGGTGGTCGAGACTCTCCCTCACTTGGAGAATCAGAATTCCTTCTTCATTTTTGTTGTTTCTCAAGTATTCACCCCTTCCTGGAAGATCGAAGATGTTTTCTTCTCTCTTCTTTCCGAGAATTAACGGTAAGTAATCCTCAATTTAAACTTTGTTTCGAGTGGTGATCATTGAACCATAATTCTGGAATAAATCATAATCCTATTTTGTTCTCGGTTTTCTCGTTCGTTTCAAGGGTTCTGTCGTTTGAAGGTTCCAACCGTTGCCAGAATCATGATTGATCATTGCTCGAGTCGAGGCGGACGAGCATATTCCTTTCCTTTGATCGGTCTAAACTCAGGTGGGAGAACACGTTTATGCAACCTAACCGATGGTAAAGGTAACTCAGTACTAGATCGAGTCAGTTGTAATTGTTGTGCAATTCCCTTTGGGAATTTCTGATTTTCTGGATTTTACTTGATTAGTGTTACATGTTTTGAATTGAAAGATATTCTGTATAACATGATTTATTGAGTGATGATGTTATCCATGAGTTATAATATGTTGATGTAAACTGAGAATTCTGGTGATATTGATGCTCTAACATATTGCTTATACTATGACTGTTGAGAAATTTGTGTGAATTGTTGGTTCATGATGTGATAATATTTTTGTCATAGCATATGCACTATGTAGGTTATTTAAGATTGGTGTAACAGCACTTTGTCCCGTGGGATCAATCTAGGACAATGTGATGGATCTTTATCCACGTGATTGTCCTGCCCTTGTTTTGGGAAAATCTTGGTCATAGTTATGCATGTAGTTATTTATGGACTAACTTGCATGCTTCTTGAAGAATTAAATTAATTATTCGAGTGCTGGAAATTACTGTATTTTACTGTTGTTGACAATTCTGTTTTTGGCTGCTGCTAATTAAATATTGTATCTGTTTCTATTTGCTATTATTGTTGTTGTTGTATTCGAAAATCTAGTTATTTTTGTTTCTTTTAATTATCACTCTGTTGATAATAATTTTTGTTGTATTTTTCGGAGTTAACCCTTTTTGTTTGTCTTGTTTGTTGTTTGGGCGCTTAATGCCATAGATGAACAGCGCGAGGATTTTAATGCAGAGTGAGATTGTGGCTAGCTGAAGAAGATGAATTGAAGATTATGAAAAAGATTTATTTTCGTTGTTATTTTTAATTTAGCACAAATGTGGTGCGTATATTTATAAATTTTCATTACGCGTTGTATTATTATTTATGGGGAATAATATCATGATTAAATAAATTTAGAGCCGAATTTCTTTTTGAAAATTTTAAGTTGTTTTTGAGAGGTTAATTAAACTTTCTTTCCGCGAAATTACTATGTGACCCCTGACCGGAAATTGGGGCGTTACATCGCACGACTGTGGAGGGCCCATCACTCAAATGAAGGGGGGCTCCGAGACACAGCTGAGGGACCTCGGTCGAAAGCTTCATACAGCTTGACATGCCAACATATGCCACGCCAAGCTCAGAGGACTCATGTTCCTGTCGGCTCTTTAGTCGTACGACCCTACGGCGTAGCAGCTGACCCACTAGGGATGCTCTTAAGCATATACCTAAGAGGCAGCTTGCACGACCTGGCTAAGGGATGAACACTCCCGCCTTAGTGATACCTTATCCGACCGGCTTGGACACATGCCGAAGGGAAAACGCTTCACAGGCTGCTCGGCCTATAGCCACTCCCGCCTAACAACCTCACTTATGAGCTTCCCCAACACTTGCAGAGTCACCTCCGACGCCTATAAATACCAGGTTCTATCGTCTCCCTCGGGACTTCTACTTTTGACTTCTACTCCTACTTCTTATACGCTTCTTACTCTCTCCTTACATTACATGTTTGAGCAGAGCTCTTGAATGCTCTCGGAGCCCCCTTACTGACTTGAGCGTTAGAATGTTTTTTGCAAGCTCCCCCGAAGAACTGAACTTGAAAGCTCCACCTCACTCACACCAGAGCACAACGAGCGCCGCCGCAGCCTCGCCGAGAGCACCACCATCCAAGATTCACGCACAAACATAAACAAATAATTTTCTTATTATAATTTAATATAATAAGCTTATAGTTATGTAAATTAACAAAATATTTTTTAGAATGTTATATTATAGTAATTATTTCAAAATAAAAATAATTAAAAGGTAATCTAGGTTTAGTGTTTTTATAAATATAAAATGGGTAATGATGGAATCTTGGTAAAATGATAAGGATAATAAATGTAATAAATTTAATAAGTTTTATGCTAAAAGTTAGAAGCTAACTCAGGTAGCTTATTAAAAAATCTTTAAGCTACTGATATAATCTCATTTACCAAACACTTTTAAAAAGCTTTTAAGCTAATCAAAATAAGTTTTAAGCTAGCTAAAATGACATGTCAAACATAGCTTAAGTCGTTCTTGGACGGTGAATGTTCATCTAATCTGTTGTTCGTGTAATCTCAGACATGATTGTTTACGAAGAACCTTATGTAGAGTTGGAAACTTTTATGTTGAGAGATTCCGATTTTGCTTCCTAGTTGTTTTGTTGTTTGCTTTGTAATTTCTCTCGATAAATAAAAAAAATCCGCCGCTAATTTAAACATAAATTTTAAAGGAATAAAAATCCATATCAATAATAAACAAAAACCAGTATCCCGAGTGTAAAAGATAAATAACTCACTCATTGCACTTTTATGTTATTGTTAGTACGATAATAGCCATTTGTAAATAAAATTATAAACTTGCACTCATTTGCTCTTCGTTTGATAACTTGCAAATATATACTTCTCCCATAAGGATTCATAAATATATAAACACTTATAAACACCTTATTTTTCTTTTTCTTTCTCACCTCTTATCACACCACATTACATATCACATTGATTACTTCTCTTTTCTCTTCCTCTCTAGATATTTATCGCTAATATTGGTCTATGAATCATAACTCCATATTTATCAACTTCAAGGAGAAGTCTTGTGTTCATATCCACCAATGACAGCCTCATCGGGAATGAACTTGCCCCAAAACCGGTGTGACTTCCATACTCTGTTCATTTCTTCAATTGGAACATTCTTGGTCTCAGGCAAGAGCAATGCAACGAAAATGGTCATGACAAGAACAAAGCCAGCAAAGAAGAAGAAGAGGCCAAACTTCAAATGGCAAAGCATGGTGAGAAAAACTTGAGCAATGGCAAATGTAAACAACATGTTCACAGCAACATTGATAGCTTGCCCTGCAGATCGAGCTTCAAGAGAGCATATTTCACTTGGCACCAACCATCCCAATGGGCCCCAAGACCAAGCAAATGCAGCAACATATGCACATATCAAAAACAAGAGGAAGTTGGCTTCTCCTTTGGTGAATGAGCCATCCCCACTTAGTCCAAACTTTGCAGCAATCATTGCTCCCACAGCAATCTACAAGTTATGGTTTCAACATTTATATCAGTCATGCTCACAAAACAATAAGGGACACCAAATGGGGTAGAGGATCTCAGTCCTATTTATCCATGATCAATATCTTATGTCCTCAAATAATGTCTCAATTTCTTGTTTCACCACTAAAAGCTTGTCAGGTCAATTAAGCCATAATATTTAGCGGTAGAACGGACAATGAGATAAGGTTTGGGAACAAAGGATATATATATATATATGTAACTGATCATTGAAACTTTTTAGTTGTCATGTATTTTTACCTGGCAAACAAGCATTTGGACACCACCTTCAAGGAACAAGATCCTTCTTCCAAACTTGTCAACAGTGAAGATGGAAACAAATGTGGCAAGTACATTGACACCTCCACTGATAACTGCAGACATGAGGGAGGCTTCACTGCCAAAGCCCAAGGTCTTGAAGAGGACAGGTGCATAGAACATGATAACATTGATGCCTGTGAGTTGCTGGAAGAATGGAATGAAACTGCAGAAAGTGAGTTGTGGTCTGTATTTTGGCTGCATGATGTTCTTCCATGGGTGCTCCACCTTCTTAGCTTCTTCACTGGCATCAACAAGATCTTGGTACTCCTCATCAACATTGGCGGTACCGCGGATCTTCTGCAACATTTTCTTGGCATTCTCATGCTGGCCTCTTTCAATCAGGGAGTTAGGTGTGTCACCTAAGAAAAGAGATCCCAAACACAACAAAACTGCAGGCACTGCTCCCACCCCTAGAGAAATTCTCCATCCATGTTCAAGCTTGGAAGTGTTGTAGTTTATAAGGTTTGCAATTAGGATACCAATAGTGATCATCATTTGGAACCCCATGTTGAGTGCTCCTCTGATATGTGCTGGAGCCATTTCAGACAAATATACTGGAACAGACTGTTCGTGACAATTAAAGCAAAATTAATTAGTTTAAGGACATTGTTTTTTGGTTCAAGAATTTAAACTTTAAAACATCCACCGTGCACTCCCATGGATAAAAGAATAAAAAAGTAATGGATGTGATATATGAATTGAAAGCCTCTATTTTCATTTGATGTCCTCTTTCCCGTCCAATTAAACAAATTTTACTATGTTATTTAAAAATCACTCATCTAAAATTAAAATTTGCATACACGTGCCTAGATTGCACTTTTTGATTGGTGGTAGAGGGAAGGTGACACCATTAAAATTCTCTGCCCTCATTCTATGTTTGATGTTCCATTAATCAAATTGTATCATGTCATATAAGAAATCTCTTTATACAGTAAGTTGAATATGAGTCGTCCAATTTCATACCACTTAAATTTTAAGACATGCTTGTCATCCGATCTTTTGATGAAAAATATAAGTCGTGTGATTTCATGTTACAGTTTAGATATTGTGAATGCGTGAATGCGCGAATGTATGGAATCCGCGTCAGTAGATAACCCAAATCCGAAAAACATAGATAGAGAATTGGGGTGTGTTTAATTATGTACCTGATTGCAATAGCCAACACCAAAACCAAGCAACAAGCGTCCAATGATAAGCATTTCAACATTTTGAGCAAAACCATTGAGCAAGGCACCAACAAGGAAAAACAAACCCCCTGCAAACATTGAGGGCTTGCGTCCAAGCATTCTGGTGGTAGTGGAAGCAAAGAAAGAGGCAACCAGTGCTGCAAGGTACAAGGAAGATGTGAACAATGTGAGTAGCTCATTGTCAAATTTGCAGTATTGGCTCTCGTGGCTTGATTCATCTTTCATTTGTCTGTACACACTTGGGAAGAACTTGACCAAAAATGGTTCCATGGAAGTCACGCCGCCCGTGATACCGAGATCATAGCCGAAGAGAAGACCTCCCATGGCGGCCACGAAACATGTGACCAACACAAAAGCTGTAACCTTTCCTTCATACTGTCTTCCCCCTCCTCTAGTTGGTACAAAACCTCCTCCGGCCATTTTAGGTCTATGCAAACTTTTGTTTCTGATCTTATATGTTTTTTCCTTGTTTGAACTGAGAAGATCATGATCAATTTTGGAACATTATATAGGGCGTGATTTATTCTATGATAAGATATTTCAAGTGGAAATATCTGATCTGTGTAAAACTTACTAATGTCTTAACTTGGAAATTTTTGTGTGTGTGATTTGGTCTGAATGCACTGGCGTAACAACTCGAGTTGAAAACTAGAGTGGTTCTTAGTTCTTATCCTTATAGTAGAATGGATAAGCTCGTTTTGAGAACGTTGCCTAATTTTAGTTTGTTGTTCTGCTGCCGTGCTGCATCTTTTTTTTCCCGTACAAAGCCGTGCTGTATCCTACGATCCCATTCATAATGTAGTGGCGTGTATGTGGAGATTTTATTTTTTTGAGTAAACTACCATAAATATATTTTAAAAAATTAAAAACTAATAACCCAAGGTCATAAAAAAATAACTATCTGTAACAAAAATAAAAATAAAAAATAACTATCTGTTTCTATCTAATTCTAAACATTATATAAATTTGCATTTTTATTCCTCCTTGGAATTTTGGTCATTTAATTGTATTTTCACAAGATTTACTCTCTCTAATTTTTTCTATTGTTATTGTCTATGAGCCTTCATAAGTAAAGTAACCTTAAAAGCATAACTTACCAAGATATGGAGACTTAGCTAAATCTAGAACCTGTTGGATAGTCTTTGAAATCTGTTGAGCTGGTTCTTCTAAGTCTTCTTTTTTTCTTTTTGTTATGTATGTTTGTCGACATCAAAACTTCAGCCAAAGTCCAAGAACGAGACCTTCTTCACAATATGCTATGTGAAATATTTGATTATGTGATTACTTGATTTATTGCCTAAGTGTTACCACATGCTATTGCTTGAGAATATTTGTTTATGTGCTTGATGTTATTAATTGTTTAATATTGATGTTGTTAGACCATGCTATATTGTTGATATTGTTTTTATATCGTTGTTGTTGGATATGTTTTGGATGTCGTTGTACGATTCAGTTTTGAGATGGTGACTAACCTCATTTCATATGCATCTTTTGGTTCACCCAGTCGTTGTCGTCCAGCTGTGGATTGCTCTTGGTTTTTGGTTCGCTCGGCGATTGTCATCTGGCGGTTCCTATTAAGTGGTTGACCTTGCAAACAGGCTTATTGTCCCTCTTTTTCGCTGAAGGAGTCGTGGTCGTCCCGTCATTCCTATGTAGCTGACATTAAATATCTAGATCATTGTTTTTAGTACAATTGGTTACTGAGCATTGCGTACCTAGACTAACCCTAGGTTTTCCCTTGAGATATTGTTGACTTACATTGTTGTTATCTTGCTTGCTTATATTGATTTATGCCCCACATGTTGAATATTTTTGGTGTCATTGTTTGGAGTTGGCCCTTGCTTGTTTGAATGCTTGTTGTGTGAGCGCTTAATGCCAGATGATGAAGAATGGAGCGTTTCGAGGGATTCCGTTCCTCAGATGCGAGGAGGTACATCTACTTGATCACGGGGACATGTCGGCGTAGAGCTTTAGCCGAGTTTCACGGATGTCGACTTATCGAGGTTGGATGCATACTGTACATAGAGATTGCTATGGACATGATGTAGACGTGCACTATTATATGGGTTCTATGACTATTACTATTCCACCGCGACCTTTGCTAGACTTGATATGTTTGTTCAATGATGAGATGCAGAGGCATGTTGCTAGTGGTACTGAATGTCAGGAGGTCACTAGTACCTTGGAAAGCGATGTTGAGTCGATTGATTGTTGGCTTAGTAGGGAGCGGCAGTGGAGAGCACAGTGTGGTAGGATGTGCATGGAGCGTGAGCGAGAGTTGGAGCGTCAGACAGTTGGTCGTAAAGTATCACAGTGTTCTATTCCATAGTGTGTCTATGGCTTGTTTTTGTTGATCGAGTTTTTACCATACTTTGTCCTTATTACTTTTCAATCGTTAGGGTTGCACTATTCTGAAACTCTTCCTCTGTGTTGGCTCTGAAAGTGTGACGTAGTTTCCCTTAATTATCTTTTTGTCTTGAATAATTGTCCTTTGGGAATTTTTATTTAATGTTTATCTTTGGTCCAAATCTTACCGCTACTTTGTTAATCTTTTATTTTGTTTGATATTTACAATAATAACCTTTGTGAGAATTGGGGCGTTACACATGCGCTATATCAGGTGTTGCACACACCCTTGCATACATCAAATTACCCACGGAAAATGCATAAGGACCCCGTTGCATATATGATTTTTAAATTTTCATTTAAAGGATTCTATTTAGCTCTCAATTTAAAATGTGTAGCAAGAGGAGTGCTTATCGCATTAACATTTTCCATTTGCAACCCTCGTAACCCTCTATTAACATGGTGTTCCCGTGACATCCAAAGTTTCTTCTCTTGCCTATCATGCATGATTCTTATACCAAGAATCTGCTTAGCAACTCTTGTGTTTTTTTATGCAAATGACTCATCCAATTGCTTCTTTAACCTGTCAATCATGGAAATATTTTTCCCAACAATAAGCATGCCATCAACATACATTAACATGATAATGAAATCAACATCAACAAACTTTTTACAGAGACATAATGATCAGAAGTAGTCTTCTTGTAGCCTTGCTTATACATAATAGACTCAAACTTCTTGTACCACTACCACAAAGCCTACTTCAAACCATATAGGCTCTTTCTCAACCTACATACATAGTTTTCCTTTCCTTCAATAAGAAAACCATTAGGTGAAAATTACTATACATCCATTTCCTCTACCTCCAGCCTACACAAATCCTCGTAATTGTATCTGAGCTTCACTAAACAACTATAAGACATCAAATTGGTGGAACTTCCAGGATCCACCAAGAGCTCGTCCAACTCTCTTCCCGCTATAATGGATGAAATCACTATGGGTGAATTGTTGTTCCCTATATAGTTGATACCTCCCTCTCCCTTATGAGTTTCTGGAGTTTCAACTCAGAAATCTGCGATTCCGGTTTTCAATTGGAAATTGCTCTTTCTAACTTCCTTGGAGAAATTCTCGCTTTCAAATCTCTTAGTGGTGAAATCCATTATTTGGACCTGTCATTAGAGATTGTGGGTTAAATCTTCCCCTGACTCTACACAGTCCATGGCTCGAGCTTAAAACTCTGTTAAATTGATCGGAGTTGCTTTTCTCAAAGATGCATGGAATTTCATTCCATGCAATATGGCATCGCACACTAATTCCAAAAAAAATTTTGTTCCCAATCTCGAACTTTCATTCACCTCTCTATGAAATCGTCGGAGGAAGTCATTGAGTGACTCATCCTCTTGTTGCTTCGTGTTTCTTGTGGAGCACTTGCTTTCAAACAAATCTTTTTGCGTAGCAAATTTATGAATCAACTTCTAAGAAAACTCATCCCAATTCTAGATCGAGGATTTGAACCAACATAATGCATCTACGCTCAAAGTTGACGGAAAATATTTATAGGCTAAAGCGACTATGATGTTGGATTCCATGATTTCCATGCACAAAATGACGGTTTTTATATGCTCTGCTGGATCAACCTTCCCGAAAATGATTATACTTTAATTCGTTCTATCAACCAAAAGGTGAAAGATCCAAATCTCAAATTTCTTCAACAAAATATGCATGAATATCACCCTCAAGCCTCAGAGAACGTAAAGAAAGAAATATTGCCATGAAATCTTATGATATGGTTTAGCAATACCATGACATTTTCATTGCAATAAGAATTGGTTACAATGACATTCCTACATATGGCGCCAAATGTTCTTCCAGAATCTGAGCTGGAAAATGCTCAAAATCTCTCATGGTGGTGCACGGTCCTGAAGGTTCTTTCAGCACAATGGTGATGTATTGACACGGAAACTACAAGAATAGACTATTTTAGCAACCAAAATTAGCGCCAACCACTACATCAACGATAAATTAGGCTAGTTAGCGTTGGTTAGATCGATGCACAACTGACACAAGTTGCAAAAGAAAACACACTTAAGTTTAGCGTCAGTTGGACCAACACTAGATTGCGTCGACTAACTACCATCTAGCATCAGCTTAGATCAACTCAAAAATACTGGCCAACGTAGTCTCCTCCGAAAGATAACTAGCGGTGGCTATTGGCCGACACTGCATTCACTGGCCAACTTAGCATCGACTACACTAATGCCACGTGGATTTGACCCATTTCGTAGGTGACAACATTAGCATTGGCCACTCGACACTAATAACCATTGATTTTTGTGCCCAGACTTCATTATGAGTCTCTCTCTTCATATTTTACCCACACATCATTTTCACCCTTTCACCTTCTTCTGCTTCTCTCCCTAGTCCCCTGATTTCCCCCTTATCCGCCGCCCCTTTCCCTGGTTTGTTGTTCCTCCCTATTAACTTCCTCTGATGTCCCTTGCCACTCACCCATCACCCTCCTCCACGACCCCTCCCTTTGACCCTAACCCTCATTCCCCGTGCCTCCCCCTCACCCACCTTTGGTGCTATAAGCCACCTCTTCCTCCTCCAGAGCCACTGTCACCCTCACCTTATCCCTCGGCCCCTCCTTACTCCTTTGCCACCCTCACCCTACTCTGAAAAACCCTCACTCTGCCTCACATGAAGCTACTTGTTCCGCCTCTCCCTCATTCACTAGATCCGCCTCCCTCCACCTCCGCCACCCGATCTTATTTTCGAACTGTTTACCCACTATCGCTTTGTCACATGCCGCATCCTCCATTCCAAATCTGATGTGAATCACCTCCGCACTATCGTTCCGCCGCCCTATTGTTGCTTTGTCGCACAAAACCCAATTCCCACCTCATGACCATTGCTCCCGGCGTGATATGTCTAGAGCCTCCACCAGCTCAACTTCTAATCTCCAAATCCATTTAGCTTGGGAGCCATAACCCTTCCTACTCAACCTTTGACCTCTAAACCCATTTAGTCAGTTTTTTCATTAATCTTTGGTGGGTTTTGTTGGTTCTCACTACAACATTTTCAGCCTTCTGCCGTAGACGGAAAACCACGGGCTCATGTGCAAAAATCGTGGTTAGAAGCTTACACCACGGTTTCGCCACAGTTTCCTTTTCGTAGTGCAAGTGGTCATGGCCAAGCTCAAGAGCCATGCTTTTGCAAGTTTAAGCCACGGCTTGTTCAAAAAATTTAGGCCATGGTTACCTTTATACCACATATCAAAAACCGCAACCTTAAAAGACAATCGTGGCCTTAACCTACCTTATGAATTTGTGGCCTACGACCGCGGTTAAATGCGCTTTTTGTTGTACTGAGGTTCCTACAAAGACACTCCGACGCTCAAGTCAATATGAGAGCATAGAAAGAGAATCTCAAAGTCATAGAAGAACAATGAGTTATCAAAGTGAGTAATGCTTATCTACTCATGGATATAGTGATCGTTATTAATGAGTTATCAATGAGTTATCAAAGTGAGTAATGCTTATGTACTTATGGATATAGAAGCCTATGTAAGTCTTAGTGACAGACCACCGAGATGATGGTTAACTTCTGGTATTCTTGTGATACAATTACTAATTGAGTCGGTTGCGCCTGCTCGGCTAGACTACATGATGTCCACTTAGTTCTGAAACCTTTGAGCAGATTGAGATGCTATTGGGTCTTGTGGCTATTTGGACTGCTCGGAATAAGAGCAAAGCTTTCATTTGTTGTACATTGAGTTTGGTGTTTAAAAGCTCCTATAGACCAACATATAGAATATTTCGGCACACCATTTAGTTGCGGTTAAAACCCCCGCTAAATGATATTTTAGAAATGTGTCGCATATTTTGTATGTCCATCCATCATTTTCATTTATGTTGATATAGCAAAACTAACATGTTTTAAATTGTTTCATAAATTTGTAGGAAACGTCTTAGTTTTCTTAAGAGCTTTGGCAGAGCCAAATTTGATCATATAGGATGCTTTTAAATTGTTATCTATTTCAATTGATCTCTGGCATTGTATTGAATTATTAATTTGATCATAGGATGCTTTTATAATATATTTTTCAGTTTTGATTGCATAATTGGTTTCTATTTTTTTTTCCCTTTGGTATTGTATTATTGAATTGTAATTGTAATAAACATACATTCCTATATATTTTTAGTTAGTAAAAACAATTAAGGTGTGAAGTAATTTCATTTTAAAATGAAATTTAGGCAAATTGCAAAGCTAAAAGCTCAACACTTACAGTCCCATTTTATGACACCTTTCATTCACATTAATGTAAAGGAGTCATTGTATGACAGAAATAACTAATTTTTGCTGGTCACCACCAACTAACAGTGAAAGAAAAAAAGCTGGAAGCAGGTGGGAAAAAGTCAAAACCATGAAGGCCACCACCTTAATTCTGAGTAACAATTTTTTTGAGGTAAAAACCTACTCGACTTCCTACTTTCTAGACATTTACCAATGCAAATCACTCAAACAGAAAAGGAAAGTAGTGGACAAGTGACCATTGCATTCTATTTTTGGTCCCTTTTTCTCACCGTCCATAATTCATTGCTCCTGCCTATATATTAAAGCACAAACTCACCATGACTCAAACAAGTTACAGAAGAGAACAAAAGTGGTAGTGGCCGGTGCTTCTTAGCAGTAATAATAACAAGATTTGAAAGAAAAGATGGCAGGTGGTGGTTTTGTTGATCCGGGTACAACGCGTCAATATGAGGGGAGAATCACAGCATTTGTGTTGATCACATGTTTCGTGGCGGCCATGGGAGGCCTTCTATTTGGCTATGATCTTGGTATCACAGGAGGAGTGACCTCCATGGATACGTTCTTGATCAAGTTCTTTCCGTCTGTGTACAGAAGAATGAAAGATGACTCGCCGAATAAGAGCCAGTATTGCAAATTTGATGATCAGCTTCTCACGTTGTTCACCTCTTCCTTGTACCTTGCAGCATTGATTGCTTCTTTCTTTGCTGCCACAACTTCAAGATTGTTGGGACGCAAGCCCTCTATGTTCCTAGGTGGCTTGTTTTTCCTTGTTGGTGCATTGCTAAACGGGCTTGCTGTCAACATTGAAATGCTCATCATTGGTCGGATATTGCTAGGCTTTGGTGTGGGATACTGTAATCAGGTAAACACTAGTTGTGTGTGTTTTACAATTTATGTATGCTTTTCTTAAAGAAAACATAACAAAACAATTATATATCTAGCTAACTTTCCAATATTAATCTTTATGCATGTATGGTTTTCTTAAATAGTCAGTACCAGTGTATTTGTCTGAAATGGCACCAGCAAACATTAGAGGAGCACTCAACATTGGGTTCCAAATGATGATTACAATTGGTATCCTGATTGCAAACCTTATCAACTATGGTACTTCGAAGCATCCAAATGGATGGAGAATATCTTTGGGTGTTGGAGCAGTGCCTGCACTTTTGTTATGCATAGGGTCTCTGTGCTTGGGTGACACACCCAATTCCTTGATTGAAAGAGGACAGCATATGAAGGCTAAGGAAATGTTGGAAAAGATCCGTGGCACCAGCAACATTGAAGAGGAATATCAAGATATTGTTGATGCTAGCGAGGCGGCGAAGATGGTGGATCATCCATGGAGGAACATTGCTCAACCAAAATACAGGCCTCAGCTCATTTTTTGCAGTTTCATTCCATTCTTCCAGCAACTCACCGGCATCAACGTCATCATGTTCTACGCTCCTGTCCTTTTCAAGATCTTAGGCTTCGGTGACGACGCTTCCCTCATGTCCGCCGTCATCTCCGGAGGTGTCAACGTCGTCGCCACCCTTGTTTCTATCTTCACAGTGGACAAGTTCGGAAGAAGGATCTTGTTTCTTGAAGGTGGATCACAAATGCTTATTTGTCAGGTGAAAAGCTAACAAGTTTTAATGCTTTCAGATTGATCGATCACTTGCATATATAAATGATTAATTTGTATATATAATGATTTGTTGCAGGTTATTATTGGAATCATGATTGCTTCCAAGTTTGGGGTGACTGGTCAGGGATCATTTAGCTCTGCAGAAGCAGACATCCTGTTGTTATTTATTTGCTTATATGTTGCTGCATTTGCTTGGTCATGGGGACCAATGGGTTGGTTGGTTCCTAGTGAAATATGCCCTCTTGAGATTAGACCAGCAGGTCAAGCTCTGAATGTTGCAGTGAACATGACCTTCACATTTCTGATTGCTCAAGTCTTCCTCACCATGCTTTGCCACATGAAGTTTGGTCTTTTCTTCTTCTTTGCTGGTTTTGTGGCCATCATGACCGTTTTCATCTACCTGCTCTTACCTGAGACCAAGAATGTGCCAATTGAAGAAATGAACAGGGTGTGGAAGTCACATTGGTTTTGGGCCAAGTTCTTCCCTGATGACATTGAAATTGGCAGTTGCAGTAAGCAAAAGTCTGTTGCTTGAAATTCATAATTAGGAATCGGCAATTATACAGGCCGCCCGGGAAGACACCAATAAGGAGAATGAGGGAAAATATCTGCTCTGCGAATAAAGTGCAGCTTTTTTCAAATCTTTGTAAAGAAAATTGCATGCACTTGCAATTAATCGACCAATTTTGTTATTCTTATTATCAATAGAACTTTTTTCTACCTTCTTGATTCTTGATAGTATAGCTCAGCCTCATAAGTGTTTAACCAAACGTTTAAATAAATTAGTAAGGGTGAGAATAAGTTTCAACTCTGTAAAAGTAATTCATTAAGAAGAATAACTATAGATTTTTGAACACATAAGAACATCTGCAAAAGAAAAAAGCCTCTAAATACTCAAACAATTCCTTAGAATGTTAAATAGTTCATATTTTCACCTTTTTCAAGCATCTAAGAAATTGGGCCTTTGAATAGAAAATTGTTTTGCAGAAAATTTTTAAGAAATACAATTCGACCCTATTCTCACGTTTGTTGGTTATAGTTTCTTTTTCTTTTTTTTAATGGGGATGATGGTTATAGTTTCAAACCATCAATAAGACTCTATTCGGGGTGGTTGTTACTTTTAAGTTTTGAAATAATAAAAAATCAAAACCAGATTTTGGTTTTCAATTTTTATGGTTTCCTACATTTTAAAAAGTTAATCATCAACTGGTCTTTACGTTTGTGTGGATATTCAGATTTAGTTCCTCCTCAAAAAAACCCGGAACTTGGAAAAAGTTTCTGTTAATAAACAAACAGCCCTGTAATGTATATAACATAGATAATAATTTTGGAAAAACATGCACTTGAAATTAATGAAGCCTATTACAACACGTTTGAGTATATTATTGTTAAAGTAATGACTACAACAGTGGATAACATGTTACAAATATTCAATCTTGTGTTATGTCTATATAATGCCTAGAACCAACAGTGCTGCAACTGTCGCTCCTTCTCTGTTGACGCAGTTGTTCTTCATACGCTCTTATATGTTCCTTGTGCGGGGTTTCCCATTCATTTGCTTGGGCTGAAGAATAACGACGTCATTGGTAAGCTATCGTCGGCATTGGATGCTCTTCCTTCAAAAAGACCTACAGTGGAAAATGAAGGCATGTTTAGAAGTGGTTTAAGTTGTCAGCATTACAAGCAAGAAACTTAGGAAATTATAGTTACCTGAACCCAATGATTTGTGTTGATGAGAGCAACTGTTATAAGCTTTTGTTCTTCCTGAGGTGGTGGACTACCCCTGAGTGGCAAAAATGTGCAGTTTCCACTATGCGACAATTGAAGTAATATTAGTTGGAACCTTGTCGCAATATGATACCCCATGTCTGGTAAAGACATCCACTTATCTTCAGTGGCTAGCTGGCCAGTGGAGAGAGTGAGTGCGTCATGTATTACCTTGTACCTTTGGGGGGACCCATAAAGTTCTTCGTAGAGTTTGAGATACTGTATAAGCTCATTCAACAGCTCCACCCTTATGAAATTCCATTGCTCCTCATTCATACCCACCAATGCAACTATGCATCTGTGTCCACAATTACCATCTCCCATAACGTCCACCACGTTATCAATATGACATCGAAACTGCTATGGGAAATGATCAATGTGCTTAATACCTCTACGTGTAAGCATTTTCCTGCGACCTTGGGTAGATGGTGGAATATAAACTGGACTATTTAACGTGTTGCTATCATTCGCTGAGTCCATGATGTTATTCACATGCTCCCAATATGAAGGATCACGCTTCTTGGAGCCAATAGGAGAACCTTTTGTACCTTTTGCCTGACCTTTTGTACCTGTTGCCTTTGCCTGCCCCTTGGGTCTCCCTTTTGTTTTAATCTTACTGGGCGGAGGACATAATGAAGTAGTATCTGGCCAAGCAATCTCCCTCGGCTTGTGCTTAACAACCCATTTCACCGGCACATCCAATTGCCCAGGAAGTACGTAGGACTAGGTTCACACCTATTCAGGCTAAACAAAATAAAATAAACATTTTTGTTTTTTTAATAATTCCCTTTCTTTGTAAATAAAAAAAACCTTAAAAAATAATAATAAGACTTTCTTTTAAAACAAATATTTTAATAATTTTTGCACAATCGATCTAAGGTACTGTCTAAGACGGGCGCTGTGGGGTGCTAACACCTTCCCCACGCGTAACCGACTCCCGAACCTGGATTTTAGGTTTCGTAGGCCTTTTATTTTCTTTTTAGGTTTTCTAGTGTTTTCCTTTAAAAAATATTAGTGGCGACTCTGTCTGCGTTATATGCTTTAGTGCCGTCCCCGCCGCGACCCCGGTTGCGACATGGACCAAAGACAAATCTTAGCGCGGGACCTAATAAACCATTAACCCTTAAGTTTTTTTAATAATTTTCTCCGTATGTCATATGCTGAATATTTATTGCGGTAAGAATTTCATTAAATTATTTATTTAAACGTACCCTAGTGCACTTAGAGTAAGCCTCCGCCCATAACTTAGGACACAAATTATTGTTGACCTCACATTTTCTTGGGACAAAGCAACATGATGGATTTCATAAGAGGGAAGCTCTTCCACATTTTTTAATAAATTTTCTAAACAAATTATCGGTTAAATTTATAAATTACACAAGCAAACAACAGTTTAGTCTAATACTCAAGCAAACGACATAGTTGAGATAATTATAGATTTCAGGAACAAATACTATTAATTTGGGTTGACTAAATGACCCCATGATTAATTGGGGTCATTCAACCCTATATTCACATGGACCAATAAGATTGTGTCATTTATTTTATTTATTTTTACATTATTTTTTAATTTTAATTATGGGACAATCTTATTGGTCCATATGAACATGGGGTTGAATAACCCCAATTAACCATGGAGTCATTTAGCCAACCCTATTAATTTATAATTAGTCTACATACATGGCTGCTTCCCTAGCTAGCTAGCATGATAATAATATTCTATCTAATTACACTAGTAAGATTTTAAACAAATTATTGTTTAAATTTGTGAATTTTGTCACTTAATGCTGGACGGTGCCGGTGGTGAGATGCTAACGAACAGCTTTCCTATAATCCCAAATTAATAGTTGAGCTCCAGAAGGCCAATTTCGACAATATACACGTGGCTCCAAATCCAAGCCTTCAACTGCGTACTTTGAATTTTCACTCCAAAGTTCAAAATCGGTTGGCAAAAACAAAATCCCCTCAATTTAAAAGTTTAAATAAATGCCACGTAAGAAAAGACAACTTTTTAAAGGGATATAATAACTTCATCTAATTAATGTGTTAATTGTGAAAAAAAATTTTGTTTCGAAATTCAATTTCATAATCCACCAATATAAATTCTGTTTCAAAAAATAAAAAAACAATATAAGTTTCTCCTCCATTTATTTTAGTATTTATCACACCAATCATCCATGTGAGACAATCATATTTTATTTATCCATTTTAATTAATTAATACTATTAAAAATAAGAAATAAAATTGATTTTTTTGGTATTCGCAGAAGAAAAAAAAGATTAAGTTCTTTTTTTAAAGGAAAATTAAGTTCTTACATCTTAATAGTGAAATAATTTTGAAGATAAAAAGTACATAATTTAGAAAATCAATTATTATTATCTTAGATTTGTAAATACATAGTTGGACTAAAATAATTGGTACATAGCTGAACTCTTTAAGCATTTAGTTGAGAGTTTAATTCGATTATTAGACGATATATATATAAAGAAACATTTATTAGAAGAATTGATTTCTTAGAGTCCTAAAATGATTATTTTAGTGGCTATCGGTTACGAAAATACTTGTCAAAATTTTTAACCACATTTTTGTTACAGTATATATAGTCAAAGGATCTTAAAAAATATATAGTCAAAGGAATTTCTTATGTTTTTTTTGGTAGATAAAGGGATTTCTTATGTAATTATACTACTAACTTGGTTTTCTGTAGCTTTGCCTTTATTTACTTTATTAATATTGCTTTATTTATTAAGGCAGTGTAAATTAAAAAGCAAAAGAAAGCAGAAAAGCTGCTTCTTCTCCACACGCCTTGGATTGTTGGCAAATTGTTTTCATTTTCTCTCTCAACTTTCTCGGAAACCAAACAGACATCCTTTTCTGTCAGAGACTTTGTTGAGGGATTATTCTTGATTCTTGAATGCTCTCATTCACTTCCTCTGTCCCATTCTTCTTCTGCAAGATCTCCTCCTTCTTGTGCTCCGTTATGCTTCTTTCTGCCTCATCACTTGTCTTCAGACGTTGATCAGAGCTTCATCTGCTTCACTGACGGAGCATGTGCTAGATTTTCTGAGGTTCTTGGATCGTCTCGTCTCAACTACAAGCGGAGAAACAAGGTGCTTTGCTTTTTCTAAGCTTTTTCTAAGTTTCCTTGCGTGCTTTGTTTTCCTCTGATTGCTCGCAGGAAATGAAAAGAAATTGATAATTGTGATGTTAAGTTGGGGAGGCACTTCAAACTCCTTTTCAACCAAGTTCCTGTTTTTTGCTGGTTTCTTTCAAGATTTCTACATTTTTTTTTGTTATCATTTACCTCGTATCATGTTTCGGGAAATCGAAGGATCTGTTTCTGCATCCGTTGCAGCATTTTTTGTTTTCTTTCTGAGGGTTGGAAGCATGAGAATGTTTTCAACTTTGAGTGTCAGATCGGGAAGGTTTAGGTTCGGTTAACTGTGGAAGGTGGTGTTGCTTGGTTGGGTCCCTTAGATTATTAGGCTTAGTGGGAATGATTATTTCTTTGTCAGATTGATAATTTTGGAAATTTAGAGCTTAGGATGAGGTAGCACAGCACTAGAAAGGACATGAGAGTCTGTATCTTGAGCTATGGTCCCCTCCATTATGTTTAACTGATTAAGCCATTCAATGGGGCCTTGTTAAAAAGTTTGAAAGGCACTTATAGTTGAAAGGGGAACCATTATTTTGTTTTTGCAAAATAAATCTATCTTTTTGCCCCTGCAATTGCTGTTGGTGAACATTCTTGATTGTTTTGTGGCAGAGCTATTTAAGGGGAAAAAAATGTCTTTGGCATCTAGGGTCCTGCCTGCCCTCCAGCCCATGAGATCATTGCCTCATGATTTCAAGGTTACGGGTAATCTGACCCCTGATCGAATGGAAAACTGTGGAGATGCTAAATTGAGAAGCTCTGATGTGATTGGATCATGTAGTCCTGAAGATGATGCTCTGATAGGGGAGGTTTCTGAGGAAGCTCAGGACCGTGCAGGTGAAAACGGTCTTTTTGATGAGGACTTAGCGTATAGTGGAAAAGGTGTGTCAGTAGAGGAAAGGCCAACAACCGCTAATGAAGACTTAGAATCTGTTCCTCTGCCCTTCCGACCAGTTTCAATGTCCTCTAGGGAACGCATGTGGAGTGATACAACACCATATGCTTCAAAGAAGGTACTTTTGGCTTCAGATTTCAATTTAATCTTACGCTGGGTTTTGAAAGTGCTTAAGGATACTTGCAATATAATTATTAGTTGGATAGATAACTTGATTTTTCTGGAAGAAAGTTCAAGAAGTTGGTTGATGCATTTTTTCTAAAACCTTTTCATTTGGAAGCTTAAATGATAAAATTTGGTTGTGCTTATTGAAGATTAATTATATTATTTAGTATTATTTCTTATATGATGTGTCTCAATTAAGTTCATGAGTTTCAGAGTACTGAACAATTAACCGTTATTTAGTATAGGTGTACGATTGCTAATGTGGAGCTTGCTTTCAAAGTCATGAGTGTTTACTAGCAGTAGTAGAGGAACATCTTAAATCTTATTTTATTGAAATTTTATGTGAGTTCATGCCATAGATTCTTAATACTGACTGAATTTTTCTCATGCGAATAAGTAATTAAGATGGTGTGAAAAATTGATAGGGGTGTTGGATTCATAAGGGTGAAAAGTTCATATTCTGTACTTTCCAATTTTGGTTGAATGCCTGATTTAAAAGATGATCAGAATCAGTTTAACTGCATTGAAACTGCATCTTAGGAAAAGTTGGACTGCCGGTCAAAAGGAATGAAAGACGGGTCTAGGTAAATGATCTAGGCTTCTAGCAGACAACTTAGAATCCACGGGGAAAAAAATCTGAAGATTACAAGGAAACAAGGAAAGTTCTAATAATGCACTAATTCTACTTAGGCACCTTGCTGTTTCCTAAAATAAATAAATAATACCTCTTATAAAGAATTCCCAAGAGTCGGAATATATTCATAAAATTCCACTATAATAATTACCCAACGGGTGACAGTCGCAGTGGTAAAAAGTGGCTATTTGAACCCTTAGGTCGAGAGTTCGAATCCTAGGAGCCACACCCTTGGGGAGACCTTTGGTCTTCACCACAGTTGGGTTGAAATTGCGAGAGCAATTTAATACACCAAAAAATAACACTATAATTGGCTCATCTTTGTCTTGCATTGGTGTGTTTCTTTTGCAAGGTACAATTGTTTTTAAACTACTTGAAAATTTTCAGGTCCTGTATCATCGGCCTTACCTTGAAACACTTTACTGCTAAATGCTCAATTTAATTGATGCTTTGTTGGATATTAGGTATTAGAAAGAGCTGATGGTAAACTACTGTAGATTGTTCGATGTATGGTTTTTATCCTTCGTATCAATTATTAATTAAGCAAGCTATATAAATATTGCACTAGGGTAGCCTATATCAGTTTAGAATTGCATCTACAAGAATTTTTACTAAATTTTATTTTATTTGAGAAACTTCTCTATATTCCTCTCTTCCTATGCATTGATGCCTAAAATTCTACTTGGCTGTGGCAATAGCCTTAAAAACTACGGTATATATAAATGGAACATTTGTTTTTTATTTCAATTTCAATTTCTTACAGCAAGTTTGGAAGCCATTAAGATAGGGGCTGTGGTCTTATTTGTCCCCTGCTATCACTTTAGTCATCCTTGGTTTTGTACAGAATATCCTTCTGTTGTGGTTTGAAAATTGAAGTAGAGTCAATATTCAATCTCTTTGATATTTTTGCTTTCTAATGACCCAGTTCCTTATATTCTTTTGTCTGCTGACTGCTGAGAGTGTCTTGATTAAGAGTAATTTATGTAAATTTAGACATTTTCTACTGTTTGTTGTTTGTCTCTATTCCATTGCCAAAAAAAAGTATCAATGCCTTTGTTATTTCTATCTATTTATTTAAGGGTTGTTTTCCTGGGGAATGTCATGTAATTAAGAAATTCTACTAGCAGTAGGTTCGCTAATCTTTTGTTAATCCTGAAAGTTGGGATTTCTATGTAAACTGTAAAGATTTCCAGACAATTGTTTTATGAGTTTTATTTGAGTTATCCTAGACTGTTTGAAATTTGAAATTTGTTGTGTCTTTCCCTTACTTCTGAAGTTCACTATTTCAGAAGCTTCAGTCTTGGTTTCAACTTCCAAACGGGAATTGGGAGCTGGTGAAGATAATAACAACTTCAGGCACTGAATCTGTCATTTCACTGCTTGATGGAAAGGTAAGATTTGATATTTCTCAAGAGTGGTGTTCTTATTACAACGACAACAACAACAAAATCCTTATCCCACTAAGTGAGGTCAGCTATATGGATCACACTACGCCATTGAGCTCGATCAAAAACTAAATTATGAGGGATATTATTGATAATGAGATCATCTCTAACAATATCTTATTATTGAGCTAGTGGTGTTCTTATTATTGAGCTTTATTAACTATATTGTATCTTCTCCCCCACTCTGGGCCTAATTATAGGTTTTGAAAGTGAAAGAAGAAAGCTTACTACAAGCAAATCCTGATATTCTTGATGGAGTGGATGACCTCATGCAGCTTAGTTATTTAAATGAGCCATCAGTTTTGTACAATCTGCAATATAGATACAATCAAAATATGATTTATGTAAGTCTCTATATCTCGTTGAAGTTTGATTTTTTCCTGATCATAACTTTCTAACATATTATGTGTGTAACTGTGCAATTCAGACGAAAGCGGGGCCTGTTTTGGTTGCTATAAATCCCTTTAAGAAAGTTCCTCTGTATGGTAATGAATATATTGAAGCCTATAAGCGTAAAGCAGTTGAAAGCCCTCATGTATATGCAATTACAGACACAGCCATCCGAGAAATGATACGAGGTAACTACTTTTTGTATCCTTATAAGACCTCTTCCATTTGTTTTAAACAATATCTTCTTACTCTGATTCTTGTTTTGTTTTCCAGATGAAGTTAATCAGTCTATAATTATAAGGTCAGTAATTTTTTGTTAGATTCTGCTTTTATTAGCAGCTGGTCATTACATACTGTAGTAGTTTCATTTCTATTAACTGCTTTTCTTTAAGTTGAACATTTATTTTAATTAAAGCTTGTTCATATATTGTTTTAAATAGTGGTCTTAACTCGTAAGTTTTACTCTTATATTTCAAAATTTTGAACTAAAATTTGTCTTGCATATTGCAGTTATTATTGTCTACACTACTTTTTTTTAGAGAATTAACTAAACATTTTCATTTTTTAAGAGCTAATCAGAATCTGAGATTGGTCATTTTACCTGAAATATATTCTGGATCAAGTGAGGGACTAAGCCTACAAATCTTAAAAGGAAAATTATAGAATTGGAATTTTTCGCAAAAATATTTCCCACAATTAACTACTCAATAGGTTAGCGATGTTCAGAGAGTGGTTAACTAGCAACAAGTAACCACTTGAGTGGTTCATCATTTGAATTCAGCCTTTGTAATCTTCATTTTTCTGATAAGTTTTTGTTCATATTAAACTATATTCTTGTTTCCCTGTAGAAAGAAGAATATTCCCCCATAACCTGCAAAGTAAACAAGAGAATCTTATACAATCTCTATTTGTTCATTGCTTGAATTTTATATTTATGGCATTCTCTTTAATTTTTGTTTCCTTTTCATCTGGGTTTCAAGTACGTAGATGCATGTATTTGGTTCTGACCTTTCAATGCCCCAGGTTTAGAATATACTAGACCCACTCTTTATGCTCTGGTATTTGAGGTTTTCCTTGCTTAAATTCTTCAGTTCTTATTTTCCATCTATTGTTGTTGATGTTTCAATTTTCGTATAATTGAGGAACTTTTCCAGATTTACTGAATAGAGACAAACATAACTTCACAATGATCTTCTCATTTCTCCTTCTTTGGTTAACATTGTGGTGGAGATTAAAACAATTTGGTTCTGTCTGCAGGTTTTTTCATTTTTGTCTAGCTCTTTCTTTGTCTTACTTAACCTTGGGTGCCCCTTAACTGTTTATTGTGTTTGAGTTGGGAGTTTTGGACCTATGATAATTGTTTTCATCTACATATTTTCAGTGGTGAGAGTGGAGCAGGGAAGACTGAGACAGCAAAGATAGCAATGCAGTACTTGGCTGCCCTTGGAGGTGGAAGTGGAATAGAGTATGAAATATTAAAGACTAATCCAATACTAGAAGCCTTTGGCAATGCAAAAACATTGAGGAATGACAACTCAAGTCGTTTTGTAAGGTTCCAGACTTATCATATCAATTCCCTGAGTTGCCTTTCTTGTGGGTCTCAAGTTATGATTCCTTTTATTTAAGCTGTGATCTTTTATTCATTTAGTTGAAATATGGAGAAATATATTTTTATTTCTTTAATTAAAACTCCAAAGAGGTTACATTATATAGAAGACAATTAGATATGAACCCAATCTCCTAATAAGATAACAAAAGATAACAACCTAACTAGATAATGAAAAATATCTCCTAAAAAACAAATATTCAATATATCACAACACTCCCCCTCAAGCTGGTGAATGGATGTCTATCATTCCCAGCTTGCAAGTAAGATCTCGAAATCGTTCCAAGGGAAGTCCTTTGGTGAGCACATCAGCCAATTGTAGTACTGAGGGGACATACTGTGTAGAAATAAGACCACTGTCTAACTTTTCTTTGATGAAGTGCCGGTCTATCTCTATGTGTTTCGTTCTATCATGTTGGACTGGGTTGTGAGCAATACTAATGGCAGACTTATTATCACATAAAAGTCTCATGGGAGCTTCACGCTTTATCTTCTAGTCATCTAGTATGATCTTCATCCACAATAACTCACAGACTCCTTGAGCCATGGCTCTGAATTCTGCCTCTGCACTTGACCTGGCAACGACATTTTGCTTCTTGCTCCTCCATGTCACTAAATTTCCACCCAAGAACATACAGTATCCTGTAGTGGACCTCCTGTCATCAATTGATCCTGCATAATCTGCATCAGTATAAATTTCCATAGATAACTGCTCATTTTTCTTGAACAATAGACCTCTTCCTGGACTTGCCTTCAAATACTGCAAGATTCTATCCACAGCTTGTAAGTGCCTCTCTCGTGGGTCATGCATGAACTGACTGACAACACTAACTGAATAAGCTATATCAGGCCTAGTGTGAGATAAATAAATGAGCTTCCCCACAAGTCTCTGGTATTGAGCCTTATCAACCCTTGGGTCCTCCTCATTACTCCCAATCTTGTGATTCTGCTCTATAGGGGCTCCAGTGGGCTTACAACCCAGTTTGCCAGTCTCTTTGAGAAGATCAAGAACGTACTTTCTCTGAGAGATGAAAATGCTTGCTTTGAGTATGCCACCTCCATACCTAGGAAATATTTCAGCTTTCCAAGGTCCTTCATTTCAAACTGAGTTGCTAACTCCTTTCTCAAGTTCTGCTTCTCAAGGTCATCATTACCTGCAATGATCATATCGTCTACATAGACTAACAGAATAGTGAGTTTGCCATTTTGAGTATGTTTTATGAAGAGCGTATGATCTCCTTGGCTCTGTTTATAACCAAAGGAAACCATAGCTTGAGTAAACCTCCCAAACCAAGCTCGGGGAGACTGTTTGAGCCCATATAGGGCCTTCTTCAATCTGCACACTTTATTTCTTCCTGAAGTAGGATCATAGCCCGGCGGAATTTCCATATACACTTCTTCCTCCAAATCTCCATGCAAGAATGCATTTTTAACATCAAACTGTTGCAACTCCCAATCAAAGTGAGCTGCTAAGGAAAGAATGATCCTTACAGTGTTCATTTTTGCAACCGGAGCAAACGTCTCCTCATAATCAATTCCATAAGTCTGGGTGTATCCCTTTGCAACTAGTCTCGCCTTATACCTGTCAAGTGTGCCATCAGGTCGATACTTCACTGTATATATCCACCTGCAACCTACAATCCTCTTGTCACTTGGCTTCTCAACAATCTCCCAAGTCCCATTCTTCTCTAGTGCATGCATCTCTTCATTCATGGCTTGAATCCAGTTCTTATCTGTTAATGCTTCTTGTACTGATGCAGGGACTCTAATAGAGTCAATAGCTGATATAAAACTCTAATGCTCTAAAGACAGATTTTTAGTAGACACAAACTGGGATATAGGGTACTTGGTACATGATCGTTTTCCTTTTCTCAAGGCAATAGGTAGCTCATCAAGGTTAGGCTCAGAAGAATTATCAGGCTCAATGTTACGAACACTTACCTCGGGTTCAGACGATTGAACTTGTTGTTGGAACAGGACGGGTTTAACTTTCCGCTTGTATGTTATCCTATATCTGTCAATACCATCATTATTCTGGACGGGTTCAGGATCATTGTCATCACCATCATTATTTTGTACCTGTATTGGTTCAGGATCATTGTCATCATCGTCATTCTGGACCGGCGGCATTGGCTCTGGATCATTTACCTCAGTGGTAGGAATCGAGGAAGGCATTAAGGGCTCCCGTGTTAGAGGAATAACAGACAAATCTAGAGACTCAGATTCCTGACTATTCTCCCCCTGAAGCTGAGAACTAGGATAAAAAGGCTCTGTTTCCTGAAAGGTAACGTCCATGGATTTGTAGACACGACGACTAGGAGGATGATAACATTTATATCCCTTCTTATCTGAAGCATATCCGATGAAGATACATTTAATAGCCCGAGGATCTAACTTTCCCCGATGAGGACCATGAACATGCACAAAGGCAGAACAACCAAAAACACGATCTTTGAGACTCGACATCATGGGAACTGACGGAAAGAAACTAGTCATAACCTGCACGGGACTAACTCCAGATAAAACTCTAGAAGGTAACCTATTGATTAAATAAGCAGAGGTCAAGACAGCATCCCCCCAATAAAACTTAGGGACATTCATTTGAAAGCGTAATGCTCGAGTGACTTCAAGAAGATGACGATTTTTCCTTTCAGCAACACCATTTTGTTGTGGGGTGTCAACACAAGTCAACTCATGAACAACACCATTATTTTTTAGAAAATTGTAAAGATTCTGATTGACATACTCTTTCCCGTTGTCTGACCGTAACCTCTTAATAGGTTTCCCAAATTGTGTTCTAACCATGTGGAAAAAGTTAACAAACAATTGAAACACCTCAGACTTGTCTTTCATAAGAAAAACCCATGTAACCCGAGTACAATCATCAATAAAAGTGACAAACCATTTTTTACCAGAAATACTAGAAACTGACGAAGGTCCCCACACATCAGAGTGAACAAGATCAAAAGGTTCAACACTCCTAGTATCACTCGGGGAATAAGTTGCGCGATGAGATTTGGCATACTGACACACATCACAGTGAAACGACTCAACAGACACTTTGTTAAATAAGTGAGGGAATAAAGACTTAAGCATACGGAAAGGAGGATGCCCAAGACGCCTGTGTTGGAGCCATATTTGTGAAGAATTCCAGGAGTCTGAACTTGTCTGATGACACTTGCTTATCTTATGCGGCATATAATATAACCCGCCCTGTTCAAAAGCAACTCCAATCGTCTTCCCCGTGGCAATATCCTGAAAAACACAACCGTTATCGATAAAACTTAGAGCACAGTGCAACTCGGTAGTGAGTTTGTGGATGGACAAAAGACTGTGAGAAAGATTTGGAACATGAAGTACATGACTCAGGTAAAGAGATGGGCTAAGGTGGAGGTTACCATAACCGGCAATCGGTTCTCGAATTCCATTTGCAACAGTAATATGATGGTTACCAGGCCTAGGTGAATAATTTGAGAGATATGACATATGAGGGGTCATGTGATCAGTTGCACCAGAGTCAACAATCCAGAAATCTTCCGTACAAGAAGCATTCAAAGATAAAAAGCTAGAGTTCATACCAGTCATGGCGAAAGAACTAGTGTCAGAGGACTTACTCAAGGAGTCCATGAAGAGAAACAAACCTTCCCACAGTAGGAGAAAGCAACAACTCGGAAAAGTAACAAAGATTCCAAGGTTCGCCAACAAAGATGGCTTCAAAGGCAGCAACCAAGCAAGGGCAGCAAGCAGCCGGCAAGAAACAAAGGCTCAAACGAGAGCAAACAAGCTCCTACAAAGGGAGGAAGAATCAAACGTCACTAGCGGCAACAAACGGAGGCCGATCTGGACAAAAGGAGGCTTGGAACAGCAAGAGGAGAGGCTGGCGACCCGTTCTGGGCAATCTCCGTCGCAAACGGAGGCTGGTAAGGTGGCGCGTGATGTGGAGATCACGCGCCGGGGACGGATCCGCGAGTGGATCTCACTCGCCGAGAAAGGAACGGCGCGTGTAGGCGCGTGCAGGGAAGCCTGGCGGCGCGGCTTCTGGGGCTGACCGATCGGGGCAGGGCGAGCACGGTGGAGGTGGTGGCGGCACGCGGTGGTGGCCGGAACAGCGGCGGTGGACGTGGCACAGTGGTGGCTATCTTACCAAGGGAACTATGTTCCAAGGCTGCAAAGCAAACATTTAGCAGCGAAAAAGAACTCTGAACTACGCCGCAGTGAAAAACGGCTAGGGTTTAGATGCGGAAGCAGAGCCCTCAAGATCGAGAGCTCTGATACCAAGTTGAAATATGGAGAAATATATTTTTATTTCTTTAATTAAAACTCCAAAGAGGTTACATTATATAGAAGACAATTAGATATGAACCCAATCTCCTAATAAGATAACAAAAGATAACAACCTAACTAGATAATGAAAAATATCTCCTAAAAAACAAATATTCAATATATCACAACACATTTAATGCTGAAAGTACTCATGGTTGAATGTCTGACAGGGAAAGCTTATTGAGATTCACTTCATTGAAACTGGAAAAATCTCTGGTGCTAATATTCAAACATGTAAGTTCTCTTCTGTTTAGTTGTTGAAACCATGTGTTTTTGGTCTGGCTAAAAGTTTCCCACTAATTATGATGTTCAATGTTTCCATCTATGTCTTGAATCTTTGTGATGCTCCTGGCTTGACCATTTATAGTTTTGCTGGAAAAGGTAACAATTCTTTCCTCTAAGCTAATTTTATTTTTATGTTCTAAATTGTGTTCATATTGCATTCATAGACACTAATTTTATTTGGTATGTGAGCAGTCAAGAGTAGTACAATGCAATGAAGGGGAAAGGTCATATCATATATTTTATCAGTTATGTGCTGGTGCACCACCAGCTCTCAGGGGTAATTGATATTTAATAGCTTGTACCCTACTATTTTCACTTATAATATTTTGTTGCATATAGTGGAGAATAATTGCCTCTATTTAGTTAATAGAGAAATTACATATTCTTTTGGGGATATTAGAAATTGGGAGGCCTAACTCAACCACAAAAGCTAGCTTAAGAGTTGAGGGTTGTTCTACCCTTATAAACACTTGATTGGCCATATCTCTAGTCAATGTGGGACTTCTAACACACCCCCTCACGCCCACGGCTGGACATTTGGAGCGTTGAATGAACATCAACGGGTGGCCCAAATATGGGAGGTTTCCACAACAAATGAATCTAAGATAGAATCTAATACCATATTAGAAATTGGGATAGCCTAGAAATTGGGATAGCCTAACTTAACCACAAAAGCTAGCTTAAGAGTTGAAGGTTGCTCTACCCTTATAAACACTTGATTGACTATATCTCTAGTCAATGTGAGATATGGGTTTTAAATAATACAACACACAATTTAATTGGTGAGACGAAAAATATGACACCAAATAGGGATATAAAATCGTTTATTGGGTAGTGGTCTCTATGTGCTCTCTTTTAGGGTCCCCAATGTTTTATTTTGTTGATATTAGAGTATCACGGTTAATAGTAGTAATGAATTCTCTCGACTTGAATGCTCGCACTAAACAGCTAGATTGTGAAATATGCTTTATTTCTGTGAGCAAGGATCGGACCTCAATTCTATTATGGTTAATGCATGTGAGCAACCAACACGACACACATCGTGGTTTAGCAAAAAGGGCCCACTGACAATTGGGGGAAGGGGTTGATGCGAACTTACAGAAGGCGTTTCCAATTTTTTTTTTTTACGGTTTCTGCTAATCATGTGACTGTTGATGGCTAATGACTTGTCATCGCCTGGTTTGGTGCTAGATCATGCAAATAAAGATTTAATAGACTATTTAAATTTGTTACGATTGAACAATATAAAAAAATTAATTTCCTAAAACAAATATAGGAAATTATTGTGAGGAAAAATGAAATAGTGATCATATGATTAAAAGCTATTGCTAAACAAATACGGATAAATGGACATATTGAAACTTTTCTGATAGTGGTTTATTGGAGCACATTGTCCCAAAAAATATAACAATAAAAAACGATATAACAAATAAAAAGTTAAATTTTTTATTAAATATTAAATTAATCGGCTTACCTTTCAAATTAGTTCATTTATAACTTTTTACAAGATTTAAAAATGAAATAAAATTAACTTTACCCTTGCTTCTAAACTTGCTTTCCTATTTTTATTTTATGTATTGTTGTGTTGTGATATTATCATTCTTTTCGCATTTTGATGTGTTATTATCATCCTTTTTTTCTACTTACATTCCATCTCCTTCTTTTCATAAGTCAAGTCTTCTGAAAAGGGTGATAATATCACAACACAACAAAGGAGATGATATTGTCATCCTATCATCCTTTAAAAAAGAAAAGACTTGACTTATGAAAAAAAGGAGATGGAAGGTAAGTAGAAAAAAAGGGAGAAAAGTAAGGCAAGTTAGGCAACACAGTGGCATTGGCTATTTGGGGTATTGAGCCGAAAATGTTTTAGATGCTGACTGCTGCATTACTTTTTCCATACTTTTCTTGACAAATATTTGGGGTATTCATGCAATTACAGTTTAAGAGTAGTTTTACTTTGCATCTGCAGTAAAGCTACTCATACCCAAAAAATTTGAATTTTACTTTGCGGTCAATTTGTTTCATATAAATAACATTTTAATGAATTCTTTTACAATAAATATAAGCAAGTGCATAGATCCCTATTACTCAATTCAATAACTTCTTATGTTTATTAATAAATAAAGTTATATTGATTATATAAGTAAATGATATGTTGGATCTTAATTCAAAATACAACACTAATCGGTTAATAATACTAGACTCTTAATTAATCCTGATTAAGTAAGAAAACAAATCATGGTATAAAAAGAAATATGGCAATTGATTGTAAGAGATAATCTAAGTTGCCCTAAACTAATTTATAAGATGCAATCAAGATATTTCTTCATATGCTAACGTTTTCAATTAGACCAAACTTCCGACTTTGATCTCTTGGTGTACTAATCAATAAGAATACTTGGAAATTATAACATAATCCCATATAAGGTTTGTGCATTTGTATATGTCTTGTCTGCAACATTTAACTCTTCCATTTTTGTTTATTTTAACTTTTTATTTCATTGATTGTTTGGTGCTTGATTTATGATTCAGGGAAGCTAAACCTACAAAATGCAGAAGACTATAAATATTTGAGACAGAGCAATTGTTATTCCATCACAGGTGTTAATGATGCAGAAGAATTTCGCGTAGTCATGGTACACTATTTCGATTAAATATGACTTTCCTCCCATGGAGGCTTATATGATATTTGTTACCTCTTCTTTGGTCGACTGGTTGATTTTGAAATGATAGTTTGACATCAATATGAACTTCTTCATTACGAATTTCCAGGAAGCTCTTGATGTTGTTCACATTAGTAAAGAAGACCAAGAGACTGTATTTGCGATGCTTGCTGCAGTGCTATGGTTAGGAAATGTATCATTTACCGTTATTGATAATGAAAACCATGTTCAAGCCGTAGAAAATGAGGGTAAGAAGTTTCCAGAACCTCTATTAAATGCATCTACATTTACATTCTAGCATTTTTCAAATATGATAGGTTACTGATTACAACAGGGACACCTATTTTAGCATTGAAAACTCTGGATCCTAGTTTGCAATGTACTACATGCAAATTTATGTCTAATATGTTATGATGTGCTTGAACTTATTCCAATACGCATACCCATAATGGTGTTTTAATTATAATTTATTTGAACTTATTCAAATAAGCATACCCATAATTTGTTGTAACTATGACTTGTTTTATTTTCATCTAATAACTGTTATTAATTTATACATTGTGGTCGAAAAAGGCTTTTGCTAGTGTTGTAACTATAATTTACATGTTTTATTTATTACCTAATCTGTGGAGCATATATTTTGAACATATCTTAGGTGCCTTCATGTTTTTCAAGTTATTCAATACCTCACTTAAAAATGAATTATTTCCTGACTTTTTGAAGGTCTGTTCCATGTTGCCAAGTTGATCGGCTGTGACATTGAAGATCTCAAGTTGACTCTGTCAACACGCAAAATGAAAGTTCGTAGCGATAATATTGTCCAAAAGTTGACACTGTCACAGGTAAAATGACTATGATGTTAGAAGTATATATTCATGTAAAATTATGGATGGAAAATTTGCGACTTCCTAGTTACTTGGAGTGAAGATCCTGGAGACATGAATGTGGTTTGCATTCTTCAACAGTTATATTTCAATCTCTTAAATTTCTTATTTGTTATTAGAAGGAAAGGAACTGAAAAGAAGTTCGGTGGTGATAAACAGTGTCTTTTATGTTCTAATTTCCTCCTTAGGAGTTCCGTACAACATTTAATTGTGAATGGTCATGGGCTGGGCTCATCAGTCTTGTGATGATGAAGGCCGTCCCCGTTGGATATATAAAAAACATGTTAGAATAGCTGGTTAGATTAGTTGATGCTCAGTTATACAATTCTGTGATGCTCAGTTAGACATTTATAGCGTGTGCGCTTCTAGCTGAACCTTCCCAAGTATATAAATATCAGTCAGGTAAACTATGAGTTTCTTCCCAGTTCAGAGCCAATTAAACTATTTCTCTCTTTTCTCTAAATACCGCACTCTTCTAATATAATCTTATCTTAGAGTATCTTAGATTATCAATTAGGATTAGTTTACACTTTACATATGTCCTTATATCTCCTGATTTGTTTTCTTATTTAACTAAGCCTAGGAGTCTCATTATCATGATTAGTTTCTGTACTTGATTAGGATTAGAACTGGGAACAATATGCTAGCAACTGTTAGAAATAATTTTATAAAACCATTCATGTGACCCTTACCCAACAACTTAAAGCTTTTGGGATAATTGGTTGTTTCACATGGTATAGAGCCTCTATGACCAAGCGGTCTAGAGTTCGATCCTTGCTGCCCCCAATTCGTCTACTAAAAAGTTGAATTTCAGTACGTGGGTCTATGCATTATCCACGCTTTAAGCCCAAACAGGCTCTTGCGTGAGGGGTGTTAGAAATAATTATATAAAACCATTCATGTGGCCCTTACCCAACAACTTAAGCTTTTGAGTTAATTGGTTGTTTGACAGCAGCTTCATTGAGGCATTCATTGTACGTGTTGAGAAGTCCCTCATTGACTACAGATATGGCAATATAGTGCTTATATATGGGAAGGTAAACCTCAACTCTTGAGCTAGCTTTTGGGTTGAGTTAGGCCTCCCAAATTGTATTAATACGGTTGGGTATCTTTGTAACAAGAAGGGCATTATTAACATATATGCTTTAACTTGAAGGGAATTGCTTAGAAGTAAGTATTATGCACGTGATCAATGTGAAAATAATGCTTGTGTTCTTTGTAATTTATGTCTGCATTATACTACATTGAACTCCTGACCCGGTCCGCTTAATACTGAGGCCTGCATTCACATCGTGTACCGTTTCTGCAAATACCTATTTCCTTAACAATGATAGTTTCTTTGGGGTTGGAGGGGAGGGCGTAAGCATATTCTATGTCAAACATCACACAAGTTATGCTCAATGTACGGAGAAGTTGGACCTCTGTTGATTTGTAAGATAACATGCAATTAATGTTGGATTTTATCCTTCTCTAGCTTAAATTTTACATTGTCTTGTAGGCAGTTGATGCAAGAGATGCTTTGGCAAAGTCAATATATGCATGCCTGTTTGATTGGTTGGTTGAACAAATAAACAAATCACTTGCTGTTGGCAAAAGGCGTACTGGCAGATCAATCAGTATTCTAGATATATATGGCTTTGAATCATTCAATGTATGTCTATTAAACCTTATCTGCTTCTTTATATTTGTCTCACCTTTGTAATTCTGTTTGAATTTCAAATATTTTGATCTGTTGATGCTACACATGTATGCAGAGGAACAGTTTTGAGCAGTTCTGCATAAATTATGCAAATGAAAGATTACAACAACACTTCAATCGTCATTTATTTAAGTTAGAACAGGAGGTATTCACCGCACAGAAACTGAAGGCTTACACAAGTATTTGATTAACTTCATATCTTAAAAGATAATATTCAATACCCTCTGAAAGCTAAATATTTGTGTATGATTGTCACAATTTGCAGGAATATATACAAGACGGCATTGACTGGGCTAAAGTTGAATTTGAAGATAACCAAGACTGCCTTAATCTTTTTGAGAAGGTACAGAATTTCCTTGATCCCTAGCCCCTTTCCAAGACTATCTTTAGTGTACTTGTTAATTGAATTGTTGCAAGTGTTAGCTAACTGGTTAATTTTTAGTTGGCAATGTAGTGCTTATATATTGAATGTGATTTTCATCATTATGTCATGTCTTGTATCTACACGTGCAGTGCAAAAGAAATAAAAGTTTGATTTTTCAAAGAAAAGCTATATGTGTGTGTGTGTGTATTTTTGTACATTGGTTTTGGTAGTAAGTACATTTATTTTGATGATTGATTGCATATTCTGACATCAAATTATATTTTGCTTTTGGTCGGCACATTTCTGAGGAACAAAATGTAGCTTTATTTTCTGCGAATCTCAGTGCCTACCATTGCACAAAAGAAGGTCTTGTTTAAATAAAGAGCTGTTCAGCTGCGTACTATTATATACTGTCCTTTTTTCTGAATTTTTTATGAAAGAATTCCATTGAGACAAGAAAAATATGAAGGGAGAGGAGGATAAGCAGCCCTCTCTATAATAATAAAAACTAAAGAAGCACTTTCAACGGGTAACAAAAGACCCCACTGTAGCAAAGCTACCCACACCTTCAACATTTCTGTTAAATGAATCCCTTGGAAAAGTCAATTTGTTTTACATCTGTCTACTAACTTCTTGTTAGAATATATGAGAATATAGTTTAGTCTGGGGCTTAATAGCTTACGGGCCAAGTAGCCCATGGCCCAGTCTCTAGTCTAATAGGGGGGTTAGAATTGGGACCCCCATCACCCAATTCTAAACCCCAGGGTATTTCAAAAAATACCGAAAATACCCCTTTCCGGATTTTATATCCCGGAATGTAGTTGTTTAATACAACTTCCGGCTTCCGGGATTTAAAACCCGGTAACTAGCCTGGAAGTTACATGTTTCCGGGATATATATCCCGGAACATGTAATGTCTTCCGGGTTTTAAAACCCGGTAGTGCATCTGCACTATATAAAACCCTCAACTTCGTAGTCTCCACCATTCTTACCCATTTCTTCCTCCTTCTTCCTCCACCTCCACTGTGGTTCTGCTCCTACCACACCACCTCCATTAACCCCCACAAGCTTATAACACCAAAAGACCATTGTTGTGCTCCTTGTGGCCACCATTCATCAACCCAAGAAGCCATCAAGCCCTGTTAGCCACGATCTGGTTGATCTCGTTGTCGTGATCCTCGAAGCATTTCCCTCTTCCGGATTCTAATTCCCGGTAAGAATTTTATCCCCTTTCCTTCCGGTTTTTATATCCCGGTTTGAAAATTTTTTCCTTCCGAGTTTTAATTCCCAAGGTCGAAGGAAAATGCTTACCCGCAGAGGAATTAAGCACATTGATCATTTCCCTGAGCAGTTTAAAGGTCATATTGATAACGTGGTGGACGTTATGGGGGATGGTAATTGTGGATATAGATGCATCGCTGCATTGCTGGGTATGAATGAGGAGCAATGGAATTACATCAGGGTGGAGCTGCTGAATGAGCTTACACAGTATCCCATACTTTATCAAGAACTTTATGGGTCCCCGCAAAGGTACAAGGTAATTTATGACGCACTGGCTCTCTCCACTGGCCAGCTAGCCACTGAAGACAAGTGGATGTCTTTGCCTGACATGGGGTATATTATTGCGACAAGGTTCCAACTAATATTACTCCAATTGTCGCATAGTGGAAACTGCACATTCTTGCCACTCAGGGGTAGTCCACCACCACCGGAGGAACAGAAGCTTATAACAGTTGCTCTTATCAACGCGAATCATTGGGTTCAGGTAACTATTGTTTCCTAATTTTGTTGCTTGTAATGCTTACAATTTAAACCACTCCTAAACATGCCTTCATTTTCCACAATAGGTCTTTTTGAAGGACGGGCATCCTATGCCGACGATAGCTTACCAATGGCGTCGTTATTCTTCGGCCCAAGCAAAGGAATGGGAAACCCCATACAAGGAATCGCATAAGACTTTATGAAGAACAGCTGCGCCAACAGCGAAGGAGTGACAGTAACAGCACTGTCGGTTCTAGGCATTACATAGACATAACACAGGATTAGATTTGATAATTTGTTTTAACTGTTGTAGCCATTAATTTAACAATAACATACTCTAACGCGTTGTAATAGGCTTCAATAATTTCGAATGCATGTTTTTTGAGTCATATTATGTATGTTTTAAACTTTACAGGCCTTATTTTCAATAACAGGGATTTTTTCAAATTCCGAGTTTTATAACCCGGAATTTGATTTTTCGTACAAACGTTCCGGGTTTTATTTCCCGGAATGTACCTTGCACATTCAATGTCTTCCGGGTTATATAACCCGAAATACAATTTTCATATATGTCCGGGTTTCGTGTTCCCGGAAACTATAAAATACCCATTCCGGGTTAAGAAAACCTGGAATAACTAAAACACATTCCGGTTCCACAAAACCCGGAACACACTAACTTTGTTTACATACATTCCGGGTTTTATACCTCGGAAGTATTTGAAACAAATTTGCTTCCGGGATGTATAAACCGGAACACAATACACCACATACCTTCCGGGAAAACAAAACCCGGAAGTGCATCATATAACGTTCCGGGATTATAAAACTCGGAAAGTAAAATTTAAAAGGGTATTTTGGACAATTACTACGAAAACCTGGGGTGTTAAATTGGGTAGTGGGGGTGTTAAATCTAACACCCGTCTAATAGAATTATATAAATATCTGTAATGTGTTGTTGCGCAGTACCTTTTTGAAAACAAATCATAACAGAATACAGATTTACTTTCTCTCTCCTCTCTCTCTCTCTCTCTCTCTCTCTTCCTTCTTTCTGTTTATTTCTATTATGGTATCAAGAGCCTAGCTCGATCCATAGTCCATGGCCGCCGGAGTGAACCCGTTTGCCGATGGCCCCTCCTTGGGCCTATCCTCTGTTTTCACGCACAATATCAGCACCAAGCTGAACGAGAAAAACTTTCTTTCATGGCGTCAACAAATCGATGGTGTGATTCGCACTCACAAGCTTCAGCGTTTTGTTGTGAACCCAGACTTCTGCCGAAGTTCCTGACGAAGGAAGATCACATTCTCGCCGTTGTGAATCTTGCGTACATAGACTGGGAGCAACAGGACTCAGCGTTGTTCACATGGCTTCTTTCCTCACTGTCGGAATCGATTCTACCCTCTGTCATCAACTGTGCTCATTCGTATCAGGTTTGGGACGAAATCCATGATTTCTTCCACAAACTACACAGTTGCGTGCTGAGCTTCGGTCAATTACGAAAGGAACGATGACAGCGTCGGAGTATCTGAGGAAGATAAAGTCGATAGTGAACACTTTGGTTTCGATTGGTGAGGTGGTGCCATTTCGTGACCATCTTGAAGCAATCTTCGTTGGCTTGCCCGATGATTTTGACACACTCATGACGCTGGTGTTCAATCGGGGCCCGCCTTGCACGATTACTGAAGTAGAGGCGATGGTAATCAGTCATGATGCTTGTGTTGAGCGTAACAAGAAGAAATTGCTGGGTGATACTGCCATCTCTGCCAATCTAGCCCAGATCGGAGTGCCACAAGCTTCCTACACTGGGATGCAAGTGAAACCCACTGGACCAGGTTCCTCTGTTCTTGGCCGTGGTCCCGAAATCGGTTTTGGTCGTGGTTCATATAGAGTATATAGAATATATAGCTTAAAAGCTTCTGATGTAATAGAATACAGTACAGCTGTACACATCTGTATTGGGTTGCTTGCTGAACAAACTTACCCTTACTACTATAAATAGTAGATGTAACTAGCTTTCACACTCTGCAATTATGAATAACAAACTTTCTATTCAGTTTCAATTCTCTCTCTCTGTTTTCCTTTATGGTATCAAGAGCTGGTTAACGAACTCCAAATTCTAAGCTTCCATGGCTTGAGCCATTGCTGCACCTCCTAATTCTCCTTTTTCTCACACGGTTACGGTGAAGCTTGACGATACGAATTTTCGATCATGGCGATAACAGGTCGAAGGCGTGATTCGTGCGCACAAGCTTCGTGGTTTTCTGGTTGATCCAGAAATTCCACTGCGTTTTCTTACGGAGGAAGATCGCGTGAATGTGGTTGAAAATCCAGCGTTTCAAGCATGGGAACAGCAGGATTTGTTGCTGTTCACGTGGCTTCTCTCATCTCTCTCTGTTTCTGTGCTTCTGTGGTGAATTGCACACAGTCTTAGCAAGTCTGGTCCGAGATTCATGACTCCTTTCATGCGCAGGCTCAGGCGAAATCGATGCAGTTACGCAATGAACTGAAGACGATTATGAAGGGAACGAGATCAGTGAGCGAGTATCTTTGTCGAATCAAGACGATTGTCAACACATTGGTTTCGTTCGGTGATCCGGTTTCGCATCGCGATCATGTTGAAGCAATCTTTGATGGACTACACCTGAAGAGTTTGATTCTCTGATGACAATCGTGTACAATCACGAGGAGCCTTGCTCTGTTTCGCAGGTTGAGGCTATGGTGATAGCTCATGATGCTTGAATGGAACGCGCGAAGAAGCGCCGAGTAGGTGAAACCTCTGCCTCTGCTTTGTTAACAATTGCGAAGCCAGATTCGCAATCATCTTCCTCGTCGACTGAGATTGTACCAATTTTAAATCAACTTAATGAAAATCAGAAAAAAGTTTAGTATTAATGAAGATTAGGTTAAATTTAAATTTAAATGAAAAATAAAAAGAAATTCCACGTGTGTTAATTAATTGACGTGGCAGTGCCACAGGGGCAAAACGGATCTCCGGCGTTGACCACGCCAGCGGCAGGGACTAAAACCAACAATTTCTCATAGTCTGGGGCCTAAAATCCACATTTACGCGGGCGAGGGACGAAAACCAAATCTCGCTCATAGTTCAGGGACCAAAAACATATTTAACCCTAGAATTATATAAATATCTGCAATGTGCTGTTGCACAGTACCTTTTTGAAAACAAATCATAACAGAATACAGATTTACTTTCTCTCTCCTCTCTCTCTCTCTCTCTTCCTTCTTTTTCTGTTTATTTCTATTATTACTTGTTGTAGCTTGTCATTGGTATAAATTCTATTAAGCACGAGGGTCGTCTTAGATGGAGACCGGAAAGTGGGCAAGTCTATGGGGACTGAGTTCTATCAATGCAATTTTTCTTGATTGAGATTCTTTAAATATTTACCATGTTGATTTGATTATGAATTGAAATTTTGCATGACTATTGGTTTAGTTTGCGATGCTTTGACACCAACGATTTCTCCTTTTTTCCTGACATTAGGTACTGGTCATGCAGTTTGTGTGGCAACTACACTTCTATTCCTTCCTGTGGAAATTTTGACATTCATGATTAGAAAGTAGATTATTGTGCCCTAAACTTGACTTTGATATATTTGCAGAGGCCATTGGGATTATTATCTCTGTTAGATGAAGAGTGCACTTTTCCAAATGGCACGGATTTGACATTTTCTAACAAGCTTAAACAACATTTGTGTTCTAATTCATGTTTCAAAGGAGAAAGAGACCAGGCCTTTACTGTGTCTCATTATGCTGGGGAGGTATTAATCTGGTCATGTTCATATAACTTCTGGTTCTATCTTTCCAAATTGATTGTTAATTGCCATAAGATTTGAAGTCTAGTTATAGGATTTACATGACAGTGGCATTCAATTTGACCTTATGTGTGACCTTTATAATTAATGCAACTGGGTTATTTTGGAAGATGTAACTATGTAAGTAGTAAAATACTATTCCACCAGACTTGAATCAACATATTGCTAACCATAATTTTGATTGAAATTTTTTACTTCCCAAATAATATCTTTTTTTTGTAAAGCAGTGGGTTACTTATTAATTTAAATTTGCTTATCCTACGTGACTGTTTGATAGCTATACTTTTTCCACCCCTCAGGTCACCTATGATACAACTGGATTTCTGGAGAAAAACAGGGACCTATTGCACTTGGATTCCATCCAACTTCTATCCTCATGTACATGTCGTCTTCCTCAAACATTTGCGTCCCATATGCTTACCCAGTCTGATAAGCCAGTAGTTGGCCCTTTACACAAGTCAGGTGGGGCAGATTCTCAAAAGCTAAGTGTTGCAACAAAATTCAAGGTGCGTTGCTTAATTATAAAGCAATCCAAAACTTCAACCATGATGAAATGGTCTAACACTTCAGCAAACTAATATTTTGATTCTCACAGCTTTATATTCATTAATGCTAGATTTTCTACTATGCTATTGATCGTATTCATCTTAATCCAACCATGCCTAGCACTGAACTTGCTGTTGGAAAATAAGTTTTTCCATCTAAATATCAATGAGTGTACTTGTGATGTCGCCTATCAACCAAGGTGGTCCAAAGTCTTATTTTAATAGTTACAACTAAATAGTTTCTGTCACATTTTTTACCGAATGAATAGTGCTTGTAACTTGGTTTAGGTGATCCTAAGTAGGATAGGGTACAAATAAATATTGAAACTTTTTAGGAGTGAAAATGTAAGTACTGGTGTGGGATAGGGTAAAATTTCCAATGTATCAAGCTGTGCATCATATAAAAGCTAGATAAATTATCAACTTTCGCCTCTGATAAAAGCAACATAAATATTCAGTTTTTATACGGGGATTATCATCAAGAAAGAGAAAATGAGAAGCATTCAGTAAATCGGCATGTCTCAATTACAAAACGAAGGATAATATATATGCTAAGAGTCATAAATACAAGGATTTGCAGTTTTAGTAATTACAACAATATACAACACCTAAGCAACCCATAATTACTCTATTCTCATTATTTCTAACACCCCCACCCCCCTCAAGCTGAAGCATATAATTCACATGCACCAAGTTTGTTATATATGTAAAATGTAAAATTAAATTGAGGAACTCTAAGTGACTTGGGAAGACATCTTCCAGTTGGTCATCGGAATTGACGAAACTAGTGGTGATATGTCTCCATATATGATCTTCTTCTTGATGAAATGACAATCTATCTCTATGTATTTGGTTCTGTCAGGGGACGTTGGATTTGAGGAATTATGTAAGGCAACCTGATTATCATATATGAGTGTTAATTTTTTAACATCCCCAAACCTCAGTTCTTTGAGAAACTATTTAAGCCGAATGAGTTCACAAGTGGTTGAAGCCATGGTTTGATATTCTTCTTCTGCAGTGTGTCTTGCAACAACCTTTTGTTTCTTGCTTTTCTTGGAAATCAAATTATCACCAATAAAAATACAATACCTAGAAGTGGATCTCCTATCAGGAGGAGTCTAGGAGAGTCTGCCCAATCTATATCTAAATATGCCGCAACTTGAGAATTACCTGCGATCATATTGGAGGCCGTTTGCTTGAGCTCCTTTAATATATTTTAGGATGCAGATAATTGTGTCCTAGTGACCTTCACAAGGATAATTAAGAAACTGGCTTATCACACCTATTGCAAAGGAGATATCTGGATGAGTAAGTGAGATAATTTAGTTTCCCAACTAATCTTCTATAGCTGTCTGATTCTAAAAGTGGCTCCCCCTGGTTTGGCAAAAGTTTGGCATTGGGTACATAGGAGTATCAATAGACTTGGCGTTCATCATCCTTATTTCCTCTGCAATGTTCATTGTATACTTCCTCTGAGAAATCACAATACCATTAACCTCTATCCCCAAGAAGTAGCAAAGTTTGTCTTAAAATGGTGGCAAAGATGTTTTACTTATGTGATGCAATGATGATCACTACCTACCTATAATGGCAATGTACTCATTATACGCAACCGAGTAACTCACTCTGCAGCTAAATGGCGATGGAAAACTACGTGGTTAGCCTCATTCGGAGTCATCCCAAACTGTTGAACCATATGGTGCTGAATTTGCAAAACCATGCACTAGGAGATTGAGACCAAGATTTCTGAAGACATACTAATGGTAAAGACCATGGTTGTCAGACTTGCGAGTCAACTCGTTGACTCGTACGAGTCACAGAGTCTACCTACCAAAAACGCGTCAACTCGCTGAGAGCCCGAGTCCAAGTCAGCGAGTCACGGTTTTTCCCCCTTTCCTCACAATTCGCTGCGCCGCGCCCTCTTCCCGCTTCGTGCAACCTCTGCCTTCTTCTCTAAGCCGCACCGCCGCCTCATTCCGACGCCTAGAACTGTCGTGCCACCGCTGCAGTCCGTCCCGTCGCGAGGGGCACCGATGGCCGCGCGAGAAAGAGGCTAGAATCGCAGCCATGGCGGCGCGATTTCACAGCAGCACAGGGATAGGGGATTAGGGTTGGAACAATGGGGAAGAAGGATCCAGAAAGTCCAAATAGCTCTCAGAATTAGTGGGGGTTACTTTTGGTTTTTCAGATCTATTAGTGGGGGTTACTTTTGGTTTTTCATATCTATTAGTGATAGTGGGGGCATTTATAGTTTTCCAAATCTATTAGTGGGGGTATTTATGGTTTTTTGGGTTCTTATAACCCTAAAGAGACACTAATACTTGATTAAGATTTGTGCTGCCTCTCTCGGACCGCCGAGAGAGCTCTACCAGCCACCGATGAGCCTCCCCCGCCGCCACTGAGCCTCCGACATTCTTCCTCCTCCTTCCTCCTCCTCCTCCTTCTTCCTCATTTTTTCTCCTTCCTCCTCCTTCCTCATTTTTTCTCCTTCCTCCTCCTTCCTCTCCTTTTTCATTTTTGGTAGACTCTTACGAGTCTACGAGTCAACTCGACGAGTCGAGTCTACCTACCCAAAATGAGTTTGTGTAGACTCACGAGTCTGACAACCTTTCCCCCTAAGGAACTAATTCAGGAGGTTCCTCCCGTGGAATCACCATGAAGGAAAGCATTCTTGATATCAAGTTGACATAGAGGCAAGAGTAATATGACAAGGCCATTTTCTCCACAAGAGAAAGTGTCACCATAATCCAAGTCTTAAGCTTATCAACCTTAGCATTGTCAAAGGAATTGATTTGTAATTTGAATTTGAATTTGAATTCCTTTGCTGTTAATTGGGATTAATTGCTGTAAATAGCTGTTATTGACCTAGGAATTAATTAGTAGTAATTTCTGTATAGGCTGTAGTTGACCAGGGAATTTGTTCCCATAATTAGGAGAGATACTATTTCCTTTTCTGTAATTATGTATCAGTATAAATATGGCTCTATGCTGCCAAGTCTAAACACAGCAATACAATATCTTGCTTCAATTTCTCTGAGATTAACATGTTATCACAGCTGGCTTTCAATCCTATCATAGCCTAGCCAGAAATTCCTAGTCTCTTGTCCTAGACAGTTTTTTTTCCTCAGCCTTGTCCTAGTTCAGACCATGTTCTTCGTGGTTATCTTCAATTCATACTTAGTCAAATAATTGTTCTTCGTTAGCATTTTTTCTCGACCTCATGGCTTCAGAAAAATATGACATCTTATTTGTTCGTCTCAATGGAAGGAGGAACTACTCAGCCTGGGCATTTCAATTCCAAATATTTGTCAAAGGTAAGGACCTTTGGGGTAATGTTGATCGCAGAACTCCTCCTGATAAAGACAAACATGAGACTGAACATGCCAAGTAGGAGCTCAAAGATGCTGAAGTCATGGCATGGATCATCAGCTCTGTTGATCCCAACATCATTCTCAATCTTCGACCATTCAAGACTGCTGCTGATATGTGGGACTTTTCAGCAGGAAAGTCTCTCTATCTCTGAATTTTATTCTCATTTCACGAATCTTTGGGCTGAATATAGTGACACAGTCCATGAGAACTTGACCGCTGGTGATCTTAGCTAGGTACAGTCAGTTCATGAAACTACTCAACGAGATCAATTTCTTATGAAATTGAGATCTGACTTTGAAGGTATCCGGTCCAATCTTATGAATTGAAACCCTGTACCTTCACTGGATTCATGTCTCAGTGAGCGCCTCCTCACTCAAACAACCATGGAACAACAAAAGTCCCCCTTTGTTCCAGTGGCGTATGCAGCACAAGGCAAGCCAAGAGGGCGAGACATGAGTGCTGTCCAATGTTTCTGTTGCAAAGTCTTTGGACATTTTGCTATAAACAGTCCAAAAAAGTTCTGCAATTACTGCAAAAAGTATGGACATATTATCAAAGAATGCCTGATAAGACCTCCAACGCGACCAGTCACAGCATTTACTACCTCGGTTGGTTCTCCAGTTTCTAAAAGTTCTGCCAATTCAGCATCTGTCCACAAAATGCTCCTGCCCCTGTTCAAACTTTAACTCCTGAAATTGTTCAACAAATGATCATTTCAGCATTTTCTGCTTTAGGACTCTCAGGTAAATATTTCTCTACCCCTTCCCCTTAGTACTTTGACTCCGGGGCGTCCCACCATATAACAAACAATGCTCAATTCCTTACTAATGTCACCAAATATTCTGGAAATCTCAAGATTCATACTGCTGATGGAAACCAATTACCTATTACTACCACAGGTGATATTTCTTCATCTCTAACTGATGTTTTTGTGTCTCCTGGTCTCACCAGTAATCTTATTTCTGTTGGTAGAATTCTCAAAATCTGGTTGTCTTGTGCAAGATCAACACACGGGGAAGATGATCGCGAAGGGGCCTAAAGTTGACATCTTTTTCCACTACATTTCTCCTTGTCTCAATGTCTTTCATTGCCTTTTGTTTCTTGTAATTCTGCTAATGGTGATTACCAAACGTGGCATAAGCGACTTGGTCATCCAAACTCAGCTGTACTTCATGACTTGCTGAAATCTGGTTTCCTTGAAAATATAAAGTTTCCATCTTAGTGCTATTCAGTTTGATTGCACTTCTTGTAAACTTGGCAAAAGCAAAATTCTACCTTTTCCAACTCATCAATCGAATGTAGGAACGCCTTTTGATATGATCCATAGTGATTTATGGGGATGACACCTGTTGTATCTCATGCTAATTACAAATATTTTGTCACTTTTATTGACGATTATAGTCGTTTCACATGGATCTATTTTTTGCGCACTAAAGATGAAGTGTTCTCTACTCTCAAATTCTTTCATGCTTAAGTTCAAACCCAATTTTCCTCAAAAATTAAGATTCTTTGCTCTGACAATGGAGGCGAGTACACATCTCATTCGTTTCAAGAGTTCTTGCAAACTAATGGTATTGTATCTCAAAGGTCCTGCCCTTCAAGTCCCCAACAAAATGGGGTAGCGGAAAGAAAAAACCGCCATTTGCTTGATGTTGTCCGCACCCTTTTGTTGGAATCTTCTGTGCCATCTCAATTCTGGTGTGAAGCTCTCTCCACTGTTGTGCATCTCATTAACCACTTGTCTTCTCCATCTTTGAACAATGACTCTCCTTTCACTTGGTTATTTGGTCGTCCACCTACTTATACTAACCTTCGGACTTTTGGTTGTGTGTGTTACATCCATCTTCCTCCGCAAGAGCGCACAAAGCTCACCGCTCAATCTGTTGAATGTGCCTTCCTTGGATGCTCTGCTCACCAGAAAGATTTTCTTTGTTATGATCCTAATCAATGTTGAATTCAGGTCTCTAGGAACATCTTTCAAGAAAATAAGTATTTTTTTGCATCTCGCCGTGATCATCTCTCTTCCTGTTTTGCCATTGTTCGAACTCTGCTATAGGACCACAATCAGCAAGACCTCTCTTTACGTATCAAAGACGTAATATTGTCACTCCAAGTCTGCCCACCAGAACCTCCAAGGCCTCTTCAAGATCATTCCCTGCCTGCTGATCCAGTACATGCTGCAGCGCCAGACCTTCTACGACGCAATTCTCGTGTTCGTAAACCACCCTAAAAGTATGGTTTCACCTCTCCCTTATCTTTGACAGCAACTTTATCTTCTGTTTCTATCCCTTCTTCTTATAAACAGGCAATGGAGCATGAATGTTGGCAAAAAGCTATTGAAACAGAACTTCTAGCACTAGAAGAAAATCAGACATGGGATGTTGTTTCGTGTCCATCATCTGTTAAACCTCTTAGAAGCAAGTTTGTGTTATCTATAAAACTTCGTTCAGATGGCTCCATAGACTGTTACAAGGCTCGACTTGTTGTTCTTGGAAATAAGCAACAGTATGGACTTGCCTATGATTAGACCTTTGCACCTGTCGCCAAGATGACAATGGTGCGCACTATTATTGCCAATTGCTGCCTCCCAATCCTGGACGTTACATCAAATGGATGTCTAAAATGCATTCTTTCATGGAGACCTCAAGGAGGAAGTTTACATCAAACTTCCCACTGGCATGCCCACACCTTCACCTAATGTAGTTTGCAAACTTAAGCGCATTTTATATGGTTTGAAACCGGCACCAAAGAGTATGGTTTGAGAAGTTTCGATCCACACTAGTTGGATTTTCCTTCACACAGAGCATCCATCCATTTTTCTATAAAGGACTTCTAAAGGCATCATGGTACTCCTAGTTTATGTGGACGATATCGTTGTCACAGGTTCTGATCAAGAGGCTATTTCTGCAATTAAACAATTGTTGCATTCAACTTTTCACATGAAAGATTTTGGTCACCTCACTTCTTGGGGTTAGAGGTACATTATAAGCCCAAAGGCATATTTTTAAATCAGCACAAGTATATTCAAGACTTGATTATGTTAGCTGGCCTCACCAATGCAACCTCTGTTGACACCCCATGGAAATTAATGTGAAGTGTAGACGGGATGAAGGTGACCTTCTACAAGATCCCACTATATATTGCAAGCTGGTGGGTAGTCTCATCAATCTCACCATCACCCGACCAGACATTTCTTTTGCTGTCCACACAGTTAGCAAGTTCATGCAATCTCCATTTCCACCTTTCAGCTGTGAACCGCATCATTCGGTACCTCCTTGGCACCTCCAAACGCGGCTTATTCTTTCCTACTGGATCATCACTCCAGCTCCAAGCATACAATGATGCTGATTGGACAGGATGTCCAGACACAAGGAAATCTACTACTGGTTGGTGTATGTTTTTGGGTGATGCTCCAATCTCATGGAAATGCAAGAAACAAGATTCGGTCATCAACTGAAGCAGAGTATCGTGCCATGTCTGCTGCCTGCTCGAAGATAATTTGGTTACGTGGTCTCCTTACAGATCTTGGTTTCCCTCAAGCACAACCAGTTCCACTACATACCGACAACACTAGTGCTATACAAATTGTAGCCTATCCAGTATACCACTAACGAACAAAGCACATAGAGGTTGATTGTCACTCGATCCGGGAAGCCTATGACCGCTGAGTTATCACTCTACCTCATGTCTCAACATCTGTTTAAATTGCTGACACTTTCACCAAATCATTGACACATCAGCGCCACAATGTCCTAGCTAGCAAATTGATGCTTGTAGACTTACCGGCATCAATTTGAGGGGGGATGTCAAAGGAATTGATTGGCAATTTGAATTTGAATTCCTTTGCTGTTAATTAGGATTAATTTCTGTAAATAGCTGTTATTGACCGAGAATTAATTAGTAGTAATTTCGACCAGGGAATTTATTCCCCTAATTAGGAGAGATACTATTTCCTTTTATGTAATTATGTACCAATATAAATATGGCTCTATGCTGCCAAGTCCAAACACAGCAATACAGTATCTTGCTTCTATTTCTCTGAGATTAAAAGCATCAGGACCAATGTTCACTTCAAAAGTCCACTGGCAACCTACGACAAACTTCATTGGAGGAAGAGGAAAAAAATCACATGAACTATAGCTTGAAGTGCACACATCTCATCAATCATAGCTTAACTCCAACCGTGATGGGCTTGGGCATCACTTGTAGTATTAGGAATAGACCTGGAGGATGTGATGGCTGATCAATGTTGGACCACAAGGGATTGGCCAATATGGTGGAGATGATGCCGGCCAACAGTTGAAAAAAACAATTGACAACAGCGGCGGGCAGTGGCAGGAAAAGCGGTGGTGGTCGGAAAAGAGGTTTGGACCTATCAGAATGAGGTCACGGAAATGAAAAAGGCTGGAAACTGAAGATACCATATGGTTTCCGGAAATTGTTTTGTAGCAATAGGAAGTGGGTCCAATTGGTAATCACTGATTAGGGGTTGCCGCACATTAGGTTTGGATGCTATGCTGGGACAAAGAAAAGGTGAAGAGATTGAGTGAATCTATGTGTCTCATTTACATAACGGAGGATAATAATACTAAGTCATAAACTCAATGATAGTTATGGTAATTACAATAATATACAAGTATATAACACCTAATGTGTTGTATATTATTTGCATTATGGTATTTACATTATTTCTAAGAGGGATATTTATCCTGCTTTAGTAGATATTAAAAATTATTTTATATGTTGGAATTCAGGGCCAATTGTTCCAACTGATGCAACGTTTAGAGAGCACTACTCCTCATTTTATTCGCTGCATTAAGCCCAATAATCTCCAATCACCTGAATCATATGAGCAAGCGCTTATACTGCAACAACTGAGATGCTGTGGGGTCCTGGAAGTGGTTCGAATATCAAGGTCAGGCTTCCCAACAAGAATGTCCCACCAAAAGTTTGCCAGAAGGTATATAACAAAAAGAAACTGATGATTCATATTCTTTGAATTACTACCACCACCTTCACCCTCTCTGCCCTGGTGTTTTTGCATGTGTCTAACCTTTTTCTATTGGCTTGCATATGATGAATCAGATATGGTTTTCTTCTCCTTGATAATGTTGCATCTCAGGATCCACTTAGTGTTTCTGTTGCAATTCTTCATCAGTTTAATATTTTGCCTGAGATGTATCAAGTCGGCTACACAAAATTGTTTTTTCGAACAGGGCAGGTAATGTATATTTTAATACAAAATATTTGCTTAACCACTTACGTTTTTTATTATCTGCTTACTGCTATGCACTTTTTAAGCATTGTGTTGTGTATTTTACTAAGTACGGTTTAGTTAAGAAACCTAGTATCAACTGGTGTAAAGATAAAGAATAATAACATTGATATTTTTTTTTTTTTGTTAAGATTATAGTTTGCGAATTAGGTTTTACTGTTAAACTAAGAAATTTCGAGCTTTAGTGATTTGGGACTTGAATGGATTAGAACTTCTGGTTTATGGCTCTACGTATATCCAGTATTGGGTTCCAGGACTATGGTCATTTTTTAAAATTATATCTTAATTTATGCTGCTACATTCACATTGCAGATTGGTGTGCTTGAAGATACTAGAAACCGTACCCTTCATGGTATTTTACGAGTCCAAAGTTGCTTCAGGGGTTACCAAGTTCGATGTTCTCTCAAAGAGTTTCAGGGAGGAATCACTACTCTGCAGTCGTGTATTTCCTTTTTCTCTACCTCATTCTTTTTTAGCCTCTGATATTAACTGAAGAAAAGTTTTATATGATGGAAAAACATTACCTATTCATGCAGTTATTAGGGGAGCAAAAACCAGAAAAGTATATGCAACTTTACTTCAGAGACATAGAGCTGCTGTTATTATACAGAAGCGGATAAAAGCAGTATTTGCAAGAAACAGAACGAGGACAATTCGTGATGCTGCAATTGTCATACAAACAGGTAAGAGTTGCACTTTATAGATGCTAAGATACGCACGACCATTTTTTTGTTGTTTGGATATTTGAATTAGAAATAATCAAGATGATCGGCTCTTATTCTGTCTTCTTTAAAAAGGAAAAATCAAACTTTGACTTCAAATATGAAAATCAATTATGGACACAAGCTAGCATAGGTGTTGCACCAACTGTTTTTCATTCGGAATTCCTAAATTTTATTGTAGGAATGCAGTACAAGATTTATACTTAAAATATGCTGTATTTTTTGGAATGAGGACAGCTGTCTTTTCAATGATAATGTTAATGAATTTTCATAATTTTATTTGACATACTTTTTGCAGTTATTCGTGGTTGGTTGGTCAGAAGGTGCTCAGGAAATATTGGATTTTTGAGATCTGGAGACATGAAGGTATTCTCTTTCCCCATGTTCAGAAACTATATAATATCTGTCTTTTTAACTTTATACAAAAATAATTTTCTTATATTCTACTTGTAAAAGCTCCATCTTCGTGATACTTACTGGCATGAACTTCAATACAGATAAAAGAGTCGGATGAGGTTCTGGTCAAGTCATCTTTCCTGGCTGAATTACAGCGTCGGGTACTCAAGGCTGAAGCTGCCCTGCGAGAAAAGGAAGAAGAAAATGACATCCTTCACCAACGCCTACAACAATATGATAGCAGATGGTCCGAGTATGAATTGAAGATGAAATCCATGGAAGAAGTGTGGCAGAAACAAATGAGATCCCTACAGTCCAGCCTTTCCATTGCAAAGAAGAGCCTTGCTATTGATGACTCGGAAAGAAATTCGGATGCATCTGTTAATGCAGGTGACGAGCAGGATTACAGCTGGGATGTGGGAAGCAATCACAGGCGCCAAGAAAGCAATGGGACGAGATCAACGAGTGCTGGTTTGAATGTTATAAGTCGGATGGCTGAAGAATTCGAGCAGAGGAGTCAAGTATTTGGTGATGATGCCAAGTTCTTGGTTGAGGTGAAATCTGGGCAAGTGGAAGCAAGTTTGAACCCAGATCAAGAGCTTAGAAGGCTAAAACAGATGTTTGAAGCCTGGAAAAAGGATTATGGGGCAAGACTGCGTGAGACAAAAGTGATTTTAAATAAACTTGGAAGTGAAAATGGTGCACTTGACAAAGTGAAGAAGAGTTGGTGGGGAAGACGGAACAGTACAAGGATAAATTGATTTTTTTTTTAATTCATTTACATTTTATTTATTTTTTTTGGTTTGCTTTGGCCTTTGCACTGTTTCAAGGGCATTGCCAACTATATAAAATACAGAGGGAAAGGTAAAAATAGGAATGGTAAGAAAAGTCCACGGATTAATAGGTTAAGTTTGGTTAGTTATTGCTAGCTGCATTTATCATAAGACGTGAAGACGTATACTGCAAACTGTAGTGATTCATGTAAAATATGTTATTATGGAGGCTAAAAAATGTATTATATATTACACAACTTATTTGATTGTGCAATTTTTTTTGTAAAATAATGATATTTATAGAAATTCAAACATTGATATTGTGAATGTTAACAGTTGCTTGTAAATATAGGATTTATAATTATGTTAAATAAGGTTTGCAACTCGAAAAAAAGTCAGTAAAATAGTTATCTAAAAATTGGTTATCAAATTTGCTATTTTCATGTCTAAATCACAGCAATTTGGTAGCTTTGATTACATCTACAGCTCGAACAGGTGGTTGGCCCTAGAGAATGATTATAATCTCAATATCTCATAGATACCGCATGTTCGTTCATACCGAGTCTTGCTAATAAAGCTGGAAAAGAAGATGAATAAGGCAAGTCCACATGTAAATTCAATCCTTCAATGTTGAGGTGCCTAGCTTGTTTGATCAATTTTTCTAAAGCTTGAGGATCTTTGCCACGTGAGCTCGTAATCCCCTACCACAACAATGCAATAGGAGAATGAGCTTTGGAGCACAAAATTGTAGGTCTTGGCAATGATGAGGAAGATAGCTAATGTTGTGAACCTCTCGAAGACATGCGTGGTATATGTATATATTTCCTAGGGGAAATATTTATTTGGTTGGTTAATTATATTTGGGGTTTTTAAATTAAGTATTATGTGATAAAAGAGAAAAATTAAAAATTGAGTATATATATATATATATATATATATATAATATGAGATATGTTTACTTTTTCTAAATTAAATTGAGATTATATCATAAGAGATAATTATAGAGGAGTGAAGTGATATAAAGTTTGAAAATATCACTATACATATATAAGTGGTTCAAATTATATATATATATATATATATATATATATATATATATATATATATATATATAGTAGATTGTTATTTTGTTTGAAAATCTATTAGGGTATGATCAATTAAGAGATAATGCCTTATTTTAAAAATAAATCAGAATTAATTCCTATAAGAGCATATTTCTTATTATTTGAGTTTTTAATTAAAATAAATTCTAATTTATTTAATTAAAATCAGCTCCTTTAATCTAGAAGGTTCTAGAAGGAGGTCTTTTTTTGCATAGGTTTCAGCTGCATGGCCTAATCTTTCATTCCCATTGGTGGGAATTAAATTTTTTTGAATTAAAATTTGTATTATGGGCTGAATTATTTACTTGGGGAGCAAGTAAAGCTAGACCTGGGTTTATGCTATAAATAGACATCTTTAGCTCTTGGAAAATCATTCACATGAAGATGCTCACCCTTCTCCTCACCAAAGAGTTTCTCCCTCACGAGCTCTCTCACTCTTGTGACTCTCTCTCTCTCTCTCTTGCTCGCCCCTCTCCATTTCTCTTTTTCTTTCTTGGGAGAACTCAAACCTTCTTTCGTCGGAGGATCGAGTTCTTGAGGAGCAAAGCCTTGAAGTTCTTTTTAGGGAATTTTCTGGAAAACCTTCTTTGTGTTCCTCGTTTTGTTCTTCATATTGTTCGTAGTTCTTGATTGAGGTATTTACTTTGATCCTTTTTAGTTAGTAATGTCTAGTTAAAGTTGTTTTTTTAAGATTATTATGATAAGGGGGTATATTAGAAAATTGAACTTAAGAATTATTAGAATAAATTTTATCTATGTCCTTCATGACCATATTGTTCTTGTTAGTTCTCCATGAATTATTCCTAAGGTTGTAATTTGATCTTGGAAAACGAAAATTTTCTCCCCCTAAATGTTTATAGTCGCGGCCCTCTAGGAGAAATAGGGTTTGGAATATCGATTTTACTTACTAGGTAATTGATATAATATTTTAGGTTGTTATTTGATGGTTGGTGATAATTATTTGAATTTGAAATTAATAATGGGAATTTAAATAAATTTGTTATGAGGATATTAAGTTGTTAGAAATAACATATGATTTAATTCATTAGATAGTAGTTTTGTTTGAATTCAAAATTGAAGTGGTGATAAAGTAAAAGATGTTTAGTTGTTATTAGATTTAAATTTAAAGGAATTAATATATATATATATATATATATATATGTATATATATATATATATTTCGAAATATGGCTATAGATAAGGAGGTGGATAGGAAATTTAAATTTAAGATAAGGTTGTTGTTATATTAGGAGGTTAATTAATTTGAATTTAAAATAATGAATAGTAGGATTTATCTTTTAAATAAATTACTTATTTCGGAATTAATATTTCTAAATGTGATTTTGGGAGATATAAATTTGATTCAAAAATCTTCCTTAATTAGAAGGAAGTGTTAAAATTTGTATGCATGGGTGTTTAAAATTTGGTTTGAAAATTAAATGAAATATTGACTAGATAATAATAATAAATGGAAATTAATATATATATATATATATATATATATATATATATATATATATATATATATTATTCGACTTGCATAGGCTAGTGTGGAGTTGAATAAGTATACAAATATATATTGGTTTGGGGTAATATAGATATGACAAGTTTGGGTTAGCTATTATTTTTTGAAAAATGATAGGGGTTATTATATGTATATATACGAGTATTCAATTGAGTTTAGACCGTTTGTTAGACTCAAGTAAGGGTAACTCAGTTCTTAAAAGTGTTTGCATGTGAAGTATGCTTCTTATTTATATGTTTTGAATTCTTGGATATTATGTGAATGAGATCTTTGTTATTTAGGATGATATTCTATTTATGCGAATATATGCTATGTGCTTATAGTTGTTGATATTTGAAATCACATGATATTGGAGAATTTATGTTAAATATTGCTCATTTGTATTATGGTTGATGAGTATGTTGTTAGTGTTGTTATGCCATGCAAATATTTTTGTGGCTATTATATCCTTGTTGTAAGACCCTCTATTTTCAGTATTTATGTTAGGGTCCCTGAACTACTTAGTAGTTTCAGTTTGGTCCTTGGTTGATCGTTTGACTGACTTTATTATTATTGGAATGAGATTTGTGTTAGTTGAATTGTTTTGTATTTATCATGAAAAATTTGGAAGAATATATATGAATTTTGTTTTATATAACAAACAGAAATATATCTTCTAGTATGAGTATTTTGGATTAAACTATTTTAGGAACCTATAGTAAATATATATATATATATATATATAGGGGGCGTATCTAGTGAGAGCGATGTTTATTATGAGAGATGAGAGCGTTAAATCATGGCCATACAACCATTCATGAGTGGTTGAGATTAAAAGTAGTTTAGTGGTCACATGACTTTTTAAAAAAGTCACATGCCATTTTGTTTTAATCTTGACCCTTCATGGTAGATCTAATGGCTAAGATTGAACGCTCTCATCTCTCATAATAAACATTGCTCTCACTTGATACGCTCCCTATATATATATATATATATATATATATATATATATATATATATATATATATATATATATATATATATATATATTAAAGAAATGTTTTATTATATGTAAGTAAATAGTATTTATTATAAATGAATATTTTATCATTAAAGGAAAAAGAAAAAGAAAATAATGTATATATATAACGCAGACGTCTGGTATACTTATTTAAATATATTTTATTTTTGTTAGTTTTTGGTTGAAATCATATTTTGAACACAAATTGTCTTTTATTTTATCACAAAATTAAGGAAATTTGATTTGAAAATTAAGATGAGCATACTACTTATTTTTATATGATATACTAATAGTTGTTTTTCTCTATTTTAATTAATTATAGTTTTGTTTTGGTAAGTTTATATATATATATATATGATTATTAGAATAAGAAAAATAAAAATAATATACAAGTCGTGTATACTAATATATATATATATATATTAAAAATTCTGTTTTATATATTGGTTATTTGAATTATGAACCTAGTTAAATTATACTAGATTGTGTTTTATCCTATCAAGATTGTGCTTGAATTTTAAAATTAAGATTTCATTGGAGGTTTAACCCATCCTATCACCCGCACGTCTCAGGGCCGATTCCACAGGGATTAAAGTCCTCTCAAATATTTAACCCATCCTATCACCCGCAAGTTTCAGGGCAGATTCCACTGGGATTAAACTCACCTCCATACACTTGAGGTTAAAACTCATCACATCGTCCCAACGTCCCATATCAAAGTAACCCAATTTATTTTCTCCCAAAACCTCAACAACATATTAAACATATATCACATGTTACAGCATCAATAACAAGTTCAAAACAAAGTCCAAAACACAACAATAACTTTCATCAAGGATATCACCATCATTCAAGGCAAGAACAAATATCAAACACAAGCAATTCAATATAAGGCATGCATGACTCGATACACTAAGACCGAGTTACCCTTACCTTAGAATCGCATCAGTTCCACGTCCAACCTAGCAAGTAACATACAGGAAATAATCAATCAACCGTTGAAGGTATGAAACCCAAACCCAAATAGTGTCAAGAAACAACATTTACTATCAAGAACCAGTTAACATGTTTTGAGATAGATAAGTTCGTTACAATTACTGCTAAGAAAAGAACACTGCGATTGATGTGAAATGGAAGCACAATAAAGCTTAGATTAGGACTTCATTTCATATGAATATAATTAAGTCTAACAACAATCCACTGCATATTCCCTAATTATTCTATATTCCTTTTTGTTTTGACTCATCTAACTAAACTTGAGCCCAACATAGACCCACAACATTTTTCTTATCAGCATTTTACTTTAAAATTAAACCACTCAATCCTCACTCACATGAAAACCCAACATCATATACACACACATCTCTCGTGATTCATCCACTAACGCTAACATGCATCTGAAATTAACAAATTGAGCCAGAAGCCGTCACACACACACCCGCACAACTCCTAACCTAGTCTTACACACACATTAAATAATGATAATAAATGCCTAGCAAAACACACACACACACTACCAAAACGCACGCACACATATCAGATATAATAACCAGACACATATGATTTAGAAGTACACATAAAACGCACCAAGTCTCTCATGAAACGCACACACGAAAACTGTTTAGAGAAAAGAAAAGAAGGGGAACCATACAGAGATGAACTCACGGTGGCGGTACTGTGAACGCAGGGAAGAGACAGCAACTTGGGGGAGAGAGAGAGAGAGAGAGAGAGAGAGAGAGAGAGAGAGAGAGAGAGACGAGCGGCGGCGGCGCGAGGACAGAGTCTGGAACGGAAGTAACCGTGGCGGCGAATCTCGAACAATGATAGGAATGGCAAGGAGAAGAGTGGCGAGGAAGAAGGATTGACGGCAGTGATAATGGTGCCACAGTGGACGGCGAGAACCCGACGTCGGGTAGCGGCGAATAATGCAAGCGGTGACGGTGGTTCAGCGCTGGGTTGTTGAAGAGAGCGTCGAGTGGTGTGGTGGTGAAAGGAAGAGGAGTGGCGATGCTGTGTGATGAGTAGGGAGTGGGAAGGAGAGAGGAAACCAATTTCTGTTGAGAGGAAAAAGAAATTAAGGGTTCGTGGGGTTTTGAGAGGTGAGTTGAGAGAGAGTTAATTTTTCTATTTAAAAGAGAATAAGTTATTTCAGTTTTTTCTTCTCTATCTCTTAACCAAAATTCATATCTTAATTTTAAAATTCAAGCACAATCTTGATAGGATAAAACACAATCTAGTATAATTTAACTAGGTTCATAATTCAAATAACCAATATATAAAACAGAATTTTTAATATATATATATATATTAGTATACACGACTTGTATATTATTTTTATTTTTCTTATTCTAATAATCATATATATATAAACTTACCAAAACAAAACTATAATTAATTAAAATAGAGAAAAACAGCTATTAGTATATCACATAAAAATAAGTAGTATGCTCATCTTAATTTTCAAATCAAATTTCCTTAATATTGTGATAAAATAAAATACAATTTATGTTCAAAATATGATCTCAACCAAAAACTAACAAAAACAAAATATATTTAAATAAGTATATCAGACGTCTGCGTTATATATATATATATATTATTTTCTTTTTCTATTTCAAATATTCATTTATAATAAATACTATTTACTTACATATAATAAAACATTTCTTTAATATATATATATTTACTATAGGTTCCTAAAATAGTTTAACCCAAAATACTCACACTAGAAAATATATTTCTGTTTCTTATATAAAACAAAATTCATATATATTCTTCCAAAATTTTCATGATAAATACAAAACAATTCAACTAACACAAATCTCATTCCAATAATAATAAAGTCAGTCAAACGATCAACCAAGGACCAAACTGAAACTACTAAGTAGTTCAGGGACCCTAACATAAATACTGAAAATAGAGGGTCTTACACCTGTCATCGGATATTTTGAATGTCGGAGGATGGTTTGCTTTTGGATGGTTGACTAACACGTAGCATATGTATTTGGATCGACTGTTGGGTCGTTGTCGTTCAACTATGGGTCGTTTCCTGGAGTTTTTGGTTCAACTGTTGGGTCATTGTCGTTCGGTCATGGGTTGTTCCAGTTTGAAGTGGAAAACGTTGTTGACGGCAGTGCGTGATTAAGCTTCACCCTCGTTGTCATTTGAGGAGCCTTGTTTGTTCGCCACTTGTCGAGTTTGGAATATATATCTGGATCATGTTTTTGAGCGATGAGGTCGTGCTGTGCATCATACCTAGACTAACCCTAGGGTTTCCCTTATTTGATATATTAGAGATTATCTTGCTACTGATATTAATTGTTAATATGTTTTATATTGTTTAACATTGCTCACATGTTATATTCTTGTTGAAATTATTTAGGAGTCTTTTCTTGGATTTCACCCTAGCAATGTTTGTTGTATGCTTGTGTAGACGCTTAACGCCACATAGAGATGGGTTTCTAGAGAGGTGTGTCATACCCGAGGCATGACGAGATCCATCTGCTTGAGCAGGATTGGGAGGCTGCGTGGAGCTAGAGTCGGGTTGCACGCATGTCCACCTATGCCAACTGGATTAGGACTGCACGACGAGATTGCTACGGGGTGGTTGTTGACGTGACTTACCACGAGGGTTCCATTTGCAATGCTATTCCACCACGCCATCTTCTGGATATAATGTGTCGTTTCAACGATGAGGTCACGAGAGTGGCAACTGGTTCTTATGGTCGTTGCTCGACTCCGGAGATGTATGCCGACGGTATTGAGACGACTAGCGAGTGGCTCCGTAGAGAGCGTGGATGGCGGTATGAGCGGGCACGTGCACAGATGGAGCGGGAGCTCAATTTGGATTGCGTGACTGGACGACGCAGAGTGTACAGGGGTCCTTGTTCTTAGTCAGTTTATGCTTGTCAGTTGGGGTTTGGATAATTGCCCTTGTGGTGCATTTTGGTTTTACGATTTTAAATCATTTGGATTTTCTGCTACGATATGTTTGCCATTATTTTTTCAATACTACGATTTTAACTCACGAGAAATCGGAACATTACAACAAACACCAGCATGAAGAGAAAAACAATGAACCAGAAAAAATCGAAACCTTGTGGGTTCCCTTCCTTCATTTTAGACACCACCAGACCACCTAAAGTGGTGAGATCGAGGAGAACAACACCAAGAAGGTAAAGGTAACACCTCGCACGAGACAATATGCTCTCAGTCGACGACGCTCTCATTTTCTTTTCTTTTCTCTAAGTGAGTGATGAGATGTGATTTGTAATTGATGAAACTAGCTAACATTCTTTTATATATAGACTTTTACATAAGTGTGTAGGGAGAAAAATGGGCCCACACATCAAAGAATGATGTTCTCTTTCTTTCTTCAATCATGTGATGTGTTTTCTAAGATTCTAATAAGTTTAATGAGTAAACCTCCAAACTGGTCCCTGAAAGATTTCACTTATGGCTGTTTGGTCCTCATACTTTTTTTACCCACCAAGTTAGTCCCTGAAAGATTCTCCGTCAGTCAATCTGGTCCCTGAAAGATTATTCTGTTAGGTCCCTAGAAGGAAAATGACAAATATGCATTTTTTTGCCACGGTGGCTGTCCATCTCAACTCCAACAGTCATCTTTGTCGGAAAATGAAAGTTTTCGAATAAGTCAAATTAGTCCTCACCTCCATGAAAATAATCCATCCCCAAATCAGAACCCCATAGCCCCAAATCAGAAACCCTAGTGACTCCCTAGTTGAAAATCACTTCATGATCAATTCCAATTAACCTTCTTCTTTGGCTAGGTTCTATCAATTGGTATCAAAGATCCAATCCTTGGATTTGTGGGTACCGATCGCGAAGATGATTCTAGAACTTGATGGAAGCGATGCTTATGGATGGCTTATCATGGTGGAGCAGCAATGTGAGGCCTTGGGAATATCAGAAGAGAAGAAACTTTTAGAGGCGGAGAAGTATTTGGGTGAGATGCTTTCTTTTGGTGGTTTTTATGGAAAAGAAGAAATCAGAGGGCAACGTGGTGGGATTTGGTGATGGAATTGCTAAGGGAATTCGAACTAGAAATCGAACCATACCTGCCAGAATCGGTTCAAGATTCGGGGGAGGAAGAACGAGAAAGTGATTTGGAGGTAGCCAAAACAGAGGCGAATTCAGTGTTTGGTGAAATCTGAGGTCAAGCCACATTTGCCGAAGAATTCTAAGATGGAAGTGTCGTGGAAAGACTCAGAACATGAGAAGGACGTAACAAAGGAGCTCGTCTTCTTCAAGCCGTTGCAGAAAGTTGCGTTGATGGCGTAATTGCAGATCCACGGCCTTCCAGAAAATTGGTATCGTCTTCTCTCTCTATCGTATCGTCCTCTCTCTATCGTCTGATCCCCATTGTTTGATCTCCATTGTTTGCTCTGTTTTTTCTATTGTCTTCTTTTCACCAGTTTACCTAACAAAAACATCGATTTAGGGCTTGATTGGGAGGGACAACGGTTGCTGCGATGGTGCGAAGGGCGAGGTTCTATTTCCTCCTTCCTCTTCCTCAGCGCTGGTTATGATTTGCGAATGGGGATGATGGAGGACTCTGGCATGGCACGGAAGAGCGAGACACGGTGACGACAGACATGGCTCGATGCAGTGGAGGGACGGTGGTTGCCATGGCTGGGGGCGGTAATTCAGGTTTGGGGAAATGCTCCATTCTTCTTCACCTCTCTTCCTTCTGGTTTTGCAATGAGGGGGGTTTCTTTTCCTTTCTTTCATCTTCCCTTTCTCTGGTTGTGGATTGAGATTCTGGTGGTTTTAGCTTTGGGGATTCATGAAGGTTGGCACGATTTGGTTTATTTTTTGGGGGTTGTGATGGTGATTGTTGAAGGTTCGGTGGTGGTGATTGTTGAAGGTTAGGTTATGATATAATGCTCTGTTTTGATGGGGAAATGGGTATGAGACTTGAAGGTTGAAGGTGATGATGAAAATAAAAGAAGATTGTGTTATGGGGCTGGTTCTGTATTATTATTGCAGGGACTTGTTTGCTCGATTTTTGCACCAATCCAGTGGTGACACGTTGCCAGGGACTAATATGATGGTGTTTATTGGGAGGGAACTGTCTCAAGCGACACATAAGCAGCCACATCAAACGCCACATGTGCAATTCCGTCTAGGGATCTGACGAAATAATCTTTCAGGGACTAGATTGACTGACGGAGAATCTTTTATGGACTAACTTGGTGGGTAAAAAAGTATGAGGACCAAACAGCCATAAGTGAAATCTTTCAGGGAGCAACTTGGAGGTTTACTCTAAGTTTAGTATATCTCTCTTTCAACACAAAGCCTTGAAGGTGTAAGAAACACACAAGAAAGGGGGGGGGTTTGAATTGTGTAATCATTTTTGAAATTTATTCGATAGACTCTGAAGGTTGATTACTTGTTTTCAAGATGATTTATTTGTTATGCAAGCATAGGTGAGTATACAGCAGAAAAGCAGTATAACATGAAGAGTAAAGCACACATGATTTTTATCCTGGTTCACCCCCAATAATCGACAGGGCTACGTCCAGTCCTTGGCTTCACCAAGATTTTCATTATTTAAACAAATGGTACAAGTATTATCAGGGACTTCTCCCAACAAGTATTCTAAGGATTTCTCCTATCAAGTATTCGAAGGACTTCTCCTTACAAGTATTATCAGGACTCCTCCTTACAAGTATTATACAGGACTTCTCCTGACGCCTTTTTCAGGGTTTTTCTTTTCTACAAAGTTCTCTTCTGATAAGAGTGGGTAGAAGAAATGAAGTGCATAAAACAGAGAGATCATAAGCAAGTTGGTCTCTGTTTTAAGTTATGTGTGTGGGATATGATGAGAGTCATACTCTGTAAGTTTTCCACACACATAAGCAACTCAACTCAGGTTGTGATATGACTTGAAGTTTCCTGAGTTGAAACCAAGAATGTCTTGGCCTTTTGGACGAACTAGGTTGAGATATGTAAAATTTAGTTCTAGTCGCCCCGTTGCTACGGAAACAGGATTCTCTATATATATCTTCAGATGAAGATCCTTGTGCTTTCTTCACAGAAGGAGAGAAAATCTGCCCATAGTGCTTCTTCCTCTCTAGGCTGCACATAACGGCTAGTTATGCATTTTTCAGCGGTTGTAAGACACGATCTGAGAATCATCGATTCGCCTGGGTTGATGTCGTCTGGCTCCATGCTGAGCGAGTAGCTTTGAACTAGTTTCTCTGTATTTAATGCGTGAAGATCCAGCTGTGGTATTTGTTTTGACCATTATACCCTAGTGCATGCCAGCTAATGCTTATCACGTGCTTTGATCAGATGCTTGAATTTCGACTGTTGAACGTGTACGATGCTCAGAGATTTTTGCCGTTGATTCAGCGATGTCAGCTTGATTTGAGGAAAATCAGGAAAGCAGTGGGACCAAGGAGTATTGAATTAATTGCGTCCCTTCCTTCTTTCTGTAGTTGCCAGTACTTTAATAAATGTGCAGACAGGGTAGATGTCTTTGATCCAAGAAGCAATTATTCAAAATGAGGAGGATGATTTCTTTAATGCTTCTGATGATTTAATATCCTCGTAAAGCACATTTCTCGATCTTGTACCTTTGACGTAATCTGATGCTTGAGCGGACGGATTCTTCCTTTGGCAGACGCAATCTCCATATAATGTTTAGGATTCGGTTGTGAGTGAATTTGCATTGGCAGACAGACTTTCTTCATTTAGTTCTTCTTCGAGGATTGGAATCTTGGCTTAGAAGACTGAATCTTTTCTTTTCTTCTATTGCTTCTTTTGAAGTTCTCCATCTGAGAGAGTTGATTCACAACTTCTTTATATGATGCTTGAGAGACTTCGAGGCTGAAGGTGTTTCTTCATACGTTGTCATACTCTTTCAGCTTTGAGCGAAGCAGTCTTTCTTTTGATCTCTGTAGATTTAGGTAGCGGACTGTTTCAGCTTCTTGAAGTAGACTTCGACTTGAGTGTGCAGAGTTTGATGGAGTGTCCTTGAGAGAGGAAATTGGCTATTTGAAGTTACTGCTTTTATCTCTCTTGAGTCACCAGACTGTCTTAAACATTAATGCCTTCCTTTGTATATTTTTGACAGCATTTCCTTCAGAGTGACCGGACGGACTTTTCTGGTGGGCTAATTCTCTTGATGATGCTTTGAGATCCATTTAGTCCCTTTAGAGATAGTTATTCCTGTGCATGAGAATTTTCACTATGTTAGGAATTTTATCTTTGACAACATTAAATCTTAAAGAAATTGTTAATTATCAAAACATAATCATTCATTTAATTATTTGACTTTAACAAGCCTTCAATCCGTGTGATGTGTTTTCTTAGATTCTAATTGGCTCAATTTCTCTCTCTTTCAACACAAACACAAAACACAAAGCCTTAATCAATGTGATGTATTTTGTAAGATTCTTATTGGTTCAATTTGTTGCACATAACTTTATGCGAGAGGAAAGTAGGCGAGGCAAAGAGCATATTAAGAGAAAGACCGCAAGGTGGAGATTTCCCTAATGAGCATAATGTTTTTTTTGTGCAACCTTGCACAATGCCATTTTGACCCCCTATCATAGGTTAGCTCCAGGTAAAATGTTTTTGAGAAATGATAGATGGCTTGAAACGAATTCGTAGCCTGTGTATTACGTTGCTTTCATTGGAGAATTTTGAAAATCACTTATTAAATAGTGGAGCCCACAATGTATGGTTGTTAAGAGCAATGTTGAAAAAACCAATTCGTTTAATTCGTAGGAAAATATTTTCGAGCCAATGTTTTTTTATAAATAATTTTTAAAACAATAATTTAATAACATTTTCATTAAAAAACACCAAATTAAACAATTTTCAAAATTCTGAGACTTCCACCGTATCTTCTTCCCTCCAAATTTCACCACCAACGTACCATATTACCTCCCCTCTCACCACCACCACCACCATCACCAGATCTGCCATAACCGAACCACCACGAAACACTCTCAACTTCCTTTTCTCTTCCATAACCATATCTTCTTCCCTCTCACCACCACCGCCAGATCTGCCATAACCGAACACCAAATCAACTCAGTTTCTCATCCACCCCCAAACACAACCTCATCCCCTTAACCTAGTAGCATCGTTGCTCATGAGATAGAGATATATATATATATATATATATATAGAGAGAGAGAGAGAGAGAGAGCGGCGATCCTTGAATGATACCGAGGAGGTGACTTTGTCGGAGGTGATGCAGCGAAGATGGAGCGGCGATGCTCTCCTTCTCTCTTTCTCTCCCCGCCAACGTCGTTGCAGTAACCGCTCTGGTCCAATCCATTTCTGCCTCGAACCGATCCATTTGTGGCTCCTCCAAGCTTCTCCACGTCAATGGAGAACAGGTCGTCCTCGGTTCTGATCTATTCAAGGCTCGCCGTTGAGGGTCTAACGGAGAGGCTCGCGGTGGTGGGAACCAAAATCTGAGGAGCTCAAACTCAGATCTAGAAACCTCTATTATGCCCTGCCTGGAAACCAGAGTTGGACAACCCCAACCCAACAAGTTTGAAAAGTCCTAATTTTTTCAATCATCTTCAATTTTGTAGCTGCATTTTTATTGTTTACTGTGCTATTCAGATCGTGTTGACCATTTCTGTTCCATTTCTGATTTTTCTTTGCATTCCTAGTATCAAGGATATCAGATCTACCAAATTTTGGGTTCAGGGGTTGACAAGCCGAGATGTTTCAACTAAATCTTTGATAATTATCGGGATTTTACAGTGGAGATCACTTTGATTTTGAAATCTAATTCTGGGGTTGCTAGTATGTTTGGATCAACTTATTTTCTAGGATTTGGGTGGCATGAAATTATGTTTTCTCCTTTTTATTGTAAAAATAGATTAATTTTATAAAGGGATTATCATCAAATTGGTCCATGTGTTTGAGTAGCCGTATGAGGTAGGTCCCTCGTTGGAAAATTCTTAGCAAAAGGTCCCTCAGTTTGCACACTGTTTGAAATTGGTCTTCGCCGGAGCCCGGAGCTTCGGCGAGTGCTGATGTGGCAGACTGACTAGTTTAATGAAACCTATGGGGCTTTATCTACGTCTTTGTTAAATATTTTTTAATTTCCAAATATATAATTAAAAACTAAATTAAAATTTATTAAGTAAAAATCAAAATTACAAAAATCATTAATGAATAATTAACTAAACTAAATTTAGCACTAAACCCCTAAATCTTCATCATCATCATCTTCAAACCATCTCTCACGACCCTCAGCCTCAGCCTCTGTCGCACCAGGCCATCGTTGCCACCATCAGCGCCACCACATTTCCCTCCATCTCTGCAGCTTCACTTCTTTACTTCTTTCACAATCTCACCCTCAAATCTTCTTCTTCCTTGAGATCTAACCACCACAACCCTCATCCTCTCTACTAAGCCGAGAAACACAAATGAAGGAAGTGGAAGGAAGGATTTAGGGAAAGAGATCAAGAGAGAGAACCACAAAATGAACAACACACCACAAATGAACAACACACGAGAAAAATTGGGACTTTGGTGCGGTGGGTTTGATTCTTTAAAACTTGAATCTAGGGTGATTCTTTGAAACCTGAATCTGCATAATTTGAATTTCCATAACCCAAATCAATGGGTTTCATCGAAGACAAGCCCCCCAATCCCAGATATGACAAACGTGGATGGCGATGACGAAGCCACCACCCCTAATCTCACTGCGCCACCACCCCAAAACCCCCAAACCTAGGAACCCCAATTTAGAGAAACTAGAAAACAAAAACCCTAACCCTAAAATCCCCAATCCAGAGAAAAACCCCCAATTTAGAGAAACCACAAAACGAAAGGACCTAGAAAAGATGGATAATATGAAGAAGAGGGGATCAATTTCTAGTTCAATTTATGGCCAAACCAAAAATCAGAGACAAAGGTGGGAGCTTTCAAATTGAGAAACCCAGAAATTTCAATTGATAGAGTATGCGAGTAGAAGAAGAAGAAAGAGGAGGAGGAGGAGAAGAAGAAGAAGAAGAAGAAGAAAGAGGAGGGGGTGGAGGAAGAGAAGAAGAAGAAGAATAAGATCATGATGATGAAAGTAGAAGACGAAGAAGAACGACGAGTGTTGAAACTCGGGGACGCCACCATCTTCTCTACCGCCAGCTTCGCCCCGCTCCTCTCGCGATTTCCCTTTTGCTTCAGTCACCATTGTCGATCGCTCTCTTCCTCATGATCTCGCTCTCAAAGATCTGGTGGTTCAAAACAAAGAGTGGAGGCTTGGTGGTTCAAAAGATTTGGGTGTGGGTGGAGGTTAGGTGGCTCAAAAGATTTTTCTAGGTGACATAACAAAGATGATGATAAAGAGGATGAACATTCATTTGATCCAGAATTGATGTGAAAACTGAAAAGGAAGGTCATGTTTGTTGGTAGATTCTGAAGAAGGTTGATGAAGATGGTTTTAGTTTTATTAATTATAGATTTATGATTTTTGTATTTTTTATTTTTAATTATAATTTAACAATTAATTATACATTTGGAAATAAAAAAATTAATAATGACATGGATAATACCACATCATCTCTGTCCTGCCACTCAACTTTGAAAGAATTTTTTTTTGGCAAAACCCCCAATAGTGGGTCAAAATGAGATTGTGCAAGGTTGCACAAGAAAAAAATTGTGCACATTAGGGGGACCCGCAAGCTGGGCTAGTGTGCGAAGAAATTGGAAAAGTGGGCTAGTGTGCGAAGAAATTGGAAAAGTAAAAATAATTTAAATAGTTCTTTATCTCCTCATAGACTTATTTTAGCTTTAAAAATTAAATCATATTGAAAAGCACTCCAATACACTGTAATATAAGGATAACTTTTATAGCAGACTACAATTTACCCAAACTAAAAGGCTGTGCAATAAAAGGCAATGCAAACATAAAACACAATGGTGAACGAACGGTTTACAGACATATATTTAAACGAATGTTTATTCCTCTGAACAGATTAATTTGTTTAAATGCTATCTCAAATTAGCTAGTCAAAGATGAACCGGATAATTATGGTACAAAATAGATGAACAGTAGATGGAAATCACTCATCAACATTCATGATAGAGCAAGAGAGAGAAGGGCTTAAGGGGAGGAATATGAAGTTGATTAGTTGATTACCAGACAATTATAGTATATAAAATAGATGAACAGTGGATGGAAATCACTCATCAACATTCATTTTATATGTGCAAGTTGTTCATACATTTAATATTCAGAATCAATTTTCGTGAAAACAAACTCGACAGAGGCCATATCTATGTCAAAACCATAACTCTGTCCCCCATACTGCAAATATAGATATTCCTTGGAAGATGAGGGAAATGGGAGGATTTCAGAGATATCTGGTAAATCTGGTCTTGGTGGCGGCAAAGTTTCTGTCTTCTTTACAGTGTAGTAGATATCAGCTAATAGAAGCCACACAAGATCAGGATCAATGCATGCAAGCCCATGAAGGGCATTTAGAGAAGCATCACGAAGTCCAACAACACTGCTACAAGCTATCCCTACAACTATACCACTTACCTTCTTCAGAACAAGTTCTAGCGCTGAGGCACTCGCCTTATTTCGGCATAAATCCGCAACCATGTTAAGCACTGCAATTTGAACCTTCAGATAGGAAGTCTCAGCCAATGAATCCTCTGAACTTACAGAACTGCTTCTATAAGGGAGTTGTAGTGGGGTCCTCTCATCTTTGAAATAGGTCTTTTTCCGAAGTGGGGATGTCGTCAGAAGTTTCCAGAAGTGTATCCCATCAGTGTGGAAACGACGTGTGAAGAAATCTCCTCCACAGATTTGCACAACATTACTGATCACATTCAAACATTTTCGGACAGCCTACCAATATGAGAACATTATCTTTCAGCAATTTCAGAAGCACAAAATATAAAATGAAGTCTTTGATGAAGGAAAGTACACTATCATCAGAAGGAGCTACAGTTTCAAGTCATTATTTACATCTAAATATGGAAATTAGCATTTGAAATCCAGTCTTTAAACAAGAAATGAGCATCAATGAAGGATTCCTCACCACTGGGTTCCTGTTCTGGATACAAGTAACCAGGAATGGCCATATTTTATTCATTGCCGGAAGCAGCCGGTTTTCATCAGCCCCTTCCTCAGTTGTATCCAAAGTATCTTTCAGCTGATACAGTGATAGTGATTGCAGTGCTTCTTCTGTTGCTTCTTTAATTTCTCTTTCATGTTTATAAGCTGCTTCTACTTTTGCTAGTGCAAACAGGCCACTCTAAACCCAGAAATGATCCGAACAGCAAATTAAGAAATAACAAAATAAAGCTATTGTTTTAATTGATTTTAGAGTGATAATCAAACTGCGAGTAAAATAAACACGTTTCATATATTAGGTACCATTATATATTTCACCAAAGGAAATAATTACTGAAAAGAGCTTTCCAAATACCAGCCATTTTGCCTCAAGATCTGTTCTATAACATAATTTATTTGAAATATTTATCAATATACCCTTTAAGATAATAACCACTTAGTCCGTACAAGAATTTTCTTTTTGAAAAGAGATTCCTGAGAAAGCTTGAACTCAATTAACGTCCACTAATAAATCACCCAAGTAAAAGTAAATGCAGAACAAAGCAGTGAGTTTATAGATTTCCTTATCCCTGTGCTTTCATATAGACAGGAGATTAATGAAGAAGATATCCTCAAAAAGCATTATATAAAACAAAAATGGTAATATAAACATCAGTACAATAAAGTTCTCCAATATCCCTAAATATTTAGGATAGAAACACCTGAAAATGGAGATCAGTTGTATGAAACTGGTTCTCAAAACTATCATCACAATCCTAACAAACACAACAAAATAACTCACTACACTTTAATCCTATTTCCTAACAAGAGCACCAAGATAACTTCATTACAACCCAACAACTAAAATACAGAAACTATGAAAGCAAGAATTTTCTCTACCACAATCCTATTCAAAAGCTTTTGGTTGGTCAAGTGAACAACAGAATATATACTTTTAGACACGAGAGGGGGAATATCTTTTTTTTTTCCCTTCAATTTTTTAACATATTTCCATCAAAGTAATCTCTTTCTATAGCAAGTAATTTTCGATATTCTATATTTTACTTTAACTTCTGGCTAGACCTTTTAAAAATGAAGTTCAAAATTTAAATGTCTCACTCAATGCTCCCTCTCGATGCTTTGTTTCGGGGTATATCTAATTTAAAAAAAAAAAAAAACGAAGTCACAACTCTAAACTGCCAAAGTGTCTTTTAATGCTCACCCTGAATACTTTCTTTTTCTCCAGAGTTTCCTTCCCTGTCTCTTCCTGTTATTTTCATACATTATTTGTCAATCTCAATTCAGAATGGTTATCAGTATCTTATAATACATAAGATACGTATCTCGATACAATACAAGTTCTTGTGCCAGCGATACGTGTCGCAGTGCGTATCTAAAATGTGTCTAAATCTCATCTTGTACCGATTGCAACTATTTTTCTTCTTATGGCTTGAGTCCTTAATTATTTTGAAGGGTATATATATGATATATTTATGACTTAATTTTTTTATATCCGTATCTTACGATACATTATACGATACGATTCACAGTTCAAAAAGTGGGGTCTAGTGATACACAATACGTATCTCGATTTGATAACATACCTCTTTTTTATCTCTTAATTTCAAATTAACATAGTTTATTCAATAATGGAAGCACCAATGCCCACCGATTCATTAAAAATCCTACAAAACAGCTAGCGGAACCCAAATTGATGAAGTTTTGTTGCTTCTAATATTTAAATTAACATCACCATCTACAATAATGAAAGTGTAAAAGAATTTCAACCAAAATATACCTCAATTATATCCAGGGCGGCCATGCATATCTGTTGGTTGAATGAAGCTAGAAGAGGGATTGCAGCAGTAATACATGAACCAGCAATTGAACCAACTGTTCGTCTATATCTTCTAGAATCCTTTAACTTCAATGAAATGACCTCCCATTGGTCTACAAGCAAAGCACTTAAGTAAGAATCAAGGAACCAACATTACCACGAAAAAACAAGGACCACAAAACCTGGTTGATGAAAAAACGTCACATAAGTCCCTATTATACTGTTTATAATAAACATGGTCAAGGAAATCAATATTATTAGTTCAATTATGCATATGAATCTAAACTCTTAGGAGACCTAGCACTTGGTACGGTAATCCTAGTGTTGGAAATATAATATAAAACCGTGTCATTTAAGGATGCATTTGTATTCAAGTTAATGTTGCAAGATTCAATGAAAAGTTTCAAAGAGAACTATATAAAACAACAATCTAAATGATGGATTGTGATTCTGAACCTTGTGTGGTTTCTTCAGCATTGGAGATTATAGACCTGACATCTATGGCAAATGACTCTGCCTGAGGGGGCAATAGACAAGCTTCATTTTTTGATGCCTTCACAATTTCTGCTACAGCCTAAAATCAACCAATTTATAAACAACCAACTGATATAAGAACTAAGTTTATTTTTTAAATACTAAAACTATTAAAACATGCATGCTAAAGAAATAGAAAATTAATTGCAAAAGGAATAGCCATAGCTGTTTCTAGAACAAGAAATTGGCAAAAAGTCAAGATGTAAAGATTTAAAAGAAAGAGCTGCGCAAAATCTGGTTTTAATGACAGTATTACATGATTTGCTAATTACCAGATGAAGAATATGAGAGATAAAGGAGGTTTCTTATTAAACATAATATTAGGGTTAATTGTCCTAGTGTTATGGGCTGGGCTTATACCTGCTTGGGCGCAGTGATAGGAACTATAATACTTGGTATAAACATGAGTTAGGTTAAGGTATTGTTTCACATTACACTTATCAAACATCTGTTCAATATACTATTATTTACTGCTGCCTATCTCCATTTTCCTTCTTTACCTAAACCCCACCAACCATAGACGAAAGGCGTGAAGAATTAGGTGGGTATCTAAATAAAATCCACTAAAGAAGGAAATGAGAGCGCAATTTTAGATGGGGGAAAATGCCCACACATACATATACATACAGAGATAGAAGGAAACGAGGGTTGTAACAAACCTTTAAGAATGGTATAGTTAAATGCGGATGTTGATCTCTACCCAGTATTTCGAGCTCCATTGACACAGAGCGCATCTGTTCAATTGCACATCACAGGACCATAAGATTTTAACCAACAAAAGTCTAAGCATGTTGGTAGGTAATTCTGTACTTGTACATACTCGAGGGAAAAAAAGTTATTTGTATTCAAAGGTAATAGAGTTTAGAGAATGACCATATAAATGCAACGTCAAATAAAAAATTACCAATACGAATTGAGCATCATTAAAAGAATCTACCTTTCTATGGTATTTGAAAACAGAGAAAACATCAGACACATGGCACATGCATTGTTTGAAAAGAAGAAAAGAGAGGATTGCAAATTGAAACTGAAACGTAATTATATTTTCCCAAATAATAAAGTGTACAAAGTGCACCTTATATAGTGGCGCAAAGTGATAACAACAACTTTTCAACAACAGAATATCTTAACTAAGTGATAATAGCAACAGCTGTTAAACAACAGAATATCTTAACTAAGATAATTAAGCTAACAACTAACAGAACTAAACAGATCACTAATCAGGTCCTAAATAAGTGAGATTTCAAATCTGAATAATAGAATTTCAAATCTGAATAACAAAACACTAGATTCTACATAAGTAACAGGACACTAACAGAGGCCCGTTTGGTGGACAGGATAAACAGAAACAAGATAGTAATCATATCCTGTTGTTATCTATTGTTGGTTGCGCCAGCATGATAGGATAACACTATCTTGTCCCTTATCCTATCATGTCCATCATGTGTAAAAGTTATCCTGAGAGGGAGCTAGTATAAAAATTATCCTAACAAGATAGGACATCAGTTTTTTGTTTGTTTATTACCATGACCGAAAATTAATTTCAATATTTATATTTTATATAATTTTTAATAATATTAGTTAATAAATATAAATTTTTGATTTTAATAAAATATTAATTTTATTACTTATCAATTACTAATTTTTATTGTTAAGTTAAATTATTTAGTTACTGATAAATTTAATTAAAAAATAAACTTATTTATAAATTGTGAAAATATTAGATTTACTCATATAAAATAATTAAATTTTCATTATCACTTACTACTACTTAGTTAACATTATTTTTCGTTATTTATATTATAATAAAATATACAAAATAATTCTTCATTAACAATAAAATAGGCTACTCCCTTCGAAAAAGTTAAAATAACGGAATTAATAAAAATTAATTTTATTTTAGTTAATATTAAAACATAAACTCATTTCTAAAAATGTAAAAGAATTAAATTTAATACAATAATCACTTTTTTTAAAAAATTATTTAGAAAATTAAATTTTAAAAAATACTATGTATTTTTTATTTCAAAGAAAATTTGATACATTTTTCATTATTTGTATCATATCCTGTCTACCTCAAACGCAGGATAAGATAATAGTCTGTTCTGCTTTTATCATATCCTGTGCTTATCCAATCATTTATCATATCCTGCTCTTATCGTATCTTGACCACCAAATGGACCTTAACAGATTCTAGATAAGTAACAGAACACTGACAGATTCTAGATAAGTAATAGAACACTAACAGATTCTAGATAAGGGGAGTTCGAATACTCTCCTCTAATACGCCCCTACAAACTCAAGGTGGTTGAATAAGTGGTGAACTTATCAAGCACATTGCGTTTGCACCTCAATTCTTCAAACTTCAGGTGACAGAGCCTTTGTTAGAATATCAGCTAAATGCTCATGAGAGGGAACATGAGAAATCATAAGTGTCTTGCTGAGGACCTTCTCTCTGATAAAGAAAATGTCTAGTTCCATATGTTTAGTGCGAGCATGAAGCACAGGATTATGAGTAAGAGCTATAGCTCTCATATTATCACAGTAGATATGAGGTGTTGTGAAAGGAATTTTCAACTCCTGAAGAAGAGACTGGATCCAGATCAGTTCTAAAGCTGTGTTGGCTAAGCTTCAGTACTTTGCTTCTGTGCTGGAGCGAGCAACTAGTGCTTGTTTCTTGGAGCTCCAAGAAACTAGGTTAGGACCAAAGAAGATGCAAGACCCTGAGGTGGACTTGCAATCATCAGGATCTGCTGCCTAGTCTGCATCACAATAAGCGGTGAGTTGCACCGGAGATTAAAGAGAGCAAGGCCTGAGAAGAAGACCAAAGTCAACAGTAGCCTTGAGATATCTAAGGATGCGTTTTACAACTTTCCAGCGTTCCTCTAAGGGTTGAGAGAGAAACTGACATACTTTGTTGACTGAGTATGAAATCGTCGGCCTAGTTAAAGTTGCATACTGCAATGCTCCAACAATGGACCTATACAAAGTAGAATCACTCATGTAATTGGCCCCGTGTTTAGTCAACCTCTGATTAGAAATCATAGGAGTGGAAATACCCTTAGCCTCTGACACATCTGCCCTTTCAAGCAGATCAGTAATATACTTGGTCTGATTGAGCAATAAAGAACCATTCTGAAGATGCTGAACCTGCACACGAAGAAAGTAATCCAGTTGCCCCAATTGCTTAAGAGAAAATTCTTTGTCCAATTGCTGTATAAGGTGATGAATAACAGGTAGAGAACTACCAGTGACTATAATGTCATCAACATAGACTAATATATAAAGGCTATGAGAAGTTGTGTGTAGAGTGAATAATGAAGGGTCACAGCAAGAAGCCTTAAGCCCAAACTTCATGAGAGCTGATTTTAGCCTCCTAAACCATGCCCGAGGAGCCTGTTTGAGGCCATACAAAGCTTTATTCAGCTTACACACTAGGGTCCTGACCTCGCCTTCAAAACCTGGGGGTTGCACCATGTAAACCTCCTCCTCTAGAGAACCATTCAAGAAGGCATTGTTTACATCCAATTGCTGTATAGGCCACCTCTTTGACACTGCTAGAGATAAAATGGGTCGTATGGTTACTGGTTTAACCACTGGGGAAAATGTTTCAGAATAATCAAACCCCTCTACCTGGTGAAACCCCTTGGCCACTAACCTGGCCTTGTACCTGTTGATGGAACCATCGGCATTTTCCTTAATGCGAAACACCCATTTACAGCCAATTGCCTTCCGCTTGGGTGGCAAAGAAACTAAGGTCCAGGTATTAGTAGACTGCAATGCATTGTATTCATCTTGCATAGCCTTAAACCACTGAGGGTCCTTAAGAGCCTGTTTTGCAGTAGTCGGTTCCACCTGAGTTAATAATAATGTAGGAAAAAGCCTAGGCTTGATAATCCCAGATTTAGACCAGGTTTCCATAGAGTGTGTATTAGGAGTTTGTGTTTGTGAAGGAGGTGGGTTTGATGATGATGCTGAAGGAGAGGACTCAGATACATGCTGATTGGATGAGGATGGGGGAGTTGACTGGGGAGAAGGAATAGAAGGTAGACTATCTTGAGATTGGTCTAGACTGACAGGAGTAGTAGGAATAGAAGGTGGAGGGACAGGAACTAAGGGAATGTTGGAGGAAATGGGTGCTGACTCTGAAGAGGGACATGACACAGAGTTAAACATTGTTTGATAAGGAAATTTAAACTCATTGAATAAGACATCTTTAGAGACAAAGATTCGACCATTGGTGTCTAAGCATTTATATGACTGGATGAGTAGCCAAGAAAGACACACTCCGAAGAGTGAAAGGAAAGCTTATGATTTTGATAAGGTCTCAAGAAAGGATAGCAAGCACAACCAAAGACTTTGAGGAAAAGATAATCTGGAACTTTGTTGAACAGTTTGAAATGAGAGCTGACATTATCAAGAACTGGAGTAGGTAGACGATTGATAAGGTAGGTAGCTGTGATGAAAGCATGATCCCAATACTTCATTGGCATGTTAGCATAAGCAAGTAAGGACAAACCGATCTCAACTATGTGTCTGTGTTTGCGTTCCACACTCCCATTTTGATGATGGGTGTGTGGACAGGTGAGTCTATGAACAATCCCAAGACTCGCAAAGTGAGGTGTAAGGGGTTTAAACTCCCCTCCACCATCAGTTTGGACAGACTTGATTTTAGAGCCAAGTTGTAGCTCAATCATTTTTTGGAATTTTATGAATGTGATATAGGTGTCTGACTTTCTTTGCAAAGGATAAATCCATGTGTGCCTAGAATAAGCATCTACAAAAGTTAGAAAATAGGAAAAACCACGAGATGATTCAATGGAGGCAAGCCCCCATAGATCTGCAAATATAAAGTCAAGAGGTGTTGTGTAGGGAGTAGTAGATAAATGAGAAGGTAAGCGATGAGCTTTGCCCAAACAGCATGCTTTGCAAACAGAAAATCTTGTTTTATTAGGTAATGGAATATTAAATGTTTCATAGTAAGTCTTAAAGCCTCATGATGAGAATGTCCTAAGCGGCTATGCCACAAGTCATAAGAAGTAGGACTCATGCTTTCACTAAGACTAGGACAAGAAGAAGTAAATATTGGAAGCTGATCAGGAACTGGAAGTTGATCAGAACTGAAAGTTGCTTGAAAAACAGAAGGAACAGCAGCTGGAGAAGACAAAGTTGGGCCAGTAGTAGATAAACCATCAAAGTAGTAGAGTCCTTCTGGTCCAACATGACCTCTAAGAAGGACTTCAGTGGTGACCTGACATTTAACAGGACAGTAAGTATCCCAGAACTCAAAAAAGACACAGTTATCTTTGGCAAATTGTCTAACGGTCACAAGATTTTTAGTAATGGAAGGTACTAGAAGCAGTTTTTTAAGCACTAAAGACTTCTTTGAGTTTAAAGGAGAGGGAAAAGAAGCAGAACCAATAGATTGGATTTTCAAACCTTGGCCATTCCCCATTAATATTTGCTCGGGGGAAGAGAAGGAAGTGCCATTTGCCACAGCTGAAGGATCATGTGTCACATGATGTGTTGCACCTGAGTCTAGACACCACAAATCTTGAGCAGAAGAAGGGTGAATTGGGCCAACAAGCAGTGCTTGAGGAGGTCTCTGTGGCTGTATTGGAGGCTTGAAGCCACTGTTTGGGAACCCTTGTTGATGCATGCCACTGCTGCCAGTCCCATTGTGAGGCCAATATTGTTGAGTTGGCCCAGATTGTGGTTGAGGTGGGGTCCTATAGTAACAGTGAGAGGCAGTGTGGCCCCACTTTGCACAAATCTGACATTGAACATTTGAGTAACGACCTCGGCCGCGTCCGCCACCACGGAAGCCGGAAGAACAATTCACCACGTGGCTGCGAGTTAGAGGGATTGTGATAGTCATGTGCCCTTGTCACGTTGTCGCCATAGCCAGAAGCAAAATTAGCTTGAGGATTTATGTTTGGAGCAGCAGCCATAGGAACCGTGCTCGGTTGTGAAACTTGTGTGAGAAGAACGGAGGCAGCTGAATGACCAAGTTGTCGTTTCTTCATACGTTCAAGTCGTGTTTCAAATGCGATAATCGACGATTCAATTTCGGAAACAGAAGTCTGATGAAGGCGATTGAAGGCTACAGAAACAAGAGGATTATACTCCTCAAGCAGGCCATCGAAGATCGCATCAAGGTGATCACGATGACTCATAGGGTCTCCAATCATGACTAGCGTGTTAACAATTGTTTTTACACGCTTAAGGAACTCAGAAACAGAGCGTGTCCCCTTCGTCATGTTGCGTAGTTCCGAGCGCAGTTTTGCTGATTGAACCTGATTCTGTGACTGAAAATAATCATGAATGGCATCCCAGACTTGCCATGATTGCAGACAGGTCAGAACAGTGGGAAGAAACGAATCAGAAAGCGTCGAAAGCAACCAAGTGAATAGATGAGAGTCTTGTTTCTCCCAGGCTAGATGCGGAGGGTTAACCTTGTCTGCGGTGCGACCAGGGTCATTCAGAAAACGTGGTGGAGAGTCTGGATGCACAGTATATTGATGCAAATTGTGTGTGCGAATCACACCTTCTACCTGTTGACGCCAGGAGAAGAAGTTTGTGTCATCAAGCTTGATTGTGATCGGAGGAGAAAAATTACACTCGAATTCGAGGCTCCTCCGAGTGGAGGAACTGGAGATGCGGAAGCCATGGATTAGGATTCGAAAGAGAGGATTGCAAATTGAAACTGAAACAAAATTATATTTTCCCAAATAATAAAGTGTACAAAGTGCACCTTATATAGTAGCACAAAGTGATAACAACAACAGCTATTAAACAACAGAACTAAGTGATAACAGCAACAGCTGTTAAACAACAGAATATCTTAACTAAGATAATTAACCTAACAACTAACAGAACTAAACAGATCACTAATCAGGTCCTAAATAAGTGGGATTTCAAATCTGAATAACAGAATTTCAAATCTGAATAACAAAACACTAGATTCTGGATAAGTAACAAAATACTAACAGATTCTAGATAAGTAACAGAACACTTACAGATTCTAGATAAGTAACAGAACACTAACAGATTCTAGATAAGGGGAGTTCAAATACTCTCCTCTAATATGCATAACAAACATCTATAGGCCATTAAAAGAAGAATTATCACAACATAGTCATACCCTAAAATTGAGAAGCTAGTTGCATCAAAACAGTATTAAAAGACATGGTCATACCGGTTCCTCCAGTAGAGGCAATATCTTGTAGGCCACTCCAATGTAGGACAGTATGGATGCCAGCACATTTGGCACATGATGATTAAGGTCTAAATGGCGTAATTGTCGACATATTGAATCAATCACATAGTCTGCATTTTCCAAAACTAACTGTCCAACCTGCAACTTGAAAGTAGGAGAAAATATATTATCATTGCTAGGGATTACAATTTATAGAGGCTAGGCTAACCTAATTCAGGACATAATAAATTCTAATACAATCTCCTAATAAAAGAAAATCTCTTAACAATAAAACAAGTATTCTAATATAACAACAATATAATTTTCCTTATTTACAACACACCCCCTCAAGCTGGTGAATGGATATCTACCATTCTCAGCTTGTAAGTAAGATCTCAAAATTGCTCCAAGGGAAGTCCTTTGGTGAGCACATCAGCCAACTGTAATCCTGATGTATTGTGTAGAAATAAGACCACTATCCAATTTCTCTTTGATGAAATGCCGGTCTATCCCTATGTGCTTTGTTCTGTCATGTTAGACTGAATTGTGAGTAATACCAATGGCAGACTTATTATCACAAAAAAGTCTCATTGGAGCTTCATATTTATTTTCAAATCATCTAGTATGATCTTCATACACAACAATTCACAAACCCCTTGAGCCATGGCTCTGAATTCTGCCTCTGCACTTGATCTAGCAACTACATTCTGCTTCTTGCTCCTACATGTAACTAAATTTCCACCCAAGAACATACAGTATCCTGTGGTGGACCTCCTGTCAACAATTGACCCTGCATAATCAGCATCGGTATAAACCTCCATAGACAACTGCTCACTTTTCTTGAATAGACCTCTCCCTAAACTTGCCTTCAAATACTGCAAGACTTTATCCACGGCCTGTAAGTGCCTCTCCTGTGGGTCATGCATGAATTGATTGACAACACTAACAGGATAAGCTATGTCTGGCCTAGTCTGAGATAGATAAATGAGCTTCCCCACAAGTCTCTGATATTGGGTCTTATCAACCCTTGGGCCCTCCTCATCACTCTCAATCTTGTGGTTTTGCTCTATAGGCACTCCAGTGGGCTTACAACCCAGTTTGTCAGTCTCTTTGAGAAGATCAAGAACATATTTTCTCTGAGAAATGAAAATGCCTTGTTTCGAGCATGTCACCTCCATACCTAGGAAATATTTCAATTTTCCAAGGTCCTTCATTTCAAACTGGGCTGCTAACTCATTTCTCAGATTCAGCTTCTCAGGTTCATCATTAAGTGCAATGATCATATCGTCTACATAGACTAACAAAAGAGTGAGTTTGCCATTTTGAGCATGTTTTATGAAGAGAGTATGATCACCTTGGCTCTGTTTATAACCTAGGGAAACATAGCCTAAGTAAACCTCCCAAACCAAGCTCGGGGAGACTGTTTGAGCCCATACAGAGCTTTCTTCAATCTGCACACCTTATTTCTTCTTGAAGTAAGGTCATACCCCGGTAGAATCTCCATATACACCTCTTCCTCCAGATCTGCATGGAAGAAAACATTTTTAACATCAAATTGTTGCAACTCAATCAAAGTGAGCTGCCAAGGAAAGAACAATCCTTACAATGTTCATTTTTTATACCAGAGCAAATGTCTCCTCATAACCAATTCCATAGGTCTGGGTGTATCCTTTTGCAACTAGCCTCACCTTGTACCTGTCAAGTGTGCCATCAGATCGATACTTCACTGTATATTCCACCTGTAACCTACTGTTCTCTTGTCATTTGCCTTCTCAACAATCTCCCAAGTCCCATTTTTCTCCAGTGCATGTATCTCTTCATTCATGGCTTGAATCCAGTTCTTATCTTTTAATGCTTCTTGTACTGATGCAAGGACTCTAATAGAGTGAAAAGTTGAAATAAAACTCTGACGCTGCACAGAAAGATTGAGTAGACACAAACTGGGATATAAGGTACTTGGAACAAGAACGTTTTCCTTTTCTCAAGGCAATAGGTAGGTCATCAAGGTTAGACACACAAGAATTAGGGTCACAAGAATTACCAGGCTCAAGGTTAGGAACACTTGCCTCGGGTTCAGACGATTGGACTTGTTGTTGAACCAGGATGGGTTTAACTTTTCGCTAGTACTTTATCCTGTGTCTATCAACATTATTTTGCACCGGTATTGGTTCATGACCATTGTCATCACCATCATTATCATCAGCATCATTGTGCTCCGTGGTAGGAATGGAGGAAGATGTCAAGGGCTCCTGTATTAGAGGAGAAGGCATCAAAGGCTCCTGTATAAGAGGAATAACAGACAACTCTTGAGATTCAGCTTCTTTACTACTCACCCCCTGAAGCTGAGGACTGGGATAAAACGACTCTGTTTCATGAAAAGTAACATCCATGGATATATAAACACGACGACTAGGAGGATGATAACACTTGTATCCCTAGTTACCTGAAGCATATCATATGAATATACATTTAATAGCCAGAGGATCTAACTTACCCCGATTAGGACCATGAGCATGGACAAAGGCAGAACAACCAAAGACACGACTCTGAAGACTTGACATAATGGGCACAAACGGAAAGAAACTAGCCATAACCTGCATAGGACTAACACCGGATAAAACCCTAGAAGGTAACCTATTGATTAAATAAGCATAGGTCAAGATAGTTTCCCCCAATAAAACTTAGGAACGTTCATTTCAAAGCGTAATGCTCAGGTGATTTCAAGATGACGATATTTCCTTTCAACAACCCCATTTTTGTTTGGGGTGTCAACACAAGTCAACTCATGAGCAACACCATTTGTTTTGAGAAATTTGTAAAATTTTGATTTACGTACTCTTTCCCATTGTCTGACCGTAACCTTTTATTAGTTTTTCAAAACTGTGTTCTAACCATGTGGAAAAAGTTAACAAATAATTGAAACACCTCAGACTTATCTTTCATAAGAAAAACCTATGTCACCCGAGTACAATCATCAATAAAAGTAACAAACCATTTTGCACCAGAAATACTAGAAACTGATGAAGGTCCCCACACATCAAAGTGAGCAAGATCAAAAGGTTCAACACTCCTAGTATCACTAGGGGAATAGGTTACCCGATGAGATTTGGCGAACTGGCACACATCACAATGAAACGACTAAACAGACACTTTGTTAAGTAAGTGAGGGAATAAAGATTTTAAGCATACGGAGATGAGGATGCCCAAGACACCTGTGTTGGAGACATTTGGGAAGAATTCCGAGATTCTGAACTCACCCGGTGACACTTGCTTACCTTATGCGGCAGATAATATAACCCGTGGCAAGATCCCGAAAAGCACAACCTTTATGGAACAAGCTTAGTACACAATTCAATTCGTTTGTCAGTCTGTGAATAGACAAAAGATTGTGAGAAATATTTGGAATATGAAGCACACAATTTAGGTGTAAAATGAGCTAAGGCAGATGTACCATAGCTGGCAACCGGTTCTTGAATTCCATTTGCAACGGTATTATGATGTTTATTAATAATAGGTGAATAATTAGAGAGATATGACATATGTGGAGTCATGTGATCAGTTGCACCAAAGTCAACAATCCAGAAATCTTCAGAACAAGAGGCATTAAAAGTTAAGAAGCTATAGTTCTTACCAGTCATGGTCAGAGAACTAGTATCAGAGGACTTACTCAATAAGTCCATAAAGAGAAACAAACCTTCCCGAAATAGGAAAAAGCAACGTCTTAATAGCGAAGTAGCAAAGGATCCAAGGGCTGCCAACGAGGAACACCAACAAAGATGGCTTCAAATAGGCAGCAACAAGAGGAGAAATCAATCTTCCCACAATAGGAAGAAAATAATGATGTTGAATTAGCGACGTAACAAAGAGACAACCTGAAAATCACACGCTGCAGCAAGCCAACAGCACGTGACAAGGCTCAAACGAGAGCTAAATACAGGAGCAGTGGGTCGAGTACGAACTCCTTTCGAACAAGAGAGCAAGAGCTTTAAAATACCTTGAAGCTGGGCAAAAGGACCCTTGGAACAGAACCGGGAGAGGGAGGCGAACCATTTTGCGCAATCGCAACGACGAACGGAGGCCTGGAGGGTGGCGCGTGCAGATCACGCGCTGGTAACGAAGTTGCGAGTGGATCTCACTCGCCGAGAACGAAGCCGCGCGTGTAAGCGCGTGAAAGCTTTTCCGATGATTGTGCTTAGTGGAAATGTGTAGATCGGAACAGGTCGATGGTGGTGGGATGGTTTCCGGTCTGTTCCGATGAGTTTGAGTTTTTCGGAGTTCGTTGACCGTGTCAGGTCACTAGGAGTTGAAATATGGAGAAATATATTTTTATTTCTTAAATTAAAACTCCAAAGAGGTTACATTATATAGAAGACAACTAGATATGAATCCAATCTCCTAATAAGATAACAAAAGATAACAACCTAACTAGATAATGAAAAATATCTCCTAAAAACAAATATTCAATATATCACAACACTCCCCCTCAAGCTGGTGAATGGATGTCTATCATTCCCAGCTTGCAAGTAAGATCTCGAAATCGTTCCAAGGGAAGTCCTTTGGTGAGCACATCAGCCAATTGTAGTACTGAGGGGACATACTGTGTAGAAATAAAACCACTGTCTAACTTTTCTTTGATGAAGTGCCGGTCTATCTCTATGTGTTTTGTTCTATCATGTTGGACTGGATTGTGAGCAATACTAATGGCAGACTTATTATCACATAAAAGTCTCATGGGAGCTTCACGCTTTATCTTCAAGTCATCTAGTATGATCTTCATCCACAATAACTCACAGACTCCTTGAGCCATGGCTTTGAATTCTGCCTCTGCACTTGACCTGGCAACGACATTTTGCTTCTTGCTCCTCCATATCACTAAATTTCCACCCAAGAACATACAGTATCCTGTAGTGGACCTCCTGTCATCAATTGATCCTGCATAATCTGCATCAGTATAAATTTCCATAGATAACTGCTCATTTTTCTTGAACAATAGACCTCTTCCTGGACTTGCCTTCAAATACTGCAAGATTCTATCCACAGCTTGTAAGTGCCTCTCTCGTGGGTCATACATGAACTGACTGACAACACTAACTGAATAAGCTATATCAGGCCTAGTGTGAGATAAATAAATGAGCTTCCCCACAAGTCTCTGGTATTGAGCCTTATCAACCCTTGGGTCCTCCTCATTACTCCCAATCTTGTGATTCTGCTCTATAGGGGCTCCAGTGGGCTTACAACCCAGTTTGCCAGTATCTTTGAGAAGATCAAGGACGTACTTTCTCTGAGAGATGAAAATGCCTTGTTTTGAGTATGCCACCTCCATACCTAGGAAATATTTCAGCTTTCCAAGGTCCTTCATTTCAAACTGAGTTGCTAACTCATTTCTCAAGTTCTGCTTCTCAAAATCATCATTACCTGCAATGATCATATCGTCTACATAGACTAACAGAATAGTGAGTTTGCCATTTTTAGTATGTTTTATGAAGAGCGTATGATCTCCTTGGCTCTGTTTATAACCAAGGGAAACCATAGCTTGAGTAAACCTCCCAAACCAAGCTCGGGGAGACTGTTTGAGCCCATACAGGGCCTTCTTCAATCTGCACACTTTATTTCTTCCTGAAGTAGGATCATAGCCCGGCGGAATTTCCATATACACTTCTTCCTCCAAATCTCCATGCAAGAATGCATTTTTAACATCAAACTGTTGCAACTCCCAATCAAAGTGAGCTGCTAAGGAAAGAATGATCCTTATGGTGTTCATTTTTGCAACCGGAGCAAACGTCTCCTCATAATCAATTCCATAAGTCTGGGTGTATCCCTTTGCAACTAGTCTCGCCTTATACCTGTCAAGTGTGTAATCAGGTCGATACTTCACTGTATATATCCACCTGCAACCTACAGTCCTCTTGTCACTTGGCTTCTCAACAATCTCCCAAGTCCCATTCTTCTCTAGCGCATGCATCTCTTCATTCATGGCTTGAATCCAGTTCTTATCTGTTAATGCTTCTTGTACTGATGCAGGGACTCTAATAGAGTCAATAGCTGATATAAAACTCTGATGCTCCAAAGACAGATTTTTAGTAGACACAAACTGGGATATAGGGTACTTGGTACATGATCGTTTTCCTTTTCTCAAGACAATAGGTAGCTCATCAAGGTTAGGCTCAAAAGAATTATTAGGCTCAGAAGAATTATTAGGCTCAATGTTACGAACACTTACCTCGGGTTCAGACGATTGAACTTGTTGGAACAGGACGGGTTTAACTTTCCGCTTGTATGTTATCCTATATCTGTCAACACCATCATTATTCTGGACGGGTTCAGGATCATTGTCATCACCATCATTATTTTGTACCTGTATTGGTTCAGGATCATTGTCATCATCGTCATTCTGGACCGGCGGCATTGGCTCTGGATCATTTTCCTCAGTGGTAGGAATCGAGGATCAAGGGCTCCCGTGTTAGAGGAATAACAGACAAATCTAGAGACTCAGATTCCTGACTATTCTCCCCCTGAAGCTGAGAACTAGGATAAAAAGGCTCTGTTTCCTGAAAGGTAACATCCATGGATTTGTAGACACGACGACTAGGAGGATGATAACATTTATATCCCTTCTTATCTGAAGCATATCCGATGAAGATACATTTAATAGCCCGAGGATCTAACTTTCCCCGATGAGGACCATGAACATGCAGAAAGGCAGAACAACCAAAAACACGACCTTTGAGACTCGACATCATGGGAACTGACAGAAAGAAACTAGTCATAACCTGCACGGGACTAACTCCAGATAAAACCCTAGAAGGTAACCTATTGATTAAATAAGCAGAGGTCAAGACAGCGTCCCCCCAATAAAACTTAGGGACATTCATTTGAAAGCGTAATGCTCGAGTGACTTCAAGAAGATGACGATTTTTCCTTTCAGCAACACCATTTTGTTGTGGGGTGTCAACACAAGTCAACTCATGAACAACACCATTATTTTTTAGAAAATTGTAAAGATTCTGATTGACATACTCTTTCCCATTGTCTGACCGTAACCTCTTAATAGGTTTCCCGAATTGTGTTCTAACCATGTGGAAAAAGTTAACAAACAATTGAAACACCTCAGATTTATCTTTCATAAGAAAAACCCATGTAACCCGAGTACAATCATCAATAAAAGTAACAAACCATTTTTTACCAGAAATACTAGAAACTGACGAAGGTCCCCACACATCAGAGTGAACAAGATCAAAAGGTTCAACACTCCTAGTATCACTGGGGGAATAAGTTGCTCGATGAGATTTGGCATACTGACACACATCACAGTGAAACGACTCAACGGACAATTTGTTAAATAAGTGAGGGAATAAAGACTTGAGCATACGGAAAGGAGGATGCCCAAGACGCCTGTGTTGGAGCCATATTTGTGAAGAATTCCAAGAGTCTGAACTTGTCTGATGACACTTGCTTATCTTATGCGGCATATAATATAACCCGCCCTGTTCAAAAGCAACTCCAATCGTCTTCCCCATGGCAATATCCTGAAAAGCACAACCGTTATCGAAAAAACTTAGAGCACAATGCAACTCGGTAGTGAGTTTGTGGATGGACAAAAGACTGTGAGAAAGATTTGGAACATGAAGTACATGACTCAGGTAAAGAGATGGGCTAAGGTGGAGGTTACCATAACCGGCAATCGGTTCTCGAATTCCATTTGCAACAGTAATATGATGTTTACCAGGCATAGGCGAATAATTTGAGAGATATGACATATGAGGGGTCATGTGATCAGTTGCACCAGAGTCAACAATCCAGAAATCTTCCGTACAAGAAGCATTCAAAGATAAAAAGCTAGAGTTCGTACCATCATGGCGAAAGAACTAGTGTCAGAGGACTTACTCAAGGAGTCCATGAAGAGAAACAAACCTTCCCACAGTAGGAGAAAGCAACAACGTCGGAAAAGTAACAGATTCCAAGGTTTGCCAACAAGGACGCCAACAAAGATGGCTTCAAAGGCAGCAACCAAGCAAGGGCAGCAAGCAGCCGGCAAGAAACAAAGGCTCAAACAAGAGCAAACAACTGCACCAACGGTGAACGTATGAGCAGGAAACGTTCGGAAAAGCAAAGGGCTTCACGAACACCCAGAAAATACTCTAAAGCTGGACAAACGAGCCTCTTCTTACGCTCCTACAAAGGGAGGAAGAATCAAACGTCACTAGCGGCAACAAACGGAGGCCGATCTGGACAAAAGGAGGCTTGGAACAGCAAGAGGAGAGGCTGGCGACCCGTTCTGGGCATCTCCATCGCAAACGGAGGCTGGTAAGGTGGCGCGTGGAGAATACGCGCCGGGGACGGACCCGCGAGTGGATCTCACTCGCCGAGAAAGGAACGACGCGTGTAGGCGCGTGCAGGGCAGTCTGGCGGCGCAGCTTCTGGTGCTGACCGATCGAAGCAGGGCGAGCACGGTGGAGGTGGTGGTGGTACGCGGTGGTGGCCGGAACAGCGGCGGTGGACGTGGCACAGTGGTGGCTATCTTACCAAGGGAACTATGTTCCAAGGCTGCAAAGCAAACATTCAGCAGGGAAAAAGAACTCTGAACTACGCCGCAGTGAAAAACGGCTAGGGTTTAGATGCGGAAGCAGAGCCCTCAAGATCGAGAGCTCTGATACCAAGTTGAAATATGGAGAAATATATTTTTATTTCTTAAATTAAAACTCCAAAGAGGTTACATTATATAGAAGACAACTAGATATGAATCCAATCTCCTAATAAGATAACAACCTAACTAGATAATGAAAAATATCTCCTAAAAACAAATATTCAATATATCACAACACTAGGGTTCCAATTGAGTGGAACCTTGACCAAGAACAAAGGCCGTAATAAGAACGGCTAGGGTTTTGAGCACGGAAGCAGAGCCCTCAAGATCGAGAGCTCAGATACCAACTTGAAAGTAAAAGAAAATATATTATTATTGCTTGAATACAAAATAAACAAAGGCTAGGCTAACCTAATTAAGGAAATAATAAATTCTAATACAATCTCCTAATAAAAGAAAATCTCTTAATAACAAAAGCAATCTCCTAATAATAAAATAAATATTCTAATATAACAACAATATAATTTTCCTTATTTACAACACTGCATAAATGCATCTATGAATAAAGTAGTCATGTAAGAAACAGGTTGGAAATTAATTAAGATCTTGAGTGATAAACTAACCGTTGGATAGCCAGATGAGGAGGAAAGTATATGCAAGACTGTATCTGCAGCATTTCTAACTTGGGCGTTTGAAGAACTGAGATTCTCCAGCAATAAATAAAGAGAAGAATGAAGAAATCCATTTGAAACAAAATCTGTTCCGAGGCACAGATTAAAGATTCCTACTCCATCAATAATAACCTGTTTCATAAGAAGGAAGCCATTGTAAGAAGGAAGCCATTGTCGATGTTACATAAATCTGCTCTAGAGATAAATGTCAACAGACAGAATAAATAAACAGCCATGTCAGCTTATGGAAAGTATCTTTCCTCATGTAACATTGCAGAGTCTTGGAAAAAGTATAGACTAATATCTTCCACTGGAAAATCAAGCTGCAGGTCAGCAACTCTGCGCTCAACAGGGACATTCCACACCTCAGCAGATAAATATTCATGTAAGATCCCACCAATGCAATCAACTAAATGACTTTTTACACCTTTATCCTTTGGCATCTTCCAAAAAGATTCACGCAATGCACAGTCAAGTTTGTAAGACTTAACCTGAACTCCTCTGCTTATGGAAGACCTATGAAATGTTCTACCAAAATCACTCATTGCTTGATCTGATAGACCAAATATCATCTCATTTAGTATGCATGCAGCTGTGCTTGCTTGTCGCAATAACTGTCCAGAGCCAGTCCTGTCATACCAAGATTGCCAGCTTTCCTTTTTGTATTCTTTTAAACGGAGGTCAGTAACCAATTTACGGAAGTAACCAAGCAGAGTTTCAGTCAAATGTGACAGAAGCCCTTCACTTCTATGATCTAGCAATGGCAGACAAAGGTAAGTTAAAGACAAACACACTGAGAGGCAAGAGCTTTAAGAAAAAGTATTTATTTTGAAATCACCTGCGGCTGAAGATAAACCCACAAGTCGGAGAATCCTTGAAAGAGGCTGGTATAGCTTAAGACTACCAACATAACTGAACCAAGGGGGCATACGAGGAAGCTCACAGTTCTTGTGTGCAGTTTTGACAGGTTCTTGTATACTTTTGCATATAGGGGCTTCACGCAAACCAGAATGGATAATAGGAAGACCATAATTAAGGAAATTAGCTCCAGATTTTAACTCAGCAATGGAGGGAAGGTATCTGAGTGTTGATGATTGACTTGAAGTAATTTTGCCAAGCGAACCAGAGAACACTGAATTATGGCTTAGACATGCAGCAAACACATCCAGGAATTTAGCAGCTCCTACCTAATCATTCAAAAGAGTTAATTCTTACCAAAACTAAATGTGTCAATTGTAAACATAAAGGAGACCTAAAATACTGTATGTTTTTATGAATGTGTGCGAACAGAGAAGCAATAATTAATAGGACAGAACCTAGACAACTTTGATTAAATAATGAGCATGCGACTTATATGATTAACATCTATATTCTAGCTTGAGGAGGGAGTTCAGAGGCATATCAGCTTAGTATTATTGAATATTGAGCATTAATGGGTCAGGCAGGATTTACAAGTTATACTATAGTTATCCTAAATTTACAGATTAAATAAACGGTCCCTTAGGGCCCGTTTGGTGGACAGGATAGGATAAAGGATTGGATAAGCACAGGATATAATAAGAGCAGGATAGACTATTATCCTATCCTGCGTTTGGGGTGAACAGGATATTGATAAGATATGGTACGAACAATGAAAAATGTATTAAATTTTCTTTAAAATAAAAAATACATAATATTTTTTAAAATTTAATTTTCTAAATAGTTTTTTTTAAAAAGTGATTATTCTATTAAATTTATTTTTTACATTTTTATAAATAACTTATTTTTTAATATTAACTTAAATAAAATTAATTTTTATTAATTCAGCTATTTTAATTTTTTTGAAGGGAGTCTATTTTAATTAAAAGTATTATATATGTAATCAATAGGTTTTAACTTAATAGGGGTAAGTGATTAATGATAAAAATTATTGAAAGATATTATACTTTCAAAAATATTTTATATTTAAATTATTAATTATAATTATATAAGTAGAGAAATAATTTTAAATAATATCATATAATAATATAAAATTAGTCTATATTTACTATTAAAAAATTAATATATATATATATATGTGAGTAGCCTATTTTATTGTTAGTGAAGAAATATTTTGTGTATTTTTATTATAATATAAATAACGAAAAATAATGTTAACTAAGTAGTAGTAAGTGATAATGAAAATTTAATTATTTTATGAGTAAATCCAATATTTTCACCATTTATAAATAAGTTTATTTTTTAATTAAATTTATCAGTAACTAAATAATTTAACTTAACAATAACAATTAGTAATTGATAAGTAATAAAATTAATATTTTATTAAAATAAAAAATTTATATTTATTAATTAATATTATTATATATTATATAAAGTCATTATAATAAACAAATAAAAAACTGATATCCTATCCTGTCAAGATAATTTCTATCATAGCTACCCCTCAAGATAACTTTTACACATGATGGACAGGATATGATAAGGGACAGGATAGTGTTATCCTATCCTGCTGGCACAACAAATAACAGATAACAGCAGGATATGATTACTACCCTATCCTGTCTCTGTTTATCCTGTCCACCAAACGGGTCCTTAAAGTCAAAATAGTGCATTTGATGAACCATTCTCTTATCTCTATACGTGTGTGTGCACCATGTGTCAAAACCTCCGCTAACCCCTATTAGACACCCGATCCTAATTAAATAATAGAGCAAATTATGAATAATAATGACTAGGAAACCACTCCTAAAAGTGATAATGAGACATTTTCTAGATAGTCTAATAATAATAATAATATTTCACCACATAATATAGAAGATGTCAGTCATTCACAAGCAATTGATGTTATCTTTTCTTTCAATTCAAGATTATAGTTTAAGCCATTTTGTACCACATAAGATTATTTTGTTTACTCTATCACTAGATATACATATCTAAGGAAACAAAAATGTAAAGCAAGAACAAATGAAATTATTGGAGAAGCACATACAGGAGACAGAAGATGATCCACCAATAGACGAGGACCAGAATAAAAAATTATTGTCAGTAATTGTTGAGCATGTAACACAGCATGTGACTCCTCATTGCTAAGCACCACTTTGGGAAGCTTTTCAAGATGCCTGAATTTGAAAGAGGTAATATTTCTGATCAAGGAAAGAAATAAAAGGAAAACCATCCTCAATGATTAACTTGTGTACGATAGAAAGATTAACCTGATAAATAAATTGGCAGCATCACGTTCAATAAGAGGTTTCTGATTCTGTGAGAACAAACACTCAAGCAAATCTTGTGAAGTTGAAGACACATCATCAGATTCATCAACGGCCAAAGCACATAAGCACTCCTGAATCATTAGCAAAATGAATTGAAAAATGAAAAGTAATTTACAAGAGAAGATTATATACAGATGTCAAGTAACCAACTATCCAAAAAACTTAAACTGTTAGGTAAATGTCACATGAATTATTGTATTTTATATTCTAACACCCCCCTAACGAAAGAGCCCTTTGGGCTTGAACCGTAGACAATGCAGATGCCCAACTACCATGTGCTCATATTCAACTTTTTATTAGAAGAATTGGGGGCAGCAAAGGTCAAACTCTAAACCGCTTGGTCATAGAGACACTAATATCATATCAAATAACCAGTTATCCTAAAAGCTTAAGTTTTTGGGTAAGGGCCACATAAATGGTTCTATATTATATTCTAACAACAGATGATAAATATACTCTAAACCAAACTAACTAAAATAACACAGAAAACCTATAAAATACAATATAATATCTCAACAATATCATAGAAAAATTTATAGTAATTAATTTCCATAGATACTATGCCTATAAGCTAACATAAAATGACTAAGATTTACTTTAAATTATATAATTATTAGACTGAAAAATAAAAATAAATAATAAGATTTAACTCTTCTGATAGAGAGTTAGGATAGTTAGCATACATTGTTTTGTAATGTGCCAGCTGTAGTTAGTTATGCCAGCTGTTAAATTATGACAGCTGGCTCAGTTTGTTAGTATTGTTAGTATAGTCAGTTACAGGTTTGTTAGTATAGTCAGTTACACTCCCTCTGTATATAAACAAAGCTTGTACATTGTGATCATCATCTTAAGAAATAATATCAGTTTTACAGATTCTGTTTTCTTCTTCTTCAAGAACCTTAGGTTCTTAACATGGTATCCAGAGCTAGTCTTGATTTGTGATTTTCGTTTTCCGCCATGGAAGGAGCTCCAGCTCCACCTTCTCTCTCGCATACAGTTTCCATCAAGCTTCATGAAACTAACTTTCATTCATGGGTGCAACACGTTGAAGGAGTTGCTCGTCAGCATAGTCTCCAGGATTTTCTGGTAGATCCAACAATTCCACCTCGCTTCTTGACCGAGGAAGATCATGTAAATGCAGTGGAGAATCCAGCTTACACAACTTGGATCAAGCATGATTCAGCGTTGTTCACATGGCTTCTATCTTCACTCTCGATTTCTGTTCTTCCCACAGTAGTCAATTGCAAGCAATCATGGCAGGTTTGGCACGAAGTTCACGATTTCTTTCATGCTCATTCTCTCGCGCAGTCAGCAGCACTTCGATCTGAGCTTCGCACCATTGTCAAAGGTGTGAAATCGATCTCTGAGTATCTCAAGCGTATCAAGACGATCGTCAATGCGCTCATTTCCATTAGTGATCCAGTTTCTTATCGAGATCACATCGAAGCAGTTTTCGATGGATTACCAGATGAACACAGTTCCTCAGGTGTGTAATCGCGAGGTTCCATGTTCTGTTTCGCAAGCAGAGGCTATGCTTATCGCTCATGAGGCTTATCTTCTTCGATCTCGCAAGCGTCAGCTGCTTGAAAATCCTTCGTTTGTGTTGCTAACACATGCACCATTGTTGGCATCGGCGGAGCACTCGCCGCTGGTGACTTCATCACTGCAAGTGTCGCCGGGAATGGTGCAACCCTCCGCACAGGCCAACTATGCTTCAACACCACCTCAGGTCAATCAAGGTGGATCGGGTCAATATTCTGACCCGAATCGTGCCAATCAACACTACACTAATCCAAGTCAAGTGAATCTGGGTTATGCTGCCCGCCTCAGGACTATGGCACCTATGGTGACTATAGAGGTCGCGGTGGACGCTCCAATGGACGTGGTGGTCGCAGCCGTGGCTGCGGTCATTCCTCTATACAGTGTCAAATATGTTACAAGTGGGGACATGAGGCCAGTTCTTGCTATAGCTATAACAGGGTGCCCAATTCAGGTCACCCAGGAATGTTTGGTTCATCACCACAAGGTGGTACTTTTGGTCAAGTTCCACAGCATGGAAGCATTCTTGGAGGCCTTGCACCTCCTCCATCATTCTGCTATCTTCAGCAAGCAGGGCTTGCTCCCCCTCCTCCTTTCTATAATCTTCAGCAGAATTCTCAGCCTATGCCCTCTCAATTCATTTCCTAATATTGGATCTAAGACTGATCAACATGGATATCCTTCAGGGACTGCATATCCTCCTTTTGCAAGATATGTTAATGGTTTTTCACAAGGATCTGTGCCTTATTAAATGGTTCCTTCTCAACAGCAAAATTAGTTTGGGGCACCTTCTGCACAGAGGCCACCAGCCACAGCAAGCGGTCAAGCTCTACTTACTACATCACCAACAGGGCCTAGTGTAGGGAACTGGTTACCTGATACAGGAGCAACACATCATGTTACTCATGATGCCACTGCTTTTTCAGCTCCTGTGCCTCTTCAAGGGAATGATCACATTCTCATGGGCAATGGCCAAGGTTTGCCTATCAAGTCTATTGATACAGTTTCTTTTAATTCACCCTGTCAAACAGACACTGTTCTTTCTCTTAGTGATTTGTTGCTTGTTCCCTCAATCACTAAGAATCTTGTTAGTGTTAGTAGGTTTGCCAAGGATAATCATGTTAAATTTGAGTTTGATCATGCTCAATGTTTTGTCAAATCCCAGACCAATGGTAAAGTTATTCTTCAATGAACTATTGGGGATGATGGTCTATACTACTTTGATGGCATGCATGCTTCCAAGTTTTTCAAGAACATATCTTATGGAAAGCCTTCAATTGTTTCTTCTCAATTTTCCTTACCTAAAACACATGTAACCACAAGCACTAGTAGCTCACTCATAAGCCCTACAACATATGACCTATGGCATCATAGACTTGGTCATCCTCATCATGAGGTTTTGCATTCTGTTCTGAACCATTGTAATATCCCAATACCTTCTAAAGCACTTTCTCATATTTGTAATGCTTGTTGTATGGGTAAATCACATAGATTACCCTCTTCTTCATCTAATACAAAATATTCTCAACCATTAGAACTTGTGTTTTCTGATTTATGGGGACCAGCCTCCATTGAATCATTTGCTGGATATTCTTATTTTCTTACTTGTGTAGATGCATACACACAATATACATGGACTTATCCTCTAAGAAAGAAATAAGAAACCTATAATACCTTTCTTCAGTTCCAAGCAATGGTCGAATTGCAATTAAATCTAAAACTTAAAGCTGATCAGACTGATGAGGGCACAGAATTTAAACCCCTCAGTTCTCATTTTGCTCATTTAGGGATTGTGCACAGGCTAACTTGCCCCCATACTCACCATCAAAATGGCAGTGTGGAGCGCAAGCATAGACATGTAGTAGAAACTGGTCTCTCCTTGCTTGCACAAGCTAAAATTCCCCTTCAGTATTGGGATCATGCCTTTTTAACAGCCACATTATTCATCAATAGATTGCCTACTTCTGTTCTAGGCAATGTCAGTCCATATTACAAGCTTCATACCATTCATCCAGATTATAAGTTCTTAAAGGCCTTTGAGAGTGCATGCTATCATTTTCTTAGACCTTACAATGTCTCTAAACTTGAGTTTAGGTCACGGGAGTGTGTTTTTCTTGGTTATTCCCTTGCTCACAAATGTTATAAATGTTTAGATGCAAGTGGGAAAGTCTTTGTGTCCAAAGATGTTATTTTTAATGAGTATAGGTATCCATATTAAGAGATATTCTCATCTGTTTCTGCTACTCTAGAAGAGTCTCCTTGGACTTGTTATATGAGATTTTTTAATGAGATTTCTTATGCAGTCAACAAGGTCTGCCAATTTCTCAGTCAACCCTTAGAAGAGCATTGGAAAGCTGTCAAGCGTATTCTAAGGTATCTTAAGGCTAAAGTGGAGTTTGGTCTGCATCTTAGGCCTTGCTCTTTGGCTTCTCCACTCTCATTGGTTGCATTTTGTGATGCTGATTGGGCTCAAGATCTAGATGATCGTCGGTCTACCTCAGGATGCTGAATTTTTCTTGGTAAAAATCTGATATTCTGGAATTCCAAGAAACATACCTTGGTTGCTAGGTCCAGCACACAGGCTGAGTATCGGAGTTTGGCTAACACCACTACTGAATTAATGTGGGTTCAGTCACTTTTGCAAGAGCTTGGTATTCCTCATCTCATCCCTAAGGTGTACTATGATAATCAAAGCACAGTAGCACTCACACAAAATCTGGTTCTTCATACAAGAACGAAGCATATGGAATTGGATATATTTTTTGTTAGGGAGAAGGTTCTCAGCAATACTCTAGTTGTGGAGCATGTTCCTTCCCTAGATCAAAGGGCTGACATTCTCACAAAAGCTTTGTCTCCACTTCGATTTGAGGAGTTGCGTTCCAAACTCAATGTAGCTGACAAGTTCTCACTGGTCTACCCACCTTGAGTTTGCGGGGGCATATTAGAGATAATATGTAGAAATACAATTAGTAAAAATGCTAGTTAAATATAGCTAGTTGTAAACTGTCCTGAGGCAGCTTCAGCATGAAGCTGTCCTTCTCCTACTATAAATAGGAGCTATTGTAACTCTCATAACTACCTTTCACAAATGAAATACAATCAGTTTTCTTTTTCAGTTCCTCTCTTCTTCATCTTCTATTAGGATAGTTAGCATACATTGCTGTGTAATGTGCCAGCTGTAGTTAGTTATGCCAGCTGGCTCGGTTTGTTAGTATTGTTAGTAAAGTCAGTTACAGGTTTGTTAGTATTGTTAGTATAGTCAGTTACACTTCAGTTACACTCCCTCTGTATATAAACAGAGCTTGTACATTGTGATCATCATCTTAAGAAATAATATCAATTTTATAGATTCTGTTTTCTTCTTCTTCAAGAACCTTAGGTTCTTAACATCTTCTACAGCATCACCAGCATCCTATGGAGATTTTATAAGTGGATTGAGCAACATTAGTCCTAAAGCTCCACAGCATCTACTTCACACACAAGTAATTATTTTTGTTTGTTGATCTCATTTTCCCTCCCAAGGTCCTTAATTTTAGAGCTGGATCATATATCTGATAGTAAGGGGAAAAAATTGCAGATAACCCAAGCTATTCTAGAGTGCCTGGTCTATCACCACAAATCCTTTCCTAACCATATCCTTTTTCTCTCTCTGCCTTTCCTTTCCTATTCCTTCTAGGATGCTGCATCCTCCAGCTACATTAGCATATGGTTAATTACCGCTCCACTGTCAACATGATTCAAAGCAAGCCCTACTTCTCTCCAGTGTTTCCTACGCTATACTAATTGCAGGGCCTGTTTAAACAATGGCTTCTGAACACATTTTAAAACATCATGTTCGATTTTTATTTTTGTAAGTTACTAGAGCCCTAAAAGGTGACAAGGGAATGGACAACAGGCAGCTGTGAGAACTAAGACTTACTGAGGGATCGAACCTAATATTTAGCACTTGCTACAGATGCAAGTTTTTACTAAGCTACAAAGCTATCAACAATTTTGATTATATTATGTCACCAAAATAGGACATACCAATGTAGAATCCTAGCAAACATCATTTCCCATTAACCAGTTCAGAGCTCACCAGAAGCATCAGTCTACTCTCCCCCAGTGTGTAGAAGCACTCCAACAACAGCCCTTTTATGGCATCAACAAGTCCCTTTCTCACCTTTTGTGAAGAGTGAATACAGATCTGAAATTTGATAGTTTCACTGATCACATTAAACATTACATTAACATTACAATATCAAAATAAACACAAAGCACTGTAGTTCTAAATAACTCTAAAGTCTGCAAAAAAGGCCAAGGAAACTAGATTCATTAACTATCAATAAGAACATACTTGTGGGAAAGTGGCACTCAGCAGCTTATTTACATGTGCTGATGTCTTCTGGATCCAATCTTTAGTTCGGTTCACATGCAAAGGCTTGTTCTCTTTGACAGGACCAGTGCTCCCTATTTCTTGGAGTTGATTTTGGGAACAAGAAATTATTTCTGACTCTACACTTCTATCTTCAACAGATTGTGTATTAGCACAATCTTTAACTTGCAAGCGACGAAGCTCCTCCAAAAGAGAAATACTAGATTTACACTCATTTGAATCAAAGTTTGAAGACGTTTCAATATCCCGAATGGATGCATTAGCATCATCTTGGAGTACTATCATAAGGAACTCTGCCAAACATCTAATTGCTTGGTCAATAGACTCCACGCTTCCAGCAGGCCCACTTATCATTGTTTTCGTAGCATGCAAAACTTTAGCTAACTGACTAACAACGCCGGGTAAAAAGAAGGCTAATGCATCTGCAGAACCAATCTGCAAAATTGAAGAGAAAATTTAGATGGAGGACAAAATATCCTTACGAAAATAGCCAAAATATAAAGAAAAGCTAACCAAATAGAACTAAGATATCTAAAACAACACAGAATAAAGAGTACAAACTCACTCACTCCACATATTTGAGAGATTTGCGCTCTCCCTCCCAATTCCCATTCCAAAACCAAAAGACTCCTCACTAGTATTTCCCATCTATTACATATATATATACACACACACACATATATATACATATATGTCAATTTAATTAATTGTAACTAGCTATTGCCTTGGGGGATCTCTAACAGAAACTTTGGAACAGTACAAGTATGAAAGGTTAGCAGGTACCTCTGATGAAAATTCAGAGTAATTAGAATGCATTTCCATCTTTTTATGAAATTTATTTCCGAATGTTTTAGGGAAGAAGTTTCATGCAGAACACAGAAGAATTGTATTAAGTATAGAAATAGCTACGATAATAAAGCAATTATTTTCTAAAAACAACAATTAGTTTTTCTTTCTCTTTTTTCCTTTTGTTTGGAGAATGACATTTAATAATTAATGACTCACACTGATGATATATGTGAGTAGTTCATAGACAGAGTAGTTCATAGACAACATAAATAATCCTCTAAGGATGTGTTTTTTATGCAATGCTAGCTTGGAAATAGAATAACTTCAAAGGGTTCAAAGATTCAGTAAAGGTAAAGTTTTATGGATGGATCCTGTTTATGCAGTTATTTGACGTATTTTGTTGGAGTAGCATGCTCAAAGTTTCAGGAGTGTTTCCTTATCTTTATCATTGTAGTGGAATAGAAAAGATTATATACCTTCTATTTGGTCTCCTTTCCATCGTTTTTTAATTGGAACCTACTTATCAAATGTGCATGAAGACAAAGAGCTTTATTGCACAGATGAACATGTTTATTGTATTTTATTTTGTTTTTCTTTTTCACCATCTTTTAAAGGAGGATAACTTACCCTCCTTCCTACTCATGCATAGACCACTCAGCTCTATAAATACTTCACTTTCTTTTGCAAAATAATAACTCCTAAATCTTTTCCAAAAAGCTTGTTTATTACATTACCTTAGCAACCAGCACCCGAAGAGTTTTGAAAGCTTCAATTCGAAGTCTTGCAGAACCTCGCTGTCCCCTTGCAGCCTCTGTATCTGCAGCCTTGTCATGAATCAAATTGGTATTATAAATTTATATGAGATGAGTAACAAACTTTTAGAACAAAAGAAAAAAGAGAAAATTCCAATTTATGTCTTTTTCAGTAGAAATATTTCTGCCTTGATTAGTTGAAGAACTTGTTTTCTGCAATAATAGAATGTCCTTAGATTCAAATATATGTTGGTTATTATATTACAAAATGTGATTAAGAACCAGCTATTAAAAAACTTAATATGTATCCTAGCCAACACACACAAAAATAAATAAATAAATAAAACTGATTTGGAATTTCTCCAAAAAATTCAAGAGCAAAAGTAAACATACTTTGAGAAGAAGTGATAGCCAGTGTCCTACGGCAGCTGACGCAGTTTGAGACGAGAGAAATGCAAGTAGACATTCTTCTGATTCTAAACCACACTTGAAAGTTTTATGAAGTCTATCACTATAAATGTTATCTGAAAGTGCAGGCAAACCAGGAATTTGTTTACATGAGCACGACACATCAGAACAGGAATATAAACTCAAAAGCAGTGCCCTGAAACACGATAAAATTCCTTCACGAAACTCCTCTGAAGCCTCAGACGGTGACAGCAAAGCCCCATAAGTTAACTTCTTTAGTAGCACAACCATCTGTTAAAGAACAACATGGTTTAGTTTTATTTATTTTTAACTTGTTCTAAACAACAATAAAAAATCAGTTTAAACACCTGCTCAAAGCTAATGAGGGGTACATACTCTATAGCAGTGACGTGTTAGTAAAATTGCATCAAATAATATTGCAGAAGATATCTTCATTAGTTCCACAAGTTTTATACCAGAAAATATTAAGAGGGTAGTTGTGTGTCTCCTATTCCACACAAGATATCTACATTCTATGATGAGATGGTGCTTCAGGTTCAATTGTTAAAATAAAACAATTTCATGAATTTTCTGTTGCTACACATTCAGGCCATAGATTCCTTTTCTTTGTTCCTCTTGTCCTAATGTTGAAAGCTTCTCATTGCACATACTGCGCACGTTACCACGCCAGCCAGCTCTATTTTATGCAACAAGCAAGCAAGTAAATAAAATCCCAAAGTAAAATTTCATGCTTTGAAACGCAAAATGAAGCAGCCCACCTGATCCACAGAATTCAAATGACACTTGCTCAGAAGTTCCTCCAAGCAATTAACTACACCTTCAGCAACGCTATCACTCACTTGAAAAGGCGTTTTGGGGACATACATTTCCTGAGAATCAACTTTCTGCGAGGATCTGCATTGAATTGCTGCGTCGAGGAGCAGAAGTAACGGGAACAAAGTGTAGCTGAAACAAAATGAATGTGTTCAAATGATTAAGAATTAGGGTTTTTTATTTATGCGTGTGTTTGTAGATGGAACCAAAAAAAAAAAGAGCTTACTCGAAGAAGGGTTGTAAAGCAGAGGGTGAAGAATTCTGAAGGAAACGAAGAAGGTCGGGGATTAGAGTGAGAGAAGAATGCTTCTGGTTCTGGTTCTGGTTCTGATTCTGATTGTGAGGGTTCTGGATAAGGTCGAGAAGTTGCAAGGAGTATGATTTTAAGCGTTGGAAGGTAGTGCTTCTGAGCTGCTCAGCTTCTTCTTCTTCTTCTTCTTCTTCTTCATCCCTCAGCTTCTCCATATCGTTCTCCATTCGCAAACGTTGATGATCGAGGTTTTTCTAGGACGAGAAAGCAAACGTGTTTGGCCTATTTATCAGTTCACAGAGAGCGAATCAAAAAACGCAAGCGGGAGATGAAAATTGAAGCGTGAGAGTGCAATGGGGAAAACAGAGCTAGCTTGAAAGTGAAGAGCGAAATCAGAGCTTTGAGGGAGATGACCTTGAACCCGGGAAGGTTGAAAGCGGACAATAACTAAACGCGAAAGTTCGAGCGACCAAAAGAAAATAGGGTGTTATATTTAACTTAACGCCCCTAGCACCCAAAATCCTGCCACAGTACTAATTGTCATATATACCCTTCATACGAAATATCTTCCACGATTTAAAATCAGTACGTACCGGATTGTAAAACCCGGAATATAATTTTGATTTCTCTTTCGGGATTTTAAATCACGGAATATAATGTTGAACATGAATCACGTTCCGAGATCTAAAACCCGGAACATGTATGAATAATTCACGTTATTCCAAGTTTAAAAATCTTGGAATCAATTAAATTTACTTTCCAGGATTTATAAACCCGGAATATAAATGTTGGGTTCCGAGATTTACATTCTTGGAAAGTGCATACACATGCATTCCGGGATTTATAATCCTAGAAAGTTAAAAGGTTCCGGATTATACTATCCAGAATTGATCTTAAAACGTGTGTTTTTCTGGGTTGTATAATCCGGAAGCTCTTATGTTGGGTTTTAATATTATCCAAGATTTAATTTTATTCGAGATATAACATTTCAAAAAATTATAACATAATTACAAAATCTAACAAGTCAATTACAAAATCTAAAATAAAATCATCCAAAATTTAACAAGTCAATTACAAAATCTAGCATAAAATCATCCAAAATATAACAAGTCAATTACAAAATATATACAATCATCTGCCCCCACTCGACGTCGAGGTCGAAGACCCTCCCCTACCCCTCCTCTGATACACAAAATTGGTCGTCGTCCTCTGCCTCGTATAATCCAAAGCTCACTGCAAGGCAGCTCGACTAGGTCCACCGACGGGAGGTGCATCGTGCGCCGCGAGAGGCTGCGTTAACCAATCCTCCAATCTCCGAAGCATAGACTGAAATGAAACCAATTTGAAATGTCATTGAATTATATTAGAATAATTAATATGAATTAATTAAATGGATTTTTGAACGGGATAAAGAACTTACCGCTACTCCAACGTTGTCACGCCTGCAATCTGGTATCAGAAGCGGGTGAACCACGTCATGTAATCCGATGATGACTGCGCAGGAAATGAAACCTGGAGCCCCAATGGGATGACAACATCTGTGAAAGCCTCGAAAGCAGCGTATATGTCATCTGTAGAGGGTGGTGGACCGGGGGGGATCGGGGGACGATCTGTATGTGGCCAAACTGGCGGAGGACCCTCTCTGGTAGGTACGGTCAAGTTGCTTCCGGTCCGCGGACGTATCCGGAGAACGTGCTTACCGGGTGCAATGGACAATGGTCCCTATGCGTAGCATAAGGGGTCCAGATAACTGCATGGGCATCCATGTCATCCAGGTGCTCCTTCCGTGTCCGGCATGGAACTGTCCCTTGCTTCCCACACCGCCATCTAGCCGCTTTCAGCATATCCTCTGTATAGTCCGACACCGGATATCTGAAGAACAATGTGGTCGGGAAGTGCTCGTATATCCAAGCTGTAGGAGTGACGTGTAGCCACTGAGTTGCTTCGTCTTATAGTGGCTTGCAACTCCTAACTGGTCATACAACACGGCCAGCGCCATGGTTCCCCATGCATACGTACCGACCATATTTAGGTCCTCCAACGCTGTAAGGTAGGTCACACTGCTGTAAGTGTGACTCTTGTTGGCGAAAAATGTAACGCCAACAAGATGCAGCAGGTACAGACGGGCAGCGTGATGTTGGGCTAGCCACGAGAATCGGAGGTTGCAGCCCCTCGTCTTCGCGAACTCTGCCAGCAAGTCCTCCCTGTCAACTCCAAGCAATCGTTGACAGGCTTCCAGGGCAATGCCCTCGTCAATCACTGGCAAGGAGAACATCTGCCCGTGCACCGGTATGTGCAGCAAGCATGACACATCATCCAGCGAGATGGTCATCTCCCCGAAAGGCATGTGGAATGAGGAAGTCTCTGGGTGCCACCTCTCCACAAAAGCAGACACCAGCCCCTTGTCCATCATTGTGTATTAGCAGGACACGAGGGGGTACAGGGTGGACCGTTGCACGATCTCCAAGACCTTAGGCACGTCCTCACATGAGAGATTTTCCAGCTTGTGCCCGCAGGTTGTGACCGTCAGATCTCCTCTATCGACGTACTCCTGGAAATAAAAATACAGGTCCATGTTAAAAAAGTAAAAATTTATAAAAGTAATTAAACATTACAAAGGTCCATGCTTACCGGGTGCGACTCCAAGTATGCCTCCCAGAGGATGGGTGCAATGTGCTCCGGGTAGTTCCGGAGCAACGACAGGTCCTCGAGGCCTCCTGCAAAAGGAGGCTCCCGCTGAAGAACAAGCTCTTCAGTCTCTGCTGCTGCTGGTGGTGGTGAAGGAGGTGGAACTACTATTGGTGGTGAAGGAGGTGGAGGAGGTAGGACCTCTGGCTGAGCAACAGGTGGTGGTGGAGGTGGAGGTGGGGTTGAGGAAGACGCATCGGCTTTGTGTTTCCTGTTGGACGCCATAGGTGGAAGACGCCCACCAGGGATACGGCCACTGTCGTCCCTGTTGTTCCGTCCGCGTCCACGTCCTCGTGGTCCGAAATGAGTCTGTGTCATCTGCAAATAACAAAACAAATTGAGTCAAATCTAAAATATAGTGCTGGGTTGTGAAATTATAAAACATAACAAATATAAAATCCCTGAATTCCGAGTTTTATATCTCGGAATGTGTTTGAATGTGTTTGCAAAACTCTAAATTCTGAGATATAAATCTCGGAATCTAACATGTCAAATTAATGTAACATTCTGAGGCATAAAAACCGGTAAGGGCCTACTTTAACATTCCGGGATCTTAATCTCGGAAGCAATTGTAACCAGGATATACGTTCCGGTATCTAAAACCCGGAACGTATTTACATCCGAGATATAAATCTCGGAATCTAATATTTCAAATAAAAATAACTTGCCGAGTTCTAAAACCCAGAATGGACCCAAATAAATTTCAATACATTTTTTACATTAACGTTCCGGAATCTTACACCCATAAGCCTATAAATAAAGGTCCCGAGATTTAAAACACGGAACCTAAACCTACAATGTTCCGTGATCTAAATCCCGTAACGAAAACAACGTCCTCCCATGGCGGATGCTTCGTCTTCAATAGAATCAAAAATGAACTTGGAAGACAAGGGTTCTGAAACTTACCTCAAGTAGAAGAACAAATGGAAGATGACGAGGTTGATGGTGAAGTTGATGATGAGCTTCGAGGAGCACGAGTTGATGATGAGGTTGATAGTGAGAGGGAGTCCAGAGCAAGGAGGAGAAGGAGCAAACAAAGAGTGAGAGAATGAGAGGGTTACGGATTGTAATTTCCAGAAATGGGGAGGGAAAGGGGTGGGGTGTTAGGTTAAAGGTATTAAGGGTATTTTGGACAATATGAAAAAATGGCTGGGGTGTGATTTTGTGTAATGGGGGTGTGAATTCTAACTCCTAAGAAAATAAGTTCGAAGGCGAGAATCCTTCGGCTTTTTTTTTGAATATTGCTAAAAATAAAAAAAATTAGCAAAATATGTTGAAAAGTAAAATTTAGAGGAATATGGTTGTTTTAGCCACGTCGCACATGGCAGTAGTTGGGAGTTGCAAGGCTTTTTGAGACTCCTAGGAGTCGTAGAAAAGTTTGAGACTTCAAGTAAAGTCTGCACTGTTCACGAGTTTCTGTGCAAATGAGTTTGAAAAACGAGTTGAAGTCGCATTACAGGCTGCGAATTATAATAATATAAATATACATGCCCTGCTTCCATAAATTTTCCATTGCAGAAACCTCAAACCTTAATTTCCACTCTAAACCTCAAACTCTGAACCACAAACCACAAACCTCTGCGATGGATCAACAAATAATTGTCTTTGTGTACTATATATTACAAATAATATTATTACTTATGTATTTTTTACATACCTCTAAACTAAATAATATTATTAAATATGATATATTTTTTACATACTAATCAACGTTTATTAGTTCTAAACAATAATATAAACATTAATGTTTTTAAACAATAATATAAACATTAAAATTTCTAAACAATAATTTAAACATTAATATTTCTAAACTTAGTCTACAAAATTTATATTTCTAACAAGTTTAAAAATAAACATTAAAATTTCTAAAACTATACATATCCAAACAATAAACAAATTATTTTTAAACAATAATATTTTTCAAAAATACCAAACAAACACTTACCGAATTAAAATTTAATGTTTAGTTTTATTTTAATTAGGAATATAAATTTTGTAGACTAAATTTAGAAATATTAATTGTTTAGAAATATTAATATTTAAATTATTGTTTAGAAAAATTAATATTTATATTATTATTTAGAAACATTAATGTTTATATTATTGTTTAGAATAATAAATGCTGATTAGTATGTAAAAAATATATAATATTTAGTAATATTATTTAGTTTAGATAATGTTTAGAAATATAAACTTCTCATGAATTATAACTTTTGAGTTGTAATTTCTCATGAATTTTCCTCTTCAAACGTAGGAAGGAAATGTCTCGTTTCATATAAACGACTTTTGTCTCACCTTCAAACATAACATTTTGGCCGCTTTCGTAAGCCCGACCATTATAGTACACAAAGACAATTATTTGTTGATTCATCGCAGATGTTTGTGGTTCAGGGTTTGAGGTTTGAGGTTTCTGCAATGGAAAATTTATGGAAGCAGGGTATGTATATTTATATTGTTAGAATTCGCAGTCTATGCTACGACTTCAGCTTGTTTTTCAGACTCATTTGCACAGAAACTCGTGAACAGTGCAGACTTTACTGGGAGCCTCAAACTTTTCTGCGACTCCTAGGAGTCTCAAAAAGCCTTGCGACTCCCAGTTGTTGCCATGTGGCCTGCCCACGTGGCCAAAACAACCATATTCCTCTAAAAAAATTTTCCAACATATTTTGCTAATTTTTTATTTTATTTTTAGCAATATTAAAAAAAAAGCTGAATCCTCCGCGAGGCTCTATGCTTCTTTAACCCTTCTATTTTTATTTTTATTTTTGTTTTACCCTTTTAACATTTAGCATTTGTGAGCAAGAAAAGTGGGTGTTTTTTAATAATGCAAAAAAATAAGCAAAATAAGACCAAAAAAAAAATTAGCCAACTATGGTTGTTTGTGCCATGTTGACGCGTGACATGGCCTGGGAAGTAGAGTTGGAGACAAGGCTGTGAAACCAAGGCAAGTCGCACACTTTATTGTGACTCCCTGTTCTGGAACAGCATGTCACTGGTTGGGGAGCAGGAGACAAGACAACATAGGGAGACGCGTTGACCACTGCGACTCCCAAGGCTCAGGACTGTGTGTCGCACAACCACCTGCGACTCCCATGCATGCGTCCCACGTGGCACTGGAGTCGCAGGGTGTCTTGCGATTTCCTGAAAGTTCTGGCATCCTTAAATAGAAGGCAGATCCCTCCATTTTTCCTCACTCTATTCATCTTCAAACTCTACTCATCATTTCACTCTTCCCTCAAAATTTCTAAAAATTTCTCACAAAAATCAAGTTCTTCATCTACAAGTTTTCAAGAACTCTCATTCTCCTCAAATTGAAGTCATTCATCTCAACATATACCCTCCTCCACTTCACATATTATCATTTTAGTTAGTATTTGTTTGGTTTTTCTAAAGTATTATTGTTTATAAACAATGTTTTATTTAGAATTGGTTAGGAGTTTTAATATGTATGCTATTAGGAGTTTTAATAGTTGGTTACAAATAATAAGTTAATGTTATTGTTTAGAAAAGTGTTGGTAAGCATGTAAAAAATATATAGTATTTGGTAATATAATTTAGAATTGTTAATGGTTAAAAGTGTAAATTTTTTAGTCTAACTTAAGAAATATAATTGTTTAGAAATATTAAAGTTTTAATTATTGTGTCGAAATCATAATGTATATATTATGGTTTAGAAATAATAATTTAATTTTATTGTTTAGAAATAATAATAAGTGTTGGTTAGCATGTAAAAAATATATAGCATTTAGTAATATTATTTAGAATTATTAATGGTTAAAAGTGTAGGTTTTTTAGACTAAGTTAAGAAATATAATTGTTTAGAAATATTAAAGTTTTAATTATTGTGTAGGAATCATAATGTACATTGTATTGTTTAGAAATAATAAGTTAATTTTATTGTTTAGGGATAATAATAATTGTTGGTTAGCATGTAAAAAATATATAGCATTTAGTAATATTATTTAGAATTGTTAATGGTTAAAAGTGTAGATTTTTTAGACTAAGTTAAGAAATATAATTGTTTAGAAATATTAAAGTTTTAATTATTGTGTAGGAATCATAATGTATATTGTTATTGTCTAGAAATAATAAGTTAATTTTATTGTTTAGGGATAATAATAAGTGTTGGTTAGAATGTAAAAAATATATAGCATTTACTAATATTATTTAGAATTGCTAATGGTTAAAAGTGTAGATTTTTTAGACTAAGTTAAGAAATATAATTGTTTAGAAATATTAAAGTTTTAGTTATTGTGTAGGAATCATAATGTATATTGTTATTGTTTAGAAATAACAAGTTAAACCCTAAACCCCTAAACCCGAAACCTCCAATCCCAAACCCTAACCCCCAAACCCCCAAACCTTAATCCCCAAATACCAAAACCTAATCCCCAAATCCCAAAATCCCAAACACGAAACCCTAAAAATATACAATATCAATGTTTATTGTCTATTTTTAGAAACTTTATTGTTTTAATTAGAATTTTCGATCTTTATTGCCAATTATTAATTTCGAATGTTATTTGATTGTAGGAACCTTATGGCGAATGAAGCGTACATCAATCTTGACCCTCTAAACCCGAGTCTCCTGCACATACAGGACAGGCACGTGTCCAATCATGTATGGAACGAACAACCGAACAAAATCTTGCATGTGAGAAAATCGGCAGTGAACCGTCATGGGATTCCAGAGTTGATCGTAGGCCGACTCCAAAGTGCTGGGCTTTATGAGGTGGCACGCGTTAGACACAAACCTCTGGACAAGGAGTTGATATATGCTATGGTGGAGCGTTGAAGGCCAGAGACGCACACCTTTCACATCACGCTACAGGATGTAGCTGTGCTCCTGGGCCTGGAAGTATATGGTCTTCCTGTTACCGGCAGCACCTGGCAGAACCGGCCACTCTTCGTGGAGAATATGCCAGGAGAGGATCCTCCCCCAGACGTTATTAAGGGAGGTGTAATTAAGCTGTCATGGTTGAGACAGCTTATGGCGAACATGGTGCTGGACCCCGATGATGATGATGTGTTGGATCGGTACGCTCGAGCATTCATTCTTGTTTTGCTTGGGGATTTCATGTTCATTGATCACACGGGTGCAAGAATAGCAATGTGATATCTAGCATTGCTGGGCGACTTTGACCAAGCGGGTCTGTACAGCTGGGAATTTTCACTTCTTGCTCACCTGTACCATGAGTTATGTGCTGCAACCGATCATCGGAAAGCCGAGATCGCTAGCTGTACATATCTTGTCCAGTTGTGGGCCTGGTCAAGGATACCTGGCATTTGGCCACAGATGCCGGAACTTGATGCCGTTGTCGGACATCCACTCGCTACTAGGTATGATCTTACTCTTGTTAGATTTACAGTTTTGATAATGTAACACATTAATTTCCATGTGGGTGATGTACTTCACTTAATTGCGTAGGTGGAACGACGTTCCGGCGAGCTACGAAAGGCTGTCAATCGACGAATACCGCACCATAATGGACACGCTGCGCAGCAACGAAGTGAGTTACCTGTAAAATTAGATTTTTATTCCATATCCTTTGACCAAGTGTTTTATTATTGACATTGTCCTTGTTGTTTTTAGTTTCGTTGGATGTCATATGGTGATGAGGTATTGGCGGCGCTTCCAAACGAATTTCAAGCAGGTAGCAGCCTATGGAGAGTTGTTGTCCCATTGATCCTATACTAGCGTGTAGAGTGGCATCAACCCGACCGGGTTATGCAGCAATTTGGGATGCAACAGCCAGTACCTCAACAGCTCCTGCAAAGTGAAGAGTTACATGACACTTCGCTAAAGGGAAAAGGGAAAGAAGACTAGGTACATAAGCTCCAATACTTCATAAACATCTGGGACCACAAGCACCAATACGTTTTCACAAGACCCTTGGTGCAGAACTTTGTTGGCCCGAACGATCAATACACGTTGTGGTACGCGCAATATTCGAGGCGATGGGTAACACGAAATGCTGCAGCAACTGGACAAGCGGTACCTTTCTTGCCTTTTCCTTGTGAACTCCTTTTATTGATTATTGTTTTTAACATTAATTATATGGCTATTTTATTTTGAATCTACAGGTTGAGCGTCTTCATCAAATTTGGTATGCGTATTCCCTAGCGAGTGAAGTCCAATGGCCAAATGACCGACTGTGTATGGAAGTTGAGCGTTGCCTTGCACTAGTTCATAAGGCCCACCGGATCAGGCGACCGTCCACTCCTGCTTCGCCCAGGCCCATGGAGGTTCCAATACCCATGCAAGAAGCAACTCCTATGGTAGGCAGAACTGAGGGAAAAGGTCTTGGTAGACGGAGAGCCCCGCATGTTGCCCAACAAGTTCCCCTGGGACAGTCAGAAATGCCTAGCCCAGGGGTCTACTTCGTGCCAACCCAAGAGCCTGACAATGCATACACACAGTACCGTTGGTATCAGACCAATGAAGCAAGCCAAAGCCCGCAGCAACATGGACATGTTCCAGAGTCCCAGCCAGCGTATTATGGCATGGATCCTTGTGAGGCATCTGGGTCGCGACCTTATATTCTAGATCCTTACGATGCGTCCGGGTACCATCCTTGTGTGACTGAACCTTATGGGTCGCAATCGTTTGCTGGGGGGACTCAATTTGAGGTTGACTATCACACGCCGGTCGATCTGCAAAGGCAAACACAACAGTGGGGAGGTTATTCAGATATGGTACTCGACATCCTAATGCAGTCAAAAGGTGAACATAATTATGATGTTGATCCTATACAGGCACGAGAAACACAAGAGAGCTTGGAGCTTGACTTGAACATGGCGTTCACCCCTCCACCTCTGAGGCATAATATGGACAGGCAAGCGAGACATCGGCCATGGCCGCCTCGTGGGACTGACGAACATCATGGAAGTCACGATCACTAAGGGTGTGAACTTGATGTATTAAACTATTTTTTTAACTCTTTAATGAGACATGTAATATTAAACTTGATATCAGACTCCATATGACATGTGGGTAATCCGCGTTCTTAAATACTATTAACAAGCATTGAGTGTTATTACAAGAACAACGACAAAAATTTCAAACACACCGGTCACATCAAAATTATTGCTAAAGCGAACTTGTCCTCCGACTTGGCTGTGACTCCAACATGTCCATCTCGTCCCGGATACGAGTTGACTTCGGGCAACCCTTGCCACGCACTGTCGTCGAATCTGGGATAATCCTAGGCCCATCAACCGACACCGTGTTCATTCTCTCTTCAACATGATACCACTGAAATTTATATGCATCGACAATGGTCTGTATCTTTTACACAGGGTCAACTACACGTAATAGTTGAACGACCATTTCGGGCAGCAGGCTATGACATGTTCACAAGGGTGTTTGAATTCTTGGGATATACCACAAGTGCATGTCTTGTTGTGCAGATCCACTACCCACTTTGTACCTTGCCTCCAAGGCTGGCGTGGGTTGAATCCTTCCTCCACCTCAAACCTGGTCCTCTGCATGTTTTACGTGCGTACGGTATGATGCGTTGCTTCGTTCGCCCATGGTTCCAGCTTTTTCATTAAGTTTGTGCAATATACTTGTCCCCCTGACAGTTCTCCCCTTACGATAGTACCTCTCTGCACAAGTGCTGTGATCGGCATGTTTCTTGCCCCCTTTAAAATCTTGTTAACAGCTTCGGACAATTTGGTCGTCAAGTGACCGTACCTACGTCCACCAACATCACAATCCAGGCTCCATGTCTCCTTCGGGATGCTGTCAATCCACTCCTGAATCTCAGGGCTTTGTTCTCGAAACCTCTGGAACCTTCTCTCAAAATAATATGGACATGGATCGTATCCTGCGCATTATCAACAAATAATGATTAAAGACTAGTCAAACAAATGCGTCAAAAATTAGACTTTTAGTGCAAGAGGTAAGCTAACCCATTTTTATCAAATCTCCTTTCAGCTTGACATTCTTGAATTTGTGGTTGAAGTTGCTGGCAATGTGCCGGAGGCAGTATACATGGTGAGCGTGTGGGGGTTGCCAGCCATTATTAGGATTCCTCACGCCCGCTTTTATGCCCGCATGCCTGTCAGATATCAGACATATACCTTGTTTCTGGGTAACTTTTAAACAGATCAGCCGCAGAAACCATGACTAAGAATTTGTTGATTCCCCCTCTACGACCGCAAAGGCTAATGGCAACACATGAATGTTTCCATCCTGAGCTGTGGCTATCAATAAGGTTGAATTTTACTTCCCGTAAAGCCAAGTGCCATCTACCTGTATCATTGGCTTGAAATAATTGAAAGCATCACAACATTGTTTGAATGTCCAGAAGACCCTACGAAATTTCTTAAATCGACCATCGATCTCGCCATCACCACCCACATAGTCATCCGTTACAATCTTGTAATACGATCCAGGGGAATACATCATCATATGCTCCAGCCAGCTTGGGAGCTCGTCGTACGACGCTTCCCAATCCTCGAATATCTTCGCAAGCGCCTTCTGTTTTTCCTTCCACGCTTTGAAGTAAGACACCTTGTAGTGCAGCTCGCCGCTGATTCTCTCTTGTATAAAAGAAATTGGGATGGCTGGTTGCAGATTTACCATGTCTGCGATGTAAAATAAAGCACGTAAGTCCATACAGTTAACATGCAGAGCAGGTGGGACAAAACATGCAGTAACCTTTAAACTAAGTTTCAATACCTATGATGTACGTGGAGATGAAGTCCGAATTCAACTTGTCGTGGTCCATGGATCCTGTCGAACTAATGCAGGTATGTGGGCCCTTCCATTTGGATATTACCTACGCATATATTTTTTCAGACAATATTGCCCTCATCCTCCACTGACATCCATTATATGAATTTGGACACTTTGCGGTGAAATATCTTGTACAAGATTCCTGCACGACGTATGTTTGATTTATTTTTTTATACAAAAGTGCTTCAAGGCTGTCTGAGCATCTACCTTGGTTTTGAAATGGAGCCCTTCATATAATTGTTCACCTATTTGCCATGACCCTTGCACAACCAGACCGGGCAAAAAATCGGTCTCCTCATCAGGGTGGTCCCAATTAACATATGGATAGTGGGATGAGGCATTCCAGAAGGGATTGGAGTTTGGGACACCTAAACAAAGAAATTTAATTATGCCACGAAATTTCAAAAATTGAAGGACTGAAGAGCTATTGACAATGTACATACCTTGGGCTTCGGAGTATACGTTCACCGGTACCGGTGAAGCAGTAGGAAAATGAGTATGAACTGTCTGAGGTCCTGTATTACCACCCATGTCAGCCTCCATGTCTGAGTCTGACGATCCTCCTTCAAGAAATCTATCGTCTTCGTCCACTTCATCATACGAATGGTTAACTTCGGATCCACATTGTCTGTGTGGATGTTGTCAATGTCGTCCGCCAAATTAATGGTGTTCCCCGTGTTTCCGAAGGTCAAAGACTCTCGATTAGCAACCGTCTCCTCAACGTGCCTTACCCTTTCATCCGACAACATCTCTTGCGTTTCCATCGAATACGTTGACACTGGTATTGACGAGCCTCCGGCCTCAGCAATATCAACATACAACTCTAGCATTCTCATTGACGATTGCTGGCTAAAAACGTCCATCATGATGCTGACGTCTTCAGTATCACATATCTGGAGACTTGTAAACAAAATAGGGTTTTCTGAAGCTAAAAATCTATACGTAACGCTCGAAATAACCTGGTTACTGCTGAGTTGTAACTTCTCGTGAATTCTCCTCTTCAAACGTTGAAAAAATGCCTCGTTTAAAATATATGGCCTTTGTCGAACCTTCGAACATAACGCCTTGCCCCCCTTCGTAAGCTCTGCCATTGTAGTATACAAAGACAATTTGTTGATCCATCGTAGATGTTTGAGTTTCAGTGTTTAAGGATTTCTGTCGAAATGAGATATGGTTTCAGGAGGGGGTTGAGGCCCTTATATAGGTCACAAGTCGCAGGTAGGTGTGAGACTTGTGGCCTGAAGTTGCAGGTAGGCCTGCGACTCCATCAGAAGTCGCATAAAGCCCTGCGACTCCAATGGGAGTCGCATGATGGGCTGCGACTTCTGGTGGAAGGCCCAGGTCAGCTGCCATGCTGGCCAAAACTACCATACTTTTCTAAAAAAAAATTGTGGCTTGTTTTGCTAATTTTTTTTTTTGCATTATTAAAAAAAAAACTAGAAAAATGTTACCAACCCTTTCTTTTTTGAGTTAAAAAAACACTTTATTTCCAACCTTCTTTCATTATTTGGTTAAAATGCAAGTGAGGTCCACCCAAAAAATGGGTCTTATTTCCAATTTAATGAGACTCATATGAATTTCAACAAATTAAAGAGAGAGTGTTATTAACACTCCTCTTGTCAGCAATAGCATGTGACTAGGCTTGGATTTTCGTTGGGTGGATGTGAAAGCACATTCCTCTAATCGAACAAGTGCATCATGTTAAGTAAATGTGCATTGGAAATCATGATCCCAATTTACAAGTTACCAAATGTTATTTTGAACTAGACAACACCATTGGTAAGTTTGCAATGAGCTTCCATATCCTCTCTTTTTTTAAAGTAAAAGATATATTAAAAAAGAAGAATCAGCCAAAAGACCGACAGAAGTCAGACAAAGGATAAGCTGCCCACCTGCCACTAGAGCAGGAAAGGAAAATAAACAGCTACACCAGACAAAAAAGGGAATATACAAAGCCCCAACCAGAACAAAAACATCCTATACAGCAAAAAACAAGCACCCCAAAAAACAAAACCCACACCAGAAAACTAGTCCTACGAACTTCTACGCTCCAAGATTTGAGCCGCAGTCAGCTTCCATATCCTATTTTAATACTATGTTTGTTTATTTTGTTGTGTGCAAACAATATGATAAGTTTATTTTATTGGACAATCTTATCATGTATATTATTACAAATTTATCAAATGAGTAAGGATAGGATGAATACTTTATTTCCATTTTACTTCCACCATCCATCACCACCATCGCAACATGATAGACTTATGTCGTTGCTATAACCACTCAGCATCATCCATGCCATTGGGACTTTTCACCACTAACACCCAAGGTTCTTCAGTGTTATCGCTATAGACACCCACTACGATCATCAATAAACACCCTTCACCATTTTCATTAGGCATCCTCCACTATCGATGTTATCTGTAACGCCCCAATTTTCGATCAGGGGTTACATAGTAATTACGGAAACTTTCATGAAAACTTCTCTCAAAAACTCAGTTTGAAAATAGAATGTCAACTCAAATATTAAGATATAATACCCATAATTATATTAAATATGACCAGCGTATGAACAAGAAAATAATACTTAAGTTTGCACAACAACGTGCCCCAAAAACTTAAAGTACGAAAACCGTGGAAAAAAAATCTTCAAGTCTTCATTGTTCAATCGTGTCAGTCTTCATGTTACTCCAACTTCTCTTTTAAGCTTTGCACAGAGTCAATCATCACGTGAATACACATTCTGAAAATTTGTAGCGTTAAGCGCCCAAACAACAATCAACAAAAGCAGAAAGGGTTAACTCCAAGAAAACAACAAGTATAATAATCAACAAATGTGATAAACAAAACAAAAAAGCAAACAACAACCGTTACGAAACAGAAACAACAATTTCATTACAGAAATAGCAGCAGTAAAAAACAGAATACAGAAACAGCAGCAGTGAATACAATATACTGAACAGCAGCAGAAAAACAGAATTACAGAAACAGCAGTAGGAAAAACAGAATTGCAGAAACAGCAGTAGAAAATAGAATTTCAGAAATAACAGTAGAAAATAAAATTGCAAAAACAACAGTACAAAACAGAATTGCAGAAATAGCATTAGAAAACAAAATTCCAGAAACAGCGGTAGAAAAACAGAGACAACATTAGTTTTAAGAAAAACAGAAACAATAACACAAACAGTAGCAATAAATATAGCAGTTTATGAGAATTACAAAACAACAAGTGCATTAACAACAATTCATATTAATTATTGTAAGGTAAGAATCAGAACCACAAAAATCATGCATTGTTAGTCCTCAATAACTATATGCTTAACTGTGGGCAGAATTCGTTCCAAACGGGAACATGACGATCACGTGGGACAACACCACCTCACCGCCCTTAGGGCAGATCACATGGGACTAAAACCCATCTCATCACCCCCAGGAAGATCACATGGGACTAAAATCCATCTCATCAACCTAATCCTTAATAGATGCATATGCTATGACAGTACAACGACAGCCAAGTGAACCAACAGTTCATATCAGCCTCAAGGTCATAGTATATTAGAATAGAAATTGTGTCTCCTCTTAATTCAATCATCAACCCATCTCAATTCAATAATCAACATTAACATATTATAATTAGAATATATTCTCAACCTCAAAACACAATTCAAACATCCACAATCAACCAAAAAATATCCAAAATCCAATAGGAAAATCAATCACAATTAAAAATATATTCATCTCATCCACATGCAAAACGACATAGAAACATGCATGACTCAAGACATTCAAAGACCGAGTTACCCTTACCGTCGAACGTAGAATCGCATAAACTCCGTGTCCAACCTTGTAAGAACACATATAAACAATGATCAATCAACCATTGAAAGAAGGAGACCCACCCCAAAAGAAATAGGAAATAGTTTGGTCAAAAAGAGATTTTTAAGAAAACATCATAACAACACAGAGGCCCTGCGCATGTCTGCAGGGAACCCACGCACATGCGTGGCCCCTCTGTTCGTTTGACCCAGAATTATTAACGCACAACTAGAACGTAAGAGAAAACCAACCTCGTGCCTTGTACGATCAAAGAGAGCAGAAATGGAGTTGCTCGCCCAACACTCGAAAGGAAACCGTCAACGTGTCGGAGGAAAGGCTGAAAGAACTTGTGATCAAAACCTTGGAGAAGAAGGAAGGAAGGAAAACAAAAATCAAAATGGTTTAAAACCCTATTGTCATCATGAATCCAGAACCGGAAAGGACACAACCACCTACCGGTAAACACTCACCTTGTACTCTTGAAAAGGAAGGAAGAGAAGAAGGTTTGGTCTCTAGGAAGGAAGAGAGGTTCGACCAAAACAACAAGGAGGGAGGAGTGGTTTTGCACAATTGTTGTCTAAGAGTTGTTGCTTGATAGATGAAAAAGAACTCAGCCCTAACTCTCTCTTAAATCTGGTCGAATTCTACTACTAGATAGGAGGTTGTTTTCAGTTTTTCTTCTCTATATTTTAACCCATATCTTTATCTTAATTATTTAAAAACAAACCCTAAGATATTATTTTAAAACAGAAACAGAATCTGCACTAGATAATAAGATATCTAGGAGAACAACAACCTAACAACCAAATCTATATCCTAATTTCAGAGATAAATATTCTAACTCCAAATTCAAACTCACTCTTTAACCTGATAACAAGATAAAATAGGATAACAACCAATTAAATAAAAACAAAGTTATAGGTGTATATATATATATATATATGGCCACTGCCGTTTTCCCATATATTTATTGTTATATTTTTTTTTCCCTAAATAATCATTTATAATAAAAAAACACATAGATGTTGTTACGTGCATATATATATATATAGTAAAATATTTCTCTAATATAATATATATAAGGTTAATATATCAACATGTCCCGGAAGTTGTACTGAAATTTGTGTTTGGTCCCTCCCCAGAAAAATGACGTTTAGTAGTGGTAAAAAACACCCAGTAATTGTAAAAAAACCGCCACTAAATGTCATTTTTCCAAGGAGGGACCAAACACCGATTTCAATACAACTTCAGGGACTCGTTGAATAATCCATATATATATATATATCTAATATAGGTTCCTAAAATAGTTTAACCCAAAATACTCACACTAGAAGATATATTTTCTAGAAGTTATATATATATATATATATATATATATATATATATATATATATATTCTTCCAAAGTCTTCGTGATAAATATAAATCAATATCAACTAACACAAAGTTCATTCCAATACAATAAAGTCAATTAGAAAGTCAACCAAAGACCAAAACATGTTATTATATAATTCAGGGACCTAAAAATAAAAATTAAAAGATTGAAGGTCTTACGTTTTTGGGCATTCTCTACCGCCACATTGTTACCCAACACCACCCACCAATTCTATCCAACACCCTTCATCACATCTACCACTCAATACCCACCACCACACTTGGCAACCTTCATTATGCTCATAGCTCGGCAACTAGATTAAATATGCTTCCTCACACCCTTACCATCACAATTGGGCACCTCGCATCCTCCACTATTGTTAGACGCCCTCCTCTACCACCACCTAGCACACCCACCATCTTTTAATGCCATCAATTGTCACTACTTCTCGACACTCTCCACCACCACCACCACCACTAATCTGATAAAATAAGGACAAATAGACGAATGAAGGTTGAATTGTGTTCGTATGAAAACTTGTTTTTTTAAAACAAATATATAATTTTCAAAACAATTTCTTAGACGATAGGTAACTTTTATTAGACGATAGGATAAACAGTTTTGATGCAGCGGAAATATTAACGTGTGTGCAGTTGAACAATAAAGCAGTAAACAACACACGAGGATTTATCCTGGTTCACCCCCAGAACGATGCGGCTGCGTCCAGTCCTTGGCTTCACCAAGATTTTCACTATTCACCTGAATAGTACAAGTATTTTACAGGACTTCTCCTATCAACTAGTATTCTCAGGGACTTCTCCCAACAAGTATTCTACAGGACTTCTCCCTCCCAACAAGTATTCTACAGGACATCTCCCAACAAGTATTATACAAGACTTCTCCCAAAAAGTATTATACAGGACTTCTCCCAACAAGTATTATACAGGACTTCTCCTAATCCCGAAGGATTCCTTCTACATAAATTCTCTTCTCACAAGAGTGATGGTATAAGTAAATTCAGGCTCGACAAACTCTCAGTGTGTGTATATGGTTTGACTCTAATCAGTACACTCGAGGTTTGGCTAGAACAGAGATGAATAAAACAATGATTCTCTGTTTCACCAAGACTGGATAAATTTGACTCTGTTTTTGGCTCAGTTTCTGTACTCTGTTTTTCACTCGATTTTTCACAGATGTTGTTGTGTGTTCTGTACAGTTGTGAGTTCACTTGTGTTGGTCTGTTATGTATTCTTCGATTCTTCAAATGTCCTATTTATACCTTAGAATTGAATCTTATTTGCTGAAGGTGTTGCCATTGACTTGATATGAACATTGAATTTCTGACTGTTTTGCAACGGCTATGTGCATTGAGTAGATTTGACTTTCTTAATTCTTCAGAGCTGTTTGTCGTAATTTCCTCCTTTGCTTTGATTGTGAATCCATTGTTGATTACTCAGAGTTTATCAACGAGTGATGTACTCCTTGATTTCCTTTTATGCATTTAATCTGTTCATCGATGATTTCCTTCCTTTTCGAGAAACGATTCTGTTCTGATGACAATCATTGTGCTTCAATCGTTTAACTTCTGATGTGTCACTTCTTTGAATGATGCTTTCCATTTGTGTATGATCGATACGTCTCGTTAGCTTGTACATAGTGCTTGTATCGTTTGATTGCTGACGTGTGCAGACGATAGATTGTAAACGATACTTGAGTTGTCTCTTGTTCTTCAGCGGACGATACTTCTTCATTGGACGATGCCTCGTCGCTGGACGATACTTCTTCATTGGACGATGCTTTATCGCTAGCGATACTTTGTTCATTGGACGGTGCTTTGTCGCTAGACGGTATTTCTTCATTGGACGATGGCAGTAACTCTTCTCTGAACAAAAGATGGAGTTCCTCCTTGAATGATAGTTCTTTTCAGTTGTCAGAAACTTCTCTTTCAGTCTTCAGACGATAGAGATATTTCTTCTCTGGATGATGCTTCTCTTTCTGACTTCAGACGATAGAAATGCTTCTTACTAAACGATAAAGATTTCTCTTTTCAATGAACGATGGAGATAATTCCTGAAAAACATAATACATAGTTCAGTAGTAAAATTGTTATTATTCAAAATAATTGTTCTAAACTTGTTTGAACCTAACATAATCAGCATATGTGCTGTTGTTACTTGGGACCCTCCTCCAAACTACAATCTAACATCCTATAACACCTTCGACACTTGGCAATTGGCACCCTCCACCTTCGGGCAACCCAACACCCACAACCACTTTAATCGAGCACCCTCTGCCGTCATCATTTGAAGCCTTTGACCTCTATCAAGAACCTTCCAGCACCACCTATTGACTCCCTCCACAGCACCACCTATCGAATCCCTCCACTGTCACTACCACCCGACACCCTCGACCACCATTGTTATTTGCCACCTTCCAACACTACAATTTCTACCTATCATAGGGTATTTTTGTGAGGTAAATGTAATTTACCTCACATTTTATAATAGTCTATGTGTGTATCAAACATTGTATAAGACTAGTGACTGTACCCGTGCGATAGACGGGTGGAATTTTTAGTGTAAAGCTATAAGTAAAAGTATTAAAAGATTGAGTTCAATATTGTGTCAGAATTATTGTACACACATATTGAAAAGCTCCTGATGAATCATACAACCATCAAGTCATCATTGTCATGATAACATAAATTATTAAAATAATCCTCATACAATAACATCCAATGTGAGAAGAATTCCAAAAAGCAAGTGTAAAAACAAAATACTGAAATTGAATGACAAATTTTCGCTTCTTTAATAAGATTGCCTCATACAAAGGTGCCCTCCTTTGAACCGCAAACGATCTTGCTCAAAGTTCCTATCATCATGAAATACATCACCAGTTTGTCAACTAAATAATCGGGTGCATGTGTATACAATACATATATTCAACAAATGAATATGTCATAATATGCAATTGAAATTGTACCAGATCACCTATAATATGCATTTAAATATGAACCACTTGGCACTCTAATATCTAGTTTGTCGCAGTTCATACAAGTTCCACTGAGGATTGAGGCATCAAAAGCATTAGATAACAAAGGAAAAATGATAATAGTGTAAAAAGATAAACAAATAGAGGAAGTGTTTGAATATACTCACATGTCAACTTGTTTGTGCGTGAATCCTGGATGGTGGTGCTCTCGGCGAGGTTGCGGCGGCACTTGCTGTGCTTAGATGTGAATGAGATGAAATCTTCGAGTCCAGTGCGTTGAGAGGGGGGACCTTCAGAAGATACTCCGAGCTCAAGTCAGTAAGGGAGCTCATCAAACATTCAAAAGCTTAGCTCAAACATGTCAGAATGCATAGTAAACTTGTATGTAAAGAGTGAGTAAGAAGCGTATAAGAAGTAGGAGTAGAAGCAATAGTGGAAGTTCCGAATGAGAGGATAGAACCTGGTATTTATAGGCGCTAGAGGTGTCTCTACAAGTATTGAGGAATATCATAAGTGAGGCTTCCAAGAGGGAGTGGTTATAGGCCGAGCGGCCTGTGAAGCACTTTCCCTTCGCCTGTGTCCGGACCGGTCAGATAAGGTATCACTAAGCTAGGAGTGCTCATCCCTTAGCCAGGTCGTGCAGACTGCCTCTTAGGTGTATGCTTAAGAGCATCCCTAATGGGCCAGCTGCTACACCGTTGGGTCGTATGGCTGAAGAGCCGACCGGAATAGGAGTCCCCCTGCTTGGCATGGCATATGTTGGCATGTCAAGCTGTATGAAGCTTTTTGCCGAGGTCCCTCTACTACGTCTTGGAACCCCCTTGCATTTGAGTGATGGGCCCTCCGCAGTCGTGCAAGTCTCTTTGTTTTGTTCTGGCCAAGTTATGTTCTGAGGCCTTGTAAGTACCGTTCGACATTGCATTGATATGAGCTGGAGTTATTGACTAGACTAGATGTATCTTTGCTGAGCTGGCTGGACTACGATCCGAGCGGGATGTGAGCTATCCGAATCGTTTTGCCTGTCAGCTTCCTTTTAGACGTGGCTTTCAATTCTTTATTGGGAACTACAAGTCCCTTAGATACTTATTGGTTTACGCGTGTGTCCCTTCCTTCTGTAAGGTTTCATTCCTCACGAGTATTTTCAACACTCCCACCTCTGTTAGAATCAAATAATTAAATGAATTATTATATTTTGATAATTAACAATTTCTTTAATATCCAATGACGTCAAAGATGAATTTCCTAACATAGTGAAAATTATCATGTACAGGAATAACCATCTCTGAAAGGAATGAATAAACATCATAGCCTTATCAAGAGAATCAGTCCGCCAGAAGAGTTCGTTCGGTCACCTCGAAGGAAACAACATCAAGGATATACGTAGGAAAGCATTCTCATATAAAACAGTCCGATGGCGCAAGAAAGGAAGATATTCAAGTACAAGATTGTCCGGTGATTCAAGAGAGATAAATCAACAGCTTCAAAATGACCAGCATCTTCTCTCACGGTTACTTGATGGAAATCTGCACACCCAAATCAAGCCTACTTGAAGCAGCTGAATCAGTCCGCTACCCGAATCTACAAAGATCAAATGGGAAGACTGTGTTTTTTAAAGGTGAAAGAGCATAACAACCTTGAAGAAACACCTTCTGCCGCGAAGCCTCTATAGCATCACATAAAGGAGTTGTGGATCAACTCTCTCAGATGGAGAACTTCAGTGAAAGACAAATAGAAAGAAAGGATTCAGTTCTCTAAGACAAGAATGTTCTGTTCCTTAAAGAAGAACTGACTGAAGGAAATTCGTTTGCCAATGCAAGCCACTCAGTGACGGATTTTCAAGCACTCAATGGAGACTGCGTCTGCCAAAACTCTATAGAAGAATCCGTCCGCCCAAGTATAAATTGTGCCAAAGGTGCAAAGATCAATAAGTGTGTCTTTCGAGGATATCAAGTCAACAGAAGCATTGAAGAAATTATTCTCCCTCTCTTGAATAATTACTTCTTTCCTCGTCTGCACATTTATCAAAGTTTTGGCAATCACAGAATGAAAGACGGGACATAATTAATCCAATACTTCTTGGTCCCACTACTTCTCTGCTTTTCCTCAAATCAAGCTGACATCGCGAAATCAACGGCAAGAATCTCTGAGCATCGTACACTCTCAACGGTCGAAATTCAAAAATCTGACTAAGGCACGTGATGAGTATTAGCTGTCAAGCACTTGGGTAAAAAGGTCAAAACAGTCTCCACCGCTGGATCTTCACACATTATATACAGAGAAATTAGCTCAAAGCTACTCGCTCAGCATGGAGCCAGACGACATCAACCCAGACGAACTGATGATTTCCAGATCATATCTTACGCTTGCAGAGAAACCTCTGATCGTGACTTACGCCTGCTGAGAGATGCAGAACTAGCCGTTATGTGCTTCCCAGAGAGGACGAAGCACTACGGGCAGGTTTTCACTCCTGCTGAGGAGAATGAACAAAGATCTTCAACTGAAGATATATATAGAGAACCCTGCTTCCGTAGCAACTTGGCGACTAGAACTAAATTATACACATCTCAATCTAGTTCGTCCAAAAGACCAAGGCAATCTTGGTTTCAACTCAGGAAACTTCAAGTCATATCCCAACCTGAGTTGAGTTGCTTATGTGTGTGGAAACCTTATAGAGTTTAACTCTCATCATATCCCACACACATAACTTAGAACAGAGATCAACTTGCTGATGATCTCTCTGTTCTATAAGCTTCATTTCTTCTACCCACTCTTATCAAGAAGAGAATATTGTAGAAAAGAAAAACCCTGAAAAAGGTGTCAGGAGAAGTCCTGTATAATACTTGTAAGGAGAAGTCCTGACAATACTTGTAAGGAGAAGTCCTTCTAATACTTGATAGGAGAAGTCCTTAGAATACTTGTTAGAAGAAGTCCTTAGAATACTTGTTGGGAGAAGTCCCTGATAATACTTGTACTATTTGGTTGAAATAGTGAAAATCTTGGTGAAGCCAAGGACTGGACGTAGCCCTGTCGACTATGGGGGTGAACCAGGATAAAAACTATGTGTGCTTTACTTTCATGCTTTACTGCTTCCTTGCTGCACATTCACTCATACTTTCATAAATAAATTATCTTGAGAACAAATGATTAACTTTCATAATCTATTCAATGAATTTCACGTATTCCTACTTATTTCAAAGAATATCTTGTCATGAATATAAATGAATACTAATGAACGATTAACATACAAATGTTTAGAAAATAAATTTAAAAATGGGTCACACAATTCAAACCCCCCCTTTCTTGTGTGTTTCTTGCACCTTCAACCTCCTCACACGATCCACAACTTTTCGTTGTAATTGTTTTTGCGCGTAGTGGGCTCCCATATATTGGTAAGTTACATTTTTCCTTGTCTCTTCCTTGTGGATCAAGGGAAGGATGGCCTTCTTCTTTCTTTCTGAGGATAACTATGAGAAGGGAGATAACCCCCTTTTTCTTTCCTTTTATCCAGAATCCTTCATCTAAGTTCCCGCGGATCTTGACGAACTTCCTTTGTCTTTTGACAAATTCGGGTTCAGCCTGTCGATTCCTTTGGATCTTCTCTCGGATTGTCCTATTGATCTTTTTCGTGATCGTTTAGAGTCACCAGATCTCCTTGCTTCACCCCCTACACTCTTAGTCTCTAACCCAGGAAGTTCATCCACCATGTCTGACCAAGGTGTTAAGGCTTCTTCCTCCTATTCTGAGGGTTTTGGAAGATTTTTCTTGGGTTGATCTCGACATCCAATCATCTTCTTCCGTTTCAGTTCTTTAGCCAAAGCCGGCCTCCCCTCTCTTGCCGGGAATTCCGGGAAGCCAGGGGGCTATGTCTTTCATATCCCTAGGAAAGATGAACGTGCATATTTTCTAGGGCTTCTTCATGTATTCCTTCGTGCTCTCCAAGCTCAGAGTTCTGATTCCCTTTTCAGATTTGGAAATTCAGATCCTAACCCAGCTTTGTGTCGCACTATTCCAATTTTGTCCATCTTCCTGGGATTTACTCAGAGCTTTCGAGAACCTCTACATTTTCTTCTACATCCAAATGTTCGTGTGTGGATCCTGGGTGGTGGTGCTCTCGGGGAGGTTGCGGCGGCACTCGCTCTGCTCTGGTGTGAGTGAGGTGAGGTCTTTGAGTCTAGTGCGTCGGGGGGGGGGGGACCTGCAGAAGACACTCTAACGTTCAAGTCAGTAAGGGAGCTCTGAGAGAATCCAAGAGCTCAGCTCAAACATGTCAGGATGCATAAAAAACTTGTAATGTAAGGAGTGAGTAAGATACGTATAAGAAGAAGGAGTAGATGTAAAAGTGGAAGTCCTGAGTGAGACGATAGAACCTGATATTTATAGGCGCCGGAAGTGTCTCTACAAGTGTTGGGGAAGCTCATAAGTGAGGCTTCCAAGCGAGAGTGGTTGTAGGCTGAGCAGCCTGTGAAGCACTTTCCCTTCGGCCTGTGTCTGTGACGGTCGGATAAGGTAGCAATAAGCCGGGAGTGCTCGTCCCTTAGCCAGGCCGTGCATGCTTCCTCTTAGGTCTATGCTTAAGAGCATCCCTAGTAGGCCAGCTACTACACCGCTGGGTTGTATGACTGAAGAGCCGAGCGGAACACAAATATTATCAAAGACATCTTTATAGACAACATTTTCTGTAGTGGTGTATACATTTCCTTCGTCATCCAAAATTATAATTTTTAATCCTCTTTTGGTTGTTACACGTGAAACTGCTACATAAAGTTGTCCATGTGTAAAACCTGGTCTTGGAAGGTATAGCCCAAAATTTTATAGGGTTTTCCCTTGACTTTTATTGATTGTAATGGAAAACCATAAAGAACTTGGAAACTGCCTTCTTTAAAATTTAAAAGGAAGCCCGAAATCAGTTGGTATCAAATTCATTCGCGAGATGAAAATCTTATCACCTTTGCATCTTCCAGTGACTACAATTGCACAAATAACATGAGGTTCCGAATTCGTGACTATAAGTCATGTTCCATTGCACAATCCGACAGATTGATCAATACTCCTCATCAGCATTACAGGCACACCAGCCTTCAAAACTAACCTGTGATTTGGTAGTCCAAAACACTTAACCTTATTAAAAAATTCAATTGCGAACAACTCACCGTCAACCTCTGTATCTACATCAGATTTGCAAGTTGAGTCAGAACTGAGGTACTCTTTTTACAATCCTGAAATCAATGACAACACATACTCAATAAGTTTTTCAACTGAGTCAAGAGTTGGAGCCAATATGGCTCTTTGCTAAAAAAATTGAAGTCATGCATGTTGTTTAATATATTTGGATAAGAAAACTTAACCAAATGTTGCAAAGTATTATCATTCTGAAGTATCAATAATCATTCGGAATCCCAGTTTCAGCTTTTGCATCATTAACCATCCCCAGATCTCCATTTCCAATTTGAAGAATTCGTGTTGCAAACTCTTCCAATTCATTAGCTAAGTCATGATTAGATTTCGCAGCTTGTCTTATGTTCGTGGTTGATTTTAGAGCTCTGCAATATCTCCATAACTCCAATGAATTAATAGTAGCTGAGATAATGCCATGCCTACAACTCTTTGGTATTACTGAAAGTATCTGCCTGAAGTCACCACCGAGTACTACAACTTTACATCCAAATGATTGTTGCATACTGTTTGAATTTTTTTCCGCATGATATACCTTAGTATTCTATCTAAGGCCTCAAAGCAAAAAAGTTTCAACATTGGTGCTTCATCCCATATTATCCCTTGTTTAATGCTACACATGAAGTATTCATTGATGTCCAATGGACTTCAAAACCGACAATGTGTTGTTTTACCACCAGGAAGAAGTAGAGACGCAATTCCACTTGACACTACATTCAACACAGTTTTTCCCTGACTTGGAAGGGTTGTAGAGAGAGTACTCCAAAGATGTGTTTTTCCCGATCCCCATAACCATATAAGAAGTAGAAGCCTCCTAAATCAGAGCTTACAACATTAAGGATCTCTACCATGCTGTAATAGACGTGAGCAAGCTCATTTTTGTCATAATTAAGTTGTTCTATGACAAATCTGTTCTCGTAAATATTAAGTTCATCAAGATCTGGACATTCAAAACCATTAAATTCCTTCAACGATCGACCATTGTTTTGCAGCAATTTCTACACTTCAATAAGGCAAAGCTTTTCCAAATCAGAGTCTTCAATAGTCAAGTCTGGTAAAAACCAAATCAATAATGAATCAACATTGTATCCCACTTATTTTTTAAATAAATTAGTAAACTACAACTTTAAGAGTTTATTAACAAATTTAAAGCTTGACTTTTTTCACTTATTTTTTTAAAAAATTAATAATTAATCGAATAATTTTACTTGTTAAATATTTGGATGGTCTTATATTTTGATTAACTAAATTGCAGGTAATTGGCATAAATACAGACATATAAGTACCCAAAGAATATATGGACGAACATTCAGGTTACTACCCACACGGGTATGCAAACGGGTACGAGTACTTTTTAAAAACGCCAAACTCTACCCATTACCATTCCAAAATTGTATTTAACATGATAACGATAAAAATACATCAAGAAAGAAGTAATAATACTTGGAAAATCTCTTAAATGCCATAATGGCATAATCTTGCGAGCTGCTGATTAAATAATGATACCAAAAATCAGAAAGTTTTTTGTTCAGTTCTTGAGACAACGAAGTGCTTTTATTAGTTTGAAGTCCTGAAAGTTGTCGAGTGGAACAAAGTAAAACTTTGTAAGTACAAGTTATACATGCAAAGGGCAACTCACACCTCAGTGCACAAAACTCGCGCATCCATAGGGTCCGGGAAAAGGTCCCATCATTTGGAATATTGAACATAGTCTTACCCTGCTTTTTACATAAGATATTTCCAGAACTTGAATCCGTAACCTCAGTTACATGACAGCAACATTTTACCATTTCGCCAAGCTCCCCTCTTCCGGTACTAGTTATAGATGCAACTCACATAATTTATATCCACTTATACATATGATTAACATTCACATTCTTGACATATTATGAAGATTATACTACCTACGTTAACACCTTAATTATTAATTAATGTTATAAATAATTATCAAAACTTGAGAGAGGAAAGAATAGTGGACATGAAGCAAAGGTAACATATTAGAGTGCAGTAACAGTCTGCGAAATAGTTTATGTGAAGAAAAATACATCCTCAATAGGGTAGAATATTTTTTAAACATAAGTTCCCCCCTTCATTGTCAAAAAGCTCAAAAGTTTTTAAAAACAAAAACCTGCTTTTCAATTTGCTATCTCAAAGTTAACAGAGAACCAGCAACTTACTATCATGCGCCAGCTTCTGTAGACCTGGTTTGCCGTCTTAACTCTTCATCTGCATTCCTTAGAAACTGATCCCAACCACTCCCTGCGCTGGTATCCAAGTAATCGAATGGCACAGCTGTTTTAAGGCCTGGCCTAACACCACAACGATCTTCCACAATTCTGAACTCCACATCACCCCCTTCACTATGGATATGCTCTAATTCATCCCATGTGAACAACAATGGTAATGTGAAGGCGCCCCAAGGGTTGAAATCCACAACCTTAACTCTCTCATCCTTTGTAATGTAAACATCAAATGTGTAGTTTTCTGACTCAAATCTAGTTCTCACATAATCATCGAAAAATCCTTGTATCAGTAACAAGAGATCGTTTTTCTTTTGAAGCAGAACTGGATAAAAAGTAGTGACCTCTCGCTGAGAAATTCCAACTAATTTCTGCTCCCGTACAAAACAACGAAATTCCATGTCTGGCTGGAGGGATGGATACCATTTACGGAGAGCAACATAGAAATTCAGGGGTCTAGATGAAGATTTGTCATCGCAGGAATCATAAGCATGGCACAAGTCATGGACCAATGAGTCAGATGCTCGGAACAGAAGTGCGATCTCACTGAAACTGGTGCAGCAAAGGGTACCAGTAGTACTTATCCAAGCTGAATCTTTTGGGCCGCTCCAATTCAACTTGGGGAAGACTGCACCCCCAAGAGACTCAATGGATTCCTTAATTTTCAACTCAAGTTCTGGAAATGAAGGGGGTGGAGAAGGTTCATCTGCTTCATCACCAGATCCCTCTGACACCTGAAAATCTTCTTCGTCATCAGGATTATGAATTCTGTTGGGCAATGCATCTTCATTTAAGACAGAGTCAGGCAACAGGAAGGGCCCAGAGTCATCAAGAAGGTACTGAATAAAAGATTCAGGAAGCAGATGAGTTATGGTCTTGATAGACACAGATTTGAACTTTGGGTACCATTCCTGAATCTGGCATCGATTCACCTCTTCCTCTTTCATATTTCGTAATACTGGTTTTTTGTAAATAAAATTGGATGAAGATCCTTTCTTCAATTACCTGGTATGAAATAGCCAGAATACATGATTAGTGAATAGTGATTAATAGTTGAAACCTAGTCAATTTGGTAGATGTTAATATGGGCCAGCTCACCCCACTCAACCCTAAACCATACGGGTTAGGTCCGAAAAACCCGCAAAGTGCGTTCAATCAGCCTATGTATATACTCCTATATACATGCTTCCACATGCAGACATTAGAAAGTAGTCTATAATACCAATAGAACTTCTAAGCTGTTATTAGTATGCAAGGCAAATATATCATTTGTTCTTTGCCTAGCATACTAGTAACAAGAGTCTCGGCAAATTAAATGAACTTACAAAAACCAATCAAATGGTCTATTGCATTAAGATAGACAGAGGAGTTTCAGTTTTGCTTCAAAAGATAGGAAACTAAACATAGCAAATAGACTGGGTACCAATAATTGCTTATAACCTACTATAAGAGTTCAATGATATTAGTATATAACGAAATTGGGATTTTCAAAACTGCAATGTATCAATAGTAGCAAGCTAAGTGCCTTATTCTCATTTGTTTGAGTCACTTACAACATATGAGTATATGACAAATCTCCTTGTTCAAAGCTAGGGTCACCTACTGAAAGCAACACAAAGTTAAACTGTGTAAGATAATATCAACATATATATCAACATAAAGTGTCAATTAACGTGTGAGAAAAGTAAGGGATTCAAGTAGAACTAGCAATGAAGGATGCATACTTAGAACATCAGTTTGAATTCTAATCTACATAAACTTAGATGCTGAATCATAAAAGATAATTGACATTTCATAACTTATTTAGTTTTCATTCTTTTCCTCATTTAACTTCCAGTTGCTCTGTTCCTTATAAGAAAAAATAATGAACCAGGTTCCTCCATGCTGGTTGTTAACATTATCAGAAGTCAGAACGGAGGAAGACATGCAATACGAAGAGTGGTAGGCTACCTAAAACTTGCACAGAAAATAATTGACACCTGGTTGAGAAATGGCCTGGGTGTGCAGTTTAAATGAAACACATAGGAACTTGCAGAACCTTTGCTCACTTAAGATTCAAATGTGTGCTCACAAATCAAAATACAGCATAGGCATAAACTTAAAACCAACATTCAATCTGGCCAAAGAGTGAATCTTTAGATAATAGAACTTAGAAAGGAAAACACTAATAGGGACTAAACGGTTAAGAAAGGCAGCAAAAATTCATAGATTATGGTGATTACAAAAAACAATAATTACTTACTTTCATAAAATTGCAGCATAGCATAAACTTAAAATTCAACATTTGTTCTTGCCAAAGAATGAATCTTTAGACAACAGAACTTATAAAAGTAACCAAACTCTAGTGGATACACTACAGTTAAAAAAGGCAGTTGGAACATGATGAAGTTAATGGTTAGTTTGGGGGATTTTTCCATTAATTTCAAGACAACTTTGGCAACAACAATCAAAGAGTTTTCAATACATTACCCTGTAAAAGTACCTCATCCAAACACACCCTTAGGGATTTTTCAAGGAGCCCTTTATCAGTGGGTGAGTGCCATTGAAGTAGGGATGGCAACAGGTAGGGTCGGGTGCGGGTTTTACTGTCCCCAAACCCGAACCCGAACTTAAAAACCCAAACCCTGTTCGGGTAGGAATGCTAAACCCGAACCCGTTGGGTTTCGGGTTCCCCATACCCGAACCCGTATAGAGGATTATAAAACTAGAAGTTAAGTATGCTATATATGTCATCCCCAACACTTTAATTTCGAAATAACTTAAGACTTAATAAACATTTCAAAGTCCTCTGAAATGTTTATTAAGTCTTAATAGTCTAATACAGATACACACACAAACCAGTATAATTCTAAATGGGTAGCAGAACAAAATCCAGAAATTGAAAATAAAATTCTGAGGGAAAAAACAAATTGTGAAGTTGATTGGAAAGGGCTTTTTGTCCAAACTCAAATCTGATATCAGATGATTCTAACAAGATATAATGTGCCAAATAAAGCTACAGGTATTTCGTTTGTAAGTAATGGAAATATATTGGACTTGTGAACCACTTATAATTGAAAGCAAGCAATACTATCATCAGGCACTTATGTAAAAAAAAAGGAGAGGAGAAAAAAAAGACCAAATCATAAGCAATATTTTGTCCTATGTCAAGTTTGAAACAATTGTAATTCTTATAATGCAGTTACTTAAATTAGAAGTGACATTTGATTAAGGGAAACAAAGCAGATAAGGTCATCAAAAAGAAAATGAAGGTCTGATCAGTAACATAAAAAAGAGACAACTGCATTTTAAGTGGTAAAAAAGACACCAATGTTAAGGTGGGTACCAAAGGAAGCTTGAAATGAAAGAACCAAGTTTCAAACAGTATCAAACATTTGAAACCCCTAATTCAATGCACTCAGCTTTCTAGTAATGAAATAAATCTCCTTATTAATAGTTTACAGGGACAATTCCAATGATAAGATACAGGTATAAATAAATTTAAATGATAAACAAATCAAGGTTTTTAGATATTGTTAACTCACAGCTGGATAAACAAATCAAGGTTTTTAAATGATAAACATCTCTCTCTAGTTTGTAATTCTGTCAAGTATAACTGGATAAATAAAAGAATAATGCATCAGAACTCAGAAGATGAGATTCAGTGCTTCACCAGTTAAACAGACCAATTAGACATCATAAAACAATGAGACTCGCGAACAATTAGACATCAAAAAATAGCAGAATATTTTTAGATATTGTTAACTCACAGCTGGGTAGCCTCAACTGTGCCTGGTTTATTAATACACAAACACAATTAAATGCTAAGAGATAGAACATGTAAAACATTTCTCAGGATTAAAACTAAAAGTGCCAGGTTACATGACCAAAATGACAGCAAGAGGTTAGTACAATCATTAGCACAAGAGTTGATTTTCAATTTGAAAGAGAAACCCAATTTGAAACCAATAGAACAAAATTCATAGACCATATCTTAAATTCACAGCCCCTTTCTTAAATTCATAGACCTTGTTGCAATACAAAACAAAATTAAGAAGCTAATCAATAGCTGTGATGCTTGATACAGGTACATGTATTGGACATTGGTACATGCTATTTCATGATTAAGAGGGAAAAGTGAAGAGAACTTTGGTTTCCAACATTTGTCATTGGTGACACAATATATTACTAGCTTTTGTGTCAAATTCTTGTATGTCATTCATAAGGCACAAAAATTATAAATTAGAATCTGTGTGCATTTGCATATGTATTATGGGGGATCAGGCTATTCAATATAATTTGAGTATAATTTTCAGCATAGGTATGTATCCAAACTAGTACAATTGACGTTGTAAAGTATCAGTGCTTCCTCGGTAGAACAAAGCAGCATAAAAAACCTCAACAGTACTGAATTAATCAAGGGTCCTGGGACCAATAACAGCAGAAAATAACAATTGATGTGAGAATGAAGGTCCAGTAACTAAAGCTCAAACATCAGAGTAAAACTCAGAAACAGAAGCAAACAATCAAGAAATTGATCACAGCATAAAACATAGCAGAAGCCCAGCAAACACATAGTCCAATAACGACCTAGCAAGCAGAACACTTAGCAAAACATTTGACAGAGGGGAAGAAAAGAAAATTAAAATGACAACAAAACAGGAAGTGGCGAACTCACGAGAACCCTGCACTGGAATGCGATGAATCTGTAGTCAGAGGCCTGGATTCGACGGCAGTGATGATGGAGCGGCGGCGGACGGCGAGAACGCGGAGGCTGGCGGTGAGAGGCGCGACGGTTCCACGAGCGGCGGTTCCGGCTTCGCGAGGAAAGTGCAGCGGACGCGGACGGCGAGGAGTGGTGGTGCGGTGACGGTGGTGGTTCTGAGCTGGGTTGACGAAGAGAGAGTCGAGTGGTGTGGCGGATGCTGTGATGAGCAGGGAGTGCGGAAGAGAGGTTGTGGGGGTGAAGAGGAATGAACGGTGGTTTGAGGAAGAAGGAGATGGGCAGGGGCGGTGAGATTAGAAATATGCAAAGATTTTGATACACTAATAATATAAATACCATAATTCGTAAATAACCACGCATGGGGCAATAAGTGATTGGTGAGCAGGTTAGAAATAGTTTACAAAACAATTTACTTAGAGTTCAAAGACTATACTGCCAGTTGTAATAAAATAAACTAAGACTGCCTACATGGGTTCTCAATCATACAAGAGTTCATACATCACAATCAAAACGTATGCAACACGTCATTCTGTCGATAAGCATCCATCTTCTATCTTGATCTCCCTTGAACCGGCATCCACCTGCGACTTCTGGCCAAGGGTTGTTCGACTGGCGACGAATCGCCAGCAAACACACACAACAGACAAGCAAGGGTCAACTTCAAAACAATAACTCTCCTTGCGAGCGCATGGGTGAGACAACAAACATCGGCATACATAAGCATATCAAGTAATATTCATTCATTGTAGTTTATATATACTAAGCAACTAAAACTACAACTATGCAGGTAAATTGACAAGCAAGCATTGATTATAAAGCAAGTAGAGTTGCAACCAAAGCATGTTCAACAAGCAACGCAAGGCAAGCATAGCAATCATGTTACAAACCCTCAGGATTTCATGATGACCAGAATGTTCTGGTTGCTGCATTGCTGTCAGTGCACGGTCTCCACACAGTCTCTCACTGTATCCACACAATATCCACACTGTATTCCACACAGTCTCCACACAATGACCACACAGTATCCACACAGTAACCACACGGTATTCCACATAGTATCCACACAGTCTCCCCATAGAGTCCACACAGTATTCCACCCAGTAACCACACAGCCTGCTGGTCAAATAGTCCTGCTACTCCAACAGTTGAAGAATGACAGCGACGTCGTCTGGAGGAACGTTCCTGCATGCAAATTTATGAACAAGTAACAACAACAAGATGGATGGGTTCCTCATTCCGATTTTCCCCATCTAGCGGAAACGTTGTTTTTACGAATCTGAGTCCCTTTTCGAAGGCGGTGTCATCCTTGTCAGAGTGCCCGTCTACTTCGCGGGATTGTGATCACCTGAATCCTCCTGGTCCAGTGATCTCTTGTCGATAGCCACCGAAGCGTAAAACGCCTGCTACTACCAACGAAGGCATTACTGAATAAGCTAGCCAATTTTCTTGAGAAAACATCTCTTGTAATATTTTCGTAAAGATATTTAGAGGCTTTCAAAAAACATGTCTTATGATTCCTCGTGAGAAAGTTCTTATGGTTCTTTTTCCAAGAAGTGACTTAATTTTCTTTGCAAGATAAAACTTGTAGAAAAGAAGTGGAATCGTCCATAAGTTCATAAAAGGGTTGATGAATTACTTTAGTACATTATGAATTTCCCTTCAAGAAAGGCAGGACAGATTCATTTCGAAAACTCACGGTTTTACCGCAGGTTCTCTTGAAAGCATGTTCCAAAACGTTCATTAAGTTTCTAAAAGAAGGTTTCCCTTCTTATTCTTTTCGAAACTGTTAAGCGTTTACTTTTTCAAAACAAGGTCTGCATACTTTATTTTGAAAGGAACCTCATCCCCATGGTAGCTAACACTAATTCTCCGGCTGGCGCACACAATAACAATTTGTAATAAGGCATAGCAACATTGCAATGAGCAAGATCAGGGAAAAACGGTAATTCAGTCAACATGTTATCAAACATAGCATAACATACATATTCAATCAACTTCAACGTTGTCACACATCAAACAATTCTAATCCAGCATATTAGATGTCTTCAGATAGTTGCAAGCAAATTCAAGCAATTTAAAGTCAGGTCATTCTTAGAACGCCGTCAACTAACAATTAGCATTATAGTATATACATACACATACACATATGCTTAATAGCTAATGTAACGAAGTGCCCTTACCGAAGAATTGTTCGATCCGGGTGATTACGTAAGCTCTGTTCGTCTTAGTCGGTCCGAAGTCTCGTAAACCTTCAATACATAACCTAGCTTAGAATTTGAAATTCAATCCTAAGGTCCTTGCTACTGGTCCTACATGGTTTCTATTACTTAGACAATGGTCCTAACTCTTAGGAAAATCCTTGGAAGTCGAATACGTTTTTAACTACTTTGGCGACCGTTTAAAGAACTCAAAAAGCTCTAAGTTACAATTTTCAAAACTTTCCAAACTTCAAATCTTTAAATAGAATCAAGGCTAGATTCTTACAAAGCAATTTGAAAGCCTTAAACAATATTTTGAATCAAAAAACACACACAAAACCTTAAGTCCTCAATTCTGCCCAAAAACTTTAAATTCACAAAAACCTTCCATTTTTACAAAAAAAAGTCATTAAATTACTCAAGATAATTTCACAACCCAAAACATAACTTCTAATACAAGTTTCTAAAACAAATTTCTAAGTCTTGAGTTCAAGAACCTCTAAGTGCCAGAAAGCACAAAACTTCATTCAAAGTGCAAATTTTCCAAAACCCGATTTTTCTTAATTTAGCAAAACCCTAATCAAGCTATGAATTCCAAAAATCCAATTTACCCAAAAGCTCAATTTTTAAATTCAATTCCAAATTTACCAAAACTTCTAGAAATCAATTCTCTAGGGTTTTAAACACACAATTTTCTCTAGGCCCTTTTGCACAAATTAGGGCAAAACCTTTCCGACAAACCCAAAACCATTTTCAAGAATTTAAACACACTAAAGCTAGTTGGAAAATAAATTTCTTCCCTGCCCAAAACAGTATGCAATTCGGCCAACACACTTAAATTCCAAAATCAATTTTTCTTTCAAAACTAACTTGTACACATCAAAGGTTACATGAAATCTATAGTGAAACTAAATTTTAAAGTTTGAAAATCACTTATTTCAATTAATCAATTCTAAAAAACCTAGCTTCCAAGAAAACTAATTAGGGAAAACCATAGATCAATATCATGGGAATAACTTTCCTAAAGGCAACCCTAGCAAAAGCTCAACTTCAAGTTTCTCTAGGGACCAAAACTCAACCAATCAAAATTTCAATCGGTTCAAATTGAAGCCTAAGATCATGGTAACAACATTAATGAAGGTATTTCAAGGTTCTAGCAACTCATAAAAAATTAAACTCAACCTATCAAAAATCTGAATCGGTAGAAACGTAGATCGGAACGAGGGGAGTAATTTACCTCAAAGGATCAAGTGAAGGAGATGAGTGGAAGGGGATTCCATGAGAGGAGGAAGGTTCGGCCATGGTGAAGGAGAAAGGAAGAAGAAGATGAATAGTTCATGAGCTCTCATTTTCTCTCTCTAATTTCCTTCTTAACTTTCACTAAATGAACTTAATGCAAAAAAAACACATGGAGACTCCTATTTAAGGAGGCTTGGCCGTGGGCTTGGGCCTTAAGAGGGGGGCCAATTTCAACTTTTAATTAACCATAGGGACCAAAGTGATAAGGGTAAAAGGTTAAAGTAAAAATCTATTTTTACTATTTGAGGACCAAACTGTAAACTCTCAAAGAGCAAGGACTAAAGTATAAACTTTGAAAGGGAAAGGACCAAACTAGGATTATAGAAGATTAGGAAAATATCTTGAATATTTTACTATTATATTCCTAATCTGGTCGCGTTAATGCGTAAGCGCGTCAGTGCGTCAGAACACTGGTCGCCATCTGATTCTGGTCACCGGTGAGTATCCCAATGTTACTGAGAGTGTCTGGCCCCGAACATCCTTGGGCTATGGGCCCCATGCTGTGCAACTCGGGCCCGAGTCGTTCTTCCTCGAACTTTGTGCCGATTCTGGTTCGAAAGCACTATTCACGAAAGTTACTATTCACAAAAAATTTATTGCACATGTGGTCTCGACACGCCAAACCAATTTGTTTGGTGCTTTCCGGATTTTCGATTCGAAGTCCCAAAGTCGTCCGTATTGCTTGCTGAAATTTCGACTGAGAGTTTCGTTAGTGAGAAAAGTCCTTTCCGGGCTTCGGAAGGAAACCATATCAATATTACCGTCGTTCTTCGCGAAATTCTTCACTGAACGTCATGGTGATAGTGAGAACGTCTTTTTCTCGTTCGAAGTCAAAGTCAGGTCAAGCTTGGTTTTCTACCAAGTGTTGCAAAGGGTACTTCATCGGTACTTCGGCCGACGATATCGCTTGTCGGTGCCGCCGATCAGATCCAAATAGTACCTGGAATAATTAAATAATTATTTAATTATTGGGGGAAATTCAGGGTGTTACAAATCTCCTCGGAAAATTAATCTTCCCTAGAAAGCTCTGAAGCTCCTTCTTATTGGTTGGGGGTCTGGCTTCCAAGACATCCTTGGCTTTGTTTTATCCGCTTCTATGCCTTGGTTGTGCACTAAGAAATGCAAGAAATTTCCAGCCGATACGCCAAAGGTACACTTAGCAGGATTCACCTTAAGGCCATGTTTCCTCATTTGGGTGAAGGCTTGTTGTAGATTGGCAGCATGGGCCGTGACATATGTGGATTTCATCACCACATCATTCATGTAAACTTCCACGCTCTTGCCGATAAGCTCGTGGAACATTAAATTCATATCTCTTTGATAAGTGGCGCCTGCGTTTTTCAATCCAAATGGGATAATAATCCATCCATAAACCTCGAGAGCCCCTAGCATCTAAATTTCATCTTAGGAACATCCTCTTCAGCTATGAATATTTGGTTATAACCTAAATGTACATCAATAAAGGAAATAATACCATTAGTCGCAACCGAATCCACCAGCATATCAACAACATGCATAAGGTACTCATCCTTTGGTGTTTCCAAATTCAAGTTGTGGTAATCAATGCACACTCGCACTTCCCATTCTTCTTTGTAACCAGAACTATATTGGATAACCACTCTACATATCGAGCTATTCTAATGAACCCTGCATTGAGTAGCCTATCCACGTCTTCTTTTACCTTTGGCAGCACTTCTGGGTTAAACCTTCGCGACAGTTGCTTGTGGGGCTTCAAACCATCCTTGATGGGAAACCGATGCTCCACCAGTTCCCAGGATAAACCAGGTAACCACACAGTATGACTTCCTTATCATTTGGGGATAAGAGGTTGTTGATTCTGGTAATCTTGGGTTCTTGCTTGGTTCCCAAGTTAACATATTCCAAAGGAACTTGGGCTTTGAAACTGAGGATGTGCCTCCTGATTGGAGACGGGAAGTCCTCCTCCGTTAGTTCTCTTTCCTTGGATAGGTCATCCGATTCGGGTGGAACTTGCATCAAATCAGCTATCTTGTCCAAGACATCTTGGAGTACTTTATGGTGTGTCTTCATTGACACCTTCTGAAGGTCGTGCCTAGGCCGGTTCTTGATCCTCCAATTCCTCTATTTTTCTCTTTATTTTTGCTGTAAGCATTACTGGATAACCTTCGGATAATACAAGATAGCTTGGGCTATGGTATTGCTCGAACGAAGGGGTCTTTATCTGCTAGGAACACTTCAATTTTGTCACCTACCGAAAATATCAGTACTTGGTGTAGTGTAGAAGGTAGACACAAGCTTGGGTGAATCCAATCTCTCCCTAACAGAACTTTGTACCTGGGTTTTCCTTCTGCCACGAAGAAAGCAGGTCAGCTAGCCTTTGGCCCTACCATGACATCCGTAATCAACACCCCAGTTTCCTTTGTAGAGCCCCCCCATGAAGTCAGACATCTTCATGCTGGTCTCAAATATATCCTTGGTGGATTTACCCAACTTCCTCAACATTGACAATGATATGACATTTAGCACGGCTCTAGGGTCTACAAAGACTCTTGACAGAGGCTTACCATTAATATGAGTCGTGACAAATAGAGGTTTGATATTCTTATCCATTTCTCTCGTGGTTTCTCAAATGGAACGACTATCTCCGTAGTAGACACGAGTGATTCCCATTCCTCCTCATCCACGATCATATCTCCTTCCAAGGCCTCAGCTTGTCCTTGCACTAAGATGAACTCCTGAGGGATTACCCCAGCTACTTCCACGCCTAGGAGATTTTCATCCTTCAATAGGGCTTCCAATTCCTCATCGGCTATGGAAAAGTCCAGGTTGAGGCCTTCTTCCTCTCTCCCTAGGACTAGAAGCGTTTGAACTCTTGGGCTAAGCTGGTCATTTCCGGTCTCTGAAGGCCCTGGTGCTGCCAACTCTTGATGGGATATAGTAACTTCCTCTGTCATATCTAGGCCGTTGTTTCCGGCAAGGATCATCTCTTTCATTTTGACTGTCTTTGCTAAGCCAAGCATCTTTATAGTTTTCTTAGCCTTGGTTCTTTGTATGTGCCTCTTCTGAGATCGCGAAAACATTTTTGGCTCAGGTGGATGATTTTTATTATTCTCATTAAGAACTAATTTTCCTTTCTCAACCCCTGACTTAGGCTTGATCATCTTTCCAGGTAGCAGAGAATCGTTCTATGTGAGGTAAACCTTTAGCGATGTCTTTCCCTCAAAAGTAATTATCTCGGCTATCCTGGTCTCGTTGCCTTTGATCGGCTGGATGAACTTTTCTAACCTAGCCAAATCTGAGGCTTTTGGTATCTGCTTAGCTTTGCTCCGTTGACAGAGTTTTTATGTTATTGGCCCAACAAATGGCGGTGCCTTAGCCGCAGGGAATTCTAGCCTATCAAATACGTTCCGTTTGGATCTAGGCTCCGGATCATAAGATTGAGCTTCTTCCTTTCTTATTCACTTCTTGATTGTTGAGGTTCTTCCCTCAAAGGCTACCATACTAGAAGCGGTTGTTGGGAATGGACCAGTGTCAATCTTCAAGTATACATGTGGCTTGTCTATCATCTTCAACCGTCTATTCTTGATGGTTTGTTGGAAAACATTTTTAAAGACCACACGAATGATGGTCGAGTGACTGTAAGAGTTATGCCACTTGTAGTATTTCTTCCCCTTAAGCTCCTCAACTGAAGGGATCTTGTGTCTGTTTGGCAGTTTGACCTATTGGTCCTTCAAGTGAGAGTCAAAGATTTGGTTTGCACGAGATATGCAAAAGACATATTCCTCTCGGTTGTCCATGTCCTTGACCTTTGAAGGCCTTAGGGCATGACAAACATAGGGTTCCCCCTTAGGAGTTCTGCGGCCATGGCATCCGCATAGGGATCCTCAACCGTCTCATCCATGGTCTCATCATCAAAATGATTGATATTAAATGAGGTCATTTCCCTGGCTTGACCGCTTCAATTCCTTCTCCTAAGCGATCAACTTGTCTGTTAGCTGAGGATGAATGTTTTTGGTTGTAATGTGTGCGTACTCAGCCTCTGGAAACTTTTTGCCATGTCTGCTCAGTTTTGCACAAAATTAGGGAGCATAGAAGAATATCAGTTGAACGTTGCCCCTATTAAAGATGGAGGAAACAACTACATCTTATAAATTTCATTCTGATTAACCTCCCCACATTGAGCCATGAATCGGCCTATGTGTTCCATAGTGGGCTTGTCATCTTCACATGAAAAGGTGGTAAAGTCATGGACTTTGAATCTGCTCTGCAAAAGAACTATCTTGTCGACCCATTCAGGGTGCGACTTTCGATAGACTGTCTTGTCGATTGGCCATAACTGAATGCTAAAATGTCGCCTGATAGCATCGGAAATCGTGTTCGGAACGATAAAAATCGGTCCCTTCGGATTCGTAACAATAAGACGATTCCCTTAGTGTCCATACCCTTGAGCATTAGCCAGCTGATTCACCATACCGGCTGGCGGTACCGACCTTGCTTGGGGCGGTGGTGTTTGATATTGAATAGCTGGTGGCAATAGCTGTTCGAAAAATTACTGTTTAGGGATACCTCTATACCTAATGTTGTAAATTGGAGTCCATTGTTGGGTGTTATCCTTTCCAGCCCATGGGGGTGCACTGGCCCAGGCAGCCTCAACTACCATCGGCCGTGGCTGGTTTAAGGAATTGCCCCCGGCGAGCAAGGTGTTCTACGGGACAAGTTCGGCTGTTGTGGACTGCCGATCCTGAGACCTTCGCTTCTCCTTGTTATAGATACTTGTATGTACTGAAGGGGAACCGTGGTAGGGAACCTATGGCTTGCCCCCCGAGTGGGGACACGTTTGGATAACGTGAGGTGGCGATTCTGGCCTCCTCCGCTGTGACTCCTCCATGCAAAGTGCATCTCATAATGTACCATAGGTTTCATGATTTCGGCTAAGTTTTTTGAAACTTGAGCAACGATATCGTTGATGCCCATGTCGATTTGTTTCCGTATGAAGGATGCAGTCGTGGTAGTGGTGACCATACTTGAGTCTCTTCCATCGTCTGTTGTCTCAAAGACTTTGACGTAAGGAGAGACTGCCACTATGGCTACTGTGTATACGGCATGTCCTGCAGACTCTAGAGTTGGTCCTGAGTGAACTGGCGATGTAGTGGTAGGAGCAGTACCCATTGGTGAGGTACGATTGCTACTTGCCCTGCGATTGTTTGTAGAATCCATTTTGCATCCAGACCTCAATTGCATACACCAATTTAGGTCGTGAGAGGGTGATGGAAACCTTTCAATAGCGAGACAAGTCCCACTGGGCATGCCAATTTATTGGCTTAGAAATAATTTTAGACTAGGTAGCCGAGTGGGTCGGCTGGGAAACCAACGTAATAATTCTCTTATCAAGCGATTACTCGAGGAAGAGACTTTGTTCCTCAATGCAGGTTTCTAAGACACTCCAAAAAGCTCTTAGTGGTCGCTATTGAGAAGTTGTGACTAAGATAAAGCTATGAACTAGTCGAACGAAAAAAATGTAAAGGACAGAAAGATTATAAAGGAATTTAAAGTTCTGTAAAGTACAGGCAAGAAAGTAAAGGAAAAGGTAAAATGCGGGAAATTTGTATGTTTGGTTGATTGATGAGTTGTGTGTTTGTACAAATGATCTTCCTTGTATCGGCTGGTTCACTAGCTCTAACCGCTTTCCCTAAATCAAATGGATTGAACTTTGTGATATTTTGCACGTGAGCATCCTCTAGAAGCCCCTTAAGATATTTTCAACTCCGCACTTAAGCTTGTGTATCCTCCTTCATATCTTGTCTAAATGCATGATTTCTTCATCTAGCTGTTTTATCTTAGAACACCAACGGCTAATCTTTGACCCTCAGCTAGTTTTCCCAACGACTAGCTTATTTCATCAGCTAGCGTGTCGTTTCGGTTGCCTTACTAGCCATTACAATTTTTAGGTGTTAACATTTTTAAATCAGACAAAGGAGGATCCGCATGTGATTATCTATGTGAAGTACAATCTAATTACTATACTATAAATTTCAACAAAGTACAAATAAAAAGTTATTAGCTAATTATGACTATTTTCTTTTTTTATTAATAATTATATGCAATAATCAAATCGATTCTTGGATCGCTTTTAATTATTTTTAGTTTTATAATCATAACTTATTAGTCATTTTATCTAAAATATGTTAATAAAATTATATAATAAATATAGATATGGACACTTAAGTAAATGGTTGGGGATTCGAATCTCAACTCTTGTGAAGGTAAGAAACTCATTATTCAACCTCCTACCGCTTATTACGCTGAAAGTGGGGCGAGAGATTAGTCTAATGACTATCGAATGTGAGAATACCTGGTTAATACAAAGAAGATAAATATAAATATGGACACTTAGTAATCAAGATGACAAATTCAAATTAATGAGATGATCGAGTTGGTTTGGGTTAAAAGAATAAATATGAGAATCCAACCAATTACAATGTTAAGTGAACAAATTAAACAAAATTTTAAATTAGGTTTAATTGTAACTTTGATCTCCCGCTTACACACTTTTCAAGATTTTTGTCTCCAACAAAATAAAATTACACGTAAAGCCTCCATTTATAAAAATGGTTTTCCGTCATATTTTCGTCAGAAATTTAACTTTTTTTGGAAAAAAATTTAATAAAAAATTAAAAAAATTAAAACCCAGAACATTCATAGAATTTTTCATCATCTTCATCCTCCTTCTTCCATCATCTTCACCAAAACCCAGAAAATCAAACTCTTTCTTCTATGAGAGCAATAAAAATCAACAATTAGATTCGAAGTCAAACTCAAAACCAAAAAGAAAAAATCCCAGCAAATCAAACTCTTTTTTCCGGCAAAAAATAAACTCAACGAAAAAGAACTAAAAAATAAAACAGTAACCAAGAAAATCATCATCTTCATCTTCTTTTATCATCTTCATGATGTTCACCTTCCAATCCAAAAAAACTCTGAAAGTTGAACAAACCATACCCAACATCACCCTTATTCCTCCCTTAATCAGAACCAAAGACCTTCACCAAACAACGATCTCCTCCATTAAACCTCTCCTCAAACACAACACATTCTTATGACATGAATCAGAACACCTAAGCATCACCCAAAAATCATCATTATCTTCTTCATCTGTTGATCTTACCTAGAACACCTAAACATCATCCCTTACCACCAAAAATTCTTATTCTTATTGTCATCGAATTGTTAACCCCATTTTATAAATTCCTCACCTTTACAAGAATTTGAACCTGCAAAAGGAAAACAAAATAACCACCAACTATTCACTGGTGCTACAAGGGACAAGCAAAACTAGCAAAACCAGCAAAAAAAGAAACAAAAGCCAGAAATAAGTTGTTATCTTTTTCCTTGGAAACAAAACAGAATTTCAAAAAATTGAACAGAAAATGAAGGGGGGCATGAAGAACTTGCTGAAGAAACAAACACCAACCCACAGCAACAACAACAACTACAACAAACACAAACAAGCCCCCTACCCCACCCCCAACCACACCCAGCGTGACCCCGATCCCAACCCCACCCCCACCCATCGCAACCCCCAACCCAACCACACCCACTGCAACCCCACCGCAACCCACAACCAGCCATCAGAGACGAAATGAGAGAAGGGAGAAGAAAGTGGAACCCAGATCTGGATCGCACCTCTGCGATGACGAACTCGCATCTGGCCTAGATCTGTTTGAATGTAAAGATCGAATGTGAGAGGAGTAGGATGAGTGGTGGAAGTGGCAAGGTGTTGCCATAGTCAGAAGCAATGGTCGTCACAGTGGCTTGGGGAAAGTAAAGGTCGGGGGAAGGAGAGGAAAATGGGGAGAGAAGAAGTGGGTAATGTTGGGTAGCAGGGGATTGGGGAAATTGATACGGTTCTGAAGACGTGGATGAGGACGATGATAGGTGTAAAAGGGTGAATGGGTTTCAGCATCCCTTCTCAGAGGGTCATTTGAGGGCTGGTTTCGTTCCTTCACTCACAGGGGAAGGTGTTTTTGATTTTTGGTTGTTAAAGAAAGTAGAAGCCAAAAAATATTTGATAGTGTGGCTGTGGAGGAAAGAAAAAAAAATTGATTTCTGGGTTTTTCTGGAAGATGAACATCTTCAAGATGATAAAAGAGGAAGATGAAGATAATTATTTTCTTGGTGTTTGTTTTATTTTTTAATTTTTATTAATTTTTTTAACAAAAACCATTAAGATTTAGATGGAAAGAGGACGAAAAACCATTTTTGCAAAGGGAGGCTTTAGTGGGGGTAGTAGCCCTCTCTTTGTCACCACTTTTGAATCATTACCAAACACTTTTTCGTTTCATTCTCATCTCTTTTCTTATAGCCTTTTCCCCATATTCCCTTCTATAGGATTTTGATTTCATTTTACATCTATATAGTTTTGATTTTGATTTCATTTTACATCTATATAGTTTTGATTTAGTGGGTTTAGGTTGTTTGTTGTGTGATTAGTCTTCCTCACATAAAGTTTGATAAGCAAGGGATATACGAAGAACAATCAGCCTAAGGTTTAGTTTTGACATCAAATCAGATGGAGTTTTTAAGGGTTGTTTGAGTTAGTTTTTGGAAGGAAAGGAGGAATGAATATTTTAAATTTTTAAATTAGAAAATTTACGTAATATTTTTTTATAATAAATAATAATTTATCATTTCATAGATTTTATTTTTAAAATTATTTAATTTAGATATTATTTATTTAAAAATTAAAAGATATGCCATCCCTTTCTTTCCCCTTCAAAAAGCTAACTCGAAAAGAACCTCTTATGTGTTTTTACTTGTTCATTTTTGTTGGTGGATAATGAATTTGTAAACAATTGTGCTTTTCCTCATAATGTTTAATTATGAAATTTGTCATATTGATGTGTCGTTTAACTGTCCTAGTAGGCATTAATCTTATCATCTTCGGAAAAAAAAGGTTCACATCGATTGTTGTAGTCCATTTTTAATTTCAATGATTCCACAATTGAAAGTAGTTAAGACCGAGCAATCAAGAGGCTGGCAAAGTCATTTATCTTCATGAACCAGCTGTCTTAATCATGTGGCACCGACCATAAAAATCCATTAACAAGCTTGCATCCACAAGCAAAATTATTCAACACAAGTGGGAGAAGTACGAGATATGATATGATAGGTGATTGTAACAGGAAAACAAAACAAAGAGAAAGTGAATATATCAAAGTTGCATAAACAATGGGCATGAGGTATATAGCATGAACTTTCCTACAATTATGAATCAAAATAATCTGTTACTACATGAAACGATGACTATCATCACACTGAAAACATACATATATATACAGCTCAACACACACACAAAACCCACAAATACATGGTCAAACACTGTATGATCTCCCCTACTACACAGTATCACTTCCTGTCATAAACACCCTACTTCCTGTCCTCAAATGTCAGTGTTATCACTGTCCAGGTATACCTCAGCTTATTACAACCAAATAACTAGTGTACAATCAATCCATCTCCATATTCACAAGGCACAGCTCAAGAAAGAAAATCTCATCTTAGCCTATTCCTGCACGAGTAAAAAAACACACCAGATTATCATCAAAACATCCAAGGTTTACAAATTAATTAGCACACAACAAGTTTTAACAATTTCAGATTGGAACCACAATTTACCTTTTTCAATTTTTTTAAGTTTAAACTTGGGGAGGGGATTCAGGCTCTGAACCACAGTGGGAACTATATGACATGGTATCTTCCTTAGATATGGCCACATAGTTGAGAGGTGCAGTGGACAACCTTCTCATTTCCTTGAAATATCCATTTTGACGGCCAGAGTAGGAACGTGGCGTAAGTACTTCCGATGTTCCACCACTTACTGAGTTGCGGCGAGGTGTGGGAGGCATAGAAGAAACATGGCCATTGCCATTTGCACGATACCCATTTGTGTTTCTAAAGCTGTTACTTTTTCTTGGACTCGGTTTAGACCCATACATAGCTTCCTTTTTATTTAGGAGTAGATCTTGCATCTTCTTTTGGTCCTGTGAGATTTAACAAAATACACAGCAATCAGCAATAAAATTCAAAAAGGAAAAAAAAAGGAACAGTATTTCTCAGTAAAAAATTTACTCTGTGTCGTCTCTTTTCTTCTTCTTTGAGATGTCTGGTCAATTTATAATCCTCCAATATTGACACCAAGCGTACCTACAGAAAATATTGACAATCAAATTTAGCAGCCAAAAATAAATTCAAGAGGGAGAAGAACACAACCAAAAAATATTAACAAGGCTTTGCTCACCCCATCGTATAGGAAATGAGTCTTCTTTTCATCTTCCCAGCCAAGCGTTTTGTTTATAAGATTGTCAACCATAGCTGGAAAGAGAACAAGCTTTTATCAGAGAGGTCCACAAATGGCACAATCAACATGTGGGCATTCACGAAAGCAATACCTGGAATTTTGGTCACAGTTACTCTAGCTCGTTCAGCACGTTTAAGATTAATGTGAGCACCTCGCCCAGCACTGTACCGATTGTCATCCTGAAATTTCTCATATTAAGTCACAGAACAAGCTAAATGATCTAGCAGGAAAAGTGGCTCATAAATTGAATTAAATGCCATGATATTTATTTGAACTGCAAGTGTAAACTATACAATGAAATGAGTGCAACAGTATACATAAGAATACAAAAGTACAAAGTCTGAACCATTTAAGATAAGCGCTAAATGATCTACCAGCAAAAGTGGATCTTAAATTAAATGCAGTAAAAATTTTCATGTCCCTAATTAGTGGGCAGTACTAACATATGCTGATAGCTGAATAAAATATATTGTATCATAATTGCCACACCAGGTTAATTTTTGAACAATATACAAAACAACATTGCGAAGAACCTAGGGTTCTAGAGAGAAAAACTGAAAAACTGATTTCTGTTATTATTCTTTGATAATGAATACAAGAGACTCACTCTGTTTATATACAGAGTGATGTTTACAAGATTGCTTGCTGAACAAGCTAACAGATTTCTAACTAACTCCGCCAGTTGTCATAACTGAACAGCTGTCATAACTAACCTATTAGCTGGCACATTAATCATGTGCGCAGCAATGTATGCTAACTCTATCTTATATCTCTAACAAACATGAGACCTGACATGTTTATTTAATATTTAGAACTAATCAGAACACTCAGTGATGACAAAATTATAATTTATAGATCTTGATATATTTGGTCCCACTTTTAAACTTGTGTTTGTCAAGTTTATCTTTATTCTTTAGTTCACCTAACATGGCAATATTTCATGGTGTAGTCTGCACAAGTTATCTTGACTAGTCCATGCAAGAGTCTCTTTATTTTGAATGAAAAAAACACGGCCAACACTCAATAATCCTAAAAAAAAGGCAGAAATCTCCAATAATTCCTGGCTTACTTGACTATATTCATCAAGCCAATTCTCCTCTTCACAGGCAGAAAGCCACTTATCAATCCTATCTGTTACTTCTTTTCTGCTCAAAGCTTCATCTCTCGCCTTCATTATCTGGGCTTCAATGTTAGCTAATAGTTCAGAAGGATCAACCAGGCCTGCACAGAAAAAATTCAATAATGTCAGCTCTTTTCTAGGTAAATTTGAAAAGGAACCAAATTTGCATTAGTGAATAACAAATGATTTATAGATAAATAATCTATTAGTGCAACAGGGAACGGACCAGAATCTATTAATGCACTAGCTTTCTCAGGAGCAGTACTTGTATCAGGTTCAATATGAGTCAATCTACAAATTTCCTCTAACTCTGACCTCTTCTTAAAAACAAGTTCCTTCATTCTGCTTGCTTTAAGTTTGGCAAGCCTTTCCACTTCTGCTGAAGCCTGCAAAAGGACTTATCAGTCTAGTTCCTCCACCATCTAAAGAATTAATGGCATGCCAATGAATAGAAAAGAAAAAGTAGTGAGGGACTGAGGGTATATAGAGAGAAGCTTGCAAACCTTATCTATAATGTCTGTCGAAAGAACACCACGTTCGGTGATTTCTGATTCCGAAGTTCGAACAATAGAAGTAATCCTCAGAAAACAGTTTCTCTCTTCTTTTGATGAGTCCATCAAATTCCAAAGTTCAAATAATTTAGCAACAACATCCTTCAGCTGCATTTTCACAAAGTATACTTTAAATATTAGGCCAGAGAAAAGGAGAGAGGAAGACAACAACAAACAAACGTGTAAATCACCTTCTGCATTCTAGCTTTCCTTTCTGTTTTCAATTTGTGAATGGTCTGCTCTAGACCTTCCAATGTGCTATTGCTAATATTAGTCGACTGTTCCACCTGAGTCCCATGCAAGCTTGGATGCACATCACCCACAGTTTGACCAAAATCCAACCCAAGCACAACACAGAGAGAATGCACCTCATTCACACATTGCAAGACCTTTTGAAGGCGGTCGGACTGTTGTAAAAAACAAGCATAGAATATGCACAAATGAGCTATAAAAGAATATAATGATTGGTACGGAGCTCACTATTATTATACAGAACCTTTATTAGGTATTACAAGTCATGATCAGCCATCTCAGAGCACTACAACCATTCTCAATAATCACAAGGATGCACAGAAGTACAAAGAAGAGAAAAAACATAATCTTAATTGACTTTTCTTACCCCAGAATATTATTTCATGTAATGAATGAAGCATGAAAAACAAGACAAAAGGACCGAAACATTTAAATTAGACATATGTACTATGATTTCTATTGAAATAAAAACAATACTAACTCATCTGACTCACCCCTAATAGTAAAGTGTATCCATAAAGAAGGGCAGGAAGTAAGCATAAATAAGAAAATAAAATATTTTTATGAACCAATCATTCACGCCATCTTTTATTCACTCACCAAGCCATGGGATGTTCAAGGGTCAATTAATATCAAAATACAAACCTTTTCCTTTTGAAGAGTACGAAGATGTGTTTGATATTCATTAAGCCTTCTTAGTGACAAGTCCTGTTCTTCCGGAACTGTTGTGCTGCTCACAGTATCATTGGCGGAATGGCTTTCAAAAATCTCACCACTTATCTTTTCTATTTGAGCTTTAATATCTGCAAATTGCTTCAACCTTTCATCTTTTTTCTTCTTCAAATCATCAACCAGTGGTGTGACAGATGCAAGCTTCTCCTTCAGGGATGCAGATTTCTTCTCTGTCTTAATCTGTAAATTTGACAGACAAAAATAGATCAGGATGGCAGATGGCATATTATACAAGTGAGTTTTTACTCCTCTCAAGTGCAACCAAAGATCAGAAAGTTAAATCCTAGGCTCATGTGGTGCCCCCTTATTCTTTAAATGGGCATATTAAAGAAATAATTATCATGTTAATGACAGACATCTCCTGGACCAAAAGACATGAAAACAATTCCATATATACTCAATATACGAATACACTTTATACTTATTTCACGACAGCAGCAAATGTGCTACTCCCTTATGCACAATTCTAACATATGTACACTTTACAGCCACATCAACAGAATAAAAGCATTTACATTATATCCTTTTCTTGAGTATATTGTATTGCAGCCTAACAGGATAAGGGCGTGGGTAACTTAGTGGAGGATGAAGCATGAACAACAACGTTATCATACTCCAATCTATCAAACAGGAACTGGTACAATACAAGTTGATCTAGAAACTCCTTGTCTAGCTTAATCCGACAATAAACTTTACTATTTGACATCCAGACAACCAACTTCTGAGATGCTAGACATGAAATTGACTACTGTAATTTGAATACAAGCATGACGTTTATTTTTACCGGCGAATGAATATCATGTTCGCCAAGCGCAGCCATGAGTGTTGCAAGCTCCGCTTCCTTGGCTGCAACAGTCTGATGATAACGCGCTTTGGTGTTGGCAGCCTCATCAACCTTTCTCCTGTAAACTTCTAAGCATTCCCTCTCCAGTTCAAATAACATCCGATCTTTCTCCTTCTCGCTCTCCCCAATATCATTCCATATTTGCTGCACACATAATGGGGTCTGTCAAGTGTCAAGCCTTGAAAAAAAATTAGTAGGAAGAGAGTAACAAATAAAGAAGAAAGTGAAAATGAGAACAAAAAATGTGATATTAAAGGGTTTTTTTTTCTCCTTTCATTTTCCAATTTTTTTCCCTCTTCTCAGTTAAACACAAAAAAGCAAATAAAGAACTTCACCAAGGCTTAAACTTTCTGCAACCAAACCAGACTCGTTCTTTATGCAGCAAATGATATCTCACAAAAATAATAAACTACAGAGCTTGCAATTACCAAAGACCAAGTCACCCCAAAACCCCATACTAACTGAAGTACTCGTAACCCAATAAAGATTCCCAATAACCCCATTTCCCGCAAAATCAACCACTTAAAAGTTTACAACAGAAACAAGGAAATTCAGAAGGCATAAAAAAGAGGCTAAAAAAAGGACTTTTTCAACTCGGGTAATCTCATGAGCAAAGGCAACGCCCCTTTACCCTTTAAGAAAATAACCTACAGAGACCCTATAAGTGCTTTTCCTTTTCAACAATAAGACAGACAAAAAGTTGACCTGAGGAGAAACAAGACATCATTGGGCAGAGAATAGTCAAGAACAAGACTTGTTATGATAAACAAATCATGTAAACAAACAGTTCATCAAGAAGAAGGAAACCCCATATCTTCTTCTGTACCCAAATTCCAAATACTTTAAAACACCAAAGAGTTATCTGAAAAAACATGAAGTCAGAGGAAGAAATAGAGAGAGACCTCAAGTTCTTTGAGCAAAGCAGTGCAAGTAGAGCTCGCACGGATGCTGGTGACAACAGGACTCCCAATGGCCAGCATCATTTGCAAAATCTGAGATTCTCTTTCACTCTATGCAACAAGCAAGTATGTGATAATTTGAAGGTGAAAAGTGGTTAATGCAGCAACCACACCCTCTTAAACCCCAAAGCAGAGGTCAACAAAAGAGGGAAGAAGAGTCAAAGAAGAAAGCAAGAAACTTTCATGTGTGTCAAAGACAGAGAGACATGGGGTGTCTCCATTGCTTCAAACAACCAAAGCTCTCCCAGATCTAAAGCTGAAACCTTTGGCAGGTGGGTCTCTCTCTCTCTCTCTTTCTTCAAGAAATGGTTTTGGCAATCACAGAGAAGGGAAATTCTGAAAAAGAAAAAACAGGATCTGTAAAGAGAGGAAGGAAGATGGGTGTTTTGGAGTTTCAGGAGGGGTTAATGATTGCCATGATTATTGTTGTTGAAGTGAGAAAAAGAAAAAGAAAAAGAAAAGAAAAGAAAAGAAAAATCTGAAGTAAAAGCAAAGAGGGCAAAGAAGGATAATGCTTTCTTTAGGGTTTGGTGGTTAGATGCTAAAATGCGCCAAAATGTAGCAGAATTGGAGCAGGAAATGGATCTGTATGTAGCAGTAGCAGCACATTCGCCAATGATTTGTAGTGGGTATAGTATTAGTACTCAACTCAAAACCTCAAACCATACATACATTATACATACACCTTTCTTATTTTATTTTCTCTCTCTCTCTTTTTCTTTCCTTTCTGTAGGGACTGTGAGTGAGAAATTTTCCCTCACCAAGATAGAATCTTGATATGCTTTCTACCCTACTCGTCACATCACGCGTGCTTCTCACTCTCCAGTATTGTAAATGTTCATTTTGTTTTTGATCTTTTATTTTAACTGAGTAGAAGCGCGTGTGAATTGTCTTGCTTTGACAAAAGCAGCTGTTGTGACGTTGAAGTGTTTGTACAAGGGAAAAGGAAGAGGAAAAAAATAATGATAGTTTTATGGGATAAAATGTGAATAAACTGAAATGAACATGTTGAGATCTGTGGTGAGCTTTCATTAATTAAAGCCTCGTGTGCAAGTACAATGAGTAAAAGATTTTTTAAATGAATTTAAGGTAAACTTTGGGGGAACAAAATTGCGTACTCTTTCCAACTTGTACAGTTTGCTTTTGGAATTGAGTCAACATTGAAAGTGGAATGATAGGCTGGTCATGACAATGTTAGCATTAAATGACTTTGAAAATTAAACAAGTGAAAAATAAAAGGATCCAAACATGTTGTAGGAGAAAGATCACAAGTCCTGTAATCAATTTTTTAAACAAATAAAAAAACACTCATTGACTTGTGGTCTTTAAAAAAATTGTTTGGGAGGCACTAAGCAAGAAGAGTTAAATATTATCTACACATGAAATACACATGAACAATGAACTACACAATGTTTACAGATTGAATATATATGAATTTGAGGTAAAATAGAATATGAACCGATTAAACTCAATTTGTTTGATTTGGTTTGATATTTTAAAATATTTTTAGCAAATTCTAATCAAATTGATCAAATTGCATAACTTATTGCACATTTTTATCTAAAATATGATAAAATAAATTGGATAGTATGTAGCTAAAGACATTTGATAACTAAAGATGTCAAAGTTATAATGATTTACAAAATTATAAAAATGGAAAAATTTATGAATAATAAAGTTTAATTAAAGTGCATACATATAAAAGTTAAGTATAAAAAAATTTAATCCGATAATCGGTTTGGCTTGAGTTGAAAAAAAAAACAAATTTGATAACCGAACTGATTGCAATTGGTTGGTTCATATTGAGCATGAAGTGAACCCATTAACCAAATAAACCCGAACCAATTACTGCTAAATATGAAAAATCTCCAAGTTATATTTTGATGATACGATCTATAAATTATGAGTTTTGTAGTAAATCGTACTTTGAAAGTTTTGTAGGATTACCTCTTAAGTGGAAGCAAATAGAATCATATGTTGATGGTCAACATGCTGATTGGAAAGTCAACATTCTAAAGGCCACTCCACTGTTTTAGAAGACACCGAACACCAAAAGGTAGCATCAAGTTCTAAAGCTCAAACGCTCAAGTGCTAACGTATTAGAAGATGTTGATGTGCTAAAGTAAGTAGGCCACATTCTAATGGTTAGAACATTTTGATCGTCACTTAAAGGAAAAACGTTCTGAAGAAGCATTTCAAGACCTACTCACTGGAAGACAACTCTACTGGCCACTTATTACCATTTGGATAAAGGATTTAATAAGATAGAAGCTTCTACGGTCCAAGGAATATTGCTCAAGAAAAATGACAATTTCTGGGTTGCTTTTCAGAGGTGCCCAGAAATTAGAACTTGTTGTTCGCCTTTCTCCCCTACTTTACTCTACCTGGATAGTACATTCTGACTCATGAATTAAATGTCAAAAGACATGCATTAAATGTTTCTCTCTAACGTAAACATCTTAAGAAAAAGAGATATCAAATGGCTAGATGATTGTCTCGGAGTATTTAAGAAAACAATGAAGAATGAATAACATATAAATTGTTAAGCATTTATTACACATTCTAATCAAAGTGTGAATACTCTCAATAACTTAGTTGAAATCATTCTTTCTATTAATACAGTGTATTCCTATCTTTCATTTCTAGTAATTTCACAGGAATTATGAAAGACTTTCTCAAAGCTAAACTTTTTACACATTATCATTTATTAAGTTTGACCAAGCTTGAGATCATTTAGAACTTGCAGAAGCTTGTATCTACACGAATCTGGGGATTAAGAGATAGCTTGAAGAGATTACTGAAAGAATTATGTGTAATCTTGAAGAGGCAAATTCACATGCTTGTATCTTTGGAGAAGTTAGTGGAAAATCACTTAAGTGCGTAAGGGGACTAGACCTAGCTCACATGATTTAGGATAAACCAGGATAAACATCATTTGTGATCTATTATCCTTTATCTTTTACATTTAGTTCATATTAACCTAAGGGAAATGAGTCAAAGTTTATAAAATATCCTTTTATTTTAAAAGAAATCATCATATGATATTTGATGTGGTGATTTGAAAAATGACTGCTTTATGAATGCATCTTATGATATCTGTGAATCTGTATTGGCCTGATGATATGACTTGACTGTGAATTATGTGACTTGGTATGACATATGGATGTTGTCTATAATCTTGATTACAATGCTTGACTTGATCAAATGAAAAGAGATTTGATTGTGATGTTATTGCTGTGAACTGTGGCGATTGGTGTGATGATACTCTATGAACTTCTGCATGACGTATTATTGAACTGTGCATTTATTTCATGAGAAAGGAGATAATGTCAGCTGAGAGCAGATGAGGAATGGGTATAATGAACTTGTGATAGGCATCAGGCTACCTAAGTCGAGGGATCGCCCGATGAGGAATGGACATTGATGATAAGTCATTACCGAGACTTTTTCATATATGATTAATTGAACCTAAATAATGATCACTAGATTAAATGCATACAAAAGTTTTAGCATGTTCATGGATAGGTCCATTTCTCATGATTTTCAAGATTCCAAGGACAGGGCTTGAGGTCGATCTTCGTTCTGTGATTCCCAATGGGTGGTTGGATGAGTAATGTATGCCTGAGAAAATCCCGGTAATGGCTGGTTATATATACCAGGCCAGGGATGTTTATGAAATTCCAGTGAGGGTAATTGATGCAGAGGGAATAAAGGGGGATGATTTGGTTATGTGTGATATTGTTTTCCATAGTTCATATGCATTGTTGTGGAGGGATAAAGAGTAAGAACACGCGTCAACTTACACTGTGTGAGAGCCCGGTGTGCACCCGGTGTGCACCCGGTGTGGATGCCCGAGATACCTGAGGCGGCATTCCAGAGATGGGGTGACCTGGGAATGATCCAGTGGAGCGACTCAACACTATGCCGTTGATTTTGGGTTCCCCTGTGTTCCGGCTAGTGGAGTGGGAAGCTCGGGAAAGGATGCATCATTCCGAATGAAAGCCAATAGGGTAATCAAGGCTCGGTAAGAGGAGTGGGTTGGTGAGAGAACCCATGTTCCCGAGCGGTTCTGAAGAGTATGGTTGTGCAGAGCCAATGGGCCCAAGATTCATGAGAATGGATACATGGTGGATGAGTTACTCTTCTATGACGAGTGATGACACAGAGAAAGGGAGTCATGCATTGCATTTGTTTGTATTTGCTTGCGAATGGTGGATGATTTGATTGCAATGTTGACCTGAGATCTGTCTTGTTTCTCTATATAGCTGCTTATGCTTTATATGATTTGTGACTCACCCTTGCAGCTCTCATTTTTACATATGAGGTACCAGGTCCTCGGGATGGTACAACCTCTTATTGAGACCATTATTGCAAACTTCGTGGTGCTTGAGGGCTGGCGGGTGGACCCAGCCACATGTTTATGCCGCTATGTGGGCATGCCCATCTTTTGGTATGGGCATCCAGGTGCTGTCTAGCCTGGTTACCATGTTTCTATGCCAAGATCCTTCTCTTTTTACTTGCCTCATTGCTACCTTGTTCCAGTGTATTATGCTGATGTTGAAGTACCACCACCTCCACCTCCATCACCTAAGATTCCTCATCCCGTGCATGATGTACAACTACCACCAGACTCAGTCCCTGAGGTTCCCGATGTTGATTCTGCACCCGAGAGGAGTGGACCCTGCTGGAGAGTGACTGCTAGGAAGAGGGTGCCTACTCGAAGGAGGACCGGAGGAAACACTCGTGCTTATCGATGCCTATTCCATAGAGTTGGCCCTACAGGAGGATCGAGGGAGCCTGTAGCTGATGATGCGGACTTTGACGGAGACGAGGGAGGACATGGGTCTTAGGGGGATGTTGAGGAGGATGGTGTGGTCTCCTGACTTGTTGTTGTTGTTTCTGACTTCTAATGACTGTTAAGTACCGTTGGATAGATGTTATTATGTTTGGATGACTGTATGATGATTATGATTAATAACTTGACATGGCAGGTGCCTGGGACTGACCGTGGTTAAGTTTCGTGGGCTTTTGGGGTGTTTAATATATGTATGAAAATATTTTGGTGTGATAATGTAGTTGATGTGTGATGAATCAGTAGACAAGGTTAGCTTTGGTACTAGGTGAGTAGTACGAAACCATCACGTGACTATGAGCGCGAAAGAAAAAGAGTTAAATGAGAAGAAAGGTGAGAATATGTGTGTGTGTGTGTGTGTGTGTGTGTGTGTGTGTTATGTAAAGAAGAAAAGAAAAAGAAAAAAATGGTGTAGAAAGGCATATAGAAGAGAAGTAGAAGACGTGGGGGTTCATGATGGAGGAGCTAGAGTGGGTCCTTACTCAATTCAACCCCTTTCTTGTACTATCTTTGTTTATTTCAGTTGGTATCAGAACTTAACCTCTATGGTTGAGCATCTAACAGTATTAGAGGAAATATATCCATTGGAAAACCTGCCGGTAACATCTATCTAGGAGAGGGGTGACTATGTTTGAAGACCTTCATCCTTCAATATAGAAGACCATAAATATTGAAATATCAAAATTGAATTGTTCGTTAAGTCCAACCACTATGATATGTGGAAGATCATCATTGATGGTGACTATGCTCCTAAGAAAGATGGAAGGGATGCCCCTAAGGAGTTCTTTACTACTTCACATAAGAATAAGATCATGCTTAACTCTAATGCAAAGTTTTACACAACTTGTGCTCTTAACCAGTCTGAGTATGACAAGGTTCATTGTTGTGATACTTGCAAAGAGATGTAGGACATACTTTCTATTTCTCATGAAGTAACCAACGTAGTAAAGGATCCAAGGCTAGCATCATGACTTAGCATTATCATATGTTCATGATGGAGTCCCAGGAGACCATTGATCAGATGTTTGGAAGATTCCAAATTATCAAGGATGGGCTTAAGGCAATTGGAAAGATCGTATGAACGCCTAAGGTGACATTCATTGAGGACACTAAGGATCTCTTCACTCTAATGGTGGATGAGTTGTTGGCCTCGCTGAAGGTTTATGAATTGAAGCTCTAAAATCATGATGTTGTGTAGGGAGAAGCATGCTCATGTAGGGAGAACATGCTCATTCTAAAGCATCACAAGATGAAAATTTGGCTATGTTATCTAGAAGGTTTAACAAGTTCATGAGCAGAAGAAAGTTTTGAAGATTTGATCCTAAGAAGCAGTTTAAGGGAGAAAGCCCTAGCAAGGATCATGTTATTTTCTTAGAGTGAAACAAACTTGGACACATCAAAGCTAATTGTGCTCAACTCAAAGGTCAACCCAAGAAATTCTTCAATAAGAATAAACCTTGATGTCTAAATGGGAAGATCTGGATGACAAATCTTCTGATGGTGAAGAAGATGATTTTAAGGAAGTCAAGATATGTTTGATGGCTAGTTCAACATGTGTTAATGAATCACAATATCAAGATTGTGAAGAGGTAATACATGGACCTGAACATAGATATTCTTACAAAGATCTTCTTATCGACATTCATAATCTTGTATCTAACTACAAAGACTTAAAGAAGGGTTTTATTTTAAAAAAATATTCTTCAATCTAAAAAGAATGATGACAACTTTTAAAAAGATGCAATATTGTTTGTAATGAAAACAACTCTCTTGTTTTGAAACCTTAAGAAAGTTGGTAAATCAAAGCATTCTAATGAATTTCCAGAACTTTAAAAGAAAGTGAAGATCCGCACCCATGACTTGGCCAGATTTACAAACTTAAACCTTTTACTTGGTAATAGAAGACTACCTTTTGATAAAACTGGACTTGGTTATGAAGGTGATCAAAATGAGTATACATATACTTTCATTTCTTCTACTTCAGGTTCGGTTTATAGAATTTTTGGACAACACTTTTTAAAACTATGCCTAGAAACAAAAGATGGGATCCTAAACCATAAAAACTAACAAGAAAGAACCCAAACGCATTTGGGTACCTATGCAATTCATCATTTCTATTGTATGTGTGCTTAACATGATGGGGGAAACCCCATCATGGTACCTGGATAATGGCTTCTCACATCAAATGATAGGAGAAAGGTTTATGTTCCATTGTTCCTAGAACTTAAGCTAGAAGATGGTGGAATAGTCAAGTTTGGAGGAAATCCGAGAGGCTACATCTGTGGTATAAGTAAAATTGGTAAACACTTTCTTCCTAATATTGGTAATGTGTTGTATATTAAATGTTTAAAACATAAAATCTTAAGCATAAGTAACTGTATGCAATATGGATATCATGTTACCTTTAACAAGGAGTCAAGCATAGTCAAAGACTAGCGTGAAAAATCATTGTTTCCAGCTAAAAGATGCAAACAACTTAATGAGATTAATTTTTAAGACCTTGCAATCCAAAGGGCTATCTTCCTTTTTGTTAAGGATGAACAACGAATTTGGCGTAAGAAGCTAAGTCACATATTTCCTATATATAAAAGGAAATGAGTTTTGGCCCCGAAACTGGGTGTCAAATCCTATTTTTCCCATGCATTTTTTCCAACTTAAGTTGCACCAAACTAGGCTCCCTTTGGAAGAGATTATTTGAGCTTATTTTATAGAATAAGCGCTTATGCAAGTGTTTAAGAGAACTTATGTAAATAACTTATGGCCTATCTATAAACTGTTTTGAGTGTATTTTCATAACCTGTTTAGAATGACTTATGAAAAAGAGCTTATGCTTATTCCTAGCCTATTTTCAACTTTTTTCAATAAATTTCTTAAAAATAGCTTATGAATAAGTGTTTGTGTGATAAACGCTTATGACCATAAGCGCTTAAATAAGTTATTTTTCCAAACGCACCCCTAGTCCAAATCCATGCATTTAAGGTTCAATCTTCGCATGGTTTTTCATTTTCCCGAACCTTTTACACTGGTATGGTTGTGATATAATAGTCACCCGAAGGTTAATTAATGAGTAAACCTCCAATTTGGTCATTGAAAGATCACACTTATGGCTGTTTGGTCCTCAAACTATTTTTTCCCATCAAGTTTGTCCCTGAAAAATTTGCCGTCAGTCAATCCAGCCCCTGAAAGATTTTTCCGTCAGGTCCCTGGACAGAAAATGACAAATATCCAATTTTTTTGCATGGTGGCCCCTAAAGAGATAGAGAGAAAAAATTAGTGTCCGAAGGTGTCTATACTATTTAAATGTACATGAATCATTGCCCTTCCGGGGTAATGATTCGTTTACATCTAAACAGTATAGACACCTCTGCACACCTCTTTTTTCTCTCTATCTCTTTCTTCCAATTACATCACATCATGTATCACACTTATCACTTATCTCTCCTCTCTTCCTATCTCTCTCTAGTGGTCTACACCCTTTAGATGTCTATGAATCATTATTCCTGATTCCGCCATGTTTTTGGAGGTAAAAGGGGTTGTGGTAGTTTCTATTGCTAGTGGAGAGGCGAACAGGCTTGGGGGTTGCACTTTGTTTTTTTGGTTGTGTTTGCATGATTCTTGAGTGTGGTACAAGGCTCTTGGTTGCTGGTTTTGTGGTTGATTCCCTTTTAATTTTTAATTTTTGATATATATATTTCTAATTATATGATGCATCTATATTTTTTTAACTACAAAATTAACAAAGAATGTTTGGTGTTTCCGTATTCCCGCCAAGATTTTTTAAATATTTTTTATTGTTTCAAAAGTCTGAAAACAAATATATATTTCTATTAAACAAAACCTGTTGAATGGGAAAATGAACTTTTACTTTTTCCCTCCCAGGAACTTCTTAATTCTCACATTGGTAGCATTCAAAATTGATCATGTCCAAGTCCAACTCAAAATCTTGAAAATATGTTTGTTGCCCTGCCCACATACTCCATCTACTGCTTTTGACAATCATTCCTCCCCTTTATATTCTCCATCCCAGCTTCTTATCATTTAAAATTTGTTTGTATTTTTCTTTAATCTGCTCTGCTGATAGAAAACACCTTTCTTCACTCGCACGTGGCTTCTCTCCTTTTCTCCTGTTCTATTTGGGAACTGTTGACTCACAAAGAATCTGATCAGTGATCACATTTCGGTGAGTTAATCTGTACTTCAATAAATTGCAGTGTCTGTGTTGTGTAGTGCCAAGGTTAAACCCTGAAGCTCATATCCGTGAAAAAAGGTCAAAGTTTGATGTAATGCTTTCTTGAGATTTGTTTGAACTATATTTTCACGATATTTTTTCATCACTCTCTTGTTGAAAGTCACTATAAAGTGTGGCTTTCAAAGTATTGTCTTAATCTTCTCGGTGTGATGATCAAAGCGAATAATGCTTTCTCAAGCTTTAGATACCTGATCTTTGGCCCTTGTAAAACTTTACTTACAAATCATACTATCCTTTGTTCCTCATGTGCATCCCTAACCAATACCACAACTTATTTCTTCTTATTTAATTGCACAATAAACAATCAACATGTGTCTTGTATCTGGTGAGATAAAGTCGGTGGGGGATACAAGCGTTTGTTTGTTTGAGGCTATATGATGCTCGTCAAAATAGCATGATAATTGCCTTGTGTTTACAATGATTTTATCCCTAACTATTTCATTTCTTATACAAAATGTATTTGTAATATGTAGGTTACAACATATTAAATAATACCGTCACTCTTTCCCAAATCAAACATACATCATCATGAATACATAGAAAAATTCATATTTCCGCTCTAATAATATTTGGGATATAATTAGGGTTTCTACGGCGGCATGCCGTTTTCGACTGTTTCAAATTGTAACCGAGATCTGTCGGTGACATCGTGACTTTATCACTCGATGAATGACTCCAAATTAATTGAGTTATGAATTTTATTTTTCTTCTTCATTTTATTTCAAACACTTTTTACGTAAACTTTATACTAAAGCACAAAAGCGTAAAAGCGGAAAATTAAATAAAGATCTTGGTGCATATTTTCACTAACTTGGCGGTGAGTTAATTATATTAAGAGAGTATAGTTGGAACAATAGGTAATCAGGATAAAATATAAAATAGCGGTGAGAGATTATCCAATTGCGTTACGGTCTCAAGGTCTTCTTGTCCTATTTCTCTATCTTTATTATTATTTACTTATTTGCACGCGCACACCACCAAAACCATCTTCAATATTGATTTGTTTGAACTATGAATCACCCGTAGGATAAGTTGTCCACCTGGTCCCTTTAGTTCGATAACTGGAACTTACAATCTTATATTACGTTTGCGATAGAGTGCACTTTCTCTAAAAGTGCATGTGTGTTGTTAGCGCAACACTACCTAAATCTTGCTTGCATTGTTCATTCCATTTGAAATTCTTTCCTCTTTTTCTATAAACGATATAAGGGAAGAGCTTGTTGAGCTAACTTCTCTAAAAAACTCATCAACTCTGCTAACCTCCCAGTCAATTGCTGTACTTTTTAACGGTTTGAGGGCTTTGCGTTTTCAAAGCATCTTTACACCTGTGCAGGTTGACTTCAATTCCCCTTGAGTTATCATGAACCCAAGGAGCTTCTCGGCTTGAACACCAAAAGCTTACATTTGGGGGTTTAGTGTAAGACCCTGAGTTAATTAAGTAATTATTTAATTATCTCATGTACTATTTAGAATTGCTTTCGAGAGTCAATAAATGATATCATCTTCCGAATCACTGATGAAATGTTTTCCTCACGACGGTTTTTAGTAGAACCGATCTTGAACCAACTTTGAGTTCAAGCGAGAATAAGACATTCTCACTATCTCCATGACGATCAGTGAATCGAGAAGAACGACTGTAATATCGATATGGTTCCCTTTCGGAGCCCGGAAAATACATTTTTCGCTAGTGAGACTTTCAGTCGAAAATCCAGCAAGCAAAACGGACGACTTCAGGACCTTGGATCAAAAATCCGGGAATAATGTTTAGTGAATATTTTTTTTGTGAATAGCGTTTCATGAGTAGTGTTTTTGTGAATAGTGTTTTCAGGCTGAAATCGACACAAATTTCGAGGAAAAAGACACAGGGCTCGAGTTGTACGAGCATGAGGTTCAAAATGAATGAGTAACCGGTGTTAGTCACTCTCACCAATTTTGGGAAATGTGCCAACGATCGGATTCGGATAATGATGGGAATTATGACACGACTGACGCATATGACGCCCGACATGACGACGCGTCAGTGGATTAGACATTTAATATTAAAATAATCCTAGATATGTTCCTAAACTTTTTAAACTTTCGAGTTTAGTCCTTAAACTTTTAAACTTTAGAATTTAGTCCCGTAATAGTAAAAAGATATTTTACTTAAACTTTCAACTCTTCAACTTTGGTCCCTAGGGTTTGTGAAAAATAATTTTTTTTTTATAAATATAGGGACAACACATGAAAGGAGGGTTTAAATTGCGTTCGTATTAAAACTTGATTTTCAAAACAATTATTAGTTTTCAAAAACATTTTCGTAAACTATAGGATAAAACGGTTAATGCAATGGAAATGAAGCGTGTGAATGTGTACATGATGCAAGCAGTAAGTGTGTAGACGATGCAAGCAGTAAAAACAGCACACACAAAATTTATCCTGGTTCATTGTTGAAAGGATATTCAAAAGTTTTCTATTCACCAAATGATTTTTTTGTTGTCACTTATCTACTATTAAATCTCTTTCAAGACTCAATTGTAGTATAGCAACGGGTGTTATCGTATCCACAGGGAATTGCGGTCAAAGGCCGTTCTTTAGTATAATTTCTCAAACAATAGGAAAACTGATTTGTTTAAAGTATGTTTTGGTAGCAAGGTAAAAAAAATGTAATCAGTAAATAGAACGATGATACAAGATATTGGAATTCAAGATGAGAAAACTGTTGGATTTGGGTTTCATCGTTTAACTACTTAGAATCCTTTGATTCCATATGTAAATTCATTCTTATCCATGATTCATCAACACCAATTTTACCCTACTCATTGATTCTTGAATTAAGTGAAGATTTATAACTTATATTCCTAAACATTGATTCCTCAACTGCATAGAAAAACTAAGTTATCTTTTAAGCTCGGGTGTTTAATTGACTAACATAGCTCAATTCCATTCCTAGATATTAAGTTTATTAGATGGCTACTTTTAAATCAGATTCTGGACATCATAGCTCCCGCTCTTATGTCAAATTAAACAAATATGTTCTAGGTGCACAACTAAAACATAGCATTATATAAGAACAAAATATAACCATTGAATCATGAAACAGAATTGGTATTTTCATATAGAAATCCAAAGATATTTACATAGTCAAAGGTTACACCCAAACCCAACAACAGAGATTTAGCATCCATTTCCATGGATGCTATGAACTTACAAATAGAAGAACTACGAAGAAGATGACAATTCGTGGCGACGGTATCGTCGGCATGTTCCCAGCTCGATGGAGTATCATCCAACTCTAAGTTGCCCTTACTCTGTTTTTCGTGTTCGTGCCTCTGTTTTTTATTCTCTATTTCCAACTCTCGATATCTTTCTCCTCAATATGAGTGCTTTTATTTATAGGCAAAGTAGTGAACAGGGCAAGGTGCATTCATGGTGGAAAACTCCGTTGGTAAGTTTTCTTCAGCCGCCTTTGTCAGTTGCTGAATTAGCTATTCTATTAAAAACTTTATCCTTGGGTTTCCTACACCACCTCTGTCAATTTGCTGAACAGTGGCTGCTTAGTCAAACCGCCTTTATCAAATTGGTTGAATAGTAGCTGCTTAGTCAAAGACTTCGTCTGAAGGTTTCCTAAACCGCCTTTGCTGGACGTTCCTATCGTCTTCTTTCTTCCATCGTTTGTTTCTTCCTGTTGTCTGGACGATAGTATTTTGCTGGACGATGAGGCGGTGAACGATGGTTTGTAGCAGTGGATGATGCAAGTTAGTGGATGATGCAAGTCAGTGGACGATGCAAGACTCCAGATGATGAAGCACCAGACGATAGGTCACCAGACGATAGGTCACCAAAGGATGAAGCAGTTTTTCTTGGATATCTTCCCTGCAATAAAAAAGTCGATGTTAAACACATTAAAAACTAATATTTACACTATCTATAGGCTAAAATTAAGTATTTGCTAAATTAACTACTTTGAGGGATTAAATGATCAATAATTCAAGCATATAAGTCGAATAAGTGTCTAAAATGATATCCAAATATACGTAAGGTTGACACCTATCATTCACCCCCTTAAATGATAGGGCTACGTCCAGTCCTTGACTTAACCAATATTTTCACTATCAAGTATTCAACAGGACTTCTCCCAACAAGTATTCGATAGAACTTCTCCCAACAAGTATTCGACATGATTTTTCCCAACAAGTATTCGATAGGACTTCTTCTTTTACAAAGGTTTATTCTACAAAGAATCTCTTCTCAAAAGAGTGAAGTAGAAAGACTTTTAGGCTCGATCAAACTCTTAGTATTTTGATAGTGGGTGTGACACTTAGGAATGTACTAGAGTTTTGGAAACAGAGATGATCAGACGATAGGATCTCTGTGTAGTGTGAATAGCTTGATAGTGTTTGACTCTTAGGATTTTCTTACACTTAGAAGATTTTCCCACTTGAGGTTTTGACACTTGAGTATATGAAAATCAATGCTTTTTGTGTTGTATATTTTTTTTTTCTTGTGCGCTGTCCTGGCTTCTCCAAATCTTCAAGTATTCCCTTTTATATATTCAATTCAAATTAACATTTCTGAAGATGTTTGTCGTTGACCAGTGTGAGGATTGAATATTCGACCGTTCAGCAACTACTATTATGATCTGCATTGAATGAGTTTGATTTGTTGTTTCTGCTGATCATCGTGTGAGGCGTGATTTTCTCCTTTGTAATGAAAGCATTTATGTTGTAGTTTCTACAGAGTTGGTCGTTGATCAATATGAGGAGTAAATCGCTCCTTTGCATTGAATTCATTTATCAACAAGATCTTTTCCATTTTGAGAAACGATTTGATCCGTTGCAACTTGGTGCTGTGTTTCCTTGGTGCGAGACTTAGCAGATAGTAGAGTGAAGACCATACTCAAGATATAAAGTTTAACACTGTCGTCTCTTGCTTCTCTTCAGACGATGCTTCTTGTATGTTTAGATGATGCTTTCTTTTATTTCTGAATAGACGATGTTTTCTTTTCTGTCTGAATAGACGATGCTTTCCTTTTTGTCTGAATAGACGATGCTTTCCTTTCTATCTGAATAATATTAAATAATGTATGCAGACGTTAAAGCTTTAGACCATACTTGAGAATGACTTTGACGCTATAGTCTCTTTCTTAGCCTTGAACAATACTTCATCTAAACGATACTTCTTCTTTCATCAGACAGTGCTTTCTCTTTTTGTCTGAGTAGACGTTGATAGAGTAAACAAGTCTCTTCTGGATGTTAGACATTGTTCGTAGACGAGACTTCTCTTTTGATCAGACAGTGCTGCCGAGCAGACGATAAAGATATTTCAACTTTCTATTTTGTCGAGCAGACGATAGAGATATTTCAGCTTTCTATTTTTTTGAGCAGATGATAGAGATATTTCAGCCTTCTATCTTGTTGATTAGACGATAGAGATATTTCAGCCTTATATTTTGTCGAGCAGACGATAGAGGTATTTCTTGAAAAACATAATACACAAAGTTTAGTATCAAAATTGTTATCACTCAAAATATGATAAACGTTCTAAGATCGTTTGAACTTAACAAAATTACCCCCCAAAACCCCCATGGAACCCGCGGGCAACACACCCTTAAGTGGGTAACTTTGAGTTTTTTTCACTTAAGTTTTCATCAAGGAAAATTAAGAAAGAATTAAGAGAGAGAAATTGAAGAACAAAGAACTATTCATCATCTTCTTCCTTGTTCTTGGTGGCCGAATCCTCCTCCCCCTCCTAGCTCCATATTCCACTCATTTTCTCATCTTGGTTTTTTGAGGTAAGTTACTCTCCTCTTCAAGCTCCTCACTTCCATGGCTTTAGATTTCAAAGAGGATGAGTTTTGAGATGTTGGTAGTTGATGAAATCTAAAACCCATTTCATAATTATTATTGCTATGACCTTCCTCTTTAATATAAACTGATTAGATTTTCATAATGTTGAGTTTTGGTCCGTATGGAATTTTGATGATGAGCTTTTGCTAGGATGGTCTTCAGAAACTTTATTCCCATGACTTTGATCTATGTTAATCTCAAATTAGATTTTCAAGAAGTTGAGTTTTTGAAAAGTGATTATTTGAAATAAGTGATTTTCAAACTTTGAAATTGATTTTCACCATAGATTTCTTTATGCCTTTGATGTGTACAAGTTAGTTTTGAAAGAAAAATTCATCTTAATAGTTAATTGGCCTTGGCCGAATCTAGGACATATTTTTGGGCTTGGAAGAATTGATTTTCAACTAACTTTTTGGTGTGTTCGAAGCTTGTATGTGAGGTTTGATGCAAAGGAAAATTATTGCCCTAAGTTTTATGGTGAGGCCGAGAGTAATGAGGATTTTTTAGGGTTTGGAAAATTGATTTTTAGATGGTTTTGGGAACTTATGTTTAGAGGGACTAAAATTGAGTTTTGAAACTTATAGCTTGTTTTTGGGTTTTGAGAAGTTGAGAAATTGGGAATTTAAGAAGTTTGACAATTGAATTGATTTTGTATTTTTAACACTTAGAGACTTCATTGAGTTCAAGACTTGAAAATTTATTTGGAAACTTGTAGGAAAAGTTGACTTTTGGGTTTTCAAGATGTTTTGAGAGACTTGGTGTGTTGTTTGGTGAAAAAGGGAAGTTCTTATGCAATTGGAAAAGTTGGAAAGAATTGAGACCTTATGGTTTTGTGTATGCTTTTGTGTTCAAAAACTTGTTTAAGGCTCCTAAGTTGATAAGTGAATATCTAGCCTAATTTATCTTCAAAGGTTTTGAAGTTTTGGAAAAAATCGGAAGTTGTAACTTAGTGTTTTTCAAAGGTTTTGAAGGTTACCAAAGTTTTCTAAAGAGTTTTGAATTCCATGGATTCATTCTTGTGAATGAAGACATTTTCCCAAGCCTTGGATGTTTTCTAAGCTCATTAGCTAAAGCCTTAGAACCAATTATAAGTCCTAAACTAGACTAGGGGTGGTGGCGATTTAGGGTTTGAGTGGTGGCGGCTCTCGGTGCTTCAGGCGGTAAGGGCAGGAGTGTTTTTTTGTTGTTGTTCTTGTGTTAGAGAGAGAGGAGTTAGGGCTGATGAGTTAGGGTTTTGGAGGCTGCCCTTTCTCCGTTCCGTTTTTTTTTTTACTTATTACCACAGTTAAAAGTGAACCGTAGAAACAGAGTGGCTCAGTTACCACAGTTCAAGGCAGAACCGTGGTAACAGAGCTCTGGGCATCTTTTTACCACAGTCCGACACAGAACCGTGGTAACAGGAGCGTGATAAAAAGGTAATTCTGTAGCAGTGCTCGAGAAACAGGGGCATGACTAATCTAGAATAGCGCTTTTCACCTCCTCTTTGATCTTTTTTTTGTTACTTTTTGTTATTATTATTTTGAATATGATACTATGGCTTTTCTTGTTTTATTAATGAAGGATCAAGAATTTCACCGGAAGTTTGGATTGCAAGCCAATCTCCAAGATTTCTTCAAAGTTGTTGTCGTTGCGTTGTTGGCACAACAACTGTTTGATGAAATGGTGGGATGCTATGAAGGAGAGGGTAAATGCGGAAGTACGAGTGGGATTTGGAACACCGATAGCACAAAATCGATGGGTTTCTAGGATGTGATGGCCATACTCTTGCTCTATTCTCATTATATGGGAAGTCGGTCCGTCCGAGCCAGAGCGTGTGGTGGTCCTTCGATGGTGGATACTGGTGGAGTTGGCCATGAAGTTGTTGTTGTCGAGCCTGAAAATTGGGTCTTTGGATGTTGTTTCGTCCATTGTTTTCTGGGTTGTGGTGGTAATAGCTTTCATTCTCTCGTTGTATGGTATGATGGTCCAACCGAATTAGAGCGTGCACGTGGTCCTCCGGTTGTTGAGGAAGTTGCGAATGCTGCTGGAGTTGGACATGATATCGTTGTTGTCGCGCCTGAAACTATGTCTAGGCGTTGGTAAGCTCTTGCGTTTTGCGTTTCTTTATTTTTTGTTGTTTTCGTAGGTAGGATCTTTGCTATGTGGCATAGGTTGCTTTTCGTTCTTTGCTTTCTTTGTTGGCATTGTACTTTGCTTTTTGTCGAAAGGACATGTTTCTTGACTCTCTCTTAATTCAATAAAATTAGTTTTAGAAAAGAATATATTAGCAGTTAACTTATAAAAAATATTAACTTTTAGAAATATGTATAATTTTTTATTGTTAATATACGTAATAATTTTGTGAGTAACACTTATTTATAATAATATTCATATGCATAAATTTTTTATTATTTTTCTATTATTATATAACTACAAGATTTGAATTTGACCATGTAAAAATTTTAAAAAAATGTTTCATTCTACTTTTCTTGTTCTACTATTTTCCACAGAACTAAAGTGTCTCATTTTAAAGCCTTGTGCCATATTTTATTCCATCTTACAAAATGATAAACACAAAATAAAACTCATATGGCTTGTTGTGTTTCGTTCTCACGCTCATTTTCTTGGTTTGTATGCATGCATGATCATGTCTATTTAAACTGTTACAAATAAACATGAGGTATTTATAATTACAACTAATAATTGCAAATATAATAGAGTATTGTCAATTATTATGACAATCAATGGATGTTAGACCTAATCAAATTATTTCTTAGGTCAAATATGAAATTAATGTTAGTAGATAAACGTCAACCTTTATATATCGTGTGAGATGTGCTATACTGCTATACGCCAAACTGCCCACCGTTAGGCACTGTATCAATTATTATTATTATTATTATCTAGTCGACATTTATTAATCTATTTTTTTTACAAATTTATTAATTAATCTAATTAATTAAAAGTGTGCCTTTCTAATTTTTTTTTGAACTTGCCTTTCTAATTATTTTTTCATAGATTTTAAAATCGAATCTGACTAATTACCACTTCATTACTTTATTCAATAAAACTAAAATAGTTTCCCGCTCAGCATGATTTTTCTTCTTTTCTACTATCGCTTAAAGATTTGTCTCTAATTGCTTTCATACTAACTTCATCATCAGGTTGTCTATGCAGGTACCTCTCTCCACCATGTCAACATTGTACCTTCATGCTGGAGATCTTCACTGAATCATGCACCACGTGAGGAATCAAGAGCATCATCCAACTCAGATTTTGGAAGAACATTTTGACGCCTGTCAAGAAGAAATCAATTCCGGTCACAAATGGAAATATCACAATCCAAGCAACTTGTGTTTGAACTCCCTAAGCCAATGAGGATTATAGATCCCTCTTTTGAAGAACTTGAAGTTTCAACTATATTCTCTCAAGAGATTTTCTTAGACCTTTCATTAAATGATTTTCTAGGGGGAATCGATTCTACGGAACATGTGAATAATTATTTTGGCGTGTATGGTGTTCGTGGGGGCTTCAAGTTTGATGGTTTGTAAAATCTTCCGGATAACATTGGAAGAGAAACTCGACTTTGGTTTGAATCTCTTCCTTCCCATTCTCTTAAGGGATGGAATGAATTCTCATGTGAGTTTATTTAGCAATTCACTATACGTATACGGCGATCATCACATCAATGGGGAATGTTTATCCTCCGGTTACCATAAATTAAGAAAGTCACAGAACCTTTTGAATCAGAAGTAGCCACCTTGGAATGTTAATGCAATTGCTTGAGGAATGACTTAGAGGAGGAAACTCGGAGAAAGCAAGAAAAAGACACTTGAAGTCAAATTGGAAGAAAATGGAGAATATGATGGACAAAGTAAAAATTCCCCAATGGTGAACTCAGCAGCGATTGCAAACGCGGAAGTACTGAGAGTATTGATTGGACCAGGAAGTTTAGTCAACATGAAGTTTAACAATTGTTTCCTAGCCTTGAAATCAAGTCACAAAAATTTAATTCCGATAATGACCAATAGGATATGTGATTACAAGAATGACTTTGGGAACAGAAATGTTGAACAAGACCATTAACGTTTGCTCTTTGGTGGTAGACTGTTTGTCCGTGTGAGATCGCGTAGTTTATCTACTAGTTTAATTAACACGATATATATATATATATATATATATATATATATATATATATATATATATATATATATATATATATATGAAATATCAAGTATGTGTGTGATAGAATAGATAGTGGGGAAAAATAATTAAAGGATATTAGGGGAAGTCTCAATATCTCATTAATCATGAGATAATCACCTTCTAATTATAATAGTTTATTTTTATTAAAAGGAATTTGATGGAGAGACCAAAGTGTGAAGAAAAATTCTAGAGGGACTAGAATTTAAATGTTTGCCAACCACTCCCTCCCATCACCAGATCTCATGAAATCATGAGATTTTCTTCACCATTACCTAATTTCAATTCTCCACAAAATCTGGACCAAAATGGAATGCACTATGATTATATTTCATGAATTCTAAGTGGTGCAATATTACATTGTGAGAGAAAATTTGATCTCACTCAAACCACTATTAATCGTGCCTATATAGGGTTACTAGCTCTCTCAGCAGTGCATAACCCTTATCATTTTTTCAGTTATGATTATGAAGCTTAGTGAGTAGAGAGAAGCTCTCAATGCCTCTCTCTTTGTCCTCATCATCTTCATCATTGATGTGATCATCATTTTCTTTGTTCTCACTCCCCACTGGTCCAAATTTCTTCATTTTTGTTCCTTTGTTCTTCTGGGAACCTCTTCTGTCAATCTGGGTGTAGTAACCAAAGAAAAACGTGAAGGATCGAAGCTTACGGTTTGAGATTTTATGGCGGCCGAACCCTGTAGCTGGACTTTTCTCACAATCCACCGCGTTTAAGACCACGAGACCACCACCACTGTGTTTTTGGAAGGAAGGAGAAGAGGAGCGAGGGGTCAGACGCCATCGTCGTCGTGATACGTCGTCTCCGGTCATCTTCTCCAGTTGGAGAATTTCCCAGAACCTAGATTTTCTTGCATATTCTGAATCCTTGTCTTATATAGGATCCAAATATCAAGTTTGTTTTGAAAAATTCGAAGGATTTATTGATGAACAAACCCAGTTAGGGTTTCAAGTTTTTTAGCTCATGCATGTCATTTTCACCATGATCAAGACCATCTAAAACCTCCATTGTGTTGCTCGGAATTAGTAGAATATATTAGAGTTGTTGCACGTGAGTTTTGAGGCCAGAATTAAGCTAGGGAGAGATGGAAGCTTCCATCATCTCAGCTCATGAAGCTCCCATGGAAGAGCTCGAATTTTGCCACCAGAGGGTTGGCTACTCTCTGGAAAGTTCCCCTGAGGCTGAAATTGATGGAAACAGAACCTGAACATAAGTGGTTTAAGGAGTTAAGCTTGAAAAGTGATTTTTGACATATTAAGCTACTTTGAACATGAAATTAATCAAGTTTAGAGGATGATTAAGAGTTAATAGAAACGTGATTCAGAATAATTTTATGAAGCTTATAAATTGATTAGATTTCAAAAAAACTGAAATTGATTTGGGAGAATCAATTCTGTAAACGAACTAGCTTATTGGCTTTATTTGGGGCATAACCAAACATAACCCAAGGAGGGGAAGTGATTCAGAATCCAGAAGTGATTTCCAAACTAATTAAATGGGTATGAAGAGATGAAAATGATTTTTTGAATTGATATTGATGATTGTAAATTGATTGTAAGGGGGATTACACGCTGATAGAGCATCTTGCAGAGAATCCTACTCCAGCTACAGAACCATCAGGTAAGGGGGTTACACGCTGATAGAGCATAAGGGGGTATATACTAAGACCTGCTAGATTGATTGTGGGCTTATGATTTAATTATTTTCTATGCTTGATATTGTTGTTTGATAGTTGGTATGATTCATGGCTGTATTACTTGATGTCTGAGAATTTCTATTGTCTTGGTGATATAATTGTGAGTCATGTGACAATGGCCTAATATATGAATGTTACCTTTATTCTTTATCGACAAAGCTTGACTTGATAAAATGAAAAGTAAATGATTGTGGTTATTTTTCTATGAACTGTGGTGATTGAATTGAGGAGTAACCTATGAATCTCTACATCTTGCGTTGATGAAATGTGCATCTGTTTCTTGAGAAAGGAGATAATGCCGGTGCTGAGTAGCTGAGGAACGGAGATGAGAAATCTTGTGATTTGGCATCAGGTGACCTAAGTCGAGTAATCGCTTGATGAGAAATGGACGATGTTTACGATGAGATATCATTGAGATTTTTCATATATGATTAATCGAACCTAAATAACTCTCACTAGATTATGATAGTGCAATAAACATACAAGAAAGGGGGGGTTTGAATTGTGTGTGTCATTTTTGAAAACTTCTTTCTTAATACACCACGGTTATTAGTTTTCAAAGAGTGTGAAGATGTGTGTGTGTGTGTGTGTACATGCAGCGGAAAATTAACGTAAAACAGAGAATTAAAGCACACATGATATTTATCCTGGTTCACCCCCATAGTCGTCAGGGTTACATCCAGTCCTTGACTTCACCAAGATTTTCCACTATTTCATCAAATAGTACAAGTATTCTCAGGGACTTCTCCCAGTATTAGAAGGACTTCTCCTATCAAGTATTGTACAGGACTTCTCCTAGTATTCTTAGGACTTCTCCTTTCAAGTATTCTCCAGGACTCTTCCTTATTAGTATTCTACAGGACTACTCCTGATTCCCTTTACAAATTGGGTTTGCATTTCTACAAAAATTCTCTTCAGTAAGAGTGGGTAGAAGAAGTGAAGCTCGGATTACAGAGAGGATAAGAATTTCAGGTTCTCTATTTTGTTTAGTGTGTAACTTAGAATAAGAATGACACTCTATGAGTTCTTCACACAAGTGGACAACTTAACTCAGTTAAAGAATGGCTTGAAGTTTTCTGAGTTTGAACCAATGGAAGCTTGGTTCTTTGGGCAGCTTGGTTGAGATATGCAATATGTTGTATTCAAGTCGCCAAGTTATTCTGGAAGCTGAATTCTCTATTTATAACTTCAGTAGAAAGTCTTCATTGAGTTTTGACAAAGAAGAGAAAATAGATCCGTTAGTGCTCCTGCTTCCTTGTGAGTAACGGCTAATTCTGTAATTCTGGATCAGCATTGAATGCGTTCTGTCAAGCATTAATTGCTTGTGTTGACATCGTCTGGCTCGGTGCTGTGTTCAGCTTTAAGTTTTTGTTTGAACATAATATCCTAGTGCATGCCAACTAAGGATCATTAAATGCTCTAAACAGAAGATTTGAATTTTGAACGTTGAAGAAGTACGATGTTCAGAATTTCACGCCGTTGATTTCGCAAAAGCAGCTTGGTTTGAGGAAAAACAGAAAAGCAGAGGAACCAAGGAATAAAATATTAATTACGTCCTTTTCTTCTTTTCTATAATCAACAGTACTTCATTTAATGTGCTGACGAGGTAGATGATCTTTAAACCAAGAAGCAATTATGATGGATGAATTCTTCAGAATTTTGTCGAACAATTTCTTTAATGCTTCTGTTGAACCTCGTAGCAAACATACTTTCTGGCTTTTATGACTTTGAGCACTTTGATGCTTTGGGCAGACATAATCTTCATTATGACATGGCAGACGTAGTCTTTACAGAATTTGCAGAATTTCGTCACTGAGTGAGTTGCAGGCTGTGTTGCGTAGGCGGACGGACATTCTTATTCCAACCTTTCTTAACTGTTGGACTGTTCTTGCAATGTAGGTGACTGGACGCTTCCTTCTTTTGTGCTTCTGTTGAAGTTCTCCGTTTAAATGGTTTGTTATCCAACTATCTTTCATAGGAGCTAGAGACACTTCAAAGCTTGAGATGTTTCTTCAGGCCTATGACCAGACTTACTCACCTTTGGCAAAACAATCTTCCTATAGGTCAAAGTATACTCAAGCACTGGACTGTCTCATCTTCATCCCATGTGCTTTTGACGTCGAATGATCATAGTTGCTTTAGTGCTTTCCGAAGGATATATGTTTATTCTTGGGCAAGCTTGATCTTTGGTGAGTCGTCGGATTGTCTCCGCTTGATTGCTTTCTTTATGCCTTGAGTCAGTCCCTCTTGAAAACGTACGCAGTTGTTCTTCAGTGAGGACCCGGACGATTTCCACTTTCTTGGCTTGTCTTACTTTTGTGAGTTGATAATGCCTTTGTAATTTATGAAGTCCTTTATGAGGATAGTTTTTCCTGGAAAAAAAGATGTTCAACAAGTTAGGAATTTTACCTCAGAAATATCATATTTATAAAGAAATTGTTAGTTATCAAAACATAATAATTATTTGAATCTAACAGATTAATTGCAGTCAAGGATTTTTAGCATGCTTAATGTATGGATCCATTTCTCATGAGTTTCAGGATTCCGAGGACAGGGCTTGAGTTCGACCTTTGTTATGTGATTCCCAACGTAAGGTTAGATGAGTAAAGTATGCCTGAAAATCACAGTAATGGCTTGTCATATATACCAAGCTAGGGATTTTTATGAATTCTAGTGAGGGCAAATAATGCAGAGGGTATGAGGGGAGATGATTTCTTATATGTGATTTTGTTTGTCATAGTTCATATGCATTGGTTTGGAGGAACAAGGAGTAAGAACGCGTGACAACTTCCACTGTGTGAGAGTCCTGTGTGCACCCGGTGTGGATACCCGAGATACCTGAGGCGGCATTCAAGAGGAGGGGTGACCTGGGATGATCCAGGGGAGCGACTCAACACTAGGTCGTTGATTTTGGGATCTCCTGTGTTTTGGCTAGTGGAGTGGGAAGCCTGGGGCTGTGTCATCCCAATTGAATGACACTAGGGTAATCATTGCTCGGTAAGAGGAGTCGTTTAGTGAGAGAACCCATGTTCCCGAGCGGTATCCTGAAGAGTATGGGTGCGTATAGCCAATGGGTCCATCATTCATGTGTTGTGAAGTGGAGTGAATGAGTTACTTTTCAAGGAAGAGTAATGACACAGCGAAAGGTTGGCATGCATTGCATTAAGTATGTTTACCTTTTTGGCTGGTGAATGATTTGATTGCAATGCTTGACCTGATGTCTGTCTTGTTTCATTATATGGTTGTTTATGCTTTAGAGTTTAGACGCTTTGTGACTCACCCTTGCAGCTTTTATTTTTACAGATAAGGACCCTGGTTTACGGGAAGGCTCAGCCACCCGTTGAGACCATCATAACAAATTTTGTTGTACCCGAAGGCTGGCAGGTGGACCCAGCCACGGGACTGTACCGATACGTTGGCATGTCCATCTTCTCGTACGGGCATCCTAGCGCTGTTTGGCCTGGCTATCCCGTAGCGATGTTACGTTCCTTTTTCGTTTTATTTACCTCATCGAATTCTTGTTCCTGTACTCTATGCTGATATTGATATACCACCACCCCCATCACCCGAGATCCTGATATGAGTGCCTAGCTTGCAATTGCCACCTGATCCAGTTCCTAAGGCTCCCGTGGAGTAGGGGTGAGCTTCGGTCGGGTTCGGTCGGATTCGGGCCCATTTCAGCCCATCCGGCCAAAACCGATTATGTTAAAAACAGGCCCATTTCCGACCGATTATGTTCTTGGGTTTGTCGGTTCGGGTTGGTGCGGTTCCAGATCGGGTTCGGGTGGGTAAGGGCGGGTTGGGAAATAGTGAAGAGACGGCAAAAAATCCAACAAAACGAGGCGGTGGCGGACGAAATGGAAAGCCAACAAAAATCCCAGAAACGGCCATCGAGGGAAATAATGAAGAGAGAAAAGGGACAACCAGAACATAGGTTCAAACAGTGGTGGCGGACGGCAAAACGAGGCGGCGAAGTCGAAAGAAGATCGCGGACGACAAAGATGTTGTGGTGGTGGACGACGAAGAACTAATGGCGGCGGACGAGATGGGTGCGGCGCTGCGGCGTCGCCAGCGCACGATGAAGCTAAGCTAGGGTTTGTCCATGGAGAGGAAAGTGCGTAGAGAGAGGAGAACGGCGCTGCGCTGCTGCATGTGAGAAGAAGTGAAGCTAAGCTAGGGTTTTGTGAAGTCTGGGGTGAAGTGGGCGTTGTTGGAGATGAAAGAGAAAGAAGGAGAAGAAGACAGATTGACGGTGGTGGTCTCTGGTGGGACTTGAAAGAGTGTGAGAGGAGAGAAGAAGAAACTAGAAAGTGTTAGGAAATGGGAATGGTTTGTAATAATAATTAATAATAGTCATAATGAATAATAGTAATCAGATTTGAAAACTAAAAAGCCATATGCATTGGGGCATTGGGCAGTGCACCATGCACGCCACTAGAGATAAGCTACCTAACTAGAGCACAGAAAGCAGGTAGGTACAAATTGAATATAATTAAAAAAAAAACTAAAGGCCTATATACATCGGGTTGGGTCGGGTTTCGATGGTTCTTGGACATGAATCCGAACCCGACCGACTGGACCCGTTTGAACCCATCTAGTTGGCTCGAGTAGGCGATTCACCCAACCCGACCCGGCCCGGTTGATTTAAAATGGGCGGTTTACAGCGGGTTTGGGTCGGGCCGGGTTATATGCACGGCCCTACCGTGGAGGACCCTGTACCAGCTAGGAGTGGACCCTGACGCATGGTGACTGCTAGAGGGTTATGCCACCCAAGAGGACTGGTGGAGGTGCACGAGCTTAGAGACGATTGTTTCGTAAGGTTGGTTCCTCAGATGGACCGATGGATCTTCCCAACGGAGAGGCAGACTCGGATGAGGATGCTAGTGGGCAGGGATCTACTGGTGGTGAGGCGGAGGGTTGTGATGTTTCTTGATGTTATACTCTGATGCTTTAACTATGTATGACTTATGTTATTTTTGTTGGATGATTGTATTGGTATAATGACTACTTACTATGACAGGTGCCCTGAAGGACAATGGTCCAGTCATTCTATCGGGCTATGTTGTGATGATGTATATATATTATCTTTTGGTGTGCTTATGTGTGTGAGTAATGACAGGATTACTAAGCAGGATAAGGTTAGTTGTTGGCGTAGGAGAAAAATGGATCCAACATGTGACCATATGCGTAAGAGAATGAATTACATGAGGAAAAAGATAAGAATAGAAGTTAGCTATTAGTATTGATAAGTGGATAAAGTGAATCTGTAAGAGAACAAAGAATAAAGTGTGTGTGTGTGTCTGAAGTAAATGTGATGAAGGAAAAGAGAAAGAAAGAAAAAAATGGTATAGGAATGTAAGAGGAGGAGTAGGAGGATCGTGGGGATCCGTACCGGAGGTGCTGGAACCGGTCCCCACGATTTGCATACAATGTAATCCTTGGACAACCATCTTTGAGTGCTCTAGAGATTGTGTTGTCTGTTTGGAATTCATTGATGAAGTTTGAACAAAAAAATGTCACTTTGACATTTTTTGGTTCAAACTAAAAGAAATGATAATATTTCAAATTTTAAAGGGCAAAATGGTAAAAGACACATTAAAGGGGGCGTATGGCGCAATAGGGGGCGCTAAACGCGATTCCCAAATATTATTGTCCTATTAAATTCTGTTCCACTCTGTGCTGTCATGTTCAGTTCTGTCACCAAACGTAATTTTAATGTTAGTCTTAACACCTACTAGATGTAAAGTGATGGTTGCTCAACTCGTTCTAGTTCAATACTCACTTAGAAAAATTAAACATATTTTGTGTTTAGCTGTTGTAACAATGATACGTTTATTAAAATAATGTTAGTGTTGACTACCAAAAGGTTGAAGCGAATTTGGATAAGATTCGCAAGGCAAGACAAGACAAGGAAACAATAGCTGGCAAGAGGCCACCCTACATATAGATCAAAGATGGACCCAACAACTATTTAATAATAATATGCCACTCTTCAATTTAGGCTAGTATATCTTCGTTAAAGATTAACAAATATTCTTAGTTGCCCACTTTATGATCACTCCTTTGTTCTCAGCTTTAACATTAAAATTAAAATTACCAGCTTCTAGCACTACTAAAACTTCATTATGACGAAGCAATTTTAATTTACTGTTTTTCACTACAATTACTTAAAAGGTTTATTCTTGTGAACTAAAGGTGGAATCTCCTTATAACTTTTTCTTATTTTAATATAAATCCTACTCTTCATTGAACATTTGAAAATTGATCACAAGTTTGTGTTTATACATCCGCAAAAGAGAGAAAGAAGGAAAGGACTAATATAATTGGATAATACGTAAATACCCACAGGTTTTATGAATTTGATATTTATAAGATAATTTTTAGCATATGCTTCGATTAGTGATTTCAAGAAAAGCTTATAAACACATTCAAAAAATAAAAAAGCTTATAATCAAAATATTTACCTTTGGTTGCAACACTACGATAGTTTTGTAGTGTGTTAATGATTTTTTAATCGACGAACACAATGTTAGAGAGTTTGGACGGCGGGTGAGTGGAGAACAATAAGGAAATTGGTAATTATATTTCAAAAAATGAAATGTCATGTACTCAAGAAATAAATTGGCTGGAAGACTTTGCTTAGTGAAATCGATAATAGCTTCTATTCCCACCTACTCTATGTAGGTTTTTTGGTTGCTCCGTGGTTTGGTAAATAATATAAATCAAATTATGCGCGTGGTCCACAAATAATGGGAGAAGAGAGTGGCACCTAGTGGGTTGGCATAAAATTATAAAAGAGAAGAAGAATGGAGGTATTGGAGTTAGGGATATACAAGTTGCGAACACGGCGTGGAGCATGGTGCACAATTTGAATAAGCTTTGGGTTCGGGTTTTCAGGCACAAGTACTTGGTCGAGAAGCCAATTTTTCAGATTGAAAACCATCAAAATGCTTCTCCAGTTTGGAAGGGTATTTTGAAGGCTCGCGATCAAATCAAGGAGGGGTTTTCAGTCAGAATCGATAACAGAAGAACTTTGGTGTGGTATGAAGACTGGAGCGGTCTTGGACCTTTAGCACAACATCTCCCATTTATACATATCTTAGGTACGGAGCTCCAGCTTCAGGACGTGATTGGCAATGGTAGTTGGTCCCTTACGAACTTGTTCACGCAACTGCCTCAGAATCTAGTTCAATTGTTTGCTCAAGTCCAACCTACTTTAACTGTGGATTCAGACAATGTATGGGTTAGGAAGTCGAGTAATAAGGGGGTCTACACATTGAAGGACGCTTGTGCTTGGTTGAAGAGTCAGAATCGCATAGGATTGATCACCGGTTTGTGGGATTGGATGTTGAAATTGAAGGTACCGGAAAAAATTAAAACGTTTATCTGGATAACCCTTCATAATGAGTTGCAAGTGAATGCACACAAATTTGATTGTCACATGGTAAGTTTCCCCTTTTGGTCTTCGCTATTAGAGGACTATGTTCACAACCTCAGGAATTTCCCTCACTCTTTGGAAATGTGATGAAGATGGGTTCACTCTCATGGCCAAACTTCATGCATCAGAATCTTTGGAATTGGATTCATGACTAGGCATGCATCCCTATTGGAATGATGTTCATTGCTGGCCTTCGGGGGACATGGAAGTGGAGAAATAAAATGGTATTTGAGGAGAAGCTGTAGACAACAGCACAGGTGTGAAAAAAAATTTCCATGACTTTGACTAGTTCAAGAGGTCCCTATTCGCAAATTTGGAAGATCCGGTGTCATACAATCTCAGTGTGGTTTGGAATCCTACTCCTTGTGGTTGGGTTAAGCTCAATATTAATGGAAGTTTCCGGGAGGAAGATAACTTCATAGATTGTGGAGGGTTGGTTTGGGATGTCAAAGGGCATTGGATGTTTGGTTTCGACTCAGCTATGAAAGAGGGCTTGGATCTGGCTTGGACTCGTGCGTGTAGGACGATCATTTGTGAGTGTGATTGTGCACAAATGTTGGTGGCTGATGAATGAATATTTGTTACACTTCCCATACGAAAAACTTAGGCATTTTGATTTACAAAAATGCTTAATGTTAAATACTTGTTTGCATTTTGGATTATCTCGCTCATTCGATCTTTACGGTGAAAAATGCTTAACTTTGGTCATTTAGCCTCGGATAGACCCATGTTCATTTTGCAGCATCGTCTAATATTCTGGCAGCTTGAGCACCCATTGTCTTATGGGGTCTAGGCGGAGCTAAACTTTTCCAAATTGAGCATATGACATATTGATGGAAATATAAGAGAAAGTGATACAATTCTTATGTTGGATTCGAGTCCTGGTTTGGCCTCTAGCTTGCCCAAAAGTTGAGCAGACGATGATCCTATGATGCTGTCTGAAGCTGCACTAACATTCCCGAACAATATGGACTAAAACGAACATATCTTGAGCTACATACCTCCAAATTGGACGCAGTTTAAACTATTAGAAAATTAACTTAAGGGGATACGAATTTCTTGAAGATTTCAATTGAACATTCAACCATTAAGATGGTCTCATGCTGGTCCGAAGTTGGATGACATCACTGCACAGTAAACACTGCGAGTGTTAAGTGTAACTCTACCATTCCAGCTTAGATTCAAGACCACTCAATTTCCGTCCACTCTTCTTGAGGTCTGAGCATGTGACAAAACAAATAGAAGAAGACAAAAAGAAAATAAGAGAGAAAGTTCATCTTTTATTATAAATACTAGTGTAATATATCATCTTCCATCATCTCTTAGCATCTTCTACAACTCTTATTTTCCTTTTTCTTCTTTATTCTGAGTTTGCATCCAAACTCATGGGTTTCTAAACTCCTTAGTCGATGTTAGGGTGTTTAATATTTATTTGTATGCAGACTTGAGGTCTTGTTCTTAATGCTATATTTCATCTTGTTAATGAAGCTGACTTATGTTTCTTTATTCTAAGCTTTGGTATGCTTTTAAGATCTTTCTAGCTTAGCTTGGCTTCATACTTTGTTCTTGAAAGTTTATTTGAGAGAGCTCAAGACCTAGTGAGAGGAGATTTTAAACACTGGTGGAGTATGATAAGCGATTGTAATCACGCTCCTTTGAAAGAACATAAATCTTTAACACCGATTGGTTGTTAGTTTTGGGGATTCTGTGACCTAAGATTGTTCTTGTACTTTGAAGGGGCGATTGTCACTTATTAACTTGAAAAAATTGATTGCTAGACGATCTTCTAGTAGAGAATCATAAACTTCCAGCTCACGGTTGTGGTTGTGGTTTAACACAGAAACTCAAACAACAAGTTAAATAGATCTCTTGTGACCATCGAAGGTTTTCTGCACTTAAATGATTAATACCCGAAGAATGATGATTTCTCTTATTGTTTTTTAGTTCTATTTACATTTAGTGTTTACTACCGAACAACCAACAAACCCCCTCTTTTTATTGCTTTCATTATTACTGTGTTTGTTTTATGTTTCTATTCATCCTTAACGCAATCAACCTTCCGCCAAGTCCTTGCCAGTTTGATCTTGGTGCCTCGATACCTTGTACTGCATTTATTTGTAAAATACTTTGACCCGCACCTGCGACAGTGCAGGCGTGTAAATTGGCTCCGTTGTCGGGGACTTCAGTGATTGCTGAATGCATTTTGAGTGTTTTTGGTTTATTTTTTAGTAATTTTTAGATTTTTCTTTATTTTCTAGAAATTCCTCATGCATTTTCTCAAAGTGGAGCAGACTATTTGTTCTCCCACTCACAAGTTGAAGCATTATCTTAGTTGTTCTCACAAATTATTCCCATCTATTGAGACATAATTGGGGCAATTGATCATTCCACTCTTTGTCATCCTCGTAAGACTCGAGATATCGTCTAGCTTTCACTTTTCATCCTTCTAGTGAACTTCCTTTCAAACTAGAGAAATCACTTGCTTTCTGATGCTCATCTTTCATAATCCAAGATGAGGTAATTTTCCAGTCCATGTTTTGTCAATGTTCCCAAATTGGGGCAATCATATGCTACCTCATGCTCATTGTCCAAGACTAAAATGGGGCAATCTCCCATTTTGTCATGAACTCTTTTCAAATCAGGGCAATCAATGTTTCCATTGATCATCATTCAATGTCTAGATTGGGGAGTTCATTTGAGTCTCTCTAGGTTTCCGAACCACACATGTGCTTATTGAATTGAAGTTTTCTAAGGAAGCTAACAAAAGTCTTTTCTAACACAACATAATTCAAGTTTGAGTTTCAAATGTATAAGTTGTGCATCATTTGCATCATTGCATCAAAAGCATCAACATCACTGCATAATGGTATCCATTAACCCAACTGGCAGAGGTCTTTACGCTTAGAGAATTGTGCCCCTCCAAGCTTCCTTTCAAGTTTTAAGGCCCCGACGCCTGGACCCTCGTGTCCAATTTATTCCTCTTTGAGGCCCCGAGCCTGGACCCCTGGGTCCTCTATGTTTGCTAGCCTAAGGCCCGCATGCCTAGATCTAGGGTGGCACTTAGTTCGACCTGTGTTACCTTTTTAGCAGATCTAAGGTGGCGCTTGGTCCGATCCTTGTTACCTTTTTAGCAAATCCAATGTGGCGCTTAGTCCGATCCTTGTCACCTCTTTAGCAGATCCAAGGTGGCGCTTAGTCCGATCCTTGTTACCTTTTTAGCAAATCCAAGGTGGCGCTTAGTCCGACCCATGTTACCCTTTTAGTGAATCCAGGGTGGCGCTTAGTCCGATCCCTGTAACCTTTTCAGCAGATCCAGGGTGGCGCTTATTCCAGTGCCTGTTACCTTTTTAGCAGATCCAAGGTGGTTCTTAGTCTAATCCTTGTTACCCTTTTTAGCTGATCCAAGGTGGCACTTAGTCCGATCCTTGTTACCTTTTCAGCAGATTCAGGGTGGCACTTAGTCCGATTCTTGTTATCTTTTCAGTAGATCCATGGTGGTGATTAGTCCGATCCCTGTTACCTTTCAACAAGCTCAGGGTGGAGCTTAGACTGATCCCCGTTACCTTTCATCACATCTAGGGTGGTGATAAGTGTAAAATTTACGTATATTTGGATATCATTTTAGACACGTATTCGACTTATATGCTTGAATTATTGATCATTTAATCCCTCAAAGTGTTTAATTTAGCAAATACTTAATCTTAGCTTATAAAGAGTTTAAATAATAGTTATTTCATGTTTTTTACTTGGATTTTTGATGCAGGGAAGAAATTCATGAAGAATCCAAGTTTAAAGCTGCCTGAGCCAAAACGCAACTTCCTTCATCGTCTGCTGTCCTGCATCGTCCAGTGCCCCATCATTTAAATCCCCATCACCTATTTCTTCCATCGTTTGGTGCTTCCATCGTTCACTGACCCATCGTCCACTACTACTATCATCCATTGACCCATCGTCCACTGCTACTATCGTCTACTCCTTCCGGCCCCATCGTCCAGCTATTCCATCGTCCACTGCTCTCACCAAACCATCGTCTACCTTCCATCATCGTTTAGACGATGGAAGGAAGAGGACAATAGGAGGAAACAGACAATGGAAGAAAGAAAATGATGAGAACATCGAGCAAAGGTGGGCTAGGTGATAGCGAAATCGCAAGTGCACGATTGACTATCGCGTAGTAAAAAGATCGAACCCAAGGGATAGGTGTTCTTATTATTATAATATTTAGTACTTGTGCAGAAAAATTAAAAGATGAATATTGATGTTGGTTTAGAACAAGCAAGAACAATAGCATAAAAAAAGATAAGAGATAAAGATGGTGAGAAATAAGCTCTTGGGTTGAATTACATAGTCTATAAAATATGTTAGCAAGTTCCTACTTAATTTCTGAATTTTAAGTCCAAGTTCATGATGCTATAGCCTAGTATATCTACAAGTTAATTCCTTACACATTGTAGAACTTTCTTTCTAATTACTAAATTCAATTCCTTGCAACTTAGTTAACTAGAGAAGAAGATGAAGAAGAAATTCAGGCCAACATAAAGTTATGTCCATCCTAATTCCTTAGTGATGTATACTTATAACCTTTTTTAATTCCTAGGTCCCTTACAACTTACCAATTTCCATTCGTATAAGTAATAAGCAAAAGATCTTGTGTGCACCAAGACGAATGAAGAATAAGGAAATAAAACATGAAAGGAAATATTATTCAGAAAGGTAGAAACAATACCAAAACATAAATTATAAACTACTACAACACAAGAAACTTAAAGAAGAAGTTAGCCAAGCATGGCTAAAAGAGTCATTGAATTACCCTGGATAGGAGCTCAAGTATGGCTTCCCACAATTCCTAGGAACAATGATCTTAAGGAGGAAAGAAGAATACTTGTTGTATTCTGAAAATGGTGTGTTTTTTACAAAGGATGAGCACTCCTATTTATAGCAAAAATTTGCCTTTCAATGGTGGAGGAGTTGATGGCCATTATGGCCTTCATTGGCCACCAATTAACTTTTGAAAACTCCTTCCCACTACCATCAATTCTCCACTCATCCTTTAATCCTTATTTTCCATGTGCTTAATTTAGAGAGTGTTGGTTCATATTCTTGATTTCCACTTTAAGTCCTCTCTTTGCTAGCACTTCAATTCTGGCCCTTTGACTCCTTCAAACTTCACTTTTCATCCTCCGATCTTGAACTTTCCCACTTTAATCCTTTATTTCCTGAAACTTTACAATTCGGTCCCTGGACAAAAATGATAACTATACCAGCTTTCCTAAAAATATAAAAATAACTATAAAAATTCATAAAAATATAAAATAAAGTTTAAAAAACAAATAAAAGCTAATCTATATGCAAAATGCAAAATAAATAGAAAATCTATATAAAAATAATAAAAATCCTATATGAGACTCAAAAATAATAAAATAAAAAGACTAAAAACACCATAAAAACATCATATAATATCCTGTAATCACTAGGAAACCCAAGGATGAAGTCTTTGAATAAGCAACTAACGTTTAGAAACTGGCAAAGGCGGTTAAGGAAACCCAAGGATGAAGTTTTCGACCGTTAAACACCTTGCCCCGTTCACCCCTTTTTACTATAAATAGAAACACTTCTTGGAGAAAGAAGTAATTCGACGCAGGGCATAAATATATCTTGACCCGGGACAGAGTTTCGAGGAGAGAACACACTTGAGAGACCAGAGAAGAGGCTTAGGAGGCTGGAGAAGAGGCTTGGGTGTCGGATTCAACAGCGAGACATCGCGGCATATTTGGTTATTCTTTCTTCTTCTTCTTCTTCTTCTTCTTCTTCTTCTTCTTCTTCTTCTTCTTCTTCTTCTTCTTCTTCTTCATGTTTGTAAAGCTATCCATTTCCATGGATAGCTAATATCTCTTTTTTTGGGATTTGATGTAGTTGTTTGATACTTATGTATTCTTTGTGATTCTTCTTAATATAAATCATGTTCTTTGTCTATGATTTAGTGGATTTCTCTTGATATTCATGCTATATCTTAGATTGATCACCTAGGGTATTTTGCTTGATTCGACTTGTGAGTGGAAGCTACAACGTTTTGAGCCTGAACTAGAGTTAATCACCTAATAATCCTAAATGCTATACATAGAGTTAGGTTTGCTAGTCACTTGAACACCTAAACTTCATGATAACTATTTTTCTTAATCATGTGAGATATCAATGTTTAGGATTAGAGAGTTATTTCTATCCACTCATGCGAGACATCAATAAGTAGGGTTGAACTAGTGTAGATGAATCATATGATTAGGTTTGGTTTGTATTTGAATCACTAGAATGCAAAAAGGTCAATCAATGAAGTCAAATCCCGACAAGCTTCTCATACCTGTTGTTTTTCCATCAATTTACATGTTTTCATTTATATTTCCATGTATAAATAATCAATATCTTGTGAAACCATCATTTAAGTTTGCTAACTATTGAATGGCATAAGTATTACACCTCTCAAAGGACGAAAAAACCCATATCTGCTTACTCCGATTGAATCTTAAGGGTTTAGTTTCAAAGCAGTACAAACCAGGAAAAGACCTTTATCAAATTTGGCGCCGTTTCCAGTGAGGTGTGCCAATGCTTGTTGCATAGCAATAGTTTTCATTCTTGAATGATTTTGAATATAGTGTATAGTTTTAGTTTTCGATTTAACTTTCCTTGTTGTTACTAATCTCTTGTGTTAGCTTGTGTTTTCTTGTTCATTCAATTAGATAGTTACAGTGAAACGAGCAACAAGAAGCTTCTAAATCACCAACTTCTCAGAAGTATCAATCATCTCAGGTAATGTGGTTTGAATTCTGTTTTGACACTCATTGTGTTGGTTATCGTCCAGAACATGTATTTCCATCATACTAACCATATCATCCCCCTGAAGAGGATAGGATTTCCAAGCTTGAGGATACCTTAGTGCAATTCATGCAATTGTTAATGATTAATCAAAGGAATACCGACGCTTCCATCAAGAACTTGGAGGATCAAGTGGGAAAGCTAGCTAATATGGTAGCTGAACATAGAAGAAATATGGTTGAGGCACAAGGGGAAGTGGAACAAAGTGAGGAAGAAGAAGAAAAACTAAAAAAAGAAAAAAAGGTATCCAATCTTTCACCACTCACTAATTGTTTCAAGTCCTCTATTGGTAAGACATGAAGAGGATGACGTAAGCTTTGAAGATTTTGATAGCATATCACATCACCAATGCAATGATGAAATTCTTAATGTTGAGCATATAGACTTTGTGTTTGGTGATAGGTTTGATGAGCATATTGCATCAAATTCTTCAAAGAATTGTAATTTTTCATCCATTCATATGCATGTAAATAGTTTGGCATGTGAGTCGAATGTTGGTGAATTGGGTTGGATTGTGAAAAACAAGAAAAAGAAAGTAGCATTTGAAAGAAAATTGGATGAAAACCAAGTCAAAAGGCCTAAGATAAGGAAGGGGTTATACTATAACCCTTGTTTGTGGTCACCTTGATTGTATTTGCGTCAAGCTAATGATGTTAAACAAGAGCTTACTGGGAGGCAACCCGGGGTTATGTTTTGTGTTTTTAGTGTTTTGTTGTGTTTTCGTGTTTTTTGTGTGTTTTAGAACTAGTAGTGTGATTTTGTGAAGCTTTGGATAAATCTGTGATTTTATGTGCTTCACGATTTTTTATGAGGGGCATGTTCAAAGGCATATGGATCAATAATTTGATAGATTTCCAAACATAGGGTTGTGGCTTGGGTTTTGCATTAGAAATTGAGTGACATATGGATTCTGTAAAATTTCTTTGAAGAATCTGCAATTGAGAGTTGTAGCCGGTCCAAAATATGATTTGGTATGTGTATGGATGATTGGTTTGCTTGGACTAAGAATTTAGCAAAATCTGGGGTATGTGGTTGTGAGTTCCGGGTGAAAAACTAGTTCATCCTAGTCATTTTCTGCATAAACAGTGAAAAAATGCATTCCAATTCTTTGAACAAGCTCAATTATGTATTTTGATGTTGATCTTTATGTGTTAGAATAGTTTTATGTTAAACTTGGTAAGTTTTGAGGTCCCCTCTGTGTGATAGCTCTTGAGTTAGCACTTTATTGAACATGAGTGGTGATTTAAAGAAGTTGTGTTCTATGATGTAATTTAAGGCTTTCAACATGTTTTTAATGACGTTCATGGATGTTTTTGAGGCCTAACTTGAAATAGAAGTGAGAATAGCAAAATTTGAGGTGTTGAGTTGTAAAAGTGCTTGAAATTGGACTTCAAATTGATCCTAAGGTGACTTTTGTGCTTGATGAATTGGAATGATCAATTTTAAGCTTTGCACAAGTTTCTTAGGACACTTATGAGTGTTTGGACTAAGTTGCGGGCACTTGAAGTGAACATATCAGAATATGACCTATGGAGTTATAAAAATGCATGAAACTTGTCTTTGGAATGTGTGGATTGTAAATCTATGATATTTTTGCTTGAGTGTTGAATTTTAAGGCTTGAAGATATTTTAAATGATAAATGAATGTGATTTAATCAATTGACATGTTTGGGAAGTGCAAAACTCAAAATTGGACCTATCCACTTGTGATTTATGCTATTTTTGAGTGGTTTTACTGTCACTGGCTGCCCAGCGGCCCTCAGTTGACTGTTCCCACGGGGTGGCCCATTGGCGATGTGTCATCTAGGTCTTCTAAATCATTATCTTTGTGGCCCCGCCCTCGGCGACCAACATTCTGTGTGGGCGCTTGTTCAACATACTGGCCCAAGTATCCTGCCCTTACCAACCGCTCCACCTTTTTATGTAAAGTGACACAGTCATTTGTGTCGTGACCCAATATGCCATGGTAGTCGCACCAACGCCTGGTGTCCACATTTGTAGGCCGTCGTCAAGGAGGGTATGGACACGCTATGAGATTGGTCTCCTTATTGTCCGCCAATATTTTGGAGAGTCCCGCTGTTAATGGTATAGTTGCTCGATTCACCACTGGGGAGTAATGGGGTGCCTTTGGCGAAGGCGGGGCCTGTTGTTGAGGCGCGCCTTGTCTTCCAAACTCCGGGCGAGCCTGATAATTCCTTCATTCTTGATTGGCGTAAGATGCTGTTTGGTAAGGATTATTGCGATTTCCCCTAGGCGGGTCTCGGTGCTGCTCCCTTTGGGACGATGGATCAACGTGCTGCCCTCGCCCTTCTTGTCTTCTTGGAGGTTCATCCAATGTATCTTGCCTTCGTTTCTGCTCGTCATCTTCCTCCTCCAGTATGAAGTCTTGGACTCACGCTCGTAGATCAGCCATGTCTCGTGGCGGGAGCCTGCTTAGTTTATTGTTTAGGGTTCCCGCCCGTAAGCCTTGTTTGAAGGCGTTCACACATGTCTCCTGAGGCGGATCCTCGATTCTCACCAAAGTGGCATTAAACCTTGCCATGTATTGTTTTAGAGTTTCCGTCACGCCCTGCCTAATATTAAACAAAGCCGCAGCAGTCACCCTTTGCGTCCTGCTCGCCATAAAGTGTGAAAGAAACTTGTGTGAGAATTCAGTGAAATTGTTGATGGAATACGAAGGTAGTTTCGAGAACCAAGCCAACGCTGTTCCCTTCAACGTAGAAAGAAACAACCTACATTTAACCGCATCGGACACCTGACTGATCACCATTTTAGTCATGAAAGATTGCAAGTGTTCCTTGGGATCAGTCTCGCCCGAGTAAGTAACCAATAAAAAATGCTTCACAACATCTGGTATGGGAACCGCCTAGATGGCGGCCGAAAAAGGCTGAAACTCAACCACATTTTCAGCCTCCTTAAGACTCTCCATCCTTGGATCCTTCTGTTGACGAAAGTACTCCAGCTGAACCTGTAAGTGTTGATTTTGTTGTTGTACGAAGTCCAGGGCGCCACACACCCTATTCCATTCAGCAAGAGAAATGTTGAAGGGAGTGGGGTTTGGCGTGCCATCACCTGCTGTTGCCACATTCGGCTGCTCGAGATTAGGGTTAGGATTCCGTGGTGGGGAAGGAGGCGGTGAAAGTGGATCCGCCGTCGTCCGTCCTCCCCGTCCATGGCCGCACCCTCTTCTTGTGTTGTTTGACATAGCCTCTCTTCTCGTGATCGTGGGGTTTGTTTTACCTTTCCCACAGACAATGCCAAATGTTCTCGGAATGAGACAGTATAGGAGAGAAGCAAAAATATTGTATTATTAGAGAAAATTGTGAACCCTTTTACATGTGTGGACTGGGCAAGCGCCTCACAACAGCAAAAGGGCGGTCCCACATTAGTGAAGGGCGGCTTAGGGCGGCCCCCAGGAGTACATTTGTAATACATAGGGGGTAAGCTTTGTAACCTATTGGGTATGATCTTTGAGGCCCATAGGCTTAGTTTGAATTAATTCTGCCTGGGCCTATGGGCCTCACATATCAGGCCCAATAGATTACGAAGTTTGCCCCCTATGTATTATAAATGTGCCCTTGAGTTCTCTGGGGTCGTCGCCCTTTGCTGATGTTGGCCGCCCCGTAGATCAACTGGCCGCCCTACTGCGTGACAAGGGCGCTCGTCCAATCCACAAGTCCACAGGATACGAGCTTGAAGTATGAAAGCGAAGTGTCTTCATAAATCTTCATAATCCACCACTGAGAGAAGGGCACTCGCTCAGTCCAAATGCAGAGTGTCAAAAAGAAGTGCTAGATAGAGTGATGCTAGCATTTTTCTGGCTAAAGAATTGAAAACCGAATGAATTATTAAGAAATTAAAGCAACTGTAACTAAAACAAAAAAGAGATTAAAACAAGACCTACTTTTCTGGTGCATTATTCCGTTGAGTCGCGTTAGTGGTACTACACACATATTGGATCAAAGATATTCATATTCATCATGATGAAAGATTGTGCTTTCAAGTTTCATGCACTTTCCGACACTTGAGATAAGGGCATATATGGGGACAAGGACATGGACATGGAACAACCAAGCAAGCAACAGTTTGTATTTGCAGAAAGGTGAAGAACAGAGCTTCACGTACGTACCTAGCAATATTTCATTCACAACAAGAGTCATTATACAATTTACACTCACCTTTTCATTTATCTCTTCGGTACATTTTTTTTATCGTTCGTTTTCCCTTATCTTATCTGTCGGTCACTTTTCTTTTCCCCTTTTATTCTTATCTTTTACTAAAATGGTATTGAAATTTGGATGTAAATAGATTTTTATCATGTAAATAGTTATTATAATACCCACACTCACTTTATATTCATATCATTTTTACGTTTTTTTTTATCACGTAAATCATATGCGTTATTTGTCTCTTTCATTTCTATACGTCTAAAGTGCATGTTGTGTGTAAATAAATTTTCTAATTTTTATATACTCAGTATTCACACTAATAACTTTCTTATTCATCTAATTTATACCGCCTATTTCTTCATATACACTCTTTTTATCTATCACATTGTACATTATATTATTTTAGCATCATTATAACATGGTGGGTGGAGCTATCATCAGCCCGACCTATATGGGTTGTCCAGTCACGGGTTGGATTAGAGCAACTCGTTTATAAATGAGCCAAGAAATATGAACCCAACTCGGCTCGTGGGTTGGCGGGCTGGCTCGTTTTGACAGTAGAAAAATAAAAAATTTAAAAATTAGGGAATTAAATTAAAAAATGTTGAAACATAACAGAAAATTAGTGCTTAGGATGTTTAAGCAACAAGAAATTAATTTCTTAATATGAGAAACCAACCAAGAGATGGAAAAGAAACAGGAAGACGTGACAGAATCAAGTGGCGAAGTGGAGCCTCGGCCGGCTTCTAAGCAGCAGAACTGGTGACGGAGCTACCAGGTGGGGGAGATGGAACGAACGACGCGGCGACGGTGGTGCAGCGAGGTGATGAAGGCGATGACGATGTCAATGAATAGATGGAGAGCTGGAGAGGTGCGAAGAAAAATGCAAATCAACCCTACCCAACGGCAATGGTGACGTCAATGAAGAGATGGAGAGCCGGAGATGAGCGGAGCAAAATGCAAATCAACCCTACCCAGTGGCGATGGCGATGACGCCGTCGATGAAGAGATGGTGCAGCTAGGGTTCCAGTACCCAGTGGCGGCGGCGGCCTTCCAATTTCAAAGTTCAATTCGACTCACTCTGCAAAATGCAAAACGGCCAAAACCCTACCCACTCTCTTGCAGTTGCATACTCACTTTGACAGTACACTTAGTCACGAGACTCACGACCTAACCCAAGAAGCAACAAAATCAACAAATTTTTTTTTTAATTGTCCAACCCGCGGGTTAGCTCGCTTGACCAGCGGACTGGGTTAAACGGGTCAGGTTGTTCTAACTCATATTCTAAACGAGCTGTGATTTAAGCAACTCATCCCGCCTACGGGTCAGATTAGGCCGGACTGGCCCGCAGGTTGAAACTCATATTGACAGCTCTAGTGGTGGGGAAATTGGGTGGTACAAAAAAGTTCCTAGATATTTATTGTGAGAGAAAACACCTTTGGAGTGTGAAAAGAAAAAACAAAAGACTTGGGTTGACAGTTGTACGCTTTATGCGCTGTGGTGGGTACGAGTCTGATTCTCAATCCCAAGTGAAAAATAAAATATAAATTTGGGCTACTTGGAATCATAAGCCGACATGGAAATGAGAAAATTATGGAATGGTTACGGAGTTGACAAGTTTCAGGTAGAATTTAGTTTTTATAATGTTAACACTTTGTTTAATTAGTTCACAAGTGAAATAGAGAAGAGAGATTGAAAGATGTGAGAGATAATGTGAATTTTGAGGTTCTTTGGTATGATAGAGTGAAAATTACTTTTTATATTGAAAAACAATTTTATTCAGCTTTGCAAATTTTCTGGCAGTTTTATTAGCCTTGGTGGCACTTTAAAACTGTCAACATGTGGTTAAACGGGCAAAAAAGAAAAAGGTCATGCTGAGTCCCATTTTTTCTTAATTGGGGGAGATCACAAAAAGGTGGTGTGGCCCACAAATGCAGCTCTTCATCTCTCCCTCCTGACGATTCTTGGCCCCTAATCATACTATTTTCTTCAAGTTATTGGTCATCAATAGAAATTATGTTTTTCCGTTATCAATTAATTGTGAATTGATGGCTATTATGACCAATAGCTTCACAACCTTCTATATAATTCTGGAAGCAAATCGATTGGAAGTGAATCACTCTCTTCTTCTTTACTCCGTCGTCTCCAGTAACTCGATGACTCTTCTCATATATGTTGGGAATTGGCTCATAAAGAGGTTGGAATCGTCTGCTGTCCACGCATGTGCGTGGCTTGCTCCACGCACATGCGTGGAGATTACAGAGAGCAGTGTTTCTTCAAGGAGGCCACAGAGAGCAGTGTTTCTTCAAGGAGGCCACGCATGTGCGTGGCTTATTCCAAGCACATGCGTGGAAATGGCAGAGGCTCACACTGGTTAGCAGGGAGGCCACACATGTGCGTGGCTTTGCCTGCGCACATGCGTGGAGACGACGGAAAATCTGGAGATTTTATTTGTTTTCTGTTTTGAGTCGATATCTGTTTAATTTGGGATTTGATCTGTTGGGGGATTGTGATAGGGTTTTAATGTATATTATCTTGTAATATCTGGATCATTAGAATCCTTATATAAGTTGTAACACTGTAACCCTAAAAAGAAACTCAGTGAATGAGAAAGGAGCTATAGCTACTCTATAGCCGCAGAGGTAGGCAAATTGGCCGAACTTCGTGAATAAACTTCTTCTGTGTTCTTTCTACCTTATTTCTCTCTAGTTACTCTATGTGATCCAGGTGTTTTTGCTAACAATTGGTATCAGACGACATCATGACTTCTGGTGGAGCGAAATTCAATGTTGACAAGTTCAATGGAACAGGTAACTTCGGGTTATGGCAACAGAGAGTCAAGGATTTGTTGGCTCGACAAGAATTGCAGAAAGTGTAGCATGAGGAGAAACCACAAGGTAAGTCAGACATAGATTGGGCGGAGATGCAAGAGTAGGCCGCTGGATTGATTCGTCTCTGTGTTTCTGATGAGGTGATGTTTCATACCGCGGATCTCACGACTCCGAAGGCCGTTTGGGACAAATTGGAGAGCCAATATCAGTCCAAAACGTTGATGAAAAAGTTTTTTGCCAAGCAAAGGCTTTACAGTTGTGGATCTGCTGCGACTTGGGGTGAAGATTGACAATGAGGACAAGGCGGTTATTTTGTTGTGTTCATTATCAAGCTCCTATTACCACTTGGTGACTACTATTACATACGGGAAGGATGAAATCACGCTTGATGACATCACGCCTACACTCTTGTCTCACTCTCAAAGGAGACAGAATGTAGAGGAGGGAAGTCAGGGGTCTGTTTGCAAAGGGGGGTCAAGATCGTGGGAGGCAACAGAGAAAGTCTGCAGGGAAGAAGAAGAAGAAGAAATGTTCTAAATCCAAGCAGAAGAAGAATACAACAGTGTTATAATTGCAAGCAGGTTGGTCACTATAAGAGGAATTGTTCGAATCCTTCTAGCTCTGCAAACATGGCTCAGTCTGATGATTCTGGCAGTGAAGGAGATATGCTTAGTGTCTCATCAGGTAAATGCACAGATCAATGGGTTCTTGATTCTGGATGCTCTTATTACATGACGCCGCACCGGGAGTGGTTCAGTTCGTTCAAGGTGGGCAGTTTTGGAATTGTCTATTTAGGTGATGATAAAACTTGTGATATCACCGGAATAGGACAAATCAAAATTGTTATGGATCATGGTGGCACGCGCATATTGGGTAATGTGAGGTATGTTCCAGAGTTGAGGAAGAATCTAATTTCCTTGGGTACCCTACAGGAGAATGGTTACTCCTGTCGTTCTGATGGAGGTAAGGATACTCTAAAGGTCTGTAAATGTGCATTAACAGTGATGACGACAAAGCGTACTGCAGGTAATATTTATCGCTTGTTGTGGAGCACCGTTGTAGGTGAAGTTGCATCAGTTGACACTGACAATGATGCAACGAGGCTCTGGCATATGCTTCTGGGTCATCCTAGTGAGAAGGGGATGATGGAACTTCATAAGAGAGAGCTTTTGAAGGGTGTTCGTAGCTGCAAGATGGAATTTTGCAAGTTTTGCATGTTAGGCAAGCAGCGTCGTGTCCATTTCAAGATTGGGATGCATAAAACAAAGGGGATCCTCGACTATGTTCATTCAGAGGTGTGGGGGCCTACCAGGGAGGCTTCTATCAGAGGGTCCAGGTATTTTGTTACATTCATTGATGATTTTTCTCGCAAGGTCTGGGTATTTTTCATGAAGCACAAGTCTGAGGTTTACAAGAAGTTCAGATTTTGGAAGGACGAGGTGGAAAATCAGACAGGGAGGAAGACCAAATATCTACGGTCTGATAATGAGATAGAATACACTATTGAAACATTCAAGTAGTTTTGTGAAGAACATGGAATTCAGAGGCATTATTCAGTGAAGAAGACACCACAGCAAAATGGTGTTGCAGAGAGGATGAATCGATCTCTCACGGAGAAGGCTAGGTGTCTTCGATTGCAGGCGGGACTGTCTAAAGGTTTTTGGGCAGAGGTGATGAACATGGCATATTATCTTTTCAACAGGTCTCTAAGAGCTTCACTGGATAGAAAGGTTGCAAAAGAGGTGAGGACAGGTAAGCCAATTAATCTTGACAATTTGAGGATTTTTGGTTGTCCAACTTACATGCATATTTCCAATGATGAACGATCCAAATTGGATCCCAAATCCAAGAAGTTAATTTTTCTTGGCTACACCAAGGGTGTGAAGGGGTTCAGATTATGGGATCCAGTCTTGAAGAAAGCTATTCACATCATAGACGTTGTATTTGATGAACAGTGCATGTTGAAGCAGGAAGACTCTATAGGGGAGTCTATTCCAGAGGTTGAAAATTCCACTATTGGAAAGATTCAGTTTGTCATGGAGCTATCACTAGTCAGCCCGATACAGGTAGTACACAATGAGCAGGCCGATATAGGTTCAGATTCTGATGCAGAAGATGTGCCAGTTGATTCAAGTGGAGCTATAGATTACAGTCTTGTGCGTGATAAGGAGCCTCGTCAGATATGGGTTTGAAGACTTAGCTGCCTATGCCCTTCTTACCAACTCTGGAGATCCGTCTACTTTTCGTGAGGCTATGGCTAGCCAAGAGCGAGATAAGTGGATGAGTACTATGGTAGAGGAGATGGAGTCCTTGAAGAAGAATCAGACTTGGGATCTTGTTCAACTTCCTCCGGGGAAGAGAGCCATCGGTTGCAAATGTGTGTACAGGAAGAAGCCACCAGTAAAAGAAAATGAAGGGGAAAATTTCAAGGCTCGCCTAGTTGCAAAGGGGTATTCACAACGGAAGGGGATTGATTATGATGAGATATTCTCCCCAGTTGTTAGACACACTTCTATCAGGGCAGTGTTGGCCTTGGTAGCACTCCGAGACATGCATTTAGAGCAGATGGATGTGAAGACGAAATTTCTTCATGGCAATCTAGATGAACAATTGTACATGCAGCAGCCCAAAGTATTCATCGAGTCTGGTTAGGAGAATCTGGTATGTAAATTGAAGAGGTCTCTGTATGGGTTGAAACAGTCACCAAGGCAGTGGTACAAGAGGTTTGACCCATACATGCTGAGGATTGGCTATAGAAAGTGTGATTATGACTGCTGCGTTTATGTTATGAGCCTTGATGATACTTCCTATATTTTTTTGTTACTTTTTGTGGATCATATGCTTATTTCTGCTAACCACTTGTATGATGTGAGTGATCTGAAAACCAAACTGGGTAGGGAGTATGATATGAAAGTTGCTAAGAAGATTCTTGGGATGGAAATTCACAGAGGCAGAGGAGCTAGAAAACTATGGCTTACTTAGAAAAGCTATGTTGAAGGTGTGATAAGAAAATTCGACATGAGTGGTGCAAAAGTTGTGAGTACTCCATTGACGAATCACTTTAAGCTCTTAGTGGATCAGTGTCCAAAGACAGCTGAGAAAGTTGAAGGTATGTCGAAAATTTCCCATGCTAGTGTTGTTGGTTGTTTAATGTATGCTATGGTCTGTACTAGACCAGATTTGGCATAAGCTGTGAGTCAAGTATGCAAGTTTATGTCCAAACTAGGGAAGCGTCATTGGGAGGCAGTCAAGTGGATACTCAGGTACTTGAAGGGTACACCGGGTTATGGTATAATGTTCAGTAGTGAACAAGGTGATCCAAGAGTTGGTGGATATGTTGATTCCGACTATGCAGGTGACATCGACAATAGGAGGTCTACAACAGGGTATGTTTTTACTTTGGCAGGTGGACCGATTTGCTGGAAGTCGACAGTTCAATCCATAGTGGCCATGTCTACAACTAAAGCTGAGTACATGGCTGTGGCAGAAGCAGCAAAAGAAGCATTGTGGCTTACAGGGTTGGTGAAAGAGTTAGGTGTTGAGCAAGGTGGAGTTCGGTTGCATTGCGACAGTCAGAGTGCCATTTTCTTAGCGCATAATCAGGTGTATCATGCGAGGACAAAACACATTGATGTGAGATTTCACAAGATCAGAGAGTTGCTTGTGTCAGGACAAATACGACGAAGGTACATACTTCTAAGAATGCAAATGATATGTTGACCAAGCCAGTCACCAGTGACAAGTTCAAGCATTGCTTGAATTTTTTACACATTTCACAGTGTTAAACAGATGGGGAACACAATCCCAAAGGCCGAGATCCTGGAAGGAAGCAGTTGATCTTCACCGGGGGGGGGGGTTCGAGAATTCGCCAAGGTGGATATTGTTGGGAATTGGCTCATAAAGAGGCTGAAATCGTTTGCTGTCCACGCATGTGCGTGGCTTGCTCCACGCAAATGCGTGGAGATTATAGAGAGCAGTGTTTCTTCAGGGAGGCCATGCATGTGCGTGGCTTATTCCACGCACATGCGTGGAAATGGCAGAGGCTCAAACTGCTTAGTAGGGAGGCCACTCATGTGTGTGGCTTTGCCTGCGCACATGCGTGGAGACGACGGAAAATCTGGAGATTTTATTTGTTTTCTGTTTTGAGTCGATATCTGTTTAATTTGGGATCTGATTTGTTGGGGGATTGTGATAGGTTTTAATAGGATATTATCTTGTAATATCTAGATCATTAGAATCCTTATATAAGTTGTAACACTGTAACCCTAAAAAGCAACTCAGTGAATGAGATAGCTACTCTATAGCCGCAGAGGTAGGCAAATTGGCTGAACTGTATGAACAAACTTCTTGTGTTCTTTCTACCTTATTTCTCTCTAGTTACTCTGTGCGATCCAAGTGTTCCTTCAGGGCAATTGTTTTGTGAAGTCTCAATTACGTTTTGCCTCGAGTACACGAGTAAGACCGTGACTATGGCCCCGTTTGGAAGAGCTTATATGAGCTTAACTTATAGTATAAGTGCTTTTGCAAGCGTTTGTGAGAGTTTATGCAAATAGCTTATGACCTACCTATAAGCTGTTTTGAGCTTATTTTCATAAGCTATTCAGAGTAGCTTATGAAAAAGAGCTTATGCTTATATATAGCTTATTTTCAATTCATTATAATAAATATCTTAAAAGAGCTTATTAATAAGCGCTTATGTCATAAGCGCTTATGGTCATAAGCGCTTAATTAAGCTGTTTTCCCAAACGGGCCCTATGTTAACCTTGGGGGAATAACGGGCAATAAGGATTTGCATCGAAGACTGCTTGAAATTTTGCTTGAGGGTAGTGGTTGCCACGGCACAACAATCTCAAATTACTCTCTATTTCCAACAATCTGAAGCAAAATTATTATTACCTGTGCTGATGGGCGCTACTGCTTAACAAGAACGGGATCATAATCTCTATTGATATGAACCATTGAACCATGGTCACAAAGTTTTCCTGGGGAAGTTTTCTTCTTGAATGTGTTGATTAATTTTATCTTAGTTTACCTTCTTATATTTATTGAATTTTATAAAGATTTGAGGATTATTATGTTTCTTACATGTCGTTTTGGTGATATGTTAAAAGATGATGATCATGGATGGTTGCTCTGAGTGCCATCTCTAGGATTGCCGGAAATCCAAAAGGAGATCAGGTATCAGTTCTTAACTTGAACTAGCAGTGCCCTTCTGTTTGTCCTTGCTAATTGCCCATTATGAAGATGAGGTCTTGTTCATAGTAGTCAATGTATAATGTCAAAATAAATTTCGTACTTGCAATAAGCAAATCCATACTGACAGCTCCCAAAATGTGACACTGACACGCACGTGTTGTGCTAATCTCATGACTGATTAGTTGCCTAATTATGGCAATGTGTGTTCTTGTTTGACATACTTTTTGTAGTGCCGCATATAGATTCTTGATCCTGAATAGAATCCAGAGACGTTGCGCTATGTGAACAATTCATTTATTTTTGGGTTTGTACTTGTGTGCACTTAAACAATTATGAGAAATATAACAGTGTTTTGATAGAACATGAATTTGTTGGATATTCTCCTGACACTTGTGTGCACACAAAGTTGCTTGGAAAATGAGTACGTTATTCTATGCTTCCGATGTGTTTATATCTTGGAATTAGTTTGGAAGTGATTTCACATTTCAAATGAAAGACTTAGGGAAAGAAAATGTGATTAATGAAAATAAGGAAAATAACAAATGTTTTTTCTGCAAATAGTTAATTGCATGATAGGGAGTAATCATTAAAGAAGTTTGGCATCTTTGTTGTAATGCACGCTAAAACTCCATATGATACTATCATGCACTATATATTGCAGTTTAAATTTCTCAAGCTTTCCTTGAGTGTTTGCAGGTGTTGTGGTGTAGAATAAGTCTCATATATGATGGGGTGAGTTTCACAAGCAGGTATGTGTTTACATTGGAACGTGATGCACTCGCAGGCCAAAGAAACATGCATAATCAGGTTTACAATTGAAACACAAATTTGTAGCTCTTGAACTTGCAGGCCAATAAGCTGAATGACTAAGAGGGTTAATGCCTGATTTTTCATTGTGGGGGTGAACATGCACTCGCTATAAACATCCATTGTGATTGAGCTTAAATTGGTGCAACTAACAACAATGTCTATAATGGCAGAAGGAGACACACAAACAAGACATGTTCTTGTTAGACACCTAACACTACACCCGACGGTCATTTAGCGGCAGTCCGCCGTCACTTCTTAATTTCAACATAATTTCACGGCGCTTTTGACAACCGTCGGCAATAACTTTTACATTTGCGGCGATTTCAACCGCCGGCTTGTTCTTTCAAATGTTACGGCGGTTATAACCACCGTTAATTATTATTCTTTTATTGTACTCCTTAGTTTACGACGGTTGTAACTGCTGGCATGTTAAGTGCTCTTTATTTTTAAATTTTTTTCAGCTTTAGTTAAGCCGCGAAACCCATTATTTCCTTCCTTCTCTCCTCAAATCCCTCAATCCTTCTCTCCCCAAAACCCTCAACCTGTGAATCCATGACGCCTCGACGTTCTTCTTCTTCGACGACGGCATCGTTTCCCTTCGCCGTGTCTCTTCCCGTCGCCGTGCATCTTCCCTGCGCCGTGCCTTTTCCCTTCGTCGTGCCTCTTCCCTGCGCCGTGCCTCTTCCCTTCGCAGCACCCAGGTAATGTCTCAAAGTTACTTTGTTTTTGGTCAAAAAATTAACTGGATTTATAAATGAACATGTGGGAAATTGTATAATATCATCAAGTATATCCTGGATGTTATAAATTTTATACAAGGCTTAACCGAGATGGGGAAATTGTAAGGATTAGCAGAAGCAAAGCTCAGTTTCAAATCAAGTTTCAGTTTTAGAAAGTAAATGCTCAAGCTGTGACTATGAAATTTTGACCAAATGAAGCTCAACTACTATGCTCCATACTGTATGATCCACACCCGCATGCTCCTGCATTCCATTTTTTTGCCTCAGAGTTTCCCTGTGTCCTGTATTTGTCTCGGAGGTTCCTGTATCTCCCGAACCTTCACAAACACATAACCTAGCTTAGTACTCGTCCATTAAAACCTTACGTTGTAACTAAAGCTTAAGGTTAGGCACTAACCTCTTAGAGGACTTAGTAGAGCTTACGAGCTAACAAACTGTTCTACAACTAAGCAAGCTTGAGGACAAGATGAACCTCTCATTGTCACATAACCTCTCAATTTGACCAAAAATATCCTAGAATATTTTCGTCGAGATTCCGATCGTTTTCGACCCAAATCACTATTCATGGAAAATGGGTTTATTTCATGAATGGGTTTCTTACGACATTCTAAGACTTTTCATCTCGTTCAGAGATTTTAGAAATGCCTTAAACTTCCCTATATCCGCATGACAAGGCCTAAACCGGCCTTTTACCGTGTGCCGGGAACTTTTTCGAGCCCCAGAACCCAACCCCATCGACCTTACAATCGATCTTCATGAATTTATGCATTAATCGTCATACAGATAAGGGTTTAGCCTTATTCTTCCTCGAACGTCGGTCGAGGTTTAATCGGCGTCCCTACGGTAAACTGTCATCGTCAAAACTTCTCGTAAGTAAAGCAACTGATCATAGCATTAACTAGGGCTTTAATACAGTCATTAGTTACGTCAGGATAATTAAATAATTACATAATCATTTATAATATCCAGGCCCATTACACTTAGACTTAAGCTTTTGTATTTTCCCATTAATGTCATCCAGGTATAAAGCTTTCTTTTCATTTGACTATTCAACCTGACTCGGCTAACGACTAACCACTCATGAATCAGCTAGCATGTCTTTTCAGCTTATGTATATAACTGTTATGAAATAACCAAATTTTGAGTGTGATTCCTTTTAAGTTGGCAACATCCACATCCTGGTCGGGCTAATTCTTCAACCGAGAGTTTTCTCCATCCACAATAATCGAACTCGAGACCGTGATTAAGAGAAATCAAGCATGTACCACTTGAATCAAACACTCGTCTAGTACTAATTGTTGAATATTGAGGAATGCATTTCGTACATTTCAAAATTACTATTTTCATGTTGTATGAAAAAATAAGTTGATAAATGTATTTTGAAAATTACTGGAGTGTAGATAGTAGTTTTAGGGTTTGCTAAAAGTAATCCCTGTGAATATTTGTTGTTTGGCCCCATGACAGATTTTGGGAAGTTCATCTGTTCTGAGATATATTGTTCAATCGGGTATTGGGAAATCCATTTGTTTGAGTAGTGCACTACTGTAGAGAGTGGTTGGGCTCTATTTGGCTTCGGTTTGTCTGTTTCTATTCTTTGTACCTCTTTGGACAAAGAAAAGTGCTGAAAATGATTAAGAAGACTAAAATTTTCCAAAAAGGCCAAAAATGTAATTAGCATTTATTATTAAGTTTAAAAATAAAATGATAAAAAATCTATGACATCAAAACGTTTGAATTATACTCCTCTAGCCATCCCAATTGTTGAAGGAAAAATCACTGGAATATATTTCAACAAAGGAGAAATATAATACCTACTGTATACGTATAGTATTGTAGGTAATATATTTATTAATTTTAGTATTGTGACAACTCTCTCAAATTTCTCTTTTATAACTAACATGTCATGTTATAATTTAACAACAATAAAAATGCATCTAAATTTTATCTTTCACAGTCAATATTTTTCAAATTGATGGATTCTATATCAAATTAGACATTGCAACAAGGCCGGGAGATAAGGTGGCAATATGGGTTGGTGGGGTAGGCTTGGCTCGACCTGCCATTGGCTTACTAAAATATGGGGTTGGGTTGGACCGACCAACTTTTAGTATTTGAGTTAAAAGTCTCAACTCAACCCATATTTTGACGGGTTAGCGGTTTGGCGGGTTAACCCACTTTAAAAATTTAGTGGAAAACAAAGAGGTTGTGTTATGAGCAAAAAGCAAAAAATGTTGCTCCCATATCTTTGTGCAATGAGAAAAAAGCAAAAACGTACAATTAGCAACACTACCACACTAACATCGAATTAAACAAGAAGATGTGGTTGCTCCCTATTTCTTTGTTTTATGTCAGTCTTGTCATTGAGTTTTGATTCGTCTCAAAATCTTAACAAAATTCCACACTAATAATTAATTACACAATTACACTAAGAATAAAAATCACAAATTCATAACCAACTCGCGAGTTGCAAAAATTCACAACCATCACAACTCATAATGTCTTTTAAAACAACAAAAACACAAATCAAAGTCCAACAATCTCACAATAAGATAGTCTTAGTTCAAAACTTCTAAGTTCTAACGGTCTTAGTTCGAAACATTAGATACTCTCTTAGAAGAAGATGCATCTGCTTTTCCATTACCACTACCATCGTCAACTTTGAAATGTTCATCACCATTAGGGGTAGAAATATGGGTTGGCGGGGCGGGACGAGCCAACCCGCCATTAACCCACCAAAATGCGGGTTGAGTTAGAATGAACCACTTTTAATGGGTTGAAAGTCTCAATCCAACCTACTAAAAAAGATGGGTCAAACGGGCTAACCCAACGGTCAAACCCAATTTACCATCCCTAGTGGGAGCGGGTTTCGCTCCCCCTGCCCCACTAAGAACGGGGTGGGTTAGAGTGCATGTTTGAGGAAGTGAGGGCTGAAAAAGTAATATCCAACCTCATCCCCATTGGGTTTGGGTAAATCCGTAGGATACTCATGTCTATCTTATTTTTTAATCTTTTTCCTTATCTTATTCCCTTATATATTTTTAAATATACCATGTAATAAATACATTTTAATTGAAATAATTTATAAAATAAACATCAAGAATTTAAAAAATATACACGTTTAACAATTAAATATTTTTAACAAAATATGCGAGTTTTTTTTAAAAAAAAAAAATCTGAGTTTAACTTTATTATTAACTACTGTTATAATTAAAATTACATAATTATTATATCGGGACAGATTCGACAAGTGTATTTGCACCTCCGAACTCATTCCCGTCCCCGCCGCTTTGGATTTAGGTTCAATTTTTCCTAAATTTAGTCAAAGCGGGTTCTCCCCATCTAAGTTAGTTAAGGTCAGGCGGGATACCCATGAGTTCATATTTAGTTGCCACGCGCAGTGGTGGAGCCAAGGGGGACTTGGCTATGCCATGGCCCCCCACTAGTTATTGGTTTCATTCATTTTGTATAAAATTGCTTGTTGGTTTCACTCATTTTGTATAAAATTACTTGTTGGTTTCACTTACTTTTTATAAAAAAATTATGTTGGTCCAAATTGGCACCACCCAACTCAAAGTTCTCCGTCCGCCACTGGCCACACGTACTTCGAATTTGATAGAACATACATGCATTTCAACAAATCCAAGAGGAAGTGTACAATTTGATAACTTGATATACCTATATTTAGTCAAAGCGGGCTCTCTTCGATTAAACACTTCTACCAACATGTAGGATGTCCAATGTCGATAAACATTGACAAGAAGAACGGACAAACATAAGCTGTTCCATTAAGTGTACTAACTCAAAATTAATGAATAGATCTTGATTTCATTTAGCATATATAGAAGTGTTTATTCTTTATTGTCTGTCTATTTTCTTCTTTACTCCCTTTGTGTTGCCAACTTTTTAATATTTTTTGGTATTATCAAGGTACCAATTCTATAATACTTTAAATACAGCGGAGAGCTGCTATATGATTGAGATTCAAATTTTTCATATGATCATAGTTTACAATAGACAATATGATTGATTTACATCATCGTATCTATTACAAGAAACAAAATGTAATTGATTGAGGCGACAAAATTAACATGTTTGATGTTTGAATGTCATCGTCTGAAAGTTCTAAATAGGTATATCAAGGTATCAAATTGTACGCCTCTTAAGTCCTACTATTAGATAGTTATTTGATATCCCATTGAGTTGGAAGCTACTTAATATATTGAGAGTGAGATATGAAATGTTGTAACAAACTCTGAACCTGAACCTACGCACCATTGAAGAGTTTTCCTCCAAATCCATCTTTTAAAAGCTTTCTTTTTAGTTAACTGATGAATTGAATGAAATTCTCAAGGGAGATTGTACCTGACTTGACATGCCATAGAAGACGAATACCTGATCTAATCATGCAACACAATTTCCTTGACAATGTGTGGATAAATAGAAGAGTAATATTTCTCCAATTTTTAATGTGCTGAAGATTTTTCTCTAATATGGCTACATGTTTATCCACAAACTTTCTTTTACAATCCTAGATGTCTAATTTCTTATGCAGCCACCTGCTAAAACACCATTCAGGGGGAAGAATTTGACGGTCGTCACCCAAAATACATCCAAACCAAGAATGTGATGTTTAAGATCATTCAAGAAATCACCCTACAACCAAATAATTAGGATACATAGTCCTAATTTCATTGCATTACACTCATTGCATCTTTTGGCATCATACTTTGAAATGGTCCTCAAATAGAAAAACAGCTAGAAACAAAAAGAAAGAAAACCTACTAACAGAATAGAGTTGTATAGCATACAAACATACCGTTTGGATGCAAACAAAAAAGCACTTATTGGAGCTTATTTAGTGCTTTTTTTAGTAGATAAGCTCCAATAAGCTGGTATCCAAATGGGCCTAAAAACATTAAGCAAAAGATAGAGTATGGGTATGCAGGAAGTGAATCAACTTCATTAGATTCTTTCTGAACACTTCACAGATAATCTTAGAAATCAAATTCAGCATATTGCGACACTTGAGCACTGCATTAATGGAGACGTATTGACAGATTGAGCTATTCCAAAAGGGATTCAATCTTCGAAAGTTCACTGACCTGATATCTCAAGGTTCGAGCACATGCTTGAGAATCCCCATCACCATTTTCATGATATCTTCTTCCTTATAGGAGGTCACAAAATTTACTGGCAGCAAAATCCTTTTGTTAGTTCCTCAGCATGAGAATTTTGTTCATATGGTAGTATTATTAGTAAGTTCATGTAGGAAATTGAACTGAAAAAGCATATCAGAACCTAAATGCAGTTTCTTACCCCATGCAAGAACTGGGAATTCCCATTTCTGTTTAGGGACTGTCATTACATATGACACAACCTGCAAAAGCATATCACACAACTTTCCAAAAGTAAAATATAACATGAGTTATTACTCAGAATTTGGAAACAACAAAGGAATTTACCAAGATTGATGCAGCCAGAGAGTGAGGAGACCTATAAAGACATGATGTCTCCTCTTTTTCATAGAGAAGATCCATAACATCCATGCAAACATCAAAGTCAATCAGCTCACCAACTTTTGCCACTCCCCTGAACCCAAACCAACCATTCAAACAGCAAGTAGAGACAATATAGAGATTATCTGATCCATCTTAAAAACATCATCAACACTCACTTGAACTGAATCCAAAGTTCTTCAAGGAACAAAAAGGCAATATTTGTTGTCCCAATCTCAAAATTTAACACCTGAGGATACATCAAACCACATCAAATCGGATAATACCTCATGGAGTCATCAACTTTTTCAACTTATACCTGCATGAAGAGCATCTCCTGCAGATAAAAGTTTCAGAGAATATATGAAATGAAATGCGTGAAGATCAGTTAATCACAAATAATAATAAGATTCCAAAAGAAGAGACTGAAACCAATAATTCACAACAATGCCGTGACAAAAAATATATTTACGCATAATCATAATATAATGAGTGGCTTGTTTACTTACTGCTTCGATGAAATTTCGAGTGGTGAAGTGTTGGTCCTTGATGGATTTGTCTGCCAAAGACTTCAAACAGGTAACGGATAGCGGTTGGGAATCATGCATCTGCTGAGATGTGAACAGAGTCACTCACAGTGTGCCTGGATTGAAATGAAAAGAGATGAATTGAAATTACAGTTTGAAATTTGAAATTTGAACGCGCAGTACTTTGCTTGAAATCCACAGAGACATAAGCACAAATAGCTGCAATGCGCTTTCCGTGACGGGTTGCAACAACCAGTTCGCTGAGCCGAATGAAGCTAAGCTAAGCCTGTGGAGAGAGAGAGAGAGAGAAGCGATTAATCATCATCAAAATCAAGCAATAATGAATAATTAAATAGAGAGAAGAGAGAGATTAATTACTCGGGTAAAGAAGGAAGGAAGCGATCAGCGAACAAGGACAATGCAGAGTACTTCACAATGGGGAGAACTTGCAGGTGCTGCAATCACATTCACAATCACAATGCAAAATTGAATTGAATTGAATTAGTGCATATTCTGATTGATTCTGTTTGTCAGAAATTGATTATGAGAAAAATTAAACAAAAAGTAGCTGATTGATAGATAGATAGATAGAAAGAACAACAAAAAGTGGTTGGTTGGTTGGTTAGTTTACTTGAGCAGATTGGATGAGAAACTCAACCGCAGAGACGCGATGAGACGAAGAAGATACTACTACCATCGCTTCGCTTCACGAGAAATTACATTTACAGCACACTTTCCCTGTTATGCTGAAAGGCAAAGGGGCTAGCAAGCTTTAGAAGAAGAAGAAGAAGAAGAGAGAAGGGCTTATATTAGATCATCAAACATGCAGAAAGATGTAGGTGCGCCCATTATGTAATATTATTGACCAATGACCACAAGTTTTACGCAGCAAAATAGTGGAACAGTAGGGGAAATAATGAATAGTGTTTTTATATAAATTTTAGAGAATAAGAAACAATGTAGTAAAATATGACAGTTAATATAGTTATTATTGGAATAAGAGTAATGTATGAATTTAAATGGGATTATCATCAAATTGAGTCATGTGTTGAGTCGTCGTCTGAGGTAGGTCCTTCTTTGGAATTTTTTAGTAAAAGGTCTCCATATTTGCACACTATCTGAAATTGGTCCTCGTCAAAGCCTAGAGCTCAGCGAATACTGGTGGGGCATGCTGACTAGTTTAATGAAGTCTACGTGGATTATTTTTAAAATAATTACCCAATTACACGTTAGAAAATAAATTTAATTTAAACCCCCCAACAAAATGTTAACACGAATTGGTCCTCGAATCCATGATTCAATAAATCAGAACATGAAATTCATATCCTTCCCCTCTCCTTCGACCGGTGCTTCATTCCCAGATTAGGGTTCGATCCCAGCTCTCTAACCCATGAATTCATGTACACGTTTCGTCCCTATTGTTGTGGATTGCCCATTCCTCCTTGTTGATTTTGTTGAGCGCGTTCTCTGTTCTTCGTTTGTTGCCGCCGTTCTTCTCTGTTCTTCGTTTGTTGCACTGTCTTCTGCATTCTTACCATGAATATGTCATCTGCATCATCCTCTCGTGTCAGGCCAAGGTCTGCAGGGGCAAAGGCAAAGTGTCAATTGGTGTGCCCCTCTTGCTCTATACTTTTGATACCCCAGAAAATCCAGGTAGGAGGTTCCTGAGATGCAGAAATTGGCAGGTAATGTTCACTCTCCTCTGCTAAGCATTGTTGTAATTTTCCCATAGTTGTATGATGATGTTGAAATTGATCTTTTTGTTGCAACTGCCAGGCACTTGTGGGTTTTTTTTTTTGTATTGATGATCCTGTAAAGCGAAGGGATCCACTACTCGAGGCTGATACAATGAGCATGAATTATGAGGTTGCCAGTTCACCCAATTCTGTTCAACATGTTGTGGACAACAACCGGAAGATGAAGAAGCTAAAGAAGTAGCTTGATGCAGAGAGGTTCCAAACTCATGTTGCATGTGGGTTTGTTGTGCTGTCTTGGATTGTGACATGTGCTGTTTTTCTGTGGGAAGGTGTTGAAGTTAAGGATTGATGTTAGCAAGGTTAGGGGTTCAAGATAGGGATTCATGTCCATGTTGCAGTATTGAACTGTGATGTTGCTTGTAATTGAGTCAGATTTTGAAATGTACTATCTAACATCAATTGAAGTTAATGAAAAGGAAGAAGAGCTGTTGTGTCATGTGTGATGAAATTTATTGTTCTCAATGGTAGTTATTAAAAAGACAAAATCTGCGGTTGTATGCCACCCACTCCATGAACTACTTTCATGACCATATTAAACACCAAACTAAAGACACAAGTTGATAATGACTTAAACTATCAACATATAAGGGAAATTGAAAATGCTCCATTGGAATTTGAATACTAGGCAAATACCATTACACATTTCATTAATAAAAACTGTCTACTTGCACTGGTCCACAACCAAATACACATTCATAATGCCAAAGTAAGTGGTCATAACCCCCATCACATATATATATATATATATATATATATATATATATATATATTACAAAAACTCGACTCTAGTGACCATGTGGTCCGCATACTGCTGTACCACTTAAAGCACCATGTGAACCATTAAAAAAATTACAAAGCAGAAGATTCATCAGTTTTCCAACATCAAAAAGCTATCCCTTCATCCAAAGCAAAGTTAAGTGGATTCCCCAAGAGTGCTGTCAATAACAACACTGCAATGGGTTGGCAAATTTTCTCCCTCCTATAACGCCTACTCTCCATCAACCATAGTCATCTCTACTCCTTCATCTGCTGCAATTTGTGGATATGTTGGCCCTTACACTGGATCTTGAACAGTGGAACAGCTTGCACCTTGTGATTTTTGAATCATTGCAGTAAGCAGCTGACTCCACCTTTTCTCTGCAGATTTAACCTCATAGAGTTGTTTCCCCTTCTGAAATTTTGATTTCAAGTTAGTATGGAGTTGTTTCCCCTTTGCAAGATCTATCCATAAACTCGTTTAATAAATTAACATTTCATACCTCTGTTTCAGCATGAGGAAGGACATGGTCTTGAACTAGATCAGGTTGAAGACTTGCATGTACAGAGGCAGATGTTGCACCAAATGTAGGACTTGCCTTCCCACAGTTGGAGGTGCAGCAGATGTTGAGGCTTGATTTACACTTTCAGGTAAATAGGCAGCCCCTATGTTCAAATAATTCTTGCAACTTTGTTTGTTGTGCCAATATTGTTGCATTTACTACATCTTCTAAATCCTGCAGTCACAAAAATAATTAATTACTTTCATAATCATGATAAAATAATTACTTTTGAGCATAGATTTTCATACCCTCTTTGGTTTCTGCATACCTACATGTTCTGCAACAGTGGCTTGGGTAGCTTCACTTTGTGGCTGGGCTTGTGCAGCTTCATTTTGTTGCTGGACTTCTGCAGCTTCATTTTGTTGCTGGGCTTGAGTAGCTTCCACAGGTGGATCTACTTCTGCATCTACTTCAACTTGAACATTGTTTTTACAACCCTTTTTTTATTATGCCCATATTGCTTGCACCTGCTACATTTTGTAAATGCACCCCTTCTCTTCAATGTTGTTGGATTTGGGTCATCATATAGATCTCTCCTTCTCAATTTCCTAGGCATTCCCACACCTCTCTTGTAGAGTGGTGGAAGAATGTATTCAGGATCACTTAGTAGTTTAATCCACTAGTCAGGCCCAGGGATTGGAGTGATAAGGTGTCCATAACAAGCTCTGTAGGCATCCTTCTTGTAATATTGGTGGACATACTGTTTTAAATCATGCCCCTTGAAATATCTTGCTGCCACAACATGCCTGCAAGGAAAGCCATTAAGGTCCCAAAAGTTTCAACAACATGTCTTGTCCTTCAAGCTGACTACATGCCTTTCAGTATAGTATGCATGAGGAACCTCATACAAATCTGGCCCAATGACTGCAGTAAAGGATTATGCATTATAGTCAAAGAAGAATGTCTATTTTGAGAAGCATGACAAAACAAGGGTTGTCGTGAAGTGTATGGAAGATTGTCCATTTTACATTAGAGCATCAAGGAGTAAGGAACATACTTATTTCCAGATTGTCAGCTTCAACTCTGATCATTCTTGTCACAGGACATCTAGAAATAGACAACCAACCACAATGACCATTGCAAAGAAGTTTCTACCTATTCTAAGACATACCCCAAATTATAAGGTCAAAGCATTGATTGAGGAAGGTAAGTCAAGGTGGGGCATAGTGCTAAGTCGTTTTCAAGCACATAGATCTAGGGCTAGGGCATTGGAGATGGTTGAAGGGGCTGTGTGTGAACAGTATAGGCATCTAAGGAGTTATGGTGATGAGCTGCTTAGGAGTAACCCAGGCAACACTGTGATTATAAAAAGCACAGACACTGATGATGGTCCTGTTTTTCAAAGGATGTATGTTTGCTTTGCTGCCTGTAAAACTACATTTGTTACCACTTGCAGACCATTGATAGGGTTAGATGGTTATTTTCTGAAGGGTCTGTATGGAGGGCAGCTATTAAGTGCAGTGGGTAAGGACGGGAATAGTCAGATGATGCCCATAGCATTTGCAGTTGTAGGGGCAGAGACAAAGGACTCCTGGCAATGGTTCTTGGAGATTCTGATGAGTGACTTGAACAATATTCAGCCAAATCAGTGGAGCTTCATATCTGATCAACAAAAAGTGAGTTTTACAGTCTTCACCCATACTGTCATTATTATTATTAACTTTATTATTATTATTATTATTGTTATTGCAATGAAGCTGTTAAAGGACAATTGAATTAGGATTAACCCAATTAACTGTGTGATCTATAGGGCTTGGAATCCACACTGCATGCAATGGATCCAAATGTGGATCACAGGGTTTGTGTGAAGCATCTATATGGAAATTGGAGAAAGAAGTACCCAGGAGAGGAGATGAAATCTGCACTATGGGCTGCTGCCAGAGCAACCACAATGCCACAGTATGAGAAGGCAATGGAAAATCTGAAGAACTTGGATCAACATGCTTGGAGTAACCTGAATGAGGTACCAGCCAAAATGTGGAGCAGGGCTGCATTTAGCCCATACCCTAGGTGTGATCTGCAAGTGAATAATATGTGTGAGGCCTTCAATAGAGCCATCTATAGAATATCTAGCCACTTCCAGAGCATGATCATCACTTTCATATTTTCTGAATAAACAATGTGCAGAATCCTCCGCTTTTCTCCACCATAATGCAGTTGAAGTATATCCCAATTCTTTCACGATATCCACAGTCTAAAAAAAGGACCACATGTCCTCGTCAAGACCATGATGGACACTAACAGGTCCACCAAAGTAATGCAAGTAGGGATCAGTTCCAAACCAGCCCCCATGATAAATGACCAATGAAAAGACCATCTTGCAAGCATAGAGTTTATTCAGACACAAGTTTTACTTTCATGACAAATTTAGAAGGCACAAATATAACAATGAAACCCCCAAAACCAAAGCCTAAATGTGAATATCCCAAACGCAAACCATATCCACAAAACCATCAGCCCTAGCCATGAAACTGCAAGCCTCAGCCACGAAAACCCTAGCCTTCAAAACTCACAACATCATTATCAATTGATTCTCAAAGATAAGATAAATGACATTTACGTTTATGAGAAGATGGTTGAATGATGATATGATATCCTCTTTATGTCTCTCCTCGCACTCTCACTTAGTTAGCGAACTCGCTCACCACCAAGACAACCATGAACAGAAGAAGAATACTGGAGGAATCAATGGTATGCTCGGGTAGAAGAAGAAAGGTGTACAAAATGGAGTGAAGTTTCACTCTTCACGCTCTGAAATGAAAATGGAAAATGTAGATAAGGGACCAATTTCATGTTCTGATTTTTTTAATTAGGGATTTAGGGATTTGTGGACCTATTTGTTATTAAATTTTATTGGGAGGTTTAAATTAAATTTATTTTTTGACGTGTAATTGGGTAATTATTTTTTTTAAAAAAATCCACTTAGACTTCATTAAACTAGTCAGCATGCCACTCCAACATTCTCCTGAGCTTCGGGCTGCGACGACCAATCCTGACCTCCAATGGCACATGCACACCATTATCAAGGGTCACCACTATGGCCGCGAGACTTCTTTGCCATGGTGAGCCCAAACCGAGACTATTTACACATCTAGGAACCCTCTGTAAGACCCTGAAATAATTAAATGATTAAATAATTATTTGATTAACTGATGTATATTTTGAAATGCTTTCAAGCATATGTTTATTCCATAAGCTATTCGGATCATCGGTATAATGTTTTGAAGCGACGATTCGTCGTAGAACCCTAGATTTTAACTCGATTGACGTTTGAGCGAGATAAGACTTTCTCCTTATATGTATGATGGTCAGTGAAGAATTTTAGGAAGAATGACTGTGATATTGATAGGGTTTCCTTTCGGAGCCCGGGGAAAATATTTCCCTCGCCCGCTGGATTCACAGTAGAAATTTTTGCGAAACGAGCAGAGGTATTTGGGACCTCATATAAAAAATTTGGGAATCACAAAAAGACTATGATTTACGAGACGAACTTAGATATGCGGTAATTTTTTTTTGGTGAATAATGTTTTCGGACCGGAATCAGCATGAATCGTGAGGAAAACGACCCGGGATATTTTGGGCTCGATGCTCGAGTTGTACGAGCAAGTGGTGCGAGATGAGTTAGTGATCGATGTTAGTCACCTCTCCATCTTTTGGGGAACCATGTAATTATATAATGTAATAACGACATATGACGTGATTAGTGACTCGATTCGACATTTATGATGCTTCGCCATAAGATTTGACACTTTGAAGACGTTTATTAGATTTTAATCTTAGTTTAATCCAAAATATTTTCTTAAACTTTTCTAATTCCATGGTTTAGTCCTTGCTCCTTGGGAGTTTAGACTTTAGTCCCAAAAATAGTAAATAGATATTTTACCAAACTTTTTCCACTTCACCCTTTGGTCCCTAGGCTTTAAAGAATTTGAAAATTTCCTCCCACAAGGTTGATGAACTGGCAACCTACATGACTTGAAAGGGTAAGTTTGTTTCCAATTTTCACTTAAGTGTCATTAGTGAAAAATCAAGGGAAATTAAGTGAGAGAAAGAGAAAGAGAAAGGAAGCTAAGAACACTTCATCTTCTTCCTCTTCCATCCACCATAGCCGCACATCTTCCACCATTTTCCAACCTCTTCCACTTGTTTTCTTGCTTTTATTCTTTAAGGTAAATTAATATCCTCATCAATCTCTTGAATTTATGGTTTTAGTTTTTAAAAATGAGAAGTTTGGGGATGATGAAAGTTAATGGAATCCCTAACTTCCTTCACAAATGTTGTAGCCATTATCTTCCTCTTCAATTTGAACCATTTGGTTTTTCAAAAACTTGAGTTTTTGCCCCTTTGATTAAATTTTTGTTGAGCTTTTCCTATGGTTTCTTTTGTTAAAGTTGTTCCCCTTGAATTGATCTCTAGAAATCTCTAAATGGATTTTCAAAAAGTTGAATTTTTGAAAAGTGCTTATTTTGAAAAAGTGATTCTCAAAGTTTGAAGTTGGTTTTCACCATAGATTTCCTTTTGCCTTTGATGTAAACAAGTTAGTTTTGAGAAAAAAATTCATCTTGATAATTAAACTATGTTGGCGGAACCTATGCTAAATTTTGGGCTTGGAATTTTAACTTGATTTTCATGTGTTTATAGCTTGTATGTGAGGTTTGACGAGGAGAAAATTGATTTCCCTAAGTTTTGGGTGATGGTCGAGAGCATTGAGTGTGTCAGAAAGTTTGGAAAATTGATTTTAACTTCGTTCTGAGAGTTAAGGTTTAAAGGGACAAAAGTAATTGTTTTGGGTTAAATGGTTTCTTGAAGCTTTTAATTTGTCTTAGGGTTTTAGAGGAATTAAGAGTTTGAGAATTTAAAAGTTTTACATTGAATAGATTTTGTGATTTTTACTTAGAGATTTTATTGAGTTCAAGAGTTGAAAATTGATTTTGGAAACTTGTAGGAAAAAGTTTGAGTTTTGGGAATTGAAAATGTGTTTTAGAGACTTTGTGTGTTATTCGTGAAAAAGGAAAATTTTATCCCATTTTGTGGCCTCCGGCCGAATTGAAGTCATTAGGATTTGAGTGTGATTTTGTCTTCAAAGACTTGGTTTAAGCTTCTAAATTGTTAAGTGTAAACTTTGCTTAAATTGTTCATAAGAAGTTTTAAAGTTTTGTTTGAGTTTGGACATTGTGATTTGAAGTTTTTGGAAAGTTTTGAAGGTTTAAAAGTTTTCCAAAAAGTCTTAATTCCATGGTTTTAATTCTTATGAATTATATCATTTGCTCAGAAAAGAAGCTTCCCTAAGTACCTTAGTGTAAGTCTTAGAACTTATTTTGAAAAACTCTAAACTAGATTATGTTTGTGAAGGTTCACGAGACTTAGGATCACTCCGAGCGAACGTAGCTTTCCGGATAAAACGAATCATCGGTAAGGGTACTTCGCTACCTATTAGCTATCATAACATATATGAGTATATATATATATATATATATATATATATATATATATATATATATATTGCGACCTTGGGAATTGGTAGCTGACGACATTCTGAGAATGACCCGATTGTTTGGTAGAATTGTTTGATTGAATGTTGATTGATGCTTGACTTATGTGTGCTTCCTTGCTGATTTGTTAAGTGATAACATGCTTTTTATAACATGATTTATATCTTGATTATGGATATGTTCACATCCTCTACATGATTATTTTAATAACTATGAAGTTATGTGAGGCCACGTCTTCGGACGAATGCGCATATGAACACAAATTTGATTTTGTAAATACATGGCTCTGTAACTTGGTTCTTTGTTGCTTATCATGTCGTGTTAAGCATATTTTTAGGGCCGTTGTGGTTCGAGGCTAAACATAGCACTGGAATAGAGATGAAAAATATCGGGACGTTAAAAACAACATACTCGTGTTAGTGACATCTCATCGACTTACCGGTAGAACTAATAGTCTGGAATGCAGTTCCTTCGAGTGTCCCACCAGCCTGCGGGATTTAGCGTTACATCCGGATGAATCTTTTTGTACAATGAGAGATTGTACGTGCATATAGGGAGTTGTAGGGTCATCGACCACTTGCGTCTTAATTCGGGATTAAATAACGTTTACTATGTGATAACATGTATATTATATGCTTTGCCTTGCTTATATATGTTGTTGATGGGAAGTGACCCTTTGCTTTTCTTTGATATTTGGACGAATTGTGGATGCTTCATCAGCCGGTGAATCCATATGCAAGCCTTCTCCCTCAGGGGGGAAGTGATCTTCCACTTCGTTGACTGCAAGGACCCAACGTCATGGACAACCGACCTACTATCATGGCGAGTCTGGTATACAGGCTGAGTAGCCGAGGACAGGACCAATTGTTTAGGCACTCCGTTCGGGCGGCAGATCTACCATATCACATATGATTTTCTTTTACCCCCTCTTCCTAGCTTTGATGGTTTCGGCGCTTCAATGTTGGGGACGTCCACCATATTGGCATCCCCCATCACTACTTCTGCTCCACACCCCTCACCCGCAGTGGTGAAGGTGGAGCCTCCCGCTCCCCTGTCCCCCGTCCCCCGATTATTCTCCCTACCTCACTGGTAACCTACCGGCTTGTACTCTTGGTATACGAGGTAGTGACCAGGGTCATCACGGCCGTTATAGATGTGGATGTACCCATGATAGATCTCACCGACTTAGACGGGGAAGTCTCAGGCAAGGGTGGAGTCGGTTGGCTAGAGGGATCCGATGGCGACCGAGAGGATCCCAAGGAGGAGGAGGTAGTAGCCTCTGACGAGTAGGTCTGTTTCTTTTTGTTGATATCAGATGTAAATGATTTAGGGGCAGGGTAAGTCCCTAATGCTTTACTTTTGTGTGGACTTCCTGCATGGAGACCATAGGGAAGTATATCGGATTTATGAGATATAGATCTAGGATTTCATAGCTTTAATCGATATATTTCTTCTTTTGATTCATCGGGTTGTAATATACTTAATTACTCTCACTACTTTGACAACAACAATTGTTTCCGATGATTATGTACATACAGGTATTATGCTATGCATTCCGCTTTTGCATGTTTTGAAAAAATTATATTCACGTTTTCATAACCTTAAAAGATAATTAGCATATTTAATCACTACTCGCATTTTCATACAGACTGTTTGATCACTATTATAGCTCCCATAAAATCGGGGTGTTACACCCTTCATTTAAATTTTCTTAGTGTCGATCACATAGAGCAGGTCATTTAGTTTTCCGTTAAGTTTGACATTTTGCTAAGCCTTTGATGTAGATGTAGCCATAAAGTCAAAACGTCACCGAAATGAATTTCCTTGCCCTAGACATAAATTGACGCATGAATGTTAGCATATGTGTATACTTGAATTATATATGAAGATAAAGTGATCTATAAATTTCATTAGTAATGGAAAATTTGAGGACATTGAGATACTTTAATAAGTTTATTCATAAGAGAAATGGTTCTTAAAGGATTTCATTGATTAGCATCTTTGAAGTTTGAAAGTTGTCAATGTAATCAAGATTGAGAGGAAAAATGATTTGAACATGTTCTAAAGTTAAGGTTTGAGGTTCTTGATTTTATTTAATGGAAATAATACATGCTTGATGAAAAGGATAATGTCCGTGATTGGAAAATTGGTGAACTATGACAAGAATACCTGGAAATGAGAAATCTCAAGCTTTAATTTCCTAGTTATACCAAGAATACCTGGGAACTCTGTTTCCTTCACATAAATTTGGCTTCTATACTTGTTTTAATCTCATCTTTATTTCTTAGTTCTCTTTCCATGTGGAATGAAACAAGTGAAAAAAATAGCAATAAAATGTCATTATATTTTATCAAAATTTCGTCATATTTCATAATTTTCTTAGTCCTTTGCGAAGGTACTAAACAAATACTATTTGAAAAAGAGTAATAATTATAATAATGAGAGTCGTACTTCCTTTTTTTTCTTCAAAAGGCAAGCAAAAAATTACGTGACGTTTCTACTTAACAAATCTAGATTATGCTCTGACAGTATATTAAAATTTAGTTTACTTAATTCGATTCAAATGTTAACTCAAGAGTTGAAAATTATTTTCTTACTTTTTCTTAATTATATCTTTATTTGATGTGAAATTTTTCAACAAAATTAGACAACAACGGTATTGGTGGGAGTGGAGTATGCGAATCTTGATCTCCCAGCAAGCAAATAGGGTTGGAGCATTATACTATTACAAAACACTAATCTAAGAACTTTTTTATTTATTATTTATTGTTGTGTTGAAAGACTGCATGCCTTGTACTATACAATAATACATAGACTCTTCTCATTATAAAATGATATCTCTAAGGAATAAAAAATTTAACAATTGCTTCATATATAGCCTTGAAGAAAAAAAAATATCTAATGCTACCCTTTTTCATGCTTTGTCGGCAAAAGGGTGATGTTCTTTACTTTCTATCAAAAATCTGTGACATTACTGGAGTAACTAACTTGCTCGATGATTGGCTATTTCATCATCTTTCATTTTGATGGATAATTTTGTTTAACAATAGATTAATTATATACAGCTGGAATCCTACATTTGGCAGCTAATCCTCTTTATGCAGTACATATGAGATTATGCAGTATATGATGTGAGAGTTGGATAAAGATAATATAATAACAACATAAACTCTTATCATGTTATATATTTGGGGTGGATTAGATAATGATAGTATATGGTATAAACAATGAGAAATGAATGAAATTTTTTTGTCGATGTATTAAATTGCTTTCGCAATTTCAATTCGGGTGTGGTGAAGGACAAAGGTCTCCCCAAAAGTGCGGTTCCTAAATGAAATTTCTCTTTGAATAAAAAGTACATAAAAAATTTTAAAATATTATTTCCCTAAATTAAAATATTTAAAAAAGTAATTAATGTAATAAAGTTATAGTTTTCATTTTCTATAATTGAGTTATGTTTTAAAAGCAACTAAAATTAAATTGTTTTTATTAATTTGTCTATAATTTGTTTTTATTCAAATTTAAATTTGAATAACTTATGACATCAATGGCAGGAGGAATGAACTGGAGATCCGGGAGGAATGTGGGTGTAGGTGGTAGTTCGTCGGAGCAACAGGAACGGGTGTTCACCGTCTTCGTTGATGGTGTGGATGACACTATGTCATATGTTCGATTAAGAAGGGAGTTTGCTTGATGGGGGGAAGTGGCGAGTGTTTACTTGCAGTGGCAGCGGAGGATTGGTCGCCGGTCACGATTTGCTTTCGTACGGTATAAATCAGAGGAAGGGGCAAAAATGGCTATCGACAAGGAAAACGAATGTTGGCTGGACTCGTCCTTCTTGTTTGTTAATATGGCGCAATTTGGTCCATCGCTGGGTCAGGAAGGAGATGGATGGGGAGGATGGTCTAAGGTTTGGAGTCAAAAGCCATCAGAGGCGCCAAAGCAGGAGTGGCGTGAGAAGATGAGTTCGCAGGTGTTGGAGGAGGCGCAGGATCGGAGGACCACGAAGGAACGGTGGGAAAAGCCAAAGGGGAATGCACCTTATACTGGGTCATGTGCGGCCACATATGATTCAAAGGAGGAGGAGCGTGTTTCTATAGTGGCTATGGAGGAGGCAACGACATGGGGTGTGTATACCACTGGAGGCCTGTAAGAGTTCCTTAATATCAACGGCCTGAATTGTATAGAGGTTAAGCCTTTAGGAGCACGAGAGGTAATTCTGGAATTCACCTCTAAGGAGGAGATGGATGATATATTGCACCATGCGAAGGATTTACTGAAGGAGAAATTCCAGATGTTCAAGACATGCACCACAACAACTAGCTCAAGGAGCCACCTTGTGTGGATGAAAGTAAATAATGTGCCAGTGTATGTATTGGGGTGTGATTTTTTCGAATCAGTGGTGTATTCGCTAAGGAGATTGGTGTGTTTGGATGGGGCACGAGGTAACGGTGGTCCTGGATGGAGTGCCTTCGGCGGTGTGGCTGGAACCGAAATACGGTCCAGTGCAGGTTTCTATACTCAAATCAATTGCGGCCAGGAGGGGGTCTGTTCATGACAGTGGTGACGTTGGAGAAGAAGAGGCCGGCGGCGCGTCACCGGCGGAGGCGGCGCAGGGAGACGTGGCTACCGTACGGTTTCAAACCCAAATCGTGACATCTAAGGAGGAGAATATGGGAACGTTATGCAATGAATATCAGCACTTATTGGATTGTGGTTACGAATCTGACGAAATCCTTGACATGAACCGTTTTCAGAAATTACGTGATCAACGTATTATGGACAGTTCAAATGTAGGGAACGTTATGCGAATGGCTAATGGAGGATTGATGAAGCCAGCTCTCCTCAACTCACAGAGAAAATCTTCAACGTACAACGGACGTTAGAAGTATGCTTTCAAAGGATGCTTAACTGCACAAAATGTGCCCAGCATCACCTCGGGTATGGAACGATATTCCAATCGCCCTTGAGGGAACGATCCAAGGAGCTTAGAGTTGAAGCCCTCTCGTCGAAATCGAGCAATTTGAAGTCGTTACAGTTAGGGTTAAGCAGCACCCTAGACCGAAGATGCAAAATCTTTCGGGAACGTTATGCGAAACGTACCCGTGTAAGTGACAACTCCCGACTGTCCGCGACACTTTTTCACACGAGAATCGGTTGAGTGTCCCGCCAACCTACGGGGTTTGGTGCCATAATTGTGGATGGAACTTTTGTACAACGGGCAGTTGTGCGTGCACGTAGGAACCGTAGAGCCATCAAGCACACTACCTATTTATTTTGTGTGGAATGCGCCTTACGTGGAAACTTGAATGTTACCTACATGCTTAATTGCTCAGCTTTTTGCCCAATGATATTTGAAGATGGAATCAAGTTTCTTCTGTCACCCTTCGACGACAAAGAAGATTTAAATAGATATTGGGATCACTAGAGGATTTGCAAGGCTTGTGTTTCGGACCATTGAAAAAGCTGGAGGGAACAACTACCTTTGATAGAGCTTATCTACAGCGACGACTATCGTACAACCCAGGGATGGCAACCTGCGAAGCGAAGTCTGGATGCAAGATGTCTCGAGTTATACCAGGACGGTAGTAACCGACAGTTGGAACCAAACTTGCTCAGCAAAACCATGGAGGGATTTGAGTCGAGTAAAGAGGAGAATAGGGCTTCTTAGAGCAAGCTTAAGAACTACTCCAGTAAGAGGACTAGAGCATGAAAGGCAGAAGAACATTCATCTCGAGAGACCCTGACGACGGGAGTCGGGAAGGCAATTAAGCCAGGAAGGCTTATGCATAGTTGTTGAGTCAAAGCACTCGTAACTCAAGGAAGACCTATCACTCATAGTTTCTCCCAGGAAGACCGATGACAGGAACGAGGAGGAGTTGCAGAGGAAAGAGTTCCCCTAGCCAAGTAGTAATGGACGAACCACGGAAGGAACAACGTGGAAACCCGAAGAGAAAGTAGGGAAATGAAATACTCAAGCACCTTGTCGACCTATAGTTTCGAGGACGAAACTAATTTAAGGGGGGTAGGATTGTAACACCCAGAATTTCCCCCAGTAATTAAATAATTATTTAATTATTCCTAGGTACTGTTTGGACCCGCTCGGCGGCATCGGCAAGCGATATCGTCGGCCGAAGTACCGATGAAGTATTCTTTGTGACACTTGGTAAAAAACCAAGCTAGACCTAATTTTGAGTTCGGACGAGAATAAGATATTCTCACTATCACCACGACGATCAGTGGAAAATTTCGTGAAGAACGACTGTAATATTGATATGGATTCCTCCCAGAGCCCGGGAAGGATTTTTCGCTCTAACAGGACTTTTAGCCGAAACTTCAACAGGAGAAACGGATGACTTCAGGACCCCGGATCGAGAATCTGAAAAGCTTCAAACGATTACGTGAAGAAGAATTTCGTGAATAGTGACTCGGTGAATATTTTTTTCGGGCAGCGTGGCGCGGACTTCGTTGCATTGTGCGGGCCCGGTACCCTGAAACCAATAAATGACCCCGGGGCAGATATTCTCAATGACACTGAGGTACTCACTGATGATGACCGGTGACTTGACGCACTGACGCGTCATGATTAAGAATTTATTAATAAACAAACCTAGATATTTATTAGAACTTTCTAAGCTTAGAGTTTAGTCCCTGAACTTTGAAAACCTTACGGTTTGGTCCTCGAACAGTAAAAGTTTTTTTTTTCTTTAACCTTTTACCATTCCAACTTTGGTCCTTGGGTAAGTGGTAAAAATGAGATTCACCCCCATTTTATGGACCAAATCCACATTCCACACCTTATTTAAGGGGTTAAGTGGCCTTTTACTTCATTAAGCCTTCATTAAGTGAAGTTTAGAGAGAGAATTAGAGAGAGAAAGAGAAAGCTTCATCTTCTTCCTCTCCTCATCAACCATGGCCGCCCCTCTCCTTCATAACATTTTTTAAACTTGTATATGATAATTTTTGTAAAATTAGATATATATATATATATATATATATATATTTATTGTGTTGAGTTCATTTTATACTCAATCAAATATTAAACAAACAAGATTATATATGTAATTAATTTTATGGTTCTGTTATAAAGAATAGGAGTTACTAAACACAATACATAGAACATTATTATCATGTTCCATTCTGTTAGCTTCAGTTCCATTCTGTTCTATCATGTTCAGTTTCCGTCACCAAACACTACCTTAGTTTTTCTTTTTAAGGTATTATTGTGATTTGTTTTCAAATTAGGATAATATTGGTTCCTAAAATCAAGATTAGATTTAATTTTTAAAAAACTGATTACATTTAAATTTAAGTACATATGAGATGTTTTTTAATACTTGATTTTAGGAATTAAATTTTATCCTATATCACTTTATTAGTAAAATTTATTATTTTTCTGTTATGTGATTGGTCTATATAAACTATAAAGCATACAATAATGAGTAAAATATCTAATTCAAATAATAAAAATAGATAGAATAAAAGCTACGGAATGAATGTTTTTCCTGAGTTGGTCTCCACTCAGCTCTTTTATATGGCGACAATAAAACCGTCGCGATCTTAGTTTTACCACTAAATCAAACTTACAGTCATAGTGTTTCAAAATAAAAAATAACGTGCGACAATAGATGCCAATAAAAAAGAACAACCCGTGAATCATGCAATTGACTAGGGTAATAAAACTATTCAAACTATCATATCCAGTAATAGAAAATTTTGGCTATATTGTTAATTATTCATTTAGAAGAGTTTATATTTATAAACTATTTTGAACTTATTTTTATAGATTGTTTGATTAGCTTTTAAATAAAAATTTATGTTTATCAATAACTTATTTTTAATTTATTTTAATAAATTTCTCAAATCTACTTTTAAATAAGCGCATACGTGATAAACGCTTAGAGCATCTCCATCGATGGTTTCTTAAACCAGCTGGAGCTTGTATGCTCCGTTCCTTATTTCAGAGTCCCATTGGAGATGCTGAGGTGGAAAGCAGGTTCCTTAAAATTAAGGAACGGTTCCTTGCACAAGGAACTCTGCTTTATGGGATCTTAAATTAAAAAACTATTCTTTGTCTCTCATTCATCAACTTGATTTCTGTTAAAATAAGAGGGAGAATGAACAGAAGGGAAGGGAAGAACAGAACATCAAGAAGAACAGAACATCTAGATAAAAACCAAATATTTATCAAACAACCTAACAAACAACCAAAATTACAATATATTCAAAATAAAATACAGAATTTACAGAACAAATCAATACAAGATGAAAAGCTTTGTATGAGCTCCGATCCGTCTTGCATGTTGCAGAATCTCTCCGATCCGGTGGCTGACGGACGGCGGTGGTGCGGTTGGCTCCGATCTGGCTATGAGGAGAAGTTTTTGATGTGAAGGAAGAAGAGAAAGGGTTTTAGTTAAGGGTTTCAGTGAGAGTGAAGAAGGGAACGAAGGTGGAAGCCGAGGGCGAAGAAAGAAAGAGGGGCAGTGAGCGGCAGTGAAGCGGTGAGGAAGTGGCGCGACGGTGAAGGGGTGAGGCGACGGTGACGGGGTGAGGAAGTGGAGCGACGGGGACGGCGAGGGGGCGGTGAGACGGCGGCGGCGGCTGTAGGAGTGCAGGGCTAGGGTTTCAAGAGAGGAAGTGGAGAGGATGAAGAAGAGAGTGAAAATAAGGGTTCTAAAGATGAATAACCCTTTTAAATAGGGTTGGAGCAAAATCTGCTTAAGTTCCTTATGAGGGAGCTTAATCCTACGTGGCACTTCGGTCCCACAAAAAAGGTGTTTAAGCTCCCAACTTTGGGAGTAGGGATGGAGATGCTCTTATTGTCATAAGCGCTTAATTAAGTTGTTTTTTCAAACACGTTTTCAACATTACTTGTGTAGAAAGATTCACTTTGTTAAATTGGATTGAGCTACATGCCTGCTGGGAGCATAGAGAACAAGAAGCCTTATTAAGTTGAAGGGTTGATGCTTCAAACACGAGAAATTACTTTGCAATTATAGTTCATTGATGTACAGCCACAAGCCCACAACCAACTTCACTGGATTCTCATAAGCCAAAAAACAAAAAAAACTAATCATCTGTCATTAGCTACAAGTTTCTCACTTCCCTTCTGAATTTCTTCTATAACTTGTATAAGTCTTATAAGATGTAAAACTATAAACATATGTATATACAAAAGAACCCTTATGATAATTTACCAGCGGAAACTTGTTTGTTTTTTGCATAGAAACTCATCATTTGTGGGAGAAACTTGAAAATGATGAGTTTTAATTTGTTGAAATCTTTCTGATAGAAACAAGCTTGGGAAGTTTTTGATTGCTGCTGAATCCCTGACTTGTGCTATAAACAATGCCTTGACAGGCCTGTGGTCAGACAGTTTTGATTCACTTCTAGCATACTCAATTTGCTTTAAACCCTTTCCAAACCATATAATCCTGTCACACCTAAAATTAATGACACAAACACCAAAATACAAAATACAAGTTTTAGAACTTGGTGGTCATCATGTGATCATTTCTAGCTTTTATATAAATACTGTAAATGTCTCTTATACCATGCTGGTGATCTCTTCTTTGCTGCCTTTTTCTTTCCATGATAACAGCATCCATAGTACATGTCTGAATTTAGACAATACTTGTAGGTTGGGGCGAATTCAATTGCTCCTTCATGCCATCCACTTAACATGTTTCCACTCACTAGCTCCATTTTGAGCTGAAATTTTCATTCCTTCCAAGTCATACAATATACAAACAAATTCCAACAAGTTCTTCTTTCTTTATTTATATATATTAGGTGAGATAAGGGCATGATTAGTTGGGATTAAAAGCTTTTAATGGTCAAATGACATTTTAAGTGTATGTTTGGATACCACTTTAGTGAAACGTAAACAAACATATATTTTAAATTATAAGTACGTGCAAACTTTCGTTAACATTAGTAATCAACATATATCTAATATAACAAAAAAGTGACATTACTTTATTTAAATTTTAACTATTCATAATTAGATCTAATTGTTACTTTTACTCTTGTAATCTCTCACGATAAAAAGTCATTTCACATGATAAATCAACTATATATATATAGATAAATATATATTTACCTGATCATTTTTTAATAGGGAATCCCAGTCTCTTCTTTCAATAAGTAAGCGTGTGGTTTCTTCCGGCAGAGAAATTCTGTAATTTAAATCTCCAAGAAAGATTACATGGCTGCACAAGACAATTCATTGGTTATGTTATATTAATAAAAGTGATTTAATTAAGAACAAGTCGGCAGAAAGTAAATGTAATTTGATTATTGAATAGTTAAAAGAGGTCAAATGGTTTTATCTCCTCAATTATATTAATGTCTGTAACCACATTCGGTTACCAGTTGAGATATGCACTTTAAGGTTTTCTATTATTTCTGTTATCTTTTTCTACTTTAATTAGCTAGCTTGTTTTATTCTATTTGGTTCTTTTTGTTAGTCTCCCCTGTCCCACTATAGCAGAACAATTTCATTACAGCTTCTCATAATGTAAGTTTTAAACATGATATGAAAACCACCAAAGAACAATTAATATTAATATTAATATTTAAGTGTTTTGGCGGCATTCAATCTAGTAGGACAAATTCAACGCTGGAAAATACCCACAAAGATACCTCATTGTCATTCAGCCAATTAATGATTTTAACTTAAATAAAAAAAATGAAGAAAAACACAAATAACTTATTCAATATTGCTACCTTGTTTTCATGATTTGTTGGGAAAGGAACCTAATTATTAAAGGACAACCACAAAGCAATAATTGAGATTGATTGGTTGGACGGTTTCAAACAAATGTAAAAGGATTTAATATATTTATATATATGCACTAAAACTACATTACTTATGACATACAATGGTTGTTTACTTAGTTAGAATGTAAATTTTAATCTAATAAGCTGATTAGAACGTAAATTTTAATCAAAATAATAAATTATCTAAGCGTTTAATAAGCTGATGTGACATGAAACGGTTGAATGTTAGTATAGTAACATTTTACAGTGACGTTGCATGAAAATTAAACTCATTATAAAATTATTATACTTACTCATGATCAAGAATCTTTCCTGGTAAATGATGCAGAGGGCCTCTAGGAAAAGTTGTCCTGGAAAATATTTCAGCAACATTAGAGTTTCTATGCTTCTCATCCCCCTCTCTTCCACCAGAAGCCAGATGACTGCACACAAAGCAGAAGCTTGTTTCATGTAACAGAAATCTAACTGATACAGAACCCTGCAAGTTAACCAGAATTGTAACAGGAAAGAGAAAAGTTAAATAAGAAAGACAAATTAAATACAAAAAGGATTCCTAGGTAACCAATGAGATGCAAGCTTTTGAGACAATCATACACTAACTAATGAATTTGATGTTGACAATGTCACTAATTAACCTAAATGATTTTTATACTATATTTTTAGTGAATAGAAATCTTTTGTCCCATTAACATGACAAAATTTAGGGTAGGTAATTGGTACATATGATTTTGATCTATTTTTAACAAGTCATCTTACGCAAGAAACCAGCATAGGTAATAAAAATCATACTCTAGATCACTTTGTTATAGAAACTCAAAACTCTGATATTATATCGTTAACAAATTATCTTTAAAACCTAATCAATTGGCTAAAGGCACAAGAATAATTTTATATTTTTCTTGTAACAAGACAATAATATAATGAAATGAATGGTGAAGAGATACAAGTGTGTTTGAAGTGCTAAAAAGTAATATGAAGTAATTAAGTGGGGTTAGGTTAGGTCACCTTGTTGCCTAAGCAGCCCATGATGCCACAGCCAACACATGAGACACATGGATGCTGAATGAATGGACGAAGGTCTTTCCTAACCCACACAGATACGAATAAACCAACCATTTGCTTGCTAATGATACAATTAAAATCTTGTGGGGCTCTACACTGCTGAGCTGGATTTCCTTCCTTTTCATCACAACAAACATTCTTATGCTCTTGCTTTATATTATCATTATCATTATCATTATCATGTGATCTCTTGTTCAGAGCTTCTCTGATCAAGGAATTCCATTTTGTAGAGATCTTGCTGTTTTCAGACCCCAAAACATTTTTTGCTTTTAGAGGCACAATCTCTTGAAACCTGATCATATTGTAAAACACTTGAAAAATAAGTATTAACAAGCATAAGACAGATGCTACATGCATATATAATATTGATATTTAATTTGACAGAAGAATTAAGCTCAATTCATTTCCATTTCTCATCTATCTATAGTATGATATGATAGATCAGCTTCTCTTTTTTCAGAGTCAATTCTGATATCCATAAGCTAATCATGGAAGTTTCTTCCCATAATTGATTATGACTTCAGAATCAACTCTTGAAAGATTTCCGCACATGCACTTATTAGATCTATGAAAGAAATCCTGGAGCAGTGCTGAGAGTACCCGAGGACATAGATGTCAAAAGACTTGTTGCATGTCTCCAACAAATCCTCTATATTCAATCGTTCATCTGGTGCAATTCCACCCACGTTCCATGTGCTGACAAAAACCCTTGAATCAATAAAGAGAGTTTAGAAAGTGATTAAAACAATCAAAATCCAGAACATAATTAAACTCAATCAATCATTTCCTGCAGCTTTTCTGCATATGTCGCAAAGAGTAATAACTCGTAGACGTCCGCACATTACAGACACCAACAATGTGAAAGGAAGAGAAAATAGAAGTAATGAATGCGATATATGATGTGATGTGATATTTGTAGCCATTTAGATGATGTTTTTTTTCTTACTTGTACTTGAGTGCATCCTGGTGATAATTAAGAATGGTTTTAGTGCTCAGAGGGGAGTGACCATCATGACTTGTAATACCCAATAAGGGTTCTGTATAACTTGGATAATCTGCTATGAAATTTCTGCTTCCAAGTTGCTTGTTGAGGATCTTGTTAGCCACTAATGTAGGCCACATGACCTATACAAAATACCCATGTCAATAAGATTTTGTAAAATTCAAAGAAAGTGGAACAAAAGGATAATGAGAAAGCTAGCTAGGGGGTACTTACTTCTGCTTGTTTTCCAGGCATGGTGAGAAAAATTGATTATTAATGAAGAGGAAGATGGAAATTGTGAAACTTGAGAAGGATGAGGAGAGTTTTTATGCGACGTAATGTTTCTTACATATTTCAATAAAGGAACCTTTTACATTAAAGAGAGATAGGGAAGAAAACATTGGTCTTCTTGCTGAGTTGAATTCTTCTGTTTGTTGAAGAGTAGATATTTGAAGGGTATATAGTATTAGTATATGTTAGTGTTTTCCATATTTAAATTGTTGAAAATGGGTGCAAGTGGGAGCGTGGTCCGTGAACAAAAAAATAGGCAAGTAGCACAAGTGATGACATGTTATTGCCCCTACAAGTTGCCAATTTTTGCTTACAATAATATTCGTTTGCATGGAAAAGGAAGGGAATGAAAAGAAACTCCCATTGGTTGTAAAATAGGAAATATATATTATGTATAAATACTTAGAATAACGTGTCGAGATCAAATAGGGTAGCTAGACATAATTTAATAGAGGATTTAGATAAAGATTAATGTGCAACTATTTTCATATATAGAAGCTTTTTATCTTCTTTGATCTCCTTGAGAATAAAGAATGGGACGAAAGAGAAGATAAAAGCAACCTCATCTTTATATATGAAACAACAAACCATATATTCTCCTTGGGCAATCAATCATGCACAATGATAATAATAGAGGTCCTTTCTTGTAATAACAATATGGTTAACCTCAACTTATTTTTGTACTTATAATAGTTCAATAACTAATCACATAAAAGGAATGTTAAAGTTAATTAAATTTTCTTTTGGTACAAAGAGTAAAACCAAAGAAAAATGAGGTTATAACCTCAAAGAAACAACTTCAATTACTACAAAGAAAAAGAGTTAATTTAGCGTAGCTTAGTATCGGCACCATGGCTCACGTTAAATGGTCTGAAGTTAAAAGTTTAGCATTATCTACAACGTCTGGCACTACATTTAGCGTTGGTTTAGCCGAATCTAAGTCAATGTTGCCCACTTGGCAATTCAGCCGACGCAAGTTCATAAAAATTAGTGTAACGTCCTGATTTTCGGGTGTTACCCTAGTAACCTTTTTACGATAAAAGAAGTGTTAGGTTTTGAAATCTTTATATTATAGGCTTTAGGTTTTAATGATGACAACAAACAAGGTTATCAAAGCTAATGATCTTGTGACATCTTAAGCGTAAAATTAAAGAATAGATAAAAGGATCAATGTATAAGAAATATAGATTGAATGTAATCAATTTCTTATATCATACAACAAAAGAGTACATCACAAGAAGAAACTACTCTTTAAGCCACAAGATACATCATCTACAAAGCTTTGTGATTAGTGAGTTGCTTTCCAAAATGCATCAGAAGCGCTTAAAGAATTTACCCCATGAAGATGAACTTAAAGCTACAAAGGACATTGATTTGTGGTAAGCAAAATTGTCCATGGATAATCAAGTTTATAGGAAGAAATTTAAATTCAAGACCATCGTGGAAGTAAAGGACATTATGCTCAAAAAATTATTATGATCCAAGAAAACAAGAGCTAGACAAGGAAACCCAAGGATCGTCTCAGACAGTGCACAACATTGAAGATTTGTCGTCTACTGAAAAAGTGATGTACCAACAAATCAGTACTCCTCAAGTCAAGAGTTTTACACAAGGTCTATAATAAAATAAAGACTCTTACACAAGGTACAAGGCAATGGGAATGGACTGAAGGAAGCTTCTCCAATACGCTTGAACGCAAGAATCAGTTTCTAGTTCAAGTCAAACGGGCAGATTACTTGGTAACCGCACAAGACAAACCAGTTGTTGCATTTAAATGGAAATAGGCTTTATAGCCTGTCTGCTAAGTAGAGTAGCCTTGGGAGTGCAAATCCGCCAAGCTACTATTGTAACACCCCGATTTTCAGGGCATTACTGTAGCAAATGAATAGTAAATAAATATGCGGAAATCCTTTGGGCTTACGAAAATGCGAGTGTATATTTTTTTCAAATCATGCTAAAGATAACATGCATTATTTATATACACAGGTACCCAGTTTGACAAAGCATATAAGGTACTTAGTTTAAGTGAACAACATTAGTGAAGATAATTTTGAAATCAAAAGACTCGTTTGTAAAAGAAGACATGCTGTCACAGTCAAAAAACCCGACCCAAACCTCCTACTCCGGTATACCTTCCACAATGCCACGCAAGGCGACCGCATAAAGGTACGTTGTTCCGAAGCTCTACCCTACCCTTGGGCATGCTCACGTACAGGCACAAAAATCAAATAACAATCGCTAGTCTTCATGTGGTAAGACGTCCGTCCTACTCCCCACGAACTGTCTTCGGCTCAACATTCCTCGGGTATTCTTCAGCTAGCAGTGGTCCGGCTGGCGACGGATCGCCAGGAAAACACAAACAACAAACAAGGTGCAAGGGTCAACTCAAAACAATAAATCTTCATGCGAGAACATGGGTGAGACGACAATCATTAGCATATCTAAGCATGTCTAGTAATGTCAATTCATTCCAGTTATATATATAAGTACTAAGCAATTTAAACTACAGCTATGCAGGGTAATTGACATACTAGCATTGATTATAATACAAGTAGAATTGCAACCAAAACGCACTCAATAAGCATCTCAAGACAAGCATAGAAATCATGTTACAAACAATCCGGATGTTATGATGCAATTAAGGAGTAATATGACCCGAACATTCGGGTTGCTGCATTCAGTCGACACATAGATGATTGAGGATAAGCTTGTTATCTCAATCGTATTTTCTGCACAAAGCTTACACATAGTCTGCACATAGTCTGCACATAGCCTACACATAGTCTGCAATAGCCTACACATAGTCTGCACATAGCCTACACAAAGTCTGCACAAAGCCTACTGGATGGATAGACCTGCTATTCCAATTAGCTGAAGAATGACGACACGTCGTCTTGAGGAACGTTCACACATGCAAAGGTTTTACGTGCTATGAACAAACAACAAGGCATTACCGAATAAGCTCCCCAATTTCTTGAGAAAACATATCTTCAATATTTTCGTAAAGGTCTTTAGAGGCTTTCCGGAAAACATGTCTTATGATTCCTCGTGAGGAAGTTCTTATAGTTCTTTTTCCAAGATGTGTCTTAATTTTCTTCGCAAGATAGGACTTGTATAAAAGAAGTGGAATCGTCCTTAAGTTCATAAAAGGATTGATTTATTCCTACAGTACATTGTGAATTTATTTCAAGAAAGGAAGGACAGATTCATTTCGAAATCAAGGAGACAAGCTATCAAGTAAGTCTACAATCATTCAAGCAATGCCATACATCAACAATTCTAATCCAGCATATCAGATGCCTTCAGATACTTGCAGTAATATTAGAATCAATACAATTCAAAGTCGGGTCGTTCTTAGAATGTTGTCGACTGCTAAGTATGAGACGTAGTATATACATATGCCTAGTGGCTAGGAATAGAGAAGTTCCCTTACCTTTGTTCTTTGCTCCAAGCTCCAAAGTTTTCTCCAAAAGATACGAGGGTTCCGAAGGTAAGCTACGTCACTTTGCTCGGTCCGAAGTCTCGTAATCCTTCAAAGAACATAGCCTAATTTAGGACTTGAAACTTAATCCTAAGGCTTAGCTACTGGTCTTACAAGGTTCCTATCACTTAGGCAATTGTCCTAATTCTTAGGAAGATCCTTGGAAGTTGAAAACATGTTTTTTAACAACTTTGCTGACCGTTGAAAGAACTCAGAAAACTCTAAGTTAATATTTTCAAAACTTCCCCAAACTTCAACCCTTTTAAAGAGAAACAAGGCTAAATATTTACAATTCAACTTGAAATCCTTAAACAATATTTTGACAGAAAAAACACACACAAAACTCCAAGGGTTCAATTCTGCCCAAAATCCTTAAAACCCTAAAAACTTCATATTTTCACTAACCAAATCACTAAGTTACTCAAAACAATTTCACAATCCAAGACATAACCTCTATGACAAATTTCAAGTCTTGAATTCAAAAATTCTCTAAGTGTCAAAAGCACAAATTTTCCATTCAAAAAGCAAACTTCCAATTCCAAGTTTTTCTTAACTTAGCAAAAACCCTAATCCAATTTACCCAAAAGCTAGATTTTAATACTTCAATTACAAGTTCTCCAAATCCTCTAGAAATCAATTTTCTAAGGTCTTAAACATACAATTTTCTCTAGGCCCTTTTATACTAATTAGGGCAAAACCTTTCCTTTAAATCCAATTTCACATACAAGCCTTTAACACACCCAAAAGCTAGTTGAAAATCAATTTTCACAAGCCCTTAAACAGCCCCATAGATTCGGCCCAACCCCATTAAAAAGCAAGATGAATTTTTCTTTCAAAGCTAACTTGTACACATCAAAGATAACAAGAAATCTATGGTGAAACCAAAACTCAAAGTTTGAAAATCACTTATTTCAAATAATCAATTCTCAAAAACCTATCTTCCAAGAAAATTAATTGGAGATTTCCATAGATCAATTTCATGGGAATAACATTCCTAAAGGCAACCCTAGGAAAATATCAACTTCAAAATTCTCTAGGGATCAAAACTCAACCAATCAAAACTCTAATCGGTTCAAATTGAAGTTCAAGGTCATGGGAACAACATTAATGAAGAGGGCTCAAAGTTCTAACAACTTTCAAAACCCAAACTCAACATATCAAAATTCTGAATCAGTAGAATCGTAAACCTTGAGGAGGAGAACAATTTACCACAAAGAACCAAGTGAAGGAGATGAGTGGAAGGGGCTGCTATGGAGGATGAGAGGTTCACCCAAGGAGGAGGAGAAAGGAAGAAGATGATGAATAGTTCTTAAGCTCACTTTCTCTCTCTAGTTTTCTTTCTAATTCCACTTAAATGAAGTCTTAATAAAAAAAAGACTACATGGGACCCCTTATAAAGAGGTGTTGGTCGTGGGTTTAGGGGGGAAAAAGGGGAAAATTTTAAACTTTTCATTAACCTTAGGGACCAAAGTTGAAAGGGGTAAAAGTTTAGGTAAAAATATCTTTTTACTATTCGAGGACTAAACTGTAAAGTTTCAAAGTTTAGGGACTAAACTCTAAAGTTTAGAAAGTTCTAGGAAAATATCTAGAATTGTTTAATATTATATATCAAATCCATGACGTGTCAGTGCGTCAATGCGTCAGTGAGTCAATGCGTTAGCTGAATCCGGTCGTCGGTATGTTTCCTGATGTAGTTGAGACTTTTAACACCAGTTAGTCATTCTCCTTGGGCCTTGTTCTCGTACTACTCGGGCCCGGGCCATTTTCCCTCGAAGTTCGTGCCAGTTCCGGCCCGAAATCACTATTCACAAAACACTATTCACTAAAGTTACTATTCACAAAAAAAATTATTGCATAGCTGGATCCGTCATGTCAAACAGAGTCATCTAGTGATTCTCGGATTTTCGATCCGGGGTCTCGAAGTCGTCCGTTTCACTTGCTGGACTTTCGACTGAGAGTCGCTGGCGAGAAATGTCGTTTTCGGGCTCTGGAAGGAATTCATATCAATATTACAATCGTTCTTCACGAAATTCTTCACTGAACGTCATGGTGATAGTGAGAACGTCTTATTATCATCCGAACTCTAAGTTAGGTCAAGGTTGGTTTTCTACCAAGTGTCGTAAAGAGTACTTCATTGGTACTTTGGCCGACGATATCACTTGTCAATGCCGGCGGTCGGGTCCAAAAAGTACCTGGAATAATTAAATAATTATTTAATTACTAGGTGAAATTCAGGGTCTTACAACTACTGACGTGACCATATCAAGAAAGAGTGTCATAAACCTGCCAAGCGTCACATCTGACTTACACACAACAAAGAACTTCATCCAACGGGAAGAACCAGTCAAAGCAAATCAAGGAGACGATGAAGGAAAGCAACAAGAGTTCTATTTTACGAACAAGTTTAAACGTCTAAAATCTCACACGTTCAGAAAAAGACTCGTTGATGAACAGTACGCAAATATGACTGTTGAGACTTCAATGATCTGAAGACAAAAATTCTCTATCGTCAACAGATATAAGAGAGAACCTCAGCGAAGAACAAGTATGGCTAGAATGCCCAAGTTCTTAATACAAAGAAAGGTTGTAATGCCGAAACATGCTTGAATGCAAGGAAGCATTAAGGCATGAACACATTCAAATATAAAGATTCAAACACTTGAAGATATCTCTACCATGAAAATGCATTGAATTCAAAAGTGATTAATCCATATCAATGGATTCATCACCAGCAGAGCTTTAGCGTCAAATACAAACGAAAATATGAAATTGTTGTGATGATTCACAGTGTGAAAAATGTGTTGAACGCTATGCGTATGAGATTGAGATGAAAGTAAAATGGTATTCCCAAGAGGTCTGATGTACAAACAACGCAATCCGATGAATGAAGTATCAGAAGAGGAAGCATCCAACCATTGAAGACCAGATGGAAATCCTCCAGAAGAAGAAGAAGGTGGTCTAAGGTCAAGCTTAATGTCTATCCTATAAGAACATACCACAAGAAGAAGAAAAGGTGAATCTAAGATTCATAAGCAGTGCACCAACGTCTACACAGATGAATCTAGAACTTAGAGATCATAGAAGGAAGAGAACTTAGCGTCAAATCTGATCTTGATTATAAATACTCTCTGAAGGTTGCAAACCATTGAAATCATATGCATCCTTCACATGAGTATGAAATGTACTTCAGTCATAACATTCAGGAGGAGTCCTTGAGAATACTCATTTAGCCTGGAGAGGTGTTAGGATTTGAAATATCTAGTTTATTTTAGGAAGATATATTTTAATTTAGGATTTAATATTTTGTTTTGGGTTGGGTTATCTTTTATTTTAAAAGTGTATCTTTTATTTTAAAAGTGTATCTTTTATTTCTTAGGGGTTAAGTTTATCTTATTAGGATTAGTTTATTATAAATAGGAGTCTCTTCTTAGGTTAGAGTTATGTTTTGAGAATTATTGAGTTGTATAGGGAACTAGCCCTATTGGAGGAACCTGCCAACGAAGAGGAACCAGACTCCAGTGTAACACCTCAATTTTCAAGGCGTTAGCATAGTGACTGAGCAGTAATTAAACATGCAAGTTATCTCTCAAAAGTTGTAGGAATGCAAGTTTATTTTTTTTCTTTTGAAAACAAGCCATAGATAACATGTAATACATAGATAAATACCCTGTTTAGTAAAACGATATACTTTACTTAAAGGAGGACGAGGAGGGAGCTGGCATGATAGAAGACTTGTTCAAGAAGAACTTGGAAGCATGCATGCCATCAAAATAATAGAGATCATCATCCCCAACAGTCCCTTGAAGAAGAATGTCACCATTGACCTGAGATTTGACAAGACAATGAGTATGATCAAACTCAAATTTGACATGATTATCCCTAGCAAACCTACTAACACTGACAAGATTTTTAGTGACTGAAGGAACTAGAAATAAATCACAAAGAGAAAGAGTAGCATGTGTTTGAAGATTGAGGTGATCAAGCTCACATTAGAAGATCCATTCCAAAGAATAACGTCTTGAGCTTCAACCGAAAGAATATATTCAGAAGGCAGGGCAAATAAGAGGAAGATCTGGATCTCACCTATACAGACTCCTTGAAATCATTCATCAAGAGATCTCAAAAGACCAGGTACTATCGTTTCATAAATTTTTCATGAAATGAAATATCTAGTTTACTATGCTTTAGATAAATCTCTTCTTTACCTGCTAGCTAAACCATATTCTCTCTTTTACTATTGCCTTTCATGTTGTGTGAAAGTTTATTTTCTATACATAATGGTATGTCCCTGTTTGACCATTGTTTTGTCACTAAAATAACTTAGTCTATCACAAACACACTAATCTCTTGAATTTAGTAAATTCAAGAATCCCCAAAACTCCTTTGGTCGTATTGTCCAAGACAGAATGTCTTCCCTAGGTAGAAATACTCTTCTCATTCATCTTCTCCTCATTTTGTACCTATAACGTCTTCTCTTGACAAGAAAGAAATTTAAGTGTAGCTTCTCTTTGTCATGACTATCACAGTTAATGACATCTTACTCATCAAAGTATCTTTTGGACTGATACTCTTACATGTTAACTCTGCGTAATCTCTCTCCTCTAAATCTAGTCCAGCATGTCAAGTATATTCAAATTTATCTTTCAACAATAAACAATAAATTAATAAACTTTATCTGCCTTGTTACCTCAATCACTTCCTCTCTAAAATTTTCTTTAGAGGATTCTAATCTAGCTTGTATCTGTTCCTCTTCATCCAGTTGTAGAACTTTAAGTCACTGTGTAAGGACTCTCTCATGGACTCTCTTTGTCTTCACCTTCCAACGCTATTTAAGTCCAGACCAGCCCTATTCATTCACACCACAATCTAAGCTCCTTTTATCTGAACTTATCTCTCGAAATGAGTATTAAAAACATATGTAGACCAGTGTGGTTCGATCTCTGAAATCAAGAGAATCAAAATTTTCACTTGATCCTCAATATCCTTGACTCCACTCTCTATGGCATCAACGTGGGTTCCTCTGAACCAGTAATCTACCCCAACCTCCTCCGAGTTTTCTTTTTATGTAGATTTTATATTTATTTTGCATTTTGCATATAGATTAGCATTTATTTGTTTTTCTAACTTTATTTTATATTTTTAGGAATTTTTATAGTTATTTTAGATTTTTTAGGAAAGCTGGTATAGTTATCATTTTTGTCCAGTGACCGAATTGTAAAGTTTCAGGAAATAAAGGATCAAAGTGGAAAAGTTCAAGAGTGGAGGATGAAAAGTGAAGTTTCAAGGACTTGAAGGATTGAAATTGAAGTGCTAGCAAAGAGAGGACTAAAAGTGAAAAAGAAGAATATGAAGCAACACTCTCTAATTTAGCACATGGAAAATAAGCTTGAAGAATTGATGGTAGTGGGAAGGAAGTTTCAGAAATGATTAAGGACTGAGTGGTGGCCATTGAAGGCATTGAAAACTCATTACCATGAAGAAGGGAAAAGCTTGAAGTTGAACCAGCAGACGACCCAACCCTCAGGCGTTGGGACTCTGACTAGGAGATGAGTCAGATTTTCACCCAGCGCTCAAGCGTTGGGAAGCCAGCGCTCAAGCGCTGGGCCTCGGTCTGATAGTGGGATTTTAATTGCACCCAACGCCCAAGCGTTGAGAATCCCAGAGCTCAAGCGCTGGAGGGTGATTTTTTACTATAAATAGGGGCATTTTCTTCACTTGTAAAATACACCTATTCAGAATACAACAAGTGTTCTTCTTTTTTCCTTAAAGATCATTGTTCCTAGGAATTGTGGGAAGCCATACTTGAGCTCCTATCCAGGGTAATTCAATGACTCTTTTAGCCATGCTTGGCTAATTCTTTTTAAGTTTCTTGGGTTGTTATAGTTTATATTTATGTTTTAGTTTGTTTCTACGTTTCTGAATAATATTTCTAGTTTGTGTTTTATTTCCTTGTTCTTAAATTTTATCTTGATGATCACAAGTGTTTTTGCTTATTACTTATACGAATGGAAATTGGTAAGTAGTAAGGGACCTAGGATTTAAAAAAAGCTATAAGTATATATCACTAAGGAATTAGGATAGACGTAGCTTTATGTTGGCCTAAATTTCATCTTCATCTTTTTCTCTAGTTAACTAAGTTGCAAGGAATTGAATTTAGTAATTAGAAAGAAAGTTCTACAATGTGTAAGGAATTAACTTGTAGAAACACTAGGCTATAGCATCATGAACTTGGACTTAGAATTCAGAAATTAAGTAGGAACTTGCTAGCCTATTTTATAGACTATGTAATTCAACCCAAGAGCTTATTCTTCATCATCTTTATCTCTTATCATTTTATTGCTATTTCTTGTTATATCATAATCAAACCATCCACAAAACACATCTTTTATTTTTCTGTTCAAGTACTAAACAATCTAATAAGAAGGCACCTACTCCTTGGGTTCAATCTTTTTATTACACGATAATCAACCGTGCACTTGCGGTTTGGCTATCACCAGGATATTTCCATTCAAGTCTTCTAGGTTATCTGCAATCTCTCTTGAAACTAGGATATGCACGTAGGAATATCTAGTGTGTTCCTTCAGATAAAAATAGGGCTCTTTTGGAAAGAAAAATATTTTTTCTTGATGAATCTTTAATTTCCAAGGTCTACCAACATTAAATATCTCTCGATAACATCAAAACCATCAAATCAAGCTCTTATCAATTCCTCTAGCATGTCTACACCCTCTTAAAGATGATCGGTTGTAATCTCTAGGAAAACCTCTCAAGAATCATCATTACGCTCACCATTTCATCTCACTAATAGGAACTCTCATCGGTTCACTAACTCCGTCTCTATAAAATTCTCAATAACAAAACAAAATAACTACACAAACCCCATATACAAACTCTCATCCTCCTAAATATTTCTTTTTTCTATAATGACATCCAAGCGTGTGTGTAGGTCTTTTGAGTTTGATCAAAATAAGTTTACCACCATGAAATTTCCTGGTGAAGAACAACTCCAACATTCCACTCTTCACTGTATCAATGATGCAGCATCTCTCTACACTTATCCATCCCTGATCACAGAGTTCTGGAAAACGCACAACTCAGTGAAAATGGAACCTTTATTGGAAGCATCAAGGACCGGTCCTTTCTCAATCAACAAAGAAGTTTTGAAAGAATTTATTGAATGCTAGAGAGAAAGGGTACGGTTTACTGAAGATTGGAGTCAAAGTCTTCTAGATGAATATATCAACTTGACTCTCTATGGCAGACACCATGTTCGGGCTGATCACACTTCAAGTGTCCTCTATCTTACTCAAGTTGCTAGATTAATTCATCTCCTGGATGTTAGTATCTTCTTCCCTCGCATAAGGAATTCCTTTCCCATCACTAACAACGACAAATTCATTATATACCACACCCTAAAACAAATCCCTATTGATCCCATTCATCTAGTGTTTAATCATCCTAAAGAAATGCTTCAGAATCCCAGAATAGTCATACACATTGGACTCTTAATCTCTCGTCTAATTGAAACTAGCCCTCTTAGGTCTATAGTCCAAGGTAACTCTATCCACAAAGAAACTTCTCAAGACATCACTTTTCATTCTCTAAGTCAAAGAGGAATTCAAATTCCACCGCGTCATCCACCCATTGTCTTTGACAAGGATACCCTTATGTGGTATCAAAATGAAGGATCTCTACTAAATCCTAACTCATTAGTTACAAATATGAAGTTATTATGTTCTTAGGTGTTATATTGCTTTGAAAAATAATTAGCGTTGGGTATGATTAATAGCTTTTAGAAATAATGTGGGGCTTTAATCTAAAGTTTTATGAAATTTAGGGACTAGGTTTCCTATTTATGAAAAATATAAGGGATGAATTAGAATTATAAAAATTTTAATGATTAGAAATGATATTTTGGAAAGTTAAAGGACCTATTTTGGTATTTTACTAAAGTCTGAGGATTAAAGTATAAATATGGTAAAGTACAAGGATTTAATTATAATTTCAAGAAAGTTCAAGACCTTTTTGTAAATAGTTAAAAGTTGAAGGGCTTATTTGTGAATAGTTAAAAGTTGAAGGACCTTTTTATAAATAGTTAAAGGATCATTTTGTAAAGTTTCTTTCTATGACTATTGATTGCTAAGTGAAGGCATATAGTTGCATATAGATTAGGAAAGTGTTAGTAGCTATGTCTTAAGAAATAAGTAAAGTTATTCTAAGAGACTAAGTGTAAGACGTGATTGTGTAAGGTACGAGGCTCGTGTACGGACGAAGTTCGGAGTTCGTTGATGTTCACGAGGAAAGCGTACGAGGTAAGGACTCCTACGCATATTCAGACAACTTAGCCTGTGTGACCAAATTATTGTGCATGCTACTTTATTATTTTATGAATTGTGATATATAAATTGCGTGGGTAGCTGACGGCATTCAGAGGATGACATGATTGTTTGGTAGATTGATTGATAACATGCCTTGAATTATCTATGTGATAACATGACTTGAATTACCTTATGACTACATGACTTGTGATATGATATATGATGATGAATACACTATGCGTTATGACTTGATAACATGATGTTTTACTTTGAAATGCTATATGAAATGAGATGTACTAAGTCGTGGAATATTGATGCTGCTTTGAATCAGCATGTATCTGTCATGTGAGAATCTTATGCTAGACTATGACCTTTGTCTTGTGTGATTGACTGGTAACTGGTTAAGGATGACACTCGAGTGATAAGTGAGGCCGACCTAATGATATTGGATACCTATGAGAGGTGATCCTGCTCGTGGAGCATGCCATGGACATCAGAGGACGAATCGAGTGTGAAGAAGGTCTTGCTCCTGACTTTGGCTGAAGTTTTGATGATGACAACACACGTTGCAAAATGAAGAAAAAGAAAGAAGACTTCAAGAACCGGCTCAAAACGTCAAGATCAATCATTAAGGTTCTAATGAATAGTAAGTCTCGTTAACTTAGTGTGCTATGCTTTATTAAGGTTATATTGCATTTGAAGGCTCATATATAATCAACTAATTGAGTGTAATATGTTTCCACAAGTAAAACTTAGTAGAAACACTCAATTAGGGTTTAAACTTTCATAAACCGAGTTCTGGACTGTCTGTAATCGATTACAGGATGTGTGTAATTGATTACCATAAGGCAGTAATTGATTACCACATATATGTAATCGATTACCAGATTTGAATTTTGAATTCAAACTGCAACGGCATGATGTAATCGATTACCAGGGTGTTGTAATCAATTATCAGGTCGACAGATGTGTTGTTTCATGAACCAATGTGTCTCAAAACGTTTGGGAAGTCTTGTGATGGTTCATAGATGACCTCTAGTGCTTATATAAATTCCATAGACGCTCAGAAACATGAATGACTTGGTCTACAACTTTCATAATCATTAAAGTCATCATTCTCAGTTTATGTTCTCTCATTTTCATAAGAACACTCATGCTGTTCAAATTTTGAGAAACTCAGAATAATTGAGCCTTCATTGTAATTTCCTGGAGCATACAAACTAAGATCAATCCAACTAGTCTAAAGGATTGTATCAGCCATAGCAAGAACTTCTTCTTCATCTCTTGAATCGGTTTGATTTATTCACCGTGGTTTTTCGGTGGTTGTAAAAAGGTTCATCGTAGTGTTCGATGGTTGTGGAAAAGGTCCTTTCAATCGGGTTTGATTCAAAGTTCACCGTAGGGTTCGGTGATAGTGGAAAAGGTTCTTTGAATCGGGTTTGATTCAAAGTCCGCCGTAGGGTTCGGCGTCATCAGTTGGTGGTTTGCCATCTGAGGTTTGACAAGAGTTCTTAAGGTTCTTGGTGTAAGTGCTTGTAAGAAATCTTGATCATAGTGGAAAAATCCTCAAGGGGTTTCTTGAGGGACTAGACGTAGCCTTCGGTGGATTGAAGGTGAACCAGGATAAAATCATTGTGTGATTCTCTCTTCCTTCATCTTTTACTTTCAAGCAACGCTTTATTCCGCTGCACTCACAATCATCAATTGTGATTACTATTATCTTGGAAGTAACAAGTTTTGTAAAGGCGAAAATTGGGAGAACCTGATTCACCCCCCCTCTCAGGTTGCTATCTATACTAACACCGAGAGTGACAACTAACTTATAGTTAGAGCATGGCATCTGCATTGATTTCCCACAGTGAGATTGGTGGATCAAAATTCTGCTGGGTATTGTGAGGTCGTCGAGATGGCGTACCTAGGGGCGTTAAGACAGCGCACTCTTTTGATTCAGGACGTTGAGACAGCGTGCCTAAAAAGTCCAGGGTGACATTGCACTCATACATTAACTGTCTAACAAGTCTTACCCTTATAACTTAGAGTGTGGCCCTAGTTCCCTAAATGATAATGCTTGCATTGTTCTATTGTTTGCTGCTTCGATTACCGGGTGATGGCGATTCCTATTATGCCAATGTAGTTGACCCTTGCACTCTTTCTTTTCTTTGCTATGTTTTTCCTACGCGTTGATCGGTACATGCTAATGAGGCCGTGGGATGCGATCATGTCGATCGGTGAGGTTGGGCATGACTTGTTGTATGCTGAGGATCCTTCAGAGGAGAGGGGCAGCCATAGGAGGAGGACAGCTTCGGAGTTTGTTTCGACGGGTAGTCTAGAATTCCCTTCTGTATATCCCTATCTATATTTATGGTTTGATCGGGTAGAGTCCAGAAGTTGTTTGCCTTACAGGCGTCTTCCTGCATGTTGGCCTCAGGGGTATACCAACAGGAAGTCTTTTGCTTCTTCTATGTATGCACCTAGTTTTGGTTGTAGGGGTTCTACTTCTTGAACTCTGTATGATATTTTAATCCATGCTTATGACTATTCAGATTATTATGGTTATTTAAGTACGAGTTATGTTACCTTATGTTTACAAATTCTTTTAATTTATTTAACGTCGCATGAAAGTTTCTTTATTTCGAATTGGAAAAAAATATCCGCTATTTCTGTAGCGTTTAAAATGATTAATGTAATTTAACTCTGCGACTAATCACTAAACGTGACGCCTCAACTTTGTATAAAAACGGGTGTCACATGTTACCCTAGTTCCTAGCATATATGCAGATTTGATATCCAAGTAATTAAGTAAAACAACTTTCACTCGAATTGGTTAGTTAGTTCTGAGTATATATGTGGATTTGATGTTCGAGTAAACATATAAATCATATTTCACTCGAGTATTCATAAAATATTGAACAAAATTGGGAAGCCTAAAACTAAACTTTAATATAAATGTTAAAGGTTTTTATCAGTAAAATTAATTATTCCATGAAGTATTGAGAATGTAAAACTCATTTTATACGAATGTCCTACATTGATAAATAACAGCTAAGGGATACGACTATCCTAGTACAAAATTTGATTTTTTTAAATAATAAAAAAATGATTTACCAAAAATATAATTTAAAAACAATTTATCATATGATGAGGTAGTTTTGGCTAGGTAGGATGCTTGTGTGGCAATGTCCCTGGATAGGCAACATGTTATATCCTTACAAAATTTCATTTTAAATTTATGATTGTCATCATTACATGATGATAGGTGTGTGGTCAATGAGATAATAGGGCGGGTCATAATGGTGTGGAAAATTGAATGGGGGTTGCGTTTGGCGCCCCCTATTGCGCCATACCCCCCCCCCCCCCAATAGGTAATTTTACGTTTTTGCCCTTTAAAAAAATTAAAAACCCCAACAACTCCATCTTCTTCATCACTCCATCTTCCTATTCTATTTTCACCATCCATTTTCTTCAATCTTCTACACACCCCCCTCACCCCCCAATTTGTCACCACCATCCCCACCAAACTTGTAACCACCACCACCTTCTTTTTATAACAAGCATCACCTTCATCTTGATACAACCACATCCTCCTCATTGTAACCACCATCTTCTTCTTCTTCCTTCCACAATTCCTACCTCCACTCACTTGCAAAACAAGTAAGCATCCACGTATTATTGTCTTCATGTCCTATTTGTCATTTGTGTGATGTATGATCATTCCCCGTTGATGCTGCTGGATTCTTCGTTCTTCATTGTCGAGGCAGAAATCGCATGTTAAAATGCAATTTTCTGCCTGGTCCAAAATCGCATGTTGAAGTGCGATTTTGGCTCATTTTTGAAAAAATGAGTCGCACCTTCAAGTGCAATTTTGCCATATTTTTTAAAAAATGATTATTAATATGGAAAAATGACTTCACTGATATGTGATATTGTGTGTTCCAATTTCAGTCATGGAAACCTTGTTGTCTGAGGTGGCTGAAGAGCACGGTAATGGGAAAGAATTATGTGTTGTCAAGACTGAAGATGGTGGTTTAAAACAGTCCTCTGGTATTGAGTCTTCTTCCGCTTTCCCTGTTGACTGTATAGAAGCATTTACAATTGACAAGGTATGTGTTTGTGTTTTGCTAGGATGACTTACTGTATCTACCGTAATGTGGTCTTATGTTATTTCATTATTTGCAGGTATTCGCGACTCGACAAGAACTCTTTGACTGGGCTCGGTCAGTTGGGAAGGAGAATGGTTTTGTTGTTGTAACTGCGAAAATTGGGAGAACCTTACAAGGGGAAAATACAGACCGTACAAGGAAAGAATTCCTGACTATGGGTTGTGAGCGTGGTGGAAAATACAGACCGTACAAGGGGAAGTTGACAAATAAGAGCACTGGGACAAGAAAGTGTGAGTGTCCCTTTAAGCTAAAGGCACGACCTAGGAAGGCTGGTGGACTATGGAGGTTGAACGTGTTATGTGGGGTTCATAACCATGCAAGGGCACAGTCACTTGTTGGCCATGCATATGCCGGGCGATTGAATCCTGAGGAGAAACAAATGTTTCATGACATGGTGGAAAACAGAGTTAAACCAGGACAGGTGCTTGTTGCTTTGAAGGATAACAATCCCCATAATTTGACTACGATAAAACAAATCTACTCTGCAAGTACGAGGTACAAGAGAACAAAGAGGGGTCCGTTAACTGAGATGCAACATTTGATGGAGCTGTTGGAACGTGACAAATATGTTCATTGGCACCTGAAGGACGAAGACACTGGTTTTATTGATGATATTTTCTGGTCACGTCCTCGTGCAATAGAGTTGTTTAACATTTTCCCTAATATTGTTCTAATAGATAGTACCTACAAAACCAATAGGTACGGGTTGCCGTTGCTTGAGATGGTAGGCGTCACATCGACCAACATGACATTCAGTATAGGGTTTGCCTTTATGACTACTGATGTTGTGTGGGCATTGCAGAAACTGAGAGGGCTGTTAGATAAATAGGAAAATATGCCAGGTGTGATTGTGACGGACAAAGACCTTGCGTTGATGTTAGCTGTACAAGATGTTTTTCCTAAAGCGAAGCACTTGCTCTGCAGGTTTCACATAAGCAAGAATGTGGGGGCAAAGACCAAGTTGTATTGTGACAAGAGTATCTGGGAGAGGTTTCGGGAATCATGGAGTGTTCTTATGGATTCCGCTTCGGAAGAGGAGTACGATATCCATCTTCAAGAGCTAGAAATGACATGTGCGTCCTTCCCACAGTTCATCTCGTATGTTCATAATACTTGGTTGGATGATCATAGAACAAAGTTTGTGAAATGTTGGATTGATGTTGCTATGCACTTGGGAAACACAACAACTAACAGGTTGGGTTTCATTCTGTATAAGTTATATATTTTACCGTTTAAGATTTCGGTTGAACTAACATTTGTGTTTCATGCATTAAGGGTTGAAGGCGCTCATGCAGCTTTGAAGCTTATCCTTAAAGATAGCAAGGGAGATTTGTGTTCTTATTGGACGGCGATGAACAAGCAAACCGTGTTGCAACACACGAAGATTATGTCGTCATTCGAGCATAGTATCTTCTTGAGGGACCACAAGTTCAAGGATAGGTTTTTCAAAAACTTGCATGGCTTTGTTTCCAAGAAAGCACTTGATTTACTTGTGAAAGAAAGGGGTCGGGTTGGCAGAGTAGGAGTTGATAGTACTGAATGTGGTTGCACGTTGAGGACAACGCACGGGTTACCTTGTGCATGCGAGCTTGCAAGGTACACGTGCGTACCCTTGCAGTCAGTTCATTACTTCTGGAGGAGACTTTCTTGGGCAAACATTGATCCGTGTCAGGATCCTGCAAATGATATGAATCTGAAATCAGAGATTGAGGCAATTTGTTACAGGTTTGACAATGGTGATTTCCACACAAAACGGGCTCTGAAAGAAAAAATGAGAGAGCTTGCATTCCCCGATTCAACGTCAATGTGTCCTCCTCCTGTTAAGGTAAAGACAAAGGGTAGGAAAAAAGGAGAAGCAAAAGGATCGACCAAGCGTAATCCGTCGTACTTTGAAATAGTTGACGATTATGTGAACTCCATTCATGGTAGAAACTCCACAAACCCATCGGTGAATACAAGGGTTACCCGTGTTGGTCCTTCACCACCTGTGCCTAAATGGACCTCTCCTAGATCAACTCCTGGTCGGAAGCTTACGCCTAAGATAGGACGTCCAAGGAAACAAACTGAATCCTCACTGATGGTTTATATGCCCAACAAATTCCATCCGCACATAGCGGAAATCATCGACGTAGCCGACGATGGTAACTATGGATTTAGAGCCATAGAAGCCTTAATAGGAATGGGCGAACACATGTGGCAAGAGGTTCGTCAAAGGATGGTTCAGGAGTTGGTGACAAGGGGAGATATGTATGCAGCCATGTATGGCGGAAAGCGGACTCAGATCATCGGTGAGGCATTGGTTGTGGGCCCTGGAGAGCTCGTAGGTAGACAAAAATGGTTGACAATTCCATACATGGGTTACATTGTAGCCACGGCATTCCACATTGTGCTAATCACATTGGCATCTTCTGGTTGTTCAACATTTTTACCACTTACAGGTCATGTACCACCAGTTCACCAAATTATTGTCATTGGTCATGTTAATCAAAATCACTGGGTCCAGGTACTTATTTGTACTAATATGTCTTATGGTAGTGGATATGCCGTTTGGATGTTGACGTTTGCTATGTCTGCAGGTGAGGTTGAAGGACGGACATCCAATGCCACAGACTGCTCCACAGTGGCGTTATCATTGTGCAATTGATGCCGCTGCATGGGAATTTCCGTACTTGGACCGGATGAACATTTTTCAAAAGGATCTAGAGGACCAACACAAAGGGAAGGAGCAAGTTGTTGTGGACCTAACTGTGGATGAATAGAATCTATTTTATTAATTTCAGTGATTTCTTTCATTTTGTTGGGCGTATGGCCTATTTTTTGTGGTCCTGTAATATAGATTCATCCATTTATATTAGCCCTGTATAGTTGCCTCGGTATGTGATTGTAGTTGTAAGTGTTCTGGTTTTCTAAGTTACATTTCGCACTCAAGGGCGCGATTTTGCCATTAAAATCAATAAAAATTACGTTTAAATTAAAAATTAAACGTATTTAGGGTAAAATCACATCCTTAGATGCGATTGTAGGATTCTAATCGCATGGATGAGTGCGATTTAATAAAATATCATTAAAAAAGGGGGTTTTAAACCAGAAAATAAAGGGTTTTAATTATTTACCCATCAATCGCACCTAAGGATGCGATTTTAGGGTTCAAATCGCACACTTAAGTGCGATTCAATATAATACCTTGATAAAAAATGTGTTTTAAAGTCTTAAGTGACCAAGTTAAGCAAATTGTGTACATTGTTGTATTAATACATTGACCAAGTTAAGCAAATTGTGTACGGAGACAAACCTGAAGAAGTGTGGTGTAGCCGGATATGGACACCGTGTTCCTACGCTTTGCAGATGACAAGCACTGGTACATATATGCCAAGGCCGCAGCACCCCATGCAATGTTCCCGGCCGATCCCAGATCAAACAGGAGACAAAGGTACCGGACCTGTACTTTGCTCCTTGTCTTATCTGAAAAAAGCGTGAGGCCCAACAGTCGCAGCATGTACCCTTCGCGGCTGAGTCAAAGTCTCATTCCTGATTTTGAAATCGATGACTGACTCCAACCAGTCGAAACGTACAGACTTACCCTTGTTTTTCAACAACTCATTGTTGACTAGGGTTCTGGTCACACGTAGCTGCATGCAAAGAACCTCGACGCACTCCTCATTGGTTAGTACCGGAAGAGTGAAGAACCTGCCTCGGACTGGAATGTGTAGTAGAGATGAAACATCATCCAGTGTGATAGTCATCTCTCCACATGACAAATGGAAAGAAGACGTCTCCGGATGCCACCTCTCGACGAAAGCTGATATCAACCCTCGATCGTAGGCGTTGTATCCACAATCCAGCAAGGATGCAAGACCAGACCTAGCAACGACATCGGATATGTATGCGTTCCCCGCAGTCATATCTGCCCGCAGCCTTTTCTCATGATTATACAACCTCAGGAGGGATCGATCCGGTATGTTGCCATCAAGGTAGGACCTCCACACTCTCCCAGCAACATGGGTGCCATAGCTCCTCAGGACACTCAAATTAGTAGGTCCACCTGGAAAAGAGGTCAAATGCTTGTCAGCTTTGTCGATTCCTTGGAGTCTTCGCTTCAACTCCTTCTTCGCCCCGTCATCACAGCCCCCCTCTTCACGATCATCATCGTCCTCATCGTCACCAACATCATCACCGTCATCATCACCGTCATCATCGTCACCAACATTATCACCGACATCATCACCATCATTGTGCTCGTGGCCATCACCCCCAATGTATTGCATCTCCTCAAAGGATGATGGGATATCATCAACATACTCCCCATGCTGCTCATCATACCTATCCCGCCATTGCTCCTCCGCTTCGTTCTCAGCCTCATTATACGAGGGTTCCTCCACCACCGGCGCCTTTCCCCGCCGCCTACGATGCGAGGCATGACCCCTTTGCCGGATGTCTTCCACCTGATTTTGTCCTTCATCTTGTTCAACCGGGCGACCTGTGACACGAGTCCTTGCCATTTCTGCCACAAAAAGAGAAAACTACAACCAATTACAACATGCTAGAAACAACAACAAATGAGGCAGCTCCAGATTAAAAATCGCACCTCAGGGTGCGATTTTTAACCAGAAACTCGTGCTCCACAAAACCCAAGCAAAACTACCAAGAATCCAAGAAAACCAAGTCCAGAAAGGAAAAAAAGAGAAATAATAGGCATAAAGCATTCTCATGTGTTCATTCGTGCAAGGAATCCAAGAAATCTCAAAGGTAAAGGTTCAAAATCCTATACACATGCAAAACAGAGTATGGGAGAAAAACATAGTACAAGGAAAGAAGAGTTAGAGCCATTACCTTGACCTTGCTTCTGATGGAGATTCGAAGAAGAAGCAACCACAAGGGGGAAGGGGGCTAGGTTACGTTTTCAGAGGTTAGAAGATAATGAGGGGTGTGGTTGGTTTAAACCCCTCGAGCCAGTTTATTTTTTTCTGCATTTAAAAACAAATCGCACTCTTGGATGCGATTTTAAGGATAAAATCGCATGCCAAGGTGCGAACCTGAATAAATTTAAAAAAAAAAAAAAAAACATGTTAATCGCATTTAGGAATGCGATTTTGGTACATAATTCGCATTTAACCATGGCAATTTTAACTAGACCACAAAAGACATCGGTTTCCTTTTGATTTGAAGATAAAACCTCCGTTCAAACATGGTTCCTTCCCTCCAGGACAATATAAAAGGACATGGACAAAAATGGTGGGTGGTTATGGTGGTCAATTGAAGGATGGAGTTAGGGTATAGATTTATGTGTTTTTTTTTGTAAGTTTTTTTTTATAAACAAGGGTATTTTGGGTATTATGGTAAAAAGGGGGGGGCGTATGGCGCAATAGGGGCGCCAAACGCAACCCCCAAATTGAATGTCATCCATAGGTTTGCATTTTATCATCGGGTGTTTGTTATGTGCCTCATATGAGATGTTTGGAATGCGCTTGAAACAAAATGCCACATGAATGTGTCCAATACACATAAACCGAGACGTGAAATCATCCATTAACATGTTATTATGCAGGGTGATATAGCAACAAGTCCGAAGTGCATCTTGACAAAAGCCCTATACATGTGATGCCTAAAATGAGGCGTAATATATATCTCGGTAACACTAAGTGCCAAGATACTTTCGATCTATTAAAGTGTGTATACTACTACACTAAAAACTTCACTTCTCTCAAACTCATAATTCTCTCAAATTTCATGTTTCTCTCAAATTTCTTCATGAAACTACTTGTACGCATTTCATTAGTGTTCATACATACATGACCAAATTTTATAAGAGTTTTGCAATAAAAGAGTGGTTAATCCTGGATCGAGGAATGTCGAGTAGCTGCAACTTTAATGAAATATATTATGTAGCATGATACTACAATGTTAAACTATTTTTCATATCTGAAGTTGTTCTGTGTACTATGGGAGTTGGTTTTAGGACCATCCCTTTGGTCCTAAAACCACCTCCTCTTAACCATTATACCCATAATACCCCTCTTGATAAAAAAAAAAAATTACCCATCAATACAAACTCCCACCACCCTTTTTCCAACACCTGCTTCTCCACGTTCCTATTCTTTCCTCCCCTTCGTCCGTTTCTTTTCTTCTTCTCCCTGTTTTCACGTTTTTCTTTCTTTCCTCCCCCATTCCCTTTCGTTTTCTTCTTCATTTTGCTGGGTTGGTAGTTTATGTTGTTAGTTATTGCAAAAAAGCAGTGGATTTGAGATCTGATAGTCTGGTTTCCAATATTTTGAGAATTTCGTGTTCCTGGTTAAAAATTGCACCTTAAGGTGCGATTTTGGCATGCATGATTCGCACCTTAAGGTGCGATTACAACATATTCAAATAATTAAACGAAATTATTATTTTTTTTAATATGTTTTGTGATTTTCGCACCTTAAGGTGCGAATCTAACACACCTAAATCGCACCTTAAGGTGCGATTACGATATACACAAATAATTAAATGAAATTTTTATTTTATTTTTAATTTATTTTTTGATTTTCGCACCTTAAGGTGCGAATCTAACACACCTAAATCGCACCTTAAGGTGCGATTACCATATACAAATAATTAAATGAAATTTTTATTTTTTTTTAATTTATTTTTTGATTTTCGCACCTTAAGGTGCGAATCTAACACGCCTAAATCGCACCTTAAGGTGCGATTACGATATATACAAATAATTAAATGAAATTTTTATTTTTATTTTTATTTTTTTTATTTTCGCACCTTAAGGTGCGATTGCATTTGTTTCCTATTTTCATCGCACCTTGCTCCATATGTTTCCTATTTTCATCCAAAATACCACCTAAAGCTGAAGTTAGATGCTTCTCCTTTGATTCAATATCTTCAAGCATTGAAGCAAATTTCTTTGCCAAGCATTGTAGTTGTGTCATCTTTAATTTTTGTTTCAAATCCTCTCTCGAAGAATCCATCTCAGGTTAGACCCTAAGGTGCGAAATATATATGTGTGAGGTGCGAAAATTACACAGAGCTTTTGTGACCCCAAAGTCACGGTACGAGGACGACGAAGATAATGGTGATGGGAGGAAGAAGGGGGTGGTGTGAGGTGAAAGGTGATGAGTGAGGGGTGGGGGGGGAAGGGATTGTTAGGAAGAAGAAGAAGGATATGAAAGTAATAATTATTATTATCAAGGGTAATTGGGTAATTTACTTAGGGGGTGGTTTAAAGACCAAAGGGGGTGGTCTTAAAACCAACCCCCGTGTACTATTATGTAGGTATCATATTGCATTGATAAATGATAGTTGAGAGTGTATGATTATTGTTTTTTTTTTTTTTTTTTGAACTGATAGTGTATGATTATTGTTGGTCTCATCTATTACAGTATATACCTCAGATTCCGACCATTTTTTAACACGCTATTTAGAATTTTATATAAAGCATCTAGCTATGAATTAATTGATCAACTATGATGGAGGGATCACTGAATCTGGATAAGGATGTTTGGCAGAGAATGAATAGATTGGGCAACAGTTTGGGAAAAATATTTAGTCAAACAGTTTGCTTCTCTTTATTCTTTTGTCAAACGGTTTGTCTTGTTTTGTATACACTTCTTTTACACTTCTTAAAACTACTTTTAATACAACCAATAATTTTTCAGAATTTTTAATTCTCAAACTACACCTAAACAATATAACACTTAATGGTAAGCGAAATACGCCTAAAAAAATACTTAACTACTTTTAAGTTCTGATACATATTCTTCTTTCCAATTCAAAAAAAAAAAAAAAAGATACATATTCTTTTTCGAGTTTGAAAGTGAAATCTTTTTAGCTTCCTAAACTTAAATTTGAAAAACAAAATTACTTCAGGAATTTGAATTTCAGGTAGTAAAGAATTTCAGTTTCCCAGTTCTTCGGAAACAAGTTCATCTTCGGATGTTCCAAAAGGGAACTTTTTTGCTTTAAAATTTTGAATTTCTTCGGAATAGAAAAGTTGAAATTTTGGAAGAAAAACTTGATCACTTCAAGAAGTTTTAACTTCCGAAGTAATGGTATAAGTATATTTATTGAAAAGAAAATAATTCAGGGTATGCAAATAGCAATTTCAGTGTTCACAAAAACTAATCCCATGTTTTCAGGCCGTTGGGCCTTTTCTGCGTGCCTAGTTTATTCATGAATACCTTGACCAGAAATTCCTCCTGGAAGACCAAGAAATACTCCCTAAAGGATATTGTGCCAAAAAAATAATCAAAAACTACATCAGAAAACACGGGTCCAGCTCCTCTAGATTCACTTTAGAGGGTAAAAGTAAGCATCAACAATTGATTGAACTATTTTATTGACTTCTTCAAAGTAATCATTGTAATCATTATTAATGATTATGATTCATACTTAGATGAGCCAAATCCAGAAAACACTTTCTTATCATGCTGCTAGGTTGATACTGTACAACACATGTGGTATGCCATTTTTTTTCCGCAGGTCAATGTTAAAAGCATCGAATTCTTGATTGGGAAACATCTAACCTAAGGTAATGATTCATCATACATGTCTAAAAATTTGAAAGAAATTCCTAAGGCACTGGCACAGGAACACCAACTGGTACATACAAGGAACCTTTTACATTAGAATATCCAAAACCTCAGTTGCTATTGCTACACTCGTAAATTTAGCAACGAATTTCTAGAGATAGGAATCCGCACAACATAGGGATATGTCACTCTGGAAAGTGGACAAATAGATGTGGCAATGAATGCTTACTTAGTCTATTGCTCATTTGCATAGTTGAAGGGCTTCTATAGTGTCGGGCTCCCATTTGCAACACTAACACTGCCGTCAGCAGTAGTAACATCTTCCATGCTACTTTCTTCTGGTGGCACATCTTCAGTCACATGGTTATCAACAGTTGTAGCTTCCTCACTCTTATCATCTGCCTGTTCAGCCATATCAGTGTCCACAATCTGCTGCCTGTTTTGTGCCCTGTCTGTGTTCGCGTCGTGGCTAAAATGGGACCTATTTTGCTCAAACTGATACCTCAACTTTTCCTGGAAAAGAAAACGAAAAGAGAAATCATTGATATATGTATGCATCGTAAAAAGTTTTGTAGAATAGAATTCGTTGAAAGTAGAGAAGAATGCCATGGCAGGGGATAAAAATACTCATAGATACAGTAAAAAACAAAGCAGCAGACATATAGCAAAAAGCAAAATGTACTGGCTCAAATAAACCCTTCCCCAAAATGGAAGTTCAAGCAGATACATTAAAAGAAACTACGGAAACAATGTAATTGCTAACCCATCCAAGATGTCGGAATAAATATCTCAGGAGTATTTCTGGCATAACAATTTCATGATCGTCATATTATTTGATAAAGCAGGCTGATTATATTTTCATTCCTTCAGTAGTAGTTTTTGTTCCCCTAGATCACAGTCGATAACTGAAATTGGATTTTATGTAATTGATAGATTAAATTGAAGCACCAAATCTAAATGATATGTGCTGAACTTTTTCAATATTTATTGTAGTACAAGTCGAGGAAAATATTGAATTCACATCTATGTAGGTGTGACAAATGGTTTATTTGTGGGGCTTTCCTACTAGAATGTATAACTCCTTTCTTGTACTTCTTCCGAGCTTTGTTTTTTCTCAACCATCAATAACAAGTTACCAACACATGAAAAATGTGATTTGATTTATTTCTCTGACCGCTCTAACCAAACAAGCTGCTTTCTCTACTATAAACAGGTACTAAATACTCTTATGATTCTATCGATAATAATTCAGCTCTGTAATAATTTTCAGGAGCTACAAAGTGCAATTGTATTTTTTTTATATAGGCATTAACATGTGAAGGAGCCCTACGTGCGATGTCAAGGTTTATTCATTTATCCTTGACCTTTTCTAAATAGTTCACTCATTTTAAACTAGACCCTACTGAAAACAGTTTTAATGACTAGATCTTACTAAGAAACCCAAAACTATAGATATCAAAATGACTTCTAAATATGTTGTTTCACACCTGACAGCAAAACTGGTTTAGTAATGTCCTGCACCAATGGATATTAAGTTATACTAATGGTTAACTCATTGCTAAGGAAGCATCCTATTAATTACAGGTTGAGGTATAAGTAACACCCCTAGTGAGTTAGAGAGTACTTTAGTGGAGGAACTAGTTAGGGTACTGGTTTATTGGGAACCAAATCTGATCGATTGGAGATCAGAGTTCTTCTTCTTTCCCATTGCATCTCTGTAACCATTACTACCAGAAAATCAACATTGAAATAGTGAATTTATATCAGAATCAACTAGATTCTGTATTCCTCTCTAGCTTTGTGTGAATTCTCTTCTAATTCTGTTACCAGTTTTATCACTGGTATCAGAGCACCGATTGGGTGCCCTGAGAAGCTGCACATTTTGGTTCTGAAAAATTCGTGATCTATTTTCCGAGGCAGCGCGATTTGCAGCTGCAACTTACGATCTGCGACCTGTACATGGTTGTGACGCGAAGCATGGCAAGTAGTGTGAACAATCGGAATGACGAATCGGACGATTGGCGATAGGAGAACGAGGAATTGCGCGCCAGATTAGAGATGAACGAAGCTCGCACCAAACATATGGAAGAACGCGCACAGAGAGCAGAAGAACGGTTGGCGGCGCTGCTCGCCAGAATCAGAACACGACCGGGAGACAACCTCAATGACGAAGGTAGCGAGAATGAGTGGAATCGCAACGCTCATGGAATGCGCAGAGGGAAGGAATCATGGCGGAAATTGGAGATACCAATTTTCGTCGGGGATGATGCCTACGGCTAGATCCAGAGGCTCGAGAGGTACTTTTCATTTCGTGGAGTTCCTGATGAGGAACGAATGCATGCGGTCATGGTTGCCATGGAGGAAGGGCACTCAGCTGGTATTAGTGGTGGGAGAGATGTAATCCCAATCCAACGTGGGAAGGACTCAAGGTCGCTGTGATTCGCCGTTTCCAGCCCTCCATGATCCAGAACTCATTCGAGTTACTGCTCTCCTTGAAGCAATCGAACAATGTGGAAGAGTATGTTGAGGTGTTTGAAAAGTACGCAGGGGCCCTGAGGGAAATTGATCATGACTTTGTCAAATGATTATTTCTGAATGGCTTGAAGGAGGAACTCAAAGCTGAGGTAAAACTCTATGAACTGAATTCATTGGCTGAAATTATTCAAAAATCCATATTAATTGAGCAGAAAAACACTGTGTTAATTAAGAAAAGCAGTAGCAGTACCTATAGGCCTTCTAGCTCATGCTGAGGTAGTAGTCACACTTAGGTCATCACTGTGGAACCACAACAAATTTCTGATAAGAAAACAGAGGCCTCTTCTGTAGGCAATGCAGTGGTGAACTCTAAGAATACTCAGGGAGGAGAAGTTCCTAAAAATAGAGGGGAAGAGTATAAGAACCTAACAGGGGCAGAGATGAAGGAAAAGAGGGAGAAAGGGCTATGTTTCAGGTGTGATGAGCCCTATACTAGGGAGCATAGGTGCAAGAACAGGTTTCTGAGAATGACCCTCTTCGGAGATGAGGAAGAGGAGAGTTTAACTAAATTGGAGGAACAGGAGGTGGAAGACTTCAAATCACTGCAACTTTCCCTATGTTCAATGGCTGGATTGACTTCCTCTGAATCCTGGAAAATGGAAGGCATGTTACAAGATACTCCTGTGATCATCTTACTTGACTGTGGGGCCTCTCATAATATTGTCTCCAAGAAACTGGTCACCCAGCTGCAATTAGCAGTGGCAGAAACACCAACTTATTTGGTGGAAGTTGGTGATGGCCATAAAATTAAGTGCAGAGGGAAATGCTCTAAACAGAGAATTCAAGTACAGCAGATGGAGGTTGTACAGGACTTCTATCTATTTGGTCTAACAGGGGTGGATGTGGTACTAGGACTAGACTGGTTGGCAGGGCTGGGAAAAGGGCAAGCTGATTTTAGCAGACTTGAACTTACTATACACAAGGGAGACAGCAAGTACAGGATCACAAGGAACCCTTCATTGTCTAAATCTGAGCTGTCTAGAGGGGATTTTGTGACCATACTCAAGGAGGAGGGTGAAGGTTTGTTGATCCACTGCAACACCCGGGAAGAGACTGAGAAAGGAGGGGACCATGTTCCATTGGAGCATGAAGAGTTGTTACAACAACATCCAGATGTTTTTAAGGACCCACAGGGCCTTCCTCCCCAAAGGAGGCAGGATCATGCAATCCACCTCAAAGAGGGGGCTGAAATTCCCAATTTGAGGCCTTACAAATGCCCCCAATTTCAGAAGGCAGAAGTGGAAAGACTGGTGGCTGACATGCTGGAGGCAGGGGTTATTAGGCCCAGCATCAGCCCATACTCTAGTCCTATAATTCTTTTAAGGAAAAAAGATGGTGGCTGGCGATTTTGTGTGGACTAAAGAAAATAAATAAAATCACCATTCCAAACAAATTTCCCATTCCTATCATAGAAGAATTATTGGATGAGCTTGGAGGTGCACAAGTGTTTACCAAACTGGACTTGAAATCTGGATACCATCAGATTAGAATGGTGGAAGGAGACATAGAGAAGACAGCCTTTAGGACACATGAAGGGCACTATGAGTTCCTTGTGATGCCTTTTGGCCTCACAAATGCCCCATCCACATTTCAAGCCTTGATGAATGAGGTGCTCAAGCCTTATTTGAGGAAACTTGCCCTAGTATTTTTTTACGATATCTTAGTGTATAGTCCAGACCTTACCCTACACAAGCAACACGTGCAACTGGTCCTGGACTTGCTAACTCAGATTGTCTAAAGGCAAACAAGAAGTGTTGTTTCGGTCAACAAAGCCTGGAGTATCTAGGCCATATAATTTCAGGGTAGGGGGTGTCCGCTGACAAAACCAAAGTGGAAACCATGAGAACTTGGCCTCAACCCAAGGACATAAAAAGTTTGAGAGGGTTCTTGGGCTCACGGGGTACTACCGCAAGTTTGTAAAGGATTATGGGAGGATTGCCAAGCCCCTGACAGATTTGTTAAAGAAAGACATGATTTGATGGCATTGAAAGAAGCTACCCAGGCTTTTGATTCCTTGAAAGCTGCCATGATAGACCTACCAATGCTAGCAGTCCCTGATTTTTCCAAACAGTTTGTAGTGGAGACAGATGCTTCCAGTAAAGGTCTAGGGGCCATGTTAATGCAAGAAGGCAGGCCACTAGCCTATTGGAGTCGAGGGTTGTCGGTGAGGGCTCAACAAAAGTCCGTTTATGAGAGAGAATTGATGGCATTGGTAAAGGCCATACAGAAATGGCGACATTATCTCATGGGAAACCACTTTATTGTGAGGACAGATCAAAAGAGCCTCAAATTCTTAACAGGCCAGCGGCTGTTCAGTGACGATCAATTTAAATGGGCAGTCAAGTTAATTGGCATAGACTTTGAGATCCAATACAAGCCCGGAAAAGAAAATTCAGTGGCTGACACTCTTATCACGTAAAGAGATGTTTTCAGCCATATCCATAGTTTCAGACGAAGAAGCAGAAGCTTGGACACAGGAGGTACAACAGGATCCAAAATGGGTGCAAAATATTCAAGATCTGATCACAGCACCCACTTCACATGCTAGGTTTGAATGGAAGAAAGGAGTCTTATTGTACACAGGAAGGCTGGTCATGTCCAAATCTTCAAACAGAATACCCATTATCCTAGCGGAGTGCCATGAGACTCCCATGGGAGGGCATTCAGGATACTATAGGACTTATAAAAGGGTGGCAAGCTTCCTGTATTGGGAAGGAATGAAGTCAGACATCAAAAAATTTGTGGAGGACTATTTTGTCAAAGAAGCAAGTATTCTGCCTTGTCCCCGGGAGAGTTGCTCCAGCCTTTACCGATACCAACACAGGTCTGGATGGATGTATCAATGGATTTTGTTGGTGGCCTTCCTAGAGTGAAAGGGAAAGACACCATCCTTGTGGTAGTGGATAGGCTTACTAAATATGGCCACTTCTTTGCTTTAGGACACCCCTTTACAGCCAAGGATGTGGCCACTGTGTTCCTCAAAGAAGTGGTCAAACTCCACGGTTTTCCCACTACCATTGTTTCGGACAGAGATCCCTTCTTCTTAAGTCAGTTTTGGAAGGAAACGTTCAAAATTGCTGGGACTCAGTTGAAGTTTAGCACCTCCTACCACACCCAACCGGACGGCCAGACGGAGGTGGTCAATTGGTGCCTCGAAACCTACCTCTGGTGCTTTGTTGGTCCCAAACCAAGACAATGACTTGAGTGGTTAACATGGGCTGAATACTGGCTCAACACTACCTACAGCAGCTCAGCTGGTATGTCGCCTTTCTGGGCATTATATGGCCGCGATCCACCACTGCTTGCCAAAGCTGGTACATTCCATCCAAGGTAGAAGAAGTGAACATGATGTTCCAGCATAGAGATCAGGTTCTGGGGGAGCTGAAGCAGAATTTACTAAAGGCCCAGGATAGGATGAAGGGGCAAGCGGATAAACATCGCAGGGATGTGGAATTCCAAGGAGATTGGGTATATCTAAAGCTGCAGCCTAATAAGCTGAAGTCCTTGGCCTCAAGACCATGTGCCAAGATAGCTTCTAGGTTTTATGGCCCATACCAGATTGCAAGTCGTGTGGCCACGGTGGCATACAAACTCACTTTACCTGACCATTCACGGATCCACCCCGTGTTCCATGTCTCACTGTTGAAAAAAACCTTTGAAGCCTAATCAGACCCCTCCACCATTACCTCCTATGCTGAATGAAGAACTTGAGCATGAGGTCGAACCTGAGGATGTGCTGAAGCGTCCTGAGGACAACCAAGTTAGTCAAGTGGGCAGGCCTCCCTGCTTGTGACAACAGCTGGGAACTGGCTGCTGTGCTCCAGGACAGGTTCCCCACCTTTCCCCTTGAGGATAAGGTGGGTCTTTTAGGGGGGTGCGGGTATTGATAAGACTCGGGGGTGGGGTAAGCCAGCTATTAAACACGTGTACCATAGGAAGAGGTTTAAGAAACCCCACCAGAGTTAGATTAACTAGTCTAGCTGACTACACTATGGTTAGTTGGCAGTTATAGTTAGCTTGAGGTATAAGTAACACCCGTAGTGAGTTAGATTGTACTTTTGGGGAAGAATTAGTTTGGGTACTGGTTTATTGGGAACCAGTTCTGATCGATTGGAGATCAGAGTTCTTCTTTCCCATTGCATCTCTGTAACCATTACTACCAGAAAATCAACATTGAAATAGTGAATTCATATCAGAATCAACTAGATTCTGTATTCCTCTCTAGCTTTGTGTGAATTCTCTTCTAATTCTGTTACCAGTTTTATCACAAGATTACTCTATATTCTAGTACCATCCAACCTTCGATAAACCCAATATTAACTAATGTCCTGCACCAATGCTCGATGATTGTCTTCCATTCCAGGACTGTAGTAGAAGCAGAACATGTGGCAGTGTGCAATCTACACTACACTTGGTACATTTGGTTGAAGCATACCTCGTAGTTGCGTACTTTTATGCTATGTTGTGAAAGAGAAAATGTGAAGAGACAAGATGAGAAGAGAAAACTTGGCAAGAAAATGAGTAGGTTTTTAGGTTGTTTAGTGCAAGAGAAATAATAGAAAAAGTAGCAGAAGAAAGTAGACGGTACTCTCCCTTCTCATTTGGTTGAATACATAATGGAAAGAGATAATGTCACTTTTGTATAAAATGATAGTTTTACCCTAAATATACAAATTTTTATAGTTGTATTAAAAAGATCGAGGGATAAAATGAGGAAGAGTAAAAAAACATCTCACTCATTTCTTTTCATTTATCAGAGATTCAAAAAAGTGGACAGGCCCACTTCTTTTTTTCTCTCTCACTTATTTCATGGTCTCACCAAACAAGGTAACTTGAACTCTCGCATATTCCTCTCTCCCTTATCTCTTGCTTTTATAACAATAATAATAACAAACACAGCATTTAGGATATTTCCATGGCATAACACTTGATTTGGGACAGGAGACATTCAGGATTCTATTTGGTGTAAACCACGTCAACAATGATGTTTCCCTAATGTATTGAAGAATTGTGCAGTTTGCTCTATACATTTTCTCTTTCTTTCTTTTATGTTCTGTTTTTTACATTAAGCCAGGTTCCTTATCCTCTAAACTTTCGTATTTTTTTGTCTTAATGAATTTGTTCTATAAAAAGAGGGAGAGAATCAGAAGAAGTGAAAATAACTTTTTAAGGTTTATGAATTTGAGCCACACTGACATGTATTTGTGTTGGACACTTTGATATATCAAGGGCACTGCTACCCTCGGTCTTCTTATGCAGCCAGCAAGGACTATACCACTGCAACTTAAGGGATTTTCTGATTCTGACTGGGCTACAGATGTAGATGACAGAAGATCAGTCTCAGGAACCTCTCTTTCTGGGCCCAAATCTCATCTCTTGGTGGTCCAAGAAACAACATGTTATAGCTCGCAGCAGTACAGAGGCAGAGTATCGTAGCTTGGCACACCTCTCTGCTGAAATATTATGGGTCCAATCCTTTCTTCAGGAACTCCAGGTTCCAGCAGCTGTACCAGTTCTGTAGTATGACAACCTCTCAGCAGTCTCAGTGGCTCATAATCCCACCCTTCATGCTCGCACCAAGCACATTGAACTTGATGTGCTTTTTGTTCGAGAAAAGGTCCTCAGCAATCAGTTCAAAGTGCAACACATCCCAGCAGATTTCCAGATGCCTTAACAAAGCCACTCCCTACCACCAAGTTTCTAGAGTTTAGGAACAAGCTCAGTGTGTCACCACCCTGGTTGAGCTTGTGGGGGGGGGGGGGGGGGGGGGGGGGGGTTCAGATGCCTTAACAAAGCCACTCCCTACCACCAAGTTTCTAGAGTTTAGGAACAAGCTCAGTGTGTCACCACCCTGGTTGAGCTTGTGTGTGTGTGTGTGGGGGGGGGGGGGTTAACACAGTATATGTAATAATATAGTCGTATAGTGCTAGTAAGAATAGAATATTCTATTGTTTAGGTGCCAGCTAGGCACAGCTGTATGGTTGTGTAATTGACGGAATGATAATATTCCAGTTCATCACTTTTACAGTTCTCTCTCTCTCTCTAACTAACTAACTACTTCTGTTACAATGCAGGTGAAAACAACGTTATATTCAGATAAACTATAGCCATTTATTATGACTAACGTGACTTAGTCTCATGCTAATTTTCATAACATGAATTCAATATTCTGATTCGACATTGACGTTTTTCTACCATTTTATATTAACATTATGTGTTCTACTATAAACCTTATCTGTGTCTGTGCCCTATAATTTTCAGAGTTCTTCACATCCCCATGTCCGTGTCATATTGTACATGTAAATGAATGTCTATTATCACAAGAAGTGACATACCTGACACAGCCTTTCTATGATACTATTCATCTCCTCAATGCCACTAACGAGATGAGTATGATGTCTGGGTCCAGGATCTTCAACATTTCGTTCAGTATATGATGTAATCTCACTAAAATTAAGGGCAAGGCGGTCAGGTCTCTTCAGAAGAAGCTGAAATGTAGGCTGCAGCTCATAACACTGCTCAAAAAGGGAACGGCGGCAAAAGACATATAAACCAAGCCGAGCACGTGACATGGCAACAACCAATCTTCTTACATCACGTAGGTGACCAACAAACCGAGTACGCACAAGAGACAGCAATATAAAATCATTTTGCTGACCTTGAAACTTATCCACTGTAGTAACCTGAGAGCAGCCATGAATAGAAAACAAAGATAACTTGATTAAGATCACAACATTGCTAGAATCGGTCTTGTTGAGTTCTAATGTTCTACTACTACAAGAATTTCTATCATAAGTTGAAACCACCTTCATCAAAGAAATCATTTAGATATTCAATCTAAGATATAATTTAGAAGTAAAGAAGGAGTAACATACCTTGCTTGGTGGACCAATGTAATCAAATGGAGTGCATCTCCTGCTTATAACATCACGGATCAGAAGTTTCTGGCCATTGTAAGTAGTCAAAATTGATATCTTATTAGCAGGATACCCTAAAAGACGCATGTATATATAGACACTGACAACATATTCTGCTTCTCCCTCATTTTGGTAAAACCAGGGAGATGGAGTTGTCTCCCCCTTACCCATGTAATCTGGAACATCCACTAACTGATAATCATAAGCAAATCCAGCATTTGCACTATTGAATATGACTTCCTTCTTTACGATAGGAAGGTCTCCCAATTCTCTGTATCTCCAATTGAAGAGTTTAGCTATACTTGGTCTGGCTCTTCCCTGAGCATTTAGCTCAATGTAAGGAATGCCCAAACGGACAAACCTAGTAAACAGACTCTGATCCATGTGGCTGTACTTTTGGAAAGCCATATTCTTCACAACAGGAGGCAACTGGTGATGGTCACCAATCAGAATGCAGCGTTTAAGCCTAGCATGACCATCTTCTTGCCTCTGGAGTAACATTGGTATGAAAGTCTCAATTTCTAAAATCTGAGCACTTTCTTCCATCAACAAATTGTCATACTTAAAACCCAACTGAAGGAAATCTTTCCTCTTCAGAGCTGCATGAGTACAAGTCATTGCCACAATCTTGGCCTGCTTGGTCATTAAATAATTAGCCCTATCAGCTGTTGACTTAAGTAATTCAAATGCCCGGCACTCTTCAAGTTCTTGAAACATAGTCTTCAGATGACGAAAGCATCCCATAGCAGCCCGCATGTCTTTCTCAAAAGATTCGCCTGTAAATACAGGATGTGGCGTGTCAAAGAAGAACTCTTTAAAGGGAAAACGATCTCGAACAAATGTTGGCTTTTCTTTATTCTCAGAACAAACAGCAAGAAATTGCTCCCAGCGTGAATAAACATGAAGCAACCAGAAATACCCTGCAGTTTCACAAGTGTAACCCACATCCTCTGGCAAATTAAGAGACCTTGCTAGCCTCTCCACTTCACTCAGCAATTCTAATCGTCTAACAAGCATTGCATTAACACGACCTTGTCGACTAAAATCAAGATCAGTTTCTAGTTCATGTTCTCCTTGACCAAGTCGGAGCAGATACCGTGCAGGTACATCTCTCTAATACAGAAACAAGTGAAAAGAAACACATAAACTTCTGTTAGAAGGAAAATTTTAACCAAAATTATAGGTATTGAACTCATGTCAGACCCTTAGTACAGGTAAATCAAAAGGAGAAAAGCAATACAAAAGGATTGGGTTTATCTTACACCAAATATCATGGTGGTTGCTTTACCTAACTTATCAACTCAGAGCAATAGCATGTATGTGATACTTATATAGCACTTTGATATTACTTCTTAATTCTGTTTGATTACAAACTTTGTAATATCAACTATTTAAGATATTACACGTATTGTATATTGAAGATTGTCACTGGCGCAAAACTTCAATACAACAGAAACAATCAAAAAATATACTACACACAGAGTCATATAGTACATCTTAATGAAAATAATAGTTCATTGATTGCAAACACTGATAAACTTGAGATATTACTCGCATAATGACCTTCACTAGTACAAGACATTAGCTCAACATTAGTAATGTTGCCCAGAGATTTCTCAAACTGCAAGGAATGGAAAATATAGAAATACGAGAGGTAGATATGTGGGGATATATGTCTGTGTGGGCTTATAGAAATCTGCCACCGTCAGAAGAATGTTTATCATAAATTGACAAGAAACTCCATAAGATATATTCTGAATATACTTCAATCTATAGCAATAGCAACAAGCAATCTCTTTAACTACCACAGAGTTCTCTACCATTTCATGTTGCCATGGGAGCACAAGATAGTCCCTGACGGTATTAAAACTGATGTAGTACAGGAATCTTTAAATTTAGGGAAGGAATGAAAGGGAAGTTATGAAAAAAGGTTAGGCGGGTATTTCAGGGAAAGAGTGTTGCAGGAAGAGAGTCCACTTCCTCGGATAGGAATAAGAACACTTAGAATTATAATCTTAAAGTTGAGGACAATAAAAGATGTTTTATAATATACTTCACTTGATTTTGAATTCCAACTTCTGTTGAAATTACAAACAGACTCGCTCAATATATTTTTAGATCCTATGTAGCTAGAATTGACCATCTTAAAGTGGCTTAACTAGTTCCGATTTAACTAACTTCTTTGGACCTTCGAACAGTTATGCCCACGGGCATAGGTGCGAAACTGATCATTTGGGCTCAGAGTGGTGGTTAGGTAAAACCCTCCCTAGGGATGAATTTAAGATTCCAACTCCTGATATTGCAAGAGAAGTTCGCCGAGCTTGCAATCCACTTTGACTACAATGAACCACTATTGGATTTTTAGTTGACTTTTGCATAATCTATAATTACTCACCTAATTATTGAAACGATCTAAACTTAACTTCAGATACATAGAAAATTAACTGACTCTTGAATAACTGAAGTATTAAACTAATAAATAATACTCATTAGTGATTTAACACTCAACGAATGAAACTACTTGCTGACAGTGACACATAAGGAAAGTCTTCACTCTCCATCAACTAATTTCCAGATACTACAAAGTTGCACAACAAACAACATTCTTTATTCTCTATCAACTAATTTCCAAAAAAAATTACTCCCTTCATTCCTTATTAAGAGTCCTTTTTATAAGCATCAACTTAAAGTTTGTGGTGCATTAATTATTAATTATTTTTTACAAGAATACTTTAATTGGATTTTCTCTCCATTTCCACTATACAACGCATTAATGATGAATCGAACTTAAGAAAAGTGGGTTACAGGTAATTTTGGAAAGTCAAAATAAATTTGATGTTACCAGCTATGTTTCTTAAGAGGCGTAGTTATTTGGGTGAAACGGAGGGAGTACTACACAATTACAAATCAAACAACATTTTCAGTAGCAACATCTCTTCTGCATAAGTACTTAGTAAACATCACAACCATGTTAGCAGCTAAACAAAATCTGAATTCATTGGGGGGGAGGGGGGGAAGCTAACATAATGGAAGAGGAGAAATGAAATATCTCACCTGCATTATCTTCTCAAACAGGTCATTCAGAGCTTGGTTTGAATGAGTAATTATTAAGGTTCTCTGAGTAGGACAATTATGATAAAGAACATTCAAAATTTGTACAGCTGTATCAGTCTTTCCCGTACCAGGTGGCCCCACAACCATAGTTAGGCCAGGTTGAATGCCTGATATAATTGCTTCAACCTGCTCGACGGGAATATCCAACATTGTTAGTATTAATTTACTTCTGCAACGAGATATAATAATACAGAAGAGGAGGATGAAGTGCATGAGGGCAAAGTATAAGGGATTTGTATCACAGCACATGAACAGCAGCTGTCAGTTAGAGAAAGAATGAAAATTTTATGTGGGCCCCACATGCTCTCTTCTGGTCTCTCTCTCACTGCAACTGCAGTTCAACTGCAGGTGATCCAAATCTGAGGATAAGGAACCAGATGACAGAAAGCATCAAGAAAACAGCAAACCAGTGTCCCAAGAAAAGACACACAGCTGTCAAATTTAACTGAATAACAGCAATGGAAACAGCTCTAGAACTACTATCATCAAACATACACAAGAACTGATGAACAAATGAAAGTCAAATAGACCCTCCAGAAAATAAGGGCGTTTCTCTAGAACCAAATACATGAGAAAACCGCATAGACTCCACACTACCATAAAATTATGGTCTCAGTATTCTTGGCAAAAACTTTAAGGTAACCATCACAAACTGACATCCATTTCACATGATTGACAATACTCGAGGGAAATTGGATGTTAGCAGTGGTTCAAACTAAGCTATATACTTATATGTGTAATAGAATAAGAAACACTGCATTGTATTTGTACATTCTAGAGGCATCAATTTAGCCATAAAATCATTTGAATTGAGTCAAATTCCAATATCCTGGGGGGGAAGCGGGCAGAGAATATTACCAGAAAATACTACTATACATGAAAAACTGACATTATATGATTGAGTTCAGGAGATGAGTGCACCTGTGTGGGTGTAAATCTAACTGTATTTTGTTTTGGCTGATCTTGAGGATAAGGGCCTGGATCGGGAGGAGTATATGTCTCAATAATTAGTTTTTCTTTCTGATGATTAGCATCAACTATATTGGTATCATTTGTTGCACCAACAGCAGATACTGCACCCCCCGGATGAGCACCAACATTTCCTTTGAGCGTCCGGGGAAGTTTGATTTTAAAAGGAGGCCTTGGATCCAAGTTTTCTGTGCTATCAGAATTAACAAAAGAAACCTGAAGGATACAAGAGGAAGTTAGAGACAAGCAACATCAGTTTCTCAATTCATAATACAATTCCCAATGGAAGATAATCAATCATGCCCGGGCAACAATAATTTCTATAAATCTGAAAATGACATACCAACCTCATAATCCACAAAACTTTCTTTCAAGTGATCAGCATCTACAAAAGTATCTTTGAAATCTACTGCTTCCAACAGATCAGGCATATTAGTCCACTGTGCCGCAGAAGGATCCCCATAGCCAAGAAAAATGTTTTCCAACCACTTAGGAACAATACAGTATTCATTCATTAAATCCCTTATTGATTCTAAGATGGCTTTAAAATTGTTTTCTTTAGGCTTCCTCCTCATTAACACGTTAAATGTACCATAAACATCTTCTGCCCCTTTCTCAGCAATTTTATTGACATCCATGTGGTATTGGGCTGTATCCAAAGCCACAGTTACTGTTCTCAGCTCCCCCTTTGGTGGCTTCCACTCATCCCGTTTAATCCTTCCAGAAAAATCATTCATAAGGATTCCTTCTTCATCACGAATCTCAGTAACTTCACATCCTCGTACAAATTGTAGGCCAAGCTTCTGTGGCACACTAGCTTTGGCTTCTTCTTCTGCACTAAGAGGCTCAAACGATGGGCGAATAGATAGTAAAAACAATACATCATGTTCTTTTAGTGCATCCCATTCTGACCTAACATGTGCTCTATAACTGGAAATACTGTAAGTAACTTTTGCAGTCACAGATGATGGCTTGATTTCTCCTATGTTGGGTTGTTTTACCTCAGTTATCTTGAACTCTTTAATTGGCACAGCCATTCTTGACCAACCACGGAAAGCAGTATCTCCATCACTGTTGATATATGCTTGAAGGTGTGGTACAGCTTCCTGAATATCCTCACGTATCTCGTATGTTGATTCAAGCCGAAAGAGATTAAAATTTCGAAGAAGATAGTCATGAAGTGTTAAGAACTGTAAGTTAAGCTTTGGCAATGCTAAACAACCTTCTCCAGAGTAATTTATGCTCGGTACAACACTCTCATCCCACATAATCTGTTCATTCGGGTAAAGAGGAAGAGCATTGATAGCTTCTTTTTGAGACAGCTGCTTCTCGAAAAAGGACACCATTACTTCAATCAGAAAATCAACCCTTTCTGACCAGGGATCTTCCTTAGAAACAAGTTTGAGCTACATAAAGAAACATTGTCAGAAACATTGTGGTATTGAAATCAATGCATGGCTCACACTTGCAAGCTTCATTATACTATTTCTAAAAGTAATCAGAAAACAATTATATAATACTATATGTAAGCCCCCATCTGTGAAATTCCCAAAAAATAGTCCACTAATATAAACAAATAATCACTTCCCCATTATAGTATCATAATCCTGAAATCAAAAGTAAGGAAGGAGTACGCATTTAGAAGGGAGGGTTCAGCCAGCTCTTAAACTGAGATAGAAGACATCATCCAGATAAGCATATTATTGAAACTGACTTGAAAAAATGATGTTATGAATTTGCCTTCAGAAGTTAAAGCTTTGCTAGTTTCACATGATGACTTCCGTCAAAGATACAGGGAAATTGAAGAAAACTCAAAAGGAGAGAAAAATATAAAGGAAGACAGGTAGAAGAATAAGTGAACATTAAATGAACCCGCTATAATTAGCAACAACAATAAAAATTATAGTAATAATCAATTCTAATTCTCAATAGGGAATAATTGAAGGTCCAAAATCAAGATTATCAGAAGGAGTAAAGAGATGCATCTATTAATCACACACCTTACAGCAAACCAAATCTCTTAACTCCTCAGGAGAAAGAACAGACAGTTTCTTGGAGAGATTAGCACGCTTGTGAATTGAACCAATGTTGGTCAAAGCAAGTTCCCGCAGCTACAACAACACAAAAAGAAATCAGTACAGTCTGCTCATACTAAGGGGACGTAGGATGTAGAATTACATGATATTACAATTAATAAACAGTAATGAAGAGTAGAAGATTTCTATCATAATATTTTTATTCAGATTAAGCTACATCTAAATATACCTTGCCCATCTTCTTAAATGCAAGTAGCTGGAATGACTGCAGTCGGCTGTAATGAGATTCAAGAACCTCATGATCTGTTAACTGTGTGCCAGTATGATCATTAATCTCAAACCCTTCATAGAATTGCAATAAATCAACCAACTGGGCAAAAAGTTTTCCCTTTTCATGCCTATAGAGCGCACTCAGATGGCATTTGGCAACTACAGCTACATCAGCCACTAGAGGCCTCAAATACCTACATACAAGAAAAGCAGAGAAAGTAGACATGTCAGGAAAACAGGAAAAAAAATATCTGTAAGATTGCATGAGAAAAACAAGGGTTGTCAAAAAGTATCCCTTCTACCTTAATGACTTTAAGGACCGAATTTATTTTCAGTTCAACCATAGTGGGTATGAAAGAACCAGAAAATTGATAATTCAAATTATGGAATTAATTTAATCAACCATTCATATCACTTGTAAAATACAAAATATATATGAAGTTGGAAATATATAAAATCAAACTGAACTATTTGACCCTTAAATGAAAGAGATAGAAAATAATCATATCAACATACCTTCTTGTTGGCAATTGACTCAAGAGGTCAATAAGAAATTCCATAAACCTCTCACAATAAAGGACACAAGCATCATTAACTACCCCAGAAACAGCACCATCAATAAGTTCATCATCCTCACCAGACAACTGTCTCTGAGGAAACACCTGTGAATCCAATATCTAAAAAGAAAAAGAAAGACAACATGAGGAAATCTATTCCATACTAGCAAGAAAAATATATTTTGTTTAACTGAAAACCGTTAAAGGCTGTTGTGCAAAGACTAAAAGCACTTAAGAGATTGCAACCTCCAGAAATTCTTCTATGAGGTTCCTCAAGAACATCACTTCAACTGCAGTTGACGGATCTGGATGCTGTCCTCCTTTCCCTGTTTCCTTTCTTATCATCCTTTTCCATTTCTTGATCAAACCTGGATTAAGACAAAGCTCCATCTACAAGGCAGAGACCAATGGCCCAAATTGGATTTAGCATGCAAACAATGTTATGCAAAATTAATGACAAAAATATCTAAAAGAAAAAGAGAAATGAAGGTAATTTCCATCTTCACAAAAATTGATCTTACCTGAAAACGACCATAAGACAAACTATACCAGGATTTCAAACTTGCTAGTCTCAATACTGTCTCGCTAACAACCTCATCTTCCAAACTCTGCAATGCAAAGTTATTAGCCCAGGTACAATTAACATGACCTAAGAGCCAAATTTGTTCACTGGAATTATTTTAATGAGAATGGGTAAGGAAATGGAATAAAATAAAATGAACATTTCAAAAGTCTTGCCAGGTATGTTCAATGATGGAATGACAATTACAAATCATTCCTGTGATAGACTTGCCGTATGAATTTTTTTAAGCAGGACCAACTGACAATAATTAACAAGAAACCAAAATCCAAATGCACTTGTTTGGCATGGGAAGACAGGTTGGTACAGTACATGTTCAGAGGTAGGAATTTGTGACTGTAGAATTAACAAATTATTTTTCTTCCTTTTAGTTTTTTTCCCTTGACAAAGAAATGCTAACATCAGCTGTTTGAAACAAAGGCAGTAAGCTTCTTCCATGAGATACAGTTGTAACCTAAAGTAAAACATGAAAACAACACACCACCCCTATTTTCCTCAAAGTTTTAGGAGCTCCAGCAAAACAAAACAAAAAAAATCATAATGGAAACTTTGCTGAAAACATACAAATTATGTAAAATAACAGTAGTTCTACAATAATGTTAGCCTGTCATTCAATGATAATCGATAAAATAAACTTGTACACCAACTAATTGAACATGTACGATTAAAGTCAAACAAACGTTATAACTTAAGTAAAGGACAAAGTGCAGTGCCAGATTACCTGAAAGGCATTTATCATGAAAATTAGGTAATTTGTCTTCTCAGCCATACTTAGTTCTCTTCCCTACAGTAAGATTTGAACATAGAGATTTAGCGCAGTGTCACAATATATACCATCAAATGCCCCACCCCCCACTTCACCAGATAGAGGGAGAAAAATGCACACTTGAAAAAGTCCAACTCAACAAGGAAATGACAAATGGACATTGAACAACATATTGAAACCTAGTAACGAGTAATGGAAGAAATCATATGATCCTGCCTGAGAGATGTAATGCAATCACAAACACAAATCGGCAACTTACCTTCACCGATTTAAGAAATAATGCAGAGATTACATTAAAGACATGAGAATGGGAGAGAGAGATAATAGTGACCTCCTTTAGGCGAAGAACCCTCTCAAGAAACCCTTTGAAGGCATCTTTCCTCTCATGGAAGCAAACCCAAGCGGCAACATTTTCTCGGAACTGCAAGGCACAAATAAGTTCCATGAATTAAATTTATGAACAAAAGCTTAAATAGAAATAAAACAAGAACGAATAAATGATTGAATAGAGAACAAGAGAAGACCTTCTCGTTGACCATGAGGATGATGGACATAACATGCTCGAAGGTAGCAGTGAGAGGGTCGAAATGAGGCCAGAGGTAATTCTCCAGATACTGACTAACCTCGAGGATCATCACCCTCTGCAAAGGAACGGGTTTGTGACCCTGACCCTCTTTCACCAACAACTCAGTTTCGTAAATCCTCTGCACAACCTCCGCATCAAACGTCTTCTCCTTCTTGTTCAACCAATTCGCCTCTGCAATCTTGGTCAACCGGTCTCGCTGAATCTCAGATACTGTGATTGCGCTCGGAAGAGCACCACTGCTCTTTTGGCTCCACTCTACTGCTTTCGGCTCCGCCGCCACCGGATACTCCGCCACTCTGTGACGCCGGAAATCGTATGTTCCCGTGCCGTACACCTTCGTCATCGCCAATTGAATTTGAAATTCACCAACTAGGGTTGGGTTCGGTTGGGTTTATGCAACCAAATCACTCTCGGCGCTTTAGGGTTTTGTCTCCGGTAAACCCTAACAGGAAGGGTAACTGTGACTGAATAGTGAAAACTCAGATTTGCATATATAGACAAACATAAACACCACTGTCCAGTGACATAGGCCAAGCAAAGCAAGTGTGTGAGATGAGAGACGAGAAACAAATAATCACATCACCGCCGTTATTTACCTTTTGAACTGTGGGGTTGGTTTTAAGACGAGCGCATTGGTCTTTAAACCACCCATATACAGTAAATGACATAATTATTTTTTAAAAAAAATTATTCCTATCATATCATTCTTCTTCTTTCTAACATTCCTTCCCCCCACCCCTCATTTATCATCTTTCACCCCCACCATCCCCTTTTTCCATCCTATCACCATTACCACCACCACCCCCCATTTCCATCTCATCACCATTACCATCACCACCACCCTTCTTACTTCATTCATACCTCTATTAAACCATTAAATCCTAACCCCATTCACCTCCAACCTTTAACCGAAGCTCTGATCATCCCCATGAAGCTTAATCCATACCAAACGAAGGTTTGTTTCCTTACCCATCATGTTTTTGTTCTTCCTCGTTGCTTCATGTTGAGCTCGTAAAACTCGAAAATTCTGTGTAATTTTCGCACCTTTTAAGTGCGAAAATTACACATGCAAATTCCGCGCCTTAAGGTGCGAAATCCTCCTTAATTTGAATTTTGTTAAATCGCACTTTTAAGTGCGAAAGACAGCAATAGTGGTCGCACCTTTAAGTGCGATTTTGGCTTTTTGGCAACTAATTCATGGTTAATTGTTTCAGGCATCGCAGTCATGAACGAGGTGTTGCCAGAGGAGGCTGTTAAGGATTCCAATGTTGCTGTAAATGTGGAAAGCAAAGAATTAGTCGCCCGGGATGATTGCACAGATATTTTTACGACTGACCGGGTTTGTTTTATCCTTTCTCTTAACATGGTTATCACTATTTTTTGTAAAATCGCAGCAAATGTTATGTTTTTTTATTTTCTGTTCAGATATTTCAAACTTGGAATGATCTCGTTGATTGGGCTCAAGCGGTTGGCAAGGAGAACGGTGTTGTCGTTGTTATTAGAAAGTCTGATTATGGAAGCCTCAAAAGGAAAGAACTCGTGACCTTAGGTTGTGAACGTGGTGGGAAATACATACCTTACAAGGGGAAGTTGACTAATAAAAGCAGCGGAACAAGAAAGTGTCAGTGTCCTTTCAAGCTAAGAGGAAGACCAAGGAAGGTTGACGGATGTTGGAGGTTGAATGTTTTATGTGGAGTTCACAATCATGCAAGGCCAGAGTCGTTGGTTGGGCATGCATTTGCTGGACGACTTACTAGTGAGGAAAAACTAGTGTTTCGTGACATGGTAGATAATAGAGTTAAACTAGGACAAATGCTTGTTGCTTTGAAGGAAAAGAATCCGAGCAATTTGACAACCATTGACCAAATTTACAATGCAAGCAAAAGATACAAGAGAACTAAGAGGAATCCATTCACAGAGATGCAACATTTGATGCATTTGTTGGATGGCGACAAATATGTTTACTGGCATCAGAAGGATGAAGACAGTGATGTGGTTCAAGATATCTTTTGGTCACACCCACGTGCGATTGAATTGTTTAACATATTTCCTAATGTTGTGCTCGTTAACATTTTGGGTTTTCAGTCTCGTAATCGCACTCTTATATTCTTGTAACACATAGTTATAAAAGCAAACACAGAAACGTTGTAATAGAACATAAAGAGCCTATAATGACAACTGGCATGGATTACATTCCCAAAATGTTAAACAATGTATAGGCCACTACATTAAAATCCAAACATCATCAATAAGTACAAACATCAGCTAAGTCAATCCATATAAAAACCAAGCTACTGCCTAGATCTAGAACTCTGTGAAGCTCGTGTCCCCTGCCTGCTCGATCGCGTGTACACCAGATCCCCATGCAAGCTCTACGCTACAACAGCCTCCATATTTTGCAGTGCTACCCAGACTTCTGACCCCTCCGGCGGAGCCCCTGACCTCTCCGGGTCGACGACAATATCCAAATACTTCGCTAGTAGTGCAAACCGACCCTGCAAGAAATGAAATGTCAGTGGATCTTTAATAATAAATGCTATAAACAATAACTACAAACAAACGCTGAATGACTCGCAGCTGCAGAAGTAGTGTCGATCTTGATGACAGGATTTTATATGATATTTTTAGGGTGTTTTTAGTGTTTTTATTTTATTATTTTTGAGTCTCATATAGGATTTTTATTATTTTTATGTAGATTTTATATTTATTTTGCATTTTGCATATAGATTAGCTTTTATTTGTTTTTCTAACTTTATTTTATATTTTTAGGAATTTTTATAGTTATTTTTATATTTTTAGAAAAGCTGGTATAGTTATCATTTTTGTCCAGGGACCAATTTGTAAACTTTCAGGAAAGGAAGGACCAAAGTGTAAAAGTTCAAGAGTGGAGGATGAAAAGTGAAGTTTCAAAGAGTTAAAGGGCCAGAATTGAAGTGCTAGCAAAAAGAGGACTTAAAGTAGAAACCAAGAATATGAACCAACACTCTCTAAATTAAGCACATGGAAAATAAGGATTAAAGGATGAGTGGAGAATTGATGGTAGTGGGAAGGAGTTTTCAAAAGTTAATTGGTGGCCAATGAAGGCCATAATGGCCATCAACTCCTCCACCATTGAAAGGCAAATTTTTGCTATAAATAGGAAAGCTCATCCTTTGTAAAAAACACACCATTTCAGAATACAACAAGTGTTCTTCTTTCCTCCTTAAGATCATTGTTCCTAGGAATTGTGGGAAGCCATACTTGAGCTCCTATCCAAGGTAATTCAATGACTCTTTTAGCCATGCTTGGCTAATTCTTTTTAAGTTTCTTGGGTTGTAGTAGTTTATAGTTTATGTTCTAGTCTTTTTCTACATTTCTGAATAATATTTCCTTTCATGTTTTATTTCCTTGCTCTTAATGTTATCTTGCTGTACACAAGAAGTTTTGCTTATTACTTATGTCATAAGATCATTTGGTAAGTAGTAAGGGAACTAGGAAATAAAAAAGGCTATAAGTATATATCTCTAAAGATCATTAGGATAGACGTAGCTTTATGTTGGCCCGAATTCATTCTTCATCTTCTTTTCTGGTTAACTAAATTACAAGATCTTGGATTTAGTAATTAGGAAGACAGTTCTACATTTCTTAAGATCATTAACTTGTAGAAATTCTAGGCTATAGCATCATGAATTGGACTTAAAATTCAGAAATTAAGTAGGAACTTGCTAGCATATTTATAGACTATGTAAATCAACCCAAGAGCTTAATTCCCATCATCTCTATTTCCCTTATCATTTTATGCTTTTATCTTGTTCTAAACAAACATCAAACATACCTTTTTATTTTCTGCACAAGTACTAAAATTTATAATAATAAGAACACCTATCCCTTGGGTTCGATCTTTTTACTACGCGATAGTTAATCGTACACTTGCGATTTCGCAATCAGATCTCCCTGTTCTCAGGTGGGATCATGTATGGGTTCGACACCTGACGAAACCACGGAAGATAGTCTGGAGCAGTCTGGGTAGGTGAAATGGCACGGTGAGATAGGCGGGTTACATACATGTGGTACATCTCCCACATCTCGTCAATCATAGCAATTGCTGGCGCATCAATCAATGGAGGGGAAGGTATGACCTGCATGCACCCAAACTGTCGCATCACTCTCTGCGGCTGGTGTGGGTGACTAATCCCTGAGCATCGAAGCCAGCCGCTATAGAGTGAAACATCGTCGAAAGGCCAAGCTACACGGTGCTGATCGTACGGTGTCCAAATGACGATGTCACCAGACACGTCATCTAGGTTGGCGCGCTTCTGTGATACGGACCCGTCACTCTTAATGCACCCCCAACACATGGCTCTAGGCATGTCTTCCGTGTATGCCCGATTTATCTTACGGACAAACAACGAGGCTGGGAAATGCTCATATATCCACGCCTGGGTTCAAAGAAACAATAACGTTACTATACAATATTACCATGACAAGTGATAGGTTAAGCATACAAATTAAAAAATAAAACATGTTGCAAAATGGGGCATACTTGGAGAAGAGTCGTATAACCTGAAAGAGACAGCATACTCCTTCGGCTACCTGCACGAAGGCAGTCGTACAAGTATGCCAGTGCAGCTACGCCCCAAGCGAAATTCCCCACGTCATGAAGGTCAGTCAACAGCGAAAGGTAACGAACAGCTACACGAGTCCGAGTTTTGTCTGCGAAGAGTGTTATGCCCAACAATCTCAGCATGTATGACTTCGCTGCAGACTCTAACTGACCAAGCCCGACTTTCGTACGGATCACTTTCTCCAGCCACACAAACCGTACGTTCTTCCCCTTATTCCTCACGAACTCCCCAGCAGTCTGGCTTCTTGTTACCTGAAACTGATCAGCAAGAACAACCGCGCATTCATCTGCATCTAGCATTGGAAGGGTGAGAATTTGCCGCGGATGGGGATGTGGAATAGAGCTGATACGTCATCCAAGGTGATGGTCATCTCTCCACATGGTAAGTGAAAGGATGACGTCTCTAGGTGCCATATCTCAACAAAGGCGGATATCAGTCCTCTATCATATATGGTGAACTTGCACCCCAACAGGGGTACCCAGACCTCCCTAAAACACCAGAAATGAACTCATCACCTTCAAGAACATCAACCTTCAGTCTCTTGTCGTGATTATATAACCTTAAAAGCGACCTATTCGGTATCTCACGATCAACATACGACCTCCACACCCTCCCGGCGATGTGGGTGCTATAGCTCCGCAGCACAGATAGGTTCATCGGGCCTCCTGGAAAGGATGTCAGCTTCTTGTCAGCTGCGTCCATTTGAGCCAACCGGCGCTTTAGCTCCTTCTTTGCACCGTTGTCTCGGGCCCGTTCTTCACCATCCTCATCCTCATCATCCTCATCCTCATCATTATCATCATCATCATCCCAATCTCCATCCTCCTCATCGACATCCTCACCGTGTGGCCCATCATAACTAGCCTGCTCTGCCTCATCAACAGCCATGTGCTGGTCATCGTCATCATCCAACTCATTAGGATGTTGCTCATCAAATTGGTCCCGCCACCGCTCCTGCTCCTCATACTCAGCCTGATCATAAGATGACTCCTCCACAATCGGAGCCTTTCCACGGCGCCTACAATGGGATGCATGGCCTCTACGTCTTCTATCGTTTTCTTCATTTTGTGATTCTTCATTTTCAACAGGGCGACCGATGTAGCGAGTCCTTGCCATATCTGCACCGCAACAAATTACAACATTTTATAAACAACAATAAACAGAAATGAAATTGACAAACTGTATACAAGCAATGAAAGCTTTTGGGGGAAAAAAACTTCTACAATTTACAAATATACAGGAAAAAGTGTCAAATATGTGATATAAAGTGATAGAAATATAAAGATAGAGAAAAAAAATTAAGATGGAAGGAATGTAATGGTACTTTGCCATAAATTAAGATGTTTCTTTTCAAAATGTAATTAGTGTGTTTTGGCATGAATTATGGATTGAACAAAAACACATTATCAATATCATGCATGCAATCACATAGATACAAAGACACTACCTAGCCTTGGATGATAACACGTATAAAGGAATGAAATTAATGCTTTGGGTTGTCAAAATCGTACCTTAATGTGTGAATTATAACTTAAGAATCGCACATTAAGGTGCGACGGGTCAACAAAAGAGTGCAACGAAATCGCACCTTAAGGTGCGAAATAAGCATACAAAAATTGCACCTTAAGGTGCAATTTTTAACCAGAACCTCGAATCCCAGACAATCATGGCTATCTGAGTAACAAATCTCAAATCTACTAGATTTTTGCAATAACAAACAACACAAATGATCAATCCAGCAAAAAACCCAGACCTAATACCAATATCTACCAAAAAATGAAAATAAGGAATGAAGAAGGAATAGAAATGGATGTACCTGAAGGGGAATGAATTTGTGCGTGTGCTTCCTTTTGGGTTCGAGTGTAGGGGTGGTAGAGGAAGAGAAACGAAGAGGGAGAGAAGAAGATGAAACACGCAGAGGGAAGAAGAGGGATGGTTAATGGATAGGGGGTTGGGGGTTGGGGGTTGGTGGGGCCGGTTAATGGGGGGTTTGAGTTTTTTTTATGAAAAGGGCATTTTGGGAATTCAGATGAATAGGGGGTGGTTTAAAGATCAAAGGGGTGGTCTTAAAACCAACCCCCTTTGAACTGACACAGTAATGGGATTGGGAACTATAAATGCATTAGTTTTGGTGCCACCTATATTTATTCATTTGTCATCCCCATTTCTTATATCCCTAAAATACCCTTGTGGTAAACAAAAAAATTACTCATCTACTATTGTTTCCTCCCACCACCCCCTCTGCTAACTTCCTCATTCTTCTCCTTTTCTGTTTCTGCTCTTGCCGACCACTCTCACCACCTGCTCTTATCGCCCACTCTCGCCACCCACTCTCTTTGTGATCTTCTTGTTGCTATACCGCCACCCATGGAGGTATGTGATCTCATACTTGTTGTATTGTTGGTTTTATCCCGTTTCCCGTACTGAATCGTCATTCTCCATATGCTTCTTCATTTCCGTTTTCATTTCGCACCTTCTATATGCGTTTTTATGAACTTTTTGTTTGATTTCGCACTTAACATGTGCGAATATGTTGTGTATTCTTAAATTTCACACATGTTAAGTGAATTTTTTGGATTTTGATGAGATTTATTTCGCACTTGTTTACTGCATTTTGGTTAGGCTGGAGCATTCGCACTTAACGTGTGTGTGTTTTTTTTTTTTTGTGATGTTTTATATTTCACACATGTTAAGTGTGGTAAGGTTTGGATGGCAATTTCGCACTGATGAGTGCGTTTGTGTAATGTTGAGTGTTTTTTTTTCTTTTTTTCGCACTGTTGAGTAGGGCTGATCAAAATAACCGGCACGGCCCAAACCTAAGATACCCGGAAAAAAAAAAAAACTAAAACATGGGCCGGTCGGACTGAAAATGAAGTGGAAGATGAAGCACCAACTCTTGTTAATTGCAATTTGGTCCCCCAGATATGCTTAATTTAACCAGATTCCTAAAAAGACTAAAAATCTAACAAAAACATCTAAAAATAGACTAAAAATAGCTAAAAACACAAAATCACTACTTTCCTACATAAAAATGCAAAAGTGAAGAAAATCCTAACAAAATAAAGAAAAATGTACATGAGACTTACTAAAAATAATATAAAATGAAGTAAAAAGACCCTAAAAACATCATATGAAATCCAGTCATCACTTATATGTTTGTAAAAATTTAATTAGTGTGTCAAAATAAATATAAAATAACATTTTCATTTTAAAATATACATAATTATAAAATTTGGTTTTCAATATTAATTTAAATAAAAAATTGAACTATATAATCATTAAGGAAATCAACTAAATCCTATTACCCTATTTTCTAATTTCTTGTTCTTTACTCATATGACACATTTTTCTCGAAATCCACTTACTTCAGCACTAAATATGTGCTCATAGTAGTTGTAGGACATATCATTGTTAGGTTTTGAATATTTCAAAAATGGTTGAACATTTTCTTAAGATAAGTAGGTCGTGACTTGAGACAACATATCCATATCTTAAAGACGTTGTGCTCAACGGATTTTTCGTTAACAAGCATAGTGTAATATCTCGAATTTGATTGACTATAATTTAGAATTTTCTTAGAACGTTTTAGGTAATTAAATTTTATCAGTGATAAATGATATTATACTATCAACTAAAATAAAAAAGTTTAAATATAGTTAAGTTTGGACTACTAATATTATTGAGAGAAGTCTTGGAGTTGAGAGAAAATTGAGATAGATGTTAAAATGAACATTGTTTCATTGAAAAGTTAACCAACAGAATGTACATTAGTGTACATATATACACATTGTGATAGACTAGAAACTGGCAACTGTAATTAACAAAAATGTAAAGCACCTACTAACCAATTGCTAACTGCCTAATTCACTGGTTAGTGTAACTAAATTGAATCTCCATATAGTAATCTAGTATCCTCCTTAAGCTGGGTTGTGAAGATCCTGGAGACCCAACTTGGATAAGAAGACATTAAAGGATGTGGAGAGAATTGGTTTGGTAAAAGCATATGCAAGTTGAGTTATAGTGCGCACATGAAGTAAATGAATCAACCATGCTTGTGTCTTCTAACAGATCACATCGCAATCAATCTCTATGGGTTTACTTCTCTCGTGAAAAAGTAGGATTGTGTGCCATATAGATTGTGGACTTTTTATCATAAAGAGAAACAGGTGGTGCAAAGGAAATGTGAAGATCATGTAACAAATAAGCAATACATTGAATCTCACAAGTTAAGCTAGCTAATGCCCAGTGCTTGGCCTCAATAGAGGATCTAGAAACAATAGATTTTTTCTTAGACTTCGGGGATACAAAGGAAGAACAAAAAATTATCAAATATCCAAATATAGACCTGCGTGAATCTGAGTGACAGGCCCAATCTGAATTAGCAAACCCAGAGATGTGTTGATTACAAGTTGTAGGGTAGAATAACCCTTTAGCAGGGGAAGATTTCAAATATTTCAGAAGCCAAATCGCAACTTCAAAGTGAGTCTCTCGAGGGTACAATGGTTGTTAAATAGAGAAGCATGTCTACTAGTCTTCGATTGGCTAAAGGATCACAGTATGGCCTGCCTTAAGCAGCATGCAATTTCATAGAAGGAGTGTTGGGTGTGGATACTAGCTTAGCAACCAATTGTCCGGAATCTTCAAGGAGTTCCTATGTTTACTTCCTTTGATTGAGTAGAATTCAAGTTTTTTAACGTGCAATTTCTAACCCCATAAAAAATCTTAAGGGGTCAAGGTCCTTGATTCTGAATTCAGGATTCAATAATTGTTTAACTAATTAATTTTCGCCATATCATATCGTGATAAGACTATGTCATCAACATAGACATCCCCTGGTCTCCAATCTTGTCAGCCGTGTAAACGATTTCCACAGTGGAAATTGGTACATTTGTGGTGGCTATCGTAGTTACAACATTGCCTCCATCATCAACCTAGAAATACCCTGGAGTCACTACTTGAGTGGCAGTAGAAGTAGAGCCATGAGTAGGCACATGACTGTTGCTAATTCAGCGATTATTTGAGGGATCCATTTTTCTTTCAGACCTTAGTCGCATACACTGTCACGCTGACTGAGGTCATGAGTAGGAGATGAAAATTTATTAATAGCAATGTGGGTCCCACTTGGTGTGCCAAATTATTAGTTCAAATAAATGGGACCAGGGATAGTCGTGTGAGTCAGCTATGACACTAACACAATTATTCCCTAATTAAGCGATTACTCGAGAAAGAGATATCTTCCTAAGGCACTCTAAAAATCTCTTATTTATTACTATTGAGAAGTCAGAAAAAGGTACGACGGGAAATTAATTAAGGTAAGAAAAATGACTGATAAGTAAACGACTAAGATATTAAATTAAGAACCCGTTTGGTATGTTGTATAGTATAAGGTCCGATAGCATAAGACCTTATAGTATTAAGCTGATAGGATAAGACCTGATAAAATTCAATACTATCCAGCGTTTGGTCACACACTATAACTTATTATATCTTTTAAATTAATACAATCTTATGTTTGGTGAAGTATTGAATAATAATATATAGTATAAAAATTAAATATTTAACAAAATATATTTTTAGTTAAAAATGCATTACTTTTTATTTTTGGTGGTGGTGGTGGTGGCAGCAGTGTTGTAAGCTGTGATGACGACAATGGAGGTGGTGGTGGGGGAGAATGTGGTGGTGTCAGTGGTGGAGGTGGCAATGGTGGAGGGTGGTGATTCTGGTGGTGGGTGTGAAAGGTGGTGGTGGTGGCAATGTTGTAGGGCGGTCGTAGCGGTGGTGGATGGAGATGTTGATGGAGGGTGGTGGGGGTGGTGGTGGTGATGATGATGGTGGTGGTGGCAGCAGATATAGTGGCGATGACGACGTCAGTAGTGGTGGCCGTGGTGGAGGGTGATGGTGGCGGCGACGACGATGGTGAATCAAATATTTTCAAGTAACTTATATGTCACAATCTTATTAGGCCTTACCCATCATCTGTATGTTGGATAAAATAATCCACCATTTTAATGTATAAAATTGGATTGATGGATAAGACTGTACAATACAATGTTAGCACTAAACAATGAGTAAACTCATAATGTATTGTATAAGCTTATACTATCAGGCCTAATATGGTGTACCAAACGAGCCCTAAAAAACTTAAGACAAAAGGTTGAAAGGTAAATTTAAAGGTAGAAAATAAACAATAGTAGCAAAAAATGGCAAGTACGAGAAATTTGTATTTTGATTTAACGGTTTGAATGCGTGTTGTTATAAATGACCCTATCCCTTGTGTATATGGTGAATCTCAACTAACTACAATAGTTACAATGCACTTAACCACTTGCCCACATCTTAAAATCATTCTTCCACTTAAGATCATGGCTTGGTTCAAGCCTCTATCTCTTAGTCAGCTTAGTCAGCTTGAAGACCCAGACTTTTTTAAGCATCAGTTGGTCCCAACATTGTAAAAACTATTCCAACTATTAAGGAATAAACCCATTTTAATTTTCAACGTGCCAAACCCTAGAAACCGAGTAAATATCTTGTAAATATTATTCTCTCTAGGCTTAATTACTTGTTCAAAATCCCTTCTAGATGCAAAAAATTTCCATAATTGTGGTGCCCCATTCACCTACGACTAATAGCCTTTGATTCAACTGGCCTCAATAAAATGTAAGATTCACTTGATAAAATTTATTTTGAAAATTTAAATTAATAAAAGAATTAAAATAGAATTTTACTTTATTCACCAAAAAATAGTAGAATTTTATCTCAAAGGTGTTAAATTTTCCACCCCATGAACAAGATTTCACATCCTCCTATTTTTACCCCCGTGATTTAAATCCCAAAAATTTTACTTCCGAATTTCAAATCCCAAAAAATTTGCCTTTCAAGTTTTAAATCTCGAGATGCAAAAATAGGTCGTTAGGGTATTTTTGTATGGTTACCTCTGCAGTAAGGACAAAAGAATGTTACCTTCACAGTTGCTACAGCTCTCCACCCTGTACACACCACCGAAGGCGGTGGGGTTTGGTTGAAGAGAAGGTGGTTGCAGTGGTAGTTTGGGGGAGGAGTTGGAAGGGAGTTGGAGATGGTGGTGGCTGTGCTCAATGCTCAATCAGAATCCCTAATTCAATTGAGGCCCCTTTTCATTTTCCATCTTTTATTTCACTCACTCTCTCTCAGCATTTTCCATTCCCTCTCTCTCCATCCACATGTTCAGCTGACATGGAGGGTGGTGTGTATATATATCGGGATTGTGGAAAAAAAAAGGCGTTAACATTTTGAGGTTGTACTGTACCGGCCATGTGGAGATAGGAAGGAGAAATTGAAGAGTGCGGTGTGCACTCAGCAGTCCACGCAGTGAGCGATTCTTGAGGGACGCGATGACGAAGTTGAATTGCTGCAGAACCATCCTCCTCATCTTCTTCCTCATTGCAGTGACTATGTCGTTAGCAATAGCAATGGGTGGATCATCAATATCATCATCATCAGAAGAAGAAGAAGAGAGGATCATCATATCTCGGTTCCAGCAATACCTTAAAATCCGAACTGACCAACCAAACCCGCGCTACAAGGAAGTAGCAGAATTCCTCATCTCACAAGCCGAATCCCTCTCCCTCGAATCCAAAACCATCGAGTTCGAACCAGGGAAGCCTCTCGTCCTTCTCAAATGGCCCGGAACAAACCCTCTCCTCCCTTCCATCATGCTCTACTCCCACACCGACGTCGTCCCCGCCGAGCACCACAAGTGGACCCACCCCCCCTTCGGGGCCCACATCGACCCCGACGGGCTCATCTTCGCCAGAGGCTCTCAGGACATGAAGTGCGTCGGGATGCAGTACCTCGAGGCCCTTCGCCGCCTCAAGGCGCAGGAGTCATTTCAGCCCCTCCGCTCTCTTTACTTGGCCTTCGCCCCCGACGAGGAGATCGGCGGCCACGCCGGTGCTGAAAGCTTTTCTCAATCGGATGTCTTTCAAAACCTCAATGTAGCCATAGTGCTTGATGAAGGTACCATACATTGTTATTTGGAACCAATGCCCGTTTGGGGGACTTGAATTCAACTTTTTTTTTTTTTTATTACAAGAATTGGGGAAAATGATCACCACATGTTAAACAACCAATTACCATATGAATGGTTTTATTTGATTATTTCTAACATTATGAATATAGCTTATGAAATATCTATGATTTCTTTTGATTAGGTTTCCGGAAAAAGCTCATATTAGCTTATTAAATTATGAATATAGCTTATGTTTAGCCATAGTGCTCGATGAAGGTTAGGTACATTGTTATTAATTAGATTTAGGTCGTGTTTGGAAGAACTCATCTTATAGCATAATCACTTGCAAGTGTTTGGTTAAGCTTATTCTTATGAATATTATAGCTTATTACTACCTAACTATAATCTTTTTTATTTTATTTTTAGGGACCACTCGTCTTAACTTATGAGTAAGCGCTTCTACCTAGCTATAAGCTATTTTGACCTTATTTCGATACGTTTTTTAAGAGTTTATGAATAAACGCATACTGTCATAAATGTTTACTTAAGTTGTTTATCCAAACACACCCTTCGATTATAGCAACACCCTTCGATTATAGCAACCTGGGTAGATATGAGAAATTTGCACTTTAAAGTAAGCATAGAAAAGTTGAATAAAATGAATACCTATGCTATAAGAACAAAGTATTTATCTATCTCAATTGAAAAACTTCTTTTCTTTAAGTTAGTTGATTCAAACTAGGCCTTGTTCAACTAATTCTCACTGAGTTCAGCTTTTGTTACAAATAAACAGGGTTGGCTTCGCCGGATGAGCATTACAGGGCGTTCTACACTGAGAGGAATCCCTGGTGGCTGGTGATTAAGGCTGTTGGGGCTCCAGGCCATGGGTCTAAGCTTTATGATAATTCTGCTATGGAGAACCTTTCGAAGAGTATTGAGAGCATTCGGAGGTACCGTGCCTCCCAGCTTGACTTGATAAAAGCCGGCTTGAAGGCTGAAGGGGATGTCGTTTCTGTTAATATGGTCTTCTTAAAGGCTGGAACTCCAGCTCCTACTGTAAGTCAATCAAACTTGTCTTCTGTACAAAGTAATATATAATATATAATATTAATCATAATATCATTTGATTCATTATTCTATGGATAGAATAGAATCCACATTCTTTCTCAACATTAAGTTTTCTCTTATCATATTAATAGTTGATTATCCATTGGATTGGAGTGGAATCCACAAACAAAATATGCTGACAATTCACCTGACACATCTCATGTTTGTGTGCGCGCTCTGAGTGCTGAGAGATTTCTGAAACTATTATTGTTGAATTTCCTCCCAGATGATTCTGTTCTATTTCTCTTTTGCTATGCACCAGGGTTTTGTCATGAATGTGCAGCCATCTGAAGCTGAAGCTGGATTTGATATTAGGGTGCCGCCAACTGCTGATCCAGAATCATTGGAGAGACGCATTGCTGAAGAATGGGCACCTACTGGGCGCAATATGTCATTTACTGTAATTACCACTTTCTTCTTTATATTTTTCTTCCATGTATTGTAAATACACTATACACCCAGATAATGGTTGACTGCTTTGCTTTTTCGCTTTCACAGCCATAGGAAATATTTCAAACATTAAGCTTGCAACTCTTTTTTTTTCTTACAACAAACCTCTGTACTATAAGCCTTTAACATTTCAGGTCATGGCCTTCATCTTGTGCAGTTTTTATTATCTTTTCCATAAGAAATAGTTAATTTCATGGGTGATTCTGCTAGGCATTTAGGTCTAGAACAAAGTAATATAATAATAAGGCGTGCCTATGTGAATGTGGATGTATGGGTTTATATGTGTAACATGCTTCAAATATGCACAATTGTTTGTTTGTGGACAGTGTTTAAATTATTTGAATGGATTGACCTACCCTTTTGAAGGTTGGTTTTGGATTGGGTAGGATAAATATATTTTTGGAAAAACTTACTTTAAAAGGATGGTTGGAAACTGCCATTCTGTTTTCTTTTGTTGATAGTATGGGTGATGAATAAGTTTCTCACAAATCTTCATCTGTGTACAACATGATTGATTATGTAAATTCTCCATCTGATATTCTTAGCTTGGGCAGTTCAAAGAGAAGGTACCTGTGCATGATAAGTATGGGAATCCAGTCCTGACCAAAACTGACAGTTCCAATCCCTGGTGGAAGCTGTTAGAAGATGCTGTCCAAAAGGCTGGTGGGAAACTCGGTAAGCCAGAGATATTTCCTGCCTCCACAGATTCGCGCCATTTCCGGGAACTTGGATTACCAGCAATTGGATTCTCACCTATGGCAAACACTCCTATTCTACTCCATGACCACAATGAGGTGAATTCCTTTGACTTATTGTGTGCATAATTGATCATTTTGCTAGTCTGCTTTCTGTAGAACCAAATATCTGATTTGTTATTTAGAAGTGAGTCTTGCATGACATCCTAATTCAGATATGGCTTTTATGAATCATGAAGACGGTGTTGCATTAGCTCTTTATGCCTAAAATAGGGTAGTCCTGGACAAAAATTCACTACGTTTTATGCCTCCCGTTTGGACAGTTTTACTCTCAAAGCTGTGGCATAGAAGTGGAGTTTCTTTTTTTCCTTTCAAAATTTGTTATTTTCTTCTTTAGTATGAAATTGCCCTAGTGTTCCTCCATCCTAATTGACTTCCATTCTTCTGCAAGCATTTCTCTCTGGATTACTGTAACTGCGTATACTTGAGCTTGCTTCTTCTTTTTGCAGTTTCTGAACAAAGATGAATACTTGAGAGGGATTAAAATCTATGAGTCAATAATTAAAACATATGCATCATTCGATGATCATGGAAGAGATAGAGGATCCAGAGATGAGTTATGAGCAAGTCGTGTGGCACCTTCCCTGTTCATAAATCCCACTTTTCTGCCTTTTCTTGATGTAACATAGTATTTAGATTGATTCATCTGAGTAGTTGGTTCGGCTTCAAGCTTTGGTCAAGGAGACCGGCACCTGTGTGAATGTTTTTATAAATAAATTTTCTGTGCAAACTATTGTTATGAAAATTCACCCTAAAGGTTATGAATCATGAATTACAAATTGTATAAACTCATGAGATTCAACATGAAAAGTAACTTGAAATATACTATATAAAGAAGAGAAAAAGGTTGGCGTGTGATGCTTTTAAATTAAGATCTGACAAGCTAATTATGAATCTCACAAAATAAAATCATGTCACATGTCATAAGTCAAAACAATTCTAGAGTCATGATGTAGTCAAATGAGGCTCACATAAAGTGAGCAAGTAGTGAAACCTCTATTTCTGAAAAATGGAATCAAAACAATGGATCTATATGAACTTCCTATTTCAAAAGAATGAACATAGAATGAAATAATCAAATAGGATGTGTGCAGTGGTACTCCTTTAGTCCATTTTCGTTTAACAATTTAAACTTAATTATTAATTTCATAATTTTGTGGATGATAATTGGTGTGGAATAAAAGCATATTGAGAAATACTAGTACTAATTACACATACTTTTTCATCAAGTTCATCATCATTAGGTGGAATTTGTATATGTTTGTATTTGCATTTCAATTCAGCAAACACTTCCATTTTAACTATTTAAGTAATAGCTCATAATCATCTAGTGATTTTAGGGTGAGGGGATAATGCTCCAGTCCAAGGTTGAGAAAGCTACCGGATTCAAAGTGCATTTACAGAAGGTTTATATTTATCTCACCCTGAGAAGACTACTGAGGGTTCGAACGTGCCCCCTGTCAGGTCTTACACCGTGTTATGCTCCACTAGACCAACCCCTTAGGGTACAGATGCAAAAAGAAAAACAAATTTACATGGATTAAACTCTCAATTTCGTCCCTAACGTTTTTAGGGCTTTCATATTATTCATTGCTTAAAAGAAATCCCATATTTGAACCTAACGTATGAAGATATGGAGCACATTAATTCTTAGTACGTGTAGTATGGTTTAGCCATTATCTAACATTGTCAAACATTAGGTCAAATATGCGGGTTCGGTAGGTTTTAAACCAATTAGATAGGCGTGGAAAATGTTAGGCAGGGAAATGAGAGTTTGCTTTCAATTTATGTGAGTTGTTACTTTGAAAGTGAAGTCAATCAAATGAGTAGTGTGATCCTTTCAGAGATTACACCCAATGACCCAAATAATTGTTAGCTTTGTCAACTATTCTGGTTTGAAGCACAAGTATCTCCACTAAGACAAAGCTTTGGTATTTATACCAAGTATTTATCGCAGTTATGGGTATAATTTGAATCAACTATTGATTCCATTTTATTGCTTTTAATTGGGAGGAAAAAAATATAAGGTTTATACTACTAAAAATAATATGAAATCATATGAGTCTTTACCAATAAGTTAAACTTTTGAAATAATTAGTTATTTAATATAGTATCGCAACCAAAGGTCTCAAACCCAAAGGGTTCTTAGGTAAGAAATCGCGTTAGATAGCGCAATAAGCTAGCTAATGCGTGAGAGTGAAGAGCTTTCTGAGAAATAATAATAAAACTTAAAACGAGTCTGGGGATATTCTATCCATCATTGCAAAGACAAGTGAATGACACAGAATTATGCTAATCGTTAGATTTTTGACAAAAGTGGAACTGGTATTTCAAGTCAAATGTCGTACTACATGCAAATATCTGAGAAGTTTTACGATGCATTCAAGCTGTGTGGATCCTCCCTCAAATCCCCACGCATTGCTCGCAAACTTCATGCCCAGCTCATACTCTCCGGTTTCGACGCTTCCATTTTCTTGCTCAACAATCTACTTCACATGTACTCCAACTGCGCCTTGATCGATGATGCTTTTCGCGTTTTCCACGAGACCCATCATCGTAACGTCTTCACTTGGAACACAATGATCCACGCCTTTGTTGATTCGGGTCGAATCACTGATGCAGAGCACCTGTTCGATGAAATGCCTGTGAGAATGAGAGACTCTGTTTCTTGGACCACCATGATGTCCGGCTATTGTCAAAATAGCCTCCCTGCTCACAGCATCAAGGCTTTCACCTCAATGCTTCGTGACTCTCATTATCAAATTCAGAACTACGACCCCTTTTCCTTTACCTGTGCAATGAAGGCCTGTGGCTGCCTTTCCTCCATCCATTTGGCTCTTCAGTTGCATGCCTGTGTCATCAAGTTGAATTTTGGAACCCAAACATGTATTCAAAACTCCCTTGTAGATATGTACATTAAGTGCGGAGCGATAAATTTAGCGGAGAACGTTTTCTTCAACATTGAAAGCCCAAGTTTGTTTTGTTGGAACAGCATGATTTATGGTTGTTCGCAATTCTATGGACCCTATGAAGCTCTAAGTATGTCCGCCCGAATGCCTGAGCGTGACTCTGTTTCATGGAACACGCTGATCTCAGTTTTGTCTCAACATGGCCTTGGGGTACGTTGTCTTAGCATGTTTGTTGAGATGTGCAATCAGGGCTGTAGACCAAACTTCATGACTTATGGCAGTGTACTCAGTGCATGTGCCAGCATTTCTGATCTGGAATGGGGTACCCATTTGCACGCTCGGATTCTTCGCATGGAGCATGGCCTGGATGCATTTTTGGGTAGTGGTCTGGTAGATATGTATGCCAAATGTGGATACTTAGGACTGGCAAGGCGTGTGTTTGATAGTTTAGAGGAACGCAATCAAGTTACTTGGACCTGTTTGATCACCGGGGTGGCACAGTTTGGCCTTGATGAAGATGCTTTGGCACTATTTAACCAAATGAGACAGGCTTCCGTGGTGTTGGATGATTTTACTCTTGCCACTGTTCTCGGGGTTTGTTCAGGTCAACATCATGCTGCAGCCGGGGAACTACTTCATGGATATACAATCAAAAGTGGGATGGATTTCTCTGTGCCTATAGGGAATGCAATCATTACAATGTATGCCAAGTGTGGAGATACTGAGAAAGCTAATCTTGCATTTAGTGTTATGCCGCTTAGAGATACCATATCATGGACAGCCATGATCACTGCATTCTCTCAGAATGGAGACATCGACCAAGCCCGGGAATATTTCAATGAAATGCCTGAGCGTAATGTCATAACTTGGAACTCCATGTTAAGCACGTATGTTCAACATGGCTTCTCAGAAGAAGGCCTCAAGTTGTATCTTTTGATGAGAAGCAAAGGAGTCAATCCGGACTGGATCACTTTTGCCACATCAATCCGGGCCTGTGCTGACTTGGCTATTATAAAGCTTGGGATACAAGTTGTATCCCATACTATCAAGTTTGGGCTCAGTTCTGATGTTTCAGTTGCAAATAGTATTATTACCATGTATTCGAGATGTGGACTAATCGGAGAAGCACAGAAAGTTTTTGATTCAATACATGCCAAAAACCTGATTTCCTGGAATGCTATGATGGCAGCATTTGCTCAAAATGGTTTAGGTAGGAAAGTAATTGAAACATTTGAGGATATGTTAAAGACAGGGTGCAGACCTGATCATATAAGCTATGTTGCTGTTTTATCCGGGTGCAGTCACATGGGGCTTGTGGCTGAAGGGAAAAATTACTTTGTTTCCATGACTGAAGTTTATGACATTTCTCCAACAAGCGAACACTTTGCTTGTATGGTACATCTGCTTGGACGAGCAGGGCTGCTAGAGCAGGCAAAAAATTTGATAGATGGAATGCCTTTTAAGCCAAATGCCACTGTTTGGGGTGCTCTGCTAGGAGCATGCCGAATCCATCATGATTCGAGACTAGCAGAAACTTCCATGCAAAAGTTGATGGAATTAAATGTTGAAGATTCCGGAGGTTATGTCCTTCTAGCAAATATGTATGCTGAGTCTGGTGAGTTAGAACATGTTGCTGATATGAGAAAGCTGATGAAAGCAAAAGGGATTCGAAAGAGTCCAGGTTGTAGTTGGATAGAGGTTGATAACAGGGTACATGTGTTCACTGTAGAGGACACCAGTCATCCCCAAATAAAGGAAATTTATGTAAAACTAGAGGAGATGATGAAGAAAATAGAAGAGACACAAAGATATGTTTGTGTAGTCAATTCTGCTCATCGGAGTCAGAAATACCATAGTGAAAAGCTGGCCTTTGCTTTTGGGTTGCTTAGTTTGCCGTCTTGGATGCCCATACATGTGATGAAGAATCTCCGTGTCTGCCATGATTGTCACTTGGTTATAAAGCTGCTGTCTTTGGTCACCTCAAGGGAACTTATCATGAGAGATGGATATAGATTTCATCATTTCAAGGATGGGTTTTGCTCCTGTGGGGACTATTGGTAATCTCTGGTACGCCATCAATATCTCCTTCATTTCCCATTGCTTTTGCTCTGACATTTTTCTTTACTTCTCAATAGCTGGCAACTGTTATTTAAAAGAATACAGTTATTGTAGTATAGTTATTAGGTTAGATTTTATTTAACTTAACTGCATTGTAGTTCTTAAAAGATCAAAATTTCTTGAGGTCTGTAAAAGTTACCCCATCCATCAACTACTAATCAGATCCTACATTAACAAGCATCAATTAATGGTAATATGCATATGTGGCAGATTAAGTACCATGTAGGATGTCCTTGTGGCAAGACCTTTCTTTCTCCTTCCTTGATGATGTTTTTTGTGCTACTTGAAGTTAAAAAATCATTTTATTTTTCTTCTTATTTCCCTCTTTCACTGTAACTGATGGCTTTGGAAAATCTCCACCGAGACCAGTAACATTTGTGAGTGAAGTTGAAGTGAACAGTTGATTTCCTTTTAAAAGGGTTTTAAAGTTTAGAAGGTGGGGCTGTTATGCATGTGAGAATGGAAGCAGGGAAGAAGTGCTTTCTTCAAAAATCATTCTGTTTCTGCTGCCGCTGCTGAAGAAATCAAAAGTGAAGGAGTGGGAAGTGAGAAAGGAAATCGAGAATGGCAGTGATGGAGAACCTGAAGATGTTTGTTGTTCAACAGCTATCGTCACCGCTTCCTGTCTCATCGTTGGTTTTGGTATCTCTCCAAACCCTTTTCTTATTAACCCTCACTTTAGTCCTCCTTCATTTTGCGAATAATTTCATATGAAAATATCGATTAGTGAAGGAAGTCCTGTTAGAATTCATAGAGAAGATGTAGTCATTGATAGAGACTGGGCCCAAGGCTGAGGCTGTTTGGTCTGATTTCAGCCAAAGATGGTTAACACTGATGCACTCCTCAAGGTCTCTCATTTTTAGAGATTATTAGGAGATTGACTATCATGTAAGCCCCAATTAATCACCACCTATGTTGTTCCAACCACTTATGACTGAGTATTTTCCGTGCTTTTCCTAGGCTGCTGCTCCCTTGGAGGGTGTTAGAGACACAACCCTTGCTTCCCACCTCATAGGTGATATGAGTGGCTCTACCATTGATGACACATTGTCAGACACATATAGTAAATTGGGTTGCTCAATTTCTCCCTTGGAGAAAAACGCAGATGATTACCAAATGATTGTGAAGTACCTTGACAAAACCTATGAACCAGTCAAAGTTGGTGACTATGTAAGATTAGAACCCTGCTCTTTTTATTTTATATACACTTGGAAGGATGTGCATATTGAGTGTTTACTTCCTATGAATTTCAGGAATATGGGGTGTCAGTTGAAAATATTTTTGCTGTGGAGCCAAGTGCTTGTCCTACCTATGAAGACATAGTAAAGCTGCCAAATAAGGTTCTCATACGGTGTGGTAAGACACTAGAACACTTTCCACATTGTAAGAAAAAGTAATTATGATTATCTTGGTTCTTCTCGATGACCACACAAAATTCTATGATTATGTTATGTAAGGGAGCACGAAGCTCAAATATTTTAAGGCACTTGCACAAAGGGTTCTTGCCCACTATATGCTCACTACCAGTTTCGGATTATATGGTATTTATGAATATAAAATGATAATTATTTCAATTCTAATGTTGGTGAACCATCTTCTCAGTGGAAGCAGCACCAAATATTGTGAGGTTGGTGAGTAGGCCTAACTATGATGGGATTTGTCCAGTGAGATATTGATTACCCCCAACCTTGAACTACTGCAAAGATGTTAAAGAGCCTAACTGTAATGGTATTAATCCATTGAGAAGATTGTCTTGGATGCAGAGAACTTCAAGTGAGGTAAGGTTATCAAGTTCTTGAGGAATGTTCCCAGTCAATCTGCTGAAGTTCAAGAAAAGGAATTGGGAGAAGTTCAAGAAAAGGAATTGGGAGAAAATAGAGAGAATGAAGTTGTTGATTCTGAATTGTAACCGGTAATTTACAGGGCTCTATAGACTATGAAGTATCATAAAATTTAGTTTATCAAATTGATCTCAGATCATGGAAATTTTACAGGGCTTTAATGGATTTGTTTGGGCTAATTTTTATGCTTCATTGATGTAGTGGGGAAGTTATTCTTGAATATACTTTTTTTTTTTTGACATCAAAGCTCAAACTTTCATTAAGAAACTGAGGAAACATTACACAAATCAAAGAAACGGATCTAGACCAGGTGGTCCATCCTCAATCCAAGTATAACAAGGCATTCTATAAGCTAACTTGTACATATAATCTGCTGCCCTATTACAATGGCGTTTTGTTAGGAATAATCAGTTTGCTGTGTTTAGTTAGTTAGTTAGTTAGTTAGTTAGTCAGTTACTTATGTGTTAAGTAATTGAGACTTGTGGCCCAAGTAAATAAAAGCCCAAAGGGCTAATTAGAATAGTTGTATAAATAGGTGATTAGACCTATTGTATTTTGTAGATTACATTCAGATTACACAGTATTCAATAAAAAATATTTTTCTCCAATTTCTGTTATTCTCTCTCTCTCTCACTCAATCTTGAAAATCTCTGAATTCTACATGGTATCTAGAGCAAGATTCTGATCAAGGGAATTCTGTGCTACTGTTGTGATGCTCTGATTTCCGATCAAGGAAATTGTTTTTTCTACGACTTTGTGATTCACGATTCAGATCACGAACGTGATTGTTTGGCTGCGGTTTCGTCAAAAGCTGTGACTATGTGTTCTTACGTTGCTACTGCAAAGGTGTAATTCAAGATCAGAGGAAGAACTGTGTGTTCGTACGCTGCTGCTGCAGAGGTGTAATTCAAGATCAGAGGAAGAACTGTGTGTTCGTACGCTGCTGCTGCAGAGGTGTAATTCAAGATCAGAGCAAGAAGATGACAAACACAAATGGGTTTGCGATGACACTGCCCACATTGGATGGGAAGCACTATGACCGCTGGTCTATGCAGATGAAGGCCATTCTTGGATATCAAGAAGTCTTCGAGATTGTTCAGCAAGGCTATCAAATTTCAGCAGAAAACCTAACGGAGGCCCAGAGAACTCCATTTGCTTTTGCCAAGAAGAAGGACTACAAGGCCCTCTTCCTAATCCATCAATGTGTGGATGGTGCTAACTTTGAGAAGATCGCTGGAGCTTCTACTGCAAAAGAAGCTTGGGGCATTTTGGCAAAAGGTTATGCTGGGGCAGAAAAGGTGAAGAATGTAAAGCTTCAAACCTTGCGTAGACAGTTTGAATTACTGCAGATAGATGATCAAGAATCCATTGCAAAATACTTTACTCAAATTCTTTCCCTCACCAACTTGATGAAGAGTTGTGGTGAGACATTCAATGGTCAAAAGATTGTTGAGAAGGTGCTTAGGACACTCACCAGCATGTTTGATCACATAGTAGTGGCTATTGAGGAGTCCAGGGATCTTGAGCAGCTCAAGATTGAGGAGCTGCAAAGTTCTTTGGAAGCACATGAGCAGAGATTGAGGGAAAGAAACTCATCAAGAAATTCTGAGCAGGCCTTGCAAGCACAATCTTGGAAGAAGAATGGTAATAGGAAAAGAAAGGAGAAATGGAGGAATGAAAGAAAAGGGAATGATGGTAGGCAAGATTCTGGCCCTAGCAATTAGAAGCAAGATTCTAGACAGAGGTTGAATTACAACAATTCTGCCCAGAACCGTGAAAATTCAAACTCCAAAGGAGGAGGGAGAAATTCTAACACCAAGAAGAAGGTGGATAGGAGGAAGGTTCAGTGCTATGCTTGCAGAAACTATGGGCACTATGCTACTGAGTGTGGCAAGTATGATAGAAGAAATAAAGACAAAGAAGCAGAGGCCAGTCTTGCACAAAAAGACAGTTCAGATTCTGATGAAGTCTTGCTGATAGTGACTACCAAGGCTGTGAATGAATCTGACACAGTTTGGTACTTAGACACGGGGTGCTCGAATCGTATGACAGGCCACAAAGAGTGGTTTGTCACACTTGATGAAGCCATAAGAACTAAAGTAAGGTTTGCTGATCATAGCTCTATTTCAGCAGAGGGAGTAAGGAAAGTTATGATCAAGAAGAAGGATGGCAACCCAACTTTCACCTCAAATGTTCTTTATGTTCCAAAGATGAGAAATAATCTTCTCAGTTTGGGACAACTGCTAGAAAAATGATATACAGTGTCTATGACAAACAAGATAATGAAGATTTTTGATAAAATAAGAAGGCTACTGTTGAAGGCACCAGTCTCAAATAATAGGACCTTCAAAGTAGAGATTGAGGCTGGGGAACATAAGTGCTTTCAAGCAGAAGATAGTGGTGTGGTGTGGACTTGGCATAAGAGGTATGGACATTTAAATTGGAAAAGTCTTGATTTACTTCACAGAACGGGAATGGTAGTAGGATTGCCTAGTATATGCACTCCTAAGGCTCCATGTAAAGATTGTCTAGCATGCAAACAGTCCAGAAATTCCTTCTCTTCCTTCATACCCTAAAAAACACAGCAGCCCCTAGAAGTTGTTCACACTGATGTGTGTGGTCCTTTTGAAGTCAAATCAATTGGAGAAAATAGGTATTTCTTAACTTTCCTAGATGATTTTACTAGGAAATTATGGATATACCTAATTCAAAAGAAAAGTGATGTGTTTGAGGTCTTTCAGAAATTTAAAGCTCAAGTTGAGAGGCAAAATGGACTGAAATTGAAACTGTTGAGAAGTGATGGGGGTGGTGAGTATACCTCAAGAGAATTCAACTCCTATTGTGAGAAGGAAGGGATTTACCATGAAGTCATTGCACCCTACACACCACAACATAATGGTGCTGCTGAAAGGGAAAACAGGACTATTCTCAACATGGCTAGGAGCATGTTGAGAACAAAGAAACTGCCTAAGAGGTTCTGGGCTGAAGCTGTATCTACAGCAGCATATCTGCTCAATCTATGTCCCACAAAGAGGCTAGATGGTGTGACACCAAAGGAGGCTTGGTTTAGAATAAAGCCAAATGTTGGTCATCTAAAGATTTTTGGAAGTATTTGCTTCAAACATGTTCCAGAAATTAAAAGAAAGAAGTTAGATGACACAGGGGAACAACATATACTGCTTGGTTACCACTCAATTGGGGCATACAGAATTTTTAATCCTATCACTGAGAAGGTTACAGTGAGCAGGGATTTGAAATTTGATGAAAACAGGCATTGGGACTGGGAAAAATCCAGAATTAGTGAAGAAGATTTGAGCAGAAGCAAAAGCAGTTCAAAGTTGACATCCATGATGCAATTTGAGACTGCATAGTTTGAAACTGCAGAATTTGAGACTGCAGAGGCAGAAGAAGAACAAGTACACCAACTTGAACCTACAATCAACAATGATAGGCCACAAAGTCAGAGACAAAGAGCTCAGAGGTACAATGACTACACCACATTTCCAGATTCTGCAGTGACTGCAGAAGGAAATTTAGTGCATATGGCACTTTTGGCTGAGATGGTACCTGTGGATTTTGAGCAAGCTATGGGAAATTCTAAATGGATAGGAGCTATGCAAGAGGAGCTGAGTTCCATTGAGAAAAACCAGACTTGGAAACTCACTGATTTGCCAACAAAGAAGAAGCCAATTGTTGTCAAGTGGGTTTACAAAATAAAGTTGAAACCAAATGGTGAAGTTGCAAAGTACAAGGCTAGATTAGTGGCTAAGGGGTTCTTGCAAAAACATGGCCTAGACTATGATGAGGTGTTTGCACCAGTTGCAAGAATTAAAACAATTAGATTGGTGATTGCCATTGCTAGTTACAACAAGTGGCCACTACACCAAATGGATGTGAAATTAGCATTCTTGAATGGACCCCTAGATGAGGAAGTTTATGTATCTCAGCCACCTGGATTTGAGATAAGAGGCAAGGAGGATAAAGTCTATAGGCTGTACAAGGCTCTCTATGGACTAAAGCAAGCCCTTAGAGCTTGGAATAAAAGGATTGATTCCTTTCTAGCTGGAATTGGTTTTGTCAAATGCACCACTAAATTTGGCATTTATGTGAAAGGGGTGTCAACTTCCAACTTGCTGATTGCTTATCTCTATGTTGATGACATTCTGATCACAGGGAGCAGTAAAGAGAAAATTGACAGCTTCAAGGAAAGGTTGCAAGCAGAATTTGAAATGTCAGATTTGGGAGAATTGTCATATTTTCTGGGAATTCAGTTTCAGAAAACAGACAAGGGGATCTTCATGCACCAGAAGAAGTATATCACTGATGTTTTGGAAAGATTCAACATGACCAATTGCAATCCAACTTCAATTCCTGTTGAAACTAGAATTGCTCTTGAGAAGGTAAAGTCGACTGAACCAGCAGTGGATAAAACACTCTACAGGCAGATTGTGGGGGTGTAATAGGTACATATGTCATACCAGACCTGACTTGGTATATGGTGTGGGTCTAGTGAGTAGATTCATGGAAGATTCAAGGTCCTCTCACTTACTGGCTGCCAAGAGATTGCTGAGGTACCTAAAGGGTACACTGAACTATGACATAATGTTTCCTACTGAAAAATATGCCATGGAGAAGAAGTTGATAGGCTTTTCTGACTCAGATTGGTGTGGTGACAAATCTAACAGAAAAAGCACCACCGGATACTTGTTTAAGTATGGTGAAGCACCAATCAGTTGGTGTTCTAAAAAGCAACAGATAGTTGCTTTGTCATCATGTGAGGTAGAATATGTGGCTGCCTCTATGGGAAGTTGTCAAGCAGTTTGGTTGCAGAATGTGCTGGAAGAATTGAAGATAATTCAGAATGAAGCTGTTGTGTTGTTTGTTGACAACAAGTCAGCTATAAACCTAGCTAAGAACCCAGTTGCACATGAGCGGAAAAAACATATTGAAACTAGGTTTCATTTCATTAGGGATCAAGTCAGCAAGAACAAGTTGAAACTGGAATTTTGCAGATCTGAGGAACAAGTGGCAGATCTCCTAACTAAGCCATTAAAGAGGGAAAGCTTTGAGAAGCTGAGGTTTATGTTAGGAGTTACATGTGTTGAGCAAACTGATTAAGGGGGAGTGTTAGGAATAATCAGTTTGTTGTGTTTAGTTAATTAGTTATAAGTAACTGAGACTTGTGGCCCAAGTAAATAAAAGCGCAAATGGCTAATTAGAATAGTTGTATAAATATGTGACTAGACCTAATGTATTTTGTAGATTACATTCAGATTACACAACATTTAATAAAAAATATTTTTCCCCAATTTCTATTATTCTCTCTCTTCTCTCTCTCACTCAATCTTGAAAACCTCTTAATCCTACACGTTTTACATGCATCAAATGGACACATCCAAAGTTATGAGCCAACACCTTATAGTCATCCACAATGGATTGCACATATGAATTAGACAGAGTCATAGATGTCCCCGTCTGGACCAACAAACGACAATCTGTTCCGTATATAACATCACGGAACGTTAGATCACAAAACATGATCATGACCCACCATAGACATAATGCCTCAGCGATAGAAGCATCAAGACTTGGTCCTGCAAAGAACGAAGCAGCAACAAGTAGAGCACCATTATGATCGCGAGCTACCGTACCGAAACCAGCCCTTTTCTCCGTCGTATAAGCTGCGTCAAAGTTCACTTTGATCCACCCATGATTTGGACGATTCCAACCAGCAGTAGAAGGTAGACCAGAAATTGAGTGAGGATGTTGTTGCTCAGGACAAAGGAACATAGTGGCAGCCAAGTTCAGTGTTTGATCCACCGTTAAAAAATAGCCATTAAACGTTTGACGGTTCCTACGCATCCAGATCGCCATCGCCGTCGCATAGATAACAGAAGAAGCCCATTCGTCATCACATCTTCGCAACATTTCTGTGATCCAATCCCCAAAATGTGAAAAAACTGCAGTTGGAATTCTGATAGCCATAGGGAACGCAAACCAAATTGCATCAACACCAGGGCAATGTCACAATGCATGAGATATATGTGAACATGTAAAGCCAATTTATTGGAAAGAAAAGGTCAAGCTTATTGAAATCAATGGTTTGTTGATGATAAAGAGAAAAACGGGTAAGCTATTTATAGCAACAATTTCATTATAAATAGTTCCATCATATTGTAACTTTTCATTCATCCCATAATCATTATTTCTTCTAACATTACTAGAGAGAAAAATACTAGAGAATAAAATTAGTATTTCTCCTATAAGGTTCTCTTAGTGAGTGCTCTCCTATTTAGTGAGAGGTGTTAAAATTTCTACCACCTAGTAAAATATTTTTCTACCATTGCTCATGGTTTTCTACATAAAAATTGTGTGTCAATTCCTACTCTCAAATCTCTAATTTTAGTTACGTGATACCATTTATGCTACTCTGTTACCCGACAGTGGTATCAGAGCTATTGGTGTTGGTCCCGATTCTGCTGCAGATATTGTTCACGGTTATTATTCACGTGTGTGATTGTATACTTCTACAGTAATTGTTAACGTATACCACATTTGTTCTAGTGTACGGTAAATATATACAATATTGTCTACGTATACTGTGTTATTCACGGTGAAATTGTGTCAACCGGTTCAGTTGAAATTTTTTGGTATATAACCAAGGCTGCAAAATTTGAGATTGAGAAGTTCAGTGGGAGTAATTTCTCCCTATGGAAATTGAAAATAAAGACGATCCTAAGGAAGGATAATTGCTTAGCAGTAATTAAAGGTGGAACTGAAGATATAATTGAGAAGAAGTGGAAAGAGATGGATAACAACGCTGTTGCCAACTTGCACTTAGCATTGGCAGACACAGTTTTGTCCAGCGTTGCAGAAAAGAAAACTGCAAAGGAGATTTGGGATGTTCTCATTAAACTGTACGAGGTCAAGTCACTTCACAACCGAATATTCCGAAAGAGGAGACTCTACACTCTTCGAATGAGTGAATCCACATATGTGACGGATCACATCAACACTCTGAATACTATGTTTGCTCAGTTTGCCGCGGCAAATTTCAACATAGTAGAAAATGAACGTGCGGAGGTTCTATTTTAGAGTTTACCAGATTCATATGATCAACTCGTCATCAACATGACAAACAATAATGTTGCTGACTGTCTATACTTTGATGATGTTGCGGGAGCTATTCTTGAAGAAGAATCTAGGAGCATGAATAAGGAAGACTGTCAGGAAAGATCAAAACAAATAGAAGCTTTGACAATGACTAGAGGCAGATCAATGGAGCGTGGCCCCAGTGGGAGCCAAAATCATGGTAGATCAAAGTCTCGAAGTAAGATAAACCTGAGATGCTACAATTGTGGCAAGAAAGGGCACTTGAAAAGGGATTGTTGGTTTAAGAAGAATGGTGAGAAGTCTTCTGAGGCAAGTACATCTCAAGGATGTAGATCACGATAGTAATTACTGAAATTACTACAGCTGGCTTATCCATATTCCATCAATCTGGAGTGACGTGTTAGAGCTAACCGAGGGGGTTTAATTCTCAGTGGGTTTCATACGCTTTTCCAGTGAAGTCTTCATAACTGCTCGTCGAGGATCTTGATCGTCAGAGAATTCTTTATGTCCGTCCAACGATGTGTAATGCGCCCGGGGATTATTTAGATCCACTCAGTGGAGCGTTGTTGCTCGGTGGAGGCCCCAGGAAATTTGTCCTCACCCGTTTGTGAAGGCTTTGTGCTCTTGGGGAGTTATCTATTTCTTTCAAGTCAATTTGGCAGCACATGTCGGCGGTCTCTTGACTGGCAGGTTTATACTGCGTTCACTTTAAATAAAAAAGGTGCCGATATATTGGCAGCTAAACATATATGAAAAAGAAACTTGATTGTTTGTAGAACTTATGGGCAACCTATGTCTTAATAGGTCCTTGCTTTTTGGAAAGACATTCACCCTTCGAGCTTCTCTATCTCACGTGGGACAACTTGAGGCTAGCATAATTTATTGTTTTTTTTATGAGGCTTGTTATCACTAACAATATCCTTGCTTTCTTAGTGTGTGTTTGGATCAATGTTGGCCAGAATTGAGTTTGACCAGAATTGAGTTTGGTCAGAATTGAGTTTGATAAACGTGATTTAGGTGACGTGATTTAAGTTTGGATATATTTACTCAGAATTGATTTTTATAACAAAATTTCGTTTGGGTAACTTTATTTAGAATTGGGTTTGATTATGTAATGACCAAGATGGGTATGAATATTTTAATGATTATAGAAGTCATGAATAAATTTTTTAAACTTTATATTATAAGAATCAATTTAAAATATAATTTAAAAAGTACAATAAGAAATACAGCAAAATTAAAATAAACTAATGAGGTTAGAACACTCAAGCAAAATTTAACTCACAAAATTATTCTGCTCTTTTTAAAGCTATATATAGCAAAATTTATCCTGAAACCATTGCGTGGTGTCACACAAATTGAAGACCAATTACAAAAGATTAATTCTAGTGTATATATCATATGAAAGCTATATATAGCAATTTGAACTTCTTAAAAGATTTATTTGACTAATGACTATTTTGCATCATCTCATTGTGACCAAGGCAAATACAAGATAATGGTTATGCACTATTTCTGTGATGGTAATAGAAGATTAGATACATAAGTATGTGCTTGATGCATGACTCATAGCAGAGAATAGAACAGAGCTGCTAATACTTATCTATCATGCAGGTTTGCTCTGATGAACATACTTGTGTGATTTATGTGTAGCAGAAACAAGTTGAGAATTCACATGGTTAGTCCAAGATGCTGAACAACAAAGTTTGATTTTGGAAAAACATCATCATTACTTGAGTTACTGTTTACTCTAAAATTGAACAAAGAAAAGGGCTTCAATAAAACTTGTAGTTAGAGACACAAGTACAGGCAACCTCTTCATTGCCTTTGGTTTATCTCAGCTTTCCATAGCTATCTCTGTAATTTCCTTCAAGCTAGCTGGGATTTCTCACTGAAGCATTTATATAAATACAAATTATTCTTAATTCCATGTTTCTCTTCTTTCTTTGTGTGTTGGTACCTATCAACCTCTCTCTGAATGCCATCCTGCATAATTTGTACAACTATCATTAAGAATGTATCCAATGTGATAGCAAAAGAGTAGACAACGAGAGAAGTAATCATTCTTACATTTTCTTAAGCCTTTGATTTCAAGCATGTAACAACCAAATCTAAGTCTAAAGAACAGTACCGTAAAATATGAAAACAATGTAGTGATGCTATATGCATGGTCAGATTGATCTTGGATGATTAAATCCAACAACCTTGCAGATAAAGGGGCTCATTCCATAGAAGCTTAGAGAGCTCAAACAGAGGCTCCTTAAATACAACCACTTAATTTTAACACTTTCAGAAAATCAAATGCTCAATCATTATAAAAATAGCAATCAAATATGAACACACACACAGGAAATTTAAAACAGTTAAAATTACATTTCATATTGTACAAGGGATTAGTCTACATACCAAATTTAACACCAATCTTCAACTATAAGATTCAAGAAATGAAGAGGATATCATAATTTAACAAACGAAGGAACGATCTTCAAGTCAAAAGAACTGTTAGAATGAAGAGGAAGCCAACACACAGGATGTTGTTCAGGTACAATAAAAGCAATTTACCATACACAAGCACACAGAAAAAAGGTCACAAGCACAAATAGCTTGCAAGACCACCAGGTTTTGGATAGCTTCAACAAAAACACCAGGTTTTGATTTTGCAAGACCAACAGCACAAATAGCTTGTCCCTCCCCACTATACTAAGGACATTGGCCATCCCTATGGAAGTAGCAATGTTAAATTAGAAGAAGTGCAGTACATGTAAATATGGGTTGCGCTAAACTAGAATGCAATAACAATCAAAATGATTACTAGCCACCTAAAACAATCCCTAAACTGTTTATGCACTACAATAATTAAACAATCAAAGTAACTATAAAACAGAACATAATTACAGAAATAGTAGTTCAAAACTCAGGAGAGTTCAAACAGAAACTGGAAGAAACAAAACATTCAAACATATAACACCCTTAAACCTTTTCTAACTGCTAAGTCAAAGTTGCCCCAAGTAACATTCACATATTAGTTACTCAATCTAAAAGCTTAAACTACGGCAAATTACTAGGAAAAAAACATCCTCATAAGAATTCATGAACCCCATGAACTCCTTCCATAGCTTGAATGCCAGTGAAGTAAAAAAAATATACAAGATGAATTATTGCCTGAACAGAATACCCCCAATTGTTCTGAAGAAACCAATCAACTCAATTCAAGTGAACCCCATGCACCCCCAACATTAAAACAACCGCAAGAACTACTCAAATTAAAAACGTCAAATTCGTCAAAATCAATCACTCCAGCACATAATTGAGAAACAGATCCAATTACACATCAAAGGAAAATTCAAACCAAGAACAATAAATGGAACCCCGTAAGAAGAAAATGAAGAAAAAAAAGATGAAGCTGGAAACCAGAAGCAGTTTCTGCAATTCCACCTTCCTTGGCAGAACCCATCGCAACCAGAAGCAAGGAAGATGAAGAGAAGGAGCAAGGAAGAGAAGGGTATACCTGGAAACCCAGCAGCAGCAGCATGCAACTGTCAAAACGTGATTTTTGGCCTAACGGAGAAGCAGCCTCTCCATCGATTCTCCCAGACGCGGATCCAAGGCCAGACGCGATTCACGCGATGCACTCCCAAACGTCGCCGGCGGCAACGCAATCCGCATTTGGGGTTTCAGACGCGATTTTGGAAGACGACGCCATCGCGTTTCCAAACACGCTCTTGCATGACTTTGGCTAAAAGGTCTCTCAATAATATATGATAAGGGGGGAGACCACGTGGTGTTTGACCATATTTTAGACTTCCCAAGCGTTGTGGATAATTTGATTGTATCCCGATAAGACAAAAATATAGGAAAAGAGAAAAGGAGTTCACATGCTTTCAAATTGCCTCTGCTAGAGTAGGTGTCATAGTACTTCTATAGGAAGAAATAATAAAGAAAGTGAAGTTTATGACCTAAGGTGATGTGCGGAAGAAGTTCGCCTGTCTCAAGGATTTACGCATATATCCATTGGATTTTTCCAATGACGCTATTACCCTTATCCTTCTAGCATTATGACGTCGCTGCCCTTGCTTTCTTCATTTAGGATTACCGAAATGCCCCTGTTCTTTGGCATGATGACGCAACTACCCCTGACTTTGGAGGGGAAATTTCTTCTCAATCTCAGCGCTCATCTTGTTCGTTATTCTGAGATTGAATGTTTCTTCTTCTTCTTTCTGGCCTCATTCCGGTAGCGGTGGGGATTTCTCGGTGGTGAAACAGCGAGATCTCATTGTCCGGCCGCTTTCTTTTTCTCTTGTCTTCAGCTCCAAAGGACTTTTTGGCCAGTCCCCCTTTTTTTTTTCTACAAGAAACATCCATGAAAAAGGAAAAATGGAGGAGAGAGTGGGGGGACCTGATCGAACCGGTGTTGACTGTCCTACCTTTCAACCTTATTTGGTCTGGCCGAGCCATCTCCATGAAGTAGTTGTCGTATGCTTTCTCCCTTGTCGGTTTCTTTTGTGGTGGTGTGGCCTGGGGTCCATCTTCATCTCTTTCATTCTCTCTCTGTTGAGTAAGTTTGTTAGTTATTTCAAATAAAGACCTATTTGTTAGGCTTAGAACAGGTCAATTTCTGTTTGCTATTTTCCCTTTATTAGTGGAGTTAGTTGAGTTAGTGGATTTAAGCTAGTTGAGTCGTGTCCTATATTTTAGCTTTGCAGTTTTTCATGTATTTCCTATAAAACAGCATTGGAACTGATAAATGAATTGAGATCATTCTGGTGCATTACCAATTTCTAAACTTACAGTTTACATTTTGGTATCAAGAGCCAAAGCAAAACAAAGTGATCCAAGAGGGAGAAGATGAGCGACGACAAAACACTCACTAAGATTCCACAGTTTGATGGTCACTATGACCATTGGAGTGAACTGATGGAAAACCTCTTGCGTGCCAAGGGTTTGTGGAGTCTAGTGGCAGAGGGTTACACTGAACCAGCAAAGGAAAACGAAGTGTCTGCAGTGCAGAAGAAGAATCTTGAGGAGCTCAAGATGAAGGACCATCAAGTGAAGCACTACCTGTTCCAGGCAATTGACCGGGTTGTGTTTGAACAGATCTTGGATCGCAGAACATCCAAGATCATTTGGGATTCGATGAAGAGAAAGTTTGGAGGCAACGAAAGAGTGAAGCGGTCTCTTCTCCAAACCTTAAGAAGAGATTTTGAGGTTCTTGAAATGAAGAATGAAGAGAACATCGATGCTTACTTTGGAAGAGTAATGTCTGTCTCCAACAAGATGAGAAGCAACGGAGAAGACATGCCAGATTCGAAGATTGTTGAGAAAATACTTCGAACTCTGACTGACAAGTTCACATATGTGGTGGTGTCCATTGAGGAGTCAAAGGACACAGAAAATATGACGATTGACGAACTGCAGAGCTCTCTGTCCGTACATGAAAAGAAATTTAAGAAGATCAGTCATGAAGAATATGATCAAGCTCTCAATGTCAGAGGCAGAGGCAGAGGATCATACAGAGGTCGAGGCAGGGGCAGAGGACGCTCATTCAACAAAGCAACAATCGAGTGTTACAACTGTCACAAACTTGGACATTTCCAATATGAATGTCCAAATGGAAACAATGGAGCACATTTTGCAGAGATTGAAGAAAAGGATGAAGTTCTTCTCATGGCGTATGTGGAACTTCAAGGTACTAGAAGAGGAGATGTGTGGTTTGTGGACTCTGGATGTTCAAACCATATGTGTGGAGAAAGAGGTATGTTCTCAAGCTTGGACACTAGCTTCACACATAATGTCAAGCTTGGGAACAATTACAAACTGATGGTTGGTGGCAAAGGAATGGTGAAGATAATACTTAAAGGAATAAGTTATGTGGTCAATGATGTGTATTATATTCCGGAATTGAAGAACAACCTGCTGAGTGTTGGGCAACTTCAAGAAAAGGGTCTAGACGTGCTATTCAAAGGAGATCGAAAAACATGCAGCATCTTTCATCCCTCAAGAGGAAAAATAGCAGAATCTGTTATGAGTGCTAATAGGATGTTTATCCTGCTGGGTGAACCAAATGACAACACAAAGGAGGAGAGATGCCTGCAGGTTGATATTTCAGACAAGGCAGAGCTGTGGCACCATCGATATGGGCATCTCAGCTACAAGGGACTTCACACTTTATGCAGTAAAGAGATGGTTGTGGGCTTACCTGAAATTGGAGATGCGAAAACCACCTGTGAGGCGTGTGTCAAAGGGAAACACCATCGTGTTCCATTTCCAAAGCAGAGCAAGTGGAGAGCCACTGAAAGATTGCAGCTTATCCACTCTGATCTCTGTGGTCCGATCAATCCACCATCAAATAGTCAAATAAGGTACTTCATAAGCTTTATTGACGATTTCTCGAGAAAGACATGGATATATTTTGTGCTAGAAAAATCAGAAGCATTTCATCAGTTCAAGACATTCAAAGCGTTTGTGGAGAAGCAAACTGGATTGTTCATCAAATGTCTAAGAACGGATAGAGGAGGAGAATACAACTCAAATGAGTTCAAGGAATTCTGCAGAGTGCATGGAATCAAAAGACAGCTGACCACCGCCTTCACGCCGCAGCAAAATGGTGTTGCTGAGCGCAAAAACCGCACAATCATGAACATGGTGAGAGCAACGTTATTAGAGAAGGAGATACCAAAAACTTTCTGGCCAGATGCTGTGCGATGGGTGAATCACATTCTTAACAGATCTCCAACACTCATTGTAAAAGATATGACTCCGGAAGAAGCATGGAGTGGAAGAAAACCATCAGTTGAACACTTTAGGATTTTTGGATGTATCGGATATGTTCATATCCCTGATGTTAAAAGAAGCAAGCTCGATGACAAAAGCGTGAAGTGTGTCCTGTTAGGTTTCAGCAGTGAATCCAAGGCCTTTAAGATGTTCGATCCAGTGGAGAAAAAGGTTCACATCAGCCGAGATGTGATATTTGAGGAAGATAAGAAGTGGAATTGGGAAGATGCTGGCTATTTTGGTGAAGAAAGAATGGAACTTGAGTGGGAAAATGATTATGAAGATGCTGAGAATGCAGAGGAAGTGGAAGAAGCAGAAGAAGACACTGATGACGTCCCTTCACCAAACGATCCACCAACTGAAGAAACGATAGCAACGACGGGCAGAGTGAGAAAACCACCAATCTGGTCTGCAGATTATATCACAGGAGAAGGGCTATCAGATACAGAGGAAGAAGCGAACATGGCTAGAATTGAGATTGAAAATCTAGCTTTCATGGTCATATCAGATCCGACCAGTTTTCAAGAAGCAGCAGGACATCAGAAATGGAAACAAGCGATGGATGCTGAGATACAGTCCATCGAACGGAACCACACATGGTCGCTGACTGCACTTCCCGTTGGAGCCAAGGCTATTGGGGTTAAGTGGATTTACAAGACCAAATTAAATGAACTAGGAGAGGTAGACAAGTTCAAAGCTCGGCTGGTTGTAAAAGGGTATGCTCAAGAGTATGGAGTAGATTACACAGAGGTATTCGCACCGGTGGCTCGAATGGATACAGTAAGAATGATCATTGCTGTAGCAGCACAAAGAGGATGGGGAATCTATCAGCTCGATGTCAAATCTGCTTTTCTACATGGTGAGCTGAAGGAAGATGTATTTGTGGAGCAACCACAAGGTTATGAAGTAGCAGGGAAGAAGGACATGGTTTATAAGCTACATAAGGCTCTTTACGGACTAAAACAAGCGCCTAGAGCTTGGTTCAGTCGCATTGAGGCTTATATCGTCAAGGAAGGGTTTGTAAGCAGCTCTAGTGAACAAACATTATTCATCAAACAAAAGGGAGGTAAAATCCTAATTGTGAGCATTTATGTTGATGATCTATTGTTCACTAGTAATGATGAGGAGTTGCTGAATGAGTTTAAGCGCTCCATGAAGGATGAATTTGACATGACTGATTTGGGGAAGATGAGATATTTTCTTGGCATTGAAGTGATGCAGAAGGCTGATGGCATCTTTATATGTCAAAGAAAATATGCTGCTGAGTTGATCGAGAGGTTTGGAATGCAAGGTTACAACTCTGTTTGCAATCCGATAGTCCCTGGACAGAAGGTTGGCCGGGATGAAGCTGGTGTGAAGGTCGACTCAACGCTGTATAAGCAAATGGTGGGCAGCTTAATGTATCTCACAGCCACACGACCTGACTTGATGTTTGTGGTAAGTCTTATTAGTCGGTTTATGGCAAAGCCTACTGAGTTGCACTTTGCTACAGCAAAAAGAGTCATGAGGTACTTGAAGGGAACTCTGGAATTTGGGATATGGTATCAACGTGAAGGGAAGAGTGAACTCTTAGGCTACACCGACAGTGACTATGCGAGAGATATGGATGACAGTAGGAGCACTTCAGGCTATGTTTTCTTGATGAGTGGAGGAGCTGTGGCATGGTCCTCAAGGAAGCAACCAATCGTAACTCTGTCAACTACTGAAGCAGAGTATGTAGCAGCAGCTGCATGTGCCTGTCAAGCCATTTGGATGAAAAGGATATTGAAAGAAATCGGGCATGAACAAGATGAAGAGTTGGTTCTGTTTTGCGACAACACGTCCACTATCAAGTTGTCAAAAAATGCAGTCATGCACGGGAAGTCAAAGCACATAAGGGTTCGTTACCACTTTCTCAGAGAATTGACAAAGGAAGGTGTCATTAAATTGGTCTATTGCAGCACTGAGGAGCAGCTGGCCGACATAATGACAAAGCCGTTGAAGATGGCATCATTTCAAAGAATCAGAGAAGCATTTGGGATGAGTGTTGTGAACTGAAACTCTTGATCGAGTTCAGTTCAAGGGAGGGAGTGTTGAGTAAGTTTGTTAGTTATTTCAAATAAAGACCTATTTGTTAGGCTTAGAACAGGTCAATTTCTGTTTGCTATTTTCCCTTTATTAGTGGAGTTAGTTGAGTTAGTGGATTTAAGCTAGTTGAGTCGTGTCCTATATTTTAGCTTTGCAGTTTTTCATGTATTTCCTATAAAACAGCATTGGAACTGATAAATGAATTGAGATCATTCTGGTGCATTACCAATTTCTAAACTTACAGTTTACACTCTCTGCTTCCTTGTTGTGGTGGGGGAGAGTTCGTTCCTTCCCGATGAAGTAGCGCAATCTCCCTTTGACAGTGTTGATGTCGAAGTTGCCCATTGAGTAAGCAGCGCTTGGACCTTCTTTTCTCTTCACCGATCTGCTTGGATCTCTCGTTCTTCCCGTTTTTCTCTGATATGGGCCATGGCGAGGAGAAGGAGGAGGTGCAGTGGCACCATCGTTGAAGTAGCCAGGAGTCAAAATCAACGTTGAAGAAGAAGAAAGTATCATTGGTGTTGAAGTTGCTGCTACGCGACTGCTTGCTTGGTGGTTCTTGCTTGGTTGATAGCTCCATGTTTGGCTCTGAACATGGTGTCTTCGGTAAGAAGTCTTCAAGATTTCCTTGTTGCTGCTCCATCTTCTTCTCGCAAGACCCATGTAGTCCTTGTGATGGTTCTACCGGTCGCGAAATTGCTGTGGTTGTCGGCAGAGTTGAGGCGAGCTTTCAGCCATAACGCGGCAGAGGAGAAGTTTTACCGTTGCCCACAAACGACGCCAATTGATCGGACTAACCCGGTCAAATCACCCCGAGAGGTGTTGATTGAGGAGGAACGACGAGACTCCAGTGAGGCGGGGCGGCGGTCTTCGCGGCACTCCGTCTTCCGTCGAGCCCGGGAGGGTCCCCTGCGAGAACACTCCGACACTCAAGTTGGAGGTGTGGAGGTTTGAGGGAAAGAGAGTTTAGGTGAGAGAGATTGTGTACCTTATGGTTTAGCGGATCCTCCTTATATAGGGGTTTGGAGGTGGCACAACCCTCGAGGACAAGTAATGATGACCTTGCTAGAGAATTGCCCCGGACCGTTAGATCTTTTGCCACGTCTAGGGGGATCGGACAGTTAGATCTGGTCCTGGGTTGGTGTGCCTACGGAGGTAGCCTGGTGAAAGGACTGCTGACTTGACGTTCGAGGGTGTTAGGTGGTCAGTTAGCTCGTGAGGGCATGTGACAGGCTCTCGGGTGATGCAGGCTCGTCGAGGAGTGCACCACTCGGAGCTGGGGGCCTTGGCGGGTCCCGAGGGATCACTCCCAGAACAGGGGTGTAAATATTAAAGGAAGAAATGATAAGTTGTGAGGGTGCATACTGTGGTAATGGTAATGCAGAATCGGAGTTGGGGTGGAGTCTCGGTAATTAGCTTCATTCCTAGTAAAACCATGATTGTGGTTTGGGAAGGGTGGTGGTGGTCAGGGGAGGTGGGTGGAAAGGGAGGGGGAGAAGGGTGGGGAGGGAGGGAGGAGAAGGGAGGGATGTTGGTGGTGGAGAGCAAGTGGGAGAAGGGTGGCAGTGGTGGTGGTGGGGGATAGGGAGAGATGGGTGGTGGTGGTGGGGGGAGGGAGACGGGAGAAGGGACGAAAGTGATAGGGAAAATGGAGAGATAAATTGACTATTCAATGGAGGGACCAAATTGATGGTTGAAAAATTGCCTAAATGGCACCTAACCGGCAGCGTAAGCATTCCCGTTAATGTCTCTTGACTAACTTAACTGATGTTTGCCGATATTAGGGACTACGGGATTGTTAGCCTTGAATTTTTCCTATGTCTTAGCTTGGTCGACAGGAGAAGGGACGACAGTGATAGGGAAAATGGAGATAAATTGACTGTTCAATGGAGGGACCAAATTGATGGTTGAAAAATTGCCTAAATGGCACCTAACCGGCAGCGTAAGCATTCCCGTTAATGTCACTTGACTAACTTAACTGATGTTTGCCGATATTGGGGACTACGGGATTGTTAGCCTTGAATTTTTCCTATGTCTTAGCTTGGTCGACAGGAGAAGGGACGAAAGTGATAGGGAAAATGGAGATAAATTGACTGTTCAATGGAGGGACCAAATTGATGGTTGAAAAATTGCCTAAATGGCACTTAACCGGCAGCGTAAGCATTCCCGTTAATGTCACTTGACTAACTTAACTGATGTTTGCCGATATTGGGGACTACGGGATTGTTAGCCTTGAATTTTTCCTATGTCTTAGCTTGGTCGAAGATTACACAATAAGATGATTTCGACTAAAATGAAAAGTATTTAGCTGAGGCTGATAAGACAGTTTCCAATATTCGACTAAAATAAAGACGACATGCTGAGTCGAAGTTGAAGTTATATTGGAAATAAGATCTTAAAATAGACAAGTGTTAGACGTGTTTTCGACTAAATCCTTGTTATGCATGGAATTGAATTTCGACGGATGTTGTAAAACGCGGAATTCCCCCCAGTAATTAAATGATTTTTTAATTATTCCATGGTACTGTTGGATCCGCTCGGCGACATCGGCAAGCGTTATCGTCGAGCGAAGTACCGGTGAAACACCTTTTTCAGCACTTGGTAGAAAACCAAGCCAGACCCGACTTTGAGTTCAGACGAGAATAAGATGTTCTCACTACCACCATGACGATTAGTGGAAAATTTCGTGAAGAACGACTGTGATATTGATATGGTTTCCTCCCGGAGCCCGGGAAGGATTTTTCGCGCTAACCGGACTTTTAGCCGAAACTTCAGCAGGTGAAATGGACAACTTCGGGACCCCAGATCGAGAATCTGAAAAGTTCCAAACGATTTCGTTTGGCGTTTTGAGACCGAATTCATGTAGAGGAATTTCGTGAATAGTGACTTGATGAATAGTGTTTACGGGCAGCATGACGCAAACTTCGAGAAAGATCGACCCGACCTCGAATTGTGCGGGCTCGATACCCCGAAACCAATAAGTGACCCCGGGGCAGATATTCTCAGTGACACTGAGGTACTCACTGATGATCAGAACCTGATGATGACAGGTGACTTGATGCACTGACGCATTGACGCACTAACGCGCTGACGCACTGACGCGTCCTGATTAAGAATTTATTAATAAACAAACCTAGATATTTATTAGAACTTTCTAAGCTTAGAGTTTAGTCCCTGAATTTTGAAAACCTTACGGTTTGGTCCCTGAACAGTAAAAGTTTTTTTTACCTTAACCATTTAACATTTACACTTAGGTCCTTAAGGTAAGAAAAAAATTAAAACCCCACCCCTTTTTACCCTCCAAACCCACGGCCAAGGGCCATTAAAGGGGTGAAACCCCACCTTAATTCATTTAATGAGTCATAAGTGAAAAGCCTTGGAGTTTTAGTGAGATAAAGAGCTAAGGAACTATTCATCATCTTCCTCATCAAGCTCTCTTGGCCGCCCCCTCCCCTCCTCCATGGCAGCCCCTTCCTTACCTCTTTTTCACTTGCTCCTTTGAGGTAAAGTGTTCCCCTCACCTTGATCTACATTGCTACCAATTTGATTTTTCATTTTGTTGAGTTTCAATTTTATGCATGTACTAGGATTGGAAAGTCCCTTCACAAATGTTGTTCCCACTACCTTTAGCTTCATTTTGAACCGATTGGATTTTTGATTGAATGAGTTTTGGTTCCTTGAAAAATTTTAAGTTGGGTTTTTGTTAGGGTTCCCTTTGGGAAAGTTATTCCCATGACATTGATCTTTGAAAATCTCTAATTTGTTTTCTTGGAAGTTTTGTTTTTGAAAAATTGATTATTTGGAAAAGTGATTTTTCAAGCCTTAGGTATTATTCACCCTAGATTTCTTGATGTCTTTGATGTGTACAAATTAGATTTGGAAGGAAAATTTCCCCTTGAATTAAAGTTGTTGGCCGAATTGATGTAGTGTTTTAGGACATTGGAAAATTGATTTTCTAACTAGCTTTTTGTAGTGTTTAAAGCTTGTATGTGAGATTTGATGCAAAGGAAAATTATAGCCCTAATTGTTTATGAGGAGGCCAAGAGTTAGAAAATGTTTTAAGGGCATGGAAAATTTATTTTCATTTGGTTTTGAGAGTTAAAGTTTAGAGGGACTAAAAAAATTGAACTCTTGGGTAAATTTGATTATGGAACTTCTAGCTTGTTTTAGGGTTTTGAAAAGTTGGGAAATAGAGAATTTAAAATTTGAAAATTGAGTGAATTTGGTATGTTCTTGAAACCTAGGTTTTGTCGAGTTCAAGAGTTGAAAAATTGATTTGGAAACTTGTAGAAAAAGTTGTGTTTTTGTGCAAATTGGTTTTGAAACTCAGGCAAAATTATGGTTTTGCACATTCTGAAAACTTGGGGAGATTGGTGTGGAAAATGGATTTAAAAGTTATGTTTTTTATTGTGTGATTGATTTGAAAATTGAGTGAAGTGTTGGGTGAAAATTTGGAAAATTTTAGGGTTTTTAGAATTTTGGGCAGAATTGAAGTTTGATAAAAATGTGTGTTTTTGTCTTCTAAAGTCTTGATTAAGGCCTCAAAATGGTTTGTAAGCATCTAGCCTTGGTGCTCTTTGTATGGTTTAAGTTTTGGAAAATTTGGATTTCTGTAACTTAGGGTTTTTCTAAGTTCTTTTGGTAATCGTCGAAAATCTTGTTTAAGTGTCTTCGACCTCCGAGCATTTCCTAAGTTGTAGAGCCTTTGTCTAAGTGATTAGACCCTGTTTAGACCAGCCCTTTTCCATAGGTTTGAGTTCAAAGTTCTAAGCTAGGTTGTGCTTGTTGAAGGATAACGAGGCCCCGTACCGACATGATTATATCTACTTGTGATATGTGCAATTGAAAACATGATTAGTATTAATTATGAAGCTATGCTAGGCCTCGTTTAGATACATATGAGTCCTACTTGTGTTTTTGGGTCATGTCGTGTCAAGCATGTAGTCGTGAAAGTCGTCATGGTTCGGGAACTAATAAAGAGTCACAGGCTAGATGACGCACCATCGGGGCATTATTACACAGCGTTCTCGTGTAAGTGGCATCTCTCGACTTACCGACTTACTTTCTAGTTCGTGTAGAGTTCGAGTGAGTGTCCCACCTGCTTGCGGGAGTTGGTGCATATCCGGATAAAAGGTTTTTTTTTGTACGTGAGGAAGATGTGCGTGCATATAGAGTCCTAGAGTTTTTCAACTACTTGTGTCAAATAATTGTATGAGTACTTGTTATTCGCTACATGTTGGTTGTTTGGACATTATGTGTTTTCCGTAGGCTTTAATGGTATCCAATGTTTTATTTTGAGTTAACCCTTGCATCTGTGTGTTGTTTGTATTTTCTGGTGATCCGTCGCCAGCTGGACGTCCTTTAGCCGGAAGATGCAGATGGATGTTGTTACAGGAAAACCATGACCAGAAGTCGGGCGTATAGTGCTGAAAGACTCGTGCCGCTGCTGTTATTATTATGTAATAATATTATGTATGTTTACGTGTCAGGGTAGGAGTTTTAGGTTACTTTTTACAACTGATGGCAGGGTTTTTGAAAACAAGTTATGTGTTTTGTAAGTAATTTCCAAGCTGCTGGTCAGTCATTTTATGCCATATGTTTGGCTATTTGCAAATTATGTATTTATAATACTAATGCACCTCAGCATGGCATATTTCGAAAAGGAAAATGATTTCAAAAAAAATATACTCTCTTTTCCAAGTTTTGAAAATGCCCCTGCATATTTATTTACGGTTTATTTGCTACAGTAACGCCCTGGAAATCGGGGTGTTACAGATGTTATGGACCGTTGGACCAGAATAGAAGTTTAGTAGAAGTCAGATACTTGTTGGGAATGACCCTTCAATCAGACAAGTATGAGGTTCGTTTCAACTAGATAAGGGAGTTTATTCTTCGACGGAAAGTATTGGGCAGTTAATCAAGTTGGACGCGTGGAAAGCAAGGAAACAAGCATAAGACACGTGGAAGGCTAAGAATTGTAACACCCGGAATTTTCCCCAGTAATTAAATAATTATTTAATTATTCCAAGGTACTGCTTGGATCCGCTCGGCGGCATCGACAAACGATATCGTCGGCCGAAGTACTGATGAAGTATTCTTTGCAACACTTGGTAGGAAACCAAGCTAGACCTGACCTTGAGTTCGGACTAGAATAAGATGTTCTCACTATCACCACGACGTTCAGTGGGAAATTTCATGAAGGACGACTGTAATATTGATATGGTTTCCTCCCGGAGCCCGGGAAAGACTATTCGCGCTAACGGGACTTTTAGCCGAAACTTCAGCAGGTGAATCAGATGACTTCGGAACCCTAGATCAAGAATCGGAAAAGCCCCAAACGATTTTGTTTGGCAATTCGAGACCAATTTTGTGATAGCAAATTTCGTGAATAATGACCTGGTGAATAGTGTTTTCGGGCGGTGTGGCGCGGACTTCCAGAAAGATCGACCCGGCGCCGAATTGTGCGGGCCCGATACCCTGAAACCAATAAATGACCCCGGGGAAGGTACTCTCAGTGACACTGAGGTACTCATTGATAACCAGAACCAGATGACGACCAGTGACTTGACACACTGACGCGCTGACGCATTGACGCACTGACTCGTCATGATTGAGAATCTATAAATAAACAAACCTAGATACTTATTATAACTTTCTATGGTTAGAGTTTAGTCCCTGAACTTTGAAACCTTACGGTTTGGTCCTCAATAGTAAAAAGTTTTTTTTACGTTAACCTTTTACCATTCCTACTTTGGTCCTTAGGGTAAATGAAAAATTAGAGTTTCACCCCCCTTTGGAGGCCCATAGCCACAGCCCAACACCCTTCTTAAGGGTTAAATGTGATTTTTCTTCTTCAAACTTCATTAATTCATGTTTTGGTGAGTTTTAGAGAGAGAAAGTGAGAGTTTTCTCACTATTCATCATCTTCTTCCTCTCCTCATCACCATGGCTGAACCTCCTCCTCACCATGGCATCCCCTTCCTCTTCTCTTCTTCACTTGGTGCTTTGAGGTAAAATGCTCCCCTCCTCTTGATCTACACTTCTACCGATTCGGTTTTTCAATTTGTTGAGTTTGGTTTTTATGCAAGTACTAAAACTTGAAAGTCCCTTCACAAATGTGGTTCCCACTACCCTTAGCTTCATTTTGAACCGATTGGATTTTCGATTGAATGAGTTTTGGTTCTTTGAAGAATTTCAAGTTGAAGTTTTGTTAGGGTTGCTTTTAGAAAATTTATTCCCATTGAATTGATCTTTGAAAATCTCCAATTAGTTTTCTTGGAAGTTTAGTTTTTGAAGAATTGATTATTTGGAAAAAGTGATTTTCAAGCTTTAGGTAATTATTTACCATAGATTTCTTGTGATCTTTGTTTGAGTTATAACAAGATGAGCTTTGGTTTAGTGGTTGAGACTTAAGTATTTTGGTTACATGGCAAGGGTTCGAATCTTGGTTAATGTTGATTTTATTTTTGCTTCCTATTTTCCATATTATTTTCGAAATTAAGGAGGAATGAAGAGGGAATATTCTTTTGTTCTTGTGTTAATTTCTGAGTTTGTTGTGGGAAAATAAGTAAATAAATTAAGTAACAGAAAATTTATTTAACCAAGAACAAGACCGTAAATTGGGGTGTTTCATTTGTGGTATCAGATCAATGGTTGAGATAACTAGAGCTTTTGGGTAATTAGGACTCTTGCATTCTGAGATCGATTGATGGGGTGTCAATCGAAGGAAGAATTTTGTGAATGATTGATTAATTATAATATTTGTTGAGATTGTCCTCTTAGTGGACGATCTAATTGTTATGTGATTGACTAACATTTCTTGGCTATTTTTGTCTTCTGTTTAACCATTAGTTTTCTTATGAGAAGGAGTAAGAGACTATCGAACTAGAATACAGATATGGAAGATCCTAAAGCAATGAATCAAATGGCAGCCGCTGATAGCAATTCTGCAAGCGTACAGATTGTATCGAAGTAGTGTAAAAGATTATCGTCTCCACAGGGATTGGTTTGACTTGAAATCGGTTTTCTAGAGTTTGAAATAGAGAAATTATGTTTAGATTGTTTTTGATATAGCATAAGAACTAAAGCACTTCTGATTAAAAATAGCACTTGGGTAATAGCTTCACCTAACCTAATTATGCTTTTCACAAACAAATAACTATATGAACTTAGAAGTCATTTCATGGTGATTTAGCCTAAACTTCTACTTGTTGATTCCTCAATCAAATAGAACTTTCAATTCAATTACTAAACCTAATACCTTAGTGCTTGGTTAAACAAATTGAAGCATTAGAGTTCTTAGTTTTGGCCATCACAATTGATTCCCACCCTTATACCTAAGTGGCGGATAAACCAATTAATCTAATCCCATTTCCCATTAATCCTACCAACTACCGTTGTGCAAGAAGAAAGCAAAGTACTTGCGTCGACTCAAGAAAAATTAACATGGGGAAAAGATACATGAAACTACAACTTTATTCATATAAAAAATTGCAAGCTTAAAGCATAACTCAGTCAGGATTCACATAATACCCAAATGCAAAGGGAAACTAGCCTAGAATAGCTAAGTTAAACATAAACAAAATAAAGAATAAAACCTAGAACAAGGGCTCCAAATGGCCCCTTACAATTCCAAGAACAAGGATACAAAGGAAGAAACTCAGCCAAGTACAAGGTTCTAGGGTTGATACAAAAGAAAAGCCAAAAACCAAATTTATAGCCAAACTGATAGTAAGCCAACGCTCAAGCGCTGGATTCCAACGCTTGGGCGCTGGGAACAGGCTGCAGTTCTTAAGTTTTGACAGAATGTCAACGCATGAGCGTTTGCTTCCCAACGCTCAAGCGTCAAACGCTCATGCGTTGGGAGCACGGCAGACTCCTCATTTTCTTGCTCTTGACCTTCTCTTTTGATTCCTTTCATCAATGCTTTGATGAGGCTTTATGGTGGCTTCAATGAAGGTTTAAAACAGCTGAAACAACCATTCTCTCCATCATTTCCCTTTTTAGCACATGTTGAACAAGCCATTGATGCTCCATTTCTTCATTAACTTCATAAACATTCAGCTTTTAATCCTTCCTTCTTCATCATTCTTCAATCATGTCACCCATAAACCACCTAATAATGACCAGAACTCTAACAAGGACCAAAAATCTAATAAAACAACACTAAAATGACTAAAAACACAATAATTGCTAATCTATATGCAAATGCAAAAATAAAACAAAAACTCTAACAAATTAAATAAAAACTATATGAGACACAGCTAAAAATAAAATAAAAACAAAGAAAAAGATGCTAAAAAGATCATATAAATCTCATTCATCAGCCGCCATTACCAATTTAACTACGCTGATGACTCATCAGGTCAATGCTGCTGCTGCACGTGTAGAGGAAGAAGCTAACCGGGCTAATGCGAACGCTGCTGCACAGGCCTAACAGGCTGAGAGAGAGCAGGCTTCTGCTCAAACTCGGGGTCTGCATGATTTCAAGAGGCAAGACCCACCGAAGTTTACCAGAGTATATGATTGAAGGAGGCAGATTTGTGGCTTCAAGAAGTTGAGAAGATATTCACTTTCCTTCAGACCCTTGTCATGGCTAGGTTGAACTACATCGCATACCTACTGTCGGGAGAAGCTGAGCACTGGTGGAACGGTTTCAGAGCGATGATGGAGGCCGATCACCAGGCGGTTACCTGGGAGTCTTTCAAGAGAGCGTTCCTAGCTAAGTACCTTCCTAGGAGTGCCAGAGCTTCTCAGGAGAAAGAATTCACAGATCTTAAGCAGGGAAATATGTCAGTCACTGAAATTGCTGCTAAGCTAGAGTCTTTAGCAATACATATGTGAGCGGTTCATTGATGAGCTGAACTACGACCTTCAGCGTGTTGTGCAACCACTTGGTATTGAGCGCTACCAATAGTTGGTGGAGAAGGCTAAGGGCATCGAGGCTATCGATGCTCACCATGGCAAGTCGCAGTTAAGTAGTGGACCAGCCAGGTCCCAACCAATCAAAGCTGATAAAGGGAAGAAACCGTACCAGAGGACCCAAGCTAAGGGGCGTACTTTTGGATCCAACAGACCAGCAGGCGAAAACTTGGCTATTCAAGGAGATTGTTTGTTATAGTTGCAACCAGAAGGGCCACTATGCAAACAATTGCACTGAGAAATCCATCGTCTGTTGGAATTATCAGAAACCGAGACATGCTGCTCGTGATTGCCACACACCAAAGATAGAGGGCATGGTGAATGTTGTTCATGGGAAGAAACCAGTTGCGCACGGCAGAGTCTACAATATTATAGGGGAAGCTACTGAGGATACTAAGGGCCTAATAAAGGATCACTGTGATATTGCGGGTACACCTCTTACTGTTCTTTTTTATTCAGGTGCTACTCACTCTTTTATAGCTTGTGATTGTGTGGAAAAGCTAGGCTTGATTGTGTCGGAGTTGCCGTTCGACTTGGTGGTATCTATCCCTGCCGCCGATAGTTTGACTTCAACCTTTGTTTGTCTGAATTGGCCTTTGATGTTCCGGGATAGAGATTTCGTTGTGAAAAGTGCTCTGAACAATGTAATATCAAGTGTCGAAGCCTATCAAGGTCTGTTTACAAAAGAAACTCAATGCCCTATTTTTAGATTTTCCAACTCTGCAACCCAAAGCTTGAGCGCTGGGAACCCAACGCTTGAGCGCTGGGATTTAAGTGGTCAGACGTTGCCAAACAGGGGCTCAACGCATGAGCGTTAGCCCCTCCAACGCTTGGGCGTTGGCAATACATGCATTCTGGGCTTCCAGGCAGCACGCCAACGCATGAGCATTGGGCTTCCAAGGCTCAGGCGTTGGGCACGTCTACTGTTTTAATTCCTTGGCTGTTTTATTCTTTCTTGATGAGGCTTCATGGCCATCAATGGCCTTCATGTGGCCTCTTTCTTGTCCCTTTTAACTCTGAAACAGCCCATTCTTCAACCATTCCTTCATTCATGACCTTAATTCACATGTGTTAAGCAAGGCTGAAGCAAGGGTGCTTCATTTTCTACCTTCACTTTCAGTCCTTCAACTTCTGTTAATTGCAAATAGGTCCCCACAAATATGCTTAATTTAACCAAATTCCTAAAAAGGACTAAAACCTAATAAAAACACCTAAAAAGGGACTCAAAATGACTAAAAACCAAATAAAAGCTAAATTAGATGTAAATGCACAAATTAAGAGAAAATCCTAACAAAATGTAGAAAAATCTAAATGAGACTCAATAAAAACAAAATAAAATGAAGTAAAATGACCTTAAAAACATCATATGAAATCTAGTCATCACACCATTATACCCAACGACAGCTTGTCCTCAAGCGTTAAAACTCAAAGAAAAGCTTGTCCTCAAGCTCAAAATAAATTATCCAACTAACCAAGAGAAGCACAAGATACATTTTTCATAGAAAGCACAACGGATTTGGAAAGCATGCATGTTAAGGATACAAGATTCACCCAGAAAACCGGGTATGGTATGATCATACAGCAGATTCAGTTCATCAAATTAAGCTCACAAAAATTAATTACTCAATGAGAACAATAGAATTGAATTAATTTGCCTATCATCCAAATCAAAACCAAAACAAAATAGCAATGCAATTTTTGAAGAGACTACTCAGGGTGCAAACTTGGCCAAACGTTCATTTAAGGGTATGGATTTCAAGAACTTGGCAACTCAACTGACTGACTCAGAATCATGTTAGGTGATTTTGCTTCTTATTTGTTTTTGTTTTTTTAGAGCTTCAAACAACAATTCAGCATAAAGGACCTCCCTATTTCTTTTCATTTCTTTTCTTCTTCTTTTTTCTCATTGAATTTATCAAAAGCACATACTTAAGATTTTCCAATTTATTTTTTTAGAGAGGGTCCTAGTCATGTATAGCTCTAATTTTTTCATTTCCAACATCACCTAACAGCATTAGTAATATTCACAATAGTAGACTCCAACTGAGTAGATTCAATTCAACGGCTTAAGGGGGACTACTAATGAGAGTTCAGTTCTTATCAAAGCAATTTCTGAGTTTTCAAAAGATTCCTAAAGTCTCTTCTAAACTTAGCAAGGCATGCAAAGCTTCATTCAACATGTAACACCAGGCATAAAAATGCAAACTCAAGTAATCAGAGCTCTCTTGATCAGCACTCAGAAAAATAGGGTAAGTGGTACCATTTTTAGAACTCAAACAATATCATACCAAAGCCAACTCAACTAGAACCCAATTATATCCTAACAACATGCAATTCTACCCGCATAAAATCAATGTATCATTTTTTAAAATAGCAGATAGTTGGATAAAACCACTTAAAAGTTAGAGCATCATGGTATAATTATCTAGATACAAAACAACTTACTCAAATGCAATTTAAAAATCCTAAAAGAAAAATAACAAATAAAAAGAAAAGTTAAAAAATTGTTAAAAGAAAAAGTAAAAATACTACTAGTCAATTCAAACATCATTCATGGGTCCTCCTCCTCAGCAACAGCTCCTGAACCTCCAGCTTCAGCTCCAGCACTAGCACCTGATCCACTGCTTCCTGCTTGATAGCCATGTAGGCTCATACTCATCAGCCTCCTCTCCAGCTTAGTGGGGTCTGGGCATCTCTGCCACCTGGAATCATTATAACCTGCATAATCCCACATCAGCTGCTGGTTGCTGGAAATTCTATGCATATGGTGGAACATAGTGCCAAATGCTTCCTCCTGCCAATTATTATGGGCTGGCTGAGCTGATGAGCCTCCCACCTCCAAAATCACCGATCTGGTGTTGGCTCTGGATCTGGGAGGTGCTATAGCACTGTGTATTGGGTGTCCCTGCTTCTCTAGTGCATCCTCATGGTCAACATAAATTCTCTGAGCAGCTTCCCAATTCATGACTGGCAGAGGGTGGATGTGAATCTCCACAGGGGGCATTCCAGCTGCTCCCAATTTCTGCTACACTTGCCTGGTAATTAGAAGAGGATAGCCAAACCTCTTGACCTTTTTCTCAATATTGACAGAGAAGTGGATTCTCCAGGAAATAATGCGAGCCACATCAATAGGCCTCTTATTCTACAAGCAATTTATACAAAGGGCATTCTGCTTCCGCAACTCCGTTTTATTAGAGCTTGGGAAGAGAGTGTCTCCCAGAAAGTGGTCCCAAACTCGGACCCTAGGCTTCACATATTTCCTGTAAATATAGCTAGGGGTTACCTTGTCTGCCTTGGTCTCCCACCTAGCTCCCGGCACTGCTAGGGCCTCCAAGATCTCATCAAATGGGTAATTATTCAGCTGCTCATTGTAGCTCTCCCCATTTTCTTCGAATTTAGCCACATCTTGGGCCTCATTAGGAAGTTTCAGCAGTCTCCGAATAGCCTCAGGACCATAATTAATGATTGTCCCTCTGAACCAAGATTTGTAGGTTGGGATGGCAAGGATCTCCTCTGTGGAGTCATATCGGGCGTTCGCATAGAACTCCCTCACCAGAGTCTAGCACCCATCAGCAATTGGGTCACAAAGTACTTCCCACTTCCTCTGAATAATGGCTTCCTGCATCCCCTAAGGATCCTTGCCCCCGATCTTGAGGGGTCTCTCCCTGATTAGCTCCTTTTGGGAGACTATTTTCTTGAAGTACTTATCCTTTTCAAAGGAGAGAAATCTGTCATCATTGAAGTCCTCATCAATGATAGGAGCTTCTTCCACGGCTCTTCTCTTGGGTACCATTCTGCATAATTGAACAAACAATCCCACAAGCCACAAACTTGTTAAAGAGTTAGTTCAAAATAAATCAAAATCCAATTGAGACTTTTTTTCCAAAAACATGTTCAAGAACAGGAAACTTGCCCACCCATTTCATAAAAGTTCTCTTGAGTCTTCCCATAATCAATAATTCAAGAATTAGACAAGGAAAACCTTGGAAGAACTCAAGAAAACCACTCAGACATTTTATCGAACACTTGATGGGCAGTTTCTAAAACAGCAAATACTAAGCACAATTCCAACATGCAAAAAAAATCAGAAACAACTCCTCATCCCGCAACCCATTCAATTAATAAATCCTAATACTAACACATGATTCAAGCAATTCAAGGATAATTTGAAAGAATTTTGGAATCAAGAGAAACTTTACCTTGAATGATGAAACAAATGAGTAGTATGAAGGAGAAGAAGAACACCAAGAACAATCAAAGACCAACCCAAAGTGGAGAACTTGAACAATTTATGGATGCAAAATGGGCAAAGGTTTATTCTGGGTTCGTAGTTTATGAAGAATGGGAGTGGGGAGTTGAAGATAGTGAGTGGGAAGTGAGAAAGTTTGAAAAAAAAACCTAACTTAAAAGTCTGCCCGTGCTCCGACGCTTGAGCGTTGGCTCTTCCAACGCTTGAGCATTGGAATTAAAATCAAACACTGGGCAGTCAGGGGCTCAACGCATGAGCGTTGGCCCCTTCCAACGCCTGAGCGTTGGAATTAAAAAGAAAAATAGGGGGTTACAGGGGCTCAATGCATGAGCGTTGGGCCCCCAACGCTTGAGCGTTGGGTGCAATTCGAACCCAGGGGTTTTGGCAGGGGCTCATCGCATGAGCGTTGAGCCTCCAACGCTTGAGCGTTGGGCCCCTCCTGCATCAGAACTTGTAATTTTTTTTCATTTTTCATTTGCAAGAAATTAAAAGACAGAAATTTTTAAAACCAAACCTGATATGGGTTGTCTCCTAAGCAGCCTAATGTTATAGTCTTAGGTAGACTCTTCCCCATTTAATCAATTAGGGAAAAATTTCTTTTCCTTGATGACTAAGTCATCATTCAACTCATCTTCCTCGTCGGACTCAAAATGCTTAAGAGTCCGGAACACCGAGAAGTAATCGATTACACTAAAAGCCGTTACTGTTTGAATTTCAAATTCAAACATGTAATCGATTACAAGCAAGAAGTAATCGATTACTTGCCTATGTGTAATCGATTACCAGAAAGGTGAAATCGATTACACTCAAGTCCAATGTCCAGAACCTTGAACTTTTAAGATCGACTTGAGATATACTACTTCTTTTAACTTATGAAAATATTAAACTTGATTAGCTTAGATGTTTTAAGGAGCCTTTATACTTGAGAAGCCTTTAGAAGCATAACTCACCTAAACTAAGACTTTTTAGGTAGATGTTGAAACATATAGCACTGTTTCCTCTAAGTCTTCTTTTCTTATTTTTGCCAATGAGTTTGTCGTCATCAAAACCGCAGCTAGGGTCAGGAGCAAGACCTTCTTCACAACTCTAAACCTAGTCTTGTTGCAATCAAAATTCTTATCATCTTTTACTTTTCTTCAACTAGTGTGAGAAGTGTCTTTAAAAAAAATAGTGTGAGAAGTGGCTTTGAATTAGTCATCTTAATTTTTTCGTAATATATCAACAACATATTTTTCCGTGAGATTAAAATTTCATCATTTTATTGAACGACTTCAATGCGAAGAAAATAATACATCTCAAAATAATTAATTATAGTTTCTCAAAATTTGTACTCCCTCTGTTTTATAACTGACACCTTTTTTATCATTCTTTTTTTCTAATTATCTGTCACTTTACAAAGTTCAAGAGAACATTAATTATATTTTACCAATTCAACCCTTAAATAAATAGTTATAAGAAATTAAAGAGTCAAAATTTAGAAGAAAAATAAAAGGTATGTTAGGAAGTTAGGCGGTAATTTTGATAGAAATAAGTATATTAATACAATTCCTTAATATATGAGCAAAATCTTAAAGTGACAGTAAGTAAGGAAGGGAGTAATAATCTTTTAATAAAACTCTGAATATTGTGAGCATTCAAGTGGTTAGACATCAATAGCTCCCAGTAATTAAATAATGCTTTCCATCTAATTTGGGACCATGCCAAAAATATATTCCCTCCGTCCCAAAATATAGGGTCCTGTTCAGACAATCACGCTTATTAACAAAACATGTAATAAGTTAATTAATATGTTGGTTTTGTTATTTTCTATACAAATATCCCAAATTTACCCCTATTTAAAGTTAGTTGGGAATATGAAAGAAGTAATTAGTAAAGGTAGTAATTAAAGTTTTGAAATTTAAAATATAATGAATGCAAGGGGTAAAAATGGAAAAACTTGTTTTTTTTTTTCCTGAAATCTAGAAGGGGGTCTTATAATTTGGGACACCAAGTTTGTTTATAAAGGGTCTTATAATTTGGGACGGAGAGAGTATTTAATTGGCTGCCAATTTTTTCTCTCACAAACAATATACCAACTCAAATAAATTTAACAGGGTGAGAACTCTCTAGTTCCTCACACGCTCAAATTTTTTTTGACGTTTAAACAATTAGGCTCTCAAACTATGACACCAATTTGATATTTGCGAGACATTATTTTAACCAAAACAACTCACACACATTGACATAGGAGAGAAAGAATTGCTACAAGTTATAATTGAAAAAACCCACACTTATTGCCTTGTATGTGTCACAGAAAAGGTGTGAGATTTTATTGGCAAAGTTAACTACTAATAATACAAAAGTTAATGTTTCTATTGTAGTTGGAGCACTCCTTCAATTACAAACCTCACTTTCTTATTGTGCTCTAATGAGACATGTCTTGATTTATTTGTCTTTTTTTAGTTACATAGGAAAATAATTTATTAGTCTAACAAAAAGTGAATATGAACTTAAAATGATACACATTAATAGGGGTTCCAAGTACTAAACTTTAATTACATAAATTCAAAAGATAAAATGAGAAAAATACATAATTATATTTAGACTTACTTGCATTTTCTTATTTTCTTTCTTTCTTCTTTTATGAGTATTCTTTATGAGAAGAATTTTATTTGAATTGAGAACATTTACATTACAATATGACTGTCTTTCCCAAGCAAAGTTTAAAAAACTTAGACAAGAAACATTGTTAGTCCCTCTCCTACAATTGATCATTCATGTGTGATTTTTTACCCCAATAATTTTTGAAAAAATTGAGTGTCTCAATTTTTCTAATGATTAAAAATCAAGTCACTTTTTCATTTTTATTCTATTTAAACATCTAAACTTATGTATCCTTGACAAAAAATAATAATCTAAAATTCTCAATTTTAAGTAAAGTCTTTCAATTGTTCACCATCCAATATATTAAAATTCATCCAACATTAAATGATTCCCAAATTTTGCTTTCTTTAAACACTAATCTCACATCCTACATAATGTTTTAAAATTTATCAACTTTTCACTAAATAAGACTTTGAAAATTTTAAATTATTTAATATCCCAAATTCATCTTAAACATTAAAATATTTAATTTGCACTAGCTTAATTTTAAAATTAGAGAAATTTAATTAATTTCAAAAAACTAAAAGATCAAATTGACATAATCCAAATAAGAGCGAACAAAATGTAACTAATCATATTTATTTAAGAATTTACAGAGATATGCAATTCACTATTTTTCCATATAAAAATAATTTTTTTTCAGAGAACATATAAAAATAAATTAAAACAAAAGAAATACTTAAAGTTAAAAAAGAAATATAACAAACTGTGAGTAGAACTTTTCACAAGAATGTGTGTAACTAAATCTAAAACCCTTTATATATAAATTATTAAATCCTTTATTTAAATATACATGTTCAGCTGAGAATAGAAAAAAAGTGAAAAACATCCTTGGTTGAGTGAGTGAGGGGAGGAGAGGAGGGAGAGATGTTCTGGAAGGAGAATAATGGCAACGGCTACGAACAGCAGCCGCCGCCGGGAACGGCGTACGGCCAAAACCACCGATACAGAGAGCGAGTCCGTCGTGGCAGTCGCCGGTCGCGTGCTTCTACTTCCAGTCCCCTTCCCGTTAGGGTTTGTGACGGCGACCAACCTCGACCTCCTTGCACCGATTACGACATGGCCTACTTCCATTCCTACGCTCACCTCGGTATCCACCAAGAGATGATCAAGGTCGCTCGCTTCAACTCTCTCTACCTTTTTCATTCCTCTTTCTCTCTTCTTTTTCAACATGTTTCAGCAACAAACACTCCCCTGTGAAATTTGAATCTCTTAAACCCTAGTTTGCAGTGTCTTTGCTATTCAATTTAACAATGCTGCTAGCTTTTCATTTGGTCAGCATTGCTTCATTGATGAGGAGTATTCCTCATCCTCCAAATCGTCTTAATTTCTTCTCTTCTGAAATTATTATTTTTTTGTTAAATGAAAAGTAATGTTATTTTTTGTTTCCTTTTTGTTTTTTGCCCTGGTTTGGTACAGGATCGTGTGCGGACTGAAACTTATAGGGAAGCAATCATGCGGCATCAGAGTTTTATTGCAGGCAAAGTAATTTAACAATCACACATAGAGGGTTATTAATTAATTTGTAAACTTTTTGTTTATTAATTCATTTGCATGGCAGAAGCTGGTAGCAGTGCTATATATTTTGCTGGAGAATTTGAGTTAGAGTTTAATTAACTCCCCATAGGCTCACTTTAATTTGGATAGATTCAATAGTAAAATTAATTATATATCATGTTTGAAATGATATTTTCTCTGACTTTCCTACAACTGGTCCATGTATTGATTAAGAATGATTTTGATTTAAATGGTCGGTTTTTAGACATGATTCATGATAGGATATTATAACATTTAGACACATGTAGCCAACTCTACCTAGTGGAAAAATGTTTTGGTTTTTGTTTTTGAGTTTCCTAATAGTACTGTATAACTATACGATTGCATCAAGGGTCAACTTTGAGTCCCTATAGCTTGGTTTTAGATGTGCTCACAAAACATATTGATAAGCCGGTGCCGTGATAGATGCTTTTTTCAGATGATATAAAATTTTAGTTGAAGAGTTTAGAGAAGAAATAAAGGGGAAGCTAGGATGTGGGCGCCAACTTTGAAAGCACATGGTTTTCATTTACGTAGAAGTGAAACTGAGTATATAAAATATAATTTTAGCATGAAGATTAAAGCTTAGAGGTAATAGTTGGAGACTATAACATGGCTCAAATCACACAGTTTAAGAATCCTTGGTCCTTCAAACAAAATCACAACAAATCATCTTTCCTCTATATCTTCCTATACATATAGTGCAATTATTAGGACAATTTTTTTTTTTTTTGATTATTATTATTAGGATTTATGCACATTGGCCTATAAATATTGGAGCTCGTAATTTTTTATGTTATCAATGAATAAAATTTCTAATATCATTCAGTTTTTTCAAGTGATAGAATTAAGAAATGTATTAAAGGAAATTTGGTGAATCTGTGTCTTTCAACTACACAACGGAGTCTATTATATATCATAGGTGAAATAACTGCACAATAACATTGGTACCCTATTTACAATTAATAATAAGATATCCTACTTATCTACAAGATATCTAACACCACCCATTGTGGATAAGATGGTAGAATTTTGCCGTTGATTTAGTTATGTCTGGAGAAGATCTACAGAAGTCTTAATAAGGAAGGTAGATCAGATGGAGGGTACTCTGATAGTTAGAGGTATAGAGAGACCTATAAGGACTATTGGCCTTAGTCTAACCATTTAGAAAGACGTAGATTTAAATAGCTATTCTTTAGTCATGATTTATGATAGGACACTGCCATCGTTTGATCTATGTGTTCAACTTGACCTAACGGAAAATGCTTTGACGAAGAACAGATAGACGAGTTAAAAACTGTATATAGTAGAGAAAGAAAATTGAAATTTAAAATATATATCGTAGAATTTTAATTTATATTACCTTCTAAAATTGAAATTCCTGTTTTCTTTTGTGAATTCTTGCAATATGATAAAATCAATATTCATTCATGCCAAAAGAGTGGACTTTGTACAACTCCAACTGAAGTAGGTGGCGATGGTGTTATGCTATTGTACAGTTAACAACCGATGGCTTATCCATGGTTTGCTTGTTTTTTAAATTTCTACATCTTTTCCTTAACTCCCTGAAGTATTGTCTTCCTCCAGGTTGTAGTTGATGTTGGATGTGGTACAGGAATCCTTTCTATATTTTGTGCTCAGGCCGGTGCAAAGCGGGTAAGATCATTCAAATTGACTCTTTTAGTTTATATAGAAAATTGCTATTATATATTTATTTAATAAATTTTTTATAAAATAAAAACAAAGCTATTTCATTATTTTAAAATCCTTTTCCAACTCACATGCAATGTTATATTTTTCTTATGTTATTTATGGAAAAAAGAATCATTGCTTTTAGATTCTTCTTCACGGTTAGATAGACCTGGCATAGTCCGTTTCATTTGTTGAGTACGCATTTGTTCAAATCAGGATTTGTAGAGGAAATTTTCTTGAGTTTTAGCACCTGTCTAATGTTTATATAAGCTGGAAGTGATGGCACTGGCTGCTGTAGCTATATCATTGATAGGTTGCTTTGTTGCCCTGCATTTCTTTTCATTTCTATTTCTTCTCTACTCCTTTTGTTTTATTTCTTTAAATTGTTGAAGATCTTGAGTACTTTTATCTGAAATTGGGGTTGCTGACTCATACTCTTTATAATTAAGACACTAATTTTTTTGAGCCATTATGAAAGTGTTTGACATGGATGAGACTGGAATTTTTACTTGCCAGGTGTATGCAGTTGATGCCAGTGACATTGCCCTGCAGGTAATTGTCGAGGATCATAATTTTCATTGTATCAGCTTCATTTAACTATTATGCAATTGTGCCAATAAGCAACACTACTACTGAAATGTGGTCCTTTTTGTTTTGGTTAGCATGCATACTGAAGTATTTTTTTATTCAGAGGTGCTCAACCTAAGGCCCTGATCAGCACACCATTTAAAATAGGATTAGATAAACCCTTTGTGTTGAAATGTGCCTTCTATTTATGTATATGTAGTTTTTTTTTGGGGGGGGGGGGTGATGGTAGAACTTTTGATCACATTTTCAATGAGGCTTTTATGCATTTCTACGGTTCATGCCCAGGGATTTTTGCAAATATAACTGACCCCATTGGGTTGCAATTAGTGGCTAGGATTTATGTAGTATTACTTTTTGGGCTATATTGTATTAGTGCAGTGCTTGATATGTAGCATTAGCGGCTTGAGCATTATATAGTCTACAATACCATGCTGCATTACCGTGAGCCATAATTGTGACATCATTGCTGGTGCACTGGTGCTGTAGTAGTATGAAGAGTCGTCTTCTTCCTATATCACCTTTCCTATAGTTTGGTGGTTGCTTTTATTTTGTTTGATCTCATTTTGTTGTGGGACAAATAGAGCTCAGAGTTGGTTCTTTTGTTACTCCTTATAAGTTCAATGGTTGAGGTTGTTAATTTAAATAAGTTGTTTATTATGATACTTATTAACATCTTTTACCTCAGAGTTATTGGTGTCAATTAATTTTTTTCTTTTGCGAGCAGGCAAATGAAGTTGTTAAAGCAAATAACCTGTCTGATGTTATCGTTGTATTGCATGGACGAGTTGAGGTAGGCTCTTCTGAACAATATATGTTTTTCAATCTTTGAAAGATGCTTTAGTTTATACTTCAGATTGCAGTGGTCTAAACATTGACATGATGTTTGCCCTCTGTAGTGTCCAAACCATTTGGATATGTGGTCGAAATTGAATTGCAAAATTTTAGGTTGAGATGACAAAGTAATTGGTGCAAATTAGTGAGTTCAGTATTTGATCAAGTAATATAATTTTAAGTAGAGTGTCTATCCTGTGGAAGTTTATTTCAAAACTAAATAATTATTTATTGAACTAATAAATAAATTTGGCATAAGTTTTTGTTTGAACCTTTTGGCAAAAGGTTATAATTTAAGAAATAAACAATAAATTTAATAAACAAAACTAGATAACTTGTCTAATTCAAAATATGAAAGAGTATTAATAAAAAATTCCAGGTGGATCTAATCTAGTTTGGACATTTATTTACTTTTCACACAGTAGCATAATTCACTATCTTAATCTTATATCTTCTCATGATAGTTTTTATGTTTCTTATATCTATGAGTTGACCATATCTTTATGTGAACTTAAATAAATTAAAGATAAATGAGTTAAAAAATTTTGCTACGCAAATGAGTCATGTTGGCACCTTTTTACTTTGTATTGTGCAATTGGTTTATGACTCATGTTATATGAAGCTGAGATACTATTTCATCCCTGGGTCTATATTATACCAGGCAAATTAAACGAATGTTATCAACAATAAGCTAATGGTGTAACTAAATAAAATTTGAAAATTTAAAAAGAGTAAAAGGAAAGCAAGCTATACTCTGAATTGTAAATCCCTTAAAGGTTTGCTCCAATATCTCTCAAATAATGACAAAAAGGCTCTTCTAAAGATAAAAAAGTCTCAATACCATCATTCTTTTCTCCTTGAATAGCTTTTTCCAAGCTTTCTGCTTTTCTCCCTCCCTGCAAGCAAGACGATGGACTTCCTTTCATTCTTCTCATTTCTCCTTTTTCTTTCTGTTTTGTGCTACAGCTTTGTATCTATGTGATTCGAGAGCCACCCACTTATCCATGTAAATTTTCACTTCGTCATCTGAGATTTCTTTAGGTTTAATCACCTTTTTAGCAATTGACTGTGTGATTTGGTGTTAAAAGCTGCCTAACTCCCCTGGGCTTTCTTTTGCAATCATTACTTTGACATTTGAACACTAGACTTGTGCTACTAATCATTTACCGAGACCTTTTCTTGGTGGTCTCAAATTCTTTATGGGTATGTGTAATGTTTTCTTTGAGTTAGTAGCGAATGGCATATAATTATATAATTATCCTGTTACCAACACTGCAAGCTTCCATTGTTGTTTCTGTAAAGATAGTGATTCTCACAAAGAATCTGTATACTTCCTGAAAGTTACCGTAATATTTAGATTATTAGTTTCTGTTGTATGTTAGCCAAGAACATGACAAATAGGAAAATTAATGTGATGTGCATCTTGAATCTTGATATGACAAAGCTAACAATTCTGGGTTTGTTTGGTTTACTGTTGGATAAAATTACGTTTAATATAATGAAGTTCAATAGAGTGAAGTTTAAAAGAATGAATTTATGTAAGGAAATGATGTGTAAAAGTAAGTTTTAAAAAATGAATGTTGTTTGGATAGTCTAAGTAAAAGTTCTTTTAAAGATAAAATGACTAAAAAGGCATTGCTATTAAAAGTAGTAATGAGTATTCGATGAGGGTAATTTGGTAATGTACTACTTAACATAGAAAAGCTAACAGAAATAAGTAGCTTTTTCTCACGTAAAAAATAATGGGCCTGTTTGCCTCTACTTATTTTGTGAAATAGTCACTTATTTTCAAAAAATAATCACTTGTGTTTTTTTTGAACTGTTGTGTATGCTTTTGATATAAAGCAGAATTTGAAAAAAAAAAAAAAAAAACAGAAATCTGATTTTTGTAAGTATTTCTAGTAGCTTTTGAAATAATCAATTATTCCTGGTGGATTTTTAAGTTACAAGCAATTTTTATATTTGTAAACAAACGTAAATCAATTTCTGCTTTTCAAAACATCTCTTTTTTATTAAACTTTAAAATCTTTATTTTTCAAGTGGACACGAACAGGCCCAATGATGTTTTGAGAGAGATAACATCATTATTATTGACATGCTTATGTACCCAAACAACGCAATGAAATGAAAAAGTATGCTAAGGTAACATTAACACACTTAATGAAAAACGTAACAGGTAACCAAACAGACACTCTGTATGAAAATGTTTAAAATTTTAGGTCGTTGGTCATTAAAATAGATAATGAAAATTCCAATTCATCATCTCTAAAGCATAATTGCAATGGGGTGAATGTTAGTGATTACAAACTAGGTGACTTTTTTGTCTGTTATAATCCTTTGTTATCGTTGCAAATAAGGTGAGAGGATGGAAACAGAAAGTTGGAAATATAGAAGATTCATTACCATAATTTTCTCTCTAGCAAATTATCTCCATAACCATAAATATTTATGTTTTGGGTTAATTTATGTATTTCCGCAGATTCAACTCTGAATTTTATATAATTTTTCCTTTGCCAACTTTGTAGTACACTAGGATCTAGCTGTGTATTTCTTATATATACCTTAGGCTATGGTATTTGCAGGATGTTGAAATTGATGAAGAGGTGGATGTTATAATTTCAGAATGGATGGGCTATATGCTTCTATATGAGGTGCGTATTAGGATTCTCCTGGTTCGTTGAGTCAGTAAATATTTTTGAACGGTGAAAGCTAAAACAAACTATGATGAAACCAGTGGACGAAAACCATAAATTAGCTTCTGTGGATGCTAATAAACAAGTTTGTGGTTGAACTATGTTTAGAAGTTATGAAATTTGTATGAAAAGGTAGGTAGACCAAATCTGCTTTTCCTTGGAACCTTCTTATTGTGAGTAGTCTAAGAGATTGTGGAATTTTATTTTAACATTATATTATTGTAAATAACATGGAAGCTTTTGATTTTGATTTTCTTGTGTTGCTTGGATCAACAATTACAACAACAATCAAGCATTTTCTTAGATCATATGACGCCATAGTCCTGTCATGTATTAACTATCAAGTTTGAAGATAGATTGTTTACCTCTAAACCTGTTTGGATATCTATATGTTATGAAATCTTTGTAGTATCACAAATTGCTTCCATCAATATTGATTTTAAATCACTATTTAGACAATTGACCAAATAGATTTAATGATACAAGTGGATATTTTTCTTTCTACTCCCTCCATTCCAGAACGTTTTTTGTTTATGGTTATGCATAATGCCATACAGTTTAAGATCTCATTAATTGATGTATAGTTTGACTAGAATACCCTTATTTAAAGTTGAGTTATATTAAATTGAGAGAATGGTAGTTGTTGGTTAAGTAATTGGTGAGAATTGTGATAGGTGAAAATAGGAGGTGGTAGGTGAGAATATAACATTAAATGAGGGTATAGATGGAAGGAAGTAAAATGTGATAAGTAGTCTTGGATTTCTAAAACAATAAGCATTTTGAAAAATAGGTGAAAATCTCAAACAACAAACGCTTTGTAATGGAGGGAATATTTAAGTATTTTGTTTCACTAGATTTTACTTCCTAGTTATTAAACTAGTAATGATGTATCATACTGAGTATCTTGTGATAAAGTGCCAACTAGGGTAGTGGTTATAACTAATGATGCTGTATGGTATTGAGTATTGGGATGTAAAGTGACTACAAGAGTAAAAACTAAGTATTGATGAGATGAGAATGTTATACTAGAAGAATAGATAACATCAAGAATGAGTGTTTTAGAGAGAAAGGAGTGGCATACATAGTAAAAAGATGGTGAAATTGAGCTTATTGTCGTTTTGCTATGCGAAAAGAAGACCAATAGAAGCCTTAGTAAGGAGAGGTGATAAGATGGAGGATATTATAATGGTTAGAGGACGGCCAAGAAAAGCTTTAAGTGGAACCATTAGAAAGGACTTGGTTTGAAATGGCCTCTTCAAAGACCTGGTTTTGTTAGAACACAGTTGCACCATTTGATCCATATATTTGGTCCTACCTAGTAGAAACAGGGTTCTTTGTTAAATATAAAACCACTAATGTGCTTTCACTCAAAAGCTTAGTTTTTGGCAAAGTTGGTTCATGACATGCTGTCAAAGGTTCTATGAAGTAGTGATCATGAGTTCAATCCTTACCAATCCTGTTCCTCTGAAAATATTACATTTTATTATTAGCACAACTTAGGCTTTGCCTGTGCACTATCCATGCTTTTAGACCAAAGAAGTTGCGTGAGATAGCATGTTATATATAAAACCATTTGCTTTAACCCAGAAGTTTAACCTTTTCGGATAGTTAGTTTTTGAAAAGAAGCTTCCATTAGATGACAAATCATTACGTAAAATTGTCTAAGAGAGAAGTTAAGGCATATTATCTTCATTTCATGTTTCATCTATAGAGATGTAAAGTAATGCTTGTAATTTAGTGAGATCTATCTTTCTGGTGGAGGAACCAAAATTAAAAAATGATATTGCGAACTTCTCTTTTGTTTTTTCCTCTTTATTTTTGTTCATTTTAGGTGGGGTTGGGGAAGAGTGCATTGTGACAACTTCAGTTCAAATGACCTTACTGTCCCAGCTTTTTACAGTACGTGCACTTTTATAACTTACATTAGTTTGAAGATTTTTCTTTTTCTTTCAGAGCATGCTTGGAAGTGTTATTACTGCCAGAGATCGTTGGCTCAAGCCTGGTGGTCTTATTCTTCCTTCAAGTGCAACGGTATCTCAATTTATTTTTACTAATATATAGATATATTATTTATTGTTTATACTATGGTGAATACCTCTTCTAAAAGTTAGATTTGTCTCGTACTATCCCTGCCTGATAAGGATTCATGAACCTAACTGGATTTTTGTTTCCTTATAGATGATGCTTAGAATTGCTTGAATGTGATTGGGGACTCATTATTTACTGGACTCAGTTTATCTTGCACAAAATAATGTTGACCTCTTGGTGTGTGTGTTTTTTCCAGTTGTACATGGCTCCTGTCACACATACTGACAGATACAGTGACAGTGTTGACTTTTGGCGCAACGTATATGGAATTGATAGTGAGTTCACTGCTTAATAACTTATATGACATGCAAGATTGTTATTAAGATTCCCAAACCTATATTATTGTACTTCATATTGACAGAAATTGGATTCTAGAGATGTATTTGCTCATTTATTGTCTTTGTGACTTGGACTCCTCAGAATGTTTATAATGTAATCTGCTTGTAGAAATAAACAGTGCACTTATCGTTACAGAACGATATAAGGGTTTTACTAGAAATCACGTGTCACGGCCACAACATAACGGTGTCACAGATGAAACAACCTTGTCGTAATGCCATTCTTCTTGCAACAATATCTTCTCTGTAGAGATCGTACGATTGTAACCCACGGTGGCTGTTTTGATCTCTGACATCACGTTCTTGACCAGGGAAGGCACCCAAGGAAGAGTTCTTTAGATTTTCACTTCAAGATCCTTGCATTATAGGAAGGAGAACAGGGGAGCACATGAGGGGGATAGTTGGCTTTGGCTTACTTTGGGAGAACAGGGGAACATGGCGATTAAGCGTGGTGGCCGGCAGGCGATATGGGAGAGCCGTAGAGATGAGAGGCGAGGTATAATGACAAGCCGAGAGAGGAAAATTAGTTCAGATTAGGATTTCTCTCTGAAAAGTCGAGAGTGGCACTATGAGAGAACATGGGCGATTAGGATTTGGGACAAAATTTGAATGGTTTGTATGATGCGAGTTATGTGATTATGATATGTGTGTGTAGTTGAAAATTGTGGATAATGAATTTGGTGGGAAAATTGTATGTGATGAAAATGTTAGATATCTTGTAAATAGATAGGATATCTTGTAAATAAATAGGATATCTTGTTTTAATTGTAATTAGGTAGCTTAATAATTGTAAATAAGGTAACAATGATTTTGTATATTTATTGCACCTGTTATATATTAGAAACTTGGTAGTTGAGACACATGAATTTAGTCCAATGCCTCTGGATTTCTTCTCATTCAACATGGTATCAACAGTCTAACAAGAGCCAACCTAATCCTAATCCGTGTTTACCCGGTGGACCCACTGTCCACCGATGTAAATTTTTACTGGAAACTGTGTCTCCTCCGGTTTCCCGCTCTTCCCTCTGCTTTGTCGCTCTGTCAACTATGTACATTGATTGAACCTTCATTGATGCATTAATACTATTATCGGAGTAGAAGATTCTGTAAATGTTTAATTTCCTTTTATCTATTGCTTTTGCTAACAATTATACTCTTTTCGGTTGCAGTGTCTGCAATGTTATCATTAGCAAAACAGTGTGCATTTGAGGAACCTTCAGTGGAGACGATATCTGGGGAAAATGTTTTGACTTGGCCACATGTGGTGGGTGCGCTAGTGTTATTGTCACTATTTACTTTAACTGCTCTTTGTGAGATGTGTAGAGTTGTGAGCATTGCAGTGTCCCTTTTTGTCTCTAGTTTTTTTTTTTTTTTGTACATGTGTGGGTGTGTCCGGGGTGGGGGGGAGAAGTTTAAGGAAAGGGTAAGTCGCTTCCTTCAAAAGTCAAGAAACTCACAAGCCTCAGTGAATTAATGGTGCAAGGTTTGCACCATTTCTTAAATTTTTGTGGAATGCTTAGATCATAAAATGCAGTATTTGATTAAATGTGTTATTTTCGTTTTTGCCTCTCTATATGCATGTCGTGTTTCAATATTTCCTTCAAGCTAGTAGTAGTAGTATCAATTCTGAAGAAATTGATCATTTACTATTACAGGTAAAATATGTTGATAGTTATTCTGTTACCATCAATGAGTTAGAAGCTGTAACAACAAAGTTTAAGTTCAACTCCATGATGCGAGGTAACTTCCTTTGGTCTGCCCTTTTTCATTGATGTGTTGACCTCTGAGTATTTGTCTTGCTGCTAATATTTTCCCCTCCCCTTTCATGTTTGCTCTTTGGTCTTCACATTTCTATGTTCTCGTCCATTTTACTAACTAATAGTTCTGTATTTAAAGATTTTTTGTAATATTCTGGCATTAATTGAAATCTATTTCCTGCTCCCTACAGCTCCACTACATGGTTTTGCATTTTGGTTTGATGTTGAGTTTAATGGGCCTGCAATAGCACCAACCAATTATCATTTGTCAACCCCAATTGTTGAGAATCATCAGGTGAATGGTAGTCAGAGAAAAAAGCGAACAAATCCAAATGAAGCACTGGTCCTGTCCACTGCACCTGAGGACCCCCCAACACATTGGCAGCAGGTGCAATATTTATTTATATTCAGTCTCCATTTTCAATAGGTGGTTCTAGTTTCAGTGGTGTGTACATTGAAGTCTTCTGTCCTTCTTAAGAAGTTTTACTGTTGTATGCCAGCAGTATGCTTACACCGCACTATTGCACCAAGGCACATGTGTTGGTGCAAGATTACAGTGAAGCACCTACACTGAAAAGTACTGACATATTTTAGCCCAGTAGCTTGTAGCTCAATGGCCACTACTGGCCATGGTCTTCAGTACATGGATTTGATAAAGTCATTAGAAACGTAATCCTTAAGGGTCACTTGTGCTCCCCTTTGCAAGTCCTTTCACCTTCAATGCACCGAAAAAACTTTTTGTGAACAAATTCGTTGTTTGCTCCACTATATGAATGTTGTCCTTCTTTCTAATTCTGAATAAGTTTGATGATTGCGAAGAAACTAAAGCTAGGATTTAGGAAGAAAAAAATGTTGGGGGGGGGGGGGAGGTTTGAATGAAATGAAAGCGAAGGGGAACCCTGAACAGACACTGAACTATGTTGCCGTTTATCCTTTATCTAATTTATGCTAGGTTTATATGATTAATAGTTATTTGACGGCTGGAATATTATGCTCAAAGATGCATCTTTTGCTGTCTTGATCTTATTAATGTATTTTGCAGACTTTGATATACTTCTACGATCCTATAGACCTGGAACAAGATCAACTTATTGAAGGTTCAGTGACATTGACACAGAGCAAAGAAAATGTTCGATTTATGAATATTCACCTTGAGTATAAGTGAGTCGGAAAATTTTGCTTCACCATTATACACTTTTAGGATAATTTGTTATGAATTCTGACTCTATTCCTTCCTTCCCATTGCAGTTCAGGTGGCCGATCGTTTGTGAAAGAGTCTGTTATGAGATGACCTTAAAGTTATCTTACCTGGTCTTTTGCATCAACACCGACGGATTCTGGGTCTGTTGCGTATAATCACTAATCTCTGGTCTGCCTGCTAGATTAGAATGGAGCAACTGACGAACCTGTTAGCATATTTAGTTAGGTCAAATTTTGTTGTAATCTAATTGGTACCAAATCTTACAAGGGCGGATTCCGTCATAGTTGGTTTGTTTGTCATTTTTGTATTTTTCATTGTGGGGCTGTCTCATTTCAATATTATGTATTGCTGAACTAAACATTCTGGTCTATTTATCAGATCATTTAAAAACTTGTCCTATTAGACATGTTGCTTTATTTCTCGGGGACTTACTTTTTCCACCAACAATTTTTATAGCCACACCACCCTGAAAATGCAATACACCTATACTAGCCTACTAGGTGCATTTAAGTCGTTGAGTTGGGTTTAGCCAATTTTTCGATTGAGGGTTTGTTTGATTGCATTTTTGTATTTGTACTTTTCACTTTTAAATTTTTTATTTATCTCAATTCTGCTTCATTCTCTCTTTCCGTCCTTAGCAAAGAAATATTGTGCGCAAAGACTGTAAAGAGATAATGTGTGAAAAAGTCGTCTTTCTTTTCTTATATTGGTTCCAAGAAAGGTCATTAAGTCTTACATTACCTAAGTAATAAAATAAAAATCTTGCTTTTAATTAAAGATTTCTTTTAACATCGCAGTATTCTTTATTTGAAGAAGCAAACACCATAAAGTGGAGCCCCATCAGTATGAAAAGGGGAGAAACAGAAAGTAAGAAGCAAAAACAAAGGGAAATAATAGTGATGTTGTTGCACGAGGGCATCATATCATACAGTATGAATCAATAAACGGATACACGAAATCCGCATTTTGTCTAACTTTTTGAAATCATTGATGGACATCTTCAATTCAACCTGTAGTCCACAACAACTAGTTCCTCTTTTTTATGATTATTATATATTAAAACATCTCCACCGAAAGTACCAAAAAATTGTCTGCCCAGCATAGGCATAGGAAAAATGTCCAGGATACATTTTCCACCTCAACCTTGATGATTTACGAAGGAAAAATGGATAATTGAGTGATATGATAGGTGATGTGGTAAAAGTGTAGAAACAAATAGGAAGAGAAATAAGTGAAAATGGGATAAGAGAGAAAATAAGTGTGTAAAAAAAAACATATATTCCTGTTTTTCCTTTGATGTCTATTACTCAATGCTTAATTTGTCTTTAGCTACAGATGCATGACTGTGCAAATTATTTGTGTTATTTCATCTCATTTTCACACATTTTTATTTTAATTTATTCTCATCACGTCACATATCATATTACTCATTTCTCTTTTCTCTTTTACTATCTATTTATCTGACTTAAGTGGAGGTATATTTAGTATGTCAAAAAATGTTCTTCATACCGTGCACTAACTAAATTCACCAGAGACATATGAGACGTGTTAATAACAATCATTTTTTCACTATCTTTTCAACATTTTCTCATTAATTGATTAAAATTTATGTAGGTCTCATCAAATTGGGAGTGAAACCCATGTAAATTAGCCCATAAAAATTTTAACCAATTAAAAATATCGTGTTGGGAAGAGAGTAACATTTCTATATATATATATTGAGAGTTTATGTTGTTGGATATAATAATAATTTTTATAATTGATAATAATTAAAATAAATCAATCCTCCATCCATCCATCCATCACTCCTCACCAACAAAACCAAACAATCATGGCCAACATAGATAGAGCGCCACCAATGCTGCTGCTGTGGATCCTTGTAATAATTCTAACCACTTCTTCTGCAGTTGCAACCCCATCATCACCTTCTCATTTCCTCGACTTGAACGTGGAGGAAGCAATTGCAAGAACCAAACTTAAACATGTCCAAGAGGAACAAGAAGAAGAAGAAGAAGAGCTAGAATGGAAAGTGAAGCTGAAGCTACTTCACAGAGACAAGATCCACAGCGTTAGCAAGGATCACCGAATCCGTTTCAACGCTCGAATCAAGCGAGACGTGAAAAGGGTCGCCCTCCTCCTCCGCCGTCTCAGCAGCAACAACTACGCACAACAAGAGGCGGCAGCGGAGGAGGCTGCTGCTTTCGGCTCCGACGACGTGGTGTCGGGCACGGCGGAAGGGAGCGGAGAGTATTTCGTCCGGATCGGGATCGGCAGCCCTCCGACGTATCAGTACATGGTCATCGACTCCGGCAGCGACATCGTGTGGGTGCAGTGCCAACCCTGCCACCAGTGCTACAACCAAACCGACCCAATATTCAACCCGGCCCTCTCCGCTTCTTTCACTGGAGTCCCATGCCCCTCCGCCGTCTGCGGCCAGCTCGACGGCGCCGCCTGCCACGAGAAGAGGTGCGGCTACGAGCTTTCCTACGGCGACGGGTCGTCCACGAAAGGGACGCTCGCCCTGGAGACACTCACGCTGGGCCGGACGGTGATTCGACAGACCGCCATCGGGTGCGGCCACTGGAATGAGGGGATGTTCGTTGGAGCCGCGGGCCTGTTGGGCCTCGGAGGTGGGCCCATGTCGTTCGTAGGCCAGCTGGGTGCCCAAACTGGAGGAGCCTTCGGATACTGCTTGCTCTCACGGGCTGGAGTACCCGGAAGCTCTTCCTCCGGTTTTCTGCAATTTGGGCACCAAGCGATGCCTGTGGGTGCCGTGTGGGTCCCTCTCATTCCGAACCCTTACTTCCCCACTTTCTACTACGTTGCCCTTTCAGGACTTGGAGTCGGAGGCATGCGACTCAACATTTCCGACGAAGTTTTCCGGGTGACTGAATTAGGCGACGGAGGGGTTGTCATGGACACCGGCACCGCCGTGACGAGGCTCCCCGCCGCCGCTTACGGTGCTTTCCGGGACGCTTTTGTTGACCAGACGACGAACCTGCCCAGGGTGTCGCGAGTGTCCATTTTTGACACATGCTATGACTTGAGCGGGTTCGTGTCCGTTCGGGTCCCGACAGTGTCGTTTTACTTTTCCAGTGGGCAGATGTTGACGCTGGCGGCGAGGAACTTTTTGATTCCGGCGGATGAGGCGGGAACGTTCTGTTTTGCGTTTGCTCCTTCTCCGTATGGGCTTTCAATCATAGGGAATGTTCAGCAAGAAGGGATCCAGATTTCGGTTGATGCAGCTAATGGTTTTGTGGGGTTTGGACCCAATGTCTGTTAAGCAACATTCATCCTCAACGAGCTCAATTTGGTAGTCTTATTATTGCATTTTTGCAAACCCTTCTAGCTTCTAGCTTGTGATAATAGAGAAGATCATTAAATCAAAACGTGCTCATAGTAATGTCATATATTGCATTAACATATTTAGTACATGGGTCGTATAAATTATTATATGAAAAAAATTGGGTTAAATCATTTTATTCATACATGAATAAATTATATTTAAGATAAATATAAATATAAAATTTCTAACTCACTTATTTTAAATGTTATTAGTCCACTTAAAACTAGAGTGATTTAATCTAAAATTTTCTAGACTAATTTACACAATCCTTTTATTACATTTCAAAACTAAGATTTTTCTGCTCAAAACGGTTTTCATGAAGATTAATATTTTGTTCACACATCTTTTTGATGTGGAAAGAAGTGGAAGAAGGAGAAATATAATAAAAAAAGAAAAAGAAAGAGAAATAAAGTATGAGATTTGATAGATGATAAAATGAGAAAAAAATAGAGATAAAAACGTGTAAAAATAAAGTGGATAAAAAAAATTGTGAATGTGTCAAAAGTGTTTCATGAATGTGTTTTAATTTGAAGTTTCTTTTCATTTTCGTAGTAGTATAAATAATTTTATATGTAAAAGGTGCATTCCAAGTATCTAATTGCTTAAACTCATGGAGGAAAAAGCTTGTGATGTTTAAGGGTGGGCGTGGGGTCGGACAAAATTAATGTTTAGTCAAAAGAATCATAAAAAATGTCAAAAAGTTGCTTCGATGTTTGAGTAACATATTCTTTATTTTACTTTCACTTTCATATACAGTGACTTTTACAAATGCAAGCCTTCGCATTTTCTTTTCGCGTGAGATTTGAGATTAACAAAAGAATAAATATATATTCACAATCTTATTTACATTCCACCATAGAAAAATTAGAAGGAAAAAGAGAGAAAGTTATTTACCAACACCTTTTCTCGTTCTCAAGTAACAACCAAACCACTTCCGTTTTCCAAGAACTAATTCTGTCCTTTATCTCATTGAACTAGAGGGGGAAACATAGCAAATACTTGTCACCTACGACGGTATCATTTCCAATCTAAGTAACGAGTGAGAAGTGGTCAAAGAGGAACGGTGGAACCTGTATTTATAGGTGTCGGAGGTGTTGCAGGTGATGAAGGGAAGCTCTTAAGTGAGGCTTCTGAGTGGGAGTGACTGTCTGACCGAGCGACCATGTAGCGCTTCCCTCGACCTTTGTCGGACCGGTCGAATGAAGGGCCACTAATTTGGGAGTGCTCGTTCCTAACCCACGTCATACAGGCCGCCTCTTAGGCGTATGTTGAAGAACATCCCTAGTGGGCCAGCTGCCACGCCGTTAGGTCGTATGGCTGAAGATCCGACCAGAACATGATCCCCCCTAGCTTAGCGTGGCAAGTATCGACATGTCAAGTTGTATGAAGCTTTTGGCCGAGATCCCTTTTTACTATGTTTAGAATCCCCCTGCGTTCGGATGATAGACCTCTGTATTACAGTTGCGTGAGATCTTCTAGTGTGTTCTGGCACAGAATTTGTTCCGAGGGTTTGGGAGTGCCGTTCATCTTTTCCTTCAACTGTGCTGGATGTATTTGACCATATCTAATATGGATTTCCGAGTTGGCTGTGCCATGGTCCGAGCGAGAGAAAGGAGTCGTTGGTCGGTTTTGACTCATGACTGTATCGTCACCCTACTTCTGACCTGTCACGCCTCTTTAGTGAGACGTTTCGTTTCAGTCGAAATTGTTCGTTCAAGGCTTCTCGCTTCCCGAGGTAGTTTTCCTTTCTTTTTGAGGATTTTCTTAGTATTTTTCCTTTTACTCGTGCTTTCCAAACCCCCAAACCCAGAGAAATCCCTTGCACTTTTCTCCCGATAACAATCTTACTTACCACTTACTCGTTGTTAGCCTAGGATTTTTGCCCAAGTTAAAATTTAGTCAAAATTCACTTGACAACTGGTTTCAACCAAATTCAGAAGTTGCTCTATCTTGGTCAGGAAAGATGTTTCTAACCTTCGACTGAAGTCAGAACAGAAGTTTAGTCGAAGTCAGAGACTTGTTGGGAATGAGCCTTAAAATCAGACAAGTGTAAGGTTCGTTTCGACTAGAAACTTGGCACACAAGGGAGTTTATTCTACGATAAAAAATATTGGGCAGTTAATCAAGTTGGACGCGTGGAAAGCAAGGAAACAAGCATAAGACACGTGGAGAGCTCAAAAGATTTGTCTGTTGAATGCAGTTGAAGAAACAGTCTATAAATAGAAGAAGCCATGCAAAGAATCGGGGTCCTTCGTCCCATTCGCAACACGTTCATAAACGTTAATTCTCAACCCCTAACGCTATAAGTACAAGCAATCGCGACACACAACAACAGGAGCGAGTCAAATGTGAGTGAATGAGCGAGTTCGATTGACCACCTTTACATTTCCTACAAGCTTTATGTTTCCTGCACTTTACAATTCAATGCATTTTTATTTTCCTTTTTTCTTTCCCTTTTTACTGCTTTTAAGCACTTCTTTACCTTTAATATTTCTTTAAATACTGCTTACCCAATTCGCTCGAACCACTTTCGACGAATACCGCCATCCACTCCATTTCACTTTTCAAGCAATACTTTCCATATCTTAGAGTCCGTAAGAGGATTGAAATCCAGCCTCTTTATCAACATTTGGATTTTCTTGTGGTTTTACCTGATTTCATTTGTTTACCAAAAATTAGAGTAAACAAATTGGCATGCCCATTGGGACAAAGGGATATGTTTTCGTTAAAAATCTTCCCTAGTGCCTTGATTTTCTAAATAATAGAAATAATTTCTTAACCAATAAGATTTAGAAAGTGTATGAGATTACGGAGTGGTAAATTTGTCAGTATGACCAACCATTCTAGAGGAAATCAATCTCCAGGGTCTCATGTTGAACCCAATAATGCTTTTAATGTCAATGGAGAACGTCTGATTAATACTAACGATGGTGTTAATCCTCCAAGGATGGAAATCGTTTCCAATCTAGACATGGCAATTACAAATGCTCGAATGAGTCGAATTCTACAACCGGTTTTGACTGGTCAAAAATTGTCTCAAACGTTTCCTTTATTGTCTATTGGATTAATTCCTAATCAGACATCAAATCCATACACAATAGGGCCAATCTTGTCACAACTTTCGGCCCCAATTCCAATTCCAAGTCCTACGACTCCTGCCATTTTGCAGGCTGTTGTTGGCGTTGTTCAACCAGGTTCTTGGAACCCCTAGAACATTGTTAGTCACCCTTGTGGGATGTCTTTGTTGATAATGCAAGGGGTAGGGACTTATCCCTCGATTTATTTTGATAATGTGGTTTCAACGGGTTCCCCGGGGAATCAATTCATGGCATTAGGATCAGGGGCAATTGGGTCGAGAAATATAGGGCCCCCGGTTTCAGTTTCGGACCCATTTGCTTTGACTAACAATACGGTAAATATACTTAGGCAAAAAATGGATGATAGTAACCATGAGTTAGTCAATACATTGACTCAACAAATTGGTACAGTCTTTAATCCTATGATTAGAGACACTACACTTGCCTATCAACAATTGACTACACAATTAGGTCGAATTGCTGATATTTTCGGCGCACCGGATCCTATAGTCAAACAAGTCGCTCAGGCTGGTCGACAAGCGCCTTCTCTTAACCAACCCCAAATGTTAGAAATTCGACCTAATCAACAGGTTCCCCATAATGAGCATGTTCATCAAGTTAATCTTGGTGAAATTCGACCTAATCAACAGGTTCCCCGTAATGAACCTATTCACCAAGGTAATCTTGGTCGAAATGAGGGAATCCCAGTTTTGGTTAATAGGAACCAAAACGATGAACACTTTGTAGAAAGAGTTCGGCTGAACCATTTTGGGGGAAACAGAATGTTGCTAACATTGTGGAATAATTGTTGAATCAACACAGATTTAATGTGGGATATGTCAATCGACCACATTTTGTTTCGGCATTTCCTGAGATAGTGCTTCAAACTGAACTTCCAAGGGGATGGAAAGTCCCCAAATTTACTAAGTTCTTAGGAGAAGTCGAAGAATCCTCCGTTGAACATATATCTAGATACCAAGTCGAAGCTGGAGATCTAGCAAATAATAAATATTTAAAGATGAAATATTTTCTCAGTTCTTTGACGAAGAACGCTTTCACTTGGTTCACAACTTTACCACCAAATTCAATTTTTAATTTGAACCAATTGGAACGAATATTCCACGATCAATACTTTACAGGTGAGTCTAAAGTCAGCCTCAAAGAACTAGCAAGTGTAAAAAGGGAAATATGGGAACCTTTCGATGACTATCGAAGATCAATAAAAATTACAAAAGTCTGAAGAATTTTCATCGCCCCCAACTTGGACATATCTGAAAAAATCTACAAACTTAAGGGAAAACAAGTTGGGAAAGTTGTAACTAAAGTTTCAACTGATATTGATAATGTTGATAGTTCATATGATGTTGACGCTGAAGTGTATACAATATAGTTGTGATGCTCCAAAGATGACTAGATCCTAGATAATGAACCTCATCTCACATGATACCACATTGACACTATTTCCTTACCTCCCAAAAGAAATATGAAAAAGGTGGAGATGGACAATGATTAGTTATTATAAGTTGTTGGATTTAGAATCATACAGCTCAAATCAGAATAGGGTATTGTTACCAAGCTTTAAGCTTAGCATGTGTCAACTCTGGGTAAGAACATGATTTTTTTGTGTACCTTACAAACACAAGGATACTTATATTAAAGTTGCACTTCACCTTCAAACTTCATGCTTGGCAACTTGTGGGCTTATGGACCGCGATAGATGAGCTCACAACCTAAGCGATTTGAAAGTGCTGACTATATGAAGAAGACACATTTTGCATTCATGCTTCAAGCGAGGTGTCTTGTGGGCTTGTGGATTGAAATGTTGCTTGTTTGGGCCTCGTAGCTATCAAAAGGGCTGAAGGTTGCTAGGCGATGTGATCTTGTGTAGGCCTCATGGGAGATCTTGTGACAATGGACGTTCTAAGGTTTTTGGCGACCTCAAGTCTTCATCGGTGTGTGTAATTTGGTTATTTTGATTCTTGTAAATTGTTGGTATTTAGGATATTTTATTAGTAACGCTGCCGCCCATGTCCCCGAAGTCTCAACACTTATTAGCTACACGGTGAAGAGGGATGCGTGGAAATTAGATTAAGGTTACGGTGACTCGCCCTTAAATAGCCTTAAAGCCCTGGTAGATGTTCACGTTCAATTAAATTTGAGTTTTGAATTTTCTTTATCTTAGCTGAGTCTTCCTATTCACTACATCTACATGAACAAATGTTATTAAATAAAATACATAATAATATATTGTTTTAACATCAAGTAATTTTGTTGTTCGATTTTAAGAATATAGGAAATTTGTTAAAGAAGATATAATTGTTTAAATTATTCAAGGTAAATATTGTGTAAAATTATCATAGTCGTTTTTGGTGATCTAATAATATTAACATGTGTTACGTAGCTATAATTTTTTAATACGCATATTAAAAATATTATTGTATCATCTAAATTAAAATAATTTTATCCAAAATAAATCTGATTTATGGTACAAATATTTTACTTATATGATTTATTCTCATGCATGGTCTCTTCCGCACTTCTCCTTCTTCTCCTTCCTTGTTCATTCCCTCCTCAAAAAGTTCGAAAGTATCATACCCACTTCCTTCTCCACCCTTCCATTCCCCTCAGGAGTTTTGGATCCTGCAGCTTCACCGCAGTGGCTGGCGGTGTGACCAACATTAACATTAGCATGCTCATACCCTACCTTCCATTAAAATCAAAGGTGTTACTCTCACTCCCCATCAGTGCTCGCTGTTCTACTACCACCACAGCTTCTGCAATTCGCATCAAAGAACAATGCAAGTCCTTAGCTCATGCCAAATTGTTGATTCAGCAAAACATCATCGTGGGTGGTGCTGTGAGCGTGACCCACCTCATCGGCACCTACATAGCCCGCGACTCTGTCACCGACGCCATTTTGGTTCTAGAGTGCCTCCACCCATCCCCATCACTCGTTTACTGGTGGAACCAACTCATAAGGCGCGCCCTTCATCTCGGAATCCCTCATGACGCTTTGGGTCTTTACCGTCGGATGAGGACGCTTGGTTGGAACCCTGATAATTACACCTTCCCTTTCGTTTTCAAAGCGTGCGGCGAGGTCCCTTCTTTCTCTCTCGGCACTTCCCTTCACGCTGACGTTGTTCGATCTGGTTTTGTCTCTAACGTGTTCGTTTGCAATGCCGTTGTTGCCATGTATGGGAGATGCGGCGCGATCCGTCTTGCACGCGACATGTTTGATGATTTGTGCCACAGAGGCATTCAGGATTTGGTTTCTTGGAATTCCATTGTGTCTGCTTATATGCAGGCTTCTGATGCAAACACTGCATTTAAAATGTTTGCTAGAATGACTAACAGACATGGGTTGTCCCCGGATGCTGTCAGCCTTGTTAATATCCTTCCAGCTTGTGCTTCCCTGGGTGCCACGCTGCAGGGTAAAGAGGCGCATGGGTTTGCTATTAGAAGTGGATTGGTGGATGATGTTTTCGTGGGTAACGTTGTTGTTGATATGTATGCCAAGTGTGGCAAGATGGAGGAAGCAAGTAAGGTTTTTGAGAGGATGAGTTTCAAGGATGTTGTTTCTTGGAATGCCATGGTCACTGGGTATTCTCAAACGGGGAGATATGAACACGCGCTTTCTTTGTTTGAGAAGATGCGGGAGGAAAATGTCAAGTTAGACGTTGTGACTTGGACTGCTGTTATTGCAGGGTATGCTCAGAAAGGGCATGGTCGTGAAGCTCTGGATGTGTTTCGGCAGATGTGCATATGTGGTTCTCGCCCAAATGTGGTTACCCTCGTGTCTTTACTTTCAGGCTGCGCATCTGTTGGAGCCCTGCTTCATGGGAAAGAAACTCATTGTTATGCCATCAAGTTTATTCTCAACTTCAACTTAGATGGGGATGATGACCGGATGGTAATTAATGCTCTAATTGACATGTATGCTAAATGCAAAAGTATGGAAGTTGCTCGTACGCTGTTTGACTCAGTGTCTCCAAGAGATAGGGATGTGGTCACCTGGACTGTCATGATTGGCGGGTTTGCACAGCACGGTGATGCCAACAATGCTCTTCAACTTTTCGCTGAAATGTTCAAAACCTGTAACTCTATAAAACCTAATGATTTTACTTTATCTTGTGCCCTCATGGCTTGTGCTCGTTTAGCAACAATGAGGTTTGGTAGGCAAATTCATGCATACGTGTTGCGAAGTCGTTATTGTTCTGGCGTTCTGTTTGTGGCTAATTGTCTCATAGACATGTATTCCAAATCTGGAGATGTAGATACTGCTCAAGCTGTTTTTGACAGCATGTCAGAGAGAAATGCTGTCTCTTGGACATCATTAATGACGGGCTATGGCATGCATGGTCGCGGTGAAGATGCTCTCCGGGTTTTTGATGAGATGAGAAAAGTGGGTCTAGTGCTTGATGGCGTAACGTTTCTTGTCGTGCTTTATGCTTGTAGTCATTCAGGAATGGTGGAACATGGAATCAATCTCTTCTATAGAATGAGCAAGGAATTTGGGGTCGACCCCGGAGCAGAGCATTACGCTTGCATGGTTGATCTTTTCGGTCGTGCTGGACGTCTTGATGAAGCTATGAAACTCATTAATGAAATGCCCATGAAACCAACCCCAGTGGTGTGGGTGGCCTTGTTGAGTGCTTGTCGGGTACATTCAAATGTTGAACTTGGGGAATTTGCCGCAAATCAATTGTTAGAACTGGAGGCAGAGAATGATGGGTCATATACATTGCTTTCAAACATATATGCTAGTGCCCGACGCTGGAAAGATGTGGCTAGGATTAGATATTTGATGAAACATACTGGAATCAGGAAAAGACCTGGTTGCAGCTGGGTCCAAGGAATGAAAGGCATTGCAGCCTTCTATGTGGGTGACAGATCTCACTCACAATCTCAGCAGATATATGAAATGCTTGCAGACTTGGTTCAGCGCATTAAAGCTATTGGATATGTTCCTCAGACAAGCTTTGCTCTTCATGATGTCGATGATGAAGAAAAAGGTGACCTGCTTTCTGAACATAGTGAGAAGTTGGCTCTTGCCTACGCCATCCTAACACAACTGCCTGGTACACCTATTCGAATCACTAAGAATTTACGCATTTGTGGTGATTGCCACAGTGCCATAACCTACATATCCATGATTGTTGAACATGAGATCATACTAAGAGACTCAAGTCGCTTCCATCATTTCAAAAACGGGTCCTGCTCATGCAAAGGGTACTGGTGAAGCATTTAATTCAGGAGTTGCTATTCTGTGATGTGTTCTCATGGAGCTAATAAATGATAACCAGTCGGCTTCGCACTTCTCCAATCTAGTCTTTCTAAGAGAACAGAACATACAAAAGTTGGCTGTCATTTCATCAGAGAAAATCCTTTCTGGTACCATCAAAACTTTCTCTTTTTGCTTCTAATGATCAGTTAGCAAATATTTTCACTAAGCCTTTAAGGGTTCTGAGGATACCATACATATCTTTCAAGGTAGATGCATATGATCTGTAACTCCTTCTTTAGGGGGAGTGTTGAGATGTTATGTAAATATACCATTGATTGATTATTTTCAGATTTTGTTGTAATCACATTATCATTGTTTCATTCCATAGTATCCCTGCCTAGCTGATTTTGTAATCCAAAAAATCCAAAACATTAGGGATTGACTTGGAGATATTTGTATATATTGTATATCTCAACCATGAAATACACCTCAAGTGTTTAGATTATCTCAGTCTCAAGTATGATATTTTTGATAGAAGAGTATATGTTCTTTAACACATCGTGACGAGATTATCCATGTAGCCTTTGTTTGTACGGCTTTTCTTAATATTATATATCCTTTGTACTTTAGACCCACAAAGGAAATATATAAAAAAAAATTATGCTTGACTAATGTACTACTTGATCTACAATTCTGGCAAGCTTTGGAGTGCCCTACCGCTCATGGTGGCGCCGGCACCCTCATTGGCATTGCAAATTACTACGACAGGCATTGTTGCACCAGTTGTTGCCTCACCTGTGGATCATCCCTATGTCACTTTTTATTTCATACTTCATCATTAATAGTTGTGCTTTACATTTATGTGGCTTTGGTGCTGCAGCTAATCTGGTTTTGGCTTCACATTATGCAATACTACTTCTAGTATTAGTGGTGTTCAATGTTACGTTTTATTCAAATGTGAGATTTCATACCTTACTAATTTGTTGTCTTGTTTGAGCTGGTTTTGAATCTATAATTTGGTGCTTCAATTTATATACTGGGATGATCCACTTGACTTGTTGAGTTCCAAGCTCTTTTTGAAGTTTTCAGTGACTAAGGATTCGAGCCTCAGGAATTCTAAAAATAAGAGGATAAGTTAGAAACATCTCATCTAAATTTAGAAATGTATCCTGTTTTTCGTATGCAGTTAATTGAGTTGGGTCTTAAGTTTGGATGTCCGAATAAGTTGTTTTTTAATTTATGGGCTTTATATGATCAAACTGTAAAAAGTGCACATGGGCATAGAAATTTGCAGAATCACACATGTTTACTGCTTATAATAATATTGTATTCTATATTCTATATTGAACATAGTTATTACCTAGAAGATTGGAAGATAAATTTTCAGTCAAATTTTCTCTTTAAGATTGGAACATAGTTAGGCAAAAGATGCTGGAATGATGTAATTGACTTTCCACGAGGATAATTGTATTAGCTGCATCGGAGTATTGATATGGTCAGTAGCTATACAACTTTATTCCTTTTCTTGCTAGACATATGCCTACCTAACCATTTTCAAGGTTTTTGGTTAGTAATTTCCTAATTTCCCTCCTTATTGCATACTTGTTTCTTTGCAGTTTTAATACCCATTTATATGCACGTCATGGTTTTTCTTTTTGAATATTTCTTATTAAAATTGAGTTTGTTATTAGTTTTAGAAATAGAGATAAGATTTGTTTCTCTATTTTAAATTAGTATCTATTAAGATAGGAGATAAATTTAAATATATTATAAGAGATTTGTTATCTTATGAAGAGATTGCATATAGATTTGCTTATTTTCTTATTTGGATAGTCTAGTCACTATAAATTATCTAGTGTTTTTCTATTCAAGCAATAATATTATATTTTCTCCAAGTGTTTTGTTGCACCAATTTGTATAATGCAACGATGCCTGTCTTGATTGGATTCTTTAACCACTACAATTAGTTGTTTGGAATTTTACAGGAGGTGTCTTATTTTATGTGCCGGGATAGCCTACCTCAGTTTATATATTGTACTATTTAATTACTTCCTCCGTTCCTTTTTATAAGAGCTAAACGAGGGGTGTTGGCTGTTCCTTTTTATAAGAACCACATAAGGCTTTGTGTCATATTAATTATTTTTTCATATTTTTACCCCTATTCAATTCTGGAAATATAGAATTGCATTAATAATGGAAAGAGATTAAAAAGAAATATGTTAAGAACAATTTTGGAAATTCAACAACATTTCAGAACAAATTTAATGCAAAAAACTATACTACCTAACTTTCTTAAGGGGTGTGCAAAGTTAGTTTAGCTCTTATAAAAAGGAACGGAGGGAGTATTATCCTAGGTCCCATTTTTCTTTCCTCCTACAGTAGTTAAAAGGTGTTTTCTACTTTGCTATGTTTCATTCAAGAGATTGCAAGGGTTAGTATTTGAATTTGGGAGACATAACTTAACCACAAAAGCTAGCTTGAGAGTTGAGGGTTGTTCTACCTTTATAAACACTTGATTTACCATATCTCCGGTCAATGTGAGACTTCTAACACACCTCCCCCCTCACGTCCAGGGTTAGACATCTGAAGCGTGGAATAAACATCAACGGGTGGCCCAAAATATGGGAGGTCACCACAACAAATGGATCTAGAATAGACTCTGATACCATATTAGAATTTGGGAGGCCTAACTCAACCACATGAGCTAGCTTTTGAGTTGAGTTAGACCTCCCAAATTCTAATATGGTAGCTCATGTGGTTGAGTTAGGCCTCCCAAATTATAATATGGTACTTGAAATATGGAGAAATATAATATTATTTCTTAAATCAAAACTACAAAGTGATTAAGAAACTAAATATATATTCAATCTCTTAATAAGAGAACAAATCTTTAATAATGAAAAATATCTCCTAATAACAAATATTCTACAATTAATATTAATTACAACAAATCACAACACTCCCCCTCAAGCTGGTGAATGGATATCTATCATTCCCAGCTTGCAAGTAAGATCTCAAAATCGTTCCAAGGGAAGTCCTTTGGTGAGCACATCAGCCAGCTGTAGCCTGAGGAGACGTACTGTATAGAAATAAGACCACTATCTAATTTCTTTTTGATGAAGTGTCATCCTATCTCTATGTGTTTCGTTCTGTCATGTTGGACTGGATTGTGAGCAATACTAATGGCACACTTATTATCATAGAAAAGTCTCATGGGAGCTTCACGTTTTATCTTCAAGTCATCTAGTATGATCTTCATCCACAATAACTCACAGACTCCTTGAGCCATGGCTCTGAATTCTGCCTCTGCACTTGATCTGGCAACGACATTTTGCTTCTTGCTCCTCCATGTCACTAAATTTCCACCCAAGAATATACAGTATCCTGTAGTGGACCTTCTGTCATCAATTGATCCTGCATAATCTGCATCAGTATAAACTTCCATAGACAACTGCTCATTTTTCTTGAACAATAGACCTCTTCCTGGACTTAGCTTCAGATACTGCAAGATTCTATCCACAGCCTGTAAGTGCCTCTCCTGTGGGTCATGCATGAATTGACCGACAACACTAACATGAAAAGCTATATCATGCCTAGTGTGAGATAGATAAATGAGCTTTCTCACAAGTCTCTGATATTGGGCCTTATCAACCATTGGGCCCTCCTCATTACTCCCAATCTTGTGGCTCTGCTCTATAGGGACTCCAGTGGGCTTACAACCCATTTTGCCAGTCTCTTTGAGAAGATCAATGACATACTTTCTCTAAGAGATGAAAATGCCTTGTTTCTAGTATGCCACCTCCAAATCTAGGAAATATTCAGTTTTCCAAGGTCCTTCATTTCAAGCTAAGCTGCTAACTCCTTTCTCAGGTTCTGCTTCTCAAGTTCATCATTACCTGCAATGATCATATCGTCTATATATACTAACAGAATAGTGAGTTTGCCATTTTAAGCATGTTTTATGAAGAGCGTATGATCTCATTGGCTCTGTTTATAACCAAGGGAAACCATAGCTTGAGTAAACCTCCCAAACCAAGCTCGCGGAGACTGTTTGAGCCCATATAGGGCCTTCTTCAATCTGCGCACTTTATTTCTTCCTAAAATAGGGTCATACCCCGACGGAATCTCCATATACACTTCTTCCTCCAAATCACTATGCAAGAATGCATTTTTAACATCAAACTGTTGCAACTCTCAATCAAAGTGAGTTGCTAAGAGCATCTCCAATGGGGATTTAAAAGTGGGATCTTAACACAAGATCTGGATTTTATAAAATCCCACCTATTGGAGAGGGGTCACATGGCTTGGGATTTTATTTTGGTGTCTTGACTGGTTCATCTTTTAAAGTGAAATCTTAAGTAAAATAATATTGTTTCTCTCTCATACAACCAATAGAAATAAAATAATATTATGTATTTTATTTAAAATGTATTGTCATTTATTTTTCAAATATGTAATTCCTTTCATTTTTAATTAAATAATATCATGTTGACCTTTAATTATGTATTTTCTATTAAATTGATATTTAATTATATTATATCTTTTTTTAATTATTAATTATGTTTGTATAGAATTATTAGTTTAATTTAATTAAATATTAGGTGAAAATAAATAATATAAATATATTGTTATTGTGGGTCCAACTAAAAGTAAAATAAGATCCCAACCACTGGAGCGAAATGTGCAGTGAGATCTTATGAGTGTCTTAAATCTTATGTGGCAGCATGGACCCACAAGAAGTGTTTAAGACACCAAAATAAGATCTCACCACTGAAGATGCTCTAAGGAAAGAATGATCCTTACAGTGTTCATTTTTGCAACCGGAGCAAACGTCTCCTCATAATCAATTCCATAGGTCTGGGTGTATCCCTTTGCAAGTAGCCTCGCCTTATACCTGTCAAGTGTGTCATCAGGTTGATACTTCACTGTATATATCCACCTGCAACCTACAGTTCTCTTGTCATTTGGCTTCTCAACAATCTCCCAAGTCCCATTCTTCTCTAGCGCATGCATCTCTTCATTCATGGCTTGAATCCAGTTCTTATCATTTAATGCTTCTTGTACTGACGCAGGGACTCTAATAGAGTCAATTGCTGAAATAAAACTCTGATGCTGCACAGACAAATTTTTAGTAGACACAAACTGGGATATAGGGCACTTGGTACAAGATCGTTTTCCTTTTCTCAAGGCAATAGGTAGCTCATCAATGTTAGGCTCACAAGAATTATCAAGCTCAATGTTAGGAACACTTACCTCGAGTTCAGACGATTGGACTTGTTGTTGGACTAGGACGGCTTTAACTTTCCGCTTGTACTTTATCCTACATCTATCAATATTATTTTGCACCTTTATTGGTTTAGGACCATTGTCATCACCATCATTCTAGACCGGCGGCATTGGCTCAGGACAGTTTTCCTCCGTGGTAGGAATCGAGGAAGGCATCAATCGCTCTTGTATCAAAGGAATAACAGACAACTCTAGAGACTCAGCAGACTCAGCTTCCTGACTATTCTCCCCCTGAAGCTAAGGACTAGGATAAAAAGACTACATTTCCCGAAAAGTAACATCCATAGATTTATAAACACGACGACTAGGAGGATGATAACACTTGTATCCCTTTTTATCTGAAACGTATCCTATGAAGATACACTTAATAGCCCGATGATCTAACTTACCTCGATGAGGACCGTGAACATGGACAAAGGCAGAACAACCAAAGACACGACTCTAAAGACTTGATATAATGAGAACGGACGGAAAGAATCTAGTCATAACCTGCATAGGACTAACTCCAGATAAAACCCAAGAAGGTAACCTATTGATTAAATAGCATAGAGCTTCCCCCCTAATAAAACTTAGGAACATTCATTTGAAAGCGTAATGCTCGAGTGACTTCAAGAAGATGACGATTTTTTCTTTCAACAACCTCATTTTGTTGTGGGGTGTCAACACAAGTTAACTCATGAACAACACCATTATTTTTTAGAAAATTGTAAAAATTCTGATTGACATACTCTTTCCATTGTCTGACTATAACCTCTTAATAGGTTTCCCAAATTGTGTTCTAACCATGTGGAAAAAGTTAACAAACAATTGAAACACCTCAGACTTATCTTTCATAAGAAAAACCCATGTAACCCGAGTACAATCATAAATAAAAGTAACAAACCATTTTGCACCAGAAATACTAGAAACTGACGAAGGTCCCCACACATCTGTAAGACCCTCAACTTTGTGTAATTGTATTTTAGTCCCTGTGACTCTTGTAATTATAGTTTGAATCTTTTGAAGTATATTGATTATACTTTGTCTTGAATTACTTAGTAATTTGAGTTAGTATTGGGTTGATATATTAAGTTTATTTATGAGAAATGTGTGTTTGAGTATGGAATTATGGCGACGTTTTGAAAGGAAAGTTGAGATCGTTTAGCAGTTGTGATCGTTTGGCAGTTGAGATCGTTTGACTGATGAGAGATCGTTTGGTGGAAACCGTTTGGTAGAGATCATTTGGTAAAATTGGCAGACTAGTACTTCGTTTAGTTGGCAGACTAGGACTTCGTTTTGGTTTTGTTTTGCCTGGTCTGATCAGCCGTTATTGTTGACCTTATGATAAGTTTCACATGCCTTGGGAATGATAAATTTCCGTTTTTATTGACTCATATGAGACAAAATGTCAGATCCATTAATGAGCATTAATGATTTGCCGTTTTCTTTGACTTAGAATATTTTAATCATTTCTAAGTCAGTTTCCTCACTCTATAAATACAGACCCCCGTCAGTACGTTAATCTTTTATTCTTTCCCACACCTTTCTTCTCTTCAAAGTAAGCTGTAATCCTTGACACTCTTCAGAAGTATTGTTGTTGGTAAGTTGTTCGGACTCTTACTAATTCTGGAATTTTCCTTTGTATTCGATTTAGTTCATCTTCTTGGAGTATAACTTGTTCTGTTTCCATTGCAACCATATTCTTCTTATTCGTTAAAAGTCAGTTGTTCGTTGTGAGTTCTTCTTGATTCGTGAAGGACAGAGTTGAAGTTTCAAATCTCTTAATCATTTAGGTCATTCAATGTTGGTTTCCTTTCTAGTCCTTACGTTAGAGCTCTGTTGTAATCTTTGTGTTTCTAAAATATCCCTTGAAAACCATATAGAAACTGTTTTAAATCGATTTGGTAATGATTTTTATCTATAAAGAAGTTTGGGTTTTGAAGAAATGAGTTTAAAAGTGATTTTACGTGAAAAACTCTGATTCTGGACTCTTAGGCTGAGAGCCAACGCTTGGGCATTGGGATCCAACGCTTGGGCGTTGGGTTTCTTCGATTTTTAACGTGACCAGACGATGGCCAACGCTTGGGTGTTGGGGTCTCCAACGCTTGGGCGTTGGGGGCACCCTGTTCTGCTCTGTTTTACGAAAAATTCTGGTTTCGACCGTTTTGAGTTCTATTCCTTCTCAGATTGTATCCTACCCTTAGGATAGTTAATTAAATGAGTTTATATGATATTTCTAGGTTGAAGATCAAGTGTATGCAACCTAAACGAAGGTAAGGGTAACTCAGTCTTAGTGTTGTATGATTTATGATGTTTTTGTGACTCTGTTTTCAGAACACTGATTGTGATTGTTATGAACTTGATTGAATATTGTTGATAATATAACAGTATGTTGAATATGTTTGTTGAGACTGAATTGCTTGGATATAACATGATGAATATGTTTCCAAGAAGAACTGACTATATTATGCATATGTTGATACTGTGACTGTGAAACGAGTGAACCGTCATTGTTCATGAGGATTTTGTGGATTGTGGGAACTGTTAGTTCCTGAGGATAATAATTATTTGTCATAGAATATGCATTATATATAGGATTTTCAGGTTTTGATGTGGCGGCACTTTGTCCCACAAGATCATAAACCGAGGGTGATATGGTGGATAGTATTCCACGAAATCGTCCTGGCCCGGATACGGCAAAACTTATTGGCCATAAATTATGCATATAGTTATTGATAACTAACAAGCATGGTTATGTGAATCTGAAATGAGTAGTTTGTGAAATATCTACTGTTAATATGGATGTAATTCATACTCTGTTATTTATCACTGATTCTGTTTTTTATCACTGTATTATTGATTTTTACTTGTATTTGGAGTTAACCTTTTTCTGCTTGTTGTTTTGTTGTTTGGGCGCTTAACGCCAGATGACCAGCGATGAGGGAAGACTTGAAGGTTATTTGGATGCAAGCTTGAGGAACTTTTGGGGCAGATTTGAAGATGATGTTTAGTTTCTGCTATTTTGTAAACTTAGCACATGTGTGCAGCATATTACTTTCATTACGTCTTGTTTTCTTACTATAATATTATTGACTATGGGCTACACTTTATTAAATATATGAGAGACGTTGTTTTGGGAAAACTTGAGATGTTTTGAAAGGTTTTTATATAAAGTGTTTTTCCGCGTTTTTCAATGTGACTCTCAACTTAAAAATTGGGCTGTTACAACATCAAAGTGAACAAGATCAAAAGGTTCAACACTCCTAGTATCATTAGGGGAATAGGTTGCTCGATGAGATTTGGCGAACTGACACACATCACAGTGAAACAACTCAACAGACACTTTGTTAAATAAGTGAGGGAATAAAGATGCCTGTGTTGGAGCCATATTTGTGAAGAATTCCAAGATTCTGAACATGTCTGATGATACTTGCTTATCTTATGCGGCAAATAATATAACCCACCCTGTTCAAAAGCAATTCCAATCGTCTTAACCGTGGCAATATCCTGAAAAGCACAACCTTTATGGAAATAACTTAGTACACAATTCAACTCGTTAGTGAGTTTGTGAATAGACAAAATGTTGTGAGAAAGATTTGGAACATGAAGCACATGACTTAGATGAAGAGATGAGCTAAGCTGAAGGTTACCATAATCTGCAACCGGTAGCATTCAAAGTTAAGAAGCTAGAGTTTGTACTAGTCATGGCGAAAGAACTAGTGTCAGAGGACTTACTCAAGGAGTCCGTGAAGAGAAACAAACCTTCCCAAAGTAGGAGAAAGCAACAACGTCGTAATAGAAATGTAACTAAGATTCCAAGGGCTGCCAACAAGGACGCCAACAAAGATGGCTTCAAAGGCAGCAACAAGAGCAAAATAACCGGCAAACAACAAGTCAAGAAGTGAGACCCATGTTCCTACACAGAAGGAACAACCAAACTATCTCTAAAAGTAGTCAAAAAGTGGCAGATTTGACTGACCAACCAAGCAAGGGCAGCAAGCAGTCACCAAGAAACAGAGGCTCAAATGAGAGCAAACAACTGCACCGACAGTGGACGTATCAGCAGCAAACGTCTGGAAGAGCAAAGGGTTTCACGTACACCAACAAAATACTCTAAAGTTGAACACATAAGCCTCTGTTCACATTCCTACAAAGGGAGGAAGAACCAAACGTATCTAGCGGCAACAAATGGAGGCCGATATGGACAAAAGGAGGCTTGGAACAGTAAGAGAAGAGGCCGGCAACCCATTCTAGGCAATCACCATCGCAGACAGAGGTTGGGAAGGTGGCGCGTGGAGCTCACACGCCGGTGACGGACCTGCGAGTGGATCTCACTCGTCGAGGAAGGTGCGGCGTGTGCGAGCGCGTGCTGGACAGTTTGGCGGCGCGGCTTCGGGGACGGACTGATCTGGGAAGGGCGAGCACGGTGGAGGTGGTGGTGGCACGCGGTGGTGGTCGGAAGAATGACAGTGGACATGACACAGTGGTGATTGTCTTACTAAGGGAACTTAGTTCTAAGGCTGCAAAGGAAATATGCAGCAGTGAAGGAAAAAAGAAACCTATGGGTTTCAGAACTACATCGTAGGGAAGACATGTAGCCAAGTAGGGTTTAGATGCAGAAGCAAAGCCCTCAAGATCGAGAGCTCTGATACCAACTTGAAATATGGAGAAATATAATATTATTTCTTGAATCAAAACTAAAAAGTGATTACATTATATAGAAGAAACTAAATATGTACTCAATCTCCTAATAAGAGAACAAATCTCTTAATAATGAAAAATATCTCCTAATAAGAAATAATCTACAATTAATACTAATTACAACATATCACAACAATCAGATATCATCTTTATATTTTAACTTTCACAGATAATGGGTTTATTCAAGTTTTTATTGTCTTTGTTTAATGTCAACTTTCACTATGTTCTAACTTAAAACCCAAATTTAGAGAGGAAATGAAAAAAAGTTACTTTTTTTCGTTTTTTAAAGATTATAGATTATTAATTATAGATTGATACTTACATATCTAAATTTAGTCACTCGTAAATTTGAAAAAAAATTGATTTTAGTCCCTCGAATGATTTGTCAGTCATCATGTCACCATGCTACATAAGCTCTGAGAGAACATTTGACAATGTCACCGGACCACCACATCCGACAAGGACCAAAACTGAGATATTTTCCAAATACTAAGGATTATATTCGTTTTTTACTAAAAGTTTGATGTATATTTGATGAAGTTAGGAGGGGCAAGCGATTTTTCTGGATCAATTCCTAATGCTGCAAATGATATGCTAGGTCCTACTTTTCATTATGTCATTCCTGCAAGGGTCTAAACTCTAAAAGGCGAAGTAATTTGGAGTTTTAAGCAGCTAAATTCAGGTCTCATTTAAATTTCTTTGGCCTTCTTAAATTCTGGAACTATTTCGAATCATTCTTTTTACCGTTCTAGAACAAACAATTATTCCAGGCATTTTGGCATGTTAAACTCTGCACTGGGATGGATGCAATGAAACAATTCATTTCCTTTACTATTGCATCTGCATGAGCATTTTGTGGACACTTTCCCCTTAACATGAATGCTCATACTTGCACAATGGACCTAGCGAGTTCAAATATCATTGAAGGTACAAACAGACATAAAAAACATAGGACTACATATTAATTCACTTATAAACTCTTAACCCTTAACCCTATTTAGGTGAGTAGAGTACATGATCATTTCAAAGCCATATATATCATCAATTATTATAGATGAACAATACAATAAAACATTTTAGACACCACATACATACATCTTCTCTTTATTCTCTTCATTTCTCACTTTCTGGGTACAATTTACTTCACAAGACCCAAATTGAGGATCCCCCATGAAGTGTTTGGCCAAGATTTCTCCCTTGCCTTCATCAACAACACTCTTGTCCATGCAACCCACCCTTCCCAAGAAGTCCTCTTGTCCCAGGGACACCCCCATTCCAGCAGAAGCCTCAGCCCTCTCTCTGCTTCTCTCTCAGCCTCTTCAAATCTACCATTCACCAAATAAACCTGACTCAACAACACATATGGCTCCCCAACAAATGGGTTTTTCTCAATAGACCCCAACAACACCTCCTCCACCCTCCCGAACCCTTCAAATGGGTTGCTTTTCACATCACAACAAACAGCTTCCCAGTACAAATCCCTGGCCACTATTTGATCCCCTGCATCCACAACCTTCCTACAGTTATCAAAAACAGGTGGAACCACCAGCTCAATTTCTTCATCCCTTTCATGATCAAGATAACCATGACCAAGTCCTTCCCTTTTCTTCTTCTCTTCCATGAAAATTTCTTCCTCTCTCACAATCAAACTGTACAGTGCTCCCATCCTTGAAATTGAATTCAACCACAGACCTGGTTTACCATCTCCTGGCCACAGAGCCCCAAAATTGTTCCCTTTGAACTCGAGGCGGCCATTGTCGTTATCAAACAGAATATCCTGAAAACTAAAGAGCTGGTCACAGAAATCCGCCATGGTCATCATGAGGAAAACCGCCACTACTCTCCTCGAGACACGCACGTCTTCACCGGTGCGAATATGCTTCACACGGATCCCCTCAGCAGGAAGAAGAGCTTGCAGTTTCTTCCTCCAATTTGAAGATTCATCTTCATCTTGCTGTTGTTCGAGCCCTAATTTTTTCTCGTTCGCAATTGCTAAAGATTTCTCAGATTGATGAAGGTGTTGGACGAGTTCGGGATCGGAGTAGTGGAAGAGAAGGTCGTCGTGGATGAGCTGCTGCCGGGGAACGACACAGAACAGGTGAATCAGCCGCTCCGCTTCGTGGCCGACGTGGCGGCGGACGAGGTCGCGGGAAGTTGAAGGGTCGAAGATGGCGAGGTTGACGTAGGAGTTGGAGTAGGCGGAGTGGAAGAGGCCGCAGAGGGAGACGGAGGGAGGGGCTCTCCAGAGGTGGAGGATGCGGTGGATATCGAGGAGGTGTTGGAGGAAGCTGCCGTGCTTGTGCCAGCACTCGCCGGCGCCGGCGGATTGGAGGACTGCGACCAGAGAAGGCAGGTTGTTGTCGATGGAGTGGAGCTCGCCACGGAGGAAGGGTCGAGCCCTCTCTAGGAGATCTTGGAGGTATTCGCCGCTTGAAGTACTTGGTGGTGGTGGCGGCGGTGGAGATGACATCGGGATGGTCGCTAGTAGCTAGTGTTGTTATTAATGGCTTGATTTGATGCTAGCTTTGTCTTGGTTTTAATGGATAATAAAGGATAGATAATGGGAAACTAATACAGACAATCACCCAAAGTCCACCTTATATAGAAACTGAAAAGTAGTGGGACTATTTTTTTTTTTTCTGGAAAATAACGGCGGTGAATTAAATTTGGTATTTTTTAAAAAAATTCATAGTTTTTTTTTTTCTCTAACATTTGTGAAATTTTTAGACTAACTTCACAAATTTGTTAAAAACTAAAAGGTATGAATTTTTTTTTAGAGAAATTAAAATCAATTCACCATTTTTTACACGGACTAAAAACATATTTGACGTGTACACACTTCTAAAACATTACACTTTGATGACATATGAAGATAAGAGATATAAATAAGTGATATGATTGGTAATGTGATAGGAAAAAATGAGTATAAATGAATGCGATAGAAGAGAAAGTGAAGTGTGAATGCATCAAAACTCGAAATATTTGGTAGAATATTATCAAAGTGTTTATGCACCCATATAGAGAAAAAAAAATAGAGAGCAGTAATGAATATGATATATATAATATAATGATAAGAAGTGAGAAGTAGAGAGAAAAATATGGTGTTTGATTAGTGCTTGTAGAGTTGATGGTTTATGTATCATAAATTTCATAATTGAATTGAAAAATATAGTGAGTGAATGGATAGGGAAAAAAAGATGGCTTAATACTACTTTTGGTCCCTCACCTTTCACAATTTTGCATTTCTGGTCTCTCTTGAAATTTATTAGCCTACAGCGCCCCATACTTTTACACGAAGTTGCACTTTTGGTTTTCCGTTGAACTTCCGTCAGAAACTTAACGTTAGAAGCTTATGTAGCAAGAGTTAAGTGATGTGGCAAGCTGAGAGTCTTGATCAACATCTTCTTCCTTCCCAACAACTCGATTTTGAAACCCTGCAACAGAGGGATTTTCATTCCTCTGCAAATTGTGTTGATGTTGTTGGAATTTCTGAGGACATTCGCGAAGGAGAAGAGGAATTGAGTTGTGGTTGAAAGCAAATGGGTTGCAGTAGTGGATTTTCGCCATCTTCCTCTTCTTTTATGATGGGTTGCGAACGTTGGAGCCCATTACTGTGTAATTGTGGAGTTGAAGCTCCACTAGTGACTTCTTGGTCGGGTGACAACCATGGTAGGAGGTTCTATGGGTGTGGTATGTACAACGTAGGCAACGTTCCTCTATTTTGTTCATCTTCGTCTTCTTCCCTGCATTTGCTCTATTTTTTAGCTTTATTGGATCTCTGTTTTCATCAGGTATATGGGAGGGGAATGTGCAAGTTCTTTGTATGGTACGATCAGGAGAATTCAACAGACATTAAGCTAATTCCTGGGCTATTGAAGAAGCTAGAAGAAATGAAGCAAAGAGAGAGGTTGTTGGTGTTTTGCTTGGTGATTTGCACTGTGTTGATATTTGTAATGAGGATTAGCTTAGGCATTTGCAGTGTAAAGAAATAGGAAAATGATGTATTGTAGCTACTATGAATTAGCTTGGGCAATTGTAGGTACTATGAATTTTCCACACAATAGCAAAATGATGTATTGATATCCTGTAATGAAGTAATAGAGAATTTTTTTTGGTGAAATTCAATGTGTTTGAAGTGTGACCCAAAACGACCTGTGATCAACAATATCCATAATATAACCATAATCCATTTGCCACAATATCAAAATGTCAAGAATTGTAAAGGCTTAAATAGGTTACCCAAAATGACAACATTGCATTCATTAACAAAATCCACCATCATCCATTTGCCACAATATCAAAATGTCAAGAATTGTAAAGGCTTAAATAGGTTACCCAAAATAACAACATTGCATTCATTAGCATAATCCACAATAATTATGAAGCCCTGCAATGGTGATTAACATCCACAATAATCCAACCAAAATAGAGACTTAACACAATCCATAACCATCAAATTAATCCAAACACAAGACAAGATGACACTTAGGCCTAAATTGTTCTACAAACACAACAAAAGGCTTCCTAATATAGACAATTCTACTTAGTCCCACTAGTTTCTCCAATCTTCCTCCTTCTTCCCATGTTTGCAGCTTTCTTTTGTTCTCCTTATGGCTTAGGTTTGGTCACTCGAGGGTTCCTCTATGGAGGTTGGCTCTGAGATGGTGGAGGCTGGCTCTAAGTAGCAGTTTCAGACTGTGGTGCTTGAGAACCAATAGGAATTTCAGTAACAGCATCAGTCCCCTATTCAGGATGCAAGAGTTGAGTATTGTCCTAAAAAAATCCCACAAAGTAATTAGTACCAAATAACATTTTAGCAATTTAGTCACTATTACTCAAAAGACAAATCAACAGACTAACCTTATTTCCTCCAACATGTAATGCTCTGTCAGTTGCAATCTTCCGTATGCAAGTCCTCTTGTTATGTCCAAACTCCCCATACCTTCTACACTTCACAGTTTTGTTATGCTTTCTCAGCCTCAGCTTATTAGTGTCCTTTGGCTCATCATTTACCTTTATTCTAGCTGTTTTTTGGTCTTTCAACTGCTCTTCTCATGAAAGGTGGATTCAGTTGCTCAACTAGATCTTCACCCCATAGCTTTGGACCATTATTAGATTTGATGAGGTAGGAGTAAGTCTGGAGATATGTTGATTTCCTGTGTTTATTGCAAAAAACACCACTTATTATGATATTGTTACATATAACAAGGAATAAATAAAATAAAATGGAAATAAAATTACCTATAACATGGATGCACATAATCCTCAAGGTCACGTCTTGCCCACCATATACAAGCCACAACATGCTGACAGGGGATTCCAGATAAGTCCCACCTTCTGCAGGCACAACTTCTAGCTGCCAAGTTCACAGCATATTTATCACTATCCCTGGAAACCTCAAAGTCACAGATGGGAGTATCTCCATTCCAAGTAGGCAACCACCTGTCAAAGTACTTCTTTGACAGCTCTAACTTCTGTTGAATCATGGGACATAAATTACCCCTCCATCTTTGCATGAGACCCTCTGTTTCACAATTCTGTTGGTCAGGTAGTATTTGATGCCCTCCAGCAATAAAATTATTGGCTTCTCTCTATGCTCCAAAATGGCCATATTGAATGCTTCACACATGTTATTGACCTGCAAGTCACATTGTGTGTCAGTTGAAAAAGCTGATCTGGCCCACTGCTTTGCTAGCAGATTTTTCATTTCCAGATAGGCAGCTTCATTCAATGCTTTCATTTTTTCCATTGCTGTAGTCCATTCAAGAACAATGCTTGCCCTAGCTTCCCTCCACAGGCATTGTTTGAGTTCATTCCAAGGTACTTTTTCCTAAAATTGCCATACATGTGCTTCACACACAACATGTGGTCTGGATTTCCACCTAAGTCTGCAATGGTTTGTACTGATAATGTAAAGACAACACAGGAAATGGGGGGTTTGAATTGTGCGTGTGATTTAAAACTTGTTTTCAAAAACAATATTAGTTCGAAAAAGCTTATCAGACGATAGTAGAGGAATTTAAAAGCGTGAATACTAATAACTAGGGGTATTCATGGGACGGGTTGAGACATGTTTGTCTTGACTTTTACCCGGCCCTAAATATTGATAGGGTCAGTTTCTAAACCCGAACCCGTCCCTAGACCCGGAGAGACCCAATGAGGTGCGGGTTTAACACAGACTCGACTGCAAAATGACGGGTTTGGGTAGGCCCGAAGGACAAATTGAATATCAATTTAAAATCTCACCAAAGAATTATAAAAACATATCATTCTATAAAAAGCGTAAGTTCTATCCTATCAATTAATTATGGAATAAACTATATAGAACTGAAGTTTTTCATAACAATATACTTAATTGGAGAAAATAATACAAATTATATTCACTTGAAACCAAACTATAAATGAAGATATACAAAGCCATGTTTTGAAGTTAGTGTGTAAATAGTGTTGGTGGGACGGGTTGGGACGGGTTAAACTTGACTTTCACCCGGCCCTAAATATTGATCGGGTTCAATTTTTAAACCCGAAGCCGTCCATAAACCCGTAGAAACCCGAAGAGATGCGGGTTTAAGGGACATGGGCCGGGGCGGGTCAAGGGCCGGGGTCGGGTTCTGTACACCCCTACTAACAACACACAAAGATTTATCCTGGTTCACCCCCAGAACGATAGGGCTACGTCTAGTCCTTGACTTCACCGAGATTTTAATGTCAAGTATGCACACAGGACTTCTCCGGAAAATACAAGTATTCTCAGGGACTTCTCCCAAATACAAGTATTCTCAGGGACTTCTCCCAAATCAAGTATTCTCAGGGACTTCTCCCAAATCATGTATTGTACAGGACGTCTCCTAAATAAGATTAAATATTCTATAGTTGGTTCTCTTCTTACAAGAGTGATAGTAGAAAAAGTGTAAGCACAATTTACGGAGATGATATGGAAATAGGTTCTCTGTTTGAAGTGTGAAAGGATGAGAGGTTTGACTCTAGAGAATATCACACTTGGGCGGACGACTGAACTCAAAAGAGTATGACACTGGTTTTCTGAGTAAGGTTCAGAGCTTGATTGCAAGAGAGACTTTGAATGCTTAGATTTGAATATCGTTGTAAGTCACCAAATTCTTCAAAGATTCAAGTCCTCTTATTTATATCTTCAGTAGGATGAACATTGATGAAGATGATGAAGTTCCATTGAGTATCCTCTTCTCTTTTGCTGCAACGGATACTTTTGTCAAGCTTGTAGAGCATTAAATGCAAAACTGCTACGCAATTAATGCAACATTTAATGTAGTTGATTCTATCGTCCGCTCTTCTCTAGCATGTTTCCTTAAATAGTGTTGTGCATTTGATGTAGAGGAAAACAACAGAGCGTATCTTCTATTCTGATCAACGAGATTTGATTTTGACCATTGAGGTTGTACGATGTTTAGAAAGGAGAGTCGTTGACTTTGAAAAGGTATACCATGAAGTACGACATTCCTTGAAATGAGGAATGTTCAGAGACTAGGCAGATACGAGTAATACTTCTTCATTAAATTGTCCGTTGTTCTTCCTGTTGAAACAGTGCTTCATTGAAGAGTGCAAACGACGTAATCCTTCTTCTGCACAAACGATACGTTGCTTCACTGTTTGAATATTCTACCAGACGATATGTTGCTTCACTGTTTGAATATTCTACCAGACAATACATTTGAACATAGTTGCTTTAGATCCTTCATGTGTAGGCAGACGTTCCACTTCTTTTCATCGGACGATAGGTATTTCCTGAAACATAAAACATATAGAGTTTAGGAAATTTTTATTTATCGTGATTAAACCTTGGGTAAAATTGTTATTATTCAAAATATGATAAACATGAAATCGTTTAAACTCAACATGTACCAATCCCTACACATAATATTGAAACAATTTATCTCTCACAACAAGGAAATTGACAATAACACAATAAATAAATAAATAAAACTCAGCTTTACCTTTTGCTTATCTGAGATGAATGACCATCTTTTCTTCTCCGCATCGTCAAGGTCATCCACAAGTAGATTGACAAACCACTTCCAAGATTCTGTGGTTTCTGCCTCAAGTACAGCATACGCAATTGGAAACATTTGCTTATTTCCATCTTTCCCTACAGCTGCTAGCAACTACCCCCATACATCCATTTCTAAAAAGCATCCATCTAACCCAATCAATGGCCTACAAGTCCTTGCAAAAGCCTATTTTTGTGCTGCCAGACACACATAAATTCTCTCAAACACAGGTCCATTTGCTTGATCTCCATTTTCAGTCTTTATAATGATTGTGCTACCAGGGTTACTCCTCAACAATTCATTTGCATACTTCCTCAGGTGAATGTACTGATGTGAACCAACCCCCTGTATCATCTCCACGGCCTTTTTCTTAGCCCTGATAGTCTTCCACTTATCAATATTAATTCCCCACCTAAGTCTTGCTTCTTCACTCAGTGTTGTAGGCTTCATGGTTGGTGTGTGTCTTAAAATTGCCACAAACTTTTTTGCAAGAAATAAGGTCTTGGCTTGCCTATTGCTTGCAGTCCTAGAACAGTTATGTTCATTATCATAGCTTACCAAAAGTTGTAAGTCTTTAGTTTCAGTTCTGCTGATCCTGATATAGAATGGTCATTTCTCCACACAGCCCACGACAACCCATTTCTTGTCATTTTTGTTAATTTTCAGATCCTTCTTCTCCTGAAGAGCATACTCTTTCACAACATTCTTAAACAAATCTTTGCTATGAAAAACTTGGCCAACTTTGAAAACAACTTCCTCGCCTTCAGTAGCCTTGTACCTAGGGAACCTCCTCTTCCTTACTTCCACTTCATCCTCAGATGGACTTTCTAGATCGGGTGAGTCGCCTTCTGAGTCTGCAAAATCTGAGAAGGTTGTCGGATCTACTATGTCTTCATCAACAATGTCAAAATCCAATGGATCCTCAATAGGAGCAGTCGGTATGTCAACTAGAGACTCTCAAGGTAAGACATTTCTCCAATCCCATTGCTCCTCATAATCACTGTCATCCATAGAGACCACATCATATTCCTCTTGTACCACTTGCTTCTATTTCCTCTGTTTCAGTTTCCTCTTTTTGAGTTGCACCTTTCCAATCACTGCTTCACTCTCAGCATCCTCTTGTACCACTTGCTTGCCTTTCCTCTGTCTGAGTTGCTCATTCTCAATCACTGCTTCACTCTCATCTTGTACACCATGCTCATTCTCAATCATAGTTCCCACACCATGCTCCCTCTCTAACCCTGCTTCCTTGTCAACTTGAGCACTCTACTCCTTCTATATCACAGTTTCTGAATCAACTTCCACACTCTGCTCCTTGTCTAACACTGCTTCCCTGTCAATTTGAACATTATGCTCCTTCTATATCAAAACTTCTGGTTCAACTTGCACACCCTTATCACTCTCAGTCACAACTCCACTCTCAACTTCTAGATCAACTTGCACACCCTTATCCTTCTCAATCAGTACCTCAGGCCTGTCAATTATTTCTACATCTCCATCAGACTCAAACAACTTATCAGCAATCTCCAACACTGGCTTAGCAACAAATGTCTCAACAACATGTTCAAAAGAAACATCAACCTCACTATGCCCATTCAGATCTGTACAAAATTTCCTGACTTTTTCATCACAGTTTAGAGGCTTGATTGCAGAACCATCCAGATTAGGGTGTCTATACCACAAACGCTTATATTTCAAATAACCCAAAGCCTTTACTAGTTTACCAACTTCAATAGATGAAATTTGATCTGTATCCTACCCTTCAATAGACTTTACAGACCCTCCCACGTATGACAATGTTGGGTGAAATGTAATTTTGCCTCCATGATGGATGTGCATGGTTATCTTATGAGGTACAGTTGGCCTGCAGAAAAGCACAAAAATACACCTAAGGATAAGACTAATTTATCAACCACATAATTTTGCCTAATTTATTTAACATCAAAAAAGAGGAAGACTTTGCATTGAAACCATTCACCAACCAACTAAGTTTAACGACATAGACATAAAGAACTGAATTAAAAACTCACATTGACACAAGGTTTGTTGGCACAGATTGGTCACCCCATATAAAGTGCTTCCCTTCATTGCTTTTGTCTGGGACCACTGCATCACCATCTTTACGAGGCAAATTATTCTGACATTGCACTTTGTGGTCCCTCGCGATGACCTTTTGTGGAGAAAGTTTCTTCCCCCGACCTCCATTGTTCTTCCTGCGTGTAAGCTTCTTTCGGGCCCCTCCCATGTCTACTTTGTCGTGTCATAGAGCAACTACATCGCGTTAAAGAGTGTCGTCGTCGCGTTCGCATTCTATGGCTGCTGATCGCGTAAGTTTCTTCGGCGCTCTCAAGTTTTGTAGTGGTGCAATTTTGGACCCTTACTTTCTAAATTAGGGTTCAAAACTGAGGGACCAAGACTCTCAGATCATGTGATGGGCACGTGATGGTCTTCTATCCCTTTCTCTCTCCAATCAGCTTGCCACATCACTTAACTCTTGCCACATAAGCTACTAACGTTAAGTTTCTGATGGAAGTTCAACGGAAAACCAAAAGTGCAACTTCGTGTGAAAGTGAAAGACGTTGTAGGCTAATAAATTTCAAGACCAAAAACGCAAAATCATGAAAGGTGAGGGACTATAAGTGCTATTAAGCTAAAAAAAGATAAATAGAAAGAAAAAAAGTAATGATTTATTTCCACTTTTATTTCTTTTTCATCTCATTTTCACTTATTTTTTCTTCATATTAGTTTGCATTTCATATTATATTATCTATCATATCACTTTTTTCTCTATCTTCTTTTTCTATTTCACTTTTGGTGTAAGTGTAAGAGACGTGTGAATGATTAATTATTCTAGAAAAATTGGATAGATTTTAAATGGAATAAAAAGGTGTGCGAATTTATTAAAGTTGATATGTAAGGAAAAAATTAACTCGCATCTTAATTCAACTTCTTTCTGTAAATGAAAATAAATGAGATATAGTGAGGGGTGGGGTAGAAAAAAATAGTCGATAAAAAAATTCTGTAGAAATAAGAGAGAAAAAAAATGAGATAGATATATCAAAGTAGGATAATGGTGTAAAAAAAAAGTAGGATAATAATGGGACGACAGAAAATCGATGTTGTTGCCGTGTTGCTCTTGCATGCTTTTGGTTTAACAAGACAAAAGATCATTGAGATAACAAGTTGACAAGACGACAATGAGAGTGAGGGAGTGAGAGTGAGAGTGAGAGTGAGAGTGAGGGAGGGATCAGGCTGGCACATACAGATACTCACGTTACATACTCACGTTACAACCGCTAAGGTGAGTTAGAGATCAGGAAGTCGTGTAGGTCGGTTACAAAACTAACGTTCGATTCTCAGCGATTATTTAAGACAGAGATTTTGTTTCTCAATATAAGTTTCTAAGACACTCCAAAAAGCTCTTAGTTCTCGCTATTGAGAAGGTGTGACTAAGTTATGGCTATGAACTAAGGTCTACGGCTAAAAAGTTGTAAAGAAATTAAAGGTCGAAAGCTTAAATCAGTTGAAAGGTAAAGTGTTGAAAGCGATAAAGAAAGTAAAGTGTTGAAAAGTAAAAAAAAATGCGGGAAATTTGTAAGGTTTTGATTGATGGTTTGATTATTTTTATACAAATGACATTTCCTCTATTTATAGAAGCAAATTCAGCTAACAATCGGCAGTTGAGAAACACTTAACACTCTCTCACATTCTCAGATCATTACACTAATTTACAGGTAGTGGGGAGTGTCGGTTCCTTTCTCTATCCTAGTCAGCCTAGAAGTTTTGTTTAGTCATTCCTCATTGCCTCGGCTAGCTCTTCAACCGCTCATCCTATTTCCGCGGGGATGAGCCCACTAACTCTTTCAGCATGTGGAAAGCTTCTAGAAACCCTTGGAATATTCTTCTTCAAGCCCAATCTTGTCCCGCAACACTCGCTTCATCCAGCCGATCCACTTAGCATTGCTTGGCTAACTCCTTGCCCATCGGCCAACAACCAATGAATATTTTCCCCAACGGCTAAAATGTCACTTCGACTACCTAACTAGCCGTTGCGGGTTTGTTTGGGTGCCAACACATTGCCCCCTGCATTCTTGATCTATCAGTTGAGATGAATCAAATGTAATTATGACGATATTATGGCTTCCAAGAGAACCCATTTCTATTTAAACCCTCTTGCAACAAACTTTCAAATTCTCTAATAAGTTGTTACTTGATTTTTCTGTTATCTTCTCCGCAAATCCTCTTTAAGCACACAAACCCTATTCCTTGCCTCCACTTGCCTCAAACCCATCCTTCATCATGTCAGCGATCAACGATTCCCAGAATAGGAGCCATTCCTATGGCGATGGTTCATCTTCCTCTCTAGCCTCACGATCGTATTCCTCTGCTCCTGCCTCAGTTTCATGCACGCCAGGACCCTCAACCGCTTCCCTTCGTCCGTAGCACGCTCCGCCATCTTCACTGTTGTCGACTCTAACGACCTACAATCAAGAAAAGCGGCAATACCTCCTAGGCCCTTTCAAGAAACTATTGAACGACGCCAAGGAACCCCTCCAAGGATTCCTTGCCCGAGATGAGCATCACTTTCCTCTTGTCCATCCATGGTACGTAGTTAAGCGCTTCTCCAATGTCTGGCGCGGCTGGCCCAATGTCACCTCTGACAATGAATGATGGGTGAAAAAGGTCACGTTGGCAAAGAACCCAGAGTGGGAAGCATGGGGCATCTATGACATGGTCATGTTGTCCACCCTTGAGACACCTTACCGCCTCGATTAGTTATTCGGCTTCGTGGGGTTTTGGTCCACATCGATCAACGACTTTATTTTCCCGACCAGTATGATGAGTCTGACCCTCTTGGATGTTGTCAACATTCTCGGCCTACCCTTGATAGGTGAGGAACTATTCATCATTGCACATACTTTGGCGGATCGAGAAATCTTGGCATCCAATTCGACAAGAAAACTAGTCTTTACCCTGCCTTTAGAAAAAAAAATTATACTAGCATTTTCCAGTCTTTCAAAGAGCATGAGCATATTTAATTTATGATTGAGTCACTATAATTATCCCCTGAAAATAGGGGTGTTACACCTATTGAGTTTCAAGTTGGATAAGCATTTGTACCAGTGTTGTGAATTCTATTGTGGGCATCATATTTCTGTTATTGGATTATTCAACCAATCTTTGTGAAATATTGCAATTAAAGCTTTGGAAGTGTTTCGCCCATGCTTGTTTGAAAATGGTTTTTAAATTTTGTTTGAGGACAAGCAAAATGCTAAGTTAGGGGGAGTTGATAAGTGCCAACTTTGCGTATTTTTCATTACCATTTCTAGGCACTTATCTGAACAATGTGGTTAATCTATTCATCATTTTCACCATAAACTAGTAGTTCAGTAAAATATTTAGTTTGATATAGATTTTATGCAAATTATGAATCTAATCCCCTAATTTTGGTGTAAGGATGATCTTGGCTTGAAGATGACTTAAGCCATGAGAAATCACAAAGTTGAACTTGAAGTTGGCTTGAAGATGGTTTAAGCCATGCTTAAGCGAGCAAAATATAGTGAAGTAATGAAAAGTTGGTTTGGAACTCGCTTAAGTGATTAAAACCCGTGGAGAAAAACTAGGTCCAATATAGTTCACTTGAGCCAAGTGAAGCTTGCTCAAGCCACAATTAAGATTGCTTCATCCAAGCTCAAGCGAACCAATAGTAGAGGAGAACTTAAATGTAACACCAGATTTTCAAGGTGTTACTGTAGCAAATGAACAATAAATAAATATGCAAGAGCTTTTCAAAAAGGTAGAAAAAGGAGGGTATTTTTTTTTCTGAAGTCATTTCCTTCTTCGAAATATGTCATGAACAGATGCAGTACTAATAATTAATACCCTGATTCATAAATAGCCACACATGTGGCATAAATTGACTGGCCAGCAGCTTAGAAATAATTTACAAGATAGATTACTTTGAGTTCAAAAGACTTGCTGCCAGATGTAAGGAAATAAACTAAACTCCCTACTCGGAGACATAACACACAAAAGTTCATACAATTCGAACAAATGGCTTCGACAAGTCTTCTTGCAAAAGGTTCCCTTCTTCTAACTCGATCTCCCTTGAACTGGCATCCAGTTGCAGCTTCTGGCTAAGGGCTGTCCGACTGGCGACGGGTCGCCAGCAAATACACACAACATACAAGCAAGGGTCAACTTCAAAAAGAAATAACACATAAATCATTTCGTATATAATATTAACAGGAAAATTATCTAAGCAGAGAAACAATAAAATAAACATACAAGTTAGTGTCTCTACGAAACCCCAAAATCCACTAATTAGCATAATTGCCTCTATATGCCTAAGCCATTTTTTCCTCTACAACGCTCACAGGTGTATTCCAATTTATCCGGATATAGCGCCAACTCCGATTCGTGGGAGGCGGGACGTTTCCCCAGTGTAGGTACGATAGTGGCTTTCTATCGACCACTGTGATTTGCCACTTCTGCAGGTTCGGCGTAAGCTCTCCTGCACCTTATACGTCTTCCAGGTCAGGCTCGAGCAACTCTGTATATAGTTACTTACCGAATGGAACGTATATCCACCTAACTACCCAATCTAGGTCTTACTTATCTTTATACATTGCCTAAGTTAGCTTCATCATTAACACAATTATGTAAAGCATGGGTACATATCAACAGATATAAAAACACGTCGAAGGAAGAAACATGCTTTCAATTATCATTAAAGCAATAAACATCCGACAAGTCAAGCCACAAATCAAAACAAATCCAACGATGTCACACATCAAACAATTCTAATCCAGCATATCAGATGCCTTCGGATACTTGCATTAATATCATAATTAATACAGTTATAAATCGGGTCGTTCTCAGAACGTCGTCAACTACAATTTTAGAAAATCATAGTGCATACATTTGCATAAATTTATACTTATACTTAGTAGCTAAGGATACGAAGTGCTCTTACCGTAAAGGTAGTCGATCCTCGCGGTCTCGTGAGCTCCGTACGTCTAGATCGGTCCGGGTCTCGTTATCCTTCAACAAACACAACCTAGCTTAGAACTTTGAACTTAAACCTAAGGTCAAGGGGCTGGTATAAAAAGGGGTCTAACCACTTACACAAGGGTCCTACAACTTAGGAAAATTCTCGAAGGTCGAAAACATTTTTAACAACTTCGACGTTCGATGACGAACTTAGAAAAATCCTAAGTTACGAAATCTAAATTTTCCGAACTTTAAACCATTCAAAGAGCATCAAGGCTAGATACTTACAAACCATTTTGAGAGCCTTAATCAAGATTTTAGAAAGGCAAAACACACACATTTTCACCAAACTTCAATTCTGCCCAAACTTTCAAAAACCCTTAAAATTTCCAAATTTCACCCAACACTTCTCTAAATTTTCCAAATCAATCACAAACCAAAAACATAGCTTCTAATTCAAATTTTCACTCCATTTCCTCCAAATTTCAGAATGTACAAAAACCCTAATTTCACTATCAGTTTCAAAATCCAATTTGCCCAATTACAATGAAGGCTCTTCCATTCTGAGTTTCTCAAATGTTGAACATCATGAGTGTTCTTATGAAAATGAGAGAACCGAAACTCAGAATGATGACTTTAATGAATATGAAAGTTATGGACCAAGTCATTCTTGTTTCTGAGTATTCATGGACTATTTATAGGCACTAGTGATTGTTCATGAACCATTGCAATGCTTCTCAAAAGACTTGGGATGCATTGGTTCATGAAACAACACATCCAATGCACTAACGGTTGTTAATGAACCATTGCAATGTTTCCCAAATGATTTGGGACATGTTGGTTCGTGAAACAACATGTATTATGCACTAGAGGTTGCCTATGAACCATTACAATGCTACCCAAACGTTGTGAGACACATTGGTTCATTAAAAAGCACTTTTGTCGTGCTGGTAATCGATTACAGCAGTTGGTGTAATCGATTACACTAGCCGTTGCAGTTTGAATTCAAAATTCAAACTGTGTAATCGATTACACACAATCTGTAATCGATTACAGATAGTCCAAAACTCAGTTTTAACCATCTTAAACCCTAATTGAGTGTTCCTACCAAGTCTTACTTGTGAGAACATATTATACTCAATTAGTTGATCTTTAATGAGCCTTCAAATGCAATTAAACCTTAATAAAGCATAGCACACTAAGTTGACAAGACTTACTTAAGACTAGAACCTTCATGTTTGATCTTGACGCTCTGAGCCGGTTCTTGAAGTCTTTCTTCTCTGAAGTCTTCTTTGATGTCTTCTCAAAGTCTTCCTTCCTTTTCTGAAGTCTTCGTGAAGTCTTTCTTCTTTTTGTTCCTTTCTTTCTTGAAGTCTTCTTTTTCTTTTCTGAAGTCTTTCTTCTTTTTGTGATGTGTTTGTCTTCATCAAAACCTCAGTCGAGTCCAAGGACGAGACCTGATTTACAATCTCCCCCTTTTTGATGATGACAAACATCATGCTTGAACATTGAGGGATCAATAGACTTTCTTCCTTGACTTGTATCTCCCCCTTGGTTTTGCAATTATATCTCCCCCTTTGTTTTGCAAATGAAGCACAGTATCCTGAAGATGATCAAGCATACACAAGACTTTTCTCCCCCTTTTGACATCATCAAAAAGAAGAAAAAGCCATACAAAGAATTTCAGGATAATCGAAATATTCTCCCCCATTTTGTTCCACTTGTAGCTTCTCTTGTAAATAAACTTTGCAACGCACATGACTCTTTCTCCCCCTTTTGACTTCATCAAAAAGGAAGATGAGGCCAAGCATACTCCACGCATGCTAACAAGTAGGATAAGAATTTGAAACGTAGGGAGTGGGGGTAAGCAAGGCAGAATACAGAAACTCTTCATTTTCGTCATCAGAATGATGTGTTGTCAACAAAGCGAGACATGCTTCTCCATTTTCTGAATCGGATGATGAACTTGCTTCATTTTCTCTCATGTATGCCTTCTTTAATTTGGAAACCTTTTTCTCAGATTTCTTCTTCAAGCCATGCTTCTTTTCTTTGAAGATTATGACAATCTCTATTTTTGAGGACCTTGTAAAGATTTTTCACAATGATTCTTATATCCTCATCATCATCATCACTATCGGATTGAGAATCTTCCTCTTGTGTACTATCACATCTTGTGACTTTAGTTCTCAAAGCAATAGGTCGAATGTACTTGTCAATGGCTTCTTGTTGCTCCATCTTCTTGAGTTCAAGTTCATGTTCTTGCAACTTGCCAAAGAGTGAAGCCAATGTCATCTTTGAAAGACTCTTCTTTTCAGAAATTGCTGTTACCTTTGGTTGCCATTCTCTCGATAATGATCTTAGGACTTTTAAGTTTAGATCACTTTTGGAGAAACTTCTTCCAAGAACAATTAGATGGTTGATCAAGAGAGTGAATCTTTTCTGCATATCTAGCACAGTTTCCCATGGCAACATTCTGAACTTCTCATACTCTTGTGAAAGAGTATTGATCTTTGATCTCTTGACTTCTTCAGTGCCTTCATGAGTTACCATTAGAGTATCCCATATTTCCTTTGACGTTTTGCACGTGGATACTCTAAAGAATTCATCCATGCCAAGAGCAGATGTAAGAATATTCATACCCTTGAGATCATACTGAACCTTCTTCTTTTCTTCTTTACTCCATGTGCTTTCTGGTTTTGGTTGTGTGCGTTCTTCATCTATAGGAATGAACGGACCTTCTTCAATGGCTTTCCATATTTCCACGTCTACTGACTTTATAAATATTTTCATCTTGATCTTCCAGAAGTCATAGTGTTCTCCATTGAAGAATGGTGGCCTGTTTATGTTATGTCCTTCACTTGTTCCATGATTGGAAGAGGATGCCATCTTTTCCCGGATCTTAGGAATAACTTACCTAAACTTCCGCTCTGATACCAATTGTTAGAACAGATAGCAACCTGAGAGGGGGGGTGAATCAGTGTTGCCCCAATTTTCGCCTTATTGAAAATGTTACTTTCAAGATAATGATGATCACGAATCGATTGTTGTGATTGCAGCGGAATTAAGCGTTGCTTGAAAGTAAAGATGAAGGATAAGAAGAACACACAGGGATTTTATCCTGGTTCACCTTCAAACCTAGAAGGCTACGTCCAGTCCTCTGATCACACAGAGATTTTCCACTATACCAGAAAGCAAACCACTTTCTGAAAAACCACTCCACTGAATCCCACAGTGAAGATTTACAATGATCGAGTGCTCTTAACGAATGCTTGCATCAAGGACCCTAAGATATCTTATCAATCTTCCTGAAGCAACCCACTTCTGATTGATCAAGTCTTCTTAACGAATGCTTGTGCCAAGGACCCTAAGAGAACCCATCAAACCCCAGAAAGCAAACCACTTTCTGATGACACCGTATCACCATGGTGGACTTTGAATCAAACCCGATTCAAAGGGCCTTTTTACAACCACCGAAAACCACGGTGAATGAATCAACTTGATTCAAGAGATGAAGAAGAAGATGCCTTTACAATGGCTGATTCAATCCTTTAGACAAGATGGATTGATCTTAGTTTGTATGCTCCAGGCAATTACAATGAAGGCTCTTCCATTTTGAGTTTCTCAAATGTTGAACGTCATGAGTGTTCTTATGAAAATGAGAGAACCGAAACTCAGAATGATGACTTTAATGAATATGAAAGTTATGGACCAAGTCATTCTTGTTTCTGAGTATTCATGGACTATTTATAGGCACTAGTGATTGTTCATGAACCATTGCAATGCTTCTCAAAAGACTTGGGATGCATTGGTTCATGAAACAACACATCCAATGCACTAACGGTTGTTAATGAACCATTGCAATGTTTCCCAAATGATTTGGGACATGTTGGTTCGTGAAACAACATGTATTATGCACTAGAGGTTGCCTATGAACCATTACAATGCTACCCAAACGTTGTGAGACACATTGGTTCATTAAAAAGCACTTTTGTCGTGCTGGTAATCGATTACAGCAGTTGGTGTAATCGATTACACTAGCCGTTGCAGTTTGAATTCAAAATTCAAACTGTGTAATCGATTACACACAATCTGTAATCGATTACAGATAGTCCAAAACTCAGTTTTAACCATCTTAAACCCTAATTGAGTGTTCCTACCAAGTCTTACTTGTGAGAACATATTATACTCAATTAGTTGATCTTTAATGAGCCTTCAAATGCAATTAAACCTTAATAAAGCATAGCACACTAAGTTGACAAGACTTACTTAAGACTAGAACCTTCATGTTTGATCTTGACGCTCTGAGCCGGTTCTTGAAGTCTTTCTTCTCTGAAGTCTTCTTTGATGTCTTCTCAAAGTCTTCCTTCCTTTTCTGAAGTCTTCGTGAAGTCTTTCTTCTTTTTGTTCCTTTCTTTCTTGAAGTCTTCTTTTTCTTTTCTGAAGTCTTTCTTCTTTTTGTGATGTGTTTGTCTTCATCAAAACCTCAGTCGAGTCCAAGGACGAGACCTGATTTACAAATTCGGCCAACAATTTTAATTCAAGGATAAATTTTTCTTCCAAATCTAACTTGCACACATCAAAGACAACAAGAAATCTATGGTGAATAATTACCTAAAGCTTGAAAAATCACTTTTCAAAAAATAATCAATTTTTCAAAAACTAAACTTCCAAGAAAACTAAATAGAGATTTTCAAAGATCAATGTCATAGGAATGACTTTTCGAAAGACAACTCTAACAAAAACTCAACTTCAAAATCTCCAAGGGACCAAAACTCAACCAATAAAAAATCTAATCTGTTCAAATTGAAGCTTAAGATAGTGGGAACAACATTTGTGAAGAGACATTTGAGTTCTAACACATGCATAAAAACCAAACTCAACATATGGAAAAACCGAATCGGTAGAAGTGTAGATCTAGAGGAGGTGAGCATTTTACCTCAAAGGAGAAAGTGGAGGGGCTGCCATGGTGGAGGAGGAGGGACGGCCATGGAGAGGAAGAAAGGAAGAAGATGAAGCTTTCTCTCTCTCTCTCTCTCTCTCTCTAATTTTCTCTCTAAAACTCACTTAATGAATAGCTTAAGTGAAAAAATAACTTAAGACCCACTTAAGTGAGAGGGAGGCCGTGGGTTTGGGCCCAAATGGGGGGTGAAAATCTAATTTTTTCACTTACCCAAGGGACCAAAGTTGGAATGGTAAAAGGTTAAAGTAAAAAAAAACATTTTACTATCGAGAACCAAACCGTAAGGTTTCAAAGTTCAGGGACTAAAATCTAAGCTTAGAAAGTTCTAATAAATATCTAGGTTTTTTTTTATTAATAAATTCTCAATCATGACGAGTCAGCGCATCAGTGCGTCACCGCATCAGTGCGTCACCGCGTCAGTGCGTCAAGTCACCATTCATCATCAGGTTCTGGTCATCAATGAGTACCTCAGTGTCACTGAGAGTATCTGCCCCGGGGTCATTTATTGGTTTCGGGGTAACGGGCCTGCACAATACGGGGGCGGGTTGATCTTTCGTGAAGTCCGCTCCATGCTGCCCGAAAACACTATTCATCGGGTCACTATTCACAAAAATCTTCTTCATAAAATTGGTCTCGAAACGCCAAACGATATCTATTGGGGCTTTTCAGGTTCTCGATCCGGGGTCCCGAAGTCGTCCGTTTCGTGTGCTGAAGTTTCGGCTAAAAGTCCCGTTAGCGCGAAAAATCCTTCCCGGGCTCCGGGAGGAAACCATATCAATATTACAGTCGTTCTTCACGAAATTCTCCACTGAACGTCGTGGTGATAGTGAGAACATCTTATTCTTGTCCGAAATCAAAGTTAGGTCTAGCTTGGTTTCCTACCAAGTGCCGCAAAGAATACTTCATCGGTACTTCGGCCGACGATATCGCTTTCCGATGCCGCCGAGCGGACCCAAACAGTACCTTGGAATAATTAAATAATTATTTAATTACTGGGAAAAATTCCGGGTGTTACATCAAAATTTAAGTGGAGCTCGCTCTAGTGAGCTAGAGTTCTTCATGATGAAGAAAGAGCTCGCTCAAGCGAGGTGGTTTCTCACTCAAGCAAGCTAGGTCGGTTCAGGAAACCCACCCGTGATGGAAACACTCTCTCAAGCGAGATCCAATCTCGCTTGAGCGAGACTAAGGCGGCTAAAATTCATACAAATAGGCCAAAACTGGAAAAAATTGAAAGATATGATTTTATTTTCATTTTTCTTCATTTTTCTTGACTCTTATACTTTAGAAATGGGGGAGAAAACTAGGTTCACTTGTAGAAGAAGCTTGGAGGTTGAATTTGATGCCGATACATTGCGAAGTCTTCGGCTATTCTTGTTTCTTTTCCATGTTTGTAAAACCATTCATGAAAATGGATAACTAATCTCTCTTGCTGGGGTCCCCGAAGGATAGCTCAAATGGTAAGAGCTGGGGGACATATAGGTTGGGGAGGGAAGGTTTAGGGATCAAGTCCCGGGAAGAGAAATTTGGCAGATAAAAAAAGCCCTCTTATTGGGGTTAGACGTAGTTGATAAACTTCTTTGTATTCTATTTGATTTAGCCCATATATAATCATGTTCCTTTGCTTATGATTGAGTGGTTTTTTTTCCTGAACTTCATGCTATATTTTAAATTGATCGCCTATGACATTTTGTAGATTCAACTTGTGAGCGAAAGTTACAACATTTTGAGTTCAAAATAAAAATAATCACCTAATAAATCTAATTGCTAGATATAAAGTTAAATTTTTTAGTCACTTAAACACCTAAACTTCAAGATAACTAGTATGTTTGGTTTGGCATTAGAGTCAACGTAAATGTGATTTCATGTATCTCAAGCTACCAACGAAGAAGTTAGAATTTGCCACATTGATTTTAACGTGGATCGGAGAAACATAATTTTGACACGTTGACTTCAACGTGGATCCATGCCGAGTTCACCGGGAACCCAAACATGCACTAATCTTTCTTAATCATGAGAAACATTAATGTTTAGGATTAGAGGGTTATTGCTATCCGTTCACGTAAGACATCAATGAAGTAGGGTCGAACTGGTATGGATGAATCATTTGCATAGGCATGATATGTTTTTGAATCAGTAAGATACAAAAAGGTTAATCAATGAAATCTAATCCCAACAATTTCTCTACCATGTTGTTTTCTATCTTTATTAGTTTTGCTTTTGGTTTCATGTTTGTTACAAATACAAATTCATATCTTGTGAAATCTCATTACTTGAGTGGATACGACAACATGGTACTACATTTCTACAATTAAATCTTGAGGTCTTATCTCTAAGAAGTAGTACACTCACATAAAAACCTTATCAATAGGGTGACAAACTAAATATAGTAAAATAAGTTTAGCTATAGGTAGGCCAGGATGATTATAGGTTAAGAAGTAAGAGTGAGAATATGAAGGGTTGTGTTAGGCGTCTGATAACCTGAAAGTTATTTGAGATTCACTTCAAAGTAAAGTAAATAAGTCATAAGTCTATTTCTAAAAAAAATTTATATTGTTGAATAATTTTATAGTCTAATATGTTTAAGTCTATAAGAATAAAATATAATGTAAAAATAATAAAATAAATTTGTATTATTTTTTTTCTAGTTAATTCAGTCGGTTAGATTTACAAAACTTTTTAAATGGTTTAAGTATCACATTTTTAACTAAATATACTTTTTAAACGATCTTGATCTTATCTACTTACTAATTCGATCCGATTAGAATTTAGCATGATGCAAAGTCATAGGTCATACAAATTGTCGACTTATTTCCATTTGTACCAAAATTGCGATTATTCCTTAATTTTACTACTAATTATAGGAATTTAAGTTATTACTTATTATTACTCAACTTAAATATCTGCATTACGCTTGTGTTGATTGGTCAGGTAAAGACATACTACATGATTTCTTGAATTTGGTTATGGAAATAGGAAGAAACTAATAATAATAATAATAATAATAATAATAATAAGATCCTAAAAATTGGTTTAGGTTTAGATGATTCTTGATAGATAGATAGGTATTTATTGTTGACCGGAGGGGAAGTAGTAGTAGTCGTAGTAGAGCTTCTTCTTCTTCCTCCTCCTCCTTCTCGGCGCGCAGAGAGAGACGGAGATGGATTTGGACCAGTGGATCTCGAAGGTGAAAGACGGTCAGCACCTTCTTGAAGACGAGCTTCAACTTCTTTGCGAATACGTAAGCATTCTTCACTTCCTCCCTCCGTTTAGGGTTTTACTTTCAATTTCAACAATAAAGTTTTCGCGTTCCTTTTTCTGAGTCCGTTGAATCATCTTCTTGTTTTGATTAAGCTACCACCGAAAATTTTCTAATCGAACAAGAGGTGGGTGTTTCTGTTTGTACCCTGATCCTGATGAGACCTTTCTTCTCTGCTCTTGTGCATTTCATGTCAGGTTAAAGAGATCCTTATTGAGGAGTCCAATGTTCAACCTGTCAATAGTCCTGTAACTGTTTGTGGTGATATTCATGGTCAATTTCATGATCTCATGAAACTTTTCCAGACTGGGGGTCATGTGCCTGAGACAAATTACATTTTTATGGTATGTAATGTATGCACTCTGTGTAATACATCACCTTCTCTCTTGAAACTGGATGGAGTCTTATTCTATATCTTCCTAAATGTGTGTTAGGGAGACTTTGTTGATCGGGGTTACAATAGTCTTGAAGTATTCACCATCCTTTTGCTCCTAAAAGCTAGGTATGTTGCTTCCACCTATTCTTGCATCACTCTTGTTTCGTTTTATTTATGCATCCTTTTGTTTTTGCTTAATTTTATAGATACCCAGCTAATATTACCCTTCTACGTGGAAACCATGAAAGTAGACAACTAACACAGGTATGCTTTTGTCCCATGTTGACTACTGTACTGACATGAATTATTCTAGGCTCGTAGGGTTTTATTTTAAGTGAAGAGCTTATGCAAAAAAGAAGATTTCTGCTCTTTGTTATTCTATCTAGCATGCTAATTCAAAGCTCAGAATTAATTTTTCATGTGACTGGGTGTTTGCAAGACTGCATTCCATTTGATCAGAACAATCAAATGAATAACTCTAGACTTGTTGGATTTTAGGTTTAGTAGACAGCATGTGCAAAGAAAGAGAGCTATTGAATGTCATTTTAGCATATGCTCTCCTTGGACCAACCCAACGGAGGGCACAATACGGGCTTTCTCCGCGCGTGGGGGCGCGTGTCTTGGCGGGTTTTTCTCGTTTCTCCTTTTTGAGCTCTGCTAGGGCTAGATTAGCGTTTTTTTTTCCGATTTCTTCGCGTTTTTTCTCCGCTCTGATGCAGTTTTCTCTTCTCTGATTGTTGATTCGTTGTGATGGAGCGATCCTCTAGTCTTGTTCGCGATTCTGTGATCTCAGGTAATCTGGATCCAGAAAATAAGGGTTCTGATCCTTCGCTGATTCTGTCCGATGATTCTGATGTTGAAGAGGGATTGGGGGAATGCTCTAAGAGTTTGTTTGGGAAATTGATAACTGAGAAACCAATTCACAAAAATAGTTTGCATAGTGCGTTGAGTAACATTTGGTGTAATCCTGCGGGTTTCAGGATTGAGGAGGTTGGAGAGAAGATTTTCCAATTTTTCTTCAAGAAAGAGTTTGAGATCAAGCGGATTCTGAGGGGAAACCCTTGGATTTTTCAGAACTCATGGCTGGTTCTTCGCCAGTGGGAGAGGATCCACGATTTTTCTACCTTGATTTTCACCTGGTTCCTGTTTGGGTTCAATTTTGGGGGTTGCCGGTGCATTGTCGTACGAAATCTATGGGTAGGAAATTTGGTGAACCTCTGGGTTCTGTTCTGGAGACTGAGGTCTTTTCAATTCCGGGTAAGGGTTCTGTTCTCAAATCCTTGGTTGAAATTGATTCTCGGTTCCCTTTGAAGATTGGAACGAATATCGCTCGTAAGCGTGATGGAGCGGTGTGGGTTGATTTTCGTAAGAGAGGCTTCCCCAGTTGTGCTTTACTTGTGGAATGGTTGGTCATGAGGATCAGTTTTGTTCTAGACCAGCTGTTGCTCCTGGGGATGTTCAGGAGTTTGGACCATGGCTTAAGGCTTCTGTGTTTGGCAGAAGATATAGTCATTCTCAGGATGGGCAATTTGCTCCTAAGGTTTCAGCTATGGAGCCACCTAGGGGTCGGCCAAACCCTGATGTTTTAGATTTGCTTTCTGGTTTGTCTGTTCAGGAGAAGAGATCTTCAGTGATGGCTTTGATGAAGGTCTCTGTTGCTGCCCCGTTGCATGGGAAGGTTTCTGGGGGTCAGGTTACTGCTTCCTCTCCTTCCACACCTCGTGGTTCAATTCATATTGAGCCTTCCCCTTCTGCAGAGTGTGTCCAACGGACTCTTTGGTTCAATCTGTTATGGATGCTGCTCTTGTTAAGGAAGCATGCGTGCCTAAGGAGGTGTCTCTTGCTCAGCTTGTTGTCGCAGCTGTGGTTGGGGAGATGGGTACTGATATTCCTATTTCCTCATCATTGGTAGATGTTCCCATTTCTCTTAGCCCTGCTCCAGGGAGTGCTGTGGTTCCTGTTTTGTCAGACATTTCTAATGGAGTTTCTCCTCGGGCTGCTAGGGTATCTTTGAAGAAGTATAAGAAAGTAACTCCACGCAGGGTATCTTCTCTGAAGGCAAAGGCTACAGAAGAGATTCTGTTGGTTAAAAGGATGATGGAGCTTGGTTCCTTGGATGGTGCTATGGAGATTATTGAGCCTCTCTCTAAGAAGGGTTCCTTCTTATGATTCAGAGGCGGGCTTGCCTGGGCAAGCTTGCCGAGAGCAATGAAAATCATTTCTTGGAACTGTAGGGGACTCGGGAACGCCCTTACAGTTCGAGCCTTGAAGAGGCTTTTCCGTTCTAAGGTTCCTGATCTTGTTTTCTTCACGGAGACAAGACGTATGGATTTTGAACTGAGCAGGTATAGATACAAGTTAGGTTTACCTAATTTGTTTGCTGTGAGCTGTTCTGGTTCAGGTAGGAGCAGGGCTGGTGGTGTGGCAGTTTTATGGAGTAATAATGTGCTGGATGATGTCTTAACTTGCTCTTTGCATCATGTTGACATGAGGGTGCAGGTTTGTGCTTCTGATATTGTTTTTCGGGCTACTGGTGTGTATGGTTATCCGGATTCTGCGTCCAAGCATCTTACTGTGGAGTTGATTTCTCAGCTTGGTATTTCCTCGGATTTGCCTTGGCTTTGTTTTGGAGATTTTAACCAAATACTGAAACTGGTAGATAAAGCTGGTGGGGATCATCCTAATCAATCCCAGTTGAGAGATTTTAATGCTTCTATTCAGCTTGGTGGGTTACAGAATATGCCTTTCTCTGGTGATAGATTTACCTGGACATATAGACAGGAGGGGGAGAGCAATATTAGGGCCAGGTTGGATTTTTTTCTTTCCTCTGTTGAGTGGAGGTCTTTGTTTCCTCATGTTGAGGTTATTCATCTCACTTGTTTTGCTTCTGATCATCTCCCTATTCTTCTTTGTTTTGACCCCTTTGTTCGAGGGAGGAGGATAAAGAGATTTGAGCAGGCTTGGTTGGAAGAAAAGGATTGTGGTTGTGTTTTGGCTGAAGCTTGGTCTGTTCCTGCCCAAAACTTTCCTTCTAAATTGACTTTTTGTCTTGATAGGCTGGACTCGTGGGGTCGGGAGGTGTTTGGTAATCTCGCGGAGTCTATTAAGGAGAAGCAGGATTTGCTTCATAAGCTTAATTTGGTGGCTGATCAACCTGGTGTGATGTCTCAGATTAGAGAGGTTGAGGCCTTGTTGCATGAGCTTCTCATGAGGGAGGAAATTTGGTGGGCTCAACGGTCAAGGGCCATGTGGCTCAAACATGGGGATAGGAATGCCTCCTTTTTTCATCATAAAGCCTCTCAAAGGAAGGAGGTTAACTGGGTGAATAGAATACAAGATGACTCAGGTGTGGTTTTTACCGAGGAGGTGGGCATTGAGAGGGTGATGACTGGTTTTTTTCGAGATCTCTTCTCTTCGGACAGTCCCATAGAGGATGTGGAAGTCCTTGCTGTGGTAAAAGACAGATTGGATGCTCAGATGAGAGAATCTTTATCTCTTCCTTTTACTGCTGAGGAGGTTTTTGGGGCTCTTAAGCAAATGAAACCCTCGGCTGCCCCTGGGCCTGGTGGGTTTTCTGCTATGTTTTACCAGGAATTTTGGGGAACAGTTGGACCTGGTGTGTGTTCTTTGGTGCTGGATATTCTGAATAATGGGGCGGATCCGAAAATTATTAACCATACTTACCTTTGCCTCATACCAAAGTTGAAGAAGCCCAAACACATTAAGGATTTCAGACCTATTTCTCTCCGTAATATTATCTTTAAGGTTGTGACCAAGACCATAGAGAATAGGCTGAAGTTGTTCCTTCCCCATATTGTGGATAGTCCCCAAAGTGCCTTTGTCCCAGGTAGGCAAATCATGGATAATGCTTTGATTGCATATGATATTTTCCATCATATGAAGAAGAAGCAAGGGAAAGGTGTGGTGGGCCTTAAGCTTGATATGGCTGAGGCGTATGATCGGATAGAATGTTGCTTTTTGGGGCAGGTTTTGAGGACGATGGGTTTTCCTTCTCACCTAGTTGAGGTGATTCAAAGATGTGTGTCTTCTGCCTCGTTTTCTATTCTGCTGAATGGCCAGCCTGGGTTGTTTTTTATCCTAGTAGAGGGCTTAGACAAGGGGACCCTTTGTCCCCTTATCTATTCATCCTTTGCGCAGAAGTTTTTTCGGGCCTTGTTAGACAAGCTCAAGAGAGAGGAGCTATTCATGGTGTGAGGATTGCTCGGGCTGCCCCGGAGATCACTCGTTTGTTTTTCGCTGATGATAACATTTTCTTTTTCAGGGCAAATCAGGAAGAGTCTACTGTCATCCTTGATATTATTCAGAAATACCAACAAGCCTCTGGTCAGAAAGTCAACCTTGACAAATCTGAAATCTCCTTTAGCGGAAATGTCCCTGATGACAGACAGATCTTGATCCAAGGATGGATGATAGTTAAAAGGCTGTGGAGAAACATTTATGATACTTGGGTCTCCTGACATGTATTGGTAGATCTAAGAAGCAAGTGTTTGATTTTGTTCAGGACCGGGTTTGGAAAAAGATCAAAGGATGGAAGGAGAAGTTCCTTTCTGATAAGGACACATGAAACACAGGGTGGTTTCTAGAATTAGGAGGCAATTTGAGCTTATATACCAGTTCCCCATATTCCGCCAAAATCTAAAAAGGTCCGTAGTCAGTTTAGTCAGTCCAGGGTAGCCACCAATATATCGCCAAAGAAAACCAACACAAATCTACATAAATATGTCTTGAAGATTTGATTCTTTGCTGCTTGAAAAGTCGCTGGATAATTGATTAGCCCAAAAGGCATTACAAGATAATCATAATGACCTCTCTCTCTCTCTCTCTGTTTTTAAATACTTCTGTTTTTATTCTGGTTGTACTAAGAAATGTCAATTTTGAATTTCTATCATGAGATCTTACAGATTAAATGTTAATTGTAGACATGCTAAGATTAGAAATGTGGAAATTTATCATGCCAATTTATTTTAATATTGTAATTTAACATTTTGCTAGGTCTATGGATTTTATGATGAATGCCAGAGAAAGTATGGGAATGCTAATGCTTGGCGATATTGTACAGATGTTTTCGACTATCTTACACTTTCTGCAATTATAGATGGAACTGTGAATCTCTTTTACTCTCCCTCTCTCCTCTGTTCCCTATGTGCATGTTGCAGTGCATGGGCTTTTTATTTCTATTTTGACTTCTGTTCTAATAAAACTCAAGTCTTTTATATCCTATGGTTGATCCAGGTGCTTTGTGTTCATGGAGGCCTTTCTCCCGATATTCGAACAATTGATCAGGTTCTCTAGCCCCCTTCTTAGTTGCTGGTTGTTGTGATATGTTGTAATTAGTATTAATTGTAGAATATTTGTTTTTTTGTTATTAGGAGATATTTTTCATTATTAAGAGATTTGTTCTCTTATTAGGAGATTGAGTACATATTTAGTTTCCTGTATATAATGTAATCACTTTGTAGTTTTGGTTTAAGAAATAAAATTATATTTCTCCATATTTCAACTTGGTATCAGAGCTCTCGATCTTGAGGGCCCTGCTTCCGGATCTAAACCCTAGCCGTCTTCACTACGGCGTAGTTCTGAGTTTTTCTTTCCTTCACTGCTGCATATTTCCTTTGCAGCTTTGGAACATAGTTCCCTTGGTAAGACAGCCACCACTGTGCCACGTCCACTGTCGCTGATCCGACCACCACCGCGTACCACCTCCACCTCCACCGTGCTCACCCTGCCCAGATTGGTCAGTCCTCGAAGCCGCGCCGCTAGACTGCCCAGCACGCGCCCACACGCGCCGCACCTTTCTCGGCGAGTGAGATCCACTCGCAGGTCCGTTCCCGGCGCGTGAGCTCCACGCGCCACCCCCAGCCTTCGTTTGCGACGGAGATTGCCCAGAACGGGTCGCCAGCCTCTCCTCTTGCTTTTCCAAGCCTCCTTTTGTCTAGATCGGCCTCCGTTTGTTGCCGCTAGTGACGTTTGATTCTTCCTCCCTTTGTAGGAGAGTAAGAAGAGGCTCGTGTGTCCCACTTTAGAGTATTTTCTGGGTGTTCGTGAAGCCCTTTGCTCTTCCGAACGTTTGCTGCTCATACGTTCACTGTCAGTGTAGTTGTTTGCTCTCGTTTGAGCCTTTGTTTCTTGTTGGCTGCTTGCTGCCCTTGCTTGGTTGGTCGGTCACATCTGCCCCTTTTTTGGACTACTTGTAGAGACAGTTTGGTTGTTCCCTCTGTGTAGGAACGTGGGTCTCACTTCTTGGCTTGTTTGCCGGTTCTTTTGCTCTTGTTGCTGCCTTTGAAGGCGTCCTTGTTGGCGGCCCTTGGAATCTTAGTTACATTTCTATTACAACGTTGTTGCTTTCTCCTACTGTGGGAAGGTTTGTTTCTCTTCATGGACTCCTTGGGTAAGTCCTCTGACACTAGTTCTTTCGCTATGACTGGTACGAACTATAGCTTCTTAACTTTGAATGCTTCTTGTACTGAAGATTTCTGGATTGTTGACTCTGGTGCAACTGATCACATGACCCCTCATATGTGATATCTCTAATTATTCGCCTATGCCGGGAAAACATCATGTTACCGTTGCAAATGGAATTCGAGAACCGATTGCCGGTTATGGTAACCTCCACCTTAGCCCATCTCTTTACCTGAGTCATGTACTTCATGTTCCAAATCTTTCTCACAACCTTTTGTCTATTCACAAACTCACTAACGAGTTGAACTGTGTACTAAGCTTTTTCCATAAAAGTTGTGCTTTTCAGGATATTGCCACGGGGAAGACGATTGGAATTGCTTTTGAACAGGGCGAGTTATTTTATTTGCCGCCTAAGATAAGCAAGTGTCATCAGACAAGTTCAGAATCTTGGAATTCTTCACAAATATGGCTCCAACACAGGCGTCTTGGGCATCCTCCTTTCCGTATGCTTAAGTCTTTATTCCCTCACTTATTTAACAAAGTGTCTGTTGAGTCGTTTCACTGTGATGTGTGTCAGTTCGCCAAATCTCATCGAGCAACCTATTCCCCTAGTGATACTAGGAGTGTTGAACCTTTTGATCTTGTTCACTTTGATGTGTGGGGACCTTCGTCAGTTCCTAGTATTTTTGGTGCAAAATAGTTTGTTACTTTTATTGATGATTGTACTCGGGTTACATGGGTTTTTCTTATGAAAGATAAGTCTGAGGTGTTTCAATTGTTTGTTAACTTTTTCCACATGGTTAGAACACTATTTGGGAAACCTATTAAGAGGTTACAGTCAGACAATGGGAAAGAGTATGTCAATCAAAATCTTTACAATTTTCTCAAAAATAATGGTGTTGTTCATGAGTTGACTTGTGTTGACACCCCACGACAAAATGGGGTTGCTGAAAGAAAAAATCGCCATCTTCTTGAAGCCACTCGAGCATTACGCTTTCAAATGAATGTTCCTAAGTTTTATTGGGGGGAAGCTGTCTTGACCTCTGCTTATTTAATCAATAGGTTTCCTTCTAGGGTTTTACCTGGAGTTAGTCCCGTGCAGATTATGACTAGTTTCTTTCCGTCAGTTCCCATTATGTCAAGTCTCCAAGGTCATGTTTTTGGTTGTTCTGCCTTTGTGCATGTTCATGGTTCTCACTGGGGAAAGTTGGATCCTCGGGCTATTAAATGTATCTTCATCGGGTATGCTTCAGATAAGAAGGGATATAAATGTTATCATCCTCCTAGTCGTCGTGTCTACATATCCATGGATGTTACCTTTTAGGGAACAAAGCCTTTTTATCCTAGTCCTCAGCTTTAGGGGGAGAATAGTCAGGAAGCTGAGTCTCTAGAGCTGTCTGTTATTCCTCTTACACGGGAGCCCTTGATGCCTACCACTGAGGAAAACGATCCTGAGCCAATGTCGCCGGTCCAGAATGATGGTGATGACAATGATCCTGAACCAATACAGGTACAAAATAATGATGGTGATGACAATGATCCTGAACTCGTCCAGAATAATGATGGTGTTGACAGATACAGGATAACGTACAAGCGGAAAGTTAAACCCGAGGTAAGTGTTCCTAACATTGAGCCTAATAATTCTTGTGAGTCTAACCTTGATGAGCTACCTATTGCCTTGAGAAAAGGGAAATGATCCTGTACCAAGTACCCCATATCCCAGTTTGTGTCTACTAAAAATCTGTCTTTGCAGCATCAGAGTTTTATTTCAACTATTGACTCTATTAGAGTCCCTGCATCATTTCAAGAAGCATTAAAAGATAAGAACTGGATTCAAGCCATGAATGAAGAGATGCATGCGCTAGAGAAGAATGGGACTTGGGAGATTGTTGAGAAGCCAAATGACAAGAGGATTGTAGGTTGCAGGTGGATATATACAGTGAAGTATCGACCTGATGGCACGCTTGACAGGTATAAGGCGAGACTAGTTGCAAAGGGATACACCCAGACCTATGGAATTGATTATGAGGAGACATTTGCTCCAGTTGCAAAAATGAACACCGTAAGGATCATTCTTTCGTTAGCAGCTCACTTTGATTGGGCGTTGCAACAGTTTGATGTGAAAAATGCATTCTTGCTTGGAGATTTGGAGGAAGAAGTGTAATGGAAATTCCGCCGGGGTATGACCCTACTTCAGGAAAAAATAAAGTGTGCAGATTGAAGAAGACCCTATATGGGCTCAAACAGTCTCCTCGAGCTTGGTTTGGGAGGTTTACTCAAGCTATGGTTTCCCTTGGTTATAAACAGAGCCAAGGAGATCATACGCTCTTCATAAAACATACTCAAAATGACAAACTTACTATTCAGTTAGTCTATGTAGACGATATGATCATTGCAGGTAATGATGAACTTGAGAAGCAAAACTTGAGAAAGGAGTTAGCAGCTCAGTTTGAAATGAAGGACCTTGGAAAACTGAAATATTTCCTAGGTATGGAGGTGGCATACTCAAAACAAGGCATTTTCATCTCTCAGAGAAAGTATGTCCTTGATCTTCTCAAAGAGACTGACAAACTGGGTTGTAAGCCCACTGGAGTCCCTACAGAGTAGAACCACAAGATTGAGAGTAATGAGGAGGGCCCAAGGGTTGATAAGGCCCAATACCCAGAGACTTGTGGGGAAGCTTATTTATCTATCTCACACTAGGCCTAATATAGCTTATCCAATTAGTGTTGTCAGTCAGTTCATGCATGACCCACGAAAGAGGCACTTACAAGCTGTGGATAGAATCTTGCAGTATCTGAAGGCAAGTCCAGGAAGAGGTCTATTGTTCAAGAAAAATGAGCAGTTGTCTATGGAAGTTTATACTGATGCAGATTATGCAGGATCAATTGATGACAGGAGGTCCACTACAGGATATTGTATGTTCTTGGGTGGAAATTTAGTGACATGGAGGAGCAAGAAGGAAAATGTCGTTGCTAGATCAAGTGCAGAGGCAAAATTCAGAGCCATGACTCAAGGAGTCTGTGATAATAAGTCTGCCATTAGTATTGCTCACAATCCAGTCCAACGTGATAGAACGAAATACGTAGAGATAGACCGGCACTTCATCAAAGAAAAATTAGATAGTGGTCTTATTTTTACCCAGGACGTCCCCTCAGGACCACAGTTGGCTGATGTGCTCACCAAAAGACTTCCCTTGGAACGATTTTCAGATCTTACTTGCAAGTTGGGAATGATAGACATCCATTCACCAGCTTGAGGGGGAGTGTTGTGATATGTTGTAAATAGTATTAATTGTAGAATATTTATTTTTTATTATTAGGAGATATTTTTCATTATTAAGAGATTTGTTCTCTTATTAGGAGGTTGAGTACATATTTAGTTTTCTCCATATAATGTAATCACTTTGTAGTTTTTGTTTAAGAAATAAAATTATATTTCTCCATATTTCAACTCTGGTCAAACTCAATATCTTTAAGACTCTGCATTTGGATTAGCTTATTTTGTATTTAGAAAACTTACAAAATGATGCAAAATGAATTGTCTCAAAAACTATTTTCGTTTAAAAATGAAGCAAAACCAAAATCTATGCTGTCAACTTGTGAATATAATGTATTTTGGTAAGGTGTCTTACATCTTGTGATATAAAGATTTTGCAAAATTCACATTGATATTGTGTATATGAGTATCTCCGTCGTTGCCTTTTCTGTTTAAGGACATTTTTTCAGTATTCCTGTTGTACATGCTCCCTCTTTTAAATCATGTCACCTGACAATTTTTGTAAGTTATTCCCATTTTTTTTTCTTTTTCTTGAACTTCAAATAAAAGAATAACAATCAGATTGTGAGAGTGGATGTACAGCGTCTTCACTACTAAGGGTAATGAAAATTATTTTGTTTTTTAATACATCATATGTAGGGCTGATATGGATACATGATGTGCTTGTATTTCTGGTACTTCTTGACTTTGGTTTCATATTCTGCAGTGTTTAATTTAAATTAGCTCGCTCATTCTCCCTTCTGCCCCCTGATTCCTAAGAGAAGAAAATATCACTATTTGAATAAATTAATAATTCTAAACATAATTGGATGCCTTTATCTCCTGTTCCTTACGCTGTACTAGCAAAGCAATAAGGGCCAGTTTGGCAATTTGGTTTGGAACTGTATTTTCTGTTTTCACTTTTAATTACAAAAAAGCTACATTGTATTCATTATTTTCTATACGGAACTTTGAAAACAAAAAAAAAACAGTGAAACCAAGCTGGCATTTTTGTAATTATGAATTAAAATAGAAATAGAAATATAAAATAAAAGCAAACATTTTCTCAAACCCAACAGGCCTAATGTGTTCTGTTTTTGTTTACTTCAGATTTGGAAATCCTATAGCGTTTCATTTCGATGTACTTGTTAAGTGTTTACTTTGACTTTTTAGTCTTGAAACAGAAAAATTATTTAAATTCTGTTACTTTTGACTTTTGAGGACTACAATAAACGAGCCCTTTATATGTCATTGTTGGATCATAAACTGTTATTTGTGTAACTGAAATATTGTTTGTTACTTTTCTAAGAGATGAATGATTTTGCATATTTTTTTAATTTTGGTAATATAATTTTTATGGCAGATAAGGGTTATTGAGCGAAATTGTGAAATTCCTCATGAAGGGCCATTTTGTGATCTAATGTGGAGTGATCCTGAAGATATTGAAACATGGGCTGTTAGTCCTCGTGGAGCAGGTTGGCTTTTCGGATCCCGGGTCACTTCTGAGGTAATGTAATTAATTGTCAATTGCTTGACTTGATGAATTGAACATTACATGTGGATTTTACAAGCATATTGTCGTCATGCAGTTTAATCACATAAACAATCTTGATCTTGTTTGTCGAGCACATCAACTTGTTCAAGAAGGCCTTAAGTATATGTTCCAAGATAAAGGCCTTGTTACTGTAAGTATCTGATTCCTTTGAATATTAAAGAAGATTTTGAGGTTTCATTTTTGATTAACTGAGGTTGTTTGGTCACGCGAGAAGACCAATAGAGGCTCTAGAGAGAACTAGTCCAATTGAAAGGGGTAAAGGAAACCCACAGTAGGTGGTTCAAGTGAGAAGCAAGCTTGAGCTTTAGTGTTTAAGGGATCTTTACAATGTCTAAGGTTCAAACTTGCATAGTAGCACTTAATGGGACGTGCAGTTTCAGTTAGATAGTTATACTAATGTGGAGGAGTGTTGTGGAGCTGAGGTCTAATTGGTTTCTTCAAGATGCGGCCGCCTTACATAATTTCCTTATCTCTCCAGCAGCCTTGTTTGGCCTTTAGTGAGGCGGCTAGTAGTTTTTGTTTTTAGTTTTTTGTAATCAGGGTATGACTGCCCTAGAAGGTTGGTTTCCCTTAGAGTATGCTCCTGATGGAAGAGACTAGTCGAGAATAAGAGAAATGTACTCCCTCCGTTCCTATTTATAAGACAGGAACGGAGGGAGTATAACAGTCTCCCTATGTGTTGTTGAAATGTGTAATATAGTGGGATGAAATGTATAACACCGTCTCCCTATGTGTATATATATTACTGGGTTGAGAGAATAGTACAACTTCGTGAGAATACATATGGGACAGGCCCATATACTTTTAATAATTCAATGCTTGCTAATTCATAATAGCGATTCCAAAGGGTTTTACTAAAATCTTGGATTTTGCCTTTTTGGTAGAGCCCAAGGGTTTAGTGTTGTTCATTAATCCATTTATCCATTCCCACCTTGTGGGATAAGACTTGATTATATATTAACTTCCTGAAAGGCTGAAAATATAATTTCCAATTTAATTTCTTCAAACTTATGAGGTCAGCAAGTGGAGTAATTCTTTTTGAATTTTGCAGGTATGGTCTGCACCTAATTACTGTTACCGTTGTGGAAATGTAGCTTCTATTCTTAGTTTCAATGAAAATATGGTGAGTCAGCTGAAGCATGTATGTTTAATTTTTAAATATATTTTGAGGATGATCTTGGGTATAACATATTTTGGTCTCTAATACATGGAGTGGAGTGCCTTTCGTTTTTTGCATCTCATCTGGGAAGAACTTTATAAATCTTGTCGCATGGGATAATATTTGTTCTTGTATGAACTGAACTGTATATTGAAGCAATTGAGAGACAGGAGAAATACATGTTGGAAATATGATATGATATTTGTATCCTTCACTCACGCTTGCTTGCATTTTTGATTGTAACAGGAGAGAGAAGTTAAATTTTTCACGGAAACAGAGGAGAACAACCAGATGAGAGGGCCCAGGACTGGTGTTCCATATTTCTTATAAATTGGTGAAATTTTATATTGTAAATCGCTTACTATTATGATCGGACGTTGAATAGTCATCATGTATCTTGGATATTCGAATGCATATTGCTGCTTTTTTCAAAGCTGGAACTTATTTTTGGCATGAGATCACCCAATCTAATTGATTTGCATAGGTATGTATGGGTTATTTCATTTTACTAGTGTGTGCCGGGTTAAAATTTTCACTAATTGAAAATTGTATCTAAAAACTGACTTATATAATTGTAAGTTTGATCTCTTGTCCATGTATATGAATAAAAATAATTAACATAGTAAAAATAATTAGTTGTGAAATCAAACAACAAAATTAGAGATATAAAAATAAAAAATCATACTGAATGATTATTTAATTTAACATTAGAACACGTAATAAAAGATGTAGCGAAATGTTAACGTTAGATATACATTATAGATATAACAAAAAAAAAATCAAAACATTCACAATATGATATCTGACATAACAGATTTCAAGAGTGAGTAACCACCAATCTCTAACTTCTGGCCTGGAAAATAGGAATATTAAAGGTTCCTCATCTTTGATATTATGCAAAACAATGAATTTTTTCTCGCCCTTGCCAAATTTTGCATGAGAGTAATCGTGTGGGTAAGAATGTTGTACTCAACATCAACACCAGCTTGACCCTTTAGTGTCCATGTGCCAACACCGGAGCTTAGGGAACTTTAGTAACAATGAGTTCAAATACAAAGTGAAAGTAGTTAACCATATTTAAATAATTCAAAAGACAACACCTTACATAGGGTGATGCCATCAACAAAGAGGATGAACATCCACCCATTTTAGGGAATTCAAATGAAACAGATGCTAACAAAAATACAAACACAAATTAGTCAGGCCATTATTCATTAATACTTGAAACACCAACAAAGACTTGTCAACATTCTCCACTACATCAACTTCTTGCTCATATTACATGACTCTTTGTCTTCATATTTTGGGAAAGAGAACCTCTTAGCAGGGGTAAGGCCTGTAGAATCATTGTCAAAATCTACAAAAGACAACACCTTACATAGGGTGATACCACCTACAAAGTGGATGAACATCCACCCATTTTAGGGAATTCAAATGAACCAGATGCTAATAAAAACATAAATACAAATTAGTTAGGCCATTATTCATTAATACTTGGAACACCAACGAAGACTTGCCAACATTCTCCACTACAACAGCAACACAGTTCTCAAATTGTCTCCTTCTTATATTGGTAATCAACTTCTTGCTCATATTACATGACTCTTTGTCTTCACATTCCAGGGAAGAGGACCTCTTAGCAAGGGTAAGGCATGTAGAACCACTATCAAGATCTACAACATTAGGAACTAAAAGACATGGTGTTTGCTGCTCCGAAACCAAGACAAAATCATCAACCAAATCTTGTAATTGATAATAACAATGGATATTAGTGTAGTTCATTTCATACGTGGGCAGAAACCCCAAAAGAATCAAGATCGTATACTGTGTATACCTTTGCTACAATGGATGAAGGCGCATCACATTTGACAATGGAAGGAGGAGTGGATGGAAAACTTGTGTCAACATAAATGATAAATTAATAATATGAGATATAAAGATCAAAAGTATACATATGTGCTAAATATATATATATATATATATATATATATATATATATATATATATATATATTGGACATTAAAGAAAAATAGTACTGACAGAATTTCATGTTTGATTGAACTAAACTGCTCCATGATTTGAGCATTAACACAAACTCGTATAATTTGATAAGAAGGCTCAAATCTAGGGTTAGAGGAGTTTTTGACCTCTACTTTGAAAAGATAGTTCTTCCAAACCAAAGAAGATATCTTAGTAGGAAAACATCCTATAGCATTGTTCTACGACAAAAGAAATAACATATTAATATGGATATATAATATACCAAAGTAAACACTCATGAATAACATTCAAAAATATTATACATTAAGGAGGGCCATTCTAGAAATCTTGTCAACTGACTCTAGCAGTTTAGCACGTGATTTACCAAACAATGCAGCAACTTGTTGGTAAAAAAATGACAAATATAGCAGTTTCGGTGTTATCGAAAACCCTAACCATGATACAATACCTAGAGTAGATAACAAAGAAATCACAAAGTAGATATTAATAATTGATAATTGAATAAAAGATTTGAAAAAATTGGATCAGAAATGTACTTAGGATAGACAGCTAAAACATGGCGGTTGCAACTCTCACAAAAAGTACATCTTCTCATCTGGATAAACCTTCTTGTTGCACTTACACGCAATATACCACCAACCATCTCCACCTAGTACCTCTTCAATAACAGCAGGTACAATAGAAACAGATTTTTGCAATAAATTATTAACAATATATTAATACACTTTATACGATTGATTTATATAAAAAAAATATAGTACTTCATTAACATTTTACTACACACCTTGTCCGAACGATTAAGTTGATGAATGGTTTTCCTTGGATGTATTATCAGGAAGTCATCATCATCAGCTATCTTGGCTGGATCTTGAAGTTGGGTCAATCCTTGAGAACCAATGTCATTATTTTCATTGAACCTGTATCAACAATTCCAATATAGTATTAGATGCACCTCAATGGAATATTTCATTAGAATAAATATTCGTGAATAACCTTAGCTTGATATCGTGTGCTACGGGGAGATTCGGGTTATAGAGCACCCTAGTTGCACCACGCACATTCTGAAGACAAACCTTACCCGTGTCAAAGTTTCAAATAGAGTTATATTATGTCAAAGAAAAAAAAGAAAAAAATTGAATTTTTGGTATTAGAATTACCTCTAAAGGTTTTCACTTTGGCAAACTGGATAACAACAACTGCATTGTTAATATCTTCAGTTGCCAAAAAGGCATTGAGTTGGTCAACATAGCTACCAAACAAAGCACACTCGATCTTCACTCTATAGAAGAAAATATGAGCATAATAAAGTCTAAAAAAATAACCCATCAGCATCAAGTTGAACAACAATAATCTTGATTGATTCCCGCTCTCTCACGTACACTTTCTCACTACCAACACCAGTCAGGACACCAACAACATCTACAAAATTAAAAATAATTTAAGAAACAACACAAAATAATAGAATCACTAAAGTGAAAAATGAATAGAAAAATACCAACCAAATAATTAGTATCAAATTCAGGGCTCAATATCTCAGGTAAAGAAACGAAAGAGTATGGATTAACAGTTATAATGGTCGAATTCAAGGGTTGAACTTAAGTGTTGAAGACAAAGTTGTTATTGATAGTAATAAAACACACAAGAAAGGGGGTTTGAATTGTGTGTGTAGTTTTTAAACTTCTTTTCAGTTACAAACAACTTAGTAGTTTCAAATATTAATAAGAGTGTATGCAGCGGAAATTAACTTAGGACCGAAAAGTAAATCACGCAGAATATTTATCCTGGTTCACCCCCTTAATCGACAGGGTTACGTCTAGTCCTTGGCTTCACCAAGATTTTTACTATTTGATCAATATAGTACAAGTATTCTACAGGACTTCTCCTAGTATTCGAATGACTTCTCCTTGCAAGTATTATACAGGACTTCTCCTAGTATTCAAAGGACTTCTCCTTACAAGTATTCTTTAGGACTTCTCCTGGCTAGTATTCTGCAGGACTACTCCTGGTTCTTTTTCAAAGTTGCTTTGGGGTTCTACAATGATCTCTTCAAAAAGAGTTGGGTAGAAAAATGAAGAACATTTTACAGAGAGGATATAGATTTAGGTTCTCTATTTGGGTTGTGTGAATAGGATAAGAGTAACACTCTATGAAATCTTCACACAGGCGGACGACTTAACTCAATTTAGGATGGCTTTGAGCTTTTGAGTTATGGCTATTAAAACTTGCTGCTGTGGGCGACTTAGAGAGCATAAGAGATAATTTCGTGTTCAAGTCGCCAAATCAATCTGAATGCAAAGTCCTCTATTTATATCTTCAGTAGGATGAGCAATGTGAGCTTGATGAAGATTTGAAAATAGTTTCGTTGGAGTTTCTGCATCCTTGTGAGTAACTGATATTTTTGCATCCCTGAAACAGCATTAAATGCATTCTGCCATGCATTTATTGCAACATTAATTGCTTTTGTTGACGTCGTCTAGCTCTTCAATGCTTTCAACCTTGAGCTTTTGTTTGGGCATTAAATGCTAGTGCAAGCCAGCTAAGAGAACATTAAATGTTCTGAACAGAAGATTTGATTTTGATCGTTGAGGAGATACTATGTTCAGAAAAACCTGCTGTTAACTCTGAAAAGGTTGCTCGAGTTACGGAACAGCAGAGAGGTTAACAGAAACGAGGAATAAAGTATTAATTATGTCTCTTTCTTCATTCTGCAATCAACAATGCTTCATTTAAAAATTTGACAAGGTAGATGCTCTTTAATGCTTGAAGCAGTTATGACAAACGAACTCTTCAGAATCTTGACGAACGAACTCTTCAATGCTTCTACCAAACGAATTCTTCAATCTGTCTTGACAAATGAATTCTTAAGAAGAGTTACCGAACGTACTCCTTAGGTGGACGTACTGCTTTGGATGAGTTGTCAAACAAACACATTGTTTAGAAGCCAGACGTACTCCATAGCCAGGCTTACTCAACTTTGGCAAGTGTACTCTTTTTGTCAAAGCGTATTAAAAAACCCGACGAACTCAACTTGTCAAGTGTATTCCAGTGATGAACGAGCACAGCTTCCCAAGTGCCTTTAAGTGACGGACAGTCACAGCAAGCAAATTAGCTCTTTAGTAAGTTGCCAGACGTCCTCCACTTATTTGCTTTTCTTTGAACTTCTGCATTTTGATAATGCCTTGTAAGGATGTATGCAGTTGTTTTTCAGGTAGATAGATGTTCCTGAGTATGAAGTATTCAAAGTATTAGAACATCTTTATCCAATGATATTAAACCGAGAGTGAAATTGTTATTTATAAAAATATATAAATTATGAAATCGTTTGAATCTAACAGTTCTTATACGGGTGTCTGGTGGTCCTAAAATCCTCATTGTTCATTTCAACTTTGAAGTAGGAAATGCAGTAGGCATGACCCTTGGTAAGAATTTTGCCAAACTTATACACCAATTGTTTGCAGACAAATGCATGAATCTTCAAACCCTATGTAAAAAAAATAACAATAAGTTAAAACCTCTTATGTAATAATTACATATTATGATTCGGGGATCGCAGATGACATGTGCATCAATAAGAACTATCTCAACAACATGAGGAAGCTTGCAGTAATTAAATCGTTGGCCAGTCCACATACGAATAAAATTGACAATTTTTTTCCATATTTCCTTTGTCTGATTGATAGTGGACACTTGGTCAACAGATGAAGACATTTTCAACGATAAAATGATGAGAAGTGTATTTAGATGAGTTAAATGTTTGTGGTGGTTGCTGGATACGATCCATCCTATTTATAGCTATATGGTTGTATAAAATAATTGTTGAAATAACAAGTGCTCATGAACGTGACATGAAAATACCAATAATAAACCATGATTTTACTATGAAATTAGATAGTAAAAATGTCATGAAATGTTACGTGAATGATATGGGTATCAGACATAAAGATAACGTGTATGTTATACATGAGAGGAATAATATGGACGAGATCCAGTCACTTGCTAATAAACACATCCAAAAAGATAGAGCTTGACATATTAGCTCCGTGAAATCCTCTGGTAGCGACACATGCACAATTTTGTCCTTTAGTGACTTGTCAATTATATCTATATAGATTGGGTTGGGTATGCTAAATTATTTATCTACATATATCGTCTTTATACATATTCTTTGGTTTTTACTTTTACACTCTTTTTTCTGAATATACCTTTGTGATAAAATTCTGGATGTTGAAATTGCTTCTTGAAGCCAAAATGCCAAATCTCTTGAAGACATATCACTTTGCTTCAAGAGAAATGCTAGGACACACATTTTTAAACGCACTTCTTACATACTCTAATGTGATTGAGGTACTTGGGTACTGCACTATAGATGGAGGAAAAACAATCAAGTGAACTTGAATGCTCACTCCTTAGTAGCTGTACCGTGAAAGGGAGGGTTGATTTTCAACCTAGAACCATGAAGGTTAAAGGAAGAATCAAAGGCACACCGGTTGTGATTTTAATTGATAGTGTTGCTTCTCATAAATTCATCTCAATGAGAGTGGTAGATCTTTGAGGCTGAATTATGGGCATACAACAGTGCCTATTCTAGTCCATTAATATTGGTTAGATCTTTGAGGCTGAAGTATATGTTAGTGTTTTTTGATGATATTTTGGTGTATAGCAATGATTGGAAGTCTCATATTCAACACTTAGAGCATGTATTGGATTGTTTGAGGAAACATGGGCTGATGGCTAATCAAAAGAAATGCCATTTTGGTAAGAGAGCAGTGGAGTATTTAGGCCATGTGATTAAAATATTGCAAGTTTTAGTTTCAAAACCAGAATGGTTTATTGTAATAGAGAATAGACAATAAGGAAGAAAATATTTAGAGAATTGTAATTTTATTGCTTGATTGTATTGCTTACAGGCAGGGACTTACTTATAGAATGATTCAGTCCTCTAATTAAGGAAATACAATAATGACAATAATATTCATTCCCTAATTAGAGTTGATCTCTCCCCTAATTACATATTTGACCAAATCTAGATTGATTTGATTCCATATTACTTGGTTCTATATTCTGACACTCCCCCTCAAGTTGAACAGTGAGATCTCCAATGCTCAACTTGTGCAAGACAGTCTCCAGAGTTCTCCCTGATACAGCTTTCGTGAGGATATCAGCCAACTGATCTGTGGATCTCACAAAAGGAAGCTTGATAATACCCTCTTCAATTTTCTCCTTTATGAAATGCCTGTCTACTTCAACATGTTTGGTTCTGTCATGTTGAACAGGGTTCTCTGAGATGCTGATTGCTGCCATGTTGTCACACCTCAGTTCGATAGGGAGCTCCACTTGGAAACCAATTTCACATATCAGCTTCTTCAACCAAAGAACTTCAGTTATCCCCTTTACAACACCTCTGAACTCTGCTTCTGCACTTGACAATGCAACTACCTTTTGTTTCTTGCTTCTCCAAGTAACAAGGTTCCCTCCCAGTAGAGTGAAATACCCTGCTGTGGACCTTCTATCATTTGGGTTCCCTGCCCAATCTGCATCAGTGTAGGCCTCAATATTCAGATGCCCGTTTCTTCTGAAGATGATACCCCTTCCTGGAGTACCTTTGAGGTATCTGACAATCCTCATTGCTGCTTCCATGTGTTCTACCTGTGGATGATGCATAAATTGACTCACCACCCCAACTGCATATGCAATGTCAGGTCTAGTGTGGGCTAGGTAGATTAGCTTCCCCACTAGTCTCTGATACTTCTCTCGATCGGTTGGTTTAGATTCCTCAGTAATCTTGAGCTTGTGGTTTACCACTATTGGTGAATCACTCGGTTTACAATCTATCATACCAGTCTCAGCTAGTAGATCCAAAATATATTTCCGTTGAGAGATGTAAATTCCCTCTCTGGATCTGAGAAATTCAATGCCCAAGAAGTATTTCAGCCCTCCAAGGTCTTTCATCTCAAACTCGTTGAAGAGATTCTTCCGGAGTTGGGAAATTTCTTCTTCATCACTACCTGTTATAATCATATCATCTACATAAATGATGAGACAGGTGACCAAGCTACCCCTCCTCTTGAGGAAAAGAGTGTGATCGGCATTGCTCTGTTTGTAACCATACCGCTTCATAGCCATAGTGAATCTCCCAAACCAAGCACGAGGAGATTGCTTAAGCCCATACAAAGCTTTTCTTAGCCTGCATACCTCATCTCTTTGGAAATCATCTGCAAATCCAGGTGGAGCCTCCATGTACACTTCCTCTTTCAAATCTCCATGCAAAAAGGCATTCTTAACATCAAATTGATGAAGAGGCCAATCTTCATTTGCCGCAATTGAAAATAGTACTCTGATGGTGTCAATTTTTGCAACTGGAGAGAAAGTTTCTGCATAATCAATGCCATAAGTTTGTGTGTAGCCTTTGGCAACTAACCTTGCTTTGTACCGCTCGATGCTTCCATCTGCTTTATACTTGATGGTAAACACCCACTTGCAACCAACTGGCTTTTTTCCAACTGGTAACGCACACTTCTCCCACGTTCCATTCTTCGCAAGTGCTTCCATTTCGGCATTCATTGCCTCACGCCATTCCATTGTGTTCATTGCCTGTTGAGCATTTCTTGGAATATCCTCAGAGAGAAGCTTAACTGAGAATGCTTTTGCGGTATCAGCTACTCCCCTTCTGGTTCCATGTAACGGATACCTGGAGGATCGAGACACACGTTCAGGAGAGTATCTGTTGGGAGGCACACCCCGGTTTCTTCTCGGAGGTAGAACGCATGTCTCTGGCTCTTCTGGTTCTGGGACTGAACTGTCATCATGAGAGGTGATGTTATCTAGATCAAGTGACAAGTCATCAGAGTGAAATTCACTTACCTCTTGTTGGACATTGTCCGAAGGCTGAGCATCGGACGTGTATACTGGTCTGTCAGTTCTGACTACTTCAACAGGGGCAGGTTCGGTGGCTCCATCTACCTGCTCTTTTTGAACAGTATCAGAACAACTGAGATTTGTTAGCCAACTTAGTGGATCACTGACAGTCTCCCCCTGACCACTTAGTTGGGAATAGAAGTATTCAGACTCTAAGAAATCGCAATCCATCGTGACATGGATGCGACGAGTAACAGGATTATAACAACGATACCCCTTCTGATGCATAGCATAACCAACAAATACACACTTTTCAGCACATGGATCAAGCTTGGTTCGATCATGTTTAGGGATATGAATAAACACAGAGCACCCAAAGATACGAGGGGGTAAGGTTAAAATGGATGGGATTTTGAGGTGAGTGGCTAGAGTCTGCAAGGGGGTTCTGTGGTTGAGGATTCTTGTTGGGAGTCGGTTAACCAAGTATGCGGAAGTGGCAAGAGCCTCAGGCCAGAAAGAGGTGGGAACATGAGAATCAAGGAGTAAGGCACGAGTCATGTCAAGAAGAGTCCAATTTTTTCGTTCAGCAACTCCATTTTGTTGAGGAGTGTGAGAACATGAGGTTTGATGGATAAGGCCATGTTCCTGGAAAAAAACTTGCATAGACTGATTTACAAATTCACCACCATTATCTGAACGAAGAATTTTTATTTGGGCCTGAAATTGAGTTTGAATCATTTTGTAAAAAGCAATAAATTTTTCCGGAACTTCAGATTTGTGTTTCATAAAGTATAGCCAAGTCATGCGAGAAAAATCATCAACAAAGATAACAAAGTACTGAAACCGACTGTTATTAGAATGCGGGGCGGGGCCCCAGACATCAGAATGAATAAGGCTAAAAATAGAGTCCACTCGAGTATTATTTGGAGAAAAAGAAACCCTATGATTCTTAGCACGAATACAGGTCTCACACTTCAGATCAGTGGAGTTATTGGAAAAAAGACTTGGAAATAAAATCTTAAGATACCCAAACGAAGGATGACCAAGACGGCGGTGCCACAACCAAAGTTGTCTGTCAACTGTTCCATGAGCAAGCATGGCATGTCCCGAGTGAACCACCTCGTCGACGTAGTAGAGACCTCCTCGCTCAGTACCACGCCCAATGATCTCCTTCGAAAGAATGTCCTGTAGAAGGCAAAAAGTTGGATACATGAGAACCACACAGTGAAGTTCTTTTGTCACTTGACTAATAGATAACAATTTTGACGATAGAGAGGGAACATAAAGACAATTATGTAGCTTCATTTTTTCAGAAATAGCAATAGAGCCCCCTCCTTTTACATGAATAAGCTCCCCACTAGCAGTTTCAATATGGGCCTTAGGTGGTGGGGATAAATTTAAAAAATCTGTGTGATCATAAGTCATAGTATCGGTGGCTCCGCAGTCAAATATCCAGTGATTTGATTTTTCAGGATTACCCTTACTGGTGATTTGGGCTGTATAAGCCTGAGATTCTGATTTAATTTTATTTTCAGAAGACAGCCCAGAACTGTTTGGTGGCCCATTTTCATTTCCATCATCAGCACCAAAAAAACAATTAGGAGGAAAAAATTTAGGTTTAATAAGTATTGGGCTTGGGTCAAAAAACCCAAACCCATTACCTTGCTGGGGTCCTAGGTCGAAACCCCCCTCTCCCTTTGTGCTGTTTGCGGCGCTGTGTGAGAAAGAAGAGGAAGTGGCGGCGCTGGGTTGGTGCGCGACGGCGGCGCTGGTCGCTGCTCCTTCACCGGCAGTTTCGCGATGGCGGCCCAGACGCCACCCTTCGTCGTCGTGAGGATAGCGTGGAGCAGCAGTGGGGGTGTGGCTCGTGGCGGCGGCGGCCTTGCCTGGTCGAGTGTCGGTCTTCCCTTTTCGGTTCTCATCCCACCATTCTGGGTACCCCACGATTTGAAAGCATGTTTCTTTGGTATGTTTTTTCATTCCACAGTGAGTACACATGAGTTTCGATTTATCCTCTTTCTCTTTGGAACGATTTTTAGTTCTGGTCGCATGCCCCGTGTCTCTGCCGTCACGTTCCCCTGCTGTTCTGGCTACCAAACCCGCTCCGATCCCCGATGATGAGTCGTTCTCGGGGGTTGCCGCTTTCAGAATTCGAAGCCTGGCGGCCTCCCGCCGGACAGTGGCGAAGGCTGTTTCGACTGAGGGGAGAGGATTGCATTTCAGAATATCACGCTTAATTGATTCAAACCTGTCATCAATGGCAGCCAGAAGTTGGTACAGTCTCTGTTCCTGGATTTTGTTGTTGTATGTTTGAATATCTGCAGGGCATGTCATCGGGTTCGGATCGCGCTGATCAATGGCAATCCAAAGGCTCTGAAGTTTGTTCCAACATTCTTCCAGGGAGCTGCTCCCCTGCCTCAAAAAATTTGCCCTTCGGTGAAGGTCAAAAACCTGCAAAGAATCAATTCCTGCACCATAGGTTAGAGCCAATCCATCCCATAAATTTTTTGCTGTTGGGTATTGGGAAACATTGTTTACTAATTGTGATTCAATATTTTGAATCAGCCAGGTAAAGACACACTGGTCATCTTGCTCCCAGCGTGTGTACTGTGGATCTGTTGTTGACGGGGCCGCAGGAACACCGGTGATGTGAGCACTTCGTCCTCTGGCACCGATTGCCTTTTTCATCAGAGTTGACCATAGCGGATAATTGTCTCCGCTTAGTTTTATTCCGAGAGATAAATTCTCAGAATTGGTGGTTGGTTTCTGTGCTTGAAGACTGCTCTGAAGCAGTGCTGCAATCTGACGTGTGATTTCATCAGAGATACTGTTTTGTGTGGGTTGGGGTTTGTCCATGTCTGATATGGTTTTGGGTATATCTGACATGGTTTTGGGTGTTTATTGGGTTTAGAGAAAGAAGAACAAGATGAAGAAACCTGCTCTTGATACCATATTGTAATAGAGAATAGACAATAAGGAAGAAAATATTTAGAGAATTGTAATTCTATTGCTTGATTGTATTGCTTACAGGCAGGGACTTACTTATAGAATGATTCAGTCCTCTAATTAAGGAAATACAATAATGACAATAATATTCATTCCCTAATTAGAGTTGATCTCTCCCCTAATTACATATTTGACCAAATCTAGATTGATTTGATTCCATATTACTTGGTTCTATATTCTGACATGGTTAGATTCAAATATGGTGCAATAAGAGATCTAGCAGGATGCTTTCTTGACAGCATGGAATTATGTTTTATTATGACAGATTGGTAATTTCGGCTAATTCAAATTGGATCTTAGTCATACTTCAAGAGTTCCATAGCACTCCATACTTCAGGATATTATAGAACCTATAGGAGATTGGTTGAAAATCTCTATTGGAGTGGAATGAAAAGGAGAGTTCAAGAATTTGTACAAGGATGCGATATCTGTCAAAGGTAAAAATATCAAGCTAAGTCTCCAGCTGGTTTGTTGCAACCTTTAGATATTCTTCAGCAGGTTTGGGAGGATTTAAGCATTGATTTAAAGGGTTACTGAACTTCCAAAATCTAAAGGGTTTGATACCCTTCCACATCACCAAGAAGATGAATGGCACGGTGGTAACACCCTTTCCCCTGTTTTTTTTCCATCCTTATAGAAAACTTTCCGTGTTTCCCAAATCAACTTCTCCACCATCTCTATCAAAGGATGCCATCTTCAATAGGAGCTGGTAATTTAAGGACTTTACTGATGCAATAGCAAAGTAGATCGTAGATTTATTGGTCGATGGGGTAAAGATGAAATGGGAGGTGGATTTGCTTTGTGTCTGATTTTAGTGCTTGATTTTCTAAGTTTGGGTTTGAATATTTGTTGAGTTTCTTGGTTTTGTAAAGATGAAGATGATTGGCTATGTTCATCATTCCTATTCTAAATTAAAACCGCAGATGGACAAACCGGTTTACTTAATTCTATTTTTTCTTTGTTGAATTTCTCACCCACTCTATGTTCTTATTATTGTTTACAGATAATCTCATTCACTACTACAGATTTGTTATATTACCACGCTCCTGTAACCTTGGTTCCACGTTGAATCATGTAAAATGGTGTCCGGAGCTCTATTTCCACGGTTCCGTATTGAACCGTGGTAACTGAGGCACTCCATTACCACGGTTCCATGTCACTCGTGGTAACTGAGATGGTTTTTATTATATTTTTAATTAACATTTCCTTTTAACACAGTTGATACCTTAACCGTGGTAATAGAGTTTATTATTGATATATACTCCAGTTTGTAGATCGAAAACCCATTTGTGAACCCTTTCTCAATTGCACCTCATGACCGCCGCTCCTTCCAGCTGCACCTCACCACCGACACTCCTTCTCTTCGCAATGGCACCGTCGATGCTTTGCATGCTCGTCGGCTCCAAGCTCATCTCCGCCAATCGCACTCTTGCTTGCAGCCGTGACAGTGACTCTGTTTTCGTCTTCGTGCGTCGCCGTTCCCGTATTCTCCCTCTGGCCGCTCTTCTCTACTTCACTCGTGAGTCTTCTTGACCTGCTTCTACTTCTAGGGTTTTGTTTTGTAGATTGTTGTTGTTGTTGTTGTTGTTGTTGTTGTTGTTGTTGTTCAGTACTAGGGTTCTACAGTTCGCCGTTTCTCGCAGCACAAGCAACATGCGTCGTTTCACAATTTAATACATTAAATGCTTCCCTCTCCTCCCACTAAAAGGTTCCGCAGGTCGCAGTTTCCCGGAGCACAAGAAGCGTGCGTCGTTTCACAATTAAACTTCTTACTGGTTACTCTTTTTCACCCCTATTCACTTTCCTGGTTTGCTTATAAATTCCAGACTCATCTGCTCTCCATCCGTCACTCCATCATCTTACCTGTATCCTCTGGTTCTGTGTTCATTCTTCCTTAAAATAGAAATGGCAAACGGCGTGAGTATCTGTCTTCCTTTTTCCATCAATTTCCCAGAACTACACCACTATCAAATTCCTGGCACTAATGCTCTGCATCACACACGTATGTCCGCATTGTGTGATGCATCCAATGAGCCTTTGTACCCCGAACTAATCCTGACTTACTGGTCTTCCTTGTCCTTCTACCGCAACAGAGGCTTCGTTGGAACGGTGTTGACTCATGACTTCTCCATAACCAGAGAGAAGCTTGCTGAACTCCTCAATAGTGCGAACGAAGGAGAGACGTACTCATAACTCTAGCAAAGAGACTGCGATGAAAAAAATATTGATGAAGTCATCTATTGTATGGAAAATCCCTCTGTTTCTCAGCGCTCTCTCTACTCATCCCTTACCCTTCGTGCCAGAGTTTTACATCAACTTGTCACAACCGTGCTTTGTCCAAGACAAGATCGTTTGAGAGACGTGCTTGACAACGACCTGTTTATCATCTACTCAATTATGAACGAAGAGTACATTAATGTCGTAGACATCATCTACAATCATCTTGCTTCTGCTCTGGTTGACAACCAGAAAGCCATACCGTATGGTTTCCTCGTAACTAAACTCCTCAGGGGTCCAAATGGATTGCGCTTTTTGGCTTGGAACGCTTTAGAGGAGGTGGCTCCTCTGGTGATCGGAGTAGAATTCTTCCGGTCGAGGGGTATTGTCATTGACGAGCCACTGTTTGATGACTCTTCTTCGGATGACTCCGATGATTCTATGGAACCGATTCCATAATTAATAAGCTCATCTCCATGATTGTTGCTGGATAAATGTTCTATGTAACTGGACATTTTTTTGTAATTGTTTCATGGTCTATACTGGACATTTTATGATTGTTTCACCGTTTGTATGAATTCAGTGTTGGAATATCATAGTATTTCAAAAGTTATTTGTAACGCCCCAAATTTTCCTCGTTTGGGGGTCACATTGTAGAACAAAAGCGGAAAATAAAACTTCAAAAATAACCTTTCAAAACATCTCAAGTTTCCAAAACAACACGTCTCTCATATATTTGTAATATAGTGTAGCCCAATATCAATAAATTTACAGCAAGGAAACAAGATGAAATGAAAGTAATAGTTCTACACCACATGTGCTATTTTTACAAAACAGCGAAATAAAAAATATCATCTTCAAGTCTGCTCCAAAAGTTCCTCAACTTGCATCAATTTAATCTTCAAGCATTTCCTCCTTGCTAATTGTCTGGCGATAAGCGCCCAAACAATAAAACAACAAGCAGAAAGGGTTAAATCGAATTACAAGCAATAATCAACAGCACAGTGATGAAAACAGAATAAGCAATGAATAACAGAGCATGAATTACAACAGTAATGACACCAAATATTCACAAGTTTCTCATATTCAAATATCACATAATCATGCTTTGTTAGTTCTCAATAACTATATGCATAATCTATGACCAATAATTCGCCTTAAACTGGGCCAGGACGATCACGTGTGACAATGATCCACCACATCACCCTCGGTTGATCCCACTGGACAAAGTGCCGTCACATCAACCATTATCCTATATATAATGCATATGCTATGACAAATAATCATCAATCCTCAAGAATTAACAGTTCCCATAATTTCTAGAATCCTCATGAATCATAAAGGTTCACACGTTTATACAGTCATAGTATCAACATATGCATAATATAGTTAGTTCATCTTTGGAAAACATTTTCATCATGTCATATCCAAATAATTCAATTCCTCCTATATTCTTATAATAACATCTATCTGGAGTATGTCCTACTTTGTTACAATAAGTACATGAATATTTATTGTAACCTGATGTTTGCCTAGGAGTAGGATTGAACTTCTTAGGAGGTCTATGATAATAATTCTTCCTATTGTTCATACTCCTAAAAGAACTAGTCTTAGAATTTTCAAAAGATCTTTCTACTTTGTTTGGTTTAACAAGGATGGTTTTCTTAACTTCCTTTGTCTTTGGTTGAGATGTATACCCTAGACCAAACTTACTATTGGAGTATCTTTGTACACTTAGAATATTATCTAATTTATGTTTTCCTTTGTTGAAGTTATGAACCCTTTGTTGAAGGTTATCTATCTTCTCTTCTAAAGAACGACACTTAGTACATTCATGTGGAATGTCTAATTTGGATTTCACTATGTCTAGTTCTTCATGTAGGGATCTACACTTAACTTCTAAAGAGAAAATTATAGCATTTTGCTTACTACTAACTTTAGAAAAACTTTGACATAATTTAAGCACATTCTCTATAGCAAATTCTAAATCATGAAATGAAATAACATTGCCACTAACCTGGATGGATATCCTCAGCATCTGAGTCATGTGAAGCCATTAATGCAACTTGTGCTTCCTCCTTCTCAGAGTCGGATGATGAACTCACTTCATTTTCATCCCAAGCAATGTATGCTCTTCGAGTAGTTTGATCTTTCTTTTCAAACTTATCCTTCAAACCATGCTTCTTCTTTTGAAGGTTTGGACATTCCAACTTGATATGTCCCGGTTTTTCATATTCAAAGCATGTGAATTGTTGAGAAAAGGAGGGCTCACTATTCCTTTGGAAAGTTCTGTTATTGTTAACCTTCATACCTTTCCTTTTGAATAACTTTCCAAGATTCTTCACTAGAAGATTCATATTTTCATTCTCGTCCTCTTAAGAATCTGCATCATAATCATATTTGATGCTTTCCTTTGCTTTTAGAGAAATGGATCGATATTTCTTCTCATGTTGTTCATGTTCCTCCAAACGATTCAACTCCAATTCATGTTTTTGGAGTTTTCCAAAAAGAGTTGCAAGAGTCATATTAGACAAACTCTTCTTTTCGGAAATCGCCGTAACCTTTGGTTGCCATGCTCTTGTAAGTGATCTTAGAACTTTCATGTTTAAGTCACTTCTGGAAAATTGTTTACCAATTGCAATCAAATGGTTAGTCAAATGAGAGAAGCATTTTTGCATATCTAATACCTTTTCTCCTGGAAGCATTCTGAACATTTCATATTCGTGAGATAGGGTATTGATATTTGATCTCTTGACTTCGTCTGTTCCTTCATGAGTTACCATCAATCTATCCCATATTTCTTTTGATGTTGTGCATGTTGAAACTCTGAAGAATTCATCCATGCCAAGAGCAGATGTAAGGATATTCATTCCTTTGAGATCATACTGAACCTTCTTCTTTTCTTCTTCACTCCATGTGTTTTCTAGTTTTGGTTGTCTGCTATCACCCTCTTTATTCATAGGTATAAACGGACATTCTTCAATGGTTTTCCATATTTCCACGTCTAGTGACCTTATGAAGATTTTCATCTTAATCTTCTAGAAGTCATAGTGGTCTTCATTGAAGTATGGTGGCCTGTTTATGTTGAATCCCTCACTAGTTCCATGACTAGAAGAGGATGCCATCTTCTCCCGGATCTTAGGAGCAAATTACCTAAACTTATGCTCTGATACCAATTGTAAGTATAGATAGCAACCTGAGAGGGGGGTGAATCAGGTTTACCCAATTTTCGCCTTAACAAACCTTCTTACTTTCAAGATAAAATGATCATAGTCGAGTGGAGCGGAAATAAACGTTGCTTGAAAGTAAAGATGAAGATTAAGAGAATGCACACACAAAATTTATCCTGGTTCACCTTCAATCCACCGAAGGCTACGCCCAGTCCCTCAAGAAACCCCTTGAGGATTTATCCACTATTGATAAAAATCTCTTACAAGTGCTTACACCAAGTACCTTAAGAATTTCTATCAACAACAACCTGTGAAAGCAAACCACTTTCAACAACCCCTAAAAGCACACCACTTTCAGTCCCTGAAAGCAAACCACTTTCAGAACAATCTACCCTCACCGAACCCTACGGTGAATGTTCACTCAACTAGAATGAAGATGAGGAAGAGTTTACAACTAGTTGTATCAATCCTTTAATATACAAGTGGATTGATCATGAGAGTTATGCTTTAAGGCTCTTTAGCATAAGAAGGCTCTTTCAATTCTGAGTTCTTCAATATATGAACAGCAAGAGTGTTCTTTAAACAATGAAGAATATGAACTTAGAATCTAAACTCTTTGAAAGTTGTAGAACAAAGGCTAAATGAGCATAAAGAACAATTCAAGAGTAATTTTGGCCTATTTCGTGTGTGTTATGTTTCTGGACTCAAATGGACTATTTATATGCATAAGAGATCATCCATGAACCAACACAACCTTTCCCAAACGATTTGAGACACAATGGTTCATGAAATAATGCAACTTGCCGAGCATGTAATCGATTACAGTACTTAGGTAATCGGTTACGCTATGTGACCGTTGCTGTTTTAATTTCAAATTCAAACGTGTAATCGATTACGAGCAAGCTGTAATCGATTACTTGCCTATGTATAATCGATTACCTTAAGGGTGTAATCGATTACACTCAAGTCCAAATTCCAGAAACTGAAACCTTTAAGAACGGCTTGAGTTTTTCTACCTATTTTAAATTATGAAAATGTTAAACTCAATTAGCTTAAATGTTTTAAAGAGCCTTTATACTAGAGAAGCATAACTCACCTAACTAAGACTGAGGCAGATATTGAATCATGTTGCACTGTTTCCTCTAAGTCTTCTTTTCTTCTTTTTGTCGATGAATTTGTCATCATCAAAACCTCAGCCAGGGTCAGGAGAAAGACCTTCTTCACAGCATCGAGAGCAAATGGATGTGAAGACGGCATTTCTTCATGGAAATATAGATGAACAATTGTACATGCGGCAACATGAAGGATTTGTTGAGTCCGGTCAGGAACGTCTGGTATGTAAATTGAAGAAGTCTCTGTATGGGTTGAAACAGTCACCGCAATGGTACAAGAGGTTTGACTCATACATGCAAAGGATTGACTACAGACGGTGTAATTATGATTGCTGTGTTTGCGTTGGGAGCCTTGATGATAATTCAGTAATTTTCTTGTTACTGTATGTGGATGATATGCTGATTGCTGCTAATCACTTGCAAGACGTGAGTGATTTAAAAACCAAGTTGGGTAAGGAGTTTGACATGAAGGACTTAGGAGCTACTAAGAAGATTCTTGGAATGGAAATTCACAGGGACAGACGAGCTAGAAAATTGTGGCTCTCTCAGAAAAGCTATGTTGAAGGTGTGTTAGCTAGATTCGACATGAGCAATTCGAAAGTTGTGAGTACTCCATTGGTGAATCACTTCAAGCTCTCCGTGGATCAGGGTCCAAAGACAGCTGAAGAGGTCGAAGGTATGTCGAAAATTCCCTACGCCAGTGCAGTTGGTTGTTTAATGTACGCTATGGTTTGCACTAGACCAGACGTGACACAAGCTGTGAGCCAAGTCTGAAAGTTTATGTCAAGACCAAGGAAGCGGCATTTGGAGGCAGTCAAGTGGATACTCAGGTACCTAAAAGGTACAACGGGTCACGGGATAATGTTCAGTAGTGAACAAGGTGATCGGATAGTTGGTGGATATGTTAATTTCGACTATGCAGGTGACATTGACAACAGACGGTCTACAACAGGGTACGTTTTTACCTTGGCAGGTGGACCTATATGCTGGAAGTCGTTCGTCCAATCCATAGTGGCAATGTCCACAACTGAAGCTGAGTATATGGCTGTAGCTGAAGCAGCAAAAGAAGCATTGTGGCTTACAGGGTTGGTGCAAGAGTTGGGTGTTGAGCAAGGTGGAGTTCGACTGTGTTGTGATAGTCAGAGTATCATTTTCTTGGCGAACAATCAAGTGTATCATGCAAGAACGAAGCACATTGATGTGAGGTTTCACAAGATCAGAGAGTTGCTTGTGTCGGCGCAGATACGACTTGAGAAGGTTCACACGTTTGAGAATGCAGCGGACATGTTGACCAAGCCAGTTACCAACGACAAGTTCAAGCATTGCTTGGATTTGTTGCACATTTCGAAGTGTTAAGCATATGGGGAGCGCAATCCGGAAAATTGAGATTCTAAGAAGAAGCGGCAAATCTTCACAAGGGTTTGAGAATTCGCCAATGTGGAGATTGTTGAGTATGACTCATTCTAGTGGCCTCGTGTGGTTGGAGATACTAGGTGATCGTCTAACTTGGAGCTGCTGAGATCATCTTGGAAGATCGTCTGGGACAGACACGTAAGGAATGTTCGACTTAGAGTTGCTAGCCCTCGTCTTAGTCAAGAGTTGTTACGTGGTCTGTCGAAGACAGCTAATGAGCACTAGGGTCCGTAATATCCGCTGTAATCTAGAATCTGATTGGTTGATAGGATTGTGTTAGGATTTAATTGATACGCTGTCGTATAACATTAAATCCTAGTATTAATATGTTGTAGCATTTAAACCCTAAGGTTGTTTGTTCTTGAATGAAACAGAGCTATAGCCATCTATAGCCGCAGACGTAGACAAGTTGGTCGAATTGCGTTAACAAATTTTATGTGTGCTTTCGATTCCCTTTCTCTCTCAAGATTACTCTGTGTGATCCAAGTGTCTGACACCAACAATGCCCCTTACATGGATTGGAGAGCAAGGAAGAACAAATCAAGAGAAGGGAGCAAGATAATGTTTCCTAAGTGAAATTGAGATGTAAAGTAAAAAGTAGTTCTCAAGAGCTCCAACAGTGAACAGACAACCTATAGCATGAAGAAAGAACAAAACAGCTTTCAAGTGAGCATAGCCTCAGCTTAAAACATTGAAACCAGATTGACAAGAATCAATAGTGCTATTAGAACGGCTTCGTGACTACTTCAAGAGTCCATAAGACGATCCATGACCAGTTTCACAACTCTAGGAGCATCAACTGTCACAGCTACCTTTACTGTTGGCTTGTTGGACCATTCAGTGATTTCAGCAAACCTGGTTTTATTACAAACAAACAAAAAGATATAAAAGTGAAGGTGATGCAAACGTTGACAATAAATTTGCAATACAAGATGAAGACAAGAAATCATTGTAGTTTTTTATATGACTCCCCTTCTTAAATCATCCACAAAACTGGACTTTTTCAGAGTTGAAAGCTGCTTAAAGAAGAGTAAACCTCTACTTGGTTCTCTCAATATCAGCAAGTCATCATATTTGACCTCCAAAAGTTTTTGTCCTTAATTTAATCCCTAAAAAATCTAATATCATCATATTCATGTACAAAGGTTCAGGATTCCACGTAGCTTTACGTTCCTAATAATTTCTGGTAAGACAGTTTGTTAACATGGTTGTACTTTATTATATCTGATCTTCTGATATGTGAGATCATTCCTAGGTCTCACTACAATCAATTAGGAATTAGTACGACATTCTAGCGAACTTTAGCCTAAAACATCTGTGGAAAATTATTTATTTGCTTTTCTCCTAAAGAATTTATATCTACTGGATCAAGCTGAAAATAACCAAAGATCAATTATGTCAAGGGTATACTAAAACAATCCTACACAGTAACAATATACATATACCACCTTGGGCCCCTTCCAAAAAGCAATTCCCTATGTTATTGGTCCTCATCTGACACCAATTTTTTCTATTAAATTACAGTAATACAATTTTAGATACAGAATACGACATTGGTTGATCCCTATAGCAAACCCCATCATGGGGGATCAACTTGAAGTGGTGGTTGTTATGTAGAAAAAGTATCGGGTCAAAGTTTTATCTAATATTGTCATGAATCAACTTTCCCAAAATGTCTTAATACTTCTAACAAGCCCCCTCACGCAAGAGCTCATTCCGCTTGAAGCGTGGACAATGGAGCAACAAGGATCGAAGTTCAGACCACTCAATCATAGAGACTCTAATACCATGTTATAATATCCCAAAAGCTTAAGCCTTTGGGTACACATGAATGATTTTATCTTATACTTCTAAGTAACAGATACCATTTCAACACACTATTTTGTGTAATTTGGAAAAAATCTAGATCTTGCTATGCAATTGACAGTAGCATGCATATGAATACAGATAACTTTTATTAGCCAGAGTCAACTGAGGCCTTATCTCAAACTGTCTACCTTTTCTGTTTGTTGTCGAGTATTGTGAGTCCCCTTGTAATGCCACTGGTTTGGACTCTAACAATACCCTCGATGTAGGTGAAAAGTGAAGGATCAACAGCTGCAAGAATTACTGCTGGGTCATGAAGGTAAACCCCTGTATTAAAGTAGCTAAAATTAGTAATTCAGATTATTATGTCCCTCTCAATTTTTCAGTGCACTATGAAGACTCACCGTTCGTGTTGTATGCCTCACGATGGTAAGAGAAATACACGCCTAAGATTTTGTTTAAGTATTGAGCAAATTTTCCGTTTGAACATGCCAGCTTTTCTCGATCAGAACCTAGTAATTTTGTTTCATGGATGAGAGTAAACCCAAACAGTGGTGACAGAAGAAGATAACTGACATGAACCATGATTAAAATAGAAGCATGGTCATGATGTTTAACTGATGTCAAGTTCATCATTGCTAAAAGAGTGAAAATATGAAACAAAAACAACAGAAACAAATTAAACTTAAACTTTTAAGAGAGTTGGTTATTGACAATAATTGCGGGACAAAAACAAATTTATTGAAGTTACGAGAACTCTGCATTAAAAGAATGCACCAACAAAGACTTCCAGTGGTAATACTATGGTAAATCGATATATGCTGTCTAACCCTAATACACAACTAAACAAGTATAAATCAAGTGAATGCAAACATCTGCAAATTAGTTGATTATTACACACATTAGAAAAGAAAGTTACCATGTTTCACTAGAAAAAGAATGCTTCTAATTCTCAACTTTACTCTCCATTTTTCTACAAATATTATCAGGGATGGGGTAGACAGTAAATGAATAATTAAGTAATCTACTGCATTATTTATCTATTAGTCAGAGAAGGTCTTCAAAGATTACTAGTTCAGTTAGGAAGACCTCTGAGTTCTGCTGAGCCGAAAACTTTCTTTCGGGGAGCTTATTAAATAAAAAAAATTTAAACATTCCCATAAAATGTTGCTAGACCAATGATGCATAAATTCTGAAAATTAAAGCAAAATTTTATCATAATTGTTGAAGAAATAGGGATGCTAAACCACACAAGATTTACCAAGGGAAAATTGTCCATCTAAGACAAAATGACTAGGTAAGTCCGTAAGTGTAAAAAATGAGAGCATAGGAATTTTTGAAATGGGTACCTGTCAATACAACTTGGTGAGTAACATTTATTCCCACTGCCAGTACATCTGCACCACTTGTGAATACAACATCTGCAGAATCAGGATCACCGAATATCTGGAACCAAATCCAGCCAAAGAGTTAGAAAATTTGAGAAGTGTATGATATCATATTTTTGTGGAAGCTATATAAAGGATTTGAATACAGAATGTAAATACTCACATTGGCTTCAGCAGCTGGATTCACGTTGCCATTTACTGCAAAAGCGCCTCCAAGTAGAACAATCTGTCCAATGTTCTTAGCAAAGTCCGGGTCGAGCTGTATAGCCTGCAAAACTATAATCTTGTCATGAATTACAGTATGAAGAAGAATAGCACGAAAATTCCATATACAAAATTTGCATATTTCGAACCAAAGCAATATTTGTAAGCGGGCCCAATGCCACCACGGTGACTTTTCCAGGGTTAGACTTGGCTTGATTAACCAAAAAAGCAGCAGCTGATTCTTCAATGGGCTTCCCCTTTGGTGGAGGAAAATTCTGGTTGCCAAGTCCATCTGCACCATGGACAAAATCTGCAATTCGAAGTTTCGTTCCTTTCTGTAAAGAGACAAGGATTACAACAATATTTCATTGAGTCACATACTCCAGATCTTTAAATTTCACACTGCAAATACAGTGTGACATCAGCAGTGAGGTGATCAACTACAAAGCACTTAAAAGGGATAAACAGATTTCAATAAGGAGCAAATATAGATGAATTATCTTGTCCAAGTGAAGAAAAATGTTAGGGTTCTGCGATCATTCATTGAGGTTGATTAATACGGGGGAAAATAAATGTTGACAATGTAAGATTAGAAGCATGTGTGCAAATCCATACCACCTTATATGCATTTAATTAAAGATCAACTCATACTAATTAGTTGAAAACCAACTAGAAATATGAGTTGTTAATTATTGACTTACAGTTAATGTGACATGAGATCCTTCAGCTACTGGTATATCAGTTCTTCCTGCAAACTCCAACTAGATATGCAATTTATAAGTAAAGAAAGAGTCAACATCATCACCGATATAAAACAAATTAATGAAAATCAGAAGAAGAAGCAATTCCAATAAGTTTACCAAATGCAAGGCATTTCTGGTTGCGAGGGTGGTGTAAACATTGCCGTAGATAGTTGTGAGTCCAACAACCTGTACCTCAGGCGATCGGAGCGCGAGGAATATTGCCATAGCATCATCTTCACAAATCAAACAAGGAATTGGAAAAATCAATCAAATGTTTGTTCGGATGAACTTGTTTTTCTTTCTTTCTTCTTCAGAATCAATTCTGACACCGATAAACTAATCAAATAAGGTTCTCACCATAGTTGATTATACTTTAGAATCAATTGTAGAATATTTTCAAATCACGAAAGAAAGCAAAAGCAAATAATATATAAAGTTTACCGATGCCGGGGTCGGTATCAATTATGATCTTCTTTGGTTCAGCCATGTGATTGAGATTGAGATTGAGAACAGATCGATGAGTGATGCCTTGACTTGTTTCAACTATCTTTATCTGCTCCGCTACTTCGCTGAAAGGAATTCAATTGAGGATTCGTTCAATGAAGAAAATTCGAAAATTGTCAAGAGTCAGCATGTTCGTTTTTGTTTGATTCTATGATTTTTAACAATAATATTGTATAGGGGGCGGGCAATGGGCATCCATCTCAGGCCAATTTTGTCACTATACTCCTCAATCCTCATCTCAAAGAATGATGATACATACACTAAGGCCTGTTTGATTACACCTGAAAAACTGCTTTTAAAACTGTTTTGTAAATCAATTTTTAAAACTGTTTTTGAGAAGAGTGTACAGAAAAAACTTGTTTGATAATTCAGTTTTGAAAACTGTTTTTGAAATTAGAAAATTAGAAAACTTGTTGGTAAAATCATTTTAAAAATAGTTTTTGAAAACTAAAAAACTAAAAAAAGTTTTTTTTTTGTTACATAAGGAAATAAAGACAAAAAAAAAAGCGACTAGACTACTGCATCTTTGCACAGAAGTAGAATCCAAACACGCATCGGACACTCTGAATGAGAAGCTTGTCTTGTCAACGCATCCGCCATCGCATTTCGATCACGTGAAACATAGGAGAATTGGACCTTTCAGTCCCCAACCAACATAGCTCGAATAGAATCATTAGTATCTCGTTGCCAAAAGGATTGGGTGTCCGTGTTCTGACTCAAAATCTCCACAATATCCTTGCAATCCATATAACAGACTATTTCCCGGAAACCCAAGTCCCATACTAGCTTCAAACCAGATCGAAGCGCTAGAAGCTCCGCCATGAAGGCACGACCAGTCCCATAAGAACAAGCAAAGCCCGACAGCCACCGGCCAGTGGAGTCCCTCACAACACCACCACCACCCATCTGATTTGACCCAGCAACCCAGCTGCCATCCGTATGAAGGTGAATCAAATTAGTACCCTTCATAAACATGGTTTCTCGAGGATTCGGTGTTATTTTTCCCCATCTTGCAAACTCATTCGCCGTTATCAAAATCTGCCGCCAAACCACTTGAATAGGCCACGGTTGAGGATCAAAGACCGCGCTATTGCGCCAACGCCAGATACACCAGAGGGTGGCAATCACGAACGCCTGATGTGGTCCCTGTAGGATAAAACGAAACCAATCCTGGAAGGAACTTGTCGCAGGAGGAGTTGGCAGCAAGCTATGAAAGTGGCTCCATGTCAATCGCGAGCCATGGCAGTCTCACAAGAGGTGTTCAATATCCTCATCCTGCTCACCACACCGGGGACAAGTTGCGGTCAAACTCAGATGACACTGCTGCCGTCTCAAGTTCGTCGGAAGGGCACCACGACCCACTAGCCAAAGGAAAAAACGAACCTTCTCCGGTGCCTAAGCTTTCCAAATCACCTTCCAATCGTGGGAGCTCGGTCGATCCTTACACTGAATCATGTGATAGTCGGAGGCTGTTGTGTAGACTCCTGAACTAGTTTCTGCCCACAGAATCTTGTCCTCCTCATTGGAACACAGCGGTATCCTGACCCGAACTATTTCATTGACTAACTCAACTGGAAGAGGTGTGTGAACAACTGTAAAATTCCACGCACCTTGAATCCAAAGGTTAGAGACCTTAAGCTCTGTATCTGAGATATGAACATAGGGAACACGATGACACAAACTCCCAGTTCCCAGCCAGTTAGAATGCCAAAGCGATGATTGTCCATCTCCCAGACACGGTTGAAACCCTTGCTTGACGGCATCCTTAGCCTTGATAATTCCTCTCCACACATAAGAGTCCCCAGGGTGATATTCTGCCGCCAACACGGAATCAGATCCCACATATCTTTGTTTCAACATTCAAACCCACAGCATGTCACTAAAAACTAGTTTGATTGTGTTGTTTTCTATTATGAGTTTTCTTTAGACTAAAAAAGACATTTATACAATTTTAGACAAGTTAAACTTAAAAAAACTTAAATAAATACGTTAAGTACAATCTTCCTTATTTACCACTATTTAAGATCAAACTTTTCAATCATTATAGTATTGAAAAACCAATAAATGCAAGGGCAAATATGAAAAGAGAAATTAACTTTTGTTAAGTTAGCTTATATTTAGTGACACCATATAGGTGTCCATGTTAGCTTATAATTAGAGACGAAGGGAGTATATTATAACGTGATAACAATAGTATCAAAGTCAAAATGATATCTCTATTTAAAATTAGTACAAATCATAACTAAGTCAATTACGTCTAATATCAAGCAAAGTCCAAATGATTCAATTACATGTTATGATGTGCCCACATCCAATCTGCAATCTGATTCCTTTGCATTGCCATTTCAGCTGCACCTTCGTCGAACAGTCTTGCTAAATTGTCATCATTTGAGCTTGTTCCTACAGTGCTAGAACTTTCATTCAAACTCTCAAGTTCCACAGGATCCATATCTTCCCATATCCTAAATAACTCATCATTCAAATTCCACTTGCGTATGTAATTATGAATAGCACAACATGCTGTTACTATAAGGCGTTGCCTAGAAGGTTTATATGAAGGCATCATCCTCAAAATAGGAAACCTGTTTTTCAAGACTCCAAAGCAACGCTCAATTGTCATTCGTAGGGATGAGTGCCTATAGTTAAATAATTCTTCACATTTCTTAAGCTGTCTACCTTGACCTCTATATTCTTGTGCATGATACCTTTCACCCCTGAAAGGTGGAAGAAAACCTCCAGTACATGGATAGCCTGAATCAACAAGATAGAAAGACCCTGCATTACATAAAATATATATTAACATTACATGTTTATTACATCAATAATAAAAATTCATATTCTACTACACACCACTAGATGGCCAAGGAAATTCTCCATTTGGGTTGGTAAGTGCATCCAGAAATACTTTAGCATCATGTGCACTTCCTTCCCATCCCGAATACACATATGTAAACATCATATTGAAATCACAAACACACATAACATTTTGTGTGATCGTTGTCTTTCTACCCTTACACAACATTTGTTTATCAACAGGAACCCATGCACTTATATGTGTACCATCAATTGCACCTACGCAATTCTATAACAAAAATTCAATTAGAACCATTGAAACAAGATAAAATAAATGAATAAAATATATAGTAATTCAATACTCAATAATATTTTCATACATACCTTGAACCAAGGATAATACTTTGAGTTACCTTTAATGCTATCCGGTAATTCTGTGGACTCTGGTTTTATAAGCTCTTTCCCCAATCAGCATACTGCTCTTAGAACTTCCCTAAAAAAACGTGAAACAGTTTCTGTAGAATGCTGAAAGCGATTCGAGACAACCCTGTGCCAAACATTGTGACCAATTATGAATAAGAAGATTGCAACTTTTTCTTCTACATACACATCCCTTGAGTCACTTAAGTAGTTTTTCTCCCTCAATACATTACAAAAATTAATAAAGCATGGCTTCTTCATTCGAAATAAATCAAAGCAAGTCGTTCCCAATCCATTCAGTACTTCATTAACAAATTCACGACCAGTAAATTTAAAATCTAAAACCGTTGTCTTATTCAAAAATTTCTGGTAATAATCATAAACCATATTAATCATAAGAAACTCTGCCATTTCATCATCACTTGAATCCGAAGAATCCTCATCAATGTCCATAACGGAAATAACCTGCCAATTTAGTTTATATAACAAAACCTCAATAATCGAATCATAATAATCAGAATAACAAATCCATCACATTAAAACCATAATAAAACATCCAACACGCTCAATAACATAACAAATATTAAATACACAACACGTTCAATATCTAACACAAAGACGGTAAATAAAGTAAAGTACTAACGAAGAGTATATATCTCTTAACAAACACAAGATAAAAAAAATATAGAAAGCAAAAAATAAACCATACCCGAATATAATCTTTCCAAACTTCCTCACTTGCAGTGACGGTGTTGGTTTCAGCATCCCACCCAAATCTAGTGTGATTCAAAAGTGAAGAGAACTCACGATGCAAAGCTCGCAGCCTATGCATCTTTGCCTTCTGTTGTTCTTTTTTGTAACAACGTTTAGTTTTGAGATTTAACTTGGCAGTCATCGAGGTCCATGTTCTAGTATTAAACACACCATTTGGCATATTTCCACTTGTGACTTCATCAACCATAATATCTATAAATACCTTAACAACTAATTCAAGCCACAACTTGGACTCAACACTATCAGCGTTACTTGTCATCTATTAGAAGTAATCATCACAAGTAAATATGAAGAATATGAAGAATTATAAACATAGCCTTTGTAAATTCATAACAACTCGATATGAAGAATTATAAACAGAGTCTTTGTAAATCATCACAAGTAACCATCTGTTTCAATATGAAGAATTATAAACAGAGCCTTTGTAAATTCATAACAACTCGATTGCACCATCAAACTGTTCCAATTCTAACTCATATAACTCATACAAACTACAACCAATCTCCACGAAATTAAACATACCATCAATGCACATAAACATGCATAATTAAAGCAATTATACCTAATAAAATCACAGAAACAGAATGGTATCCAGCCTTAATATACCTAGCAGTTATACCAAGTATCACACAACTTTATATCACATTTCAACAACAAAATTAAAGCCAGAGCAGTAACAAATATCACAACAGGTTGGCATAATCAGAACAATATTTAGATCCCAAGAGCAGCTAATATTTCAATTTTTTCAGACATTAGGAGCTTCAGCCCAGCCCCTCTCTGCCTCCATCGGTGCCACTTGCACCAGTTACTAAATTCCTTATGCAGATCCTACTACTTAGACGAAGAAAGAAGCACAAAATCTATAGCTTTTTGGAACATAATTAGAAACAAGATGAATGGACCCAAAGAAGATGAGTGGAGACCCTGAACCCAAAATTGTTCCAAACCTGATGTTAGTACCCTTACTCTATTCCCTAGAATTGGACTAAACCTAATTAGAATGACTCAAATTGAATAGAGTCAATGGAGCAGGATGATGAAGAGAACCTAAACCGCAATTAGAAACCAACAACAAAGGTCAAATCTCATATCAGTGATGCGGAGAACGTAAACGACAACAACAGCAATTAGAAGAAAATTACATTATATTCATCGCACAGACCACCGCAACCTCACCTTCTTCATCGCACAAACCACCCAGACCACTGCAACCTCACCTTCTTCATCGCACAAACCACCCAGACCGCAACCTCACCCTCTCGAAGAAAAACCCCAATCGAACACGAACCCTAGATCGAAAGCTTGAAGAAACATATTTGGAAGAAAAGCTTAAAGAAACACTAACCTCAGAAGCTTGAAGAATGTTCTCTCCACAGTTTTCCTGAGGTTTCAGCCGCAACCAGAGCTGTATTGTGTGCGTGTTTTTGTGTTTGTGAAAATGTAGAGTGGCTTTTGAAACCCTAAAAAAAAAGTTGGTCAATATTACAACCTTGCCATTAATGAAAACTACCTGTTCTCCGTGTTTTTTCAGTTTTAGGGAGAGAAAAGCAAAATTGAAAAGCAAAACACCTTTTTGCTGTTTTCATTTTTAGTTTTAAAAACAGAAAATTGAAAACAGTTTTTAGAATTGAAAACAGTTTTTTGGTTAATCAAACAAGTTTTTTAATTTTTGAAAATTGAAAAACTGAAAACAGCTTTTGAGGAGTGTAATCAAACAGTTTTTAATCTTAAAATTAAAATTTAGAAGGAAAAAATAGCTAATGTAATACTCGCTCCTGGTTGCTATCTATAAGATCCCATTGTGTTTATTAAAAAAACAGATAATGTGATCAATTAATGCATTGGTTTTTAAAAAGTTTATCCAATTTTTATGTTTACCCTTAATTAATATATTGGGTAGTGTGAAAAAGATTTAATTATAAGTGTTGGTTAAACTTTGAAATTAGGAAAGCTAAATAAAAACAAAATGTATATATGGAAGAGGATAATAAATATTCCTAAAATCTAGTATGGGGTCTTATATTAAGGGACATCAACAATGTTTCTAAAAAGTCTTATAAAAAATAACAGAGGAAATATATGGTTATCATGATATAAGTAAATTAATTTGTGAATCAAATGGAAATACAAACATCTAACTTATAAGTAGTTATGAGCACCCCCTGACAAAGTTAGGTCAAATTAGAAGGATAACCGTCTTGATATTATTCACCAACAAATTAGTTTATTTTTTCGTGATAAGTATATAGTGTCTATAATTAAGCACATTTTATACATATGATAACCATTAAAGCAAACTTCCCCATCATGATCCATACGACCAAATGACTCATAATAGTATTTTCCTGAGTAAACCTTCAAATTAGTCTCTGATAATGTTCATTTATGACTTGTTGGTCCCTGAACTTTCGCTGTCGATCGGATTAGTCCGTTATAATGTTATCGTCGGTCAGTTACATCCTTTATCACATTTTTCGTTGGTCCCTGTTGACCCAAATGCCAAATAAGAGAGAGGTTTGCCACGCAACCTGCCACGTCAGCTCCAACGGTTATAACTTAACTTCTGAAACCAGTCAAATCAGTCCCTTCGTCATCTACCAAAAAATACCCAAATTGAAAACCCCAAATCCTCCCCACACCTATCAGCCTCCTCTGAAGCACACGGTGCCGCCGCCGCCAAAGTGAAGGAGAAGAAGTCGACGGTGGCGGAGAAGACTCCACCGGCGGAGAAGAAGCCGAAAGCCGGGAAGAAGCTCCCGAAGGAAGGTGGTAGCGCCGCCGCGGGAGACAAGAAGAAGAAGAAGAAGAAGAAGAGGAGGAGGAGCAAGAGGAGCGTGGAAACTTACAAGATCTACATCTTCAAGGTGCTGAAGCAGTGGGTGCTTTCTACGCAAGCACACAGAGAAATGGCCTTAGTGCCCTACATCTCTTGTTGGCACCTTCCCCTCACTCGGAAAGACAACAAAAAGGGTCAAGATTCCTTGCCTTTTCTTCTACTCTCTGATTCATTGACAGCTAGCCCCAAACACTTATTTTCCTCTCGATGTAAACCAACACACTTTTTTCCCCACATGCACCAGTTTCAACGACTGCACTACTATTATCATTATTTTTGTTATTTATTATCAATATTAATCAAACTTGCTTCTTCTTTCCGTATGCTCAACAATTACTCTAGCATTTACAGAAAGATGAAATGGTCAAAGACTTAAATCAAAGAAAGAAACAGAGGAGAAAAATTGAAGGGAAAAAAGGCATAATTTTTTCTATTTACATACAATTGAAGCAAGATTCTTGCATTCTCTGCATACACCATTACAAATTTATCTCTCTCCTCCTCATCAATGCCATTGATACTATATATAAGAATCTTACAGAAAATCTAAAATAGGGCAAAAGGGGGAAAATTAAGAAGGAAAAAAAAAGGAAAAAAGGGAAAAATCGAATTCAAGATGATGAAGAAGAACCTAAAGCTCTGGGAGAAGTTGTAGGAAACAGGGGAAGCAAACGGGGTTCAGGGTCTTTGGGAGTGGTTGAGGGAGAAGGGTGCAAGAAAAATCCTTTCTCCTTGATAGATTTCTCCTCTGCCTCGGTGTCCACACTAGGGCTCCGATTCCCGCACCGGTAACCGTTTTCGGCGGCAGCACCGGCGCGGTGGAAGGGGTCCGACAAGAAAGGAGTGACGGGGCTGAGAACAAGCGCGGGGAAGTCGAGGATGCTGAGCAACAGAACCTCTAGCTTCTGAGGAGAGAATCCGGCGGAGTGATGAGAAGATGAGAAGACAGGGAGAAGAGGGTTGAGCTTGAGATTCTTGAGGGAGTCTCTCCGCTCGTAGAGCTTGAACCCCGATTGGTGCTGTTGGCTCTGATTTCTGGGCAAGGTTTTGATGGGTGGGATGTGGTGGTGGTGGTGGTGGTGCGATTTGTTGGCGGCGGCGGCGCCGTGTGCTTCAGAGGAGGCTAATAGGTGTGGGGAGGATTTAGGGTTTTCAATTTGTGTATTTTCTGGTAGATGATGAAGGGACTGATTTGACAGGTTTCAGAAGTTAAATTATAACCGTTGGAGCTGACGTGGCAGGTTGCGTGGCAAACCTCTCTCTTATTTGGCGTTTGGGTCAACAGGGACCAACTGAAAATGTGATATAGGATGTAATTGACTGACGATAACATTATAAGGGACTAATCTGATCGACGGTGAAAGTTTAGGGACCAACGAGTCATAAGTGAACATTATCAAGGACTAATTTGGAGGTTTACTCGTATTTTCCTCGAACATATGTGTAAAGTTGTTGACCATTTATATCCCTTTTCTGATTTCTAACTTTTCAAGAGATTTTTTTTTTGAAATACTCATCCTATGATACTACACCATTTTATCAAACTGGGCTTAATTGTGCAATGGACTCGCTGATTAAAACGATATTTACTCTTCGTTCAGGAGTCCATTCGATTCTCTAGTATTAGGGTTTTTTTAAGAGCTTATGACCTTTAGAACCCGTTTGGTGGACAGGATAAACAAAGACAAGATAGGATAGTAATCATATCCTGTTGTTATCTGTTGTTTGTTGCGCCAGCAGGATAGGATAACACAATCTTGTAAAAGTTATCCTGATGGGAGCTAGGATAGAAGTTATCCCGACAGGATAGGATATCAGTTTTTTGTTTGTTTATTACCATGACCCAAAATTAATTTCAATATTTATATTTTATATAATTTATAATAATATTAATTAATAAATATAAATTTTGTGATTTTAATAAAATATTAATTTTATTACTTATCAATTACTAATTGTTATTGTTAAGTTAAATTATTTAGTTACTAATAAATTTAATTACAAATAAACTTATTTATAAATGGTGAAAATATTGGATTTACTCATATAAAATAATTAAATTTTCATTATCACTTACTACTACTTAGTTAACATTAATTTTTGTTATTTATATTATAATAAAAATAAAAAAAATAATTCTTCACTAACAATAAAATAGGCTACTCACACACACACACACACACACACATATATATATTAAATTTTTAATAGTAAATATAGACTAATTTTATATTATCATATGATATTATTTAAAATTATTTCTCTACTTATATAATTATAATTAATAATTTAAAAGAATAATATCTTTTAATAATTTTTATCATTAATCACTTACCCCTAATAAGTTAAAACCCATTGGTTACATATATAATAATTTTAATTAAAATAGTCTCCCTTCGAAAAAATTAAAATAGCCAAATTAATAAAAAATAATTTTATTTTAGTTAATATTAAAAAATAAGCTATTTATAAAAATGTAAAAAATTTAAATTTAATAGAATAATCACTTTTTAAAAAAAAAGCTATTTAGAAAATTAAATTTTAAAAAATATTATGTATTTTTTATTTCAAGGAAAATTTGATACATTTTTCATTGTTTGTATCATATCCTATCAATATCCTGTCCACCTCAAACACAGGATAGGATAAGAGTCTATCTTGCTCTTATCCTATCCTGTGTTTATCCTATCATGTTCTTATCCTATTCTGATCATCAAACGGGCCCTTAGAGTTTTGCATCATGTTTTTCTGTTGGTATTGTTTGCTTGTTGCTTGAGTGCGCATACATGTTCTTCCTTTCCTTATGTAGCATTGTTGTAGCACTCCTAGAGATTTATTCTCGCATGTTGTGAGTGTCATTTAAAAAAAATAATTAACCATTATTTTGTTAAAAAAATTATAACATTGATTTATTATTATCTTACTTTTATTATTATTTTAAATTAATGATAATAATGATTGTGCGTGCACACATACATCTGATTTAACTGGTTCAACCATTAAGTCACTAGTTGAACCCATAAATCATTGATCTAGTATCTCAACCAAGTCAATCTAGTCCGATTTAATAGCCTCGCTTTAAACACTCTCTGATATGACTTAAGCGTCGAAGTTCCCTTAACAGGTACTATGAGTGGAAATATGTCAGGTCATTCGTAGGGATCTATGATCTAGTCTAGATCAGGCTTAAGTCAAACCAAGAAAAATTAATAAATAAACAAGACCTACTTTTTTTCAAAAGTCTATTTAGTAAAATAAACTCATACTCTTCGAAGAAACCATTCAAGCCCAACAAACCGGGCTATTTAAATAAATTAAATAAATATAAATTGATTTACCATTACGTTTTTGGTTATTTTTTAATTATATTATCTTAAAAATATATATTTAGTAACTTATTTATAGATTTGAACTTCTATGTTTATAAATGAACTTATAACCTATTTAAATATTCTTAGAATTTTAAATAAGCTTTTAGGTTTTCGAAAGCCAGCCATACATATTTTTACCTACCTAATAACCTACAATCTTTTTGGCCTATTTATACGTAGATTCGTCTTAGTATATTTTAGTTCATTAGACTATAAGCTTATTGACATATTTACACACAAGTTTGTTTGTCTACTTAAATATCTTATGATGAGATAGACATTTAAATTATCTATCAGGCCAGACTTCAAATAGGTTAGGTAGGGCCTAAAAAAATAGCATATGACACGTGACCTGTAAGACTTATGCATCACAAATATTTAGGAGGTTAGATCTATTTATATGTGTTTACTCTAATTTTTGGTAATCAGGTAAAACCACAAGTGAATCCAAATGTTGATGAAGAGGTTGGATTCCGATCCTCTTACGGGCTCTGGGACATGGAAATTTCTAGTGTGCGAATCATGTAAATGGAGTAGGTGACCGTGGTGTCTGTCGAAAGTGGTTCGAACGAACTGGGTATGCGAGTTTAAAGGAAAAGACTGAATTTAAAACAAGTAAAAGGCAAAGCAAAAAGAAAGGAAAACTGCATTGAAATGTAAATTGCAGAAAAACATAAAGAGATTTGCATGAAAATTAAAGGGTTGGTCAGTCGAACGTCGCTCAGTCACTCACGTTTGACTCGTTCCTGTTGCACTGCATCACGGTTGCTTGAACTTATGGCGTTAGGGTTTGAGAATTAACGTTTATGGACGTGTTGCGAATAGGACGACAGACCCCTAATCCGTGCATGTCTTCTTTTATTTATAGGCTGCATCTTCAACTGGTTGCAACAGATAAGTTCTTTAAAGTCTCCACGTGTCCCATGCTTGTTTCTTTGCTTTCCATGCGTCTAATCTGGGTAACTGCCCATAACTTTCGTCGAAATTCTTCCTCATGCACGCTAAGGTTTTAGTCGAAGACAAGTTTAACACTTGTCCATTTTAAGATCTTATCTCCAACACGAATTCGACTTCGACTCAGCATGTCGTCTTAATCGAAATACTGGAAATTGTCTTATTAGCCTTAGCTAAATATCTTCCATTTTGGTCGAAATCATCTTGCTATGCAATCTTCAACCAAGTTAGAACTTGGGGAAAATTCCAGGAAAACAAATGCCCCCCAAAATATCATATTTCAAAGAATTTTCTTACTGAGAAGTGTGATATTTTAAACCAAATAAAAGACAAATTTAATTATCATTTATTTTTCATTGAAGTAAAAGGAAAATTGACGGTTTACTAATGATAGTGGAGTAGTTAATAGCCCACTATGCTAGCAGATAGGTAATGATGGATATTTGATTCCCAATGCATTCAGCTCACGTGACTCGAATTTCAAATTGAGTTCAACCATTTTTTAATGGCTTTTCAATTTCATCAGTCAAATCAAGAACCTTTTCATCTCCTTCTATTTTTCCTTATAAGTAGAACCACTTTGCACGTCTTTTTCTTCATCTCTTTCCTAGAAAACGTCCCATCTCTTAAATATTTTCTCAAAGGAAGTCTTAGAAAAATGGCAAACACCATGACTATCTGCCTCCCTTTCACTGTCAATTTCCCCCAATTGCGCCATCATCAAGTTCCTGGTTCTAATGCTTTACGACACACACGTCTATTTGCATTATGCAATGCCTCCGATGAGTCATGATATTCTGAACTTATCAGGGCTTACTGGACTTCTCTGTTCTTTAACCGTAACAGAGGTTTCTTTGGAACAGTATTAAATTACAACATTTCTCTAACCAGGGAGAAACTTGTCTAACTTCTCAATAGTGAGGATGAAGGAGAAACATATTCAGAGTTCTGGAAAAGAGAGTGTGACAGAGAAGATATTGATGAGGTTATTTATCACATGGAAAATCCCACCGTTTCTCAGCGTTCTCTTTATTCATGTCTCGTTTTTTCGTCCAAATTTTTACATCAAATAATTACAAATGTAATTTTTCCAAGAGTAGATCATTTAGAGGACATACTTGACAAAGATCTATTCATTATGTACTCTATCTTGAATGAAGAGTGTTAGAATCAAATAATTTAATGAGTTACTATATTTTGATAAATAACAATTTCGCTAAGTGTTGCTAACTTCTTAAAAGTTTTCATGTTCAGGAACACTTGTTAATTGGAGATACACTGCGAGGACTTTGACAAAGCATTATCAAAAGCAAATTTTCAAGTAAAGGACAATAGAGAAATCCGTCCGCCTGTGTGAATCAGACTGCCACTTGAAAGAGTTCGTCCGCCTGTGATGAACGTCTGGTTGATCAGTCACTGGATGTATTCATACGAAGAATGTTGAGTTGACTAAAGCAATGATTGAAGACTCGTGCAAAACGAAATATCCTGAGGTAATCGTTTATTCAACCCAAAGATGAGCTGTCATGCACCTCTTGGTTCTTCAGAGCATTAATGGCGAAAGGGACAGAATTAAGCGCCTCATTCCCTGAAGATTCAAATCCTCTGACATTCCTTAATTCAAGCTGCTTTTACTGAATTAGCAGCGATGCCTTCTGATCACCGTATCTCCCCAACGGTCAAATTCAAATATTCTGGTCAGAACATTAATGACTCAATTAGCTGTAAGGCATGAGCATTAATTGCAGACTCTATGGGTCGAGGCAAAATGCATCACCAGACGATATCGTCTTGCATTGTTGAAGAAACATTCATTATCTGGCAGATTGCAACAGCAGATGCAGAAGTATCAGTTACTCACAATCAAGCAGAAATTCAAACGGAACTATTCTGAAGATCTTCAGCAAAGCTTCCAGTGAACATCCTACTGAAGATATAAATAGTGGACTTAGCATCAGTTTCAACTTGGCGACTTTTACACAATCAAAGCATTCAAACTTTCCAAGTCTATCCACGATCAAACAAGCTTTAAGCCAAGACACTCAGCAATCTCAACTTATCTATTTTCTGAGTTCTGTCGCCAACTAGTGTGAAGCTCTATACAGAGTGAAAAACTCTTATCCTTTCTCACACAAGCCCTTCAGAGAACCAACTTGTTCATCATCTCTGAATTCTGTTCTTCACATTTTCTACCCACTCTTACTGAAGAGATTTTGTAGAAACCATGTTTTCTTGTAAAAGAACTGGGAGGAGTCCTGTCTAACACTCGAAAGAAAAAGGAGAAGTCCTGCTAGAATACTTGTAAAGGAGTAGTCCTCAGAATACTGGGAGAAGTCCCTGAGAACACTTGTACTATTTTGTTTAAATAGTGAAAATCTTGGTGAAGTCAAGGACTGGACGTAGCCCTGTCGATTAAGGGGGTGAACTAGGATAAATATCGTGTGTGTGCTTTATCGTTCAAGTTGTAGGATTATTTCCGCTGCACTTCTTTGACAAACGTTTTTGAACTTATAATTGCTATCTCGCAAAAAGAATTATAAAAATCACACACACAATTCAAACCCCCCCTTTATTGTGTGGTTTTATTACTATCAATTGGTATCAGAGCTTAACCATCTGAGAATTACTAACATTTTAACAGGTTTAGAGTGAAAAGATCCATGGACAGCATTGCCTACCCAACCAGAACTGCAACCAATAAGCCACCATTCTTTGATGGCTCCAACTATCCTTACTGGAAGAAGCACATGCAACTCTTTATCGAGTCAACCGACTGGAAGCTGTGGGACGTAATATCCAAAGGAAATTATGTCCCAAAGATAGTGAAAGCAAGGCCATCCCAGCCGATAAATGGACTGACGAACAGAAGACGGGAAATCAAAGAAATGCCAAGGCTAGGCTGTTTCTCATATGTGCTCTTAGCAAAAACGAGCATGACAAAGTTGACAGCTTGAGCACTGCAAAAGAAGTCTGGGATACCTTAGCCATTGCTCATGAAGGAACCTCTGCCGTACAAGACACTAAGATGATCATGCTGGCATCTCAGTATGAAACCTTCATGATGGATGACAATGAGTCTATTGACTCCATGTTAGCACGACTTCAGACCATTCACAATGGGATGAGGAACCAGGGAAAAAGCTTCACCAACAAGGAGCAGGTGATCAAGATTCTCAGGAGTCTTCCCACCAACTGGAGAAACTTCGTTACTTCCCAGCGGGCTGGAAAGAACCTTGATAACTATCAAGTAGAAGATCTTCTGGGAGAGCTGAAGATTCATGAGTAGGACCTTGCCAACGATGCTGCCATTATACGAAGAAAAGCGTCTGCCGCTAAAGCTGTAGCATTCAAAGCCAACAAACCAAAAGCTTTGTAAGCTAACGAATCCTCAGATGAGGAAACTGTACAGTCTGACCACTCTGATGATGAACAGGCCCTGTTTAACCGAAGATTCAGAAGGATGATGGGAAACAAGAAGCAATTCAAAGGAAGGCCGTCTTCCTCATCAAGAGATGAAGAGAAAATTCCAAACAAAGGAGGGATCGTCTGCTACGAATGCAAAAAGCCCGGACACGTTAAAGCTGACTGTCCCCGTCTGGGAAACAAGCCTTCCCAAAAGAATTTTTATAAGAAAAAGGCTTTCTCCAGTCAAAATGATGAGTCAGAAGACGAATCTGACCAAGAAGTAGAGATCAAGGGAACCAATGATGAAGCTTCATACTGTGCGTTCATGGGATCCATAGACACATCTGAAATTGAAGCAGATAAAGAAGCAGAAGCACTGATGATCTCCGTTGACGAGGAAGAAGACAAAGATGAGGTAACTCCCGAAATATCCTCTGAGGATTATAATGAACTATTAGAATATTCTCATGCATTAGAAATTAAATATAGCGTACTCAAAAAGAAGCATGATAAAACTATGAAAGAACTACATGCTTCAAAAGAAGTCTCAATCATGCTAACCAAGAAAAATCAAACACTTATGGAGCAAGATGCAAATAAAGAAATTAGATTTCTAAAACAAAGAGTGAGTAGCTTAATCAAGGACCTATCCACTTTCACTCAAGGATATGATAACCTAATTAAACTGAGTGGAAATAACAGATCTGCATATGATCGTAGAGGTTTAGGATGTGAAGAAGAAAACTGGGATAGAACTGCTATAAAACATAATTCTTCTGCTGTTCCATATCGGTATCAATCTGATAAGAAATCTGCATCATCTCTACCTCATAAAATCAAACCCAGGACTTCTGTAGTCAAGGGTAAGGAGAAACAAACTCCTCAACAAATAGTGTATGGGAGGAACAGTCCACCCAAAATGATGACTAACAAGAAAGGACCCAAGAAAGTTTGGGTACCTAAATCTATGATTGTACCGCTTGCAGATGTGCTTAGTAGCTCAAAGCCATAAAGAGCTATGGTACCTGGACAGTGGATGCTCACGGCACATGACGGGAAAAAAGGTCTTTATTCCTAAAGATTCGTGAGAAGAAACCCGGAGGAACAGTTACCTTTGGAGGTAACCAAAAGGGGTTCATTGTCGGAGAAGGTAACATTGGTAAGGATCCCCTTCCGGTAATACGGAAAGTTCTGTTAGTTGAAGGACTAAAACATAATCTACTTAGCATAAGTCAATTATGTGATAGCGAACTCATTGTTTCCTTCAACAAAGTGAAGTGTAGTGTCACAAACGAGGATGACAAGATCATCTTTGAAGCACAGAGACAAGGAGATCTATATAAGACCTCCTTGGAAAACCTTGCAAGTCAAAAGGTAACATGTCTAGTATCAGCAGAGGATGATAAATGGATATGGCACAGGAAGCTAGGGCATGCATCCTTAAAGACCATTGCTAAAATAATCAAACATGATTTAGTAAGTGGTCTGCCAAATCTATCTTTCAAATATGATGATACATGCTCTGCATGTCTCCAAGCAAAACTTAAATTCTGCTTAACTCTTCATATCACCAAAAGAATTTTACTAAAGTGATACGATGACATTTATTTCGCCGCAATTGTGGAAATGTATACTTTCCAAAGTATTATTAATCGAGTTATGATTTTTAAACTTGGTTTGAACCAAGTTAGCACCTTCTGTATATTTCAACTAACATAGATCATTAAAGCCAATTTCCTTCAAATTTGACATCGCGTAGGCTTCAACAATACACACTTTGGATCGAATAAAATTGAGAGCACAATGAAACGCTAAATTGATTATATATATATATATATATATATATATATATATATATATATCGTGAAGAGTACAATCATAGCATAATGAATTGATTAAACATGCCCACTATTACATCGTTTAAATTTCTAAGGTAATGACATTACTCTTTGACGCCATCGTCGTATTCGACGTAAAAATTTGTACATCTTCCAAAATAGAAGTCAAATTGTGTTCTTCTTAGCACATTTTCGGCTTCTAGAGCCGCTTCATTCCTATATTCGGCTTATGGGCCAAATTTCGAGTTCGACTAGTTTATATAGGATCCACCATGTGCCACTCGCCGGTGGCATCTTCGTCTTCATTTTCTTGATGGAATTCCATTCTTCGGAAAAGACCATATTCAGGATCGAGCCTGAATGAACTTGGTCTATATTCCCCTTTCAATTCATTTTCCAAATCGTTATAAGGAGGAATATTTGCAAGCTTCTTGTCGAATGTCTTTTTATTGACTTGATCACATTCGGCCAAGAAATAGATTTGATTAGCATCAACATTTTCGAGGACGCCATCTTCTCTCCAAAGAGATAACTTTTGGTGCAGGGTCGAAGGAACTACTCCGACTCCATGAATCCATCCCCTGCCTAAGAGCAAGTTGTAATTTGCTTTAGCAGGAAATACCACAAATAGATTGGTTCTTGTTACCATTCCAACGGTAATTTCAAGTGGAATAACACCAAGTGACTTATTTGTCTTTCCTTCATAGTTGGAAAGAACCAAATTGAGAGGATGAAGATCTGCCTCAGTCTTGCCTAGTTTCTTCATTAAAAACTTGGGGTTAGTAGTTGCTACTACTTTCCACATTGTTCTAATCACTTTGTCCAATTATGGGAGCTGCACATACCTTCCGCTCACTGGACCAGTGCCATCATCTCCTCGCGTGGTCGTCCTTGGACACATGAATAAAAATCATTGGGTTCAAGTGAAGCTCGACGAAGACTCCCCGATGCCTCCAACATATGTTCAATGGCAATACCATCGCTCTCTAGACGTTGCTGGATGAGAAACCCCATTTCTTGATAGAATGGGCAAGTACCAAATCATACTAGATGAACAACACAATTCTTTTGTAAATACTTTATTTTCAGAACCTCCATCAGCTCCTTAACTCTTGCCATCATATGAAGAAGAGCCACTCACTCCTCCTTGCAAATGTACATGTGAAATTCTTCAACTTTCACCAATTGCCGATCATCAAAAAGTTCTTTCCGCAACTGCTCAAGAGGTCGCCCAACTATTTTCACCATTTCCCATAAGGGTTGCTACTGCTGAAACTCCACAAGCATCTACAAGAAGAGAAGACGCCAATCAAGCACCAAAAACTCATTGAAAAGATTGAAGAAGACACAAAATGTGGTCTCTAGCCTCCTCATTGATCTATCCATAGAGACCCTCGGATCACATTTCTGCTATGTATCAAGCCTATGGATGCCTATTTCCGTTCCTTGCATGAACTTCAAATTTTTGGAACACCAGGAAGCAAACCTATTTCATTTTGAATGGGTCGTCAAGAAATCTCAAGGTTATTTTGGCTATGTTTCATTCTTTGCTCTTCAAAGGCCTGGAGCTCTGATAGTTCAACTTAGCTCATGGATTTTCATCCTGCTGCTTGTTTGGACATCATCTGTTGACCCTATTGAAGTTCCAATCAACTTAGCTAAGGAGGATTTTGAGCTTCTGAAGGCACCTGGTCTTACCTTTGCAACCACTGTTCCCTTCATAAGCAGTGCTCTTACAACTGTCTCTTCTCTTGAGATGCAATGCGTTTTGGACAACATGGATACAAGAGTTGATTACAGGGTTGAATCTCCACCTACTCCGATTAATGTGGAACTTCCTCAATCGCCAGTGCGGGCTTTTGAAGAACTTGTTGAAGAATTTGCTACTTTTAAGGCTGAAATCAAAGAGGATATTGAGCCAATAAACGCAAAGGCTGACCAATGAAATGAGGCAATTGACGCAAGGTTGAACAAGATGGAGATGATGATGGCCAAGATTCTGGAGAAACTACAATGAAGAAAGCCTTCAATTCTCTATCCCTACATCTCTTTTACATTTTTGTGCAGAATACTTTATACTAACAATTTATATATATATATATATATATATATATATATATATATATATATACACACACACATCGTCTGCTTTCATAGTTCCATCTTATTGCTATGTTGGTTGCTTTTTCCATGCTTTATTTCTATTTCGTCTGCATGCACCTTTGTTTGCTGTTTTGTTGATGACAAAGGGGGAGAGAAGAGAAAAAGCTTAGGTTAAGAGAAGCTTAGGTTAAGGGGGAGAGAAAAGAGAAAAATAACCCTAGCATAACTTAGAAAATTATTGCATTAAGGGGGAGCTTAAGATCATGTTAGACAAAAATAAGTTATACATGTGAGGGGGAAAGTTCGATCATCTGCCTCTTTTATATTGTCTACCATGCTATCTAAATGATTCAAATAAAATGCTCTAAAACATATCTCTATATTTTATTAACCTAGAAAAAGCTCAAATAAGATGCTATCAAATAGATCTGATATATTGCTTCAAAACGCTCATGTTTTTCAAAACCAATAAAGCTTAGATTTCATGCTCATATATGCTCTATGCTTTTAAGATATGTTGCTCTGATACCTTAGGTTTTTTAAAATAATAAGCTCCGATACATTTTCACGAACTTAGATTAAACATTTTTCTCTATAAAATTGTCATCATAAAAAATGGGAAGATTTTTAAGTTCAAACGATTTCACGTTTATCAGATTTTGAATAATAACAATTTTACCCAAGGTTTAATCACGATAGATAAAAATTTCCTAAACTCTATATGTTTTATATTTCAAGAAATATCTATCATCCAATGAAAAGCAACATAACGTCTGCCTACTCATGAAAGATTTAAAGCAGCCTACGCTCAAATGTATCGTCCGATGAAAAAGAAGTGGAACGTCTGCCTTCGTTCAAAAGTATCGTCTGACGGAATATTCAAAATAGTGAAGCAACGCAACGTCTGCACTCTTCAATGAAGCACTGTTTCAGCATAAAGAACAAAGGACATATTTAATGAAGAAATATTCCTCATATCTGCCAAGCCTCTGAATTTTCCGTACTTCATGATACACCTTTTCAGAGTCAACGACTTTCTTTTCTGAACATTGTACAACCTGAACGGTTAGAATCAAATATCAGTGATCAGAATAGAAGATACGCTCTGCTGCTTTCCTCCGCATTAATTGCACCGCACTATTTAAGGAAACAAGCCAGAGAAGAGCGGACGACAGAATCAACCGCATTAAATGCTGCATTAATGGCGTAGCAGGTTTACACTTGATGCTCTAAAAGCTTGACAGAAGTATCCGTTGCAACAACAGAGAAGACGATGCTCAATGGAACATCATTATCTTCATCAACGTGCATCCTACTGATGATATAAATAGAATACTTGAAGGCTGAAAAACTTAGCCACTTACAACGAACATAATCTAAAGCATTCAAAGTCTTTATTGCAATCAAGCTATGAACATCACTCAGAAATTTAGTGTCATGCTCTTTTGAGTTTAGTCGTCTGCCTAGTGTGAAAAATTACTTACAGTCAAATCTATCATCTTTCTCACACTTCTAACAGAGAACACATTTCCATATCATCTCTGTAATCTGTGCTTAAACACTTTCGACCTTCACTCTTTCTGAAGAGTTTTTATATAAGAGAAAAATTCTTTTTAAATAATTAGGAGAAGTCCTGTATAATACTTGTAAGGAGAAATCCTGAAGAATACTAGGAGAAGTCCTGCATAATACTTGTACTGCTCGAGTTGAATAGCGGAAAATCTTGGTGAAACCAAAGACTGGACGTAGCCCTATTGTTTAAAGGGGTCAACCAGGATAAATCCTCTTGTGCTTTTATTTTCACGCTCTGTTATTTATTCCGCTGCTCAAGTTTTAGAAAGGCTCAAGTTTTCGAAAAGATTTTCTAAAACTTATATTTGTTTTGAAGAATAAGTTTATAATACAACACAATTCAAACCCTCATTTCTTGTGTTATTTCGTTATTATCGGTCAATACATTTCTCTCATTTTTTATAAATTGTGTTGACTTTTTAAAAATTAAACAAAGTGTATGTTTTTTTTTTATTACAAACAAAGTGTATGTTTGAATGTGTCCTTAAAAGTAAATAAAGAAAAAAATTAAATCGATGATGAGATGGTGAAACTTAACATGAAACTTTCTTATAATTAATAGGATCATCATCCTTGAAAAGTCAATACATTTCTCTCCTTTTTAAAAAATGTTAGTCTTTTTAAAAATTAAACAAATAATAAGTGTATGTTATTATATGTTTGAATGTGTCCTTAAAAAAGTGTGGATTCAAGGTAGCACTCCTTATGAAGACATCTAGCATGAAAAGCAAGAAATAATTTGGATTCATGGTATATTGATATTTAACAAAACACACGGTAAACTTTCCAATATATTAGGAAGCTTGACCAATCAAATCAAAGTAATCTATATATTAGGAGGTATCCCAACAGCGAGACATATATGAGACTAATCACTCAATTCTCCACACATATCTTTTGCACACTGTCTGTAATTTGTATACTGCTTATCTTCCTATCTTTCATGCCACTGACCATTATGCTAAATATTTTTTCAAATCAAGGATAACTTAGATTATCAATTTAAAGAGATATATTGCATTTTGTTCCAAATAAACTTTTTAAATTAGTCCTTACCATTTTCCATAAGTTATGTCAGACTTCAAAAAAGGTACATTTTAAAGTTGTCCACCTATTGATGCAAATCAAAATAGTATCAGGTCTAACAGTTCAAAATACTATCAGGTCTAACATATTCTACTCTTCTTTTTCTTTTTCTTTACTTTTTTATCTTCAGACTGATTTCCATCAGGAAAGTCTTCAGCGCCATCGTCCGCAGTCCTGCACCAGAAGTATTAACTAAGATTATTGCACAGGAATGATAAATGTAAGCAACAAATTAAAGGTGCTCTCTACAGACAACTTGAATTGTGAAAATGGCTTAAAAAGATTAGTTTCTTAGCACCATTCAGCTAAACCAGAAAACCCTTGCTTCTTAAATGCATTCCAAAGCAAAGCATCATAACTCATGCAATAGTTTCTGTCTGATAAGGCAATTCTTCTATCATTTTGCTAATTCACGAGAAAGGTAAATGTGAGTCCTTGTCCCCACGACTTTAACATTAGAATGGCAGTCTCTCTTCAATTGCATATTGATCTATGTACCTACCCTTTCAACCCCTCATGAAAAAAATGATAAAAACTAAATAATAACAAGTATCACAGCATTAGAAACTTGCAGTGAGATCATAGGATTTCTTTATACCTAAACATTATTCTATCATGAAATATGTGAAGAGTATCTTACTAATTACATTATCTCTTAGGACTGGTTTCCATACTTCTAATACATCATTATTTGGTTTCCTTAGTTAATTAGGATAAACAGACTAGAGCCCATTTGGATATGGGCTTATTGGAGCTTATCTATCAGAAAATGCACTAAATGAGCTCCAATAAGTGCTTTTTGTTTGCATCCAAACAGGTAGCTAATATTGATATGAATAAGTATCTATCCAATGTCTTTAATAGTAACATCTAAGAAAACATTCACCTCAATATCGATATAATTTTACTATGTCGAGTTTTCCTTTCCCTCTTTATCCCTAAAAGACTAACCCTATAACTTCAACAATTTGATTTAATGATCTAAATAATACTACTATTAAGTATTAACAAGATACATCTTCTCATCCTTGTTAGTTGTTACTTTCTCCTTCTATTTAGTTTTCTTTTTAAGTATGTTTATTTTTATTTTCCCCAGGACGTATAACAAGATTTACTGCTTTACCAAAATGTTTTTTTTGTTAAATTTGATTTAGGGATATTATTTGTCAGTTGCTGCTTACTTGAAGGAGATTTACAAGATTTATTATTTGTGGCATATGACAAGATTTACTACTTGTGATGACAAAGTTAAAACTAGTTAATTGTTCACTAGTTTACCGAGAAGATTTAGCTAATCAATTCATAGTTCACTATTTTACACTCACTTATTCAATTTTAGCATTGAAGCATTTGTGATTGTAAGTGTTCAGTATAATCTCGTATCAAAAGCATAAACCAAAAAATTCTATGCTTACTTTTCAAGCATCCCCTCCTTTGAACAGTCTTTCCTTTTCTTCTTTGGCTTTTTTTCACCCTGCTCTTGACAGACCTCGGCAGAAGGCAGTAGTTTATCCATGGTTACAGTTTCCCTGCTTTATCAAAGACAAAAATATCAACAACCAAACCAGGAACTTCACCAAATAACAAAATAAAAGGGAGTACACATAAAGCAATTTATAGCTCTTCTTGCCAGAACATTGTCTTTGAGAGCAGGTGCTAAACCAAGGACCAAAATCCTATACCAAGAAACTATATTTAAAACTTCATTGATGCATAACAAATTAAGATGTTTTTAGACCAGTTACAAATAAATTGAGAACTATATTATTTGTATCAAACACTAATTTAATTTTGGTTATCACTAAAATGGCAATAACAAAATAAAATTGATAATTACTTTTATAGTAATAAAGGACTTATTGAGTTTGGTATTCCCTTAAAATGAGATGAAATTCTCATTGGTGAGTCTTAAATATCAACCAGTGTTTTCATACTCGATGTTAAGGGAATATCAAACTGACTCTTAAATATAAACAAAAAAAAATCATGTGATACATTAATTGTAATTAATTAACCCATCCAAAATATGAGATGCAAAAATACAGCTATATGAACCTATTTATTTACTAATGATATATATATTCATGCTCATTGTCCACAAGTTCTTTTAAGAAAGAAAGAAAGAAGAAAGTAAAGCCCATCAAAGTAATGACCACCACCAGAAGCCAGACCAGCCACCACCATCAGTGACTTTTCTCACCCTAACTCACGAATCTGCGGAGGCATTGCCAACAGCCAAAAGCTGAGCAGATCCAACAGATCCACATAAGTAAGCTAGAGATGTGAATAAACCTGTGCGTGCCACTAAGCTACACTACTGTTTCACATAATATGCATTAATAGCCCAACAGCATTGACATTTCAGAGTGAATTTTAGCGCATGAAGCACACAAGAGGAGAAGCACCTTGACATTCCAAATAGCATTTGCCAAAATTAACTTCTCAAAGTATAATTATTTGTTTAGGATTGTCAACAATATTATGTGATTTTGATAGTATGAAATGCATCTTAAAACATAAGTCTCCTGGAATTAATTAGGGAAAAAATGAGATATGAGAGGAAGAGGCATCAGCACGGGCTATAAGCAGCAACCTGTACATTCTCAATTTCTGCTATAATCAAGAACCCAAAATTCTCTCCATAAAAAAAAAAGAACCCAAAATTCATGAGATTGATATTTCATGGCATTTATATAAACATAACTCGGCATAATTGACCAAATTAGTTTAACATTTTATCCTATGAAAAACTAACAAATATTATTGAGCAAGAACAGTTTCTTATAATAATCAACCATGTAAATGTATGTTCAGTTTTAGAATAAAAAAAAGGACATGACCACTCACTTATCATCAGCATGATTCTGGTATTGTTGGTTTTCTTTTTCCTTTCCCTTCTTTTTCTTTTTTAATTTTTTTACATCTCCAGCGTCCAGAACATTGCAAGGATCTACCAAGTGGTCTGATAGCTCAGCTTCCCTACTTAACATAATTTATGAATAAAGTCAAAAACAAATAAAAGTTTATCCCTAAAAACTAAAGAAGAGAAAAGCAAGCATGTATTTGAAATTTTGAACAATGATTGAAATTTGAGAAGAGACACCTATGCGTCTGAGTGGTCGTCCGAGTTGGGAAGAGACACCTAGAATCCCATTCTCCTTCACTATCATCACTATCATTCATTTCCTGGTCCAAGGCCCTCCCAGAGGCTTTATTCTTGTCAAGAGATGAATTTGGTTTTTTTACTTCAAAGCAGCTATCATCATCGGAATCTACTGTCTGGTGCTTCTTCCTCAGCCGTCTACGGCTGCCTTTCTTACCTTTTGATCACAATCAAAACAAGCAAATAATACAGAGATTACGGAGGGATTCAAATGGGGAAAGACACAAGAAAAAATTATTGACTTGTTGATGGATAAACATCAATATTTGAACATGCCTTTTTTGGAAATAGGAGACGGTGGAAAAAACTCTAGATCATCGTCGTCATCAACAATAAAACTATCATCTGTGTCATCTTCATCACTGTTCTGAGATCTCTCTGACTCAGTGTTTTCAATATCCTCCCCTAAAGGTTCTCTTTCCGTTGTGGTGAAGGAAAAACAGACCAAGAAAATGGTAATTTGTACAAGGAAAAAAACAAAAGAGAGAGAAGCACAAAATCACACACGAGAATATAATAAGGTAATCCAAGTACAGATTTTGATTCTACTAAATAATAACTCTATCATATGTCTTTAATCAAATTTCCGCTGAAAATCAGAAATCAAGTTTCCAATGGTGGTGAATGATTTGCAAGTGTTAGAAGTATTAATATGCTAACAAAGAAAAGGCAAAAGAAAAATATGGAATGACAAAACTAAGGATACGAATCATCAACATCAACAGTATTGGTATTTGGGAGATAGTAACCGCAGAGATGAATGCTGCGGGTGCCAATAACGGAGAAAGTAACATTATGAAGTTGTTCCTCGAACTCCAAGTTTAGTTGGAGTGACTCGGTGTGTCCAGGATAGAGAGAGCACAGGTATACAGGGCTCTTGTTTCCTATATTGCATTGCAACGTGCTTTTTGCTTCTGCAGTGCCCAAACCCAAAGTGCCCTACAAATAACAAAATGCAGCAATTCATTAACAAAACTAAAGATGAATGAAGCATTCAGCAACATTGATTGATTGATTGATTACCATTGAAATGTGAAGGCGTCCTTTGGAATCATCGTATTGGAGAGTAAAAGGGGTTCCCGGTTTGACTTCGACTCCTGCAAATGACAAATGAAATGCAAACACTCGATTTATGAAAGAAAGTTGAATGAATGAATCTAGAGCTCAGAAAGAATCAGAAGAACAAGATGCAATCACTAACTCGATTGAAGAAGGTTGAATGAATGCAGAAACGACAACTCACGACTTACCCCAAAATGCCATCGTCGGTCGCGCAAATGCAAACGGCTCCGCTACTCTCCTTCTCCTTCTCCGCAGAAACCCTAAAACCCTGAACCCCTAGCGGTGAGAACTTATATTGTCAAATGTTTCGCGCTTTTTATTTTTATGTTTCGCGCTTTTTATTATTATTATTATTGCTATTAACAGTTATCTTGTAATTTCTTTTATAATATTTTTTTAAATTAGTGTAGATTCAAAATAGGTTTATGGTCCCTCAAATATGTATGAAATTTGGTTTTAGTTTCGAGGGTGAATTCTGGACGGTGGTACTCTCGAGGAGGTTGCGGTGGTGCTTGCAGTGCACCGGCAATGAGTGAGGTGAAGTCTTCAAGGCCAATGCGTTAAGGGGGCTTGCAGAAGACACGCTGACGCTCAAGTCAGTAAGGGAGCTTCGAAAGCGTCCAAGAGCTTAACTCAATCATTTTAGATTGTATAGCAAACTTGTAATATAAATAATGAGTAAGAAGCGTCGCGAGGGAATGGTGGAACCTGTATTTATAGGCGCTGGAGATGTCCCTGCAAGTGTTAGGGAAACTCATAAGTGAGGCTTCCGAGCGGGAGTGGCTATAGGCCGAGCAGCCTGAGAAGCACTTCCCGTCGCCCTATGTACAGGCCGGTCGGATAAGATACCATTGAGATGGGAGTGCTCGTCCCTTAGCCAGGTCGTGCAGGCTGCCTCTTAGGTGTATGTTTAGGAGCATCCCTTGTGGGTCAACTGTTACGCAGTTGGGTCGTATGGTTGAAGAGCTGACCTGAATAGGAGCCCCTCAGCTTGGCGTGGCATATGTTGTCATGTTATGCTATATGAAGCTTTTAACCGAGATTCTTCAGCTGCGTCTTTGAGCCCCCTGCTTCTAAGCAATAGGCCCTCCACAGTTGCGTGAGTTTCTCTATTTTATTATGGCCTATTTTTGTTCTGAGGCTTCAGATATTATCTCGGTTGGCATGCGAGTTACCTGAACCATTTCAGTTCTTTTTTGGGAGCTGCAAGTTCCTTTAGATACTTATTGGTTTTTCGTGAGCGCCTCTTCTTACTTGCAAGGTTCCATTCCTCACAAGTTTATTCAGCGCTTCCATATCCCCACATGATCCACATCTTTCTCGTTGTAACTATCTTCGTGCATCATGGGTTCTCATATATTGGTAAGTTACTTATTCTTTTGTCTCTTCTTGGTAATTCGAGAGAAAAATGGTTTTCTTCTTTCTCTCTGGAGATAATTATGACGAGGGTCATAGTCCTCTTTTTCTTTCCTTTTTTCCAAATTCCTTTATTGAAGTTTCCGCAAATTATGGCAAGCTCCCTTTGTTCTTTGATAAATTTAGATATAGCTCGCGTATTCTTGGGGATCTTTTTTCAGATTGCTACATTGAGTCTTTCCCTAACCATTCAGAGCCACTTGATCTCTCCACAATACCCCTTGCCCTCTTAGTTTCTAACCCATACAACTCGTCCGCTATGTCTGACCAAGGTGCCAGGGCATCTTCCTCTCGTTCTGAGGTCCTGGAATATTTCTCTTAGATTGATCTTGGCATTCAGTCGTCTTGTTGTCGCTTCAGTTCCTTATCCGAGGTCGACCTTCCTTCTGTTACCGGGAATTCTGGAAAGTTAGGGTGTTATGCCTTTTGCCTCCCTGGGAAGGGTGAGCACGCCTACCTGGAACCTTTCCAGGGCTTTTCTTACACTCCTTCATCCTTTCCAAGCTCAGAGTTCTGATCCCCTTTTCTGATTTGGAGACTCGGATATTGACCCAACTTTTATGGGAATTCCAATTAGCAGTTCTATCTTCCTTTATTTTTTCCAGCTCAGCCAGTCGGTGAGCCCTGCCCCAGGTTTTGTCAACCTGAAGAGCCAGAGTCATATGAAAGTCTTAGATAGGCCTTCTTTGGACAGCTGGAGCAGGGATGAGTTTGTTCGAGTTGAGCTTTCCGACTGGGTCTCTTCGTACGTGGCCCTCTTTTGGAAAGAGGAAAGCGGAAAAAATATCTTCCCATGGTCTCGGAGCGAGATCACTTAAACATGGACGTTGCAGACTTCTCCATCCTACGATCTCAGCTTTCCCCCCAGGAGGAGGCTTGTTCCGACCTGCTTCTTAAGTTTGTCACAAAGTCGAATACGATGTCCTTCTTGGGACTTCTTCCACTTGCCTACACAATGAACTTTGTGAGTATCTTCCATTTTTTCTGTTGCGGTCTATCATTCCCATATTTTCTTCTTCTTTCCTTTTTGTCGCATGTGTTATTTTCAGGTGAATGTGGCCTTGATACGCTCAGTCTTCAACATGCTATTGAAGATGTTACCAATCTAGGGGTCCATATGCTTCCCCGTCCTGTGGTTTCCCATTCCTTGTGCGATGTTACAACCTACTCCGAAGGTCTAACCTCCTCGACCGAGGAAGATGGTGACCTGATTCCTCGACGTAGCTGTAGGAGGCTCCCTTCAAAGCTTGACAAGGTTCTCCCACGGTCTCCTTTGGTTGACTTGGCGGTTCTCGCAGAAAGGGTCGCATCCGAGCCGAAGCGGAGCCTTGAAAATTTTCCAGCAGGCTTTTCCCATATTTTGAAGAGGAGAAGGAACCCAAGGTCTTTCCTCCTTGAAAATGATATCTCCCCAAAGAGGATTAAGGTCGAGCCCCACGTCCCATCGGCCAGCCGGATATGTCTCTCTCCAAATCGCAAGGCTCTTGACAGAATCTCCAACATTCTACTTTTTGAGGATCTATCCCTTTTTGCAGACAAAACCTTGGAGGAGGTTTTGGAGTATTCTCAAAAGGAAAGCCTCAAGGATCTAACCGTGATGCGTTACATCCATACCGTTCTTTTGCCCTTGTATAGGGAGAAGTCCCTTAAAGGTGATAGAGAGACTTCCTTTTCCAAGGACATTGTTGGTCCCTGTCTCAACACTGCCTTAGCCGAAGCATTGGCAGAGAACAACAAGTTGAAGAAGAAGATAAAGCAGCTCCGGTCCTTCCTATATTATGCCGACCGGGATATGCTGTCTTTGAAAACTATCCTCATTCAAGCTCAAAATGTATCAGTTTGTTCCAACCAAAGGTGCTCGGAACTTGAAACTGAGATCCTTCTTTTCGAGGAGAAGGTCGCCAAACTTATCAATGAAAAGAAACTCTTGTTTGATAGTTACGAGGAATTTCGAGCAGAGAATACCCATCTCTTAGAGCTCATTTCTTTGAAAAAGGAGAAGTTCGTGAGCCTTTCTCAGGTCATGCACTCTCGCTTGCCGCTGAGTTTTAACAATGTCGTCGCCCAACTCTGGGTTCTCAACCTAGATCTCAAGATTGGTGGTGGTGCTCCCGACCGAATTGCTCATGAGGGGAAAATTTGTACTTTTGAAGAGGGGAGATACGTTCCTTATCCTGACGTTCACCCGCCTGCTCTGCAATAGTTTTTTTTGCCTGTTGCTTATTTTCTCCTTCTGTTATTGTCATTTTATTATTTCCCAAGATCCGTGTCCTTTTAGAAAGGCCACTTTTCCCTTTTTGTAATTCTTGTATTTATGGAATAAAATAGATTTCCAGACCATTATCTTGTTTTTCATCCAATAGTTTCATATAGTTATGGGCAAAAAGCAGCATGAATGAATTGTGAACATTTTTCAGTTGTTGTTTTCAACATTACATTAGCATACTCTTTTCCGGTCTGCACTCCTCTATTCAGATTGCTTTGGCTGGGAGATCATTTCATCGAGGAGGTTGGGATCGTATCCCTTAAAAGGGTCACTTACTCTTGCTGCTCGGTTTGGACTATGATGTGTCCCTTAAGAGGGTCACTTGTGCATGTCTCCAATTTCTCTTCAAGACGGTCGAGACCGTATCCCTTAAGAGGGTTACTTGTGCCCGCCGCTCGGTTTGAACGAGGTTATGTCCCTTAAGGGGGTTACTTGTGCTCATCTCCAATTTCTCTTCAAGATGGTTGGGATTGTAACTCTTAAGAGGGTTACTTACGCCCACCGCTTGGTTTGAATATGGTTGTGTCCCTTAAGAGGGTCAGTTATGCTCATCGCCAATTGCTCTTCAAGACGGTCGGGACTGTATCCCTTAAGAGGGTTACTTACACTCGCCGCTTAGTTTAAACGAGTATATGTCCCTTAAGAGGGTCACTTATGCTCATCTCCAGGTCGGCCGTGTCCCTTAAGAGGGTCACTTTCGCCACCATCTGCAACCGAGTGCGGTAAGGATCGTGTCCCTTAAGAGGGTCACTTATACCCCCCTTCTGGCGGACTATGTCCCTTACGAGGGTCACTTGTGTCCTCTGCACGAACATCCATTACTTTGAGATGGATGGAATCATATCTGCCCCTCGAGTTGAATGAGAATGTGTCCCTGAAAAGGGTCACTTGTCCGTGACCTCCAACGGGGGCGGTAAGGATTATGTCCCTTACGAGGGTTACTTATTCCCCCCTTCCGGCAGACTGTGTCCCTTAAGAGGGTCACTTGTGTCCTGGATCCATAAAGCTCTTCAAGACAGTCAGGACCGTATCCCTTAGAGGGTTACTTGCGCCCGTTGCTTGGTTTGAACGAGGTTGTGTCCCTTAAGAGGGTTAGTTTGCGCTCGTCTTTCCTGCACGCTATCAACACCGAACATCAAAAGTTTGTTTAATTATAAGAAGAAGCTTTTTTATTCAAATTTCTCAAATTTATACAAATACTCCTTGTAGGGGTATCAAATCAGTTGTAGTGGCGGCGAAGGTTGGCGGCATTCCAGAATCTAGGGATCGATTTTTTGTGTAGGGTCTCAAGCGCGTAAGCTCCATTGCTTGTTGTTTGCACGACCCTGTATGCCCATTCCCAGTTGGCTGCCAGCTTTCCTTGGTCGAAGTTCCGCCATCCGACGTTGGTCTTCCTGATCACGAGCTCACCCATTATGAATTTCTGTAGTAGAACTTTTTATTTATACCTAGAAGTCGTTCTTTGTTTGATTGCCATTTCTCTCATATGGGATTTCTTTCTGACCTCATCGGGTAAGTCCCACTCTGTTGCTAAGTTGACATGGTTTTCTTCTTCTGATAAGCTTTGGACCCTTAGCGTTGGTTCTTCCAATTCAACTAGGACGACCGGCTCGTTCCTGCACGTCAGTTTGAAGGGTGTTCCCCTGTTGATGAGTGAGGGGTCGTGTGATGTGCCCATAAGACAAAGTCAAGGTCGAACTTCCACCTATGTCCTTGAACTTCTTCTTTATCCCTTTGAGGATTACTTCGTTCGCAACTTCAGCCTGCCCATTTGTCTATGGATGTTCCACCGCGGTGAAATGCTGCTTGATGTTTAGGCCTTTAATAGCTCTCTGAACCTCTTGCCTGTGAATTGGGTTCCATTGTCAATTACTACTTGCACCGAGAAAGATATGGAGAATAATAACCATGAAAGCAAGAGGTAGATTCACCATTATTCATCATCCAAAAGCCTCCAAATCAAAAACTACAACCATCAAAAGCAAGAGCATGAAAAGGGTAACATTTTCTCTCAAAGAAGCAAATGAGAAAAATCAAAATCCATGGTGATTGGGGGTGGTTTGGCTCTGGCCAAGAGGAAGAAGATGAAGATAAGATGAAGCTTTCTTTCTTCTCTTTCTCTCACTAAAACTCACTAAAACGTTTTCTCCAAAACCAAAAGAACAAGATTAAGTTAAAAATTAAAAAACCACCCATATACACATAGTGAGGCCACGGGTTTGGTGAGAAATTTTTTCACTTAACTCAATTAGTTAGGCACAAACTTAAGGTTAACTAGTTTAGTTGAGATTTAGTTGGAAGAAAAGTTAAGCTTTAGTCTAATCAAAGGTCTTAACTTTTAATAGGTATAATCCAAACCAACATAACACTATTCTCGACGCGCATTCATCATACACGTCGTGATAATTAAATAATTAACTTATTATTTAAATTATCCAGGGTATTACAATACTACACCCTTAAAATAGTTCTATCCTTGAAACTAGAGTCGACCCACAACTTAGAGCATCATTCCCGCATCTCTTCTTTCAGCTTCCAAGTTAGATCTCCCGACGCCTGGTCCCAAAATACACTTACTAGAGGGACTTGCATTCCTCCGAGTGGTTTGGTGTTCAAGTCCCCTACCTTCGTAGGCGGAACTCGAACGATATGTCATCCCTTAGATGGATCTCATTCAGCTCAAAGGCGGTCAACACTTACACCCGCACAATGCTTCATAGGGTGCTATCCCTATGCTTGCGTGAAAAATTCTACTATAGGTAAACCATAGCAAGCCAACAACTCATTCCATTTCCGCATTATCCAAAATACATGCTCTTAACAGATCCTCACAACTTATTCACCCATCTGTGGATGATAGGAAGAACTCCGCCTCAGCTTCGTTCCCAACACCATGGAGTGGGATAACAACATGATTGACAAATTTAAGTTTTGGTTCTCACTTGAGATATTCCTATGAACAAGGGTAATTAATTATTGATACTCCTTATAAGAGTTAATGATTGGACTTTGCCACTATGTTTTCTCTTCTTAGACAAACAAGCACTCAGCATAGAAGCATCAATTTTTCTTTTATTCTTTTTTCAATTTTCTATTTTTTTTCTTTTTTTAGGAGCAAAATGTATGAATTATTTTATCTAAAATTAAAACTCATGAAATTTTTTAGTATGGCTCATTATAGTGACTGTGTCTGGCTAGAACTCGAGGAGTTCGTCTGACTAGAAGACGAGGAGTTCGTCTGGCGAATTGAGTTCGTTCAGCTTAGAGCTGTTGAGTTCGTCTGGCGGATTGAGTTCATTCGGCTTAGATCTGTTGAATTCGTCCAAAGAGTTCTCCCAGAGAGTCCGTCTACAACTGACATGTAAGAGTTCGTCTGGCAGGAGCTCCTAGGTCGCGTCAGGTTTGAGTTATTACGTGGTCACTTTAGGATAGCCAATGAGCACCCATTCCGTAATATCCGTGTAATCTAGAATCTGATTGGTTGATAGGATTGTGTTAGGATATAATTAGGACACTGTCGTTTTAGCATTATATCCTAGTATAAATATGCTGTAACACTAGGACCCTGTTGTTCGTTCTAAGTTTTGAATGAAACGGCGCTATAGCCATCTATAGCCGCAAACGTAAGCAACTTGGCTGAACTGCGTGAACAAAGATTTATGTGTGCTTTCAATCTCTCTCTCTATCTCTCTCTCTCTCTCTCGTTACTCTGTGCGATTCAGGCGTTCAAGCCCAACAATTGGTATCAGAGCAACCATGGCTACTGGCGGAGCTAAGTTCGACGTTGAAAAGTTCAATGGAACAGGAAACTTCGGTTTATGGCAACGCAGAGCCAAGGATTTGTTGGCTCAAAAAGGATTGCAAAAGGTGCAGCGAGAGGAAAAACCAATAGGGATGTTAGACATAGATTGGTTGGAGATGCAAGAGAAGGCCGCTGGATTGATTCGTCTCTGTGCTTCTGACGAGGTGATGTTTCATATCGCGGATCTCACAACTCCAAAGGCCGTTTGGGACAAGTTAGAGAGCCAATATCAGTCCCAAACGTTGATGAACAAGCTATTTGCAAAGCAGAGGCTTTACAGTCTAAGGATGCAGGAGGGAAGTGACCTTCAAAGTCACGTTAATCATTTCATCACAATAGTTGCAGACTTGCTGCGGCTGGGGGTGAAGGTGGATGACGAGGACAAGGCAATTATTTTGCTGTGCTCGTAACCAAGTTCCTACGAGCACTTGGTCACCACCCTTGCGTATGGGAAGGATGCTATCATGCTTGATGCCATCACGTCTGCCCTTTTGTCTCACTCACAGAGAAAGCAAAAAGCAGAGGAAGACAGTAGTCAAGGTGAAGGTTTGTTTGCTAAGGGAGGAGGACAAGACCGTGGAAGGAACAAGGGAAAAGCTGCTGGAAATAAGAAGCGTTCTAAGTCCAAGTAGGCGAGGGCGACAGCAGAATGTTTTAACTGCAAGAAGGTTGGTCACTGGAAGAGGGATTGCCCTAATCTCTCTAACTCTGCAAACGTAGCTCAGACGAGTGATTCCGGCAGTGAAGGGGACATGCTTTGTGTCTCGTCTGCCAAGTGCACATATGTTTGGATTCTAGACTCTGGGTGCTCTTACCATATGACGTCGCACCGGGAGTGGTTCAGTTCGTTTAAAGCGGGCAAGTTTGGATTTGTCTATTTAGGTGATGACCAAATGTGTGAGATCACTGGAATAGGACAAGTTAAAATTTCTATGGACCATGGTGGCACGCGTATACTAGGTAATGTGAGATATGTCCCAGATTTGAGGAAGAATCTAATTTCCTTGGGTACTCTCCAGGAGAATGGTTACTCCTGCCATTATGATGGTGGGAAAGATACCATGAAGGTGAGCAAGGGTGCATTGACAGTAATGGCAGCAAAGTGGACTTTAAGCTTGAATTGCGGAACAGTAGAAATGTTTGCAGAAACGAGAAATAAAGTATTAATTGTGTCTCTTTCGTCATTCTGCGATCAACAATACTTCATTTAATATGCTGATGAGGTAGATAACCTTTAATGCTTGAAGTAGTTATGACAAACGAATTCTTCAAAATCTTTGTCAAACGATTTCTTCAATCCTTCTACCAAATGAACACTTCAGAATGTCTAGGCAAACAAACTCTTCACCAGAGTCGCCAAACGTTCTCTTCAATAGTGTTGCCAAACAAATTCTTCAGATATTTGCCAAACGTTCTTCTAAACTTGACTTGGCACACGAACTCTTTAACATGAGTTTCTAGATGTATTCCTTAGGTGGACATATTCTTTACTGTGAGAATACTTCGCAGACTGACTTTTTGATGAGTGCCCCGGACGTGCTCCTCTAGATGAGTTGTCACACAAACACTTTGTTGAAAAGCTGGGAGTGCTCCTAAGCTGGATATGCTCCTTCAGGTTTGTGACCAGACTTACTCAACTTTGCCAAGTGTATTTCAATTTGTCAAGGCACATTCAAACACCGGACGGTCTCAACTTGTCAAGTGTGTTTTAGTGTTGATTGAGCATAGCTATCCAAGTGCTTTTAAATGTATGACTGTTACAGTAGGCAACCTGGTTCTTTTGGTGAGTTTCCGGACGTTCTCCACTTATGTGCTTTCTTTTGAGCTGTCGAACGATCTCCATTTATGTGCTTTCTTTTGAGCTACTTCATTTTGATAATGCCTTGTAGGAATGTATGCAGTTGTTCTTCATTTAGACAGATTTTCCGGTATGTGAAAATATTCAAGTTAGGAGTTTTGTCTCTAACACTATTAAGCCTTGAGCGAAATTGTTATTTATCAAAACATAATAATTCATTAAATTATTTGAATCTAACAATCTCCCCCTTTTTGATAATGACAATTTCTGTTGAGAAAAAGGTTTAATATTTTTACTTTGAAAAGTGATTCTTAGAGGAGGGCGTTGTTTTCAAAACTAAGTCATCATTTGAAACGAAATGTTATTTTCCTTAAGTTATTTCTTTATCTAGAAAAACATGATCGTTCTTGACAATTTTTGCATATGAGAACCTTTTTGTAATTCAGCTTTATTTTTAGCAGACATGAAAGCTTTAGGTTTTAACATTATTTTTAGACAGATGAGGACTCTTTGTAACTTAACCGTTTTTAACTCCCCCTGAGAAAAATACTTTAATTCCCTAGGATTTCTTTCTGTTTGCTCCCCCTAAACATGATATTTAGTTTGTCCAAAGGAGATTCCTAATTTGCTATACATGACCTAATTTCTCTAACTTTTAACTCTAATCATTTTTCCCTTTTAAATTAGTTCTAACTGATACTCTTTCTTTTCGCTACCCAAATTTTCACTACTTCTTTTATATCCATTCTCCCCCTTTATACTAGTCACTAGTGCTTCATTCACCCTTTATGATCCATGCTCCCCCTTTGTGAATATCCCTAGTTAATACTTATTCTCTATCCATTCATTGCATACTCATTGCATAGTTTTTCTCTATCCATTCTCCCCCTTTGGCATTATAAAAAAGAAATAGATAGGTCAACGAAACAGAGAAAATGAAGTTTAAACAGAGAATCATTAAGAGCATGACATGAACTAAACCATAACAAGAATATATATAATTAACTAAAAATGCAGCAAGATCATAAGTAAAATTGTTCAATGGAAAGTTAAAGAGAGAGTTTAGGGGTTGAAGGGTTTCTTCAGGTGATCAAAAAGTTGATTGAGAGTCTCCTGCACTAGCCCAAATTTGGCATCCATGTGTTCTTTGATCTCTTTGCGCAGGTCCTCATTCCGACCCTTTATCTCTTGGCGCAGTTCCTCAACTTGCTTTCCAGCGACCGCTTGCATCTCATCAGATCTCTTTTCCAATAGCGTAAGTCGATCATTACTATCTGGCTGCACTGTGGTAAGAGCATTTGAATTGACATCTTCGAGTACTTGTTCTTCATGGTCTTCAACCGTTTGTGAATGAGCAGTATCCTGAGGCAAGGAAACTGAAATTGGCTGAGCAGACGAAACCACTTCAGCTAAGTTGTCCTGAGGAATGTCACTGGAAAGCGGCTCTTGAACTGAACTGTGAAGTTCATCATCGGTTGTACCCATGGATTTTGACGTTGAGTCCAACAAGTCTCTAGAAATGGGACTCCATGAATCAAGTTGTATGGAATGGTGCTTACATGAACATTTCTGAACACAGATAGCTCCCAATTATGATAGAAGGTGTCATACCTGGTCCTCCTAGCGAATGCAAATTTGAGATTGTTAAACACAGGAGGTGCCCATATTCTCGCTTTTACACTAAAGTCAAAGCCCACAAGCACTGCAATCAGACTAGGAGGGCATATGGCATTTTCCATAGGATGTAATGATGGGCGTGATGTCAATTTCATAATTATGCTTGAGGTGTACATGAAAAGTTATATTTATAAATGAAGTCGATTTAAGAGTTCCAATTGTTGTTGTGTTTATCGTCAGTTGAGGTTACGATTCGTCGAAGCTCGATTGGAACATGAGAAAATCGGCGTTAACAGCTCATTCTTGTTTAAAACGCTAAGAATGTTAATCAGGCTAAGCAGACGAAACGTCTTGACAATCATAAATACTACACGAAGATAAAAAGAGAGTGAGATGGATATGAGCGCCACTCTTGTACTCGTTCATGGTTCATTAGGTATGGCAAAATGGTATATTGATAAACTGATTTGTTCATTCATCATCGAATTTTATCGATCAAAGCCTTTAAACATCTACTCGATACTTGAAGCAGAGGTTTTGACGATACTATTCAATTAAGATTAAGAACTAGCTGTTACCATCACTCTAAAATTTAGGGAACATTTGAACGAAAGGAGCTATAAAGGCATAGATTAGTAACTGCTCTATCATAACAAGACCAAATTCAGAAATACAAAAGGTGAAATTAAGCTATTGAAATGAAAGTACAATTTGACTGAGCAGCTTGGTCTTAATCTAACTAAGATTTTTTCTGAAACTCCTTTGTCTGAGATCAAGGTAAAGGAAAAGGGTTAATCGATTCTTCGATAGATTCCACAGGGTCGCCAGAATCGCTCAAAGAATCATGTGAGTCATCAGAGAAAAATGGTTCAGTGATGATCAAACCTTTAGACCGAAGGAATTCCACTCCAACGCCTTGACAATCAATCTTCTCCAAAGCGTTCCAGGCTAGGAAGGACAACCCATTTGGGCCTCTAAGAAGTTTGGTAATTAAAAATCTATAAGGAATGGCTTGTTGCCGATTGATCAAAGCAGAGGCAAGATGATTATAGACAATGTCTACAATGTTAATGTATTCCTCATTTAAGATGGAGTACATGGTGAACAGATCCTTGTCGAACACGTCCTCCAAATGATCAGTCTTGGGACAAATCACATTCGTGATTATCTGGTACAAGAATTTTGCTGGAAAAGTGAGAGACGAGTATAGCAAACGCTGGGAAGCGATGGGGTTCTCAATATGGTATATGACACTATCAATGTCCTCTCTATCACGATCCCTCTGCCAGAATTCCGAGTACACTTCCCCTTCATCTGCACTAATGAGAAGTTCCACAATTTTCTCTCTGGTGAAGGAGATATGGTGGCTCAACACCGTCCTGACGAAACCCTTGTCACGACTAAGAGACAGAGATGACCAGACGGTTGTGACAAGTTCAGGGTACACCATTTCGGCGGAAGCATCACATAGGGTGGATAAACGTGTGTGCCGCACCGCGTTGAAATCGGGGATTTGGTAGAAACGCGATTGGAAGGCATTGACTGTTAAAGGAGGGCAAATAGTCATGATGTAAGCCATGGTTTCGTTGTAAGACTCTTTGAGTAGGGAGTATGCTTCTCCAGGAATAAAAGTGAAAGGGGGCAGAAAACGAGAGTTCACTTTATTTATAAGGAGAAGGCAAGGGAATCTCTGACTCGACGAGTAGGATTAGAGGTTTATTTGGGAAAACGGTTGATTTCAGAACGAAAATTTGAATTCATAGGATGTTCACGTCAAAAATCCCATAACCGTCATGAACATAATGGGCTACTGACTGCTCCATGTTTTACCAAACTGCCAATCTATCCCTTCGATTTGATTAGGCGAAGGAAATTCAAATTCGTCTTTCGTGTAATTGAAAAAATATCATACTTCTCAGCAAGGAATCCTTCGAAGTATGATATTTTGGGGGGCATCTGTTAACCTGGAAATTTTCCCAAGTCTCAGATTAGTCGAAGACCACACCTAAGGATGAGTTCGACTAAAATAAGAGGTGCTTCACTATGGATGCACTACCAGACACTAAAGCGCCAGTTGCGTCACGAACAATAATTCCAGTTGAGCACAACGGTGAGGGGGGTTTCAACTTTCAAGGCTGCATCTGCATTAATCTTCATCAACCCAACACAAGGAGGGCGCCACTGCTTGTTGTGAGGTACACTCCCTGACCTTTGAATTACCCTTTCTGTTTGGTTAGGCCTGCTAAAATTAGAATCTTGAATCAGTTGCTGAGCACAAAGTAAGGCAGAGCTAGGTTTGGGGTCTTCCAATCGGAAGATTTCCTTGTTTCGCTCTTTCCAAATTGCCCACACTGTTTGATACAGTTCCGACAGGATCTCACTAGCTTTTGGGTGAGTCCTTTGATAATAGTTGATTTTTTGCATTAGCCAATTGGGAAAGCTCGTAAGCCCCATAGGAGAAATGTCCCACTGAAAGGCAGAGCCAAACCACACTGCTCGAGTCCAAGGGCACAGCAACAAGGCGTGCTCAATTGTCTCAGTCTCACTACCACAGATTGGGCACACCCCAGAATTGGTTATTCTCCTCCGAAGCAAATTATCCATTGTCGCAATTGCCTTGTTGCACGCTTTCCACAGGAACATTCTTATCCTCTGAGGGACCTCACACTTCCATATATATGCCCACAATTCCTCCGGTAGTGAAATTGAAGACGAAGCTTGTTCCTGATTGACCATTGCTTCCTCCCTCAAGGCATGATAGCCTGATTTGATACTTTAACAACCATTTTTATTGCAAGGCCAAATTAATCTGTCGACTGCACCCGTGAGTCCAATAGGGGTATGCAAAATCTTGATAGTTATAGGGAGAGGGAACAGATTCTGGATTACATTCAAATTCCATCCTCCCCCATACGGTAGAATCAGCTCACTCACCTACGTAGCTTGGTCCTCGGTTACGGAAGGGATTGTCCCTCCTGCCCACAGCCAAGAACAGCCCCAAATCCTTGCTAGGTTGCCATCCCCAATAGCATGTAAGACCCTCAATTTTTGTAATTTTTCCGTTCGGTCCTCGGAGTTTGTAATAATTATGATTTGGTCATTGAATGTTGTGATAATTATGATTTGACAATTGTTAGACATTTTGCTTGAAATAAATGATGTTTGATTATTTTACTTAAGTTGAGGTGAGAATAAAATAAAATCTTTAGAGATTTGATTGATATTTGATTTTCTGTATATCTTTACTAGTGCAGATTTTTTCTTTCTTTCTGTATTATATGTCCACTTAATTCAAATTTATTGAGGGAAAAATAGAGAAATATATTTCTGAATTGAGAGAATATTCCTTGGGCATATTGTTGTGGATTAGTAAAATAATTAAGTAATCAGAAATTTATCTTAGCTAGAAACAGGATCGGATTCATTCTGTTATTGCTAGAACCTTTGAAGGAGGAAGAGTTGGTTGTTCCTCCCTATCTTCTAGGGCTGGTCGAGTGTTCCATGCACTTGATCAACAACTCATTCTTTTATTTTCCTTTTAATTTTCTGCTGAAATGAATTCAAAAAGAGCATCTTTTCTAGGGTTAGTTGTTACTAGGAATATGCTGTTGGAAAATAGAAAAAAAAAGAGATGATAACATCCCACTACCACTTGGTGGCTCAATCAAGCTGATTGAAAAGAGAAGTCTGAAGTCATTTTTCTATAACTCCTCATTCACACAACACTTTCAACTTCCTGAGAAAATTCTAACTCTAAAGTGCTGAAACCCCTTGCTGCTGTTGTGTCCTTTCTCCCTCTTGAGAGAATTAAGCCAATCAATTCCTTCTTGCATTGCATTGGTCGACCATTACCTCCTTCCTCCATTGGTGTTCAAGCTTGGTTCTTCAATTTTCTCCAAGTGTGCCTTGTGATAGTCCCTTGGTAACTAATCTGATGAGTGGATTTTATATGATGTTTTTAGGTACACTACAAGAAATTTCACTTTCCGCCGCGGCCAAAAAACCGTGGCTGCAGGTAAAAAAAACCGTGGCAATAACCTTCGACCACGGTTTGGCCACGGTTTCCCGCCTGTGGGATATGCGGTCGTGGCCTTTGCTAATAGGCCACGGTTTGACACTTTAGACCACCAATTTCTGATAACCGTGGCACGAATAGGCCACGGTTTGACCACTCTGGTTGAGGCCACGGTTTGCATCTATTTCTTTAAACCACGGTTTCCAAACCGTTGCTTTGATATTTAGGCCGCGGTTACTTACTGTGGTATTATTCAACCACGGATTACAGCCCCTTCAAAACACCACGGTTTTTAAACCGTGGGATCACAGCTCCTTCAATACACCACGGTTTTCAAACCGTGGGTTTACAGCCCCTTCAATACACCACGGTTTTCAAACCGTGGGTTTACACGGTTTATAGTTCCTTCTTTACACCACGCTTTTTAAACCGTTGCTATAATATGAGTGGGACCATTTTTAGGCCTCGATTTTAGCTGTGCCTGTACGTTTTAGGCAATGATTATAACCTGTCGCATTTGCATTTAAGCCATAATTCACATTTTAACCCTGAATTTTGAATAGATGTTTTTAACACAATTTAGACCACAAAATGTGTTTTAAAAAGCATACATGTGAATTTGTTAATCTCATATATTTAATGCTTGAAAGTAATTAAATATATCAACAATAAAATATCAACAAGAAATCTTAAGCTAGCATATCTAAATATGCATTAGTTAAAAGTTATGACTACATCAAGTTGACGAAACTAACTAATAATTAAGTCCCAAAAATATATGTATGTCTAGATGTCTTCATCTCAAAATTAAAACAAAAGTTCCAAGAGATAGAACATAAATCATCATTTTTAAACAACTCATGCATCATATTCTTCTTCCTCTTCTTCTCCTACTACTCCGCCTCCTTGTTCGTCTACACCTTCACGGAAAACTTCCTCCTCCTCATTCTGCAATGAACGTGATATATAAATTAGTAACATAAGCATTAAACAAAAATTGCGAATGATAATTGGTTAATCTAAAACACAGAGAAAAAAAGAAAGCCAAAGAAATAAAAAAGAAAGCCAATCAGAGAAAACAAGCAGTAGCTTTGACATATTCTTGTAGTTACATATTCGGTGAAAAAGCCATAATTAGATCATTTTAATGAGTTCATAGTTGGTATATCAGAACAGTTTTCATCTTCTCCTTCAATTCCTGGCGCTGGTCTGCATGATTACTCACTGTTAAATCTGCCTAAACATAGAGCATATGCAAGCAATACAGAAGGTATTTCAATTTACCTGCTCAATATAATTCTAAGTTTCTAACACAGAAAGTGTCTTTTGTATTATCATCAGATCAATAATACAGTATCAAAAAGGTTTCTGATGCATATTTCTAAAGAGAAGCAAGTAATTCAAATTAATTTCAATTCTATTGCCCTGCGTCTTTGTCAACAAGAATATCTAAGAAAATTCAATATTGTAAACTTATAATATATGTAAACAGTATACTTGTGAAAACTTATAACGAAACATACAAGGTATATACCTTAGCTATTGAACAACGAATGAACTGTCAAAGCCGTGTTTGACATATATTATATATACCCTATCATATATAATCACTAATCAGTGTTTGACATTGATCTTAGTCTATGTTTCCTCCATAAACTGAACATACAAAGATTTACCAAAACAAATGCCTTATATTTTTAGGCTAAATAACCAAGCCTTCTCTCTATTCTAAATTAACTTCAATCAAAATAAACAATAAACAGGGGGGAGGGGGGGTTCAGAGGAAACAACAGTCCAAAACGTCATTGCAAACTACGCTTATCAATGAACGTGGCAACACGAGTGACCAACGAATGAATAAATGATTGTCACATACAAAGGAAGAACCCCCTTGTGTCAAATTTCCGGTTCGGCCTTTCTGGAATAGTTCCTACTCTAACAACCATCACAGCTTAATGAAAAAACAAGGGTTACAAGAGAGTAATAGTATTTTCAGATTTCATGGACAACCAAGGCGGTGTGTTGTATACCATCATCAGGACAGGCCATGTACTATGAGATAAGCTCATGGTCCTAAATGGATTGAATCCATCACTCGTTAAGCCAAGTCTTATATTACGGGACTCACGAGCAAAATCAAGATGGCGCCCGTCAAAGTCCTCCCACGCTTGACCATCAGCAGGATGCCTCAATTTCCCATCCTTTGAGCGCTCTTCGTCATGCCACCTCATTGACTCGGCTGTCGTTGAACACATAAACAGCCTTTGAAGTCTAGGAATCAACGGAAAGTGCCTCAGAATTTTTGCAGGAACTCTATAATCATCTTTCGATTGCTCAGACTCACATCCTTCAGTTTGAGCATTTTCCTTCCACCGTGAAGCTTTACAAATGTGGCAAGAATTGTCATTTTCATGCTCTTTCCAGAATAGCATGCAATCGTTTGGACATGCATGGATCTTCTTATAATCAAGGCCTAAATTACTAATCATGGCCTTTGTCTTATAAAAAGATTCGGGAATGTTTAAATCAGGGACCGCTTCTTTCAACAATTCTAAGAGGGCAGTGAATGAGGCATTGCTCCACCCATGAAGACATTTCAACAAGTATAGTCGAATTGTGAATGATAGAGTAGAGAAGTTTTTGCATCCAGGGTACAGTTCATGTTCCGCCTCATTAATCAAGCTGTAAAATTTTCTAGCGTTCTCATTGGGACCCTCAGCAACTCCATGTTCTTCTGCCACGTCTCTAAACGTGTCGTACAATAAGCCATCAATGTTGTCATGTGAGTCATCTTCATCTTCCATGTCATCACCAATTTCCGTAGGCCTTCGTATTCGCTCTCCATGGTGGACCCAAACATCATAACCTTTTAGAAAACCTTTGGCTATTAAGTGGTCCAAAATGACATCTCTTGTTGTCCAATACAGATTTTTACACTTAGCACAAGGGCATAAAAGCTCATCTCCTTGAGGTCTTCCATTAGCGTAGGCAAAGTCCAAAAATCGGTGAACACCCTCAATGTACTCGTGACTAAACCTTGGATATTTAGTCCACTCTTTGTCCATCACCTTCTTAATCTAAAATGAATTTAAAAAATGGTAATTTATAATTCAATATATATGATCTTATATAGGAAGCTGTCCTTTTCTATTTTTATAGCAAACATTTGTCCTTTTGATGGAGGACCACAGAACAGTAACAGAAGAAGAAAAATTGAAGTGATTAGATTGATAGGGAGGGAGAAGCAAGCAAAGGGGTGAACAGTTTGGGTTTTAGCTGTTTCGGTTGGGGGATGAATGACCTGTAATCTAAATTAGATTAGATTGATAGAGAGCAGATATAATTTCAGAAGCCTAAATTATATCCAGCATGGCCGAATAACCTGTAATCTAATACTTCTAACAAACACAGTCATGATTCACAAACCTGTTAAGAGCAAGTTATCCAAGCAACTTTTATCCAGCATGCAAATCCTAGGCCATGCACTGATGTTGAAATACTAAAGCAGCTTCAAGATGAGGTATAAACGAATAAAATTAAAAACAGAATACTGGGTAAATCACTGGGGTACAAGTTTCTCTTTAATTACAAAAAACATGACCATTATTAACAGCCCAACCAATGAAATATAAACAGAACAATCATGGTATTGAAGCAAGGCAAATTTAGTGTAACCAACTCATAACTACTTAATCACTCAACATATATAATAAAGAAAAACAACGAGGAAGAAGATAAAACATAGGACAATGCACCAATCTCTCAATCTCTTCTCTTTTCTCCATTCCTTCTTCAATTATATTTTAGTTCATGCTCTGCCTCTCATAAAGTTATATATAAAACCAAGCTATATATTTCAAATCAATGTGTTGTTATATATACATCAAATGTGAATCTAAATAGATCTACAACTTGTCCTAAGTTGAATCCTCCTCATCTTTTACAAGTTCTCTTTTGTCTCCCCCATTCGACATTAATAATTTTGTTAACATTTTTAAACTTAGATCAACATAAAAAGACATGGAATATCCTGCAGATGCAGACAGAATTCTATAGACCAAATATAGTGCCAATAGAGAGCAGATATAATTTCAGAAGCCTAAATTATATCCAGCATGGCCGAATAACCTGTAATCTAATACTTCTAACAAACACAGTCATGATTCACAAACCTGTTAAGAGCAAGTTATCCAAGCAACTTTTATCCAGCATGCAAATCCTAGGCCATGCACTGATGTTGAAATACTAAAGCAGCTTCAAGATGAGGTATAAACGAATAAAATTAAAAACAGAATACTGGGTAAATCACTGGGGTACAAGTTTCTCTTTAATTACAAAAAACATGACCATTATTAACAGCCCAACCAATGAAATATAAACAGAACAATCATGGTATTGAAGCAAGGCAAATTTAGTGTAACCAACTCATAACTACTTAATCACTCAACATATATAATAAAGAAAAACAACGAGGAAGAAGATAAAACATAGGACAATGCACCAATCTCTCAATCTCTTCTCTTTTCTCCATTCCTTCTTCAATTATATTTTAGTTCATGCTCTGCCTCTCATAAAGTTATATATAAAACCAAGCTATATATTTCAAATCAATGTGTTGTTATATATACATCAAATGTGAATCTAAATAGATCTACAACTTGTCCTAAGTTGAATCCTCCTCATCTTTTACAAGTTCTCTTTTGTCTCCCCCATTCGACATTAATAATTTTGTTAACATTTTTAAACTTAGATCAACATAAAAAGACATGGAATATCCTGCAGATGCAGACAGAATTCTATAGACCAAATATAGTGCCAATAGAGAGCAGATATAATTTCAGAAGCCTAAATTATATCCAGCATGGCCGAATAACCTGTAATCTAATACTTCTAACAAACACAGTCATGATTCACAACCTGTTAAGAGCAAGTTATCCAAGCAACTTTTATCCAGCATGCAAATCCTAGGCCATGCACTGATGTTGAAATACTAAAGCAGCTTCAAGATGAGGTATAAACGAATAAAATTAAAAACAGAACACTGGGTAAATCACTGGGGTACAAGTTTCTCTTTAATTACAAAAAACATGACCAATATTAACAGCCCAACCAATGAAATATAAACAGAACAATCATGGTATTAAACTTAAATCAACATAAAAAGACATGGAATATCCTGCAGATGCAGACAGAATTCTATAGACCAAATATAGTGCCAATAGAGAGCAGATATAATTTCAGAAGCCTAAATTTATTGGACCTGCTTATTTTTATATAATTGTGTGCAAAACGTTGTGATCATATGATAGTACACTCAGTATAACAATAGCCACATCACAATAGCTGCGCTAGCTAAATCTCTGAATTATTAGCTTGGATGTACACACCTAGCCACATCAGTCATGTACAAATTATTAGCTTGTGTAATAAATTCCGTTTCATTGCAGAGATTAGAACTGATGCATGAAACAAATCCCTCTACGAATTCAAATTTGGTTGAGATTTTGAAATCAGAAGTCAGAGAAGGCAATGCTCGGAAGGGGTCTAGCTACTGTAAGGCCTTTGTTTGGCTCACTAGGTGAAAAATCTATCACACTTGAAGAGATTCATGTAGATTGATTATATAAAAACTACAATATTAATATTTTTTTTAGAAATACATACAATTAATTTGCAACATAGAAGGGTTCCATGTGACATTTCTTGTGCAACTATATATGCAGGGCACTGGATTTTACCTCTTCATTATTACGAACACTACAAAAAGATCAAGAAATGAATATGAAGCAAGTAATTGAAGAGACTTATGATATAACTTTAAAACCATGGCATGGGTGGATTTCATCATCTGCTTACAGAGTAACAATCACTTGACTTTTTCCCCAATTTTCCAATCAATTAATGCATCCATCCAGGTCAACTTGTCTGATTACTGTCACTTATTTACCACATTTTTAATTCAGCACATAGTGACCAAAATATGTTGATTTTTAGACTTCTATTAATGAGCAATTATCAGTATAACAATAGCCACATCACAATAAATCCTGCAATTTAAATATACCTGAAAACTGAAAGTAACAAGATCCTTCTTTGAATCGTCTGCTGCTATATACCTTACAGTAAGACATAAGTACAGAATCAAGATCAGACAGGGAAATTAAAATTATTCATGAAGAAAAGCCAGTTTAAGAAGATAATTTCACACTAGAGGATGAAGGAAGTGAAGCGGCGGAGCATCAAATTAAAGAAGCAAGATCAGACAGGGAAGTTACCTTGGTTCGAGTGAGGGTTTGAGACGAACGGTACGCAAATAGCTTCGCGGTGCAGAACGATGGAGGCAGGTGACGGGTTAGAACGATGGAGGCGAGGGTTTAGTGATGGAGATGAAATTCCAGAACGATGGAGGCGTGGGGGTCCAGAACGATGGAGGCGAGAGTCTTGAACGATGGTCGACGAGAGGGCCAGAACGATGGAAGACGAGAGGGCCTGAACGATGGAGGCGTCGAGGGGTAGGACGCGACGGGGTCCAGAACAATGGAGGCGACCGATCGAGGGGTAGGAGGAGATGGGGTCAGAACGATGGAGGCGCAGGAAGAGATGGGGTCAGAACGATGGAGGCGCAGGAGGAGATGGGGTCAGAACGATGGAGGCGCAGGAGGAGATGGGGTCAGAACGATGGAGGCGCAGGAGGAGATGGGATGGAGGCGCAGGAGGTCAAGAATTAAGGGAAAACCTTTCTTTTTTTTTTCCAGAACCCCGATGGAGGCACAGGAGTTAGCTTAATTGAAAACCTTTCTATTTCTATAATTTTGAGAAATAAAATAAAAACCGGGAAATTTTGGCGGGTCAAATAATAGGCTTTTTAATGTAAAAATTCTACTGCCACGGTTAGAAGAGTGTGGAATAAAGGGTCCACGGTTGGCAACACGTGGCCATAATATAGCCGCGGGCACCAAACCGCAGTTTAAAGAGTATAGGCTACGGTTTCCTCTGTGGTGGCTGTAGTTTTTGTAAATTTATCCCACGTTTCAAAAACCGTGGCCTCTGGCCATTTTAGGCCACGGTTTTCTGACCGTGGCAAATTTAAGCGTGGCCGTAGGTCAAATTTCTTGTAGTGGTAGTTTTTAGTCTTTTTATTTTATTATTTTTGAGTCACATATAGATTTTTTATTGTTTTTATGTAGATTTTATATTTATTTTGCATTTTGCATGTAGATTAGATTTTATTTGTTTTTCTAGCTTTATTTTATATTTTTAGGAATTTTTCTAGTTATTTTGTATTTTTTAGAAAAAGCTGGTTTAGCTATCATTTTTGTCCAGGGACCAATGTGTAAAGTTTCAGGAAGTCAGGGACCAAGTTGTAAAAGTTCAAGAGTGGAGGACTTAAAGTGAAGATTGAGAGAATATGAGGGCTTGAATTGAAGTTCTAACCAAGAGAGGACCAAAGTGAAAAAGAAGAATATGAAGAATCACTCTCTAATTTAGCACATGGAAAATAATGTTGAAGGAATTGATGTTAGTGGAGGAGAGGTTTCAGAATTAAACAAGGCTGATAGTGGCTTTTTATGGCCATCAAAACCCACTACCATGAATGAAGAAGGAAGAAAAAGCTTGAAGATGAAGAAGCAGCGTCCCAGCGCTCCAGCGCTGGGGTTCTGACTGGATGATGAGTCAGATGTTGGCCCAGCGCCCAAGCATTGGAAAGCTAGCGCTCAAGCGCTGGGCCTCGGACAGAAAGTGGATTTTTAATGCATCCTAGCGCCCATGCGTTGGGAATGCCAGCGCTCAAGCGCTGGAGGCTGGAATTTTACTATAAATAGGACCCTTTTCTTCACTTGTAGGACACACCTTCTTAGAATACAACAAGTATTCTCTCTTTCTCCCTCAAAGATCATTGTTCCTAGGAATTGTGGGAAGCCAAACTTGAGCTCCTATCCAGGGTAATTCAATGATTCTTTTAGCCATGCTTGGCTAATTCTTCTTTTAAGTTTTTGGGTTGTTTTAGTTTATAATTCATGTTCTAGTTTTCTTTTACATTTCTGAATTATATCTTCAATTCATGTTTTATTTCTTTGTTCTTCACTAATCTTTATGCGCAAAGGATTTCTTGCTTTCTACTTATGTCATAAGGCCATTTGGTAAGTAGTAAGGGAAATAGGAAATAAAAAAATTAAAGGTTATATGTTTGCATTTCTTAAGGCTATAAGGATGTACGTATCTTTGTGTTGGCCCGGATTCTTTCTTCATCTTCTTTTCTAATTAACTAATAACCAAGGCTATGGAGTTAGTAATTAGGTAAGAAAGTTCTACATTTCTTAAGGCTATTAGGATGTAGAAATTGAGGCTATAGCACCATGAATATGAATTTAAAGTTCAGAAATTTAGTAAGAGTTTTCTAGCATGTTTTATAAATTATGTAAATCAACCCAAGAGCTTAAATTCTTCTCATCTTATTCTATTTTATTATTTTATGCTATTGCTCTCTTCTTGTCCTAAACCAAACATCAACCATATCATTTTATTTTCATTGCACAAGTACTAAATTATATAATAATAAGAACACCTATCCCTTGGGTTCGATCTTTTGTATTACGCGATAGTTAATCGTACACTTGCGATTTCACCTATCATAATCAAACTCTTTCAATTCCTGAATTCTGGTGTTCAATTCCCTACTTTCTTCTAGGATTGATTTGACTTTCTTCCAACACTTTCCTCCTCACCATACTCGAGTCCTTTATGCTCAATTGGAGGTCTAAGGTTGTGGTTCATTCCCCTTGATCGTCCAAGCAAATTCAGGTTGGTCCTTTCCCCTTGTTCTAGTTGTAAGCCCTTGTCATTTTCCTTATTTACATGGATTAGTATTTTGAAAATTCGTAGAATTTTGGGGTAGAAACTATCTTTAAGTTTTGGCTATGGAAAAGTCTTGTTTTTGAAAAGTAGGGTTAAAAATTGATTTTGGGGTGACAAACTGCATTTCTGGGCTCTCTGGCAGGTAGTCAATGCATGAACATTGGACTCCCAATGCCTGGGCGTTGAGGTTTTGCCCAGGACGTGTTGCCAGATAGAGAGCCAACGCTCATGCGTTGGCAACCCAACGCATGGGCGCTGTGTCCTTGCCATCAAACTTCTATTTTTATTTTAATTGTGCAAAAATTATTTTAGGGGTTGTTTTCGACCTCTGTTTCAACAATTACTGATTGTTGTTCATCATTTTATCTTGCTTAGGTGGAGGAACAATTTTATGCAACCAAATCGACGGTAAGGGTAACTTCGTCATAGTAATTGTTGTCGGTTTATGATAGTTTATAACCCTGTTTGAAAATTTTGATTGTGATTGGCCTTGAATATTTTTATGACTTGTTAATTGGTATTGTAACATGTTGTACCTTAATTAATTTGTTATTGAAACATGAGGAAATGAAATGAGTTGTTGAGTATAACATGTTGAAAATGTTCTAAGAGGAAATCGGCTAAATTTTGCATATGATACTATGATTGAGAAAAATTGTGTGAACTGTTGGTTCATGAGGATAATGTATATTTGTGTCATAGCATATGCATTATATTTAGGATGTTTAGGTTGATGTGACGATACTTTGCCATGTGGATCAACCGAGGGTAATGTGGTGGATCTTTGTCCTACGTGATCGTTCTGCCCTTATTTTGGGAAAATCTTGGCCATAGTTATGCATTTAGTTACTTCAGGATTAACTTGCATGCTTTGAAGAAATTAAATGAATTATTTTGAATGCTGAAACTCTGTAAGTTTATTGCTGTTTTATTAATTTTGCTGTTGCTTTATTGCTGTTTATTTTCTACTGTTAAATATTGATGTTTAATTGGCTGCTGTGTTGTATCACTGTATTTGAATTCTGCTGTTTCTTTTTCTATTTTAATTATCACATAGTTGATAATTAATATAATTGATATTTTTGGAGTTAACATTTTCTGTTTGTTTATGTGTTGTTTAGGCGCTTAACGCCACAGATGAGCGAGAACTAAAATGGAAATTTATCGGAAACCTATTGAAGATAAAGTGAAGATTTGAAGAAGCATGCTTTTATTCGATGTTTTTATTTTATCAATGACTTAGCAAAATTATTTTGCAGATAATTATTTATTTTACTGCTCATGTTGAATTATGTTAGTTATGAGATAATATTTATTGTTTAAATAATTATTGAGCGAAGATTTACTTTGAAAAATTTGAGCGGTTTTTTTGAGAGGTTTATTAAACTTGTTTTCTGCGAATTTACAATGTAGCCACTGACCAGAAATTGGGGCATTACATAGCCCACTTACTTTTCCTCCTTAGGAGATCCCTACCCTCTAAAATACTGCTCCAGGCCCATGATGCCTTCTTTCTCATCTCAGATTTCATGAAGTTACCATTTTGGAAATATATTGCCTTGAAAATAGAAACCCACAATGATTTTGGTTCTGATATGATCCTCCAAGCTTGTTTAACAAGGTAGGCCGTATTGAGGAGATGGAAATCCCTAAACCCTAAACCCCCCTCCCATTTTCTCTTGGTTAGAACTTGCTTGCTTCTCCAATGGACTCCCTTCTCCTTCTTATACCCTCTCGACCAGAATCTGGCCACTGTGGCGTTTAGAGATTGATTGAAGGACTTTGGGAACTTCACTACTATCATGGCAAAGGTAGGAATAGCTTAGATGACTTTAATGAGCACTTCCTTCCCCGCTTGATTAAGAAAAGATTTTTTCCAACCATCCATCTTAGCAAGGATTCTATCTCTCACCCAATTAAGGGACACTATCTTGTTTCTCCCCCAAATTGCAGGTAAGCTTAGATATTGTTCAGGTGAGTCCCAAATCGCCATTTTAAGGATACTAGAGACTTGGACTCTCCGATTTGGAGTCACTACTACAGAATTGTCATACTACCACGGTTCCGGGCAGCCTTTTACCATGGTTAAACCATGGTATCCGCCGGCGAAGTAATAGATAAATTGCCACGGTTCAAGGAGGAACCGTGGTAATTTCATACCTTTGAAATACCCGGTTCTACGTTGAACCGTAGTAATATTAGGCCTCTGTTACCACGGTTTAACATGAAACCGTGGTAGTATTGCACTTTGTTACCACGGTTGTAGGAGGAACCGTGGTAATTTGTCCCTCTGGTATCACAGTTCCTTTATGAACCGTGGTAATAAGTTTGGTTTTTTTACCTCTGTTACCTCGGTTGTTGTATGAACCGTGGTAATATGTGTGTTTTTTTTGTGCTACGTACAATCAAAGACATGCAATTCAAATCGTAAACAAATTATAACCATAACCTGCAAAGATTTATCCTGGTTCACCCCCAGAAAGATAGGGCTACGTCTAGTTTTTGACTTCACCAAGATTTTAATATCAAGTATTCACACATGACTTCTCTAGACAATACAAGTATTCTCAGGGACTTCTCCCAAATCAAGTATTCTCAGGGACTTCTCCCAAATCAAGTATTCTCAGAGACTTCTCCCAAATCACGTATTGTATATGATGTCTCCTAAACAAGATTGATATCTTCTATAGTTGGTTCTTTTCTTACAAGAGTGATAGTAGAAAGTGTGTAAGCACAGTTTACAGAGATGATATGGAAATAAGTTCTCTATTTGCAGTGTGAAAGGATAAGAGGTTTGATTCTAGAGATTATCACACTTGGGCGGATGACTGAACTCAGAAGAGTATGACACTGGTTTTTTGAGTAAAGTTCAGAGCTTGATTGCAAGAGAGACCTTGATGAACATTGCTGAAGATGATGAAGTTCCATTGAGTATCGTTCTCTTTTGCTGCAACAGATACTTCTGCCAAGCTTGCAGAGCATTAAATGCAAAACTTCTACACAATTAATGCAGAATTTAATGCAGTTGATTCTATCATCCGCTCTTCTCTGGCGTGCTTTCTTAAATAGTGTTGTGTTGTTAATGTAGAGGAAATCAACAGAGCATATCTTCTATTCTAATCAACGAGATTTGATTTTGAGCGTTGAGTATGTACGATGTTCAGAAAGGAGAGTCGTTAACTCTGAAAAGGTAGATCGTGAAGTATGACATTCCTTGAAATGAGGAATGGTCAGAGACTAGGCCGATTCGAAGAATATTTCTTCATTAAATATGTCCTTTGTTCTTCCTGTTGAAATAGTGCTTCATTGAAGAGTGCAGACGATGTAATCCTTCTTCTCCATAGACGATACATTGCTTCACTATTTGATTATTCTGTCAAACAACACATTTGAAGTAGCTGCTTTAGATCCTTCATGTGTAGGTAGACGTTCCACTTCTTTTCATCAGACGATAGATATTTTCTGAAATATAAAACATAGAGTTTAGGAAATTTTTATCTATCATGATTGAACCTTGGGTAAAATTGTTATTATTCAAAATATGATAAACATGAAATCGTTTGAACTTAACAATCTCCCCCTTTTTGATGATGACAATTTTATAGAGAAAAAGTTTTAGTCTAACTTTGTGAAAATGTGTCGTAGCTGCTGGTTTAACAAACCTAAGGGTATCAGAGAAAATGTTATCTTAAAGGCATAGGGGTATCAAAGCATGAAATCTAAGCTTTGTTGGTTTTAAAAACATGAGCGTATTGGAGCAATGTATCAGAGCTTTTTCTAGATTAATAAAACATAGAGGTATCAAAGCTTATTATGAAGATATTAGGGCATTGGATATCAAAGCACTTATCACTTGATATCATGGTATCAGGACATGTATAAGCGACGTATAACCTAATATCATGGTAGACGATATTAAAGAGGCAGATGATCGAACTCTCCCCCTCACATGTATAACCTACTTTTATCTAACATGATCTTAAGCTCCCCCCCTTAATGCAATAATTTTCTAGGTTATGCTAGGGTTACTTTTCTCTTTTCTCTCCCCCTCACTCTACATTTTTTTTCTTCTCTCCCCCTTTGTCATTAGGAAAACAACAAACAAGGGTCCATGCAGACGATATAAGCGAGTATCATAACAAATAAGCATGGAAAAATCAACTATCATAGCAATTATATATAACTATAAAGGCACACGATATATAAAACTGGAAAAATAGTATATGCTGCATGAAAATTAAAGAAAGTTTAAGGGTTAGAAATTGAAGGGGTCTTCATTTGAGTTTTTCAAGCAGCTGTGCCAACACCATGCATCCATGGCATCTATGGCATCCAATCGTTGATCTACATTGGCATTCATGGATCCAATCTCCTCTCTGACTTCAAGCTTTGAAGGCAGCGAGCTCTTCTGCTAATTCTTCGACATGCCGCTTCGGAGATGGAGGAAATTCTACATTGATAGGAGTTGGTGGGGATTCAACAGTGTATGCAACACCATACAAAACCAGATATACGACAGTGCAGCCACTAACCCTTCTGAAGACACAAGGTTCATCTTTATTTTTTATGAAACCAAATTGTTTAATAGCTCCATTAAAAGGAAGATTTCAACTTCTAGAAGCTTTCATTAGTCCATAAATGGATCATTGTAGTTTACACATCTTGTTGGCATCATCAAGCATGACAAAGTCTTTAGATTGTGTTATATACACATACTCAAGAATTTTTCCATTAAGGAAGGTTGTCTTAACATCCATTTGCCTGCTTTCATAATCATTGTATGCTACTATAGCAAAAAAGAACATGACGAATTTAAGCATATCAACCAGGGAAAAAGTTTCATCATAGTTTACACAATAAATTTTCTTGAAACCTTTAGCCACATGTCATGTTTTAAGAGAATTTACATTACCATCCATGTCAATCTTCTTTTTGAAGACCTGCTTTCACCTAATGGGCTTTGCCCCATTAGGTGGTTCAATGAAGCTTCATACCTGATTAGTGTAAATAAAATCCATCTCAAATCTCATGGCTTTTAGCTATTTATCATATTTTGGACTTTCAATAGTTTCTTGGTAATTTGTTGGCTTATTTTGATCCATTAACAATATACATCTTCTTCCTGAGTTACGAGGAAACCATATCTTTCAAGCGTGGAATGCGCTTAATCTGACATACGCAAGACTTTGGCTATTTGAGCTTGAGGTACCACAATTATGAAATACAATAAAGTAACACAAAGTTGGGGGTTGAATTGTATTCAAAAACTTTTCCAAACTACCTGAGCACCAGAGTGCCTTTTGCACGTTACGAGCCACCAACTCGATGTCAAAGCACAGAAAAATGTCTACCAACTCCATGACAGAGCTGAGCTACGATGACGTCCACCTAACCATTCCATTTCTTGGGGGGTGTTGGTTTGATAGGAATACTAAAGAAAATGCATAATTAGAAATAAAAAGGCAATTCGTGTAAATAATAATATAGCAAAATTAATCCAAGAAAAATTATGAGGAAAATTTGGTGTTGTAAATTAAAATGAGTTTAACACATGATATGTTGTATAATGTAACATATGTGAAGATATAAAATATTAAAGCATAATGATACATTAGAATCATAAACAATGCTTGTTGGTGGTTAGGATAAGGTAAAGTAAGATAAGGTAAGAGGGTTGAATAAGATCAAGATATGATAGTATGATAAATTATTATCTTATTTTACTTTTGAGGTGAAATAAATAATTATGGAATGTGATATAAACAATGAGAAATGATTGAAATTTTTCTTCTAATAAAAAATGCATAATGTTTTTAAAATAATATAATCTATTAAAGCTATTTTTTCATTTTTATAAATGAGTCAATAATTAGTCTATTTAAATAAAAAATATATAAATAATAAATTGATTTTAACTAATAGTACCGTGTGATAAATAATAAAAATTTATTAAATTTTCAAATAGTATTAAAATTATTTATCTTATAAAATTAGTGTATCTATAAGTATAGAAATAGTTTTAACTATATAATAGCAAGTGATAAGAGAAAACTAGTCTACTTTTATTATTAATAAATCAAGTAGTCTATTATACTATTACTGCATAATTAGTTTATTTTTTATTATTATTATTATTACTATTATTATTATTATTATTATTATTATTATTATTATTATTATTATTATATGTAATCAAATAATGGAAAAGGAGTAGTAACAAGTGATAACGAAAAAATTATCTTTTTTATGAGTAAAACCAATATTTTCACCATTTATAAAACCAGTGTTTAAAAACCGGACCGGCCGGTCCGACCGATCCGACTGGGAATCGTTGCCCTAGCCAGTCTGGGTTGCTCGTTGGACCGGTTCTACAAGCGAACTGGACTGAACCGGTACGGCCCGTCGGTTCAAGGGCAAAACTGGTGACTCGGCCAGTTTTGGTTGAACCGACGAGTCACCTCTTTTTATTTTGTAAGTAGAAAAGCACCACCATTACCACTACACCATAATATTATTAGTGATTAATCATGTCTTTTATTATTTATATTTTTAAACTGATTAAAAAATAAATAACATTATTTTTAATATGAATTTAAAAGATATTAATATTATTTATATTACGATACATGGATGAAATATTTAATACTTTAATTTTTTATTGATTACAAATTTAAATATTTAATCAACACATATTTAAGAAATGACTAAAATAAAAGGCAAAACTACCAATTCAATTTAAAATATACATATCCAAAACTTTGAAAAAATTTCATTAGTCTATATCCAGCTACTGTGGGGGCAATATTTGTTTGCTTCGATTTTGGTGGCTAGAGACAGTAAAGGTACAATGAAAATTGTTTTTATAAGCATTCTTTTATTTTTAGATATCGAAGATAATTGTAAAAAAACAAATCAACCTAAATATATATGGTGGAGTAGGTGGAATTAAACCTGAAATATCAAAAATAAAAATTTGAAATGCAAAATTTTATAAAAATCTAAAATATTAAATTGACAAAAATAACATAAAAAATAATTAGTTAGGGTAAGGTCTTAAAGGATAGGACATGGTGGGGTAGGTGAGATTAAACCTTATTTTAGTATATATATAGAAGCCATATAGCATTGAATTTTTTTTATATTTTTTAATATACACCGAGTCAACCGGTCCGACCAGTGACCCCTCGGTCCAACCAGTGACCCATTGACCCAGTACCTCGGCCGAGTTTTAAAATATAAAACAGTCTATTTTTAGTTAAATTTGTATGAGTAATTACACAATTTTAACTTAGAAGTAGCAACTAACAATTAATAAATAATAAAGTAATATATTATTAAAATTATTATTTTCACATTTATAAATTAATATAATATAAATTACATAAAATATAAATACTGAAATAATATTAATATTGATTTGGAAAAGGGTGAAAATTTTCAAAAAAAAATTTGTTATACTATCGTGTTGGGTTATATCTCAGATTTCCCATTAGGATAAATTTTACACATAATCGACATATGATAGGATAAAGACCATGACTCGTTATCCTATTATGTTGGTGCAACAAACAACAAATTATAGTAGGACATGATTATATTATCCTATATTGTATCCTTGTCTTACGGATCTGGATCCTCTGCATCCAATTTCCCCCCATCCTCCCTACATCCAGATCTCCTTAAAATTTAAATGCTTAGATTATACGTCAAAGAGAGAGATTAATTTATTGCTTTATAATGCAATTCCCTTATCTTTCTCAAGATGTAGGTAAAGCTGATGAAGAGGATTTTTATTCTTATCTTACCCACCAAACAAGCCCTTGAAAGATATATAGAACGTCATATAAAAATAATAGATGGGAAATAGATGAAGGTATAGAAAATTATTGCAAATTGAGATTAAGTTTATATAGAAAGATGTATGAAGCTTTTGATGAAAATTAAAGAGTTAACTAAGATTTTGATTCTGGTAAAATAGGCGAAGTTTGAGAATAGTCCCTCGCCGAAATAAAGTTGAGTTTAGTCCTTTTTTTGTTATAAAAATGGTGGAACGGAGAGAAAACACCTCCAGACTACTAGACAGAGCGCCAGTGACATGCTGGGGAGGCCAGCAGTGGCCCACTCGGGATTTTACTGGCCCTAGGAGGATTGGAACCCGCGACCTAAGGGGAGGTGAGAGTTAAATCCAGAACTTGTGACCATTTGTTATCATGTTGGCAGTTTAGTCCTTGAACTTTAGGAAACTACTCACTTTTGAGTTTTTATCCTACTCTCCAATTCCTCTCGGAATGCTTCCTCCACACCCTTTCTCCCTTCTCCTTCCCCGTGCTGAGGCCGTTAGACTGCTCCAATTTTCCTCACCGTCCTTGGCTCATGACCGAGCCCTCCATCGACTAGAAGATCCTGCAAGCCACTTTTGTCAACTTCATGAACCGCCTCCATCTCCCATGGTCCAATGGCGCCGCCCCGGACATGCTTTCCCCTAGCTGTCTAACTTGAACAAATCTTTTAGATATGTTTTATGCTACAGAAACTTTAGCATATGTTCATTTATTTGATACTTTAAATTAATTTATACCAAATATTGCATGCCCAAGTGCAGAGTCAACTTGGGTATAGAAACCTTCTGATATTTAAATTTCCTTAATTTATAGTTTATTGCAGCATGTAAAAAACCGCCCTTGTAGTGTATCATACCAAAATACATGTTAGAAGGAACTCTGAGGATGTGTCTGAACACGATAGAGACATCCTCCCTTTCAATAGAAACATTACTAAGGTTAGCTCTTGACTTATCTAGGGGTATAAAGTACTTTATGATTACTTTGTTATGATTATCTCTAAAACAGAAATCAAGCTCATGATGACGGTGTTGATAAGGGGTTTTACTCAATTATGGAAATAAAATTAGTTTATGCATTTCTAAAGTATTTCTTGCTTGATTAATGACCATTCATCTTGCTATATATGCAATTCATTTGGAAGTTTAAAATGAATTTTGCAAAATGTTTTAGAGGGTGTTTTGATTCCTAATTAATTAAAAAAAACCGTGGCAATAACCTTCGACCACAGTTTTGCCACGGATTCCCGCCTGTGGGATATGTCGCCGTGGCCTTTGCTAATAGGCCACGGTTTGACACTTTAGGCCACCATTCTCTGACAACCGTGGCAAGAATAGGCCGCGGTTTAACCACGTTGGTTGAGGCCACGGTTTACAGCTGCTTCTTTAAACCACGATTTTCAAACTGTTGCTTTGATGTATAGGCCGCGGTTACTTACAACTCCTTCAATACACCACGGTTTTCAAACCGTTGGTTTACACGGTTTATAGCTCCTTCTTTACACCACAGTTTTTAAACCGTTGCTTTGATATGAGTGGGACCATATTTAGGCCACGATTTTAACTTTGTGCCTGTACGTTTTAGGCAACGATTATAACGTGTCACATTTGCATTTAAGCCATAATTCACATTTTAACCCAGAATTTTAATAGATCTTTTTAACACAATTTAGACCACAAAATGTGTTTTAAAAAGTATACATGTGAATTTGTTAATCTCATATTTAATACATGTGAAATTTTTAAGCTAGCATATCAAAATATGCATTAATTAAAAGTTATGACTACACCAAGCTGACGAAACTAACTAATAATTAAGTCCCAAAAATATATGTATGTCTAGATGTCTTCATCTCAAAATTAAAACAAAGGTTCCAAGAGATAGAACATAAATCATCATTTTTAAACAACTCATGCATCATATTCTTCTTCCTGTTCTTCTCCTACTACTCCGCCTCCTTATTCGTCTACACCTTCACGGAAAACTTCCTCCTCCTCCTCATTCTGCAATGAACGTGATATATAAATTAGTAATATAAGCATTAAACAAGAATTGAGATTGACAATTGGTTAATCTAAAACAAGAGAATAGGATCTCTCCCATAAAGTATGTATTCACCAATTCAGAGCATTAGGTGAACATGTGATGTGTAAAAATTTTAAGATACAATTCCCACACATGCCAAAGGAAAACAAAGATAAAGACAACAAGCATTTATAAGCAAAGAGTCTAATAAAAAATTGAAGTACCATACACGTTCCAATTTAGTTGATGCAGAGAGACTAATCAAAGCCAAAGGAAAACAAAATCCTAAAACTCAAGGACCATAGTCAAAGACCTAAGACGTTCCAATTAAATTGCTGCAGAGAGACATAATAACCTGTTGCTAATCATTAAACTATTTTAATAAGAAGATATATTTTTCGAAACTGAACAATACAAAAGAACGCTAAAGGAAAACAAAGCTTCTGCGACTAAGAAGTGAATTTCTTACACCATTCTTTGAAATTGTCTCCCGAAGTGCATCCTAATCCCAACGGTTTGAGGGCGTCACATCCCACATGTCTGGTTGAAGAATTCCCTAGGCAATGCAAAAATCACCTAAGAAACTAAATATCTTGGAAGTAAACATTACTAATTGTAGACCTCTGAATTCAACTTAAATATACATGTGATGCGTGTGCTATTGCATCAGACAAAAACAAGGCAGTGTAGTTACACTTGGAATGCAAACCAGTTGGAGTTTGTAAACAGACTACTACAAAAGAATTAGATTTCTTATAAACAAAAACCCCAACAGACTAGCATAAAAGTCTAGTAACATCTAGGCAACAGAAGTAGGGGCATAAATGAAGCTTTAGAATATTTTCAAATTTTCACTATAAGTAAAAGCAAAAACAGAACCGTGTCCAAATGGAGTTTCCATGTAAAACTATAAGAACAAACAACAACAGGATGAATATTTCACGTTTGACAACATTTGTGTTTCCTCTCATCAACCCATATCAGCAATAATTTTAAATTGTGTAAATCTATCAAATTCAAAATATATATCCGCATAGGATTCAAGTGAACTATACTGAAGCAACTTCCTGACCTATGTTCCAAATACTAAAACTCAGCATGCTTATGCTGTCCACTTTTATATCATTTATGCTCCTCATGATACTAATTTTAGCATATAAAGGGGGAGAATAGAATGTAGAGGCAAAGTGACACCTGACAAAAGTCACACCATGAAGCAGAAAACTGAAATTCAGGGGTTAATGAGATGAAAGAGAAGATTCTATTTCTAGCACTGGACAAGAATATTTGCAATCAACTAGCGCAATCCCAAGAATAGAGTATGTTGTTTCTTCAATATCCAGTAAAATATCTCATTCTTCGGTAGTTGCATTTGATGGATACTTCTCTCTAAGCAACTAAATCTTACAAAACCTGCACTACTCTATCATTGTCTTCAAAACTACTAAAAAAATCAAGGAAAGAATGGATACTATGGGCAAGATGATGCATACAGGAACATCTTAACAGATATATGGCAGGCACAGTATCCTAGTAAGATCATATTATTTCATGTATTTATCAAACATGCACTCATACTCACATATAACTTTGCTAATATCACATGCTTGACTTATCCATATGACAATCATATTCATCAAAACAAAAACTCTTAGTTACATGCTGAAATAAATACTCACCTTCCTTGATCATCACTAAGTCTTAGAGATGATATGACTACTTGAGCAGATTTGTCATCAAAGTAGACATCCTGCACTGCATGTAAACCGTGGTTGAATAATACCACGACAAGTAACTGCGGCCTAAACATCAAAGCAACGGTTTGGAAACCGTGGTTTAAAGAAGCAGCTGTAAACCGTGGCCTCAACCAGCTTGGTTAAACCGTGGCCTATTGGTACCACAGTTATCAGAAATTGGTAGCCTAAAGTGTCAAACCGTGAACGATTAGCAAAGGCCACGACTGCATATCCCACAGGCGAGAATCCGTGGCAAAACCGTGGTCGAAGGTTATTGCCACGGTTTTTATACCTTCAGCCACGGTTTTTTGGCCGCGGCGGAAAGTCAAATTTCTTGTAGTGAGACAACTCTACTATATAATTGTACCTAAATTCTGTTGATTTCTTTTCCTATTGCAAGCATCCTAAGACAATGAAAAATATAGGGTTCATTTTACAGATAAAAATGATAAACCCAAATTCTAGTGACAGAAACTGAACAATACAAAACACTGCACTGTATGATCAGCAGGGAAATTAGGTAATAGACAACAATCTTAATCTCCCGGTTAAATGATTATAAAGTGCTTTTAATAGTCAGCCCAAATCAAGAAGAAATTAATACACACCGTCGACGACGAGAGGTGGAATTGGAATTGGAATTGGAGGGCGCAACCAACTTCACCGGCAAGTGGTGGAGGATGCAACCAACTTTGCCGTTGATAATGAGAGGTGGAGAGGGTCCAGGAAGCTTCGTCGTCGACGATTACGGAGAAGACGAAACGCGCGCGGGGGTGTGGGTGCAGAACGATGGAGGTGACGAACGTGCAGAACGACGGAGGCCACAGACGTGCTGAACGATGGAGGCGAGGGAGGCCACGGACGTCCAGAACGATGGAGGCGAGGGAGGCCACGGACGTGCAGAACGATGGAGGCGCTAGGGGTTAGGTTTTGATCGGCTCTTGAGATTCTAATTTTGATTAAGTTACACAAATAAAATAAAAATCGGCATTTCTTGGCATGCCAAATTTTAATAGGTTTTTTAATCTAAAATCCTACTACCGCGGTTGGATGAGTGTGGAATAAAGGGTCCATGGTTGGCAAAACGTGGCCACGATATAGCCATGGATACCAAACCGCGGTTTAAAGAGTATAGGCTACGGTTTCCTTTGTTCTGATTTTAATTTTTGTAAAATTATCCTACAGTTCAAAAACTGTAGCATTTGGCCAGTTTAGATCACAATTTTCTAACCGTTGCAAATTTTAGCGTGGCTGGAAATCAAAATTCTTGTAGCAATTGTGTTCCTTTTTACCAACATGTATAAAATGTCTAAAGTGTAAACTTACACCAACTATTTCATATTATAAACATCAATCAAATGAAAGTATCAGCATGCTCCCCCTTAATGTATACATCTAAATACTAAGAGTTACATGATATAGAAGTTTACAGAGACAAATTAGTGTTACATACATATACTAAGGTGAATGAAATGGAAGTTATCATTGATTTCATGGGAATTGGAAATCTCCTCCAACACCTTGTCCTTCAGCACCTTTGGGTGGGCTAATAGCAATCCAAAGCAGAGAAAGCGTGATTGCAATGAGACCTGACCAAACAAAAACGATCGTCGGTGTCTTCCCTCGCCTCCCCATCAACCCTTTTGCAAACGGATACAAATGAGCAAGCACCCAGAAACTGAAGAATGCTCCTCCGATGAACTTGCTCCACTGCGGATTCGCGCTGTAAATGGTCCTGGAAAACGCCACCGCAATGCCGATGATGTTCATCATAGCAATAACAATCGGCGGAATCATCAATGAACTCCACTTGACTATATACAGATCTGCAAATATGTCTTCTTCTTCATCCCCTCCAGATTTCGATGTCAGAGTAAATGAAATCTCGATACCAGCCATGACCTTAAGGAGCCCTTGCACCACAGCAGCCAAGTGTGCACTAGTGCCAGAAATGAGCCAGAATTGTTCATTCCTCCACCATTGCTCCAACTCGACGCCAGACCATTTAACCTCAAGAATGGCGAGCAGGACTAAACATACGGTGATGGTGAGAAGATAGATTAAGAAAGCGATGCTGAGAGTCTGGACAATGAAGAAGCCGGAGAACAAGGAGAGAGCGGGGAGGAAGCAATAGACAACGAGGAAGATGGAGGTGAAGGGGTAGATGCCAACGTTGAGGTAAGCAAGACGTTGGAGAATTTTGAGGCGCTTACTAGCAAGGAATGCGTTGTTCTTTGAGAAGAAGATTTCCACTGAACCTGTGGCCCATCGTAAGACCTGGTGCAGTCGATCAGTGAGGTTAATTGGAGCTGATCCACGAAATGCATCTCTCTTGGTTATGCAATACACGGAACGCCATCCACGGTTATGCATGCGGTACCCAGTCACCACGTCTTCTGTCACTGACCCGTAAATCCAACCAACTCGATCTCCCCATTCGGTCTTGTCCTCGTACCTGCAATAATATTTTGTGGCAGAAAATCAAACAAACAAGAAATAAAAGAGATTGATTCATTGCAGGAAAATTACATATTTGATTGGAAAGTTCGTTTCAACATGTTAGAAATAAAAGAGTAACTTAAAGGGAAAAGAAAATACTATTTAATATATCATTTTATTCATATATAATCATATAATATTTCATGGAAGAAGTTAAAATCAAACCAGCAAGAAATGACAGAGACTGCTTCAGCCACAATGCTGGCATCAAGTGGTTGACGAGGTTCCCTAAGGAGACCAGGTGGGCGTCCATACTTGACAGCCGGATGATCAGCTAGAGGACGACCTTGGTACTCACAAACAGGTATGCTCTCAGACAACATGGTTGAATTACCAAACCGCTTAGGAAGCAGGTTCATGTCTAGATCGGGATCAAACTCGCTAGCATTCAATGCCGGGGTATCAGACCCTTCATTGTCATTCTTAGGATTGTTTTTCTTGTCATTCTCATCCACTAATGGTGGGTCGAAGCCGTAGAGCGCAAACCGCCTAAACATGCATCCCGTTCCCACATACACCGGACCTTGGACACCATCTAGAGCTCGCATGTTTCCATCGAAGAACACAGTGTTGTGATTCGCGTACCTGTCTGAGGGATCAATGCCTTCAAATCTCTGTGGGAACTGAATGTAACATATATCCTCTCCTCCTCTGTCCATCATGAAGCACATACCTTCTCGTATTGCCCTGCAATTGTAGATGTAGTGATCACAGTCAAGGTTGAGAATGAATGGCCCATTTGATAGAATTGCAGATGCTCGAACCAACGCATTCATGGCACCCGCTTTCTTGTTGTGATCATAACCTGGCCGCTTCTCTCGGGAAACATATGCAAACATTGGTAGTCGTGTGTCTACCTCTGTGAAGTCTATAATCTTGTCTTCTACCCTCCCCATTAACGGATCAGGACTTGGAGGCTTTAGCATCACCTATTATACATACATGCATTCATATGTGATTTCCCTTTATTTTATGAAAACAAATTCATTTTTTAAAACTTCTTTTATACGATATTCATAAATACAAATTCATTCTTTTGAACTTAATTCTTTTGAACTTCATTTTATCAAACTTCATTTTATCCGATAGTAAATTAAACGGACCCTAATTAGGTATAGTATGTAATGTACCTGAAGTATTCCTGCATGGTCACCTTTGGCATGTTCACTAGAAGGAGAGGCCCATGTTCCGGGCCAGTGGGTGCCATCAGCCATCCAAGTGGCCTTTAATACTTTGATAGGCTCGGAAGGGTCACCCCCTTTCTCCTTGAGATGCCTCATCATCTTCATTTCCTCCCTTGCATTAAATGCATCAGATCTTCTCCTGATTGCATCTGGAAGGCCATTGATGCGAACCTTGAACTCATCATACTCCCTCTTCACCCTTCTCCTGTCCTTGACAAAATCTGTCTTGCTCTTGTTCTTGGTGGGATCAACTTTCAAGCTGAAGTAACTCTCCGGATTCCTAGGCTCAATGTTGTGTTTTCGACAAAAGGGAACCCATAAATTAGCGAAACTGGCAGCCTCGGCCATGGCTTCGAAAGTCAAGAGAGCACCTCCATCGTCAGAAATGTAACACGCAACTTTCTCCACCGGGTAATCAACTGCTAGTATGGAAAGAATGGTGTTGGCAGTGACTAGAGGTGGCTCCTTCTCAGGATCGGCAGTGGACACGAAGAGGTCCACGCCAGGTAGATCAGATCGCCCTGTGGGATTGTCTGGAGATGGACTATCGAATTTCTCGTGAAGGACGGTAAGATCAGTGGAACGGTTGATAGGGCAAAGCTTGGGAACTTGATCAAGTAGCCATGAGAAGGCAAACCATATCTCACAAGTAATTGACATGAGCCACAACCATATTGCATCTTCATTTGGATGTGCCACTCTCCAATGTAAAAAGAAGCACAACACAACGAAGCGAACCACAATAAGCATCCTACAAATAAATGCACAAAAAATACTATAAGAAACATGAGAAGAGGTAGTTATGTAAGTAGTGTAATCATTATAAGGAAAGACAATGTATGTAACCTGTAAGGACTTATGATGCGAGATTCAATTGGCGTTCTTCGGCTTAAAGGCTTCCAAGGCTTCTCCAACAAATCAAATGTTTCTCCTTTTAGGTCATCATCATCATCACAATCATCATCCTGGGGCCACATGACAGTACCATGCCCGTAGTCAGCGTGAGTCGACTCAAACAACCACTTCTGGTGGTCAAATTCTCCATTTTGATTTCTCTTCATAACAGACATGTTGTTTGGATTATTCTTAGAGCCATTTGGTGCAGGTAATGGCAATGCCCCATTGGCATAATCAGGGGTATCAGTATCATCCTCATATTCCCCTACTTTGTATGGCTCCTTGCAACCCGGGCATAGACCAGTATCTTTTTGCGCATCAAAAAAGCAATCTCTACAAATCTTGTACCTAAATTGGAATTATTATCATGGAACTCATTTTCAAAATTAAGAAATGCTTTTTTCACAAATGTAACATAGATATACATACATACCTACACTCACATGGAGTCACGTCATGCCCCCTCTCATCCCTCATGACCTTGCCATCACAAATTGAACAAGCAGAGCCTTTGGAGCCTGCCATTTGAGGATGTGTGACTTCAGAATCGATCACCTTGTCCATTAGATGGGCTCTGGTTACACTGTTGAATCCGCCGGTGAATAAAGAATTGGAAACGTATTGTTCTTCAGCTTTCATCGCCACGGACTCGTCCGTCGTGGGTTGATTATCTGGGGTAGGAGGAATATGAACTGTGTAATTCATGTAGTCACCTGATAAATCTGATGACATTTCAATGTTATCTCTTGACAAACTCACATATCTCCCGCTTGATGTTCGTTTTGCAAACTTTACAGCTGGCCCGCCGGAGGAGTTATTACGGGCTCCTTGAGAACTGCCTGCTCCTCCTGAATTACGTAGAGACTTCTTCGAAGGTTGGTTGTTCAATGAAGACGCCATTGCTTTTTATGTAGAATAACTTTAACTCTCCCAAAGCCAAATTGTAAAACCCATAGCTACAATGAAAAATGAGAATCCAAGTTCAAATTACTCATAGTAAGAGAACAGATGTACGTGGTAAGAGGGAAGAATTTTGATTGACAATGGGAGATTTCTCACAATACAGAGAGTTGGCGGAAAAGAAGATGGATTTACGGTGAGAGACCAAGTCCATCCTATGATGCTATTTTTGAGGTTCTCATTTACAGTTTTTTAGGAGAGTGTTTATCAGGAATATATATGAGTGGCAAACAAATGTAATGTTAAATATATGCATGCATTTATGAAAAATATATTCTGACATTTAGCATGATTTTCATAACATTGATTCCACCAGCCTCGTTCTAATAAATTAATTATTTTTGCATTTTACTTGTTATGTTAGGAATTTATATATGTGATGAAATTCGGATTTAGATATGGTGAAATTTTCCTTATGTGTCATCATGTAAAGTTTTGTTTCTATCTCTCTTCATATATATGCGTTAAATAGATATAGTGAGACCTTTAAATGTTTAGGAAAGAGAAATAGACACAAAACTCTCACATAATAACACATGATATATGAAAGAAATTTCACATGAGAGACTATCCAAATCCGATGAATTTCATATTAGATGAAAGTAGTGTGTATAGTCACCGCTATGCAAGTTTATGCATCTCTGATGTTATTTCTTGCTTGAATGACCATCAGTCTTTCTATGCAATTCATTTGTTGGAAGTTTAAAATAGAATTTTGCAAAAATTTTTACAGGGAGTTTTGATTCCTAATTAATTCCCCTTTTAATTGTAGTCCTTATATTACATAAAATGTGTAAAGTGGGAACTTACACCATCTATTTCGTATTATAAAAGATCAATCAAATTAAAGTAACTCACTGAGCATGTTCCTCCCTTTTTAAATGTATACGTATACGTATACGTACATCTAAATATTAAGAGTTACATGACATAGAAGTTTACAGAGACAAATTCGAGTTACATACATATCAAATCACGGTGAATGAAATGGAAGCTATGATTGATTTCATGGGAATTGAAAATCTCCTCCAACACCTTGTCCTTGGGCGCCTCCTCTAGCTGGGCTAATAGCAATCCAAAGCAGAGAGAGTGTGATTGCGATGAGACCTGACCAAACATACACAATGGTTGGCGTCTTACCTCGCCTCCCCATCAAACCTTTTGCAAACGGATACAAATGAGCAAGCACCCAGAAACTGAAGAAAGCTCCTCCGATGAACTTGCTCCACTGCGGATTTGCGCTGTAGATGGTCCTTGAAAACGCCACCGCGATGCCGATGACATTCATCATAGCAATAACAATCGGTGGAATCATCAACGAGCTCCACTTGACTATATACAGATCTGCAAATATGTCTTCTTCTTCATCCCCTCCAGATTTGGACGTTAGAGTAAAAGAAATCTCAATACCAGCCATGACCTTAAGGAGCCCTTGCACCACAGCAGCCAAATGAGCACTGGTGCCAGAAATGAGCCAAAACTGTTCATTCCTCCACCATTGCTCCAACTCGACGCCGGACCATTTAACCTCGAGAAGGGCAAGCAGGATTAAGCATACGGTGATGGTGAGCAAGTAGACTAGGAAGGCGATGCTCAGAGTCTGGACAATGAAGAAGCCGGAGAACAAGGAGAGCGCGGGGAGGAAGCAATAGACGACGAGGAAGATGGAGGTGAAGGGGTAGATGCCAACGTTGAGGTAAGCAAGACGTTGGAGAATTTTGAGGCGCTTACTAGCAAGGAATGCGTTGTTCTTTGAGAAGAAGATTTCCACTGAACCTGTGGCCCATCGTAAGACTTGGTGCAGTCGATCAGTGAGGTTAATTGGAGCTGATCCACGAAATGCATCTCTCTTGGTTATGCAATACACGGAACGCCATCCACGGTTATGCATGCGGTACCCAGTCACCACATCTTCTGTCACTGACCCGTAAATCCATCCCACTCTGTCTCCCCATTCTGTCTTGTCTTCGTACCTGCGCGCGTTGCAATAACATTCAATATATCATCATATTTATATTATATAATAAATATTTGTGGTTCAAGTTAATATCAAACCAGCAAGAAATGACAGAAACTGCTTCAGCTACAGTGCTGGCATCAAGTGGTTGGCGAGGTTCCCTCAGGACACCAGGTGGACGTCCATACTTGACGGCAGGATGATCAGCTAGAGGACGACCTTGGTACTCACACACAGGTATGCTCTCAGACAACATCGTTGAATTACCAAACCGCTTAGGAAGCAGGTTCATGTCTAGATCTTGATCAAAATCGCCAGCATTCAACTTCGGCGTATCAGACCCTACTTCAATACTCTCTTTAGGATTGTTTTTCTTCTCCTTCTCATCCACTAATGGCGGGTCGAAGCCGTAAAGTGCAAACCTCCTGAACATGCATCCCGTTCCCACATAGACCGGACCTTGCACACCATCAAGAGCTCGCATGTTTCCATCAAAGAATACAGTATTGTGATTCGCATACCTGCAGGGATGGGACCAAAAAAAATAGCAAGGAGTGAAAATTTCACACGCCAAGCAAAATCAAGAACGATTACATGAAAAAGACATTATAGTACCTGTCTGAGGGATCAATGCCTTCGAATCTCTGGGGGAACTGAATGTAACATATGTCCTCTCCGCCTCTGTCCATCATGAAGCACATACCTTCTCGTATTGCCCTGCAGTTGTAGATGTAGTGATCGCAGTCAAGGTTGAGAATGAATGGCCCGTTTGATAGAATTGCAGATGCCCGAACCAGCGCATTCATGGCACCCGCTTTCTTATTGTGATCATAAGAAGGCCGCTTCTCTCGGGATACATATGCAAACATTGGCAGCCGTGTGTCTACCTCTGTGAAATCAATAATCTTGTCTTCTGCTCTCCCCATTAACGGATCAGGATTTGGAGGCTTTAGCATCACCTGTACATACATGCATACATATGTATAGAGTTTAATACATTATAATGATGCCATTCATGATATAATTATAGAGAATTACTCCAGTATCTTATAAAAAGTAGGGTTTTAGTACCCTTCAAACTGTTTTGTAAATATAAGGACTAAAATGAAAATTAGAAAAGTTAATTATGGAAGATGATGTAACACATCAAGACAAAAACAAAATGTTCAATTGAAAATAGTACAAAATCCATATACTTTAAGCGATACCAGAGGAAAATCCATAAATATATGCATAGTGTACTTCTAAGTTAAAGTTTAGCATTAGATATATGATATGATATAGTATATAAGAAAGTGAATATTTCTTTGGTACCTGCCTAAAGTAGAGAGGTTTCGTACTTTTCGAGTTGAACAGATATTTTTTGACCTAGTGTAAACTTTTGTAATTTGCAATATAGTTGATATTTTATAAGGTAGGAGTAAGTTGCTACTCATATCCATCTTTTAATTAGGTAGTATGTAATATACCTGAAGTATTCCGGCATGGTCACCTTTCGCATGTTCACTAGAAGGAGAAGCCCATGTTCCAGGCCAGTGGGTGCCATCAGCCATCCAAGTGGCCTTTAATACTTTGATAGGCTCAGAAGGGTCAGCTCCTTTCTCCTTGAGATGCTTCATCATCTTCATTTCCTCTCTTGCATTAAACGCATCAGATCTTCTCCGGATGGAATCTGGAAGGCCATTGATGCGCACCTTGAACTCATCATACTCCCTCTTCACCCTTCTCCTGTCCTTAACAAAATCTAATCTGCTTTTGTTCTTGGTGGGATCAACTTTCAAGCTGAAGTAACTTTCAGGATTCCTCGGCTCAATGTTGTGTTTTCGACAAAAGGGAACCCATAAATTAGCAAAACTGGCAGCCTCAGCCATGGCTTCGAAAGTCAAGAGAGCACCTCCATCATCAGAAATGTAACACGCAAGTTTCTCCACTGGGTAATCAACTGCTAGTATGGAAAGAATGGTATTGGCAGTGACTAGAGGTGGCTCCTTCTCAGGATCCGCAGTGGACACGAAGAGGTCCATGCCAGGTAGATCAGATCGCCCTGTGGGATTGTCTGGAGATGGACTATCGAATTTCTCGTGAAGGACGGCAAGATCAGTCGAACGGTTGATGGGGCAAAGCTTAGGAACTTGATCAAGTAGCCATGAGAAGGCAAACCATATCTCACAAGTAATTGACATGAGCCACAACCATATTGCATCTTGATTGGGATGTGCCACTCTCCAATGTAAAAAGAAGCACAACACAACAAAGCGAATTACAATAAGCATCCTACAAGTAAATTCACAAAAATACTAAAAGTTACGATAAGAAATGCAAGAAGAGTTAGTGATCAACTACATACTACCCGATAATTTCTGTCAAACAACACAATTTTCTTGTAACTTTCCTTCATAATATATAACATTGCTCGTAATCCATTCATTCATTGTAATGAACATGATTAATTAATTATAAGCTAAGGAAATACAATCTATCTAACCTGTAAGGACTTATGATGCGGGATTCAATTGGCGTTGTTCGGCTTAAAGGCTTCCAAGGCTTCTCCATTAAATCAAACTTTCCTCCTCGTAGGCCATCATCACCATCATCGCCAAATTCATCTTGGGGCCAATAAGCATTACCAAACCCGAAGGTACCTTGAGAATTTTCAAACAACCACTTGTGTTGGTCAAATTCTCCATTTTGATTTCTCATCATAAGTGACATGTTTCCATTCTGCTTTGGTGCAGGTAATGGCAATGCCCCATTGGCATAATCAGGGGTATCAGTATCATCTTCATATTCCCCTACTTTGTATGGCTCCTTGCAACCCGGGCATAGACCACTATCTTTTTGGGCATCAAAAAAGCAATCTCTACAAATCTTGTACCTAAATTGGAATTATTATCATGGAATTCATTTTCAAAATTAAGAAATGCTTTTTTCACAAATGTAACATAGATATACATACATACCTACACTCACATGGAGTCACGTCATGCCCCCTCTCATCCTTCATGACCTTGCCATCACAAATTGAACAAGCAGAGCCTTTGGCGCCTGCCATTTGAGGATGTGTGACTTCTGAATCGATCACCTTGTCCATTAGATGAGCTCTGGTAACACTGTTGAAACCGCCGGTGAATAAAGAATTGGAAACGTATTGTTCTTCAGCTTTCATCGCAACAGATGAGTCCGTCGTGGGTTGATTATCTGGGGTAGGGGGAATATGAACAGTGTAGTTCATGTAGTCACCTGATAACTCTGATGACATTTCAATGTCATCTCTTGACAAACTAACATATTTCCCACTTGATGTTCGTCGTGCAAACTTTATAGTTGGCTCGCCAGAGGAGTTATTACCTGCTCCTCCTGAATTACGCAGAGATTTCTTGGAAGGTTGGCTTTTCAATGAAGACGCCATTGATTTTTATGAAGAATAAGTTAACCCATAGCTATAATGAAGAATGAAATGCAAGTTCAAATTATTCATGCTAGGAGAATAAATGTGATTAGAGGAAAGAATTTTGATTGACAATGGGAGATTCGTCATAATACAGAAAGTTGGCGGAAAAGAAGCTGGATTTACGGTGAGAGACAAAATCCATCCTATAATGCTATTTTCGAGGTTCTCATTTCCAGTTTTATAGGAGAGTGTTTGTGAGGAATATATATGTGTGGCAAACAAATGTAATGTTAAATATATGCATGCATTTATGAGAAATAGAATCTTATATTTAGCTTAATTTTCATATCATGATTCCAACGGCCTCGTTCTAATCGATTAGTTATTTTTGCAATTTACCAATATTTGAGTTCAGTTTTTACTCTTTCTATTTTATATTTTAACATTTCACTATCTTATTAAAATTTCATTACAATCTACTTTTATGTTTACTAGATGAGGATCAATCAATATATTTTCAAATCATTAAAGTCTTATCCTAGTAATGATGCAAACTAATGAATTCAAAACTTGTAATTCTCCCAATTTCTCTAATACAGTAGGTTTAGTATCCTTAAAGATAAAATAAAAGTTGTTTTTTGATAGTGAGAACTGATCAAGAAAAAGTTGTCATAGTTCTTTGAACAATTCATTAAGAAATAAATTTGTATTGAAGCTATTGACACATGCCACAATATAAGAAAGATATGTGACTTCATCAGAAAATACAATATGACATGGTTTCAACAGAATAGAGAATTACATCTCAAATAATATATAGAGATGGATTAAGCCAACAAGCATAAATATAAACCCGAGATACATCAATGTGACAAGATACCACCACTCAAGTATGAAAATCTTAAAACTGATACAAAACAACATCAACATGGTTAATAAAAAATAAATGAGATTAATATAAAGGTTTAAATATGTTTTAGGTCCTGGCATGGTAAAAGAAATCAAATTGGGTTCCTCACTTTCAAATCCTTTGAATGTTATTAATCATATTTTAAGTATGAAAATCTTAAAAATGATACAACAGGGCTAAGATAAAACAAATGAAATTAATATGAATTGTAAATTAAAATGAAAGCGAAATTTTTTCACAAATCAAAATTAACAATTAGAAACACAATGAAATTCTATCATTTAACTAATAATTGTAATATTTACGGGTGTATTTTTTTTTTTTAAAACTTACTGGTGGATGTTTTTTATTTTTTAATGGAACTGAATAAATATATTAATCAAGAACAGGGCCAAAGGCCAATACATCATGTTGTAAAGCAGTTAAAATATCTTGAGAAACATCCTCAATTCAGACAAAAGATAGCGTAGTAAAGGATAATTTGGCAAGGGAGTCCGCAACCGCGTTGCCTCCCTGCATAACAAAAGAAACATCTAGAAAATCAAAATGACAAGAAAAGGAACGACAATCCCTATTAATAGAAAAAATATAAGAACTACCAAGTTTCGGATGACGTCAAAGATCATAAAGCTTCAAACAATCAGTCTCGAACATGACCCTTCTGAAACACAAGTCAATAGCGGTCGAGATCGCCCAACGGAAGCATAGAGCTTCAGCGATGATGGGGGACGAGACCATGATGGTAGCAGCGGTTTCTGAAGCTAGAACCTCACCCTCAAAGTTCCGGGCCACCATCCCAAAACCAGCCAATGTCGAGTCCCGAAGAGCTGCATCAAAATAAAGCTTAAAAGTACCTCGAGGCAGCCGGGTCCAACTAGACGTCAACACCATAGTTTGACGGGGAGCTGCACACAAATCTGGAGCCCCAAGAAGAGAAGCCACACGGTCAACCATAAGAGGTGTGGAAGTCCGCCGCTGCTGGAAGACAATCTGATTTCTCCTCTCCCAAATATAGTAAGTCGTGGTGATAAAACAATGGAGAACCTGGTCATCTGCATTCTCCAAAAACCTCAGGAAGAAACCAGCAAAAGAAAGATCGATCCAATCACACACACGTAAGCCAAGCGACGAACCAAACCAAGCCTAAACTGAGTCCGGACAATAAAGTAGCGCATGAGCAACCGTCTCGCACTCCACTACCTCACAGCATGGACAGGAAGGGTCAATATCCAAACCTCGGTGCCGTAATCGACCTCTAACCGACAAGATATCCAAAGCTACACGCCAAACCAATTCCTTGCACCACGGCAAGGCTCGAGACCGCCACAGACGCTTCCAAGCCTGAGCCGGTAGCGATGGAACCCCCGATGAGGTGGCCAAGAAGGTATCCTGATCCTGCATGATAAAGTTATAACCAGATTTTGTAGAATAGATACCATTTTCGTTAAAAGGCAAAAAAAAAAAAAATCATTATGTGTAACACAAGGAAGATGAATTGATAAAATATACTTTGCCGTATTATGATGAAATATCATATCAATCAAATCAAATTTCCACTTCCCAGCAGAAATAAGGTCACTCACCCGTTGGACATTCGCCTCATCGGCCAAATCCTTACGGAAGATAATAGGGATACCATGAGAAAGCCACTTGTGTTTCCAAATGTGAACACTAGTGCCATCCCCTATCTTCCACTGACCCCCCTTTTCAAAATTCCATCCGGAACCCAGGATACTTGTCCAAGCATACCTAGGACGAAAACCTTTTTTAGCATCCCACAAGTCCCCGCGAGGAAAGTACACCACCTTGAAAAGCTGACTAACAAGAAGATAGGGAGATGAATTAAGTCTCCACCAAGTTTTGGCAACCAGAGCCGTGTTGAAAGCCTTAAAATCACGGAAACCCAGCCCTCCCGACCACTTGGGTTGACAGAGGCTCAACCATTTCTTCCAATGGATACCTCGTTCCTCAGTATCTCCGCTCCAAAAGAACCTGCTAATTATCCCTTCGATGCGGGAGCAAACAGATTTAGGCAGAGCAAAGCAAGACATAACATAAGCCAGAATTGCCTGAGCCACGGCTTTACTCAATACTTCCCTTCCTGCCCAGGAAAGGGATCATTCTTTCCATTCTTTCAACTTTTTAAAAACTCTATCAATGACAAAATTAAATATTTGGGTTTTAGATCTCCCCAAAATTGTTGGGAGGCCCAAATATTTATCAAAGCTCTCAATCACCTTAACACCCAGAAACATAGTAAGCTCAGATGAAGTAGATGGAAGCACATTTCAGCTACATGTGAGAGTAGATTTGTCAAGATTGATTTTCTGTCCAGAGGCCCACTCATAGGTCACAAGAACGGATTTTACACATTCTGCTTCCTCCGCAGAGGCCCTGACAAAGATGACGCTGTCGTCAGCAAAAAATATATGAGAGATAACCGGCGCTGATCGAGCAATACAGAGACCAGATAAAGAGGAACTAGCCACTGCTTTCTGGACCAGATAAGTAACTTATTTTTTAAAAGCTTATACAAAATTGTGTTTGGCCCAACTTATCTTAAAAGCAACTTAAAAGTCAAAAAAAAGTTGGGCCAAACACTACCTTAGCCCCTTGAACTATTAGGAAATAGTTGGTTTTAGACCCTCCGGTTGACCGCCGTGTCCTAGTGTCACGACACAGCCTACATGGCACATGCCACGTCATTTAATGAAGTAGAGGTGGAATTTTTTCTATTTCTTTTATTTTATTTCAACTCCAATTTAAATTATTAAAACTAAAAAATATTAATTTTCATCATCATTTTCTTCTTCATTCACGCACCCCAGCATCATCTTCATTTCCATCACCCCACCCAACCCAACCAGAATCATCATCATCTTCTTCATTTACAGATCTTCTTCTTCTTCATTATCTTCTCCATCACCATCTTCTTCATCATTTACACAAACACCCAAAAGTAAACCCCAATTTTAGAACACTCAAATCCACCACCTCTTCCATCTTCAAAACCTAGATTCGCCAACACGATGAAGTTAGGGTTTCTGCCCCTCTTCTATACTATCAGCGATTTTCCTGTTCTCCAGGGATGATTTTCGCTGAAATAACAAGGGAATGATACTTAGGACACAATAACTTAGAGAGTGAAGGAAAAAAGCTAGGGTTTGGGAACAAACCACTTAAAATCGACGTGCAAAGAGAGAAAGGCTCCTCTGTTCAGTGATCCAATTATGGATTTGGAGAGAGGGTGTGAGATTCTTCAAGAAAGGACAATCTTTTTTTTTTATCGAAGCTTGCCGGGGTAGTCGCTGGAAATCGGCGTGTATGACAGCAGAAGCGACGGAGTGGCAACGAGACTTAGGGTTTTGTTGTGGACATGATGAGGATAACCATGGTTGTGGTGGTTTCTCCATAGAGTTCGTGGCCTCACCGGAAAACGAGAGAGAAGGCGGCGACAATGGTTGTTTGAGGAGAAATAGAGAAGTGGATGATGGTGGAAGTCTCAGTCAAAGGTGGTGGTGAAGATCGAAGGGTTAGTGGCCTCCATGGTTTTCTCTTGTAGTTCTCATAGTTGTGGTTCATGGTGGTGGTGTTGTTTTCAGAAGAAGAAGAAGAAAAGATGAAGAGAAAAAATAAAGAGAGGCAAGAGCGAGGAAGAAAGAGAGACATGAGGGACTTGAAATAATTAATAAAGGAAAAAGAAAAAACAATTAATATTTTTCAGTTTTAATAATTAATAATTTAATTTGGAATTGAAATAAAATAAAGGAAAAAGAAAAAAATTACTTCTACTTCATTAAATGACGTGGCATGTGCCACGTAGGCTCCACCGTGACACTTGGACACGACGGTCAACCAGAGGGACTAAAACCAACTATTTCCTAATATTTCAGAGGGCGCTAAACCCACCTTTACGCCGGTGAGGAATGAAAACCAAATTTCGCTGAAAGTACAAGGACGAAAAACATATTTAACCTAAATTTAAACTCATCTCAGAGTCATCTTTCAGTCGTGGAGGAGCATTTCCCTTAAGGAGCATTTGCCCCAAATATCTATGTGTAAACTTTCTCATATTTCCTTAATTTCTATATATTAAATATGTAGGATCTTCTCAAAAATTTATAAAATGAAACACATGAACAATATTACACATGACATTTTCAAGTGATATGATCGAAATCATCAATATAGTGAGGTTTGTATAACCTCGCGAAAAAACTTCACTATTTACATTATTATTTGTAGTTAATTGTCCTACTAACTAATTCCTCAATTCTAATTCTAACATGTAAAACCACATGAAAACACAAGAATGGGTTAAATTATGTTTCTTGAACTTTTACAATTTTAAAGCTTTTCTCAAAATCTTGTCTACTGTTTTGTGTTCTCTATAAATGCATATAAAATCATTTTGAGAATTTTTCCCCCTATTATCATACATTTAGACAATTTCAATATGTTTTTCAATTCATTAGTATCACATTATATAGTACGGTTATGTGATTGTTTTATCGTATTAAATCATCCACATCATAGATTAATAGTCATCGTGTAATCATCATGCTTACCGTAGATATTTAACATCAAAACATCATGAAAATGTTCATATAATTCTTATATAGTGCTTCACAGTTTTGCGTATAATACATTGGTATTCAACATCAAAACATGAGAATATTTCTATAATTCTGATATATTGTTGCTCACAGTTTATCAAAACATGAAAATATTCTTATAATTTCTATATAGTGCTTCCCTTTTGTAATACAATTGATACAATCTCGGCCTATAAAATAATAAATGAGCATCACATCGCTTGCCGGATTCATTATTATTTACGTGTATGCTTTGAGAATTGTTTCTTGCCATATATTGTTGTCATCTCTTTCCATATAATGCTGGTAAACTTCTTGTTGGAAACTCGTTGTATTGTCCAAGGACAAGGTTGTGTCATTAGTTCCACTTTGGCAAATCAATTCATGACATAGAGACACAACCTAGCAAAACAAAACTTGTACAAATCAACATTCAGAATCTGCTAAGCAAACTAAAACTCATAAACCATATTAAAATACCAGACATGCCTGTGCTAAGTCACCCTTGATCCTGAATTCTACTTTGGCAAACCAATTCATAACATATTCTATTTGATACATCTCTCAGAGACAGGCATAACCTAGAACAAGAAAACTAATACAAGTCAGCGAAAAATTGGTAAGCAAAATAAAACACACAAATCATATGAATTATAAAAAAATAATAATAAGGTCAGCACACCAACAGTTCCATCAAAAGTAGTGGATGCGGTGGCAGAACAATAGTAAGGGAGGCGCGACAATCGGACGGTGGAGTGGGGCGTAGCCCGACAGTGGGAATAGGGCGGCAGCGCGACAATGGGTAGCCAAAGAGGGTGAGAGTAGCGAATTTGGTGGCCCAGGGAGGGAGATAAGTCAGGGGAGGGAGTTAAGGTGGCAAAGGAGGAGAGAGGGGAGGAAAAGGTCACTTCACGTAGAGGGAGGGTGAGGGCCACCGGAGGAGGCTGAGGGAGGGGCTGAGGGAGAGGGTTACAATGGTGAAGGAGGAGGAAAAGGGGAAGCTCAAAGCCTCAGAGGAGGGTGAAGGTGAGGGGCGGTGGAGGAGGATGAGGATCGATAAAGAATTAGATTGAGTGGAAGGGTTTGAGGGGAGTGAAGAAGAGAGCCATATGGTGAAGTTGGGGCGGAGAAATCAATGTTGATTAGTGTCGGCTTGCCTGACGCTAACTTTCACTCCCACGAAATGAGTCGTACCCAATTGACATAAGCGTCAGTCATAGCAGACGCTAAGTTGGCCGGCGAACGTTGCATCAGTTGTCAGCTGCCGCTAATTGATGGTGGGCAGACGCTACGTTGGTCGGTGACTTTGACTTCCGCCTGACACTAATTAGCCGCAAGCCGGCTCTAAGTGGTGTTGGTCAAGCGGAAACTAAAATTAAATGGTTTTTTTACGCTTAGTGTTCATTGAACCACCGTTACATAGACAAAATAAGAGGTTAATTTTGGGCATTAAGTCAAATCTTTCTTGTAGTGGGTGCCCAGTTTTCCCACAATGGCTATACACTTTGATGCTATTTCCTCTACCAAGACCTTTCTTGTTTTGAGGTAGATTGCCTTTTGCAAAACCTAGCAAACCAGAACTATGATTATAGCTATTTTTGAAGTTTCCTTCTCTCCCAAAAGCTGCCATCGCCTTTCCCTAAGTGAACTGATCAAAGATTTGTCTCTCTAGTTGAACAATAAGAAAAAGAAAAAAAAAACACGATTCTGTGATGAGATAAGGTCCATCAATAGAATCTGAGTTTTCACAGTAGAATAGTTATCATTTAATCCTCTTAGGAACTTGATAACTTGATCTTCAACTCTATATATTAGTTATTTTGCTTCTTTTGCGAAGAAATGAAAATATAAACTCACAAGTCACAATTTTATATTTTTATCTCTCTTCTCTTACTATCTCTCTCCACCTATCTTTATTGTTTTTTGTAGAACATGTACAAAATCCGCAATGCATCAGACTTAAATATCTATGCGTCTTCCTCTCTACATGCGCTTTAATTTTTAGACAAATCAACCAACCTTAGTTGCCCATCTAATGTATGCAGTACATCAAGAAAGTAGATGTTTAATTTGTTGTCTCCAGCAATGAATTCATACACTTTGTTGTTCACCTCAATGAAACTCACACCTGCCATCTTTTCCAGACCTGCATCCCGCATCGCCTTCCTCACCATCCTCGCTTCACTCCACCTTCCAAGCGCAGCATACGTATTTGACAAGAGTGAATAATTCCCACAATTCTGCGGCTCCAGCACTATCAGGTGACGCAAAGCTTCTGCTGCAAGCTCAGCATCACCGCATCTAGTTGCAGCAGCAAGAAGGGATCCCCATATAGCTGCATTCGCCTCAAACGGCATCACCCTAACTAGTTCCTTTGCTTCTTCAAGGTAGCCACCGCGTCCAAGCAAATCTACCATGCAGCCATAGTGCTCAATCTCAGGTGAAATTCCATATTTCGACCTCATCGACATGAAAACATTGCGTCCCACTTCAACCAACCCGACATGGCTACAAGCAGAGAGGACCGCGATGAAGGTAACTTCGTTGGGCTTAACTCGAGCCTTCTCCATGCGAAGAAACAAACAAAGGGCCTCCTTTCCTAGACCGTGTAAAGCAAGCCCCACAATCATGGTTGTCCAGGTTATTACCGTTTTGTGCTGCATATTTTCAAACACTTGGAGTGCTTTACTTATGTTGCCTGATTTAGCATACATGTGTATGAGAGAGTTATAAAGAGGGACAATCCTATTCTTAAACATGTTATTGTACTTTTGATTTTCAATGTAGTTGTGAATCCACTCCCCCAAGTGAAGAGCACCCAAATCAGCACAGGCAGAGATCACAGCCAAAATTGCAACTTCATCTGGTGGCACATTCTGGAGCAGCATTTTGTGGAACAGCGTGATAGCCTCATTAGGATTATGAGTTTGCGTATAACCTGTAATGATATAGTAGGATTTAGTCTATATAAAGAGGGAAAACAAATACACTGGATATTGATATAATATTATCTAGTGTAATTTAAAAAAAAAAAAAAAACACTTATCTATATTTATAGATAAGGTTATGGGTAGACTATTGTAACATGAGAGCTAGTATCACTCTTTTGAACAATTAATTGGTTGAAAATCATACTTGAGTTTTAACCAATTAGTCATGGAGTATTGAACAGAGAGTTAAAAAGAAAATGTTGTTAATTGTAATTCCAATTCAATAAAGAAACCGACCTAATGAATGATTTAAGGATTTGTTTGATTCTCTTATTAGTTTTACGAATTTAAAAACTATTTCCAGGAACCATTTTTAGAACATATTTTTCAGAAGAAGAAGAGAAGAAAAATTTGAACAAAATATTTTATCAAAGTTAAAATACTTGTGAATTTTTTTTTTTTACTAGAAAGACTTGTCACTTTAAAATTGAAATTCTTTTCTGATATTTTAATTTTTAATTATGAAAATAAAATTTGTTTTCAAAAAGAATTTAAATCAAAAAAGTTTTTTTTTTTTACTTTTACCATAATCGAACAAGGCCTAATTTGTTTTGCTCCTGTAAGAAAAAAAAACACCTAATTTATCTTCCTATTCACCCAAAAACAAAAAACCTAAATTACTCTAAAACATGATCAAAATAAGTTTTTTCTTTCATAATATTCTAACAACCTGAAATCAGAGACCGTACAGAAATAAAAAACCTGAAATTAGAGCAGTCCACGAAACAACATTCTTATCTCTTTGTGGCATAGAATCAAACAAGTTGCGGGCACTGGACATATCACCGACCTTAGCATAAGCTGCGAGCATTGTATTCCAGAGAGAAGCCGAGCCATGTTTACAAGTGACGACGGCAACTTCATCGAACACCTTCCGAGCAGAAGAAACATTGACACAGGAAGAATACATGTGAACGAGGGACGCGGCCACAGAGAGATGGGAGTCCAACCCGGTAACAAAAGCTTGGCAATGAATCTGCTCGCCGACGATGGCGGCGGATAAAGAAACAACTGCCTTCAAAGCGAAAGGCAAAGAGTAAGAGTCGGGCCGCAAGCCGAGGAGGCGAATGGCGTTGAAAAGAGCGACGGCACGGGCGGGGTTGGATGAGGAAAGAGCCCAGATGATGTTGTTGTAGACGAAGATGCTGGGTGGCCGGTGATGATTCGATGAGGTGAAAACGGAGTAAGCGTGAGATGTGAAGCCGAGGGAAGCAGAGGTGTGGATGAATTGCGAGAGGAGGATGTCGTCTTGGTCGAGAGCTCTGGTGAGCATGAAGGCTTGTGTCTGATGGAGATGGCTCAGATCGGAGCAACGGCGGAGCAGCTGCTGCGCCTGTTCGTGAGCCTGCGGAAGCGAGGAGAAGGAAAAGGAGGCTCTCCACCTCCATTGCCATTGCCATTGCCTCACATGCTGCGTCTGAGTCAATATCAAATTCATTACATCACCGTAGTCAAATGAAAAAGGAAAATGATTAGTAAATATAGGGTAGACATCGACTATATTTACAAATCACTATCTCTTTTCTTCTTTCTTGAAAGAGTAATGACAAAAATAGAGTGGATGTTGGATGTTTACGCTCATAGTATTATTACAAAATTAAAAATATCTCAAGGTAGGAACTTAGGCGTGACCTCTTCGTGGGAGCTAGAAGTGAAGAGAAGAGGTTGAAATAATATATATCATATGTGATGAATGTGATAAGGGAGAGATATTGAAGAAAATGATGTGTATGTGAGGTGATTGCACTGTTATGGTATCTCAGTATCAAGGTTGTCTAAGTTACTCATGATGATTATTTAACCCTAGCCTAATAGACAAATAAGATTATTTATAGAAAATAAAATAAAAAATTATAAAATTTATAACACAAAAGAGCGTTACTAATCTTATTTATGGTCAAATAAGATTATTTAACACAGAAGAGCTCATCTGAGGATAGCGCGACATCACATGAGATTTCTTTACTATTTTGTTCAAGTCATGGCACAATGAACTTGTTCACCTCTAGAAATTGTGTTGCTTGTTGATGTCTTATCTTTTGTTTTAGCGGTTGTTGCTTTTTGTTGTAAGTCTTTGACTATGACGACGTATGCCTAAGTCACTTTTGTGATATCTCAATACAAACCTTGTTGCAATCTCTATGTTTATTCCTTGGAATTTGTATGTGACACTCGAGATGGTTTGGTCTTTAACTGCCATGTTCATTCGGATCATAACCGTAAGATAGTAGTTCTTTTCACTCAGGTATCTCTTGGTACTTGATTGTTAATCGTTTGAGCATCTCCTTAAAGAGGGATCCCAGGAGTATCCAACGTTAACGTCCTAAGGAGAAGGTAAGATGAATGATCGAGATTCTACACATGTTGCAGGCAACGCAACAAGACAACAATGAAGAGTCATTGTTCTGTGGCAAGGATTGACAACTTAAGGAGTCAACCACGAGGGGTTGTTGTGTTTTCGAGTTGGGAACCGGATCATCCTGGAAAAGGCACCGAACTTTGAAAGAGAGCTAGACAACATCCTACACTGCAACGGACAAGCGTGCATATCGGATGATGCAGAAATGGGTAAGTTAACCCTTGATGAAGATCACAATATTAAGACTGAGCATTCATCCAGGAGCGACCAAGAGGCACCTAGATGATAGTGCAAGAAACTGCTGTAAGAGAAAAATAGTTCAAATTGAAAGACTAAGAGATTAGGGATTAGAGATCTATTTCTTCTCCAGCTGTTCAAAGAAGCTGTTCATCATGGCCTGCATGACATCAAACTTAGCATCCATATTTTCAGTGATGGCTTGTGTTGCAGCTTCAGTTCGATTGATCACTTCCTCCCTCAGTTCCTGGGTTTCCTTAGCATGAGTTGATCGAACTTCCTTAATTGTTTCTTTCAGTAGGGCCAACTCAGCCTTAGCATCAAATTGCTCTTCAGCGAACGGATTAGGAGTAGTGTGCTCTTGTGCCTGAATTTCTGCAGCTTCATGAAGATCATCCTTTGGTGGAACAACTGATTTAGGTTGAGCATCAATGATCACATCACTCAAAGCATCTTCAGGAATGTTAGTTGACTCAGGCTTTTGAAGTGATTGTGGAGATGCATCATCAGGTATATCCTCAGAGTCAGAAGATGTCATGAACACATCTCTGGATATAGTGACCACTTGAGGTAAAGGAATGGATGGTGCATATGATGGTGAGTTTTGTGAAGATGCGGGAGCAGTTGGCCAAGGTTGAGGTTGAGGTCTTGTAGCAAGCAGACTAAGCGACCATGATCCATGTTGAATCACGACGTGTTTAACGCCACGAATCGAGTTGAACGGAATGGTGCTTATGTGAACATGTCTGAAGACAGACAGTTCCCACTCATGATGAAAAGGATCATACCTGGTCCTCCTAGCAAATGAAATCTGAATATCATCAAGGGCAGGTGGAGACCATAGGCGTGCCTGGATGCAGAAGTTATAACCCAGCAGTTCCACAAGTAGATTGGGAACATATAAAGCATTCTCCGTTGTAAGCAGTCTGGGAACCTGCATGGAGATTGGTGTAACAGTCCGCCGAGACCTTTTCGGAATCTGAACAAGAAAGGTTCTTTTTACATTCTGCATGGGTTCCTTTGGTTGAGAGGCTTGAATGGTATCCTCCAGTTCATCCTCAGGTGAAGAAGCTCTTTCAGTGTGCATTTGTTGATTTTCCAGAAACTCATCCAGAGATGAATCTGGATCAGCTGCATGACCATCCTTATCTTCATCAGCTTCCTTTGCTTCGATCCTCTTCTTCTTCCTTGGGTTTGAGGCCTTAGGTGCTCTAGTTTTGGTTCTTTTTCCAGCACCTCTTACCTTCTTAGGAAGAGCATGTTCTTCTGTTGCCGGACGAACTAATTCATAGGTTTCCGGACTTGCTGCTTCGGCATCAATTGGACTAGTGGCAGTTGCCATGTTGGGATTTGCTTGTTTAACGTCCAGTGGACGATGTTGGCCCTCGGACGGTATCTCCGAGTAGGATTTTCTGATGGTGAGTTGGATGGTTGAGTTGAAGCTTGCAGGGGCTGTGTCTCTTGAACTTTAGCCTTGACCCGGACGGATTCAGCGTCAGATCGTTTCTTCTTGGACTTAGAAGGACGCACATAGTCAGGATCAACAATTTGCCTGTACATCACAATTCTTGGTGTGATGTTCTGACCCCATTGTTTAGCTCCTTCGGCAAAGTTTGGCCTCCACAATGGTGTGCCAAACGGAAGAGGGGATTGCTTCTTCAACTTCACGCGTACCCAATGGCTATCATCAACATTGCACAATACTGCAATGGGTGAAGGAGTTGATACTGGCCCTATGAGAGGCAGATAAGTGCATGATTCCCTAAGGCTTAGGGTAACAAGAAAGAATCTGAAGGCAGTTGCAGCGATTAATCCCATGTCAGGAACGTTGAACCACTTTGGAGAGAAGGCTGGTTCGTGAGGACCAAGAATCAGTGCATTTCGCACTCTCTCCAAATGATCTTCGGACTCTAAGGTTCTCAAGTGCAGAGACCGTCTGACGTCGGGTTCTTCTATCATTCTCCTTCTTATTTCTGGCCATTCATTTTCATTCTTCCCTAGCCATTGTGCAATGCACCGGTAACCACAGTTACCATCATCTTCAACATCAACAATATCTTCCACAAAGTCATGAAACACAGTTGGCACTTGTGAAAGATACTTTGTGAGAGCGGTTGACGGTTGAGCAGTTTCTGGAATAGAATCCAGAGGGACCTTCTTCATGTTCTTCAGCAATGAGCCTATTGGAATAGCGTCCTCATCATCTTCAGAAGAAGATTGATTTTGCTGAGTGATGGTGGTTGCTGCTTCTTGCTTCTTCACCAAGCGTCTTCGTTTGGGCTCCGGTTCAGAAAGAGGCTCTATCTCTACCCATTTTCCGGAGTCAGAGATGTAGTGTGGCTTTACAGGTGGAGAAGGATCATCAACAACATCCTTCTTTGCCTTAGAAGCTCTGGTTCTTGGAGGTGAGGGATTGACCTCATCAGCATGTCCGGCACCTTCATTCTCTCTCTGCTGCTTTCTTTCCCATTCAGTCAGCAGGTTCTTGGGGACTCCAGAGGTGTCAACTTTCAGCCTCATCTTCTTGACATCTCCGAACTTGATGGGGGTAGGGTAGATGTAATCATGGACGATAAGCTCATTCTGCTCCTTCATCTCATTGATGAGACCTTTCTTTCCCATCATGGCGGAGATGAGAGCTCCGTACGGAAGATTTGAAACAGGGCTTTCGAGCATGCTTATTATATGGTGGAAGATCAGATAGGGAAGGTTGATCTCCTGCATGTGCACCATTTGATAAAGAGCCCAGTGAGACAGCTTGTTCACTAGGTCACGAGCGCCCTCCTTTGGAATCACTATCTTGCTTAGCACAGCGTGAGGGAACTTGCACTCGTCAACCAGATTGTTGATGTTGGTTCCATGGATCTTGGGATCCTTCTTCCAGATGCAGTCAGGGTTGGGTGCAGACAGTTCCCATTTTGTCCTGTAAATGACTCCTTCATTTACTTTGACATCTAGGACTACAACGATGTCTCCAGGATAGACATTGGTAACAGTCCTCATGCATCTGGACTGGATGGAAATTGGCCCTTTCCTGACAGCACAATCAAAGAACTCCTTGACCACAGGTTTGATAACAGGAGTTGCAGAGATCTTCATGAAGTTGGTCTAATCCTGAAACAACACTAGGTCCAGCCCAGCCAGCTTTGCATAGCTATAAATGTTGAGGTCGAGATACCTTGGGGAGACAAGTTCTCTTTCTCCCATGTTCATCATCTTCTGCTTCCCGATAAGTGCTTCTTGTTCTCTTCTGTTTGCAGAGATGTTCTTGTTCCTCAAATCAATTACGTCATGTTGAGCAGGCGTCAGTTCTGGTTTAGTAGCTACTTGTTTTTTGGGTGCCATTAGAGATTTCTGCAGGGAGAGGTTAGTGAAGGCAAAGGAGCAAGCAGAGGACAACAATAGTCTTAGAAAGCTGCAAGTAGATTGTGAGAGTGGTGTTTTCTCTTTCTCAAGACCTTTTGTTAAACGTATTCAGAATGCAAAAGGTTTTACTTGTTTTACGTAAAGAAATGATTAGTTCTGCAATTGATGTGAGAGAGTAGACATAGCACGCGCATTAAATGAAAATCTTTAAATGTGCAGTCATGACAGTTGAAAGATTTAATGCGTGTTGAGAACGCTTAGTATATGAAACGATACAGCTGTTTACCGGTAACCCAAACGTGGGCATCATGGATGTCTGATCGTGTTCTTTCAGTTATTCTCAGACGTTCTCGCTTGGAGGTTGTTTTTACTTGTGAGCCTGAGTGGTCACCAGACGGTGATCAATTCTTGATTCAAATTATTTTGGCGGCAAACTTCAACTGAGTCAGACGTTGTCCTCTTTAGTGTTCGTCTGGCTGCTACCTTTGCATTCTTTTATTATGAATCTTCAATCTGGCATGTTCCTTTTGTCCTACAAACACTTACACATAGTCCTTTTGCTATAGGACTTCATTAATAGTACTTTGGACATTCTATTTGGCTGGATACAATAAGATTTGTATGATTCCTTCTTGATAAATATAGGTCATTGAAAGTACTCCTTGTGAAATCATTTCTCATGAGCTATGAGCCTTGAGATGAACATCATAGTCCCATTATCACCTGTTCTCAGATATGTGATGTTTTGACTAATTGAATGAAGAAGATTCAACTTGATCAGCAATGGTGAGTTTGAGTCTAACAATGTTCTTCTTGAGCTGAGAAGATATCAGAACGAGACTGAAAAAGTCTATGTCTGACTAATCACGATTTTGTCATTTATAGGCTTTGACCGGACGGAAACAAGGTGTATTTGTCCGATGGGTCTTCTACTTAGCTGAGTTCTTCTTTTGAAAAGAGCATCTTTCTGACAGCATTTCATAAGCTGAGATTCACTTCTCTTGGACTCAATGATTAATCAGCTTCCGTTGATCATCATTGCAGTGAGCTTGTCCCTCTATTGTGAAGTTCTGCATCATTAATTATTGCACACTTTTGGTACCCATTTTTCTTGGGTCCAGATGGTTAGTTCATATAATTGAAAATATCATAGTCAGAGTTTCATGAACAGGTTATGACAATTCTTGAACTATAAGCAAGTGTTAATGTACGTGTGTATATGATACTGAGTTTCAAAATATTTCACTCGTGCTTGTGACCATGTATATTTACTCATATGGTTGTCATTAAGATGCATGAGAGTGTGTGCAGATTCTTGATTGTGCAGTAGGGACTTAGTTTTTATGCTTTTTGCTGACTAGAGATAGTATGTGTTTTGAAGTAGATTTAACCTTATCTCAGTTGCATAAATGATGAGAGTTTGGATACATGTTGTTGGCTAATCTTTAATATGATATACAGTTAAGAGCTAGATATACATTGTTACGCTGACAGTATGAAGGTTTAAGGTTACCTTACTTTTATCTTTGGTTTGTCATGGCGTTGACTCCTTAGTTTGCTTCAAAATTAGGAGGGTCAACGTTTGTCATAAATGCATTGTGCATTGTAGTCATATCCATTCCTTTGATTTGAGTTGTAAGTTAGGATGACTTCTTCTTCTTGGAATCATTTTTGAACAGAGTTTGTTCACTTCACAGAGTTGCCAGAAGATTCAGCATTGATGACCCCAGATATGGGCTGAATTGGAAAACCAAGGTTTTCACTTGCTAGTTCTTCTTGGATGGATGTGGAATCTTTTTACAATTCTTCAAATTGTGTGTGAGTAGCTTTTCCACAGCATCCTTTACTCCTTTCTTGAGCCTGTTTCTTGAGAGTGTACTTCCTGCAATATTCTTTGGATCATGGTTGCTTTTGCTTGAAGACACCTGTTAATCATAGATCTTTTTGCTCTACATCTGTGAAGACGTTAGTAACATTCAGAGCGGTTAGGCTCTGATACCAATTGATAGTGCAAGAAACACACAAGAAATGGGAGGTTTGAATTGTGTGTGTTATTTTTGAAAACTTCTTTCATAATAAACATTAATAATTTATTTTCAAAGAATGTTATAGACTATATGTGTGTGCATGCATGCAGCGGAAAATTAACGTAAGGTAGAGAAGTATAGCACACACACGATATTTATCCTGGTTCACCCCCATAATCGTCATGGCTACGTCCAGTCCTTAGCTTCACCAAGATTTTCCACTATTTCACAAATAGTACAAGTATTATCAGGGACTTCTCCCAGTATTATAAGGACTTCTCCTATCAAGTATTGTACAAGACTTCTCCTAGTATTTTCAGGACTTCTCCTTTACAAGTATTCTCCAGGACTTCTCCTCATTAGTATTCTACAGGACTACTCCTGATACCCTTTACAAATTGGGTTTGTTTTTTTCTACATGAGTTCTCTTCAACAAGAGTGAGTAGAAGAAATGAAGCTCGGGTTTACAGAGAGGATAGGAAGTTTAAGTTTCTCTGTTTTGGGTTGTGTGTGGTTTAGGATGAGAGTAATACTCTGTAAGTTCTTCACACAAGTGTACGACATAACTCAGGGAGAATTTGGCTTGAAGCTTTCTGAGTTTGAACCAATGGAGACTTGGTTCTCTGGGAAAACTTGGTTGAGATGTGCAAGTGATTGAATTCTAGTAACCAAGTTGTTCTGGAAGCTGAATTCTCTATTTATATCTTCAGTTGAAATTCTTCATTCATCTTTGATAGAAGGAGAGAAAATAGATCCGTTAGTGCTTCTGCTTCCTTGTGAGTAACGGCTAATTCAGCAATTCTAGAACAGCATTGAATACGATCTGCCAAGCATTAATTGCTTGGGTTGACATCGCCTAGCTCTTCAAAGCGATTTTACCTTGAGCTACAGCTTCTGTATTTAATGCTCGTGCATTCCAGCTTTGGGTTTTTGTTTGAACATTATATCCCAGTGCGTGCCAGCTAAGAGGCATTAAATGTTCTGAACAGATATTTGAATTTTGAACGTTGAAGGAGTACAATGCTCAGAATTTTATGCCGTTGATTCCGCGAAGTCAGCTTGATTTGAGGAAAAGCAGAAAAGTAGAGAGACCAAGGAATAAAATATTAATTGTGTCCCTTTCTTCTTTCTGCAATCAACAATACTTTATTTAATGTGCAGGCGAGGTAGATGATTATTGATCCAAGAAGCAATTATTCTGGATGAACTCTTCAAAGCTTGGTTGAATAATTTCTTTAATGCTTCTGCTGAATTGATAACCTCATAACACACACTTTCTGGCATTTATGACTTTTGAGTACTTTGGATGCTTATGGGCAGACGAAATCTTCATTATTATTTGGCAGACGCAGTCTTTATAGAATCTTCAGAAATTCGTCACTGAGTAAGTTGCATAGGCAGACATACTTTCTTATTTCAGTCTTTCTTGAAGATTAGAATATTCTTGATTTGTAGATGACTGAATGTTTCCTTCCTTTGTGCTTCCACCGAAGTTCTTCATTTGAATCAGTTGTATAGACAACTCCTTTGTATGGTGCTTAGAGAAACTTCAACCTCATGATTTGTTGCCATACTCATTTAGCTTTTGGTGAAACAGTCTTCCTGTTGATCACTGTTTATCCAAGTGCCGGACTATTTCAACTTTGTCAAGTGAGTTTTGGCCTTGAGAGTGCATAGCTGATTGAATGTCTTCCAAAAAGATTATGGCTATTTGCAGGCAATGCTTGGTCTTCCGTGGGTCACCGGACTGTCTTCATATAGTTGCTTTCTTTGTATATCTTGACAGCTTTTCTTGATAATGTATGCAGTTATTCCTCATTGATGACCGGATGATTCCTTCTAGCAAGACTCTCTCTCTCTCTCTATAATGCTTTGAGATACATTGAGTTCTTCAAGTAGATAGATTTTCCTGGATATGAGAAATTTCAACGTGTTAGGAATTCTATCTCTAATGATATTAAACCTTAATGAAATTGTTAATTATCAAAACATAATAATTCATTTAATTGTTGGAATCTAACACTAGACCTAAGGTTGTACTTCTGGTTTCCAGGGATAAGGAAGTAGGCGACATCACATATTGTTGCGGGCCTGACATGTCAAGATGTGAGAGTTAAGCATCTGAAGCCTGTAGGAAAGATTCAATCCTCAGATGTACCCGAGTGGAGATGGGGCAGCATATCATTTTGTTGTCGCCTTACCACGAACACGAAGAAGGTTCGACTCAATTTGGCCAATCGCGGATCGGTTGACCAAGTCTGCTCACTTTCCCCCGGTGAGGACTGCATATAAGGTACAACGGTTGGCAGAAGCCTATGGAGCAGAGATTGTGTTATTGTATGGAGTTCCTTCAAGTATCATCTCCCATAGAGATCCAGAGCTCAATTCATAGTTTTTGGGAGCCTTGCACCGATGTATTGGGAACAAAGTTAAAGCTAAGTTCTGCCTATCGCCCCCAGACCGACGGATAAACCGAGCAGACGGTACAATCATTGGGGGACTTGCAGAGAGCTTGTGTTTTGAATTGCCATGGAAGTTGGTGTGAACTACTACCTTTGATAGAGTTCACCTACACGACAAGTATCACATGAGCATAGGGATGGTACCCTATGGAGCTTTATATGGGCGTAAGTGTCAATTACCCTTAATGTTGGCACCAGGATAGGGAGGACCCAATTGCTGGTCAAGAAGTATTGGCAGACGAAAAAAAGGTGAAACAAATTCGAGAGAAGGTGGGAACTTCTCAGAGGAGGCAAAGAAGTTATGTCGACATGCAATAGAAGAATTGGAGTTTGAACTGGATGATGTCCAACTTAAGGACACTTATTGTTCAAGGTTCCACCTATGAAGATAGGGGACAGGAGCGTTAAGCAGCTGCAAGGAAAGCAATTCCCTTTGGTCAAAGTGATATGGAACCAAACCACGGGAGATGCAAGATGGGAATTGGAAGAGAATATGAGGAAGCAATACCCTAAGCTCGTTGTCGACCTATAGCTTCAGGGAAGAAACTAATTTAAAGGGATAGTATTGTAAGACCCTAAAATAATTAAATGATTAAATAATTATTTAATTACCATATGTATATTTTGGAACGCTTTCAAGCATATGTTAATGCCATAAGCTTTTCGGATCATCGGTACAATGTTTTGAAGTGACGATTTGTCGTAGAACCCTAGATTTTAACTCGACTGATGTTTAAGCGAGAATAAGAACTCCTCCTTATCTTGATGGCGATCAGTGAAAAGTTTCATGAAGAACGATTGTGATATTGATAGGGTTTCCTTCCGGAGTCCGGGGAAAATATTTTCCTCGCCGTCGAGACTCGCGGTAGAAAGTTTTGCGAAACGAATGAAGGTGTTCAGGATATGCGATAAAAATATTTTGGTGAATAATGTTTTTGTGAATAGTGTTTTCAGGCCGGAATCGACACGAGTCCTGAGGAAAACGTCCCGGGATATATTGGGCCTGGTGCTCGAGTTGTACGAGCAAGTGGTCCGAGATGAGTGAGTGACCGATGCTAGTCACTTAAAGTGACATTGGGGAATGTGCTAATTATATAATAAAATAACGACGTATGACGCGATCAATGACCAATACAATGTTTATGACGCGTCGTCATGGATTAGACTTTTGAAAGACCTCGATTAGACTTTTAATCTTAGTTTAGTCCAAGATATTATCTTAATATTTTCGGACCTTATGGTTTAGTCCTTTCCCCTTGAGAGTTTAGACTTTATTCCCCAAATAGTGAAAAGATATTTTCACCTAAACTTTCTCACCTCATCCTTTAGTCCTTAGACTTTAGGAAAAATCAAATTTCTCCGCCCAAGCATTGTTGGACCCGCGGCTAGAGGAAAGAGAAGAGAAGGATTGTATTTTTTTTACATTAAGTGTTTGAGTGAAGGATTAGAAAGGAAAGCAAGTGAGAGAAAGAGAAAGAGAAAAGAAGCTTAGAACATCTTCATCTTCTTCATTCCTCTCCACCATGGCCGAATTTCATCATCATCTACCTCCATCATCCACTTGTTTTCTTGCTTTGATCCTTTGAGGTAAAATGATCTCCTCCTCAAGCTCTTTACATTGATGGCTTTTATTTTGAAAAAGGAGAAATTTGAGGATAATGAAAGTTAATGGAATCCCTAACTCCTTTCATTAAAGTTGTAGCCATTATCTTCCTCTTCATTTTGAACCATTTGGTTTTTTAAAAGCTTGGGTTTTTGTCTTTTGATTAATTTTTGGTTGAGTTTTTGATATGGTTTCTTTTATAAATGTTGTTCCCCTTAAAATGATCTCTTAGAATCTCTAATTTGTTTTTCAAGAAGTTGAGTTTTTAAAAAGTGCTTATTTTGAAAAAGTGATTCTCAAAGTTTAGATTTGGTTATTACCATAGATTTCTTTATGCCTTTGATGTGTACAAGTTAGTTTTGAGAAAAAAAAATCATCTTGACAATTACACTATGCTGGCCGAACCTATGCACAATTTTTGGGCTTGGAAGAATTGATTTTCAACATGATTTTCATGTGTTTATAGCTTGTATGTGAAGTTGGGTATAAAGAACAATTGTTTCCCTAAAGTTTTGGGTGAGGCCGAGAGAATTGAGGGATTTAGAAAGCTTGGAAATTTGATTTTTACTTAGGTTTGAGTGTTAAAAGATTTGAGAAGCCAAGAGAAAATATTTGGGTTAAAATGGGTTTTGAAGCTTTAAGCTTGTCTTAGGGTTTGGAGAGATTGAGAATTCAAAGAATTGAAAAGTTTTACTTTGAAGAGTTTTTGTGTTTTTGACTTTTAGGAGTTTTGATGAATTGGTTTAGGTGATGAAAACTTCAATGAATGTCTAAGGAAATGATTTGAATCCTAGAAGACAATGAGAGGTTATATGTGATCTTTGAGCTTATTAGTTTTGACTAGATTCAAGGATAATAAGTTGTTTTGAAAGTTTTCTTGAATTACTTGAAGCCTTGGCTGAAAATGTGTTTTAGAGATTTTGTGTGTTGATTGGTGAAAAATGAAAATTTTATCCCATTTTGTGGTCTATGGCAGATTTGAGGTCATTAGGACTTTAGTGTGTTTTTGTCTTCAAAAGCGTTTTAAGCTTCTGATTGTTTGGGTTCAAATCTTGACTAAGTTGTTCTTTAAGAGTTTTAAAGCTGACACAGTTTTGGATGCCTTGATTTGAAGTTTTACAAAACTTTAAAACTTCTGAAGGTTTAAAAAACAGTTTGCCAAAAAGTCTTGAAAACCCTAAACTAGGTTATGTTTTTTGAAAGTTCACGGGACATAGGAACTCTTGGAGCGAACGTAGCATTCTGGAGCCAACGCAACTACGGTAAGGGAACTTCGCTATTTATTAGCTATCATAAGATATATATATATATATATATATATATATATATATATATATATATATATATATATATATAAACATGTATATATTGTGACTTTAAAATTGGCAGCTGAGGGCGTTTTGAGAACGACTTGATTGTTTGGTAGCATTTCTTGCTTTTGTGATGTTGTTTGATTGATCTTGATTGATGCTTGAGTATATGTTGATTGACTATATGAAAGCATGCTATTTAGCTCATATGAAAAGAGCAAGACATACTTGGAAATGTGTGTTATGTTATGTTTGATAACATGTTGTTTGTATTGATGATTTCCTCTGAATATGCTTGTTGCAATATTGCTCTACTTTATCACCGATTGTCATCGAGTGCGCTAGTGGAGGGAATAGAGGCTTGAAAAGTTTTGAAAAGGATAAGAAGAAAAGATTTCTTTTAAAAACTCAATGAACGTCTTCGGAAACATGTTTTGCAATAGAACATGCACTTATGATCGTGAGCTTTCAAAAAGAAACCAAATCTGTCTTAAACTCTTCTTGAAGGAAAATTCATAATGTAAAAAATGGATATATCAAACCCTTTTATGAACTTAAGGATGATTCCACTTCTTTATTCTACAAGTCACATCTTGTAAAGAAACATAAGACATGTCTTTGGAAAAAGAACTATCTGATCTTCAAAAAATAATGTTTCCGCTAGGTGGGGAACTAGAATGAGGAACTCGGACTCACGTCAAGAAGTTTTCGTTTGTATTGTTATTGTTGTTTGTTCGTAGCATGTAGGGTCATGCATTCATGAACCATGAACGTTCCTCAAGACGAGCTATTCGTCATTCTTCTAGCTGATGGGGATAACAATTTTATCCATCCATCAGCCTGTGTGCAAACTGGTTGTGGACTGTGTGAACTGTGTGAAGATTGTGTGAATTGTGTGAACTGGTTGTGGACAATACGATTGGGATAACAAGATTATCCCCAATTAGCTAAGTGCTGGCTCGGTGCTGTAACATGGATATGATTTAGAGAAGCATGAGTAACCTGGATATCAACAGTGTTTCTCCAAAACAGACAGAGGCCACCAGCTCTAGATCTGCAGGGTCCGGAACACTAAACCGGAAAGACATTAGGGTATTCTTGCATCCACGCATCTCATGAGCATAGCTACGTGTCTCCATCGCGAAAAAACACATCGGGAGCTTCTTAGTGGATGAGCTTGCACATAGCTCGCACTTTCGCCGGGTTCCCAAGCCCCCGACTGTTCCACGAAAGAAGCCTCATTAGGCCTGGCGGGGCTGGCTAGCTGCCACTGCCCCGCTAAAACCAGAATATGTAGTAGCCCCCTTGAAAGGAAGAGAGAAACTAGTAGAACTCATCCTACTAGTTGTCGACATGTTCCCCATTGTGCGCTTCTTCTACTGACCTCATACAGTAGGTGTCACAATGTGTCGTTCTTGCGACGGCTTTGGGAGACCTGCATCACCCTTACTAGCGAAGGGGGGTTTTGTTTTTCCACCAGTTTGAGGAGTAGGAGAAACTAATGGACCAGCAGCTACCTGTGAGATTTTTCCCTTTACGATTTTCCTGTCGCTGCCCATGTCTGGAACATCTTTAACACCTAGTTCCTCAAAATCTTCAAGGTGGTCATAGGCTGGATTATTAGTAATATTCATGTCTCTGTCCGCATCAAAGCATGCCAACGGTCCTGAGTTTTGAGTTGCCTGATTATGACGTTCAAGTTAAGATGAGCGCACCTTAGCAGCAGCCCTGTCCCTGCGTGAACCTCGCTTGCGGTTGCAGGTCTTTTTCTTCTCCCTAGCATAATGCATCGGTGACTCACGAACCTGGGATGTCGCAGCAACATGCCTGCCGCAACGATCATGATATGTACGCTATTTCTCTGCCAGAGCACGGAGCCAAACACCATAGGGTAGGTCCTCAACGGACCCTGCAGTTGTTGCATCCTCAACGCAGTCATTTAAAGTATGGACGAGGAGCCCACAACAATAGCATAAGTGATACAACTTCTCGTACTCGAAATTCGCTTGAAAAGGCACTCCTCCTTCATACGTCATCATGGCGCATCGTTTCAAAGGGGAGGCAGTGTCAACTAGGACTATGATTCGCAGGTAGGCACCCAAGATATCCGACCTATCCCGCCCAACCCAGAAAACCGGCAAAGGTCGAGCCCAGAGATTCCGCCACCGACTCAGAACGGTAGCTAAGCGATAAGTCATGCACTTGGATCCAGAATGGGATTTTATCCAGCACCATAGAGGCAGGATTCACGTTCACGTCAAGCTCCCTCAATACGAGATGGGACTTCTCAAAGAACCATGGACCAGAATTCAAAATCATCTTCATATCCCGCTTCTTAAAGAACCAGAATGTGTAGACGTTAGTTGCGACTTCCCTAATTTCAACAATGTTAGGGAGTTTCCATAGCCTTGTCATCCATGACTTGAAGCCATGCACACTAGGAGTATTACGAGCAAGCAACCGGCCTACCAACCAAAACCCCGATGTGGTGGAAGGGTCCGCCTTAACGGCACCAACATTCAGCACCCTAGCCTCATCGCCCTTGAGAGTGAAGGTTTTCCTAGCCGCCATGGCGAAAACCAGAAATAGGAAAGGCTTGCAGAAGAGAGGTAAACATTGGACCTGGTTGTAGTGTAGAAGGGAAACCTGAAGCCAAAGACGTAGAGAAGAAAGCCTACGTATGGGACAGGATCAGAAGCACAAAAAGAAGTGGGGCCGCCTTGGTCGCCGTCATGGAAAGAAAAAGAAAACACCCTGTCGCCAATGGACCCCTACGCTCTCCTAGAATTAAAGAGTTTTTTTTTAAAACTGAATAGATATATTAATCAATAATATGACCAAATGCCACAACATCATGAGCAGCTAAAATCTCTTAAGGCTAGAATTAAAGAGTTAATAACGCGAGGAAGTTGAATCTAAAACATTGATAACATCGGTTAATTAGATTAATTAGATATCAATGAAAATAACAAAGTACTAATAGTAAAAATGTACAAGTTCAAGGAATTGTATTGAGATGATGAACATTTTATAAAGATTCTAAAAAGGTAGAAATCAAAACACTAGAGTAAGGCCTTTAAACTCCCCTTAGTTAGCAGCAACCTGAAATTGTGCTTCGCACCTAACTGAAAAAATAAAAACAACTTTAAAGAAACGGAGTTTTTTTTTTAAGTTATAGTAATTCTAAGTTCTAACATGAAAAATAATATACAAGGTCGCATAGGATTTTTTATTTTTTTTTTGAAACTGCAAGGTCGCATAGGATTGATCCTTGCGTTCCTTCCACCTTTAATTTTTTTGGTTACAGAAGGAAATCCTTCCACCTTTAATTAAAATTACTCCAACTGTAAAAAAATAAAAGAAATAAATGTAAAACTAATACATGGCACAAATTATCACTAAATTAATTTTAAATTATAAATAAAATTAGGGACTTTTAAAAAAAAATTATTTTCAAATATCTTTTCATTTTTAATGTTTAGTTATTTGTTTACCATTAGAGTAATTTTTCTCTGTTAAATGAAATTATACTTTAAATTAGTTTTATACTTCAAAATCATTCCAGTAAATTTCAGTAAAGTAAAACAAAAAGAATATGGCGAAAAGTTATGTTTAGGCGATTCTTTATTAACTAAATTTTTAAACAAAAATTAAAATAAAGTAACTTTATTACTTTAAAATAACTTTATACTGATGAAATAAAGTTGGAACAATTTTTTTAATTTTTCAATATTTCACAAAATTAGTTATTTTTATTTCTGATAGATAATTTTATTTTAATTACTTTAAAATAACTATGGAGGACATTGTCTTGTTCACATGGATGGATTCGAATGAAATATCCTAACGGGTGTTGCTGATATTTTTTGGCAAGGATGCATTAACCTTCTTTGCAATTTGTATCTTATAAAGAAATTTGAGATAACCAAACCCCCAGCACAACCACACCATTTTTTTTTACCAAGGTATCCCCACAACCGATTGCCGTGAGACTAATCCTTCACCCCACGGTCAACGCACGAAGCGGTAGGGGGCTGGCCAATGAGTTTTTTCCATTCACAATTGAATTGAAAATCAGAAGAAATTGACTCGTATGTCAAAAAAACAAATCCAAATTTACACATTCGTGGAGGCAACATGTTGTCATACACTGATTTTCATTCTACATCTATAGCCAAATTTGTCTCCATAATATTTTTGTCTAATTCAAACTCTCCACAGCAAATTAATGCAGCTAAAAATTGAACCATATAAGATAAAAATTAATCTGGGATCTTGAAAAAAAAAAGTAGGCAAGTTAAAAGTAATAAAAAAACCTGCTCTGCCCTCAAGTCATTCTTTAACCTATCCGCCTGCAAAACCCTGGAGCATGCTTTGTATCAAGAAGCATCAGATGAAGCCTCACTAGAATCTTCTGAATCTGAATTATCCATCATCTTCTCAAGTGCATCGAAGTTGCCGCCATCAGAGATTGTATGTATTCTCAGTTTGTCAGCATCGTCACTGAGGAATAAAGAAAACCAAGAAACTTTCTATCTGAGCATGTTTAACGGTGTTTTTAATCCTATTTTAATATTCTGACAACAGAGATGGTATTATTTATTGAAGAAATTCAAGTGGACTTCTGGCATTCATAGCACTTTGCGTCTTTAGTGAGAGCAATGTTTATGCTAGAACACTGATATAGATGTCAAATTCATGAAGAAACATCAGAGAGAAGAAATAATAGAAGTAAAATAACATTATTTCTTCTCACTTTTCATTTCAACTTTCAATCATTTTTACTAGTATGAACAAAAAAAAACTAAGCATATAGAGCATACTCTGTAACTCCAAAGGTTTCCTTGACAAGTAAGGAGCTATCTCTTGAACAAAACTCCGGCAGCTGGAATAAGATAACAAGAGAAGTTTAATCAAGTCGTTCATTAAAACACAACCAAAAAGAATTGCAAGAGTGGACCTTTTACCAAAAGAAAGTGTTCGGAGAAGCAAGCAATTACATACTACAAATTTGAAAAGATATATCCAAGAGTTAAAGTTTCTTCCTGAAACCAGCAAATAAAACCACTCCTTTCCAAAATTAACTAGACGTAACCTTTTGAGCACCTCACTAAAACAAACATTACAACAACCAAGCTTTTCTGTACCCGGTGGAATCACCTCCATAAATCAAACAATGCCATAAAGTCCTATTACAAATCATGTCTAATAACAAACTAGTTAAATCCAAACCCCTATAAAATGGTTTGACCTATATCGTCTTTGCTCTTCCTCCACGTCCAATTATTGTATTATTCGCCATCTCATTTACCCTCCTTACTGGTACTTCAAATCTTTGTTACAAACGTTCAAACCATCTAAGGTGAGACTCAACCATCTTTTCTACATTAAGTGCTGTGCCAACTTTTTCTCAAAGAGCATTGATTCCTAATCTTATCTTGTTTGACCACTCATCAATCCTAACATTTTCATCTTTACAACACTAATATTTCATGTAGACTCTTCACTTTTTGGTTAGCTCTTTAGTGCCTAGCATTCAACCTCATATAACATTGCAGGCTAATAATTGTGGTAAAATTTTCCCTTAAGCTTAAGTGGAACTTTTCTATCACAAATTACACTCCAAGCATTTATCCATTTAATCCACCTTCCTTAAAACATATAGTTTACATCTCCCTTTATTTCCTCACCATTTTATATGATGGATTCAAGATGCTTAATCTATGGGTTTTGTGTTATGGTATGTTCTCTGATTTTCACCTCTTTGCTCCCTCAAATATTTTCAGTACTATGATAGAAGTCATAGAATTGGCTAAGCTCAAATGAAAACTGTGTTTATTGCCAAAGAATTCCCTCACTACCCAATATGGGTAAGTTTAGGAAGATGAATACAATGATGGTGCTGGGAAATTCGAGAATCCCACCAGCTCTCCCTCTTTTTACAACTCAATACAATTGATAAACCCCAATCACAACCCCCCCCCCCCAATTTAACTTCCATAATTACAAACAACTTCGCAATCTGGTTATTATGCAACTAGGCCTAACTAACTAACTAACTGTTACAGTTATTATTCAACTGGGCCATAACTAAACTATTATATTTATTCTAACTGACCCCAGTAATAACTCGCCTTCCTCTTATTCTCTGTTTTCCTTTTCTGATAGACTTGGAATATCCTAGGTCTGGGCCTTGAAATACCATAGTAGTGATCATGATAGCTGTTGACAAATCCAGGATCCACAATCAAGGTCATATGCATGGTACCAAAGGCACTTAGAGATAATCTGTTTTAGCTTCATTACTTTATGAAAAAAAACACTTTCTTTACAAAATCACTTACACAATTTTTCAGTTTGTTTAAGGTTTTGAAAAAAAATTCATATTTTTTATTTTTGGGAAAAATATTACTTTTTTACAACATATTAAATCTACTTTAATTAAAAGCTGATATAAATGGGCCCTTATTGGCTCTAAGCACTCCACTTAATGGCTATTACTGTATTTAAAATACAGAAAAAGATGGAACGAATTTGCATCAATTTGACTGATTGAGGCCACTTACCTCAGATAGATAGAAGACCTTTCCAAAAAGGGCCTGAACAGCTAGTTTTCTCTTGAAACCCTTTTCAGTGTAACCTGATTTATCCATTACAACAGGACCTAAAACTCATGTAAAATTAAGTAAAGTCAGAATGACATAATGATGTTTTTACTCAAAAGTTAAAAAGCTTCATTGATTTAAATATAGGCAGAAAAGAAAAATTAATCTCATGGATCAAATGATAAACACAAAAGAAATAAGCAGAAGTGGGACAGATTAGCTGTGTCATGATCAGCATCATGCTTTCTGACAATCAAGTTGCAATTTAAAAGCACGTTAGCTACAAAAACAACTATAATAGAAACGACAAACCAAATTCAGAATAGAACAAGGGCCTGTATAGTTTGTTGAGATAATTCTATTATGATATATTTTGAGAGGATTAGATTTTATCATGTCATCACTCCTTGTTATCATATTTTATAGTTAGTTTAGTTTGTTTCCCTAATTAGTTAGACTAGGACTAGGAAACCTTATATATAAATAGTGTACTTCTAAATCACGCAAATGTCAATCAAATATCAGTCAATTATTCAGAATACTTCCAATTTCAAGACCCTGGACTCTAACGGCTATTATTAGCAAGCCTCCAATGAGAAAGGTGTATGTGAGCAAGCATAAGAATGAGTACAGCATATTAGAACCTGATTCTGTTATCAACGACTGGCTAACTAAAAGCTAACAGAATAAAAACTAAATGGATAGAGGTAGTAGGGCCAGTCAATTGCAAAGAGGAATTTTTTTCATGTGGTAAAAAAAGAAGAGAGCAAAAACATTCTCCAACATTCTGGAAGCTGTCTACTATAGTAGTAGTGTAGTAGTTCCATTCTATAATTATTGTGCAGCCCATACTTAATTCTATATCAGATTGTTTCAGATTCAGGGAGAAGAGAGCTACAACCACAACCAAAGTCTTTCCCCATTAGGTGAGGTTGGATACATAAATCAAACAGCACCATAGTGTCCTATAATAAATTAAATTCAACGATAGACTTTAACTCAATCTCTCATAATGGAGGAAATTTAGATAATGAAGAATACTATTTTTATTGCACTCCCAGATTTTTAAACCATTTCAATTAAGCTAATAGGACTGGGCTAGTGGTAAGTGGTTTGGGTAGTTCACAGAGTCATAGTACTGAACCTACATGCCACCACTGTATCAAAAAACAACACCATTTGAATTTGACATCATGGACCCAGATACTAACCCTTTGTGAATATACAAAATGGCGGCAGAGAAACAATTCTTGTTAGGGTATCAGCGCAGTGCGGAAGCACAGGATCGGGACAATTGGGAATTAAAGAGAAGTAAGTAAAACAGCAAGTAAATGAACACACAAGATTTACGTGGAAAAACCCCCTCAATGTGAGAGGTAAAAAACCACGGGCAATCACGAGCAAAGTTCCACTATGTAAAAGAAAGAGTACAATAAATCCTCTTATAGTAATGAGGACAAAGGACAATATTTTCTATCAATATTTCCCTAGAACACTCTCTCAAATGGAACAAGAATTCTCACCAAAACTACTCACTCAAAACTATTGTTATAGTGAGTCTTGTGTACATGTCTCACACCAAAACCATTTGCATTGCTTCCATATATATAGGCCTCAACCAAATACTTAAGAGTGAAGGAATCAAACTCTTAAGAATGAAGAAAGAAAGCTGGCGGTGAAACATGCATGCAAGAAGCATGAGGTGCGAAGCATGCAACAAGCTGGATGTGTTGGGCTTGGAGACCATCTTGATAATTCTTGGTCAAAAATTGTAGGCACCCATTTGCAAGAGAAAACTTAACTAGTAAGCATTTAACATAGACCTCTAATTCAAGGCTTATAGATGAAGGAAGAGAATGAGAACCACACAATCTAACACTGTCTTTTCAGTTCTTCAGATTATCTACAGCCTTGGCTGAAAATTACTACCATGCAGCAGGACTTCTCTAGTAAATATCTTGTCCAATATTAAGAATACAATTAATACATTACCTTTGTCTCCCACAATTCGTAGGGAAATTTCATTCAGGATCTTAGCAACATCAGAGTCATTTAACATAGAAGCTCTCCTTAGCTGAATTAAATCAGCTACCGTGTCAGGGTTGAATGGTTTCTCATTCAGAGTATACCGGATATACTTGCGCAAAATTTCTTCCAAATCAAAACCTGTCTGGAAAGGAATTTAAAGATGTTACTTAGAATCAGATGGCAGTGGCAAGAACACAACAGTACTGTAGGCCAACAAAAATGAATTTTCCATGAGATTTTCCCAGCCAGCAAACAGATAGCTAAGAAATATTTCCTTGATCAAGACAGATGGTATGATCCTTTACTTGAAAAATGAATGCAAATTGTTTAATTATATACTCAATTGCATTAAGAAACAGTTGAACAGATTATCACGCTAGAAAATGAAACATCAACACAAAAATAAAGTTTTGGTTATGCACTATGCAGGCCAAAAATGCAATGTGTTGGTTGATGTACTACAGAGAATAATATCAGGACTAAATTGATAATGGTGATTTTTTACTAAAACAGTTTACAATTTATGATCTTTTAGAAGGATCGCTGTTCTGATTAATTTTGCGAAACTAAAAGATAATATCATTATCAACTATAAGGAAGCATGGATTCCAGGGAGATGATAAGGGCTAACACAGGCACATATACAAACAAAAACCTACTAGAATAAATAGGACCAGAGACTCAACCGTTCACATTAATATGTGAAAGGACAGATAATGTCTTTAAGCAATCAAGTATGTTGAGTTAACCACATCTGATATACCCATGCAAAACAGAAAGAATAAGAAAAATAATAACTTGATTATTTAAAAGATTAAACAAGTAGCAATCAGTCCTTGATTTAACCTTACGAAGAATCCCAGAAATGGAGTAAAGTAATCAATGATGTAATACCGTGTTTGGAATATGAGATTCACCATATGCAAGCAATGTAGTGATTATTGTGATAGTGTACTATTTTATCATATTGTGTTTTTTTCCCTCTCTCTCAAATTGGCTTTCCGTGTCATCTTTTCCTAATTTGATTCATGTTTACTGATGTTTGTTATACTTTACAGGTTCCTGATCTTTATCCTGTTGATTGTAGTTACTGTGCTATCAGTTTCTAGGTGTAACTAATTACGTTCAGTGTAACTGTCAATAACTCAATATACATGGACAAAAATTTGAAAATTATTCCAAAACCCCAAGACAGAATGACACCATATGTTATCCAACAACAAATGGCATCCGCACAGCATGATGTTCAACAGAAACGAGTGCAGCGTTATGCACATTACCTTATTCACAATTTCCTTGAGGGCATCAAGTGTGACTTCATCTCTTCCTTTTTGAAATAAACCATCAATTGACTTGCAGAGCGTTGCATTTTTACTGACCTGGGAATGATTACACAACATGTTAGTGCGTGTTTGGATCAGCATTGCCATAACTGATTTTGAATAAAATTGATTTTGGTAAAATTGATTATAATAGAAGTGAGTTTGTAAGGTAATGTTATAAAATTCAACGAAGAAGCTACTCTCTCTAGCTTCTAGGATTGGGACTGAAATCAATTCTCCAATGTGACTCCGGATTTGGGTTCCCTGTAGTTAGGGACAACTGCATTCACGCAGTCATACAATCTGAGCCGTCCAATCAAGCTAGGTCGGTTCATATATTTCATCAAGATCCAACGGTATATTAAAATTTAAAATCTGAGCAGACTCAGATTGCGTGAATTAGGGATTCCGCGACTGCAGGGAATCCATTTCAAGTGAGTCCCAAACATGTATATTGTTATCCAAAATTGAATATACCCTATCAGCACACATTTAAGCTAACTACTTAACAAGTTTTAGGAAAATCTCCAAAGGCATGATGAACTATAGTGAAACATGTAGCACAGTAAGAGATAGAATTAGAATTGTGTGAACAAAATGAGATAGGTACAGAGAGACAGACAGACCAGTCTGCGGCGTTTTGCTTTGGGAGAAGTGAATTTCCTGACGGTCTTGACGAAGGCGATAACAAAGGTAAGGCCGGCGTACGCGAGAGGAATAGCGAGAATCCATGGCAAGGAGGTGGGGCCCACTCTTGGACCGGGTATGGCTTGGGTGACAGAGCCAGTGAACTCGACGAGGTCAAGAGCCTTTTCCTGAATCCATGGTAGCTCCTCCTCCACTTCCACCTCAACAACTTCCTTCTCTTTTGAATTTGAAGAAGCTGAGTTTTTTGGGTTTGACGATGCTGCGGCTTTGATTGAAGAAAACAACCGCTGTGAGTTTCTTGGAGGAGGAGTGATAACAGCAACAGCGGGAAATGGCGAAGTTTTGCGATTGGATGAGGGATGAGAGCGTAGCGTAGAGAGAAACTGGGAAGCGAGAGAACAAGAAGTGAAAGCCATTAGGGAAGAGTGGAGTTAAGAAATTGGAAAGGACAACGCCTCTGCGAGCGACGAGGTGGCTCAAACCTCAAATCCCCTCGCTTTATTGGGTGGGGTTTATTTCCTTCGAGAACGACATTTTCTCTATGGTTCGGCTCCTTCAAAGTACGTGGATGAACAGTGAGTTTGGTCCCTCAAGTTGTCAACTCTTGGTCTCTAACTTATGAAATGACTCATGTAGTTTTCAATTAGGATGGCAATAGTACCCATCCCCATACCCACGTTTTTAAAAGTACTCGTATCTGTCCTCATACCCGCGTGGGTAGCAATTTGAGTGTCCATCCTCATACTCTCTGGGTACCTATATGCTCGTACCCGTACCCATTGCCCGTGGTTTAGTTAAACAAAATATAATTTTCACTATTTATATTTTTCAATAGAATAATCACGGTCATCCAAACTCACATCACTGTCATCTTACCTCCTTCATGATCTTCTCTTGTTATATCCTCTCCATCTTCATGTCCCTCACCCTCTTTATGAAAAACACCAGGGATCCCAACGAGTAACCCTACCCTCTTAAATGCCCTCACCAATACCCTCACCCTCATTAACTCCCTCACCAGTACTCTCACTATGCTCAACTATTTTGTCAACATCAATTAAAGGGAGAATTTCAGGGGTTTCTTCAACAATATGGGGTTGTTTCTCCACTAAATGCTCAACATAGAACTTAATTTCATCATGTCCCTTGACATCATTCAGAAATAAAAGCACATCTCCATCATTCTTGAATGGTCTACACCCATTCATCATCCCTAGGGCAGGGTGTTTATACCACACATTGAATGACAGATACCCCAAGCTTTTTACAACTTTAGCCACATCAATATAATTAATTTCATCCACATCTCACCTCTCCACAATTTTGCATGCACCATTTATATAATCTACCCTAAGTTCTTTAACAAATTTTCCACTATGCAAAATACAAACTGTTGCTAAGTTAATAGAAGTGGGCCTACCAATAAACAAGTTGAAATACAATAAGGCAATAAATTAAGACAACAAAGACATCAATATCAAAAAAATTAATATTGAAAAGCGTAAAGAAAGTGTTGACAGTACCTAAATTGCATGTTTTCTGGTAGTTTCTGAAGGTGCAGAAAACACACAAGAAATGGGGGTTTGAATTGTGTGACCCATTTTTGAAATTTCGTTTGAAGACATTAGTTTAATGATCATCTATTAGAAGTTATTTATTTTTCACTTTAAGGTCTTTTATGACACAAGAAGGAATGCGTGAAATGTTTAACAGATATTGAAAGTTAGTTATATGTTCTCAAGATAATTTATTTATGAAAGCATGAACCAAGGTGTAACCAGTAAGCGATAAAACATGAAAGTAAAGCACACAAAGTTTTTATCCTGGTTCACCCCCATAATCGATAGGGCTACGTCCAGTCCTTGGCTCTACCAAGATTTCCACTATTTCAACAAATAGTACAAGTATTATCAGGGACTCCTCCCAACAAGTATTCTAAGGACTTCTCCTATCAAGTATTCGAAGGACTTCTCCTTACAAGTATTATTAGGACTTCTCCTTACAAGTATTGTCAGGACTTCTCCTATCACCTTTTTCAGGATTTTTCTTTTCTACAATAATCTCTTCTTGATAAGAGTGGGTAGAAGAAATGAAGCTTATAGAACAGAGAGATCATAAGCAAGTTGATCTCTTGTTCTGAGTTATGTGTGTGGAATATAATGAGAGTTAAACTCTATAAGGTGTCCACACACATAAGCAACTCAACTCAGGTTGGGATATGACTTGAAGTATTCTGAGTTGAAGGCCAAGGTTGCCTTGGTCTTTGGACGAACTAGATTGAGGTGTGTATAATTTAGTTCTAGTCGCCAAGTTGCAACGGGAGCAAGGTTCTCTATATATATCTTCAGTTGAAGATCTTCGTTCATTCTCCACAGTAGGAGTGAAAACCTGCTCGAAGTGCTTCGTCCTCTCCGGGAAGCACATAACGGCTAGTTCTGCATCTCTCAGCGGGCGTAAGTCACGATAGAGGCTTTTCTGCAAGCATAAGATATGATCTGGAAATCATCAGTACTTCTGGGTTGATGTCGTCTGGCTCCATCTTGAGCAAGTAGCCTTGAGCTGGTTTCTTCGTATATAACGTGTAAAAGTTCAGCGATGAGGACTGCTTTGACTCTTTTACCCCAGTGCTAGACAGCTAATACTCATCACGTGCCTTGGTCAGGATTTTAAATTTCGACCGTTGAGAGTGTACGATGCTCAGAGATTCTTGCCGTTGATTTCGCTATGTCAGCTTGATTTTAGGAAAAGCAGAGAAGTAGTGGGACCAAGAGGTATTGGATTTATTGAGTCCCGTCTTTCTTTCTGTGATTGTCAGGTTTTGATAACCGTGCAGACGAGGATAGAAGTAATTACTCGAACGAATAATTTCTTTAATACTTCTGTTGACTTGATCTCCTCGAAAGACGTGCTCAATGATCCTTGTATCTTTGGCGCGATTTATGCTTTGGTGGACGGATTCTTTCATTCAGCTTTGGCGGACGCAGTCTCCATTGAATGTTTGAAGTTCCGTGATTGGCCCGTATTGCCAAACAAATTTCCTTCAGTCAATTTGTTTCTAGGAAATAGAATATTCTTGTCTGAATTCTTTCTTTCACTGAAGTTCTTCATCAGAGAGAGTTGATCCACAACTCCTTTATATGATGCTGGAGAGGTTTCAAGGCAGACGGAGTTTCTTCAAGATTGTTATCCTCTTTCACCTTTAAACAGTACAGTCTTCATATTTGATCTTTGTAGATTTGGGTGGTGGACCAATTCAGTTGCTTCAAGTAGGCTTGATTCGAGTGTGAGGATTCCCATCAAGTGGTCGTAAAAGGAGACGCTGTTCATTTGAAGCTTGTTGATTTATCTCTCTTGGTTCACCGGACAGTCTTGCACTTGAGTTTCTTCCTTTATTGTGCTATTGGATTGTCTTTGTAAGAAGACGCTTCTGTACGTATTTCCTTGATGTTGTTTTCTTCGAGGTGACCAGACGAACTCTTCTATCGAACTGATTCTCTTGATAGGGCACTGATGTGTATTCCTTCCTTCCAGAGATGGTTGTTCCTGTTCATGGTAATTTTTACTATGTTAGGAATATTGTCTTTGACTCTATTGAAAAGAAATTGTTAATTATCAAAAATATAATAATTCATTTAAGCATTTGATTTAACAGTTTCTCTCCACCCCAGAATGTAGGGTCATTACATGTTGTCTTCTCCCATGTGCTTTCTTTAAGGACCACATGCTCTTTCCCCTTGTTCTATCTCGGGTTCCCTCTGCCTCTGCTTCCTCAACCTCCACGCCTTGAAGACCCACCTGCCATTGTGAGAATCTCGCCTTTCGTTTGGGATGGACGAATCTTGGCGGTGAAAATTGAACTTGAATTCTTCAGGGTTAGCAGCTGCACTATTCTTCTTCCTCTCCTTTTCCACTTCTTTGTGTTCTTGTAACAGCCCGATTTTTAACGTCGAGCGTCACATAGTAACCGTGCAGAAATAACACTGAGTTTAAAACTTTCAAAAACATCTCAAGTTTCCAAATCGTTTGTCTCTCATAATAATACATAGTGTAGCCCATAATCATAAGATTTATACATGAATGGAAACAAGATGTTATTGGAAATATATAGTTTGCACAACATGTGCTTCTGATTACCAAAAAGAGTATCCTATGATGGATAACAACAAAAATAAAAGCTTCAGCCTCCAAGCTTCAAAATTCGTCCTCGTCTGCCTCTTACAATTCATCAGACGAATCCTCAGTTGTGCTCGTCTGGCAGAAAGTGCCAAGAATGAAGAAAACACAAACGAAAAGGGATTAACTCTAAGCAGATGAAATCAATAAGTATATAGATGAATCAGATGATAAAAATGAATAAGCAGAGTGTACAAAACAAAGAATCATAAGTCTCAACCACAACAGTAGCAGACAATCACAGTTTACATAACCAATACACAATCAAATGCTTGTTAGACCTCGATAGCTATATGCATAACCTATGGCCAAAATATTTCTCCAAGGGAACCCCGGACAATCACATGGCAGAACCATCCACCCCATTGTCCTCAGGCATGGTCACGTGACAATTACAGTCCACCCCACCAGCCCTTAACGGTCACGTGGCAATTACGGTCCACCCCACTGGCTCCTCTACAGTCTCGTGGCAATACCTTCCACCCCACTGTCGTCATCCTAAAGATGTACAGGCCATGACAACCCACAAGGACCTATGGATCAACGATCCCATAAAACATCCAATTCATTCAATCTCAACAATCCCGTAAGTATTCTCATCACAATATAGCATAATCATAGTATCCGGCTTGAATTTATGACAAACACTAGTAATGTCCTCAAACAAAGTCATAAAGTATCATAACGACATAATACTAAGACATGAGTTACCCTTACCTTCTCGTAGGTTGCATGCACTTGAATCTTCAACCTTCTTTAATTCGAACACAGCTAGAAGAAATGAACTCTGACAAGAACCAAACAAGATACAGGGATTTCTAGAGAAGTGTTTAAGCTTCAAAGCTTTCTTTGAAGTAAGGAAAAGTATAAGGATTCAGAGAAAACTAAAATTGAAGTAAAACTATAAACCCTGTATTTATAGTGTGAAGAAACTGACTCTCTGACAACCATTTAATGAAAAGTGGTCAATGAAAACGGTGGTCATTAATGCTCATTAATGAACCTGACATCTATTCAAAGTCAACAAAAATAGAAGTTTATCATTTCCAAGGCATCTGACATTTATCTCTTAAGGTCAACAATAACGGCTTGACCAGACCAGGCAATATGAACACAAAACCGACTTAATCAATCATTAGGACTAGTCTGCCAACTAATAACCAAACGATCTCTACCAAATGATATCTTCCAAACGATATCTACCAAACGAGAACGAAAGGTGTCTCGTCAAATGAGTACCTAAAGTAATTCACCAAACGAACTCTCCAGTGAATGTACCGGATGAATACAACATAATTCATCGGACGAAAACCAACAATTAGCATAAAAATATGTCAAACAAACTCAACTAAGATGAGTTCCAGAACGTCAAATTTCAAGAAGACAACATCATCAAATTAAATTTCAAACAAGAGTCTAACAGAGATCAAAATATATATATATAAAATAGAGGGTGTTACAATACCACCCCCCTTAAAAAGAGTTTCGTCCCTGAAACTCAACGTAAAATATGAAAAGAGAAAATTAACTCAGGGTAAGGTTCCCTTGTCTTATCCCTCAGCAACATCGCTCCTGTCTCTAGTTTCTCCTCCAACAATTGTGTAAACCCTGCCACTGGTAACAGGACGCTTCTCTTATGCCGCATTCATCACTCCTTCTAATTTTGGAGCCTGGAAATTTCTTGCAGTATGCCCTGGTTTGTTATAGTTCCAATAGTTACCCTTCTCAGAGCAAGCACTAGCATAATGCCCATTCTGATTATACTTAAAGCATACTACCGTTTCTAGTGGCTTCCCCTGAACTTCCAAATTTCCTCTAGTAGATTGGTCTGTTTTATCATTGTATTTCTCGGTTTGAGGATGTCGATATGGCTCCTTGCCCTTGTCACTCTTTCCTGGGTAAGTCCTGGCTGGTCCTTCCTTTCCTTGTTTCTTAGGCGGATGAGAGTCAATAGCCTCAATACCTATAGCTTTCTCCACTAACTGGTGGTAGCAGATGATCCTTAAGGGTTGAGCAGCCCTCTTAATCTCATAGTTCAATCCATCAATGAAACGTTCACACATGAACTCTTCATCTACCCCGTTTCTGAAAAATCTGTAATGTCTAGCAGACGATTCCAATTTTGCAGCAAACTCCGCCACTGACATGCCTCTCTGTCTCAACTCTGTAAACTCCTTATCCTTAGCAACTCTTGCACTCTTAGAAAAATATTTCCCCAAAAATGCCCTCTTGAAGGATTCCCAAGTGATAGCCTGGAAATCAGCTTCAATCATAGCCTTGGCACCATTCCACCAATGCTCAGCTTCTCTAGATAATAAGTATGTTGCATAACTCACTCTGGTTGCACCAGGTGAATTCAGAAAAGTGAAGATTTTCTCCATCTCTTGCAGCCATAAGTCAGCCTCTTCTGGATCATAGCCTCCAGAAAACCTAAGAGGATCCTGCTTCTTAAAATCATGCAAACCCTTCATCTGAGTAGAAGCTTACTCTCTCTCAGCTTTCTGAGTTTGTGCAACAACAGCTACAGCAGCTCGATTAGCATCTTCCTCCGCACGAGCAGTGGCAAGATTCGCTTGATGTGTCATCAACGTAGCCAAATTGGTAATGGCAGCAGCAATTTGATTCATCGCATCTTGATTAGTCATTTCCGTACTCTTACTTGTTAATCTCTTACTTCTATTATAAGTACAGTCAATAGTTTAATCCAGAGACAGAAATGGCAAGAGAAAAACCTCCTGGTCAATCAAACATAACTAGACTGTTCACTCAAGGAACAATCTCAAACATATCAAAACAATAAACACTTACGTCACACAATATTCTTCTTTCGATTGACACCCCATCAATCGATTTTAGAATACAATAACTACCCAACAACTCTAGTTATCTCAACCATCGCTCTGATACCAAAAATGTAACAACCCGATTTTTAAGATCGAGTGTCACATAGTAACCATGCAGAAATAACACTGAGTTTAAACCTTTCAAAAACATCTCAAGTTTCCAAATCGTTTGTCTCTCATAATAATACATAGTGTAGCCCATAATCATAAGATTTATACATGAACGAAAACAAGATATTATTGGAAATATATAGTTTGCAAAACATGTGCTTCTGATTACCAAAAAGAGTATCCTACGATGGATAACAACAAAAATAAAAGCTTCAGCCTCCAAGCTTCAAAAGTCGTCCTCGTCTGCCTCTTACAATTCATCAGATGAATCCTGAATTGTGCTCGTCTGGCAGAAAGTGCCAAGAATGAAGAAAACACAAACAAAAAGGGGTTAACTCTAAGCATATGAAATCAATAAGTATATAGATGAATCAGACGATAAAAATGAATAAGCAAGGTGTACCAAACAAAGAATCATAAGTCTCAACCACAACAGTAGCAGACAATCACAGTTTCCGTAACCAACACACAATCAAATGCTTGTTAGTCCACCATAGTTATTTGCATAACATATGGCAAAAATATTATTCCAAGGGAACCCCGGACAATCATGTGGCAGAACCATCCACCCCATTGTCCTCAAGCATGGTCACACGACAATTACAGTCCACCCCACCAGCCCTTAACGGTCATGTGGCAATTACAGTCCACCCCACCGGCTCCTCTACAGTCTCGTGGCAATACCTTCCACCCCACTGTCGTCATCCTAAAGATGTACAGGCCATGACAAACCACAAGGACCTATGGATCAACGATCCCATAAAACATCCAATTCATTCAATCTCAACAATCCCATAAGCATTCACATCACAATATTGCATAATCATAGTATCCAGATTGAATTTATGACAAACACTAGTAATGTCCTCAAACAGAGTCATAAAATATCATTACAACATAATACTAAGACATAATGAATCTTCAACCTTCTTTAATTCGAACACAGCTCGAAAAAATGAACTCTGACAAGAATTGAACAAGATACAGGGACTTCTAGAGAAGTGTTTAAGCTTTAGAGCTTTCTTTGAAGTAAGGAAAAGTATAAGGATTCAGAGAAAACTAAAATTGAAGTACAACTATAAACCTTGTATTTATAGTGTGAAGAAACCGACTCTCTGACAACCATTTAATGAAAAGTGGTCAATGAAAACGGTGGTCATTAATGCTCATTAATGAACCTGAAACCTATTCAAAGTCAACAAAAACATAAGTTTATCATTTTCAAGGTATCTGATACTTATCTCTTAAGGTCAACAATAGCGGCTTGGCGAAACCAGGCAATATGAACACAAAACTGACTTAATCAATCATTAGGATTAGTCTGCCAACTAATAACCAAACGATCTCTACCAAATGATATCTACCAAACGATATCTACCAAACGAGAATGAAAGGTGTCTCGTCAAACGAGTACCTAAAGTAATTCACCAAACGAACTCTCCAGTGAATGTACCGGATGAATACAACATAATTCATGGACGAAAACCAACAATTAGCATAAAAATATGTCAGACTCGATCAACATATATTCAATATATTTTCACACACATTCAAAATATCTTAACACAGACGAACTCAACTAAGATGAGTTCCAGAACATCAAATTTCAAGAAGATAACATCATCAAATTAAATTTCAAACAAGAGTCTAACAGAGAGAAAAAAAATATATAAAATAGAGGGTCTTACAGTTCTGTTTCTATATAAACTTGCTTTTTAATTCTAGCGATAAAAAAAATTAAAATTCACCTAATTTCCACGTGTACAGGTCCATGTCATTAAAAAAACTCCAGGTGGGTCCCTTTCATCCAGATGTTAACAGAAGAATAACGGAAGGGCCTTCTGAAATTCAAAAAGGGTACAAACCGTGTCAAAAATACTTGAGGGGTACTTTTTGTAAAAGTGTGAAACATCAGGGACCAAAACTGCTTTTAAGCCTATTAATTATCTAACGACGTGTTGTCGTATTCCCAATATTAAAATGTTCTGGATAAATATTATTGTTTCGCGACACTACACGGTTAGCAGAAATAAATATAGTGGTGAACGTTTTATCGGCGACGTCGAATTAATTATTTTAGTACGACAAGATATTTAATTTGGTGCGGAGAAGGAAGCTACGTCGAAAAATTAATCATTGCTCATGGACATATGTGTGTCACATGCTCATGGGGAAGAATAGTTATTTCACTAGTAGTAATTAATATGCTTGTTTAAGTAGAATAGGAAAAATTATTTTGAATTTTGAGGGCTGCTAGGGTTGCTGATGGGTGGGATCTTGTTGGGGTTAAATTAGATCTTGTTGGTGGGTGGATGGAGGGTGAGTGAATGGGTTAGGGTGTTGGATTATTTTTTTTCTGGGTTTCATGATGAAGATGCTTGAAGAAGATGAAGAACCATTGAAGATTCTGAGTTTTTTTTTCTAGAAAACGTTAAGTTTCTAATGGAAGACCAAAGTTGCTAATGGAAGCATTCGTGAGGGACCAAAATCGTGGGGTTTTTTGTTGGGGACCAAAATTGTGGAAAGTGTGAAAGTGGGGGACCAAAGTTGCAGTTAAGCCTAAGTAAAAACTAGTTTACTTAAAAAGATATAGAACTATTTAATTGAAAAAAAATATGTTGTAAATTCAAAAACATATCTTCTACCTCCAATACACTTAGGTCACGCCCCACACCAGCCATGGGAGTGATATTTTTCCCAAAATATTATTTTTCTTAATTTCTAAATAAATCAAATTTCAAATATTCAATTCAGATAATAGGTATAAGCTATTAAACAACAAACAAATGAAACAGAAAATCTTACTGAAAATCCTCACTCCACACGCCCCATATCATCTTCATGGGTCAAAAATATCATTCTCTCCACATATATTTATTTCTCCTCATAAAAAAATTCTTTTAAATAAAAAAAATACTACAAATAGCAGAAAACATAAAATATAACATATTATCTAAATAATATATTATTCACACAATAAATCAAACTAAAACAACCATAAAAATAAGGGCATTATTTTTAATGCCACCCATTTTAATTCTGATGCCACCCCTTCTTTTTTTTATTCCAAGAATACCCCTGTGGTAAAAATTAATAAAATATTACCCTTTTTAATACTTACAGTTACCACCCCTCTTCTCATTTCAATCTTCTCTCGCACCTGTCTTCTGAAACCCTAGCCGCCGCCGCCGTCCACCCTAACCGCGCCGTCGGTCTCTCGCCACCATTCTCCTCTTCGTTCTTCGACTTCCCCAACAGGTTTGTCTTGGCCACTGTTTCTACTTGTTCTGTTTTTCGCTCTCAATATGTGCGAGATTTATGCATGCTCTTCCTTAGGTTTCGCACTCAATATGTGCGTTGTTGTTATGTGGTGTTGATGTTTCGCACCTCTTAGGTGCGTGGTGTTGATGTCTCGCTTGATGTTTCGCACCTGTTAGGTGCGTGGTGATGATGTTTCGCACCTAACAGGTGCGTGGTAATGTTGTGTTTTTTTTTTTTTTTAATTTCGCACCTAACAGGTGCGTGGTGATGTTTTTTTTTTTTTTATTTAATTTCGCACCTCAAATGGCGAAATGAACCAGTATTTTTCGCACCTGTGGGTGCGTTTTGTTATTTTTTTTTTGTTTTTTTTTTCTAATTTTGCACGTTTAATGGCGAATTGGAAGTTTCAGAATTTGAAATTTTGCACTTATGATAGCGAAACTAAGTGGTTTCAATTCTTGTTGTGCATTTTCCTTCAATTATTCAATTGAATTAGTTTTAGTTATTTATTTACGATTTCTAATATTGTTTTTTTTTTTTATAGAAATGGCAAGAACACGATGGACCGGACATGCACGACAACCTGAAGTAGGACAAGGTCAAGCTGAACGTACCCGACCGACTGCGTTAGTACGTAGGAGACATGGAAAAGCTCCATTGGTGGAGGAGCCATCAAACCAGCAAGATGAGGAAGATGCATATGCTCAGGAAGACCAGCAAATGGACTACGGTCATGAGGAAGACCAACAAATGGACTACGGTCATGAGGAAGACCAGCACATCGATGAGGATGAAGAAGTTCGTGATGGCAATGATGACGATGATGGCGAAGATGCAGAGGAGGAGGACGAGGACGAGGAGGAAGACGAAAGGCAGCATGCGAACAAAGAGGAGGCAAGAGAGTTAAAGCGCAGGCTGCGTCAGATGGACCAAGAGGATAAGGACCTCACCTCATTCCCAGGTGGTCCAGCTAATTTATCAGTGCTACGGAACTACCACAAGCATATTGCTGGTAGAGTGTGGAGGTCTTATCTTGATCCTACGATCCCGGATAGGCCAATGTTGAGGGTCTATAATCAATCGAGGAAGTTGGCGAAGCCTGTTGACCGGGGTGTTCCCTACATCACGACAATTCTGCAAAGGTCAGGGCTTGCCGCATTGAGAATGTGTCGGTATAATGTGTCAGATAGGGGATTGATCGCTGCTTTTGTGGAGAGGTGGCATCCAGAGACCTCGTCATTCCATCTTCCATTTGGTGAGATGACGATCACCCTCGATGATGTCTCTTGTCTATAGAATATCCCCATTCGTGGAAGTTTTTTCACCCTACCACAGCTTGATCGTGATCAATGTGTCCAAGCTTTGGTATCTCAGCTAGAGGTCTCCCCCACACAAGCTGTCAGGGAGGTTCTTAAAACAAAGGGGAAGTTTGTACGGTTCGCGTGGTTGGAAAATATTATCACAGTGAACCTCGGTGAAGGGAAGCTTGAAGCAGCTGCGAAGGCGTACATGCTCTGGTTTGTGTGTGCAACACTGTTTGTTGACAAGAGCCGAACGCATGCCAACATCTCGTACCTCTCATTGTTTACAAATCTGGCTGAGGTGGGGAACATTGCGTGGGGGGCGGCAATGCTGGCTTATATGTATGATCAACTCAATGATGCGTCTCAGAGGCACACAAAATCAATTGGTGGATCTATGACTTTGCTTCAGGTACTTGGTAGTTTTAATTAGTTGTCTGTATTATTTTTTGTTATTTTATATTTGTTAATATTGTGAATATTTATTGATAGGCCTGGATTTATGAGCACTTCCCAGCTACAGTGTTTGATAGAAAGTCTAACCCTTATTACACTGAAGAGATGCCTAGAGCTATGAGGTGGGTGCCAATGAAGGGAGATGGACGCATTAAGAAGAAAAGGTCTGATTTGGACGATTTGGCGGGTGATGTGGTCGTTTGGGCTCCATATGTGGATCACCGTCCCTTTTGGATGTTTGATAATGTTTCCCTCTTTTCTGGATGGATTAGATGTTCAGGTATAATGCAGCCTTACCAACCGCAGAGGGTGTTGCGGCAATTTGGTTTTTTGCAATTCATTCCGGATACACCCCTTATAGAAGCACCGACGTGTGAAGAGATTGATGACATGTGGTATAGGTATGCGCATTATGTGATCCACCCCCACCACCGTGCTCTTGCACCGTCTCAGACAGCTCCAGATTATTTGGCATGGTATCGACGACACTCACACCCATATATGATACCATCTGCGGAGAGAGAGGTTGAAACTGCCTCCGCTGCGGTATGTCAACTTAACATGGTTTGTAGTTGTCTTTTTTTTACTTAATACTTAAAGTGATAATTTGTGTAACCGTTGCAGGGCAAGTTTGTTTTGCTGAGGAAGTGGTTGGACGTCGTCATGGATCCGAACACAGTTGGGTCACCCCCTGTTGGAACACCAGCCTGGGTTGCTGTAGAGAACATGTCAGCTATTGTTGAGCAAAGCTTGCACGGGGATTTGGTGTATAGGAGGGCTAGGAGGACGGGGGCACGTGGAGCGTCTAGCTCTCGAAACTAATTGTTGTAATTTTTATTTTGATGGATAATGACCGTTGCTAAACTATTATCGATGCATGATTATTGATATTTGACAAATCATTTCAAAAAACCAAGTCAAAAGCCTTTTCATCGTATATTAAGTATAGTCAAGAGTCAAAAAAACAAAAGTAACCCTAAATTAAGTATTTTGAAAAGAAGTCACTTATGACAATATTGTCAATCCTCAGTGAGGTCAACTATTTGCTTTTCTGTCCCACAATGTTGCGCTTCCAACTCCTTCTGGTATTGTGCCATTCGTTCTAGGTAAGGGGTCTCCCACTCCAAAGACGCCGGGTCACAATGATATCTCCATTGGGGAGCAGTACGTGGAATTGGATGATTCTTCTTCAATTGTACCTAAACGAATACAAAATTAGAATTATATAACATATATGCGTGCAAGAATATACGTTAAACAATAAATTACAAAAATGTACCTGAACCCAGTGATTTTGGTTCACGTGTCCAAGAACAATAATCGGATGAGTAATTAGTGGCTGGCCAACAAGAGGTAAGAACGTGGAACAACCCCCGTTAGACAATGTAATCAACACAACACTAAATGTTGTTGCAACATTGTATCCCATGTCAGGAATTGTCAACCACTTTTCTTCGGTGACAAGCTCTTGAGGAGCAACTTTCAAGGCTTCGAAAATTGTTTGTGAGTGTTCCACTCCAAACATTGCCACATATTTATCACCTCTTATCAACATCTCCTCGATCATCTTCTGTCGTACATCATACCACATTTCTTCACCCTTATCCAATAGGGCAGCAATGGCCCTGTATCCACAATTCCCATCGCCAGCCACATCTATAATGTCACATACATAAGGCTGAAATTTAATAGGCATCTTTTCTAAGTGTGGTACCTTTTGAGAGAAGCCGTCAAATATTTGTTTTTTGGGTCTTCCTCTCTTAGCCTTGGCTACAACTGTTGCCGTAGGAGTCTTCCATTTAGGAACCGGAGGTGTAGGAATTGTTGTGTTGGTTGGGGCGTGAACCGAAGGGTGTGTGGAGTTGCTCCCTTCAAGTGAGTTAACATAGTCATCATCTATCTCAAAGTATGAAGGATTGCGCTTTGTCGATCCTTGTGATACACCCTTCTTCCTACCCTTTGTTGTAACTTTCGCAGGAGGAGGACACATAGAGGTGGAATCAGGAAATGCAATTTCCCGAAGTTTTTCTTTGATAGCCTTTTTTGTTGGGATATCTGCATTCTGAAATCTAAAAGATATTGCTTCCCATTCAGACTTTAAATTGAGCTCAATTGATGAATTATCTTCGAGTTCAACAGTTGCCCATGATAGTCTTCTCCAAAAATGGTGGATGGTACCCAAAGGTACACAAGTGTACCGTGCAAGCTCACAAGCACACGGTAACCCGTGGGTACTTCTTAACCTGCAACCGCACTCAGAACTATCAACCCCCACTCTTTTCATTCTAGTTTTCTCCTTAGCAAGCAGTTCAAGAGCTTTCTTTGAAACAAAACCAATCAAATTCTTGTAGAAGGGACCCTTGAATTTGTGATCCTTGATGAATATACTATGCTCAAAAGAGGACATTATCTTTGTATGTTGCAGTACCGTTAACTTGTTCATTGCATCCCAGCAATAACAAAGATCACCCTTGCTATTCTTAAGCAAATGCTTCAGCCTTGCATGAGCACCCTCAACCCTGCCAATGCATTGTAGTACAATACAAATAAGAAAACTATAATTTAATCAAAGCCATAAATATAAATAAAATCATGAAGTGGATTAAACCTGTTGGTAGTCGTGTTCCCAAGATGCATGTCCGAATCAATCCAGCACTTTACAAACTTTTGCCTATAATCTGTCAACCAAGTTGTCAGAATATAAGAATTGAACTGAGGAAACGATTCAGATAAAATTTGCACGGCCCTCAGATGACTATGATACTCCTCTTCTGTCACAGAATCCATGAGATCTTGCCAAGCATCCATAATGCCATCCCACACTGTTTTCGGTTGGCAATATAACTTGCACTTTGCACTTACATTCTTTGAAATATGAAACCTGCACAACAAATGTTTGGCTGTTGGGAAAACCTCCTCTACTGCTGCTATCAATGCCAGGTCTTTATCAGTGACAATAACACTAGGCAAGCTATCTTCCTTAAGAATCAAACCTTTCAGTTTTGTTAAGGCCCATACAACATCATGTGTCCTTTCTGAGGACATATAAGAAAATCCAATGGTAAAGGTAATGTCTGTTGATGTAACACCAACCATTTCAAGCAGGGGTAAGCCATACCTGTTGGTTTTGTATGTACTATCAATGAGCACCACAGTAGGATACAGATTAAAGAGCTCGATGCCACCCGGATGTGACCAAAATATATCTTGGATAACCTGAGTTTCACAATCCTTCTGATGCCAATAAACATATTTGTCCCGTTCCAATAAATGCATCAAGTGCTGCATCTCTGTTAGAGAACCCCTCTTTGTCCTCCGGTATCGTCCACATGCATTGTAAACTTGTTGAATTGTTGTTAAATTTTCAGGATTCTTATCTTTCAAAGAGACAAGCATGTGACTAGGTTTAACCCTAGTGTCTACCATATCTTCAACCAACTGTTTTTCCGTAGAAGTCAATCTTCCAGCGTATGCATGCCCAACCAACGACTGTGCTCTTGCATGGTTATGAACTCCACATAACACCTTCAGCCGCCAACACCCTTCAGCTTTTCTAGGTCTTCCTCTTAGCTTAAATGGACACTCACATTTTCTTGTTCCAGTGCTCCTCTTGGTTAGTTTGCCCTTGTACGGTTTGTAACTGTAAATCAAGTCTCGTCCTTGGACTCGACTGAGGTTTTGATGAAGACAAACACATCACAAAAAGAAGAAAGACTTCAAGAAAGAAAGGAACAAAAACAAGAAGACTTCAAGAAAACTTCAAGAAGACTTGAGAAGACTTCAAGAAGACTTAAGAGAAGAAAGACTTCAAAAATCAGGCTCAGAACGTCAAGAACAAAACATGAAGGTTCTAGTTTTTAAGTAAGTCTTGTCAACTTAGTGTGCTATGCTTTATTAAGGTTTAATTGCATTAGAAGGCTCACAAAAGATCAACTAATTGAGTACGATATGTTCTCACAAGTAAAACTTGGTAGGAACACTCAATTAGGGTTTAAACAGTCGAAAACTGAGTTCTGGACTGTCAGTAATCGATTACAGAAGTGTGTAATCGATTACAGGATGTGTGTAATCGATTACCACAAGGGTGTAATCGATTACCAAGTTTGAAATTCAAATTCAAACTTCAACGGCATGATGTAATCGATTACACCAACTGCTGTAATCGATTACCAGGTCGATAAGTATGATTTTTCATGAACCATTGTGTCTCAAACCGTTTGGGAAAGGTTGTGTTGGTTCATGGACGACCTCTAGTGCCTATATAAAGTCCTTAGACACTCAGAAACAATAATGACTTGGTCCATAACTTTCATATTCATTAAAGTCATCATTCTGAGTTTTGGTTCTCTCATTTTCATAAGAACACTCATGATGTTCAACATTTGAGAAACTCAGAATGGAAGAGCCTTCATTGTAATGGCCTGGAGCATACAAACTAAGATCAATCCTTCTTGTCTAAAGGATTGAATTAGCCATAGAAAAGGCATCTTCTTCTTCTTCTTCCATTTGAATCATGTTGATTCTTTCACCGTAGTTTTCGGTGGTTGTAAAAAGGCCCTTTGAATCAAGTTTGATTCAAAGTCCACCGTGGTAATGCGGTGTCATCAGAAAGTGGTTTGCTTTCTGAGGCATGATGGGTTCTCTTAGGGTTCTTGGCACAAGCATTCGTTAAGAAGACTTGATCAATTAGAAGTGGGTTGCTTCAGGAAGATTGATAAGATATCTTAGGGTTCTTGGTGCAAGCATTCGTTAAGAGTACTCGATCATGGAAAATCTTCACTGTGGAATTCAGTGGAGTGATTCTTCAGAAAGTGGTAATCTTTCTAAGGGATTCTAACTTTACTGTGGTTTTCAGTAAAGGGTTTGACTCAGACAGGGTAATCTGTTCTGAGGGTTGTAATCAGTTCACTGAGTGATTCAGTGAGCGGTGATTTTCAGAAAGCGGTTTGCTTTTTGGTATAGTGGAAAATCTCTGCGTGGTCAGAGGACTGGACGTAGCCTTCTAGGTTTGAAGGTGAACCAGGATAAATTCCCTGTGTGTTCTTCTACTCCTTCATCTTTTACTTTCAAGCAATTACAATATTCCGCTGCAACAACGTTCTTACGTTACAACTCTAATTGCGCTGAAAGTCGTTTGGTACTACTACGCGAAAATCGGGGCAACTCTGATTCACCCCCCCCTCTCAGGTTGCTATCTGTACTCACAGTAACTCCCACCCCGCTCACATCCTAACGTGAGAAGTTCTTTTCTTTTGAGGCTCCCATAATCAGACTTAGCAGTAACAACAACAAATCCATTCTCCTTCCCTACCGACCGACACCAATCAAATAGTTCATGGCGATTAACAAATTTCTGCAAGCAACAAGAACAATAAGACATAAAATCCAACATTTGTATAATGCATATTAAGCACAAGAGAAATATGCACCTTATCAGTCGTAAATGCTTCTGTAACATCTACCCGAACAACGTTAGACTTCACAGTTGGGTCCATTTCTTCCATATTATCGACATCAACAACTTTTTTAACATCCACAGTCGCAGTCGCTTCTGCCCCATAATCAACCTCGTCGACTTGCTCAGATGCCTTATGAGACATGATTTAGGATCCTGATACATTTAATAATGACAAAATTTAAGCAAACAAACACAAGTACAAAACGCACCACTAGGTGCGACAAACCACCTTATTTCGCACCTCTAGTGGCGAAAATAAAGCATGGTTTTCGCACCTCAAGTGGCGAAAATAAGGATGCTTTTCGCACCTATAGTGGCGAAATAGAGCATGCTTTTCGCACCTATAGTGGCGAAAATTAATCATGGTTTTCGCACCCTATAGTGGCGAAAAATAATCAGGTTTCGCACCCTATAGTGGCGAAAAAGTGTTCAGAGCGAATTAAAAGAATTAAGTTTACCGTGTAATTAGTGGTAATTATTGGATAATGGTAAAAGGTTGAAACAAAACAATAAAATAAACAAGGTTAATGGATATTTAAGGAAACAAAATTTATTTTAAAGATATAAAAGTAATTTACTTTATAAAAGGGTGGCATATTAACTAATAATGGGTGGCATTAAAACTAATGCCCTAAAAATAATCCCCTGATATAGATAATATCCTCGCCACATAAACCACACCCAATAGGGTCCACACAAACTTGCCACATCACAGAATCTTAAGACGTCGCATGAGAATTTTTTTATAAAATTATCGTAGCAATATTAGAGTCAAAGTTCTCAGAATCTCAACCACAACATCGATACAACAATTATCACACAAGGCTTCCTCTCAAATAAAATTTGAGAGTTAACAATCATTAAAACGACATCTACCGTTCATAAACACACAACACGCATTTAAAACATCAAACGACATCATTAATTAAAGAAAAATAATATATTAAATGTTATTTTAATTTATTAAAACATGGGTATTACATAAAATGTTGGCAAAATACATTCATTCTTCAGCACTGAGACAAACTCTTAATAAAATACATGAAACACACCTTCAACACTACCCCTATCCCTCCTACTTCACAATGACCATAAAAATCAACACAAGCAACATAAATAAGACAAGCAAAGCCATGCCTATGGCATAGAATTAAAAAGCCTAAATTATTCACTCAAAGTCTCATTATTCGTCAACATAACTTCCCTCATCAGTCTTAACTCTTCAATCAAACTATCACTTGTCTTAACTTCCTTCATCAACACCAACTCTTGAATCAAACTTTCATGCTTCAAGAAAATATCTTTCAACAACCTCAATTCGTCATTCTTCTTCTTACCAATTTGCATTTTTTTCCCAGCATTTTCTATTTCTTCTTCCACTTTATCCACCCAGCGAAAGAAATTGAAAATTGACACATGATGCTGCAAAATATGAACAAAATCCCCAAATTCATAATTTCATAAAAAAATTTAGCTCATGATAAAATAGGAGGATCATCGTTTACTTACCCTAGGTAGATGTTAAGGATAAAAAGGTCTTCCAAGGTTCCATTTAATTCCAAAAACCCTCACCACAGCCTCTTCACCGCACTTTCAATAAAGAATTCGATATTTGTCCATAATCTCGTCCATGCGCAAATCTTTTACCTCATTTAGCTACTTACCTTGACTCAGCAAATGGCTAAACACTCATATATCGAGTAACATATCTTTTAGCTCACGAGTTTCTAGTTGTCATGAAATGATCAATTTTTAAGTGCCAACACATTGTCCATTTGCATTTTTAATTCTAGCAATTACACGCTAATATCAGAGAGGGAAATGGGAGGTAAGATAAGGGAGGTGGATATGGTGTTTATAAGTGAGTGCAGGGTACGGGAGAGTGCAGGAAGATAAAGAGTTCGCGGAGGGGCTAGGGGTGGGGGAGTGTGTTAGTGGATGGGAGGAGGAGGAAGAGGGATAAGTGTGGTGGTTTAGAGGTTCTTATGTGGTAGTCATGGAGGGGTTTGGTGTGGTGGCCGGGATGAGTTGTGGTGGTGGCTGGAATGAGGTGTGGTGGCCAAAATCTATGATGTGGTGGTTATGGAGGAAGAAGAAGAAGGGGAAGAGAAAGAAGGAAAATGGGGGGAGAGGAATGGAGGATAATGATTAAAAAAGTTAGATGGACCAAAATTGATGCAAAAAATACACATGATCACTCCTAGCTGACTAGACTCTTCACATGGTTGTTGAATAAGTCAAAATTGATGAGATGTAGACAAGAAAAACCAGTCGTATCTATTGCAATTAAAAAATATTCAATGGTCTATCGCAAATAATTTTTGTATAGGTACCCAATTTGATTCTTTTGTAAAAGTTAGAGACTGAATTTTTTTTCTAAAACTAAATTGCATTAATCAAAGAGAAGAAACACGCCTAGAGGCTAAAACTTCATGATAGATAAGAGGATCAAGACCTTGAGGAACCTCCTCAATCCAAACCAAGTTCTTAAAAGAAAAGGTTTTCTTAGCCAAGAAATTTGCAGCACTATTGCAATAAAATCAAAATTACAGGCAAGCAAATGACAATACTGAACTAAAGCATAAACATACAGGACCCGGACTTAGCCTTCCTCCAAATCTCATATATCTGTAAGCAGTCGGTCTCAAAGCAAACTAATCGAAAATATAAATCCATAGCTAGAGAAAGATGTTAGATTCAAATAATTTAATGAATTATCATGTTTTGATAATTAACAATTTCGCTCAAGGCTTAATAGTGTTAGAGACAACATTTCTAACTTCTTGAATATTTTCACATACAGGAAAATATGTCTAATTGAGGAACAACTGCATACATTCCTACAAGACATTAACAAAATGAAGAAGGTCAAAGAAAAATAAATAAATGGAGATCGTCCGACAGCTCAAAAGAAAGCACTTAAATGGAGATCGTCTGGCAACTCACCAAAGAATCAATCTGTCTACGGTGACAGTCATACACTTAAAATCACTTGGGTAGCTGTGCTCAATCAACACTAAAATACACTTGACAAGTTGAGATCGTCCGGTGTTTGAACGTGCCTTGACAAATTGAAGTACACTTGGCAAAGTTGAGTAAGTCTGGCCACAAACCTGAAGGAGCATATCCAGCTTAGGAGCACTCCCGGCTTTTCAACAAAGTGTTTGTGTGACAACTCATCAAGAGGAGTACGTCTGGCCACTCTTCAAGAAGTCAGTCTGCTATGTACTCTCACAATAGAGTACGTCCACCAAAGGGGTACGTCTGGGAACTCATGTTAAAGAGTTCGTGTGCCAAGTTAAGTTTAGAAGAACGTTTGGCAAACATCTGAAGAATTCGTTCGGCAACACTATTGAAGAGAACGTTTGGCGACTCTATGAAGAGTTCGTCTGGCTAGACATTCTGAAGTGTTTGTTTGGCAGAAGCATTGTAGAGATCGTTCGACAAAGATTCTGAAGAATTCGTTTGTCATAACTGCTTCAAGCATTAAAGGTTATCTACCTCGTCAACACATTAAATGAAGCACTATTGATTGCAAAATGAAGAAAGAGACACAATTAATACTTTATTCCTCGTTTCTGCAAACATCTCTGCTGTTCTGCAATTCAAGCAATCTTTTCAGAGTCAACAACGGGTCTTTTTGAACATCGTATCTTCTCAACGGTCAAAACCAAATCTTATGTTCAGAACAATTAATGCTCTCTTAGCTGGCTTGCACTAGCATTCAATGTCCAAAAAAAAGCTCAAGGCTGAAAGCATTAAAGGATCAGACGGAGTCGACTAAAGCAATTAATGGTGCAGTAAATGCATGGCAGAATGCATTTAATGCTGAACCAGAGATGCAGAAGTATCCGTTACTCATAAGAAAGCAGAACCTCCAACGGTACTATTTTTCAAATCTTCGTCAAGCTTACTGGGATCATCCTACTGAAGATATAAATAGAGAAGTTTGCTTTTGGATCAACTTGACGACTTGAATACTAAATTATCACTTATTCACACCAAGTCTCCCACAGAACCGAGTCATAACTCACAAGCTTAAAGCCATCCTAATTTGAGTTAAGTTGCCCAGCAGTGTGAAGAGCTCATAGAGTGTTACTCTCATTCTAACCACATGCCAACCTAAACAGAGAACCCAAATCTACATCCTCTCTGTAAAATGTTCTTCATCCTTCTACCTAACTCTTGTTGAAGAGAATATTGTAGAACACCAAAGCAACCTTGAAAAGGAATCAGGAGCAGTCCTACAGAATACTAGCTAGGAGAAGTCCTGTATAATACTTGCAAGGAGAAGTCCTTCGAATATTAGGAGAAGTCCTGTATAATACTTGCAAGGAGAAGTCCTTAGAATACTAGGAGAAGTCCTGCCGAATACTTGTACTATTTTGATCAAATAGTGAAAATCTCGGTGAAGCCAAGGACTAGATGTAGCCTTGTCGATTATGGGGGTGAACCAGGATAAACACTATGCGTGCTTTACTTTTCAGTTTAATTTACCTTCCGCTACTTACACTCTTATTGTTGTATAAACCCACTGATCTGTTTATAACTGAAAAGAAGTTTAAAAACTACACACAATTCAATCCCTCAGTTCTTGTGTGTTTTCTCACTATCAAAAGAGCCTACCGAAAGCAAAAAGACTCCTCTATCAAGGGAGAAAGCACCCGAAATAGCTCCATAAGATAGTGTTTAACTATTTTTTATTTAAAAATAAAAAACATAGACAAAAATTTATGCGAAAAGTCCAAGTGCCACCCTTAAGACCAGACTCTCCACGTGACTGTTGTCTAAGTCAAAATTGATGACACATAGGCATGAAACATCAATTAGATCTATTGCAATTAAAAAAAATTCAAGGATCTATTACAAATAATTTTTTTTATTAAAACATAATCTGTTTCTTTTTTAGAATCTGGGACTAAATCCATATTTAACCCTTTATTGAATAAATAATCACTATATAGAATTAACTGAATTGACAAAAAAAAATTAATGATAATAATAACATATAAAAATGCACGCGGAGCAACCATGTGCAAGAAAACAGGTGAAGAGACAACAAAAAAAAAAAAATTATTGATGATTATAACTGTTCTTATAAGGGATATACTTAACAATAATAAAACAACGGTAACTTTTCAAACTTATAAGAGTGTAATGTAAAACTCTTCACAAAATTGAGCTTCAATTATTTTTCACCTTCTTACACTTATAATTCTATCAAATTCTGATATTTATATTTCTATTTTCCCACACAGATAGATCTCAATCAATTTAATTCTAATTTTTTTCTTCAATTGGATGCAAAATTCTTCATTTTCATATGATCAAAATTCTCTAATTTCTTCAAATTTTCTACATAACCCAAAAAAATACCGAATGGATTACGTTCTGAGATATTTTATCGAGAATGTTTCTCCTAGGGTTTGGGAGCGCGGTGTATGAGGCTAGGGTTTCCGTGTACCGCCGTCGTTGACCTCGTTGGCTGACTGTAATACTTTGGGCTGCTGTTGGGTGTCGCTTGTCCTCTCTGCATGCCTCCACGTTTCTCTTGTTTTTAAGAGCTGTGTTGTGTTGCACGAGTTTCACGTACATCTTTGTGGAGTACGTTGTTCATGGGTTGCTATTCTAATCCACTTCGATCATGTTGGACAACTGCTTTGATGGAACCTGAGATTGTTCTTGAGGGAGATGAGAACATTGTTCTCAACATTGAGGTGCTGGCTGAAGATCCGGACCTTCAAGCAGATGTTTAGCTGCGCTCTTGGGAAATGTTTTAGCCAATCACGCTGTGATCATAAAGACTTTTAAGGCTGTGATGCTGGACCTGTAGACTTCAATTTGCTCTCGTTCAAGTTTCAGTCTACCAAGGACAGGGACCCAGCCCTGGTTTTTTGATAGGTCTGAGGCAAGCCGATATGGCAGTTTCTTCCGCATTCGAGCTTGGGTGCGGGTTAATCGACCACTGAGGAGAGGCCAGATGGTGGCAGCAGGAGGTGAAGCACCATTCAAGGTGACTTTCAAATATGAAAAACTCTACAATTATTGCTATAGGTGTAGTGTTCTTTATCACGTCATTAGAGATTGCGGTGCACCGGTGAAGGACCCACCCTAGCCTTTTGGTCCTTGGCTGCGGGCGGAGGGTGACCGATTCAACAGTGGCAAGGCTCGTGGGCATGAAGCCAGAAATGCAAGGCGTTTTCATGTGCCTGCTGGAGGTTTGGAGGAGGGAAACGAAGAGGTGGGTGAGTCCAACTCAGGGTCTCATGCACAAGAAAACCAACAAGAGAGACCAGCAGGGAACAGTGATAAAGGGAAAGCACATGCTGTCCAAGAGGAGTTCGATCTCTAGCTTTTGGTGTTTTTCAACCAGCAACAGAGGTACCTAATTTAAAAATTTCTTCCAATATGGAACGTGGCCAAGAGAAGCTGCCTCTTAATTTCACAGGCCAATCAAAGGAAGCGTCCTAGTGCAACTTCTTCAGCATTTGGCACGGCTAGTACGAGGTCCACTACCAGAAATTTTGTTAAGCGGTTCTGGGTACATTTTGCGGCGGTTCAAACCGCCGCAAAACGTATGTGAGAGGCGGTTGCCCAACCACTGCAGTTACGAGTGTTGAGAGATACATTTGCGGCGGGGCGGTTTTGGCTAACCGTTGGAATAACTGCCGCTGGTATTTAGCGGCGGTTTCTAACCGCCGCAGTGTTTGACGCTGCAGTATAGTGCAACTTTGGGGCGGTTTGGAACCGCCGCCATATACGTGTTTTTTTACGGCGTTCCAAACCGCCGCAGAATACTTCATTAGCAAAAAAAAAGCCAAAAAAATGCTTAATAACCAAAAACAACATAAGTAAACCATAATGAAATTTAATGCAACCAAAATTCACTTAATATAATCTAAACTTTAAAATAAGTAAAGAAACATGAGTACAATTGTATATTTTTCCTCTTGTTCAAACTAAGAAGACAATTAACAAACGTTCGCATTCTATAAGACACTTTTATGGGTAAAGAACTACAATCAAGGGTTCCAGCTACTAATGAGAAAACAGCTCAAGAAAGAAGCCATCTTCATCATGCGAGTTAACAAAAAAAAAAGTGAAAAAATGTTTAAACTTTAAAGGAAGCATTATTATCTTACAAGCAAACCCTGCACTCCAGTCTTGTTGGTAGCCTGGCACTTTTGGTTTTGATTGATGGGGATCATACATGTAGTAAGTAGTGTATTGGTTGATACCAACAAAATCAGTTGACCCCTTCACAATTTTAACTTCCTCCTTAGTGAACTTGGGGAGTCTATTGCCAACAATGTTTTGAATTGTTTTTGGATACTCCCCATATACAAGGGGATGCAAGAACCTGTGGAAATTAAACACCATTATTGTTGTTTTGTTATTTGTTAAATGGGGGAAAGTCAAATATACACATTGAGAACTAAGTTTGTGTTTGTTTATCCATTGAATTGAATGTGAATGTGAATGTAAATGTGTTTTTTCTCGGTCCAACAACCAACTTTGCTCAGCTGGAAAATCTGTCTTGAAAAACCAAATATGTTTCAACTGGAAACCTGGTAGGCTTTCAAGTTTGAAGGAAACATGATTCTGAGAGTAGCGACTTGGAGTAGTTTTTGTGGGAAAAGAAGTGATTTTGGAAGGATTAAAAATGAATCCATGATATTAAGCTAAATACTTAAGAGGAGTTTAAGTAAACATATGCTAAAGATTTTTACCATCCAACATGGAAGTCTCTGGCTCTCTGAGCTGCATAGTTGTCGGCCTTTGATCGCGTAAGAGGCTCGTACCAGACAAAATCCAAGAGAATTCCAATCCTTCCCTTTTGCTTTTCCTAAATCAAGCACATATCATCACTGCATAAGAACTTCCTAGCAGTTTAAGTAAGAGCTTAAATAGAAAGACTCAAAATACTAATATTACTTGGTATTTTTCTCTGTATCTTTGAACAGCAGCAGCATGTGACAATATCAAATTGTGGGTTACAATGTAAGGTTCAGTGCCTGACCATATCTCACATATCACAGAGATAAGCCACAAGGGATATGCATCATATGCTGGTGTTAAGATACGGTATGGATTGATTAAGCTTGAAGATATTGGAACCTTTCGCCATAGTGGTTGTCTAGCTTCAGCCAAACTGTCAGGTGCCAAAAAGAAAATTAGTGTCAGTTAGAACACATTGTGCCTTGTATGTAGTATGCTTTAATTTTCATGTAAATTGCCCCAGAAAATCCATATGAAAATAAAAATTTGTAGCATTGTCTATGGTGAATGGTGTGACTCAAATATGACATGTGATTGTGGTTGCTCATTTCTTGTGGTATGAGCTTTCACTTAACAGTTAACAATGAATAACATTTTTCAGCATTCTCACAATTGATTTTGGATAAAATCAATTTTGGTAAATTTGATTATGGTAAAAATCAGTTGAAGTGTGTTGAAAATGAAGTGATTTATATTTAGGATACATTGATTAAAAGAAAAAGTAAATTTTGTAGGGTAATGATATGAAATACAGTTGTAAAATCTCACATTTATTGTGTTCGTTGTATAAGCTACTTTCTCTAGCTTTTACACAAAATTGATTTTGAGACTGAAATCAAATATAGAGAAGACTCCCAAACATCATATTGTTATTCAAAAGTGATTTTACTTGGTGAAATTTGATTATGGGGTTCCAACGGAAAACCGTAACATAAGGTAGAAATGTTTTAGCCACATATGAACCAATTTTGCTAGTAATAAGGGCAAATTGCCTCCCACAACATACCCCTAAAATGATATTGATTTTATGATCAATATTTAAAGTATTCAGATTAGTATTCCCTTAAAAAGTGGGGTGAGATTTTGAGAACAATCTTAAAACAATTATTCATGATTATCTTAATATGCTTCATTTCTTCTGCATTATTTAGTATTCATGAAAGAAAGAAATAATTTAAAAGAGGGAAGAAATCTCATATATACACAGACATTTCTTGCAATGCAATTGAAGAGTTAACTTACAGATAATCATCTTCTTCACCTGGGTCATCTTTTCCGTCCTCTTTGTTTAGTAGACCTTTCTTTTCTTGCCTGACTTTCCATTTCTCTACTCTCTCTTGCCATTCTGCATTACTGTTGAAATCTTTCTCCCCTTCAAAATCCTTGCCAGTTACTATAAAACAGTACAGCAATACATAAACAAAAGAGAACATCCCAGAAAGACAAAATCATTATCATTGGCAAAAGCAATTTGCTTATACAATTGTCTTCACAAAATTAAATAAGTTTCTTACCACTTCCTGCTGAAGAGAAAACTTGACCATTGAGTTGCAATTTCGGTTGATTGTAGTCCCCATTTTCCTGTAAAAATCACAATAGTCCCATAGCCTCTTTAGTGATTCATATTCAATTTACTTGTATTAGTCGCAGATTAAGAAGTGACAAAACAAATTAGAATATCTAACTGATAATGGCATTAGAATCAATTGTAAAATAATTTCCAAACATGACTTTGATTCTGTGAAACCAAACATGCTATAAATCTTACCAAGGAACAAAAGAATATACTATTAGATCTTCTCTACAACATTACCTGTGCAGAAAGAGAGTATGCCATTGCTCTATCCCTCTTGATGGCTCCTTCTTGACTCATTTTTAGCTTTGTTTTAAAACAATGACACCATTCTTAGAATTTCTAAAACATGGGATGTATAACAAATATAACAAAAAGCAATGATACACACTAAAGTAATAGTCCACAAAACAAATATAACATGTTTTGTAAAATATCAGAAGGAAACTCACAATATATGGAACTGGGGCATCAAGAAAATCAATCATTTTCCTAGGTAAAACCTGAAAAGCAAGGCTTACTTATCGTTAGACTTATATAACAATGGCACAAGAATAAACTGAAACCAGGGGTTGTTCATTGTTGAATACACTAACTCACCGGGAGCAATAAACTTTGCCACTGAAATGGACGAATCATGGGAACAAGAGAAAGCACTGTGGCAGATAGAACACACTGCATGGTGTCAAAGAATGCCAAAATGAAAGGAAGGTTATAATACCACTCTATAGTAATCCAAATTACTCAACATCAACAACTATGTATTGAGCATTCAACATTGTCATGCAAATCAATGACAATCAATTAGTTTGATTGTCTCAAAGGCTTACCAGATTTGGACACACTATTAGCAGTTGTTTTTCCAATAACACTCCTGCAACTAATACCAGCACCTGCCGGTACAAGAACTAGAATAAGTAACCAGCAAAACAACAGGAAAATCAAACATGAGAGGGGAGAAAAATCAATCTCAAAATAAATAAACAGTAAAAATAGAAGTAAATGGGAAAAAATATTTACAAGATTTCTTCAGCCAGGAAATGATTTCTAAGAACAGTTTCTACAAATAACTTCTTACAGACATTAATTAACATTGTTGAACTTAAACTGGATATGTGCTTACACTATCAAGGGACAGAACTCGACACGTAGTTGCCGATGTCCATACTGATAATGCAAGGGTTTCCTCAGCAGCTGCCAACTTCGCATTGTCCTTTTACAAAGTACAATTGTAAAGAATGCACATATTTGTTGACAAACCAGCGTTAAAATCACTTAATAATTACCTGAGCCGATTCAGAGCAATTAAAACACTTTTCGCTGAAGCCAAGAGCAGCAACAGAATGTCTTATATACTGAATAGCTTGTAGATGTTCAAGAGGGTGGAAGACAAACTCACTTCCTCGAGGCGGAATAGGTTGAGCATGATATCTACACACTATCTGTAGTATATCATTCTTATTCTCCTATCAGAGCCATTCGCAACAAAGACAAGTTAAATTCCAATCAAGCATCACCTAAGATTAACTGATGCAAAACAAAAGAGCAACCTTTCTACACTAACCATAGCCCATTCCATTAAGTAATCAACTCCATAATCTCTTTCATTGTTTGAAAAAGGATCATCCTCATCTTCAGATGCCATGCTTCTAACTGGACTGCCAATAAAAACAATTTGATATTAAAATTGAATTGAAACTAAAAGTTAAATGTGATCAAGTAAAACAGTTACAAAGAAGAAAAAGACAAATGAACCATATTAAATCTAAAGAAGTTATGCACCATGAGAAGGAAGTTCAAACGAGGAGACAAACTATTGCCATGGACAAATCTCAGCTCAATAAATAAATTAAAGAAAAATTGTGATACTAGTATATCAAAAGTAAAATTGAAACAGAATATTATAATTATAGATCTACCACCTGAAAAGAGACTCAGAACTTGCAAGACGCTCCAAGGTACGACTCCTAGAAGATACAGGTGTTCCAACAATGGGTGAAACTTGGCCACCTTCGCAATTTCCATGCACTCTTTCCACATAATCATGAGTTTCAGGTGCCTCAAAATCATAACTATTGTGATCCTGCAGATGATTTCTGCCATCCTTATCTATATCTCTAAAGTGACAAAAATAAGAAGCATCACTGGCAGCCACACTTGCAGGAGATTGACAGTGAGAATCCCATATTTATTTAATTTCAGATTGAAATGCAACTCAAAATCGTAGCCTATAATCAAATTGAACAAGAGAGAAACCCAACCTATAATCCCTAATTCCTGAACAAAAATCAAATCGAACAAGAGAGAAACGAGTTTGCTTCGTTACCTTCGATTCGCAGCAAAAATAAGAGAGATGAGAGCGATGAGCGGCGGAGCGATGGTGAAACCAGAAGAAAGAAACGCGATGTAGAAACGAGAGCGGCGGAGCGATGAGAGAACGAAAGCGGAGCGACGGAGCGATGAGAGAACGAGAGCAGAGCGACGGAGCGATGAGAGAACGAGAGCGGAGCGACGGACGAGAGTGGAGCGGCGGAGGCGAAGAGAGAACCGCGATTTCTCTTTCTCTTTCTTTCTCTTTCTCTTTCTATTTCTCTTTCTCTTTCTGCAGTAAATAAAAAAAAGAAGGTAAAAAAATATATGTATTTGAAACCTGCGCGGTTGATCAAACCGCCGCAAAAACCGCCTCAAAATGAAAACTTGCGGCGGTTTCAGTAGAACCGCCGCAAAATGACCGCCGCAATACACCGGAATTCCCGTAGTGGTCTCACCTCCTTTGAAGAAGAACAACACTGATTTTGGATTGGGATTGGCAGAGACGGCTGGGCAATCCTGCCCAATGAGGTTTTTATTGTGGAACTGTCATGGGCTTGGGAACCTACATATAGTAAAGGCCTTGCGGAGGCTCACCCACTCTGAAGCTCCCAATGTGGTGTTTGTTATGGAAATGAAATTGTACTCTTCGGAAATGCTTCGGCATCATGGTATGAGTAGTCTCTCTAATATTTTTCCGGTTCAGTGTGCAGGTCAGGGAAGATCTCGAGTTGGGGGTCTTTATTTGCTTTGGAGAGAGGAAATAAAGGTTGAGGTGATTAATGCTTCTCTGCATCATATTTTGTTTTTACTTTTCCATCTAGATCATTCTTCTCCTGTGAAGGTGATGGTTGTGTATGGTTTCCCTGACAGTTGGAATAAAATCCGGACTTGGGAATTAATTCATAGTGTGAAGTCGGTTGGCGGCGTACCTTGGCTTTGTATTGGCCACTTTAATGATTTTCTTTCCCCCGCAGATAAGCTTGGGGGCGATCCTCCCGGTATGGGATTTTTACAGGTGATAGCTCAAACTTGTTGTGATTGTGATCTTCACGATGTAGGATACTCATGTTACATGTTCACTTGGTCAAATAAGCGTCGTGCACCTGACACTGTTGAGGAGAGGCTGGACTACGCTCTCATTAATAATGAGTGGGAGTCCTTTTGGCCGGTGACGAGTGTTGCACATCTTCCCAGGTACCATTCTGAACATAATCCAATTTTACTTACTTGTCGCAGGCGACGTCAAGGACGGCGGTGTGCGAAAATGATTCAGTTTGAGGAGATGTGGTTACAAAATGGGGATGAGTCTAAGGAGGTGATAGCGGAGGCTTGGTGTGGCCTCTCATCGAATTTCCCATTTAAAACTGCTGAGGTTGGGGGAGTTCTAAAGTGGTCGGGAAATGAGACCTTTGGAGACTTGCGAAAAAAGATTTCTGATGCGAAGGTTCTCCTTCAAGATCTTCAGTGAAAAGAACAAACCGAACATGTGCTTTTGGGGATTCAAGAGGCGGAGCATGGGCTTGATGCTTTATTGGAGCAGGAGGAAATTTGGTGGAGCTAGAGGTCTCGGGCTTCGTGGCTTACACATGGTGACCATAACACTAGTTTCTTCCACCATAAGGCGTCACAGCGGCGTAAGAGAAATTTGATTGAATTTATCAAGGATGATGTAGGAAGAGAGTTTGAGGATGATGTGGATATTTTCCTGGTTCTGGTTGGCTACTTTAGCGATCTTTTCTTCACTTCAAACCCGACAGGGATTTGATGAGGTAATGGCTTTGGTGTCTGGTCGGATTACCCTAGCTCATTTGTCTATATAATAGGCCCCTTTTACAGCAGAGGAGGTGGAACAGGCGGTCTTCCAAATGCATCAAACGAAAGCACCGGGGCTTGATGGCTTTCCAACCCTTTTTTACTAGAAATACTAGGATAATATTGGAGGGGGAGGTCTCCCAATTCTGTTTGCAAGTCTTGCATGGCCACATTTTGCCAAGTATTATTAATCAAACTTTGCTTGTCTTGATTCCTAAGACTAAGAAACCGGCGCATGCAACTCATTTTCGGCTAATTAGTCTTTATAATGTGATTTTTAAATTTATAACCAAGACTATTGCAAATAGATTGAAATTAATTTTGCTAGATTTGATTTGTGAGTCTCAGAGAGCTTTTGTTCTGGGCCGTTTAATTACGGACAATGCTCTAGTAGCATATGAATGCTTTCATTACATGCAGAAGAAAATTTGTGGCCGAAATGGCATGACGGCTTTGAAATTGGATATCTCTAAAGCCTATGAGCGCGTTGAATGGTCCTTTTTGCAAACTGTTCTCAATCAAATGGGGTTTCCGAACCCTTGGATGGCCTTAATTTTGAGTTGTGTAACTTCTGTAGACTTTTCAATAATGTTGAATGAGAACCCCAACCGATGTTTTCTCCTTTTAGGGGTTTGAGGTAGAGGGGTCCCTTATCTCCTTATTTGTTTATATTATGTGTAGAAGCTTTTTCATCTCTGATTCAAAAATCAATTTCTTCTTCGACTTTACATGCGATTAAAATTGCAGGGAATGTGCCTATTATTTCACATTTATTGTTCGTAGATGACAGTATTCTTTTTGCCCGAGCTATGTCTCAGGAGGTCAATTGTGTGAAAGCACTTTTGACTACCTATGAGCGTGCTTCTGGACAGGTGATAAACCTTGACAAATCAATGCTTTCAGTTAGCCGAAACGTGCAGTAGAACAGTTTTAATGAGTTTACTAAATAGCTTTTAAGTGTTAAGGCAGTGACAAGCTTTGACAAATATTTGAGGTTGCTAACTATCATTGGTAAGTCGAAAAATCGAATTTTTAGTTTTGTTAAGGAACGTGTTCTAAAGAAGCTCAAAGGTTGGAAAGAAAAATTCCCCTCTAGAGCTGGCCAAGAAGTTTTGATTAAGGCGGTGGCTGAAGCCATCTCGTCTTATGTTATGTCATTTTTTATTCTTCCTAATGGCCTTTGTGCAGAGGTTGAGAGAATGATTGCTCGCTTCTTTTGGGTGGTGATGCCTCTAGGTGTGGTCTTCATTGGACTATTGGGACAATCTTTTTCGTTCTAAGTGTGATGGCTGTCTTGGTTTTAGAGATTTTAAATCCTTCAATACCGCGTTGGCGGGTAAAAATTGGTGGCGAGTTTTTGCTCATCCAACGTGGTGATATTTTTTATGTGAAAAAAAGTTACCATCCAAGCTATGTTTGGCCAAGTATTTGGAGCACTAGATGGGTGTTTGAAAGAGGTGGATTATGGAGAGTGGGGAATGGCTTGGGGATCCATGTGTGGAAAGACAATTGGCTTCCTAATGATTGTCCTCCTATTAATTACCGTCAAGACTGGGTGGATGAGTTTGGAATAAAGAAAGTAGCTGATCTGATACAAGATGGAGGTGGTGCTTGGAATAGAGAATTAATAGAGTTTGTCTTCTGTCCTAGTACAACAGCTCATATTATTGCTTTGCCCCTTCCTTTATTTGGTGGAGTGGACATATTTTGTTGACCTGGTTCGATGGATGGCCAATACACGGCGAAGCTTGGTTATCGTTTTATACGTGACTCCTTCGCTGGTTCAAGGGCCTCTTCTTCTTCCTCGGCACCTATTCTCCCCTCGAGTTTGTGGAAGAAGTTTTGGCGAACTCCGGCTCTTCCGAGGTGTAAAGAGGTTGCTTGGCGTGCGGTGTCGCTTTATCTACCAGTTCGGGGTTCTCTTTGCCATCGAGGATTGGACGTTGGTCCAGCTTGCCCTTTGTGCGAATCTGATAATGAAACAGTGGATCATATTTTGCTTCATTGCCCAGTTGGCCGTTGTTTCTGGTTTGGCCTCCCGCTATCTCTTTGCTTTGATTCTGTTAAAGTTGATGCAATTTTCTAGAATCTTCTACTAATGTCTACATAATCATATAGTGTAGAAACATCTAGTATATATGATTAATGAATTGTAAATGTATTTAGAAGTAGAAGTATCTAGAGTGTAATGGAGATATCTAATAAGGTAGAGAAGTCTAGAATGTAATGGAAATACATAATGATGTAGAATATTCTAGAACCACCCTCAAGCACCTATAAATAGGCAAGCTTGGGTGCATAGGTGAATAAGTCATCAAGTCATTTGTATGATTTTAGAGAGCAATACAATCTATTCCTTTGCTCCAAACACCACATTACTAACTACTATCTTCCAACTATCAACTAAAGCCTTCTCAATTATCCAACTATTTTCTGAACTAACATCATATACTAAAATACTATCAGTGGTACCAGAGCTACGTTCGGTCATATACTGGGCGTAGATAAACTATCCAACTACCAACTAAAAATCACTACTATCACTCTACACTACTTCCATAATTTTCTTAGCCTATGGCTACCAACACCCAAACATCATCTAATATCCAAGTCCCTCCTTTTTCCGGTGAAAACTATGATTTTTGGAGCATTAAAATGAAGACATTTTTTTGCTCCCAAGATCTATGGGAAGTTGTGGAAGAAGGATATACTACTCCCGCAGATACTTCAACTCTTACTGCAGCTCAAAAGAAAGAGTTGAAGGAAAATAGACAAAAAGATTCAAAGGCATTATATTACTTGCAACAAGCTGTGTGTGACTCTATTTTTCCGAGGATAATGGGAGTTGCTAGTGCCAAGGATGCATGGAGTACACTACAGGAGGAGTTTCAAGGAACCGCAAAGGTACGTGCCGTCAAACTCCAAAGTCTAAGGCGTAAGTTTGAATTATTAAATATGAAGGATTCTGAGACCGTACAAGACTATTATACTAAAATAAAAGAAATTGTTTCTAAAATGAGAGCCTACGGAGAAAATATTCTCGACAAAAGAATTGTTGAGAAAATTCTAGTTTCTATTCCCAGTAAGTATGATCCAATTGTGACGACGATTGAACAAACGAAAAATCTGTCAAATTTATCTGTGACAGAACTAATGGGTTCTCTTGAAGCTTATGAGCAAAGATTGAGTAGGCGTGGTGATGACTCTATAGAAAATGCCTTTCAATCTAAGCTTAAATTACGGTCTCACAATAAAGGATATGGAGAAAACAAGAGTAGTGGAGAAAGTTCTAGAAACAGAGAGAATTCTAGAAATTTCTCAAAGAAAAATCAAGATGAGTATCGTCCATGTGGCATATGCAAGAGGACAAATCACGCCGAGAAAGACTGTCGTTGGCGAGGAAAGCCACAATGTCAGCATTGTAAGAAATTTGGGCACGTGGAGAAGAACTGTTACAGCAAAAATAAGCATCAAGCAAATTTTGTCGAAGAACATGAGAATGACCAAAATAAGCATGACAGTGAAGAACATCTTTTCTATGCCTTCCAAGATTCGAACAATGACAAGGAAGGAACCTGGTACTTGGATAGCGGTTGCAGCAATCACATGACTAAAGATGAGAGCATCTTCAAGGAAATTGATGACTCTGTCAAATCAAAGGTTCGACTAGGAAATGGCACTACTGTGGAATCAAAAGGCAAAGGCACTGTCATGGTGGAGACAAAGAAAGGTACGCGACTCATTAGAGATGTCTTACTAGTTCCAAATCTTAAAGAAAATCTCTTGAGCATCGGTCAAATGATGGAGAAAGGCTATGTCCTTCACTTTGAAGGAGATAAATTCACAATCTATGATAACACTAATAAAAGGGCCGAGATAGCTCAAGTAAAGATGGAGATAAGAAATAGAAGCTTCCCGATAAATTTTAAATATACCACTAACATTGCCATGAAGGTGCAAGCTGATGATTCATGGCTATGGCATCGAAGATTTGGCCACCTCAACTCTAAAGCCTTAAAGTTGTTATATCAGAAGAATATGATGAGAGATTTGCCAAGTCTAAAAGAAGACAACGGAGCATGTGAAGGATGTCTTCTCGGAAAACAACACAGATTACCGTTTTCAAAGAACAATGCATGGAGAGCTAAAGATGTGCTAGAGCTCATCCACACTGATGTTTGTGGACCGATGAGGACACCATCACTTACCAACAACATGTATTTCATTCTCTTCATTGATGATTTTTCTAGAATGACTTGGGTCTATTTCATAAAGGAAAAATCAGAAGTCTTTGGAATATTCAAAAAGTTCAAGGTCCTTGTCGAGAAGCAAAGTGGTAAACATATAAAAAGGCTCAGGAGCGATCGAGGAAAAGAGTATAACTCTCATGAGTTTGATAAATTCTGTGAGGATGAAGGTATTGAAAGACAACTCACAGTCGCATATTCTCCTCAACAAAATGGAGTATCTGAAAGAAGAAATCGCACAGTCATGGAGATGGCTAGATCGATGTTAAAGGATAAAGGATTACCAAACACTTTTTGGGCCGAAGCAGTTTATACTGCTGTCTACATAATCAACAGATGTCCAACTCAAGCAGTCCAAGACAAGACTCCTATTGAAGCTTGGAGTGGGCAGAAACCTTCTGCTAAACATCTAAGGGTCTTTGGATCAATCTGCTACATTCATGTCCCAGACCAAAAGAGGCATAAATTAGAAGACAAGACAGTTCGAGGCATCTTCTTGGGATACAGTACCCAATCAAAAGGCTATCGAGTCTACAACTTACAAACAAAGAAGCTCATTATTAGCCGAGATGTCGAAGTTGATGAAGCTGCCGCTTGGAATTGGGATAAAGAAAAAATTGAGAGAAGCAACATTTCCCTTCCAGTACAGCAACCTCAAGAAGAAGTTGAAGAAGTAACAGAAGATCCAGGTATGCCTTCTTCATCTTCTCTTCAACAAGATTCCTCACCAGAATCTACTCCGAGGCGAGTAAGATCTCTGGCGGATATATATGAGACTTGCAATTTGGCCATACTTGAGCCTGAAAATTATGAAGTAGCATCAAGGCAAGAAGTATGGGTCAAAGCAATGGAGGAGGAGATTAAATCAATTGAGAAAAACAAAACATGGGAGCTAGTAGACTATCCAAAAAATAAAGATATCATAGGAGTCAAATGGGTTTATAAGACAAAGCTTAACCCTGATGGCTCAATACAAAAGCACAAGGCTAGGCTTGTAGCAAAGGGCTACACACAACAACCTGGAGTCGACTACAACGAGACATTTGCCCCAGTTGCACGTCTAGATACAATAAGAGCTTTAATAGCTCTTGCAGCACAAAAAGAGTGGAGTATCTATCAACTAGATGTCAAGTCAGCATTTCTAAATGGAGTACTAGAAGAAGAGATTTATGTTGAGCAACCACAAGGCTTCGTCAGGAAAGGAAATGAAGATAAAGTATTGAGACTAAGAAAAGCTTTATATGGTCTCAAGCAAGCTCCTAGAGCATGGTACAGCCGAATTGATCAATACTTCATCGATCAAGGATTCAGGAGGAGTAAGAGTGAACCAACACTATATGTCAAGACCCAAGGTCAGCGTGATACTCTCATTGTCTCCTTGTATGCAGATGATCTAATCTACACAGGAAACAACACGAAGATGGTGACTAAATTCAAAGAAGACATGATGAAGACATTCGAGATGACTGATCTAGGCATGATGAACTACTTCCTCGGCATAGAGGTAAAGCAACAAAGAGAAGGGATATTTATTTGTCAGAAGAAATACACCGAAGCACTATTGAAGAAGTTCAACATGAACGAATGCAAGCCAGTAGCTACTCCGCTCGTGACAAATGAGAAGTTACAAAAGGAAGACGGAGCGCCAGAAGCTGATGCATTGCGCTACAGAAGTTTGATCGGCAGCCTACTATATCTTACTGCTACGCGGCCGGACATCATGTATGCTACAAGTCTTCTATCAAGATTCATGCAGAAGCCGAGTCAAATTCACTATGGAGCAGGAAAAAGAATTTTAAGATACCTTCAAGGTACAAAGAAGTTTGGTATATGGTACAAAACTGTGACCAACTCAAGACTACTCGACTACACAGACAGTGATTGGGCAGGTTCAACAGATGACATGAAGAGTACATCAGGCTATTCCTTCTCACTTGGATCAGGTTCTTTCTCTTGGGCTTCAAAGAAGCAAGCGACAGTTGCGCAGTCAACAGCAGAGGCTGAGTACGTGGCAGCAGCTGAAGCAATAAGTCAAGCTATATGGCTTCGGAGAATACTTGAAGACATGGGTGAACAACAAGATCTCCCTACCACAATCTACTGTGACAACAAGTCAGCTATAGCAATGGCGAAGAATCCAGTTCATCATCACCGAACAAAGCATATTGCAATCAAATATCACTTCATCAGAGAAGCAGAGACAAATAAGCAGATTCAACTTGAATATTGCACAACTGAAGACCAAATCGCAGATATATTTACGAAGGCACTACCAAGACCAAGATTTGAGCGACTACGGATTATGCTTGGAGTTTTCGAAAATCGCATCAAGGAGGAGTGTTGAAGTTGATGCAATTTTCTAGAATCTTCTACTAATGTCTACATAATCATATAGTGTAGAAACATCTAGTATATATGATTAATGAATTGTAAATGTATTTAGAAGTAGAAGTATCTAGAGTGTAATGGAGATATCTAATAAGGTAGAGAAGTCTAGAATGTAATGGAAATACATAATGATGTAGAATATTCTAGAACCACCCTCAAGCACCTATAAATAGGCAAGCTTGGGTGCATAGGTGAATAAGTCATCAAGTCATTTGTATGATTTTAGAGAGCAATACAATCTATTCCTTTGCTCCAAACACCACATTACTAACTACTATCTTCCAACTATCAACTAAAGCCTTCTCAATTATCCAACTATTTTCTGAACTAACATCATATACTAAAATACTATCAGATTCTTTTGCGTCTCTACATGATTTTCTGGTTCATTTCATCCCTAGTGCAGATTTGGATAGCATCGCAATGTGGCAAACTGGTGTTTACGCGCTCTGGGAGGCTAGGAATCACTTGGTTTATAATGATCGTCGCTTCTCCTGCGACGCTGTGCTTCAGGGGGTAGCTGCCTTGCGTTTTCCACCGTGTTTGGCTGTCCTTATTGTGCATGCTGGTTTGGAGCTCAGTTCGACCCTTGCATGGTGTTTTTAAGCTCAACATGGATGCCTCACTTGGTGCTGGTAAGTTGTGGGCATGGGGATGGTGGACCGTGATTTTTCAGGTGCTGTTCTAGCTGCTGCTGCGTCATTTCCTCATAGTGCTTCCTCGCCGGTGTTGCTTTCCGTTGGGCTATGTCGTTGGCTATTCAACTTGGCTTCCGGAAAGTGTGCTTTGAAATAGATTGCTTGCAAGTGTTCTAGAGATGAAAGAAGCCTCCAGATGGAGATTCTTATTTACTTTGTAGGATTAACCATCATATTGGTCGTGTGTTTGTGTTGCCGGAGCAATTTGGTCCCTCTCCGGAAAATACTAGGGAAAAGGTCTATCTATTTGTCAAGTGTCTAAACTAAGTCCCTCCCCGGAGACCGGAGCTCTGGTGAGGGCCTACATGACCTGGTGGCTGGATTAATGAATCCTACGTGAAATTAATAAAAACAATTACACGTCATTTAAACAATTTAACTTAAGTCCCTGAATTAAATCCAATCCTAATTTACTACCCAAAACCCTAAATCCCCAATTCCATTAATCAAACACATCCAATCCTCTTTGTCTTCGTCCAACCTCCCTCCCTCCCTCTGCGACTCCATCGCCAACCTACTTCTTCCTCTTCCCCCAACCAGCTGCCACCTCCTACCCCCAAACATCACCACCACCACCCATATGTTAGTACAGATAGCAACCTGAGAGGGGGGGGTGAATCAAAGTTGCCCCGATTTTCGCGTAATAGTACCAAACGGCTTTCAGCGCAATTAGAGTTGTAACGTAAGAACGTTATTGCAGCGGAATATTGTAATTGCTTGAAAGTAAAAGATGAAGGATAAGAAGAACACACAGGGATTTTATCCTGGTTCACCTTCAATCCCAGAAGGCTACGTCCAGTCCTCTAATCACACAGAGATTTTCCACTATACCAGAAAGCAAACCACTTTCTGAAAATCACCGCTCACTGAATCACACAGTGAACTGATTACAACCCTCAAAACAGATCACACTGTCTGAGTCAAACCCTTTACTGAATACCACAGTAAAGTCAGAACCCCTTAGAAAGATTACCACTTTCTGAAGAACCACTCCACTGAATTCCACAGTGAAGATTTACAATGATCAAGTACTCTTACGGATACATGCACCAAGGACCCTAAGATCTCTTATCAATCTTTCCGAAGCAACCCACTTCTGATTGATCAAGTCTTCTTAGCAATACTTGTGCCAAGGACCCTAAGAGGACCTATCAAACCTCAGAAAGCAAACCACTTTCTGATGACACCGTATTACCACGGTGGACTTTGAATCAAACCCGATTCAAAGGACCTTTTTACAACCACCGAAAACCACGGTGAATGAATCAACATGATTCAAATAGAAGAAGAAGAAGAAGATGCCTTTTCTATGGATGATTCAATCCTTTAGACAAGAAGGATTGATCTTAGTTTGTATGCTCCAGGCAATTACAATGAAGGCTCTTCCATTCTGAGTTTCTCAAAAGTTGAACATCATGAGTGTTCTTATGAAAATGAGAGAACCGAAACTCAGAATGATGACTTTAATGAATATGAAAGTTATGGACCAAGTCATTTATGTTTCTGAGTGTCTAAGGACTTTATATAGGCACTAGAGGTCGTCCATGAACCAACACAACCATTCCCAAACGGTTTGAGACACAATGGTTCATGAAAAGACACATTTGTCGACCTGGTAATCGATTACAATAGTTAGTGTAATCGATTACACCATGCCGTTGAAGTTTGAATTCAAAATTCAAACTTGGTAATCAATTACATACATGTGGTAATCGATTACACACATCCTGTAATCGATTACACACATCTGTAATCGATTACAGACAGTCCAGAACTCAGTTTTTGACTGTTTAAAACCTAATTGAGTGTTCCTACCAAGTTTTACTTGTGAGAACATATCGTACTCAATTAGTTGATCTTTTATGAGCCTTCAAATGCAATATGAACCTTAATAAAGCATAGCACACTAAGTTAACAAGACTTACTAAAAACTAGAACCTTGATGTTTGATCTTGACGTTCTGATCCTGGTTCTTGAGGTCTTTCTTCTCTTAAGTCTTTTTGAAGTCTTCCTTCCTTTTCTGAAGTCTTCTTGAAGTCTTTCTTCTTTTTGTTCCTTTCTTTCTTGAAGTCTTCCTTTTCTTTTCTGAAGCTTTCTTCTTTTTGTGATGTGTTTGTCTTCATCAAAACCTCAGCCGAGTCCAAGGACGAGACCTTCTTCACACCATAAACTTAGATTCACCTACTTCCTCAACCCCCATCTCACCTTCCACATCCAGAACTAATCTCCGAGCCCGTTTTCCTCTAAAATTTCCTTCCTTCCTTCCGCGCCAGATCTATTTTCTTTCTGATCGAAAGATGAAGAACGCGAGGAGGAAGAAGAAGACAAAGCCACAAAAGAAGATCAAGATTGAAACATGGCAATAGAACCCATATCGAAGCATGGCAACACAGAAATTAAAGAAACTCATGCCCAAAATCATTTCATCATAACTCATATTGAAGCATGGCAACAAATAAATTAAGGAAATAATCAACCCAGAATGTGATATAGCAAAGGCTTCGAGCTTCATCTGTTCAGATCTGGAAATTAAAGACATCATCAACCTCCAACTCGCTCTTCATCTGTGCAGACGATAGAATCATGGTTGGTTGTATCGTCTGCAGACCCATTGTTAAAATATTGTTAAAAAGACCCATTGTTGTTTCCCCCCTATACAACCAACCATGACCCTATCGTCTGCAGATGATACAACACCTACCCTGATTCTATCGTCTGCAGACGATACAACCAACCCCCTATGGTCTGTGAATCCTTAGGCGTAGCTTTCCATGCCCGAAACAGGATGTTGCTCCTTTGTTTTTTTTCTAGTTTTCCTAGTTGCTTTTTTGGTCCTCAGAACGTTGTTTCTTCCTCACTCCCTTGGAATTCCTTTGTCGTTGTTGCTCCCTCCCCCCTTCTTCATCTCCTGGGTATTTGGGCATGGGGATTTTTTGGTTTATGGGTTTAATTTTTTGTGTTTTGGATAAAGATGATTTTGGACTTATGATTTTGTTCATGAACCAATCAAATCCCTGTGATGATTTTATTCCAAATGAAGACATTTTGTTCCATATCTGGGGTTGAGAACGCTAAGAGAATTTAGAGAAAAGCAGAGATTAACATATGAGAGATATTGAAGACAAAGAAAAAGGGAGATGAAGGTTGGGGGTTGGCAACGCCGAGGAGCTTGCGGTGGAAGATTTCGGTTTGGGTTTTTGTGGGTTTTGACGGGTTATGGGTTCTCCTTCTTCAACCCTTCTCCCCCCTACTCTGTGATGGTTGTTGTTGTGTTCGATCTGTGTTCGGGCAGCAACCTCATGTTCGGTCTGTCTTCTCTTCTACTGTATCTGGATGGATCAATAATTTTTGTTGGTTTTCTGGGGTTAAAGGTTTTCTGGGGTTAAAGGTTTTCTGGTTCTGAGATTTATGAGTTCTAGATTTTCAATATTTTTCAATGGTAGTTGAGGTGTTATGACTTTGGTTGGAGAAGATGATGAAATTTGGAGAAAATTTCTTTTCTGGAAAAATTGATGAAGATGATAGAAGATGTTTGAAGATGAAGATGAAGATGTTTGATTAATGGAATTGGGGATTTAGGGTTTGTGGTAGTAAATTAGAATTGGATTTAATTCAGGGACTTAAGTTAAATTGTTTAAATGACGTGTAATTTTTGTTATTAATTCCACGTAGGATTCATTAATCCAGTCACCAGGCCATGTAGGCCCTGCCCTCACCAGAGCTCTGGTCTCCGGGGAGGGACCTAGTTTAGACACTTGACAAATAGAGAGAATTTTCCCTAGTATTTTCCGGGGAGGGACCAAATTGCTTCGGCGACACAAACACAGGGACCAATATGATGGTTAACCCTACTTTCTATTATTAGAGATTGTTAGAGAAGTGTATCGTCTGCTATGAAGACATACGCAGTATCAACTGTGGTAACGTCTGATACAACATTCTATCATTTGATCCTATCCTCTGAGTATGATCATCTACACAAGGAAGCATCGTCTGCCTAACCAAGATATATCGTCTGACCAGACACGTCGCCTGAGTCAATGCCAGCTGTAAACCATTATCTAGTAATAATTAATATTATCTTGTAACCGGGATATCCGAGATATTTATCTTGTATTTATTATTGTTTATGATTCCCAATGTAATAGTTGCAATAGTTGACCTCGGAATATCCGTCGTCACCTCTGTATAAATACAGAGCTTGTAACCTTGAATAATGAGGAATTGAAGTTGCATAATATATAGTAAAAGAAGAACCTGGTATTAGAGTTCACCATTTGCATCTTCGATTTCTCACTTTTCTTTTCGAGGACCGACTTCGGTTCTTAACAGAGATTGTCGTTTGATGTCATTGCATTTTGATTTTGTTGATACATCGTTTGTTCGCCGTTCAGGCAATTCGGTTGCAAACTTTTTAGCCTAGAATGCTTCCTCTTATGATTATCCAGTTTGGATTGGGGAAGTTCCTTTGGATACTCTTTCTTTTGTGAACGCAGATGTAATGGCTTCCATGCCGGTTTATGTTTAATTTTATCAATATAGACCAGTTTAAAAATAATTGAAAATTTTCTTATGATGTCATTTCCTTGTTTTTTTCACCCAAATATTCTTTTTTTTGTCAAAAAATAGAAGAAATTTTCATTCGCCAATAATTAATCTTATCATGTTTAGTGGGCTTCACTAGAATGTAGTGTTGGAGTTCCACCGATGCGATCCATACCAGAGTCTCAAGTGTGGAATGCTAGTGGAGGCAGAAAACATCCATGACAAGATAGAAGATCAAACAACTGTATCTTGGAATTCAATCATTTCAGGATTGTCATTGCAGAAGAAAAGTGAAAACGCCTAACAGCTTGACATTTTTTTTTTGATAGGCAAAGAGTATATTGATGAATGCATAAGGGATGCATAAACCCATATACAAAAAGAAAAGGACCATAACAGTCAAGGTGAAAAACTATACCAGTTACAATAAAGCTCAAAACTAAAAAGCACAATTCTTTATACCCTATTACATAACAGGTTCTGCAGCAAAATTTGGAACACCCCACATAATATCAATTCCACTCTTTCCTACGCTGTCAGTACCAGTAGCAAAGCCAAGAAGTGTGTTTTCCAATTTGTTCCTTATTCCTACATCTAATAATCGAGGCATCAACCCCTGCAGACAAGTCATGACTCGCTTGGAAATGGAAATGGAACACTGCCAGCAATAAAGAGTGAGTTTTCGGTCATCGTCAACCGCTTCCCGTTTTGGCCCTCGTAGCATTACAAAGCTCCAAGGCAGTACCGCGGATTAACAAGCCATTCATATAGAGTGAACCGAAAGCCCTTCACTTTTGCTTGTAGCCAATTCCAAGCTCTTATCTGTGCCATTTCAAATGTTCTTTCCACTTCAATATGTCCCGCATCAAAAAGAATAGAGTTCCTTTGTTTCCATATTGACCACACAATGGCAATCCAAATTGTTGCAGCTCCTCTTCTCTGATTCTTTTTACGGAATCCAAAGTTTGACTGAAGGAAATGAGAGCAGCAATTCCTTGGGGCTACTGTTAGTTGGCCAATCCATCTATTGCAGAGATTCCAGACCTGGTTAGAAAAGGAGCAGGTGACCAACAGATGTTCCGGTGTTTCCTCCTCATCCAAGCATAGGTGACAACGGTTCTGTCCATCATTTAAAATTACCCCTCTTGTTCTCAGGTTATCCATTGTTTGTAGCCTGTTCCGGAAGGCCTTCCATCCAAACAATATGGCATTTGTTGGGGCAGCTGCATGCCAAACCTCCTCAAACACCAGACTTGGTTCATTTTCAGGATGGCCCTGAATACACTGATAAGCAAATTTTACTGTATATGTCCCATCCTCAGACTCCTCCCAAAGCCAGCTATCTTTTTGTCCCTGCTTGAGATCCACCTGACTTACATAGTTGGTTAAGTCTTGTTCCCAAGACTCTTCTCTGTGAATTAGTTGTCTCCTCCAATTAAAGGCCCATCTCCATCCATCATTGGTCCACTCACCCATCTCAGCAACGGTACAATGCTGTTGGGAAGACAATCTGAATAGCCTATTGAACTTCTCTTTTAGTTCCACTTGCCCCACCCACACATCATTCCAGAAACTGACCTGGATCCCTTCACCCATTACTCTACTCACATTTGATTGAAACCAATTTGCACTTTCATTTTGGAAGCATGTTTTTAGAATGTCCTTCCACCAGATTGACATATTCCTTCCGCATGTCGCTTCATCGCCATTCTTTGGGATTGTATATCTTGCCCTGATCACCTTTCCCCACAAGCACTCTTCTTGGCAAAGTAACCTCCATCTCCACTTTCCTAAGAGCGCTTTATTGAAGTCATTCCAATCTCTTAATCCCAACCCTCCTTCCACCTTTGGTTTACATATCTCTTCCCATTTTACCCAAGAGATTTTATTTTGGCCCTCAGCACCCCCCCCCCACAAGAACGATCTCATGATGCTTCTGCAAGTTTTTATGATTCCAGGAGGCATCCTGAAAAAAGATAGATAGTAGAGAGGTATTGAGGATAGAACACTACCAATTAAGGTTAGGCGCCCCCCTTGTGACAGATTCCTTTGTCTCCACTTTGACAATCTGGTTTTCAATCTGCGCACAACTGGTTCCCAGAATGACATTCTCCTAGGATTTCCACCCACCGGAAGACCCAAGTATGTGAAAGGCACCTGCATAGTTTTGCAGTCCAGCAGTGCAGCCAATCTGTTCACCTGTCTTCCACTCATTACTATCCCAGTTAGTTTTCTCTTGTGGAAATTCACCTTCAATCCAGACACTAGTTCAAAGCATCTCAGAATACATTTAATGGTCTGAATATTTGGTACAGAAGCCTCACCAAAGAATAGTGTATCATCCGCAAATTGTAATAGAGTAATTTCAATTTCATTATCACTCTCGATCTTGTAGCCTACCAATCTCTTCAAGGTAATAGCTTGTTTCACAAGCCCATTAAGTCCCTCAGCCACAATGAGGAATAACAAAGGTACAATCAGGTCGCCTTGTCTGAGTCCTTTTTCCATACCGAACTCTTCACCTGGACTTCCATTCACCAGAACCGATACCCTTGATGACGACAGGCATCCCTTTATCCATTTAATCCATCTAGCTCCAAAACCCATTCTTCTCAGCATATAAATTAGGAATTCCCACTTTATGGAGTCATATGCCTTTTCAAAATCCACCTTAAATGCCACAGTTGGTTTTCTTCTGCATTTCGCATCATGAGCCACTTCGTTTGCTATAACAATGTTGTCCAGCATGTTTCTACCTCCCAAGAAAGCAGTTTGCTCTTCGCTGATTAGTTTTGGTAGCACCCTCTTTAACCTGTTAGCTAGTATTTTGGAGGCAATCTTGTATAGGCACCCCACTAGTGAGATTGGTCTGTACTCATCAAGGCCCTATGGTGATTCCACCTTTGGAATCAACGCGATAAAAGATGAGTTACATCCACTCGGCCACACCCCATTTGCGTAGAAGTCATCTAAGGCTCTGTGAATGTCAGGAGCAAATAGATACCAATACTCTTTAATGAATTTGAAGTTGAAACCATCCGGTCCGGGACTCTTCTCCCCATCACAATCCCATACCGCATCCCTCACTTCCAACGGGTCAAATTTGGCACATAGGATCTCATTGTCACCTGTTGCTAGGACTTTAAATGGGACACCATCAAGATTTAACAAGGACTTCCTTTCCTCCTTAAACCTCGTCTCAAAAATCCCTTTAACCACATTTTTTACCTCATCCGGGTTATCCACCCACCCGCCTTCCATTTGCAGCCCCAATAAATTATTTGATCTTCTTCTCCAATTGACAAAAGCATGGAAGAATTTTGTGTTCTTATCTCCTTCGCGGACCCACCTGCATCTTGATTTTTGACATAACAATGCTTCCTTCGCTCTTAGTAATTTTCAGTACTCCCCTAGCACCTTCTTTCTTGTGATAATCTCATTTCCTACTAGGCCCTGCCCTGCTAGCTTCCTATCCATTTCTGCCATCATGTCCACCTTCTCTTTTATACCTTTATTCACATCACCATATACCTCCTTATTCCAGATTTTTAGATTTACTTTGAGGGCCTTTAATTTCTCTTTGAATACATGTGCCCCCAGCCATATGCTCGAGTCTCGCTCCACGCTTTCTCAACTACATCCTTAAGGCGAGTATCATTAAGCCAGCAATTGAGGGTTCGGAAAGGTTTCGGTCCCCAGTCACGATTAAAGCATCTCAATATAATAGGACAATGATCTGAGAATTCTCGTTCCATCACCTGTTGAGCACAATCCAGCCACTGAGATAGCCATTCATTAGATATCAGAAATTTGTCAATCCTACTCATTGCCTGGCCGTTAGGACGAAACCAAGTGAATCGGTTCCCCACCACTGGTAGGTCCATAAGGCTCATATCTAGAATGAAGTTGTTGAAGTCTTCAATCTCCCTTCTTCCTTGTGTCCCGCTGTTTGTTATTCCCCTTCTTTCAGCCATGCTTCTTACTGCATTAAAATCCCCCCAACACACCATGACAAAATTGTTGAGCTTTGCTTCCAAATTTGTAACACACTCCATAGCCTCCTCTTCTCTTCCGGATTACATGGTGCATATACATTTACCACGACACATTGGATCCTCTGCTGACCCCATGTACCGTTCAGAGCAATGAATCCATTTCCAATTTCACAAGCCTCAAGTTTGAAGGCCTCTTTATTCCATATACATAACAGCCCCCCAGCAGTGTTAATTGCCGGGACCGCTTTCCACTCATGATTTATGTCCCCCCACATCGCACTGCAAACCATCTGGCTTATCACTTCTAGCTTTGTTTCCTGTATCAACATCATCTCTACTTTCTCCCTGCATATCAATTCCTTTATCAACCGCCATTTTAGTCGATTCCCCAACCTCTCACGTTGTAGCTTAGTATTATCATTGGAGGTTTGTATCTATCCCACCTCGCTCCTGCATCTGACCTGAGTTCCTTTTTTCCATATCTCTGGCTTCCATTTCAATTAATTCCTGAATCACTTCTTCTTCGTTTCCAGTTAAAGTCACCCCTAGTTCCTTACCCAGATTCCATAATACCCTAGCCTCTGAATCAGAATTTTTAATCCAGTATCGGCGATTGCAATTTCCAATCCCCGAGTCAGCTATTGAATTGCTTAGGGAATGTACAAGAAATCGTACCTTCTTCCGGCGGGATGAGGTTTCTGTTTTTCTGGACCCCAATTCAGATGAGAACGCTGTGACATGTTCTGATTCTTCCGCCTCCGTCATGTCTTCACTCTCTTGGATTTCAGCCGCTTCACCTTCGTCGATTAGCAGATGTTGTAACCCTTTTTTTCTTTGTTTGTGGCTGCTGTGTTGAGACTTTTGTTGACTTTCTATACTGTACCTCTCCAGTGTCGAATCTATTTTTCCTTCCCCTCCTTTTATTATTTTGTTGTTGCTTTGCTGGCCCACTCCACTACATAAAATAGGGCCTTCATATTGTCTTGGCCCACTCCCGTTTTGACCCTCATCAATGTTTCCTTTACCAAGAGATTCAAATCAAAGAACACTTATTTGAAGGTTTTTTTTTACACTAAAATGGTACTGTTCATGCATAAAATTGGAGCACATAAGCCCATGTTTTCATTTTACTGTTCATCCAGTTGGTTTTCTGGTGGGCATGGGTCGGGTTTTAGTTGGTTTTCTGGTGGGTATGGGTCGGGTTTCAGGTCCATTAGCTACTTCCCATATGTCTCGCACGCAGATCAGAAGAAGCTGGAAGAATCGCACTCCGCGATCCTCGCCGGCAACGGATCTACTCGAAGAGCCTATAAAGATTTGACGTACCGGATGTCAGCCATGTACCATAGGTCGCCGTCATTCCTATTAGGCGCGAAATCTTCTTTGCTCGGCAGATGTGTAATCTTCAGGCGACGGATTGCGGAATCAATGGATATGACAGTCTGATGCTAGAAGATGCTACATGGCTTGGAGCTCAGGTTCGCCGTCATCCCTCGCCGTGCTTCTGATAGTGCAAATCTGTCGCCTGGATAAATCGCACTCTGCGATCCTCGCCGGCAACGGATCTGCTCGAAGAGCCTATAAAGATTCGCCGTACCGGATGTCAGCCATATACCCTAGGTCGCCATCATCCCTATTAGCAAATTTTATGTTTGTTCTAGCTGTGAATTTTCTTTTCCTGCGCGAAAATCCTCTCCAGATGCTAGAATGATCTTCTGACTTTCCATCGGACTTCCTCCACTGTATCCTATCTCTCTACAGGTTAGACTTGGTTGGCATTGTATTGTGTTTATGGTTTTCGATTCTGTTAATCTAAGTTTGTAATAATTAGTTGTGTTTTAATGATGAGTTGATGAGTTGATTTGAGTTGACAGTAGATGAGATGAGATTAATTTGGCTTTGGTTAGTTTGGCTTTGTTTTTGTATATAAATGGGTTAGTCTAACTGCTGGTGGAATATGCTAGCAGAGACCCATCGAAGCACTTCTTCATTTCAAAATCTATTTCTTCCCTTGAATCTACATCAGGAAAATGGCTGCTTCTGCCAATGGTGTTCCTGTTAATCCCATCAGGAAAATAGCATTAGTGTGATTTTGAAAGTAAACCTTTATCTCTGTATTTCTTTAAATATCAATTTTTCCTTATCTCTTTCCAGTTTCCTCTCATCTGTATCTCTTAACATTTGTGATTCTTTTCACTCTTCTTCTCTCCAAATCATCTGCCTCTCTCCTATGTTTGAAGTTCCTGATCTGATATAGAGGAATAGGTGGCAAAATTATGCAGGACAGTCCCTATGTTGCTTCATCTTTTTCAAAATTTAATTACGATTTAACTTCTATCTTTCCCCTCCTATTTCTCATTATTCCCTCTTGGGTTCTTAGTTTTTGGGGAGAACGGATATGGAAATTTCACGAACATGAATATGGTCGCTGTGCAGTGTGTACTTCTCGAAAAGATTTTTTTTTTTCAGAATACCATGTGGAATTAGCTTTGTGATCATCAACCCTGACAACACAAATCCTGATAAACATCAAATACCTGGTTGCACTTGATTGTTAGCTTTTAATTGCAAGGCTGAGTATTAGTAGCTGATGTTGTAGCTTCTGTCGAGCATAACTCTGGGCCCAGATTTGGAAAAAAACAACTACAGGTACAAGGATTTCATCAAAGGCAGACGGCTTCTACATGAACTACTAATACAATGTCAAGTCCGCTTAAAGGTAAGTCATTGAATATGTCTTTCATTTTATTTCAGGTTGATGATTGGAGCATGGCACAGAAGCTAATTTTGTGAGGGTGCGAGCCTCTTCCCAGAAGAAGGTGTATTTCCAATACCATTTCTAAGGTAGGGTTTTACCCTTTTCCCTCTTCACTTTGGAAACTTGTTGGTAATAAAACTTTAATTGGAGTGGTCCTGGGTGTAAGAATTTTGAATGCTTGAAGGGTAAGAATTTAAGCAGAGATTGCATTACTTCCTTTGATTTGGTTAATGGGTATGAGAATCAGGGTTTTATCAAGGCTGAGAGTAAGAATGATTTTCTCATTGATGACGTGTTAGTGTTAGCACTGGGAAATGGTGGAATTAGAATAGGGCTTGACTTGGGAAGTGGGTCTGGATCCTTTGCTGCTACTATGGCTGAAAGGAATGTTACAGTGGTTATTACCACTCTGAATATTGATGCTCCATTCAGTGAGTTCATTTATGCAAGAGGACTTTTTCCTAAAAAATTTGAGCTTAGATCATAGGTTCCCATTCTATGACAATGTGTTTGATTTGGTTCATGCTTCAAGTACTTTGGATGTTGTTGGAGGGAAAAAGTCAGAGAAGTTGGAGTCTTTGATGTTTGATATTGATCGCGTTTTGCAGACTTGTGGTTTGTTTTGGCTGGACATTGTTCATGCAGAATTTTGGTGCACTTAAAAGAATTGTTTTATCCAGGTTCTATTGCCTACACAGTTGGTGCTACCACCTACAGAATCCATGGAATATTCGTGTTATATCCTCAGCTACAGCTAGCAGATTTTCCTTCCTGGATCTCCGTCGCGCCCAAGCTAACGGAGATGCTACGTTGATACTAATTCGTAGGCCGGATACGCGATCTTATTGATCCGCCATCTACCACCCCTGATTCTGTAATCATGGGGTTTGGATTTGCTTTCGATTCAGAAACTGGAAACGACCTCCACTCGATCTTCACATACTGCACCATTCTGATTTCGTTTCTTATCCCAAAATGGCTGAGAAGGCTGGTCCAGTTAATTCCATTAAGAGCCTCTGTTCTAGAAGAGACCCATGGAAGGTCAAGGTCAGGGTACTAAGGATGTGGGACATGTGCCCAATTTCTGAACCAGGGAAACCCTTTGCAATTCAACTGGTGCTTGCTAATAATGAGGTTATCCTATTCTCAATCTAAGTTTAGTCAAACATCATACCTTCTATATTTTTCATTTCATCACATGTTCCTTAAATAGTTTTAGTGGTTTGCTGTTAACGATATCTGTTGTTGATTCTATTTATTCAACACATATCTTTTATTCAACTGACACCATGTTCACGAAATTATGGTGCCTTTCGAATTGCATCTTGATGTTGTTGATTTTTTTTATTGGTCCCGATGACTTGCACGGTGTTGTCGTCGATTGCCGGTGACTCAATTTTGTATCAATTTCAGCCTGTCTCTATTATAATTTGCAATTTATGTGTAATTTTAGCATAACTAAACTACCTTCCTAACATGTATTGAACAGATTCAATGTGTACCATGATTTGTATCATTTAACATATTGGTGTATGGTTTCTTCTGCAAAGGAGCAAAAGAACAGACCTGGTAAGTTGTTTGTCACAAATAGCCTTGGTTATGGACTGTGTTAGTTGACTTGAGTTTGTGCATCTACATTCTATTTTTTTACTGGTGCTGTCAATTTTTCTTGGAAAAAATATGTTGACTGAGAAATTATTTCTCGGCTGTTTAGGGGCATTGTTGATGGGGAATAATGTGACCAAAACTGACCACTTCTTTTGTGGGAAGGAAGGTCAGGGTTGTACTCATTATTTTCAATTGCACTACTAACACATGGCTGCCTGAGTTTGTGGAACTATCATGGATTTTGGAGACCATCATTCTCTATTAATGTTTCCCCCTTTCTTATTGTATTATTTTTAGCTTGCTTTTTTATATATTGTACCTGCTGTAATTGGATTTTTGGGTGCTCATTGCATATGGAACGTTGAAGTCAAACAATTTTGTTTTGTTCATGCTTCTCTGGGTGTATGCAACCTTTTTTAACTATAGAAATGTGAATGGCTGCTTATTTTTTTGATTGGCGGAGGTGATTTTGGCTGCAAAAGATGACAAGGGTTTCCGACGATGTAAAAAGAGGCAGTGTATGCGGTGTCTTTTGACGTGATATTTGCTTCTATCCAGTTTCCTAATTACAAAATTGGAGCTAATAATCAAATTATGGAGACAAAGGATAACCCAAAAATGCTATGAAGGAGTTTTGTTGCTCTTGGTTTGTGACCTCACCAGTAAATTTGAGAAGGGTTTGGATATAGCTGCTAAGTTGTCTGAAGAGGTTACCTTTCTCTATGGTTAGAACCTTTTTAAAACAAAATATAGACATTTCCCACATTCGAATTACCCTACCTCTCGAGTATCCAAATGTGTATACGTAATCCAAGTGTGTCTCTTTATTTCTTTAAAGATATACAACTGAGCCATCCTTATAGTTATAGGGGCACGTTCCATTTTTTCCACATATTTATTTTGTTTCATATTGTGATCTTCTCCATGAAATACCCTGCTCACTCATGTCATTTTTATCATTGTTTGTTCTGTTTAAATTTCATGAGAGCATTTGCATTTAATACTTCTATTTTCCTTAGGTAATGCACACAACTTGGACAGGTTTGGAATGATTTCTATGAGTACGTAAAAGAGAGAGCAAGTTAAATGGAAAAAAATACAAGTTAATTGTGGTGAGAATCTGTACTTCTACATGCCCACAAGCTATGAGTACATAAAAGAGAGAGCAAGTTAAATGAGAAAAATACAAGCTAATTGTGGTGAGTACCTATACTTCTACATGCCCACAAGCTATTTGAGTGGGTGTGTAAGTTGTTTTTGTTTCACAGTTATACGAACATACTTTTATAATCTCTTTGCTCATTGTGTTATAGTATGATTGCTGGAATCACTCCTCATCTTTCTAAATTCTGTTTTGTTTCTTTCTAGATGCTTGATGAGTATATATAAATTCATTATGTTGTCTTTTAATCTTGATATCGTATATAAATGCAGGGAGGCTATTAATAACACAAAGAAAGAGGGCGACAGAACAACTGCAGTTGGCTTTGGATGCTAATGAGATTATACTCAAAAAGCTGAAACTTGGGCTGCATTGGCTAAAGAGAAAGCGAAGGTATTAGACTATGGTTTAACTTTTGTCATGTTCACAGTTTTTAGGAATTTTTGATTCAGTTTACTATTCACATTGGCTAGACTATTTGAATTTTATCAAATGATTGTTGGCCTTTATGAAATTGGCTATCCATATAATGGACATGAGGAGGAGGAAGTGTGAGTCTTTCTCTAAATACACGATGGGCAACATTTTGTGGCCAGTGATGGTGATTTGTGAAACCATCCCGGCAGAAACTGATATTAAATATTTAGTTAGCATTGCAAGAGAGAAATTTGGAAACCTCTCAAGGGAATTGTTCTTAAGAGTGAAAAATGATCCAAACATTCTATAGAGTAATTAGTGTGTGGATCTTCCTCAAGGTATAGAAACAAGAAATCCAATTCCATTTGTGTTGACATGTTGGTGTGATTTGAATTTGGTAGTGCTGGATTTTGATTGGGGGAAGCCTTTATGGGTTGGTGTTGGAGGAGGTGAACATAATAATCTCCCCAATATAGCTGTCATCATGGAAGGGAGTGCATGCAACAATAAATGGGAAATATGGACATAGACTATCAGGTTTATTTTGTGATTTACGCCATAAACTGAGAGCATGGTTTTTGAACTTATTGTGTGATTTGTTTCTTTCCTTTCTGAATCCATTGTTTAAGGAGCTTGGTTTCAACTTCCAAATGGGAATTAGAAGCTGACGAAGATTTTGGGTTACGCTTGCTAAGAATGCTGAATCAATTCTACCTGGAAGAAAGGAATATAAACTTTGCTACCATTCTTTTCTTTCCCTTAAGAAGTCTTTATATGGCTGAAAGGATAAGAAGATCTTGATAATCTAGCTGACCATTTGTGGTTTTTATTTCTTTCAATTTTCTAATGTATTTGCAAGGAATATCTTCGAATCTAGCATTGCAACCACTTTCTTTTTTTAAATACGAGGCGGATTATAAGAGGAAAATATATTTTTTATTTTTTTTTAGTATTTATACTTAATTGGTTTTAAGTATTTTAGTGTAGTTAAAATTGTTGAGATTTTTACATATTATATAAACAAATAGTGTTATTTCTTGTCTGTGTTTAGAATTATTCTGTTTATGAAGATATTTTGCTAAAAATGTCACTAAAAACACTCAAATTTAATGCAAATGTCTCTCCAGCGGGACAAAGTGAATGTAATACGTGATGAAAGAAAGATTTATGCCATAAAAGTATCATAGACCAGAAAAAAGGAAACAATAGTGTCATATGAGTGCTAATCTTGAATTTTGATAGATTGCAACTGTTGAATATAAAATGTAACAATGGACACTAATAACATTAAAAAAAAAAAAACAATAGACACTAATAAGAATAGGTGTAAGTTGAACCCTCCTCAAATACAAATGGCCACAAAATTTATGTGATAGTAAATTCAAATTTTATAATATGATTATAATTGTAAGTTAATGTTTTTTTGTATTTTGCTATATATATATATATATATATATATATATTAATTTAAACTTCAAATTCAAAAACTCTAAAAAATGACACATGCATCGCATGAGTTTCATCTCATTGATATTATTTGTATTAATAATGATAAATAACATTGTTTATGTTTTTGTAGATTATAAAAAAATCTTATTTATGTAAATATTTTATTGTTGTTATAGGTTGAGTCTTGCAGCATATGTTAAATAATTACATTAACATTGTAAGAAACCTATATACATATATGTGTGTAATATATAGATATTAAATTATTAATCTACAATTATATAGTGATAAAGGTAACAAACAAAATCAGTAAAATAATAAGTAAACTGCTTGATTTATTTTAGTAAATTATATAATTAATCACTAGTTCTGTTGCATTTGGAGGGCATCAGCAGCGGCACATTGGGTACAAGGTTTACCCACACTATCATTTAGAATTTTCTGTTTTGACTTAGCTTCTGATTTGTCATCTTGTACAGCTGCGAGGTTTGATGTGTCCCATCATCTGAATCTTCTGTTGTGTCCTTCGAGGTGTCATCATCACCACACTTCCAATTGTGACGCGCCAAGTCTGTTGTGCTAATTTGGCTACTGTTGGACGGGGAAAGCAAATTCATGCAGTAATCTTAAAGCAAGCTACAGTTGCATTCACATGTGCATATGGCCAGCACTCTTGGAGATATGTATTCAGAGTGTGGAAATATGCTACATGCAAGGAAAGGAATGGCACTAAATGAAGCCCTTGAAAACTGGAAGAATGACAATGATGAGACATCAATGCATGCTTCCAAGGATGAGACAAAGGGGGCGGTGTTAGCGTTTCAGGGAGCAAGGAAAGAAGTTTGAAAATTCTACCTAAGGAAGCCAACGATGTGGTCCCACCAACTCACAATGTCAATCACGTGGGCCACCATGATGGGGACACAACAATGATGGCAAAGCATGCTTCTGGACCAATGGGTGAGTGTGATGCTTTTGTGGGTCAAATTCAAGGTCAACACCCAACAAAAGGTGTCATGGTATTATTACCAAGCTGCCAAGGGACGTGTGTACAGCCTTTGGGCAAAGAGAATATGGCAATTCTTGCCTAGAAACACACAACACAAATGAAATAAAGATAGCTAAGTTGCAGGGAGCAGATCGTGGGATGCAAGCATTGGAAACATTCATTGCATCTTCATTGTCAAGTAACACATCTTCTGGTCAGGAGGAAATTCGGCCTAATGAAGCATCAAAGGGAGCGGCGAATAGAAAAAAGGTTAGGCTTCTAATCCATTCTCTTAGAGCAACTCCATCGCTGGTTCCTTAAACCAGCTGGAGGTTTTAAGCTCCGTTCCTTAAATTTTTTTACGGTTGGAGTAGAATGACATGGATTGCAGGGTTCCTAAAATTAAAGCAGAGTTCCTTATGGGTCCTTAAAATAAAAAATTATTCTTTCTCTCTCATTCATCAACTTGATTTCTGTTAAAATGAGAGGGAAGGGAAGAAGGGGGAAAAACAGAACAACAGAGGAAGGAGAAGAACAAGATTTCACTAATATGAAAAATCTATTAAACAAAAAAACACAAAAATTCCAGAACCAGATTTCAGATCAAGAAAATAAAAAAACACATATCAGTACATAACTAAAATTAAAAAAAAAAATTATTACACAACCAAAAAATCAAATCAGTACAGAAAACAAAAAAGCTGTTGCATGTTGGCTTGGAACCTCCGATCCGGTGGTGGGGAGCTCCGATTTGGTGCCTGAAGCTCCGATCGGGGTGGTGGCTGCGGCGGCCAGGCGGGTGAGGGTGCGGCTATGGTGGATGGCATGCCAGCGGACGGAGTCGGTGAAGTGGTGGGGTGGTGGTGTTGCGATGGTGTTTGGAAGAGGATAAGAGAGATTGCGTGAATGGCGGCGGACGAAGGTGGTGAGGTGGTGGGGTGGTGGTGCTGCGTTACGGTTTGGCAAAGGAGAAGAGAAGAAGAAAGGGTGGCGGCGGCTGGAGGAAGAAGAAAGGGTGGCGGCGGCCATTCTTTTCTAGGGTTTCAGAAGAGAGAAAATAAAGGGGGAAGAAGATGAGAAGTTGGAAAATGAAAAAAAAGGGAAACAAAATGATTTATACGTGGTAACCGGCTTGGCCGGTTTCGTTGCTAGAGGTTGACCGGCTGGAGCCGGTTTCTTGCCGTTGGCCCAGATATGACCGGCCCAGCAGGTCTTTTTTTTTTTTTGGTTTTTCTGACAGCCCAACGGCTATTTTTTTTTTTAACAGAAATAAAGGAATATGGACGTTGGGGAGTCCATTTTGAATGGTTTTTACACTATAAATAGTGTATGAAACCATTTTTTACCTTCACAATTCTCTTCTTCTCATATATTAAAACCATTTTGATTTTCAATGGATCCTTATCAATCTTATGCCAATTTATTGCAAAACAAATCACCTCCTTCAAATGAAAGTTTGCCAAATCCACAATATGGCATGCACCCACCACCATATTATTATCAAAATCAAGCACCTCATATTGGTGGTGGGAGTTCTTCAAATACCCAATATCCGATGCACCCACCACCATTCTATTTTCAAAACCAACCACCCCGCACCGGTGAAAGTTTCCCAAATCCACAATATCCGATGCACCCACCACCATTCTATTTTCAAAACCCACCACCCCGCCCCAGTGAAAGTTCTCAAAGTCCCCAACAACCGTGGTATCCATCACCACACCATCTTCAAAGTCAACCGCCTTATGTCATTGGAAGCAGTGAAAGCATACCGGAAACACAATTTGATGAAGCTATTGATGGGCTAGAAGAAATTGATCTTGAGGAAGAAGAGAGTCCGTCCAATAAGAAGAATCGCATCACATGGACTGCTAAAGACGATGTACTTCTTCTTCAGTCTTGGCTCAATGTTTCGAAGGATCCGATTGTGGGAACTGACCAAAAGTCAAAACAGTTTTGGAAGAATATCGCAGCCCAATACGAAGAGTTTCGCACCATTTATCAACGTCCGAGGACGTCAGGTACGATTAAATCTCATTTTCATAAATTGAATGGTACAATTCAAGTATTTGTGGGTTGTTACAACAAAGCTACCAATCGTAAAAAAAGCGGACAATCTGAGAAGGATATCTTGTCTGAGGCACGTGCATTGTTTCGGGAAGAAAAGAAAACTGATTTCAGATTTGAGCATGCATGGCGGGTAGTGAAAGATGAACCAAAGTGGTGTGGACAAGCCATCTCGAGTTCTTCGAAGAGACAAAAGAATTCTCGTGATGGATCACATTCATCATCGTCCAACGCTAGTACGCCGATTGATTGTGCCGAAATTCAACCACCACAATCGGTTAGCCGCCCTCCCGGCCAAAAGGCGTCCAAGAGAAAGGCTAGATTAAACGAGGGTAATGTGTCTTCTGACAACTCCAAGTTGGCATCCGCGGAAGCACTTGTGAAGGAAAAAAATGATTTGATGTTGCAATTTAAGGAAATCAAGCGTCAAGAATTGATCTTGAAATTTCATGATATCCTTTGTCGAGTCACCTCTCAAATGGATGAAGAACAATTAGCGGATCATAAGGCCATATTACCACATGTCAGGGACGAATTAAAAAAGTTGTAATTTTAATTTCAATTTATGTAGTAGCTAATGTTTGTAATTTTAATTTCAAATTATGTACTAGATTAATGTTGTAATTCTATTTTTAAATTGTGTACTAGATTATTATTTGCTAGTGAATAATTATGTACTATTTTTAAAAGTAGCCGTTGGAAAAGTAGCCGTTGTAAAACTAGCCGTTGGAAAAGTAGCCGTTGTAAAACTAGCCGTTGGGGAAGTAGCCGTTGTAAAACTAGCCGTTGGGGAACTAGCCGTTGTAAAACTAGCCGTTGGAGAACTAGCCTTATTTATACCCACCTTGTTTCTTCTAAATGTACACCATTCTTTCCATCTACCATATTTTCATCGTATCTTCAACCCCCAAAATTCTCTCATTGTGTTCTGATTCTACACATCACACAATGGATCCAAACAGTTACCAGAACTTTGATGCTTTTTTTGAACAATGTTTAGATGATTTTATTCATGACACCAGTGCAGAAGATCACTTGAGGAATGTAATAGAGAGCCAACAACAATCTCACAACACTGCTAGGCCCAGGAGAAGAAGAAGAGTCATAGAGCGAGATCGTGAAGAAGGGCAACGCCGATTGGTCAATGATTACTTCTCTCTAAATCCTGTGTACACCGAAGACCAGTTCCGAAGAAGGTTTTGAATGCGGAAGCACGTGTTCCTTAGAGTTGTAGAAGCTGTTGCCAACCATGATGCTTACTTTCAAACGACCGTTGATGCAGTTGGTAGAAGTAGTCTTTCACCATTACAAAAGTGCACTGCAGCCATTCGTATGTTAGCATATGGATCACCGGCTGACGCCCAAGATGAGTATGTTCGAATTGGTGAAAGTACTACGATTGATTGTTTAGAGAGATTTGTAACGGCTGTGAATGAAATATTTTCCACGGAGTACCTCAGGAGGCCAAACAACGAAGACACTCAACGCCTACTACAAATGGGAGAAGCTCGCGGATTCCCAGGTATGTTAGGTTCCATTGATTGTATGCATTGGGAATGTAAGAATTGTCCAGTTGCGTGGAAAGGACAATATTCACGAGGTGATCATGGAAAACCTACAATCATGCTTGAAGTAGTGGCATCGCAGGATTTGTGGATTTGGCATGCATTTTTTGGCATTGCGGGTTCTAACAATGACATCAACGTCTTAAACCAATCTCCCGTGTTTACCGACGTTTTGAATGGAGAAGCTCTTGTGGTGCAATATAGTGTCAATAGAACACCGTATTGTATGGGATACTATCTAGCAGATGGTATCTATCCAGAGTGGGCTACATTCGTGAAGACCATCCCAATGCCTCAAGGAGAGAAAAGACAATTATTTGCCAAGCGACAAGAAGGAGCAAGAAAGGATGTTGAGCGTGCTTTTGGAGTGTTGCAATCTCGATTTGCGATTGTTCGTGGTCCTTCACGCCAGTGGCATGTGAATACCATGAAGCAGATAATGTATGCTTGCATCATATTGCACAACATGATCGTTGAAGACGAGCGCGGGGATTACGAAGGTAATTTTGAATACGATCAGGCTAATAATGACGTAGGGTATGCGGAAGTATCAAGTGGTCCTATTCCTGCTTTTACAACATTTTTGGAAAGAAGAACACATCAACTTCAAAGATCAATCCATCGCCAACTTCAGGCAGATTTGGTGGAGCATATTTGGGAGCGTTTTGGAAATGATGATAATGAAAATTAGTCATTACCGTTGATTATGTATTTCATTTAAATTGTGTTGTAATTTTTTTATCGTTAGTATGTGTTTCGTACCGTCTTTAATTATATAATGTAACGTGTTCAATTTTAATTATAATGTTGTTGCTATTAATATTAATTAAGTTAATATTTAAATTATAATGTTGAATTAATATATAAATTTAAATCAAAAGTAGGTGGAAATAAAAATCATTAATTAATGTGGTACTGTGGGACCCAACAAAAAGTAAAATAAGGAACCATGGTTGGAGCAAAATCTGCTAAAGTTCCTTATGAGGGAGCTTAATCCTACGTGGCAGTTCGGGCCCACCAAAAAGCAGAATAAGGAACCGTGTAGGGGAGCAGGGATGGAGTTGCTCTTAGTGAATCCTTGTCTGACTCTGCTGTGGGGAATTGCAATCGAATATTTTGGCTTAAGAACACTGAATCGGAAGCGGGACATTTGTGGAGCTTGGGGAAAGAATTGGGAATGACTGACAGAGGGAATGAGGAAGAGATCATAAGGAGGATGGTGGCTATGGAAAACAGAGATATGTTAAATGCGAGGCCAAGTAACGCATACGGTCCTGGAGGGGATGAAAGAGGTGATATATGTTAATTCTCAGTTATAATGTTAGGGGGTTGGGCGGAAAGGTGAAGAGGAGATCATTGAGGGAGGTGGTAATTAAGAAAAAGGTGGAAATGCTTTTAGTTCAGGAAACAAAACTGACAATTGTCGATCAGAATATATGCAATTCGATATGGGGCGATGGCTATAGTGAATGGAGATGGTGCCCGACAGTTAATAGATCGGGAGGACTTTTATGTGTGTGGAATGCAGAGATATTCAAGCTTCAGGATAGTCTAGTGGGCAACGGCTTCATTATTTTGCGTGGATATTGGGGGTTCCCAAAACCACGAGTGCGTAATTGGTAATGTATACGCATCTTGCAACGCCGACGAGAAGAGAAGACAATGGAGAGAATTAGAGGCACTGAAACAGGTTTCAACGGTGTCAGCTTGGTGCTTGGGAGGTGACTTCAATGCAGTAAGGAGAGCAGATGAAAGAAAGGGAATGGCAGGTGGAGCCACATACGGACGAGAAGTGGACGAGTTCAATACGTTCATTCTCAACATGGAATTGCTGGACATTCCCCTATTAAGGAAGCGCTAAACGTGGTTCCGACCCAATGGGAAGGCAATGAGTCAGCTTGATAGATTTCTGGTATCTGTAGACTGGCTACATAGGTGGCCAAGCTGTGCTCAGCATGTACTAGACAGGGAACTCTCAGACCATTGTCCCCTGCTCCTGCAACATTCCACCACAGACTGGGGTCCCAAACCTTTCAGAACACTAAATTGCTGGTTGGACGATCCAAGATTTAAAGATGCAGTTGATGAGATGTGGAGGGGCTTACAATTCCAAGGATGGTCAGCTTTTATCTTGAAAGAAAAGCTGAAGGCTATGAAAAGCAAACTGAAGGTGTGGAATAAAGAGGTGTTTGGGGATCTGAACCGCAAGAAAATAGAGTTAGTGGGCCAAATGGCAGAGTTGGATGCAAGATTGGAGGGTGAGGGTCTTGACGAACCAGAGCTCAAAAGAAGAAATGAAGTATTGGCTGAGCTATGGAAGGTGTCTAGACTCAATGAATCATTACTACATCAAAAATCCAGAATTAGATGGATCCGGGAAGGAGATTGCAACTCAAAATTTTTCCATTTATGTGTGAACTGGAGAAGAAGACTCAACAACCTAGTGGGGCTGGAAATTGATGGTAACTGGGTCGACCAACCGAGTGAAGTTAAGAAGGGAGTAAAAGACTTTTTTGAAAGAAGATACAAAGAGGACATCTGGCAATCACCAACCCTCGATGGTGTCCCCTTTAGGTCCATCTCCTCGGAGGACAATATGATGTTATGTGCGAAGTTCGACATGGCAGAAATCAAAGAGGCTGTGTGGGACTGGGATGGTGACAAGTGCCCGGGACCGGATGGATTCAATTTCAAGTTTATCATTCTGGCACCTATTTTCCCATGATTTGCACAGACTTATGGTAGACTTTCATGCACATAGTGTGTGGCCTCGTGGAAGCAACTCTTCTTTCATCACGCTTGTTCCAAAATCTTCCTCTCCGCAAGGGCTAAATGATTACAGGCCGATTTCATTGGTCGGATGTATGTACAAAATTGTTGCTAAGATTTTGGCAAATAGGCTCAAAATAGTACTTCACAAGGTGATTTCCGAGGAGCAGCCAGCGTTTCTTGGGGGAAGAAGCATGTTGGACAGCATTGTAATTGCAAATGAACTCGTCCACGATGCTAAGAGAAACAAGAAGGAAACATTAGTCTTTAAGGTTGACTTTGAGAAGGCCTATGATTCAGTGCGGTGGGAATTTCTCTTTTATATGCTGAAGCGGTTGAACTTTCATGACACATGGATCCGGTGGGTGAAAGGGTGCTTGGAATCTACCAGAATCTCTGTTCTAGTGAATGGTAGTCCTTGCGAGGAGTTTCAGATGGAGAGGGGGCTACACCAAGGGGATCCAATGGCACCGTTCCTATTTCTTATAGTAGCGGAGGGTCTAAATGGTCTTCTGAAAAGGGAACTACATCTCAATAAATTCAGAGGCTACAGATTGGGTGATGAGAATGTGGTAGAAGTGGCAATGTTACAATTTGCGGACGATACACTTTTTCTTGGTGAAGCAACTGTGCAAAATGCCCAAGCATTAAAAAGTATACTAAGGTGCTTCGAATTGGCTTCGGGCTTGAAGGTAAATTTTCACAAGAGCAAGCTAGCGGGAGTAGCTGTCAATAGCGGTTTGACACAAAGGTTAGCAAGTTTACTTAACTGCAAATTAATGACCCTTCCTTTCACCTACTTGGGATTACCTGTGGGCGGGAGTCCCACGAGGCTAGCGTTTTGGGATCCAGTTGTATCAAAGTTAAGGGGTAAACTGGCAAAATGGAAGAAAAATATCCTTTCCTTTGGCGGCCGCCTAACATTGATTGGTAGTGCTTTATCTTCAACCCCTCTATTTTTCCTGTCCTTCTTCAAGATGCCGGAGGGGGTACTTAAGGTGTGCAAAAGGATAATGCGAAATTTCCTTTGGGGAGGGTCAGAGGATCAAAGTAAAGTGTCGTGGGTTAAATGGGAGGATGTCTGCAAACCAAAGGAGTTGGGAGGCCTCGGCTTAAAGGATTGGCGACTGTTTAATAGGGCCTTGCTAGGTAAATGGAGATGGCGGATCCTTCATGAATCTGAAAATCTATGGTGTAGGGTGCTGCGGTTGAAGTATGCAATACCAAGAGCGGGGGAAATGCCAGTCATAACTAACCGTATGTCTCAGTGGTGGAAAGATATCCTGAGTACCTGCTTCACGGATCCAAATTGCTGCTGGTTCGATCTATGTTTGCAAAGGAAAATGGGGGAAGGTAATGAAATCTTATTCTAGAAGGAGCCATGGATTTGTCAGACTACCCTTGCAGTCAAGTACCCCAGATTGTTTAATTTAGCTGTTCATAAACAGTGTCGGATTGCTGAGATGGGTACGTGAAACAATGAAAATTGGAAGTGGAAGTTCTCTTGGCGACGACAGCTGTTGGAAAGAGAAGTGTAGTGGGTGGAGGAACTTGATGATCTTCTAAACTCAGCAATATTAAGGAAAAGGGTAGCAGATGAGTGGATATGGAAGTGTAGCAATGAAGGAGGCTACACGGTGAGGTCGGCGTATCAGTTCTTGACGGGCTTGGTTGATGCTGAACCAATCGAGGTGTTTAAAAGATTGTGGAGTGCTGCTGTTCCTTCAAATATTACGACTTTCGGTTGGAGGGTGCTGAGAGATAGGATTCAAACAAGGACCAATTTGCATAAGAGGTGAATCGTACCAGAAGGAGTGGGATTGATTTGCCCCATGTGTTCCTTGGAGCCTGAATCCGTAGATCACCTTTTACTGGTGTGCCCGTTTTCCTCCCGGATATGGAAAAGGTGCTATAGATGGTTGGGAACAGCAACGACTCTGCCTAATTCCTGCTGGATGCACTTCTTACAACACGACTATGGGTCATGGAATCGGAATCAGAAACAGAGGCAAGCACTGTTAGCAATATGGTTGGCAGTCACTTGGTCCATTTGGCTCCATAGAAATGCAATTGTCTTCCGCCAAGCGAATGCAGATGCAGAACTTGTGATGGAATTGGCACAGTTTAGAGCATGGAAATGGATCTCCGCCAAAATGAAGTCTTTTAAATGCTCCCTCTATGAGTGGTTAGCTAACCCAATTTATTGCTTGGGAACTATTTGAGGGGTAATTCCTATAGGTTTGTGGCTGGAAATACTGTTTTATGTATTACAAGAGGAAAAGCTACCAAGTATTTGCTTCTGTTTCTTTTAGGTTGGTATTGTGATTGCAAGTGCATGCGTATAAAATGATTTGGTTTGGGTTCAATAAGTTCTTCCTGTCCTCACTATGAGGTGTAATATCTGTACTGTGCTTCCTTTGTATCGGGTTGGGCACCCCTTGGGCTCCTTATCAATACATTATTTGCTTATAAAAAAAATAAAAATAAAAAAGCTAAGGAAGAGACTATCTTAGTTCAACAACAACAAAAAAATGTCTATTCTCTGTTAGCCTTTCTACTCAAAATAATTTTAACAATTTATGCACGTTCAAATCCTATAACAAAGTCAGATAGCAAGCGTAACATATTAGCAGGAAGTTAAATAAAAAGAAGTATCAGGAGGAGGTTATAGGACTACGGAAAAAGCACTCAAACATATAAATATATACTATACTGCCATACATCCAAAGTTGAATTCTCTTCATCGAAGATATTTAATACAAAAAGCAGATGTTCATGAACTGTAGTTAGAGAATAAAATTCCAGAATTTTAGTTGTCAATAATTGAGTTTCTACTTTGATTGTTTTCAAGTAAACTAAACTGCCAAGAAAGATTAGCAAAAGTAATAAAACAAGCAAGTCGCAAAAAGTGTGGAATTTCCCTTCCTCCAAGTCTTTCACAACTTATCTTTAATAGTATGAAGGAATTCCCAATAATCGTTTAGATAGTGATCTGTAGGGGTCACTCGTTGCCATTTCCCAGTACAAAATATAGCATAGGCATCAGCAGCATACCTAATTGAGAAAACAACTGTGAAAACATTGCTTTGAAATCATTTCATTCTCAACCCTTGATTTTCCAATTAATGATTATGACTTATTGCTTTTCCCTCCTCACTTTATCATAGCCAAATCTATAAAAAGTTCACATAAAAGGGTGTAAGATAACATACTTGCCAATGCCATGAAGGCGAGTCACGTGTGTCCAACTTTCACCCAAGTAATCCTGTGAAAACTTCTGTAGCCTAGCTGCCTTTTGCCTGTGGAAACCTATCTCATGTATGATTTGTTCTAATTTGTCTTTTGAAACTTGAGTACAAGCTCTTGCATCGGGGCATAAACTGAACAGGTTTTCTATAACTGATCTTGCCTGCATTATCTCAACTATGAATCAGTCTATACAATTTAAACTTTAAGATTCATACTGAATGAAACCCTCAAAAGGAGAACAAGGTGACCACAGAGATCTTGGGATTTAAATCAACAAGGTATATTGATTCCTATAATAAACATAGGCGATAAAGAAATCTAAATTATCATTAATGATTGTAATGCATCAGATAATGTGTGTTCCTGTTCAGATTTATTCATGCCAAATTATGTATGAAACTGAAATTATGTATGCACAACCTTAAGATCAAGACAATCATCACATTCTATAATCATTCAAACAGAAAATACACAACAACTATGAAGGAAAATGCCAACAATAAAACATTAGGTTAGAATAAATGACGTTATATACCTTCTCACCAGCAGACTTGTTCAATAGAATACATATTGCCATCACCTTCCAAGGGTCATGGGAATGAGCCTCTTGAAGAAGACCTATATGGGATTGTGGAGGCACCCATTCATTGTCAGGTGTTTTTCTCTTGTATGCTTCATCCTTCTTCTCGGCTTCAGAGAGAGTTATTTTCTTAGCTGTTTTAACCACAACAGGAGGTTCTTCTTCACACCAAATTGGCTTTTTTCGTTTCAGCTTCTTTTTCTTGCTATCAACAACTTTCTTCTTATTATTTTCTTCGTTGAGGCTTAACATCTTCATTCTCCGAAAGATATGCTAGCAAAAATAAAGACAACAAATATGAGACCAAAATGCTGGAAAAAGTTATATCTTTTGGCCATCTCTTCTCAGTAGATACATAGTAAGCACTGCTAAATCTACAGGCTTCTGATCTACGAAAAAAGATGAAATAAAATGTTACAATATATAAACAATACAAACACCTCTAAACACACATTTTTATTCCTTAAAATATGGATGGTAGTTTGACAGTTCAAAAGAACTTTTTTTTGACGGTAGGTGAAGAGCTTTACATATTAAAGGAATAATATAGAAACACAGTACTCATTTTTGTTGGCAGCAACTTATGTCTTTTCAATAGTTTATTGTGTAGTTTTATTAGGAAGAAATCCCACTCAGCAAATGAAAAGGTAATACTCAAACAAAAAGACAAAGCATGGACATTAAAAAACTTAAGCAAATCTCTGTCCTTGTGGTCGGTCTTCCATAAAATATCCTGAATATTATATGAATTAATCTTGGAAACCCTAACAAGAACTGTTCGTTTTTTCATTTACTAAAAAGGTCTGAAGATATTACAGAAAGAAAGGGAAAAGCGCAGATGAAGATGAAGAGAAAGTGAGGAGCAGAATCTTACTTACTGTGGAATGAATGATAACGTATGAAGTTTGAGCAATGGCCGTTGTGCTAATTGGCGGCGGTGCTCGATCAATATGATAGCTAGGTCGTAATGTGAGGGAGAGGGAGAAAGAGAAAGTCTGGCTTTAAGGGTGAGTTGGCACTAGGGTTGTCCAAAAAATTTAAGCTGAACCGGAACCGAGCCGTAACGCCCTAATTTCCGGTCAAGGGACACATAGTAATTACGCAGAAATAATTTTATATAAACCTCTCTCGATACAACTTAGTTTTCAAAAAGGAAACAACACTCAACACTGTGCTAAGTCATTTTAAATTGCGTGTCATAAAATCTAATAATAAATTTTGCACTAACGCCGTGCTAAGTCATTTTAAAATAATGAAACAGTGGAAAATAAAACATTTCTTCAAAATCGTCCGAAACTCCTAGTTTTTCTGACGTCACTTAAGCTTGCATCAAATTTTAATCTTCATGTAAGTTCTCGCGCTGTACATCTATGGCGTTAAACACTCAAACATCAAACAGAAAGGGTTAACTCTTTAAAATACAACAAACATAATCATCAACGATTGATAATTAAAGACAGAAGCAACATTCGTAAAACAACAACAACATTAAGCATAATTATCGAGCGGCACCAATAATCAGAAACAACAACAATGACAAAAACAATATTATTTTTCTTAAAACAGGGACATCAGTGTACAACAACAGCAAGATTATTTCTTCAAGAAAACAGTAGTAATTACATCAATATACAATGTTTAAGTATCTCAATTAATTTGTCACACAATCATGCTTGTTAGTCCTCAATAGTTATATGCATAACTATGGCCAGAATTTTACCCAAACAAGGTCAGGATGATCACGTGGGACAAACTACCACCACATAGCCCTAGGTCAGATAAAGCAGAGAGCGCTTTCAAGGAACGGGTCTATGTCAACTAAAAAAAAAAACTGCCTCCATTATGTTGTTGCTAGTAAATACCACTATTTTTGGTTTTGGATCTTCCAAATCATTCCCGCAAGAGGTCTGATTTTTTTACAAAGGATGAGCACTCCTATTTATAGCAAAAATCTGCCTGCGACCCAGCGCTTGAGCGTTGGCTTCCCAACGCTTGAGCGCTGGGATTTAAATACATCAGACGTGTGAAACAGGGGCCTAGCGCATGAGTGTTGGCCTTCCAATGCTTGGGCGTTGGGATGAACTGCACACTGGGATCCTAGTTAGAGTACCAACGCTTGAGCGTTGGCCTTCCAACGCTGGAGCGTTGGCCTTCCAACGCTCACGTCTGCTGATTGCTCTTCTTGCTGTTTTGCTCTTCTTCATGGTAGTGGGTTTTGAATGCCTTCAATGGCCTCCACTTTGTCTCCTTTTAATTTCTGAAACAACAAATTCTCTTTACTCCTCCACTTAAGCTCTTTTTCACATGTGCAAAATTAGAAGTGATGCTTCATATTCAAGCTTTTTTACTTTTGGTCATCTCTTTGTTAACACTTCACTTCTGGACCTTTATTTTCCTGAAACTCCACTTTCAGCCCCCAACTCCTGAACTTTTGTACTTTGGCCCTTTCTTTCCTGAAACTTACAGTTTGGTCCCTGGACAGTGGACAAAAATGACTAATTCTACCAGCTTTCCTAAAATATAAAAATACCTATAAAAATTCCTAAAAATAGAAAATAAAGTTTAAAAAAACAAATAAAAGCTAATCTATATGCAAAATAAATAGAAAATCTGAATAAAAAGAATAAAAAACCTATATGAGATTCAAAAATAACAAAATAAAAAGACTAAAACGATCCTAAAATTATCATACAAAATCCAGTCATCAAAACACCACCAATTTGAGACGATTTGCATAACTCCGTCCCTAAATTGAGACATAATTCCAATTTCGTCCCCAAAAAAATAGGTATTTTAAAAAAAAATTGCGACAGACATTTATTGATGCCTCCGTCACAAATTGGGACGGAATAAATTAAATATTTCCGTCCCCAAAAGTTGCGCGCCATCCTTCCCTCCAAAACGAATTTCTTAGTTGGGACGATATTTTATAGTCCGTCACCAATTTGCGACGATTTTCATATTTCCGTCCCTAAACTGTGACAAAATTACAATTCCGTCCCAAAAAAAATAGATATTTTTAAAAAAAGTTGCGACAGAAATTTATTGATGCCTCCGTCACAAATTGGGACGGAATAATTAAATATTTCCGTCCCCAAAAGTTGGCGCCATCCTTCCCTCCAAAACGAATTTCTTAGTTGGGACGAGATTTTATAGCCCGTCACCAATTTGCGACGAATTCCATATTTCCGTCCCTAAACTGTGACGGAATTACAATTCCGTCCTAAAAAAATAGATATTTTTAAAAAATGTTGCGACAGACATTTATTGATGCCTCCGTCACAAATTGGGACGGAATAATTAAATATTTCCGTCCCCAAAAGTTGGCGCCATCCTTCCCTCCAAAACAAATTTCTTAGTTGGGACGTAATTTTATAGTCCGTCACCAATTTGCGACGATTTCCATATTTCCGTCCCTAAACTGTGACAGAATTACAATTCCGTCCCAAAATGTTGAATTAATTTTTCAAAATGCCTTTGCGACGATAAAGTGTCGCTAAGTCCGTCCCAATTTAATTATTTTGGGACGGAAATTTTTTCCGTCGCAAAATTCCGTCCTAAATTGAGTATTTTCTAGTAGTGAAAGTTAAACTGCAAGAGAGGAAAAAAAAAGTGCCTCTAGCCAAATTTACCAAATGCAAACACTCAATCTTCATCAGAAGCATTAACACCAAAAGCATTTTTTTATCCAAACACAAAAGCTTCATCAGAAGCATCATTATACACCTGCATGAATCAAAGGATTGCATAATACATGGGTGGTAATTACTAATAAGAGAACCAGTGCAGCAAAGTTGAGAAACAACCAAAAATCAATTTTTTATCAAAGATTTCATTTATATGATCCAAACATGATATAAGCGACAGAGCAAATCAAAACAAAAACAAACAGCAGGATAAGGACTAATTCTGGACAGTAGCAATAAAAAAAATGCAAGAGAAGAAACGAAGATTTGTTCATAAGCTACCCAAATTTAAACCAGGCAAACAATTCATCATCATATATCAAACATAATAACAAGGGGAATAAAAGAACTCAATCATCATCTCCAAACACAATAGTAGAGAACAACATAGGTCAAGAACACATGTCTGCTAGGCTAAATTAGGAACATATTCTAGTAATATAATACAACAAAGGGGAACAAAAATGAACCAGCCAAGGTATAAACAAGGGTGAATCGGGTTCTGCAATGAGAGAGCTTTAGTGGCGAGGAGCAGCGAACGGTGCAGCGGGTTCTGACGGTGATGGACGGCGAAAGCGTGGCGGTGTGGAGAGGTCAAGACCCATCAAACAATCACTGAAACAGAGGGAGAGCACAGTTCATGGTGAAACACCACCGACTAGGGACGTAAATCAATATTATGAAATCAAACTTAAACTGCAAGGGAGGAAAAAAAAAGTGCCTCTAGTCAAATTTACCAAATGCAAACACTCAATCTTCATCAGAAGCACTAACACCAAAAGCATTTTTTTATCCAAACACAAAAGCTTCATCTGAAGCATCATTATACACTAGCATGAATCAAAGGATTGCATAAAACATGGGTGGGAATTACTAATAAGAGAACCAGTGCAGCAAAGTTGAGAAACGACCAAAATCATTTTTTTATCAAAGATTTCATTTATATGATCCAAACATGATATCAACAATAGAGCAAATCAAAACAAAATCAAACAGCAAGATAAGGACTGATTATGGACAGTAGCAATAAAAAAAACGCAAGAGAAGAAACGAAGATTTGTTCATAAGCTACCCAAATTTAAATCAGACAAACAATTCATCATCATATATCAAACATAATAACAAGGGGAATAAAAGAACTCAATCCTCATCTCCAAACACAATAGCAGAGAACAACATAGGTCAAGAACACATGTCTGCTAGGCTAAATTAGGAACATATGCCAGTAATATAATACAACAAAGGGGAACAAAAATGAACCAACCAAGTTATAAACAGGGTGAATCAGGTTCTGCAATGAGAGAGCTTTAGTGGCGAGGAGCAGTGAACGGTGCGGCGAGCTCTGACGGTGATGGTCGGCGGCTGCGTGGCGGTGCAGCGAGGTGATGGTTCAGCGATGGATGAGATTCAAAGAGGTAGACGACGCGGTGGTGATGGACCTAGTGGCGTAAACCTAGCGACAATCTACGATGAGGAAGCTTTAGTCGCGACGTGCAGCGACGGTTCTGACGGTGATGGTCGACGGCAGTGTGGCGGTGCGGCAAGGTGATGGTTGAGCGATGGAGGAGATTCGAAGAGCCAGACGACGTGCTTGCAATGGACCTAGTGGCAAAAAACCTACGACAATCGCCGATGAGGGAGCTTTAGTGGTGAGGAGCACGGGGTTCTGACGGTGATGGTCGGCGACAACGTGGCGGTGCGTCCAGGTGATGGTGCAGCGATGGATGGACGAGATTCGAAGCGGAAACCAGCGACAATAGTTGCTCTCCACTCCTTTCATACATTCAGAAACTTTTTTTTAGAAAAGGGTTTTTTTAAAAGGTAAAAATGGTATTGACTAATATTATTATTTTCAATTTTTTTAAATATCAGGTAAAAAAACCTGTTGTAGCAGGTCATTTAGAGTGGTACACGGTGCACCACTTAGAGTGCAAATGCACCGTAAAAGCCACCATTCTAAACTAGCTCTAGAAAGGATTAAAATACACGGTCCCACACTTAAATGTTTACCCCTCTCTCGTGCGAGCAAAACTGTCGTGAATGAATTCTATTAAGTTAACCTTAAAATTGGCTGCCACATGATGGACCCTTTCGTTAGTCACTTCTTATTTGAGCTTTCACAAATATAATTTTTGCAAAAAGTATAACCGTAAAAGTAAAAACAAAACTAAAAAATAAGATAAAAGTGATAAATAATAGCTTAAAAATGAATAAAATAATAATAATTAGATAATGATTTAAAAATATTTAAAAATAATAATAATGATGATAATATAAAAAGTGGCATATAAATTAATTCTAACGATTTGTATAAAATGTAATTATGCACATTTTACTCTCACTTTTTTCTTTCATCTTCGTTCTTTTTCTTTCAATCCAAACAACTTAAAATTAATTTATTTTTCGCTTATATATTTTACTCTTATATTTATTCCTCTCATTTTCACTCCTACATCCAAAATATATAGCATAAGTGTCATCTTCTAGAAGGTCACTAATATTAAGTACATTTCCTCTTACATACTTTACCCAATTCCGGAAATGCACACCATTAATCTGAATACTGTCCTTAGTCCACTCCTTCCCAATGATTCAAATCAGAAATGAACTCCGAACATCGGAAGGAGCTAAGCACCAATAGCAAAGAACTATCAGCGTTTTCTTTTTCCAAACATGGCCTAACTTAAAACCTCTTCCATGGAACTAAGTAGCCTAGTTTTCAACTATGTAAACTCTTTCATAACAGTTCCAATATAGCATGGATTTCCCCTACCCATCATCAATTTAGGATTATAATTAGTTGCAATAGAGAATAAGAACGAAAAGTGTGCGGTTTCAAGCCCTTAAAAAATTTGCATAGTTGATTTTGGACATGCTTTAATTTGTAAAGTTTACCAGTACAACCACAACACTATTAGCTATATGTAACCTCATACTCCTATTTAAGGGGTAATTCAAATCGTTAAATAGAAATGAACTGAACAGAAAAATAAGTTAAACTTTGAATAATTATTAGTCCTCTAAATTGATAGGTCCTATATTAGTTAAAATTAATTTATACATGATGATACATCTCATTTTTTCAGAATTCACTTATCTAATTTCAACATCTTTAAGCCCGTTTTGAAATTATGACCTAAAATGTATAGCTAATAAGTATAAAAAGGACTTTATTTTCTGTAATTTACTGCTTGAAATATAAATCACAGAACAGTTTTTATTAAAATAATTAACATAAACTTAATACCTTGTTGGTGGTTCAATAAGACATTTCACTTTATTGAGAAATCATTCAATTCACTTAAGTTTAACATGTAAAAAATTGATCTCAGTATGGACCATAGTAACAACTATAATTAGGTGTGAAACACTATATAAGAAAACACTGTGGCACCATTAGAACGATTATTATTATTTTTTTTATTTTTTTTGAGGTCCATTAGAACGATTATTCTTCGTAATAAACAAATGTTTCAATTTGAAATCTTTCTTGCTCAAAGTTTGATTACATTCAATGCTAACCCACAAAACCAAAGCTAAAAACGTAACAACAGTATACTCTTGTTTTTTTGTTTAATGAAATGCACATCAAATAAAATATTAATTATAATCCAAGCATAACATCATACCAATCCAAAAAGAAAAGACATAATAACAAGGAAACAACAGCAAAGTAGCCATCGTTAAGTATCAGAAGGTTATATGATACAACTACATATATATACTACATCGAAAGTTAAAGACTCTTAATCAAAGGTATTTGATATGCAAAGGTTATTATGTTCATGAACTGTAAAGTCAGTCAGAGAAGATAAATCCAGAATCATAGCTTTCATTAGTTGAATTCCTACTTTAATTGTTTTCAAGAGAACTAAACTGACAAGAAAGATTAACAAAATTAACAAAACAGGTCGCAAAGGTGTAGAGTTTCCTATCCTCCCAAATCTTTCACAAAGTATGCTTAATAGTATGAAGGTATTCCCAGTACTCAGTTAGCTTGTGATCTGAGTAACCTTCAGGCGTCACTCGCTCCCATTTTCCCGTACAAAATATAGCATAGGCATCAGCTGCATACCTAATTGAAAACATTGGAAAAAGGATAAAAAAATAAGATTGAGTCTCCAAAGTGACAAAAGGTTGGAGTTACACAATTGACTGAAATCAATAGTTGAAATTATGATCATACGCATGCACTATGAAATTATTTCATCTCATAGCAAATATGGATCAACTTCGCTTATCTCATAATCAATTTTGAGACTCGGAAGCTACTCAAAAAAGCTTCTTCCCAAACTGATTTGGCTATAAAATTAATTGTAAACGAATTTCTAAACATCCAATCCACTGATTATGACTTCTCACTTTTCAGTCTCACTTTATCATACTCAAATCCATAAAAAAGGTCACATAAAAGGGTATAAGATAACATACTTGTCAATGCCGTGAAGGCGGGTCACATGTGTCCAATTTTCATCCATGTAGTCCCGAGAAAACTTCTGCAACCTAGCTGCCTTTTTTTTGTAGTAGCGTACCTCATGTATTTGCTCTTCTATTTCATCTTTTGAAACTTGGGTACAAGTTATTGCATCGGGGCATAGGTTGAATAGCTTTGATATAGCCGATTTTTCCTGCATTATCTCAACTATAAATCAGTCCATACAATTTAAACTTTTAAACATCTCTTTATGATTCATCTAAAATGAAAACCTCAAAAGCAAAGAAAGATGTTTTAACAAAAGCGATAAAACAACTCTTGGCAATGACCATTAGTTCTAATGGCACAATCTTCAATATATTGATTCATATATTTAATGATTAACCCTATATTAAACAAATGCAATTAAAAAAATCTAAATTGTCATCAAGAATTGTAATGCATCAGACAATGTGTTCTTGTCCAAAATTATTCTTGACAAGCTGTCTTGAAATTATATAATAAACAACCACAAGATTAAGGCAGTCATCACATCCTATAAAATTATTTGCAAGTGTTTTCACATATGACGTCAAACCAAGTATCACAACAATATCAAGGAAATTGAAAGCAATGACTAAACAGAGTCTTTAAACTCTTAGCTCATATCATTTACATGAAATGGTCAAGAGAATTTTTTTTGTAAAAGAAGAGAAGAACAAGTAGCAGGTTGATATGAGACAATCTCCAGCAAATAAAAACTAAACACAAAAGAAAAATTATGCGAGTTCAAGAGAGCAGTATTGTTTAAGGATTCATGTGCAGAATATAAGAGAGAAAGTGAGAAACATAGCTCTCACGTGTCAAAATTAAAGGCAAAGAAACCACACACTATTAAGATTCAAGTATTCCTCTTCCACACACTAGAAGGCTGCATAAACTGTACAATGATTTTTTTTAAAGCAAAATTCATTGTATTAAGATAAATTTACTTGAGAACAAACTCTCTCAAGGGAGTATGGTGTAGAAAACCCATCCGAAACAAATGAATGACACTGCTCACGAATAACAGCTATGATTATCAAATTGAGAAACATACACACTCCAGAAAACAATAATCTGGCAAATGGAAAACATGCAATAAATATGAAGGACAATGCCAACAATAAAACATTAGGTTGTAATGTAGGGAAAAGTATAAATGATGTTATATACCTTCAAATCAGTATCAGTAGACTTGTTCATGAGAATGCATATCGACAACACCTTCCAAGGGTCTTGGAAATGTTCCTGTTGAATAGGAACTATTTGGGATTGTGGAGGCACCCATTTAATGTCCGGGGTCATTCTCTTGTATGCTTCATCATTTTTCTCAGATTTAGAGAGGGTTTTCTTAACTTTATTAACCACAACAGGTAGTTCTTCACACAACCAAATAGGCTTCTTCCTTTTCAGCCTCTTTTTCTTGTTGTCAACTGCTTTCTTCTTCTTATTTTCTTGGTCGAGGCTTGACATCTTCATTCTCCTAAAGGTATTAAGCAAACGCACCAACTGATGCAATGCAACAGGCTTTAAAATAAAAGGAGTGCAATTTTACAAATGGATAGGGCAAATTGCATTGACCTCCCTGAAATTTATACATATTATATAAAAACACACAAATAATTTTTGTACCTTGAATTACTTTCTACATATAACATTACCAACATGACAAAATTCATATCAAAGTAGACTAAATAACATTTTTGTCTTTTAGGCAGCAACCAAAATCCAAAATTTCAAGGTTCATGGTCTACGTGTGGGCAATTGGCAGCAACTTATGTCTTATTCAATAGTTTATTAGGAAGGAAGCCCAGTCAACAACAAAAAGACAAAGCACGCAAAGACATTAAAAAAACACAAGTTAACCCTAAAAGTTTTCCCTGTCCTTGTGATCGATTTTCCATAAAATATCGTGAATATTATAGGAATTAATCTTGGAAACCCTAACCTTTAACAAAGCGGTTTGTGAAGACTGAAGCAAAATCCCACTTGAATTACAGAGAAGAAGAGAAAGTGAGGAACAGAATCTTACTTGAAATTTGAAAAGTCTGAAGCAGCAACGTCGCCGCGCCGCTAAATTATATTGGTTTGTAAGATGAGGAGGTAGAGGCAGAAAGTCTGGCTTCTAGGTGAGTGGGCAGGGCACCGTGGGGTTTTTGTTAAAATATACAACTTTTTTTGTGCATGTTAAGTTACCTAATATGCACAACTATTTTAGGGAATAAGATTTCACACCCCCACTACAAGAAACTACACCCCAAGCAATTTTTGAAAATACCTTAAATACCCCCAATCTAAAAAAAAACTTTAAACTCCCCACCCCACCCATTTCCCCTCTCTGCTTCGTCTTCTCTTCTTCCGGTTTGAAACCCTCGAGAGCCACTCCTCTTCTCTTCTTCCGTCGTTCGAGCTTCCTCCTTCGAGCTTCCCTCGTTTGAGCTTCCTTCGTTTAGCACGTCGAGCTTCGTCCTTCCTCCTTCGAGCTTCCAGGTACCTCATTCTTCCTCTGTTCTTCTCTTCATTTGTTTAGTGTTGGTGTAGGCTAGATGGTTCTGCCATTGTTGCAGAACTATAGCTTTCCGGGTTGTATAGCCCGGAATATAGCGTATGGCTACCGGGTTATAGATCCCGGAATTATGTTGCTTATTTTTTCTACAAAAATTGTCTTCCGCGGTTTATAACTCGGAAGAAATGTGTTCCGAGACTTAGAACTCGGAAGGATTGTCTTCCGAGAACTAGAACTCGGATTTCTAATTCCGGGATTTAGAACCCAGAATTAATTGGGTTCCGAGATTTAAAACTCGGAAGTTATAGTCTTCTAAAACCCATTTCGGGTTATATATCTCGAAATGACAAAAACCTTTACATTTGTTAGCCTTCGAGATATATAATCCGGAAAGGTGTTAGGAACATTATAACTTCCGAGTTGTAAATCTCGGAACCTAATTAATTCCGGGTTTTAAATCCCGGAATTAGAAAATTCAGAACCCAAAACCAGATTTCGATTTTGATTCTGTTGTGCATGTTCTAAATTTGATTTTATTTTCAAAACCCAAGACTAGATGGCAAGGACTCACTTCGGACCCCGTGGACGTGGTCGTGGGCGCACCAACACCGACGGCAGTGGTCGTATCCCCGGTGGGCGTCTCCCACCCACAGCGTCCAACCGGAAATGCAAAGCTGATGCTTCTTCATCAGCTCCACCTCCTCCCCCACCACCTCCACCACCAGTTGGAGTTGACCAGGCAGAGGTCCTGCCCATTCCACCACCACCACCAGTTGGAGTTGCCCAGTCTGATGTAGGTTCTTCAGCTCGACCTCCACCTCCTCCTCCCCCACCACAACCATCATCACCAGCATCAGAGGGGCATTCTGAGCCCGAGACTGAAGAGTTAGTTCTTCAGCGGGAGCCTCCTTTTGCAGGGGGCCCCAAGGACCTTTCCTTGCTCCGTAAGTACCCCGAGCATGTTGCACCCATCCTATGGGAGTCGTACTTGGAGTCGCACCCAGTAAGCATATTTACGTTCGAGGATTGTTCGCCATTTTTAAGTTTTTAATTGTTTAACATTGAATTGTGTTTTTATTTGCAGGAGTACGTCGACAGAGGAGACCTGACGTTGACGACTTGCGGGAAAAAGTTGTCGAACCTCTCATGTGATGACGTACCACAGGTGTTGGAGATCGTTCAGAGATCCACTCTGTACCCCCTAGTGTCCTGCTCATACTCTATGATGGACAAGGGGTTGGTCTCGGCATTTGTGGAGAGGTGGCACTCGGAGACCTCATCATTCCACATGCCATTCGGGGAGATGACCGTCACCTTGGATGACGTGTCCTGCTTGCTGCATATACCGGTGATCGGACGGATGTTCTTGCTACCGGTGATCGACGAGGCCATTGCCCTTGATGCATGCGAACGGCTACTTGGTGCTGACCGGGAGGACTTACGGGCGGAGTTTGGGAAGACTAGAGGGTGCAACCTCCGATTCTCGTGGATGTCCGATCACTACGCCCAAGCGGTATCTGGTAAGCTTAATATACCTCTTAGGTTCTATTTAATATTATTCAATCGGCTCACTGTATTTTTTAACCTCCAGAGAGGCGATGGGAGCACGCTGCCCGCATTTACCTGCTTCACCTTGTTGGCGTGACATTGTTCGCCAACAAGAGCCACATTTACGGGAGCGTCACGTACCTGACTGCGTTCGAGGACCTCAACATGGTCGGGACGTATGCTTGGGGTACAATGGCGTTGGCGGTGCTGTACGATCAGCTCGGAAGTGCCAGCCACTACAAGACGAGGCAACTCAGTGGCTACACATACCTCCTCCAGGCATGGATCTACGAGCACTTTCCTTCGTCATTGTTCTTCAGACATTCAGTACCGGGGTATACAGAGGATAGGCCGAGAGCGGCCAGATGGCGATGTGGGAAGCAAGGGACAGTCCCCTGCCGGACACGGAGGGAACACATTGACGACATGGACGCCCACGCGGTCATCTGGACCCCTTATGCTGGGCATAGGGACCATCGTCCTTTACACCTAGTGTCTCAGTTCTCCGGATACATCCGTGGACCGGACGCCACGAGACCGTACCTACCAGAGAGGGTCCTCCGCCAGTTTGGGCATGTACAGACTGTCCCTCGACCTCCTCCTGGCCCACCACCCTCTGCGGATGACATAGATGCAGCCTTTGCAGCATTCACAGATGCAGTCATCCCACTTGGTCTCCAGGTGTCTTTCCCTGCAGAGTCATCCCCTGACTACATGACGTGGTTCTTGCATCATTCCCACCCTTTGCTGATACCAGACCAGATGCGCGACAGTGTTGGTGTTGCGGTAAGTTCATTATCTGAAATATATTAATATTTTTCAATTACACCTTTGATAATTCAATGACTTTATTGGTTTCATTTCAGTCTATGCTGCGGAGACTGGAGGGTTGGTTGACGCAATCTCTCACGGCGCATGATGCACCCCCAGCCGGTGGACCTAGTCGAGCTGCCTTGCAGCGAGCTTTGGACTACACTAGGCAGAGGACGACATCGAACTTTGTGTACCAAAAGGGGTAGGGGAGGGAGTTCGACCTCGACGTCTAGCGGGGCCAGATGATGGACCTGATTTTGTTATATTAGATTAGACTAATTTCATAATTTCAGTATGGCTGACCGTGTAATATTTTCGATTGCGACATTTTCAGTATATTTTTTGACTATATAATTTCATTCATGTGTGACCTATAATCTTATTGTGAGTATCATTGATTTATTATAAATAAAAAATAATAACATAATATGCAGGTAAGATTTCAATTATTTACAAATATTTAATAATATAAAAATCCCTTTTGACTAATAATTTCCCTGTTCCGGGAAATAGAACCCGAAAGTCATTTCATTTCCGGGTTTACATAACCCGGAATGTGTCCTGAAGACAATTCCGGGTTTATAGAACTCGGATGTTCGTAACTCACGTTCCGGGTTTACTAATCCCGGAAACAATCTTAAATACATTTCCGGGATTACTAATCCCGGAATAGCAAATAGGTGTTCCGGGATTTTAAAACCCGGAACATAAATAATTAACCTTTCCGGGTTTTACATTCCGGTTTGTTAAATTTCAGGTATACTTCCGGTTTTGTTAAACCCGGAACGCATGAATCATGGGCTCCGGGATTTCAAAACTCGGAACAGTTTTCGAAATAGGGTACATAGGTAAATTACTTAAACAAAGTGGGGTGCATTTTCAGGTGGTGGGGGTGTTAAATCTAACACCCACTATTTTATTGTGGAACCTTACACAACTCACTTTTGATCCCCTATTACATGTTAGCTTCAACCAAAATGTTTTTTTTAATAAACAATTATCAAAACAATACTTTTAATAACATTTACGTTTAAAAGCATCAAATTAAAAAAAAACCTCCATCTTTGATGTTCATCCCACTTTGAATCTACAAATTACTGTGCCACCGTACCACTATCTTCTTCCCTCTCACAACCACCACCGCCACAAGGTATGCCATAATCGAACCACCACACCACCCTCAACCTCCCTCCACCATAATTAAATCGTTCTTTCCAAAAAACCAAATTCTCCCCTTTCTTAAATGAACACAAACACAAGCCAAAAGATAAAATTTCATTGAAACAACACGAGAAGTGCTAAACAATACACTCATCTGTTCTGGTTTGACATCAACAACCACTATTGAAATTGAAAATACAAGAACTCTAAACAAATAAGGCTTTATCAGCAACAACCATCATCAAATGGGAGGAGCTTCCACCAAGGAAAATAATAGAACCAAGGCCCCTGGAAAATGAGGATGTTCTGATATGGAGTTTTGATGAAATGATGAAGTCGGAGACCACGCCGGAAATTGCCCTCCACGACGGCCGACGATGGCGATGTCGCCGGAGCCGAAACGAAGGGTTGGAACTTCTTCTCCTCATGGCGAGGATCAACGTGGTGTCCGTTTTCTCAAACGCCAAAGGAGTCGGCCAGAAAACACATTTTTAGGTGGCGCTGGTGGCGATCGGCAACGGCGGAATGACGATCTAAGGAAGGGGTTTTACTGCTAACTTCATGGGGATTCCAGTGGTGGTGTTGGTTTCTTCATTGGGCTTGCGGTTCGACCAGATCTTAAGAGAGAAGGTGGCGATGGTGTCTTTGAGTCCGCCAGAAAAGAACAACGAAATGGCGGTGACAATGAGGGAAGGAGGTCATGGTAGTGGTTGTGATGTCCAGGGATGGAAGGAAGGAAGAAATCGTGGTGGTGGTTGTGCCACTGATTTGGAGGAGGAAGAAGAAGAAGAAACAAAAATGTGACTGAGAGAAAAAGGGTTTGATTTTCTGGGTATTTTTTGGATTTATTATTAAAACAGTAAAAAAAGTTAATTTTATTAAATTAAAAAAAGAAAAAACCGGAAAACCCCCTATTGTGGGTTAAAATGGGGTTGTGCAAGGTTACACAACTTAAAAATTGTGCATATTAGGGGAACCCCTAATTTAAATGTAATATTTATACATAAATTATTTTGTATAATAAGCTTTTTTGTTTCTTACAAATTAGAGCTTGGCTTGGTTTGAGAAAATATTTTTCAATTTCATTTTCAAATTTAGAAAACATGTTTGTTTTGATTTTTTTTATTTTCATTTTCACCTTTATCGTCATCATCGCCACCACAACCTCCTCCACCGCAGTTGCCGCCACCATTGTGGTCACCACATCCTTCACCGCCTCTATCGCCACTGCCGCTGTCGCCACCAGCATGGTTTCCACCATCACTACCTCTGTCGTCGCCGCCACCACTCGCACCACCATCACCGCCAATGGCACTGTTTCCACCACCACCTCTGTCGTCGTTGCCACCATCACTGTTTTTCATCTCACTGGTTGGTGGTTGCGGCGGCGGTGGTGGCTTCGAAGGTGGTGGTGGTGGCGGTGAGTGTAAGACCCTGAATAAATTAAATAATATTTAATCAGTCAATGCATACCTAGGGATGCTTGCAGGCGGGAGTTAAGGCCAAGAGCTATTCGGATCATTGTAGCGATGTTTTCCAAATGACCGTTCGTCACATGACCAATCTTAACTCGATTTTGAGTTTGAGCGAGAATAAGACATTCTCACTATCTCTATGACAATCAGTGAAGAATTTTGTGAAGAACGACTGTAATATCGATACGGTTTCCTTTCGGGGCCCGGGAAAGACATTTCTCGCTAACAAGACTTTCAGTTGAAAATCCAGCAAGTGAAACAGATGAGTTCAGGACCTCGGATCAAAAATCCGAGAATCACCCAACGAATCTATTTGACATGACGAATCCAGATATGGGATTAAAACTTTTTGGTGAATAATGTTTTTAGGCCGGAATCGACACGAATCCCGAGGAAATGACCCGAGGCTCGAGTTGTACGAGCACATGGTTTGAGGCGAATGAATAACCAGTGTTAGTCACTCTCAACGACGTTGAGAAACTTGCTAATGACTGGGTTAGGATAAATATGAGAATTATGACACAAATGACACATATGACGACCGATATGATGATATGTTAGCGGATTAGACATTTAATATTAAACTAATCCTAGATATTTTCCTAAACTTTTCCAACTTTAGACTTTGGTCCTTACCCCTTGAGAATTTGGAGTTTGGTCCTCCAAATAGTAATTAGATATTTTGGGAAACTTTTAAACTCTTCAACTTTGGTCCTTAGGTTTTAAGAAAGATTGACAATTGGTCCCCTTGGCTTGAATAACCCACGACCAAGCATGTTTAAGTGGGGCAATTCCACTTGTTTTTTCATTAAGTGAATAAGTAAGGAAATTAAGAGAGTTTTAGAGAGATAAAGTTAGAGAGAAAGAAAGCTTGACTATTCATCATTGTAAGACCCTCTATTTTGTAAATGTGCACTTTGGTCCCCGAACTTCTTGTGATTGCTTTATAGTCCTTGGAGTCTGTAATATTATGATTTGGTCCTTGAATGATGTGATTGTGTTTTGAACCTTGTTAGACATTTTGGCTTGAGGGAAATGATGTTTGATTATTCTACTCTAGTTGAGCTGAGAATAAAATAAAATCCTAATAGATTTGATTGATGCTTTATTGAAAAGAATATATTTGCTTGAGTTATAACAAGATGAGCTTTGGTGTAGTGGTTGAGACTTAAGTATTAAGTATTTATTTACATGGCGAGGGTTCGAATCTTGGTTAAATGCTTATTTTTATTTCTGCTTTCTATTGTCTCATTATTTTCGAAATTAAGGAGGAAGGAAGAGGGAATATTCTTTTGTCCTTAATGATAGTTCTGAATTTTTTGTGGAGAAATAAGTAAATAATTTAAGCAACAAGGAATTAATTTAACCGAAAACAGGACCAAGTTCATTATGTTAGCATTAGAGCCCTTGAAGGAAGAGATGTTGTGATTTTCCCCTATTTTTGCTAGGGTTATGCGAGCTTCATGACTTAGCCAGCAGCCCATTTTCCTCATTTTCCTTCTATTTTCTTCTGTTTAACTAACTTAAAAACAGAATATTTTGCTGAAATAATTAGATGCCTTTAGATGCCACTTGATGCTGCTAGAAAGTAGGAAAAAAATGAAGCTGTTAACCTCCCACTAAGCCACCATTTCGTCCAAGTCATTAAAAAGAGGAGAAGTCTGAAGTTTCATATCACTCTCCACTCAAACACGTTAAAAAGAATTTTGAGGAAGAACCTAGCCTAAGTGCTGAACCATTTCTTTTCCTTGTTGCTGCTGCTGCCATGTTCTCTTCTACATTTTCTGCTGCTACTTCATTTTGTTGCTGCTATAACCTCCTTCCTTCTTGTGAGAACTCAGTCATTCATCTCTCCTTGTACTACCTTGGTCGACCCCCTCCATTCTTCCTTGGAGAACCGGAGTTTTCTTCCATTGGTTGCTGCTGCTCAAGTAATTCCAGTGTTGGAAGGCAGGAGGATTTCCATTCTCTTCTTTCCAAGGAGAAATGATAGGTAATTCTCCTTGTAAATTTAGTTTTTGCAACAATCCCTTGTACCTTAATTTCGGAGATGATTCTAAACCCCTATTCTGTTTTTGGTTTCCTTGTACGTTCAAGGGTTTCCGTCGTTCAAAGGCTCCGTCATTCAAGGGTTTCGCTGTTGTCGTAGTCCATTGACGACCATGGTTAGAATTTGAAGTGGACAGCCATTTTCTTCCTCATAATCGTTTAGAATTCAGGTTGGTTACCTTGGCTTTCTCTTTTCCTTGAAGAATTAAGTTTCATTGAGTTTCTATGTGTTAAACGGTTTTGGAAAACCCTTAATACCATTTTTGTTCAAGTGATTTTGTGTTTTATGAGTTCCTTGATTTTGATCAAAAATTCACTTCCTAATTGATTCCTAGTGTTTTTGGCCTTGAAAAAAAAATCTTGTTCCATGAAAAACCCTAGGTGAAAAACTTGTTCTGGGCCCCTGCTGTGTGAGAAAACATGAAATTCTGATCCCTGTACAGAAGGGCCACGCATGTGCATGGCCACCCTGCGCACATGCGTAGGAACCTCTGCGTCCTGTTTCTACTCTCTTCCTATGCCACGCATGTGCGTGGCTATACCCTGCGCACATGCGTGGGTATTGCAGAATCCCTGTTCTGTTTTCTTCCTTGAAACCCTAGCTGGCTGTTTCGAGTTCGATTATTTTGAGTTTACTCTTCCACCTTTGGGATAATTTATTGAACATCATTTATATCTTGTTGATAGGTGGAGGAGCAATCTTATGCGACCAAGTCGAAGGTAAGGGTAACTTCTTCTAGGAATTTGATTGTCGTACTTCTGTTGAGAATTCTATTTTGTTTTGCCTTGAATATAATTGGGACTTGTCAATTGATTTTTATAGCATGTTGTACTTGATTCTGTATGATGTTGAGATTGATGAAATTATTTGGAGAATAGAGTATAACATGTTAAAGATGATTGAAAAATGTGTGAACTATTGGTTCATGAGGATGTGAATATGTTGTGTCATAGCATATGCATTATATTTAGGATGTTTAGGTTGATGTGATGACACTTTGTCCTATGGGATCAACGGAGGGCAATGTGGTGGATCTTTATCCCATGTGATTGTCCTGCCCTTGTTCTGGGAAAACCTTGGCCATAGCTATGCATATAGTTATTATAGGAATAACTTGCATATTTTGGAGAATTAAATGAAATAATTTTGAGAATTGAAAACTTTGTATTTAATGCTATTGAATTTTTGCTGTAAGTGGTTGCTGTTGGAAATTTCCGCTGTTTAGATTTTTGTTGTTTATGTTAATTGTTGATGTTGTATTACTGTATACAAATTACTGTTGCTGTTTTACTGTGTATTGTTGTTGCTATTTGTTGTTTCTGTTTGCTGTTTCTATTTCCTTTTAATTATCACTAGGTGATAATTATGATTAATGTTGTTTTCGAAGTTAACCCTTTACTGTTTGCTTGTGTGTTTTGTTTGGGCGCTTAACGCCACAGATGAACAGCACGAAGATTAAACTGAAGACAGAATTTTGGGAGTTGCATTGAAGAGAATGTAAGTACAGATAGCAACCTGAGAGGGGGGGTGAATCAGAGTTTCCCCGATTTTCGCCTTATCGAAATTGTTACTTCCAAGATAATGATGATCACAAGATGATAGTTGTGATTGCAGCGGAATTAAGGATTGCTTGAAAGTAAAAGATGAAGGATAAGAAGAACACACAGGGATTTTATCCTGGTTCACCTTCAATCCCAGAAGGCTATGTCCAGTCCTCTGATCACACAGAGATTTTCCACTATACCAAAAAGCAAACCACTTTCTGAAGAACCACTCCACTGAATCCCATAGTGAAGATTTACAATGATCAAGTACTCTTACGGATACTTGCACCAAGGACCCTAAGATCTCTTATCAATCTTCCCGAAGCAACCCACTTCTGATTGATCAAGCCTTCTTAGCAATACTTGTGCCAAGGACCCTAAGAGGACCTATTAAACCCAAGAAAGCAAACCACTTTCTGATGACACCGTATCATCACGGTGGACTTTGAATCAAACCCGATTCAAAGGACCTTTTTACAACCACCGAAAACCACGGTGAATGAATCAACATGATTCAAATAGAAGAAGAAGAAGATGCCTTTTCTATAGATGATTCAATCCTTTAGACAAGAAGGATTGATCTTAGTTTGTATGCTCCAGGCAATTACAATGAAGGCTCTTCCATTCTAAGTTTCTCAAAAGATGAACAACATGAGTGTTCTTATTAAAATGAGAGAACAGAAACTCAGAATGATGACTTTTAATGAATATGAAAGTTATGGACCAAGTCATTGATGTTTCTGAGTGTCTAAGGACTTTATATAGGCACTAGAGGTCGTCCATGAACCAACACAACCTTTCCCAACCGGTTTGAGACACAATGGTTCATGAAAAAACACATCTGTCAACCTAGTAATCGATTACAGCATTCTGGTAATCGATTACGCTATAACCGTTAGGTTCTAACGGCCATTTCCTGACAGGTAATCGATTATTGAAAACTGGTAATCGATTACGCTATGCCTGGTAATCGATTACTGAAAACTGGTAATCGATTACGCTATGCCTGACTGACAGGTAATAGATTACTGACTGCCAGGTAATCTATTACTGCAAGTCTGAAACTCAGTTTTAACCATCTTAAACCCTAATTGAGTGTTCCTACCAAGTTTAACTTGTGAGAACATATCGTACTCAATTAGTTGATCTTTCATGAGCCTTCAAATGCAATATGAACCTTAATAAAGCATAGCACACTAAGTTGACAAGACTTACTTAAAACTAGAACCTTCATGTTTTGATCTTGACGTTCTGAGCCTGGTTCTTGAAGTCTTTCTTCTCTTAAGTCTTCTTGAAGTCTTCTTGAAGTCTTTCTTCTTTTTGTTCCTTTCTTTCTTGAAGTCTTCCTTTTCTCTTCTGAAGTCTTTCTTCTTTTTGTGATGTGTTTGTCTTCATCAAAACCTCAGTCGAGTCCAAGGACGAGACTTGATTTACAGAGAAGATGTTGAAGAAACATGGATTTTATTTCTGTTTAATTTTATAAATGACTTGGCAAAATTTATGTTGATGATGACTATTTAGTTTTACTGCACGTTAAATTATGTTAACTATGGGATATTATCTATTGTTTAAATAATTTTGAGTGACGTTTCATTTTGAAAAAAAATGAGTTGTCTTTTTTAGAGGTTTATTAAACTTGTTTTCCGCAGATTTACAACATGATCCCTGACCAGAAATTGGGGCGTTACAATCATCTTCTTCCTCATTCCACCAATGATGGCCGAGCCCTCCTCCTCCATTTCCAACCTCTTCCACTCATTTTCTCACCTTGATTCTTTCAGGTAAAATGATCTCCTCTTCAATCTCTTTAATTCTATGGTTTTAGTTTTTAAAAAAGGATGAGTTTTGAGATGATGATAGTTGATGGGATCTCAAACTATTTTTATATTTGTTGTTTCTATTATCTTCTTCTTTAAGTTGAACCGAATGGATTTTCAAAATGTTGAGTTGTAGTCCCTATGAAGTTTTGTTGTTGAGCTTTTGCCATGATGGCCTTTGGAAACCTTGTTCCTATGACTTTGATCTATAATAATCTCAAACTAGATTTTCAAGAAATTGTGTTTTTCAAAAGTGCTTATTTTATAAAAGCGATTTTCAAAGTTTGAGTTTGGTTTTCACCATAGATTCCTTTATACCTTTGATGTGTACAATGTAACTTCAGATAGAAACCTAAGAGGGGGGTGAATTAGGTTTTTAAGATTTTCGCCTTATTAAATTGAATTCTTATTCAAATACATTTTACCTTAATAAAAAAGACAAGTAACAAATGTAACACTGTATAAATTGCACCGGATAATGTAAAGTGCGAAGAGTAAAAGGCAAGGGATAAGAATATCACGCAACGATTTTATCCTGGTTCACCTTCAGCCACAAAAGGCTACATCCTGTAACACCCCGATTTTCAGGGCGTTACTGTAGCAGATGAACAGTAACTAAATATGCAAGAAATGTTTTCAAGACTGTAGAAAAAGGAGGGTATATTTTTTTTTCTTTTTCGAAATATGCCATGATGAGATGCATTAATAATATTAATACCCTATTTCGCAAATAGCCACACATGTGGCATAAAGTGTCTGGTCAGCAGCTAAGAAATAGTTTACAAAATGATTGACTTTAGATTCTAAAACTTGCTGCCAGTTTTTAAGAAAGTAAGCTAAGACTCCCTACACTGGTACTTAAGCATACATGAGTTCGTACGTATCAGTCAAACGTCTGTAACAAGTCATCCTGCAAATAGCCGCCCGTTCTGCTGCGTTGGTCTCCCTTGGTCCGGTTTCCACCTGCAACTTTTGGCTAAGGGCTGTCCGACTGCGACGTATCGCCAGCAAACACAAACAATAGACAATGCAAGGGTCAACTTCATAACAATTACTCCCCACGCGAGCACATGAGTGAGATAACAAACATCAGCATATATAATCATGTCAAGTAAAGGTCATTGCATTACGGTTATATATGTATATACTAAGCAACTCAAACTATGGTTATGCAAGGTAGTTGACAAACGAGCATCGATTATAATACTAGTAAAATTGCAACCAAAATGCACTCAATGAGAAACTTCAACGGCATTGGATATAAAATCAACAAGGGAATTGAGCAGGTAACATTCAAGCAACATACACAAATCACACTACACATAACAGTTACGGACTCAGGTGGTCGAAGACCCTAGGACTCCTATATGCACGCACAATCCTTGTTATACAAAAAGATTTATCCGGATGTAACACCAAATCCCGCAGGAAGGGGGGACACTCAACCGAACCCCACACGAACTAGAAAGTAAGATGGTCAGTCGGAAGTTTCCTCTTACACGAGAACGTTCTGTATAACGCCCCAATGGTTTGCATCTCTAGTCCGTGCCTCTGTATAGCCCCGAACCATGACGACGTTAAAGAATGCTTGACACGACATGAAGACCACAACTCAAACTAAGGCTTAGCCGTCCGAGGACTATCATAGCTTCATAATTAACAACAATCATTTAGAGCATACATACATATCTAAAGCAGATATAAATCATGGTGAAGGGGAATCATGCTTACAATTATCAATATAGCAAGAAACATCCAATAAGTCAAGCCAAATACCAACCCAAAACACACCCTCTACTACAAACGAAGGCATTACCGAATAAGCTACCCAATTTTCTTGAGAAAACATCTCTTGAAATATTTCATAAAGGTCTTTAGAGGCTTTCCGGAAAACATGTCTTATGATTCCTCGTGAGGAAGTTCTTATGGTTCGTTTTCCAAGGTGTGCCTTAGTTTTCTTTTCAAGATAAGACTTGTAGAAAGAAGTGGAATCGTCCTTAAGTTCATAAAAGGGTTGATGTATTCCATTATTACATTATGAATTTCCTTCAATAAAGGTAGGACAGATTCATTTCGAAAGCTCACGGTTTAACTGCAGGTTCTCTTGAAAGCATGTTTCCAAAACATTCATTAGGTTTTCTAAAGGGAAAGTTTCTCTTCTTATTCTTTTCGAACTATTAAGCCTTTACTTTTTCCAAAACAGGTCTGCATACTTTATTTTGAAAGGAACCCTATTCCCACAGTAGCTTACTCTATTTTCCTCGGCTAGCCCACACAATAACAATTGGCGATAAGGCATAGGAAAATTGCAATAAGCATTATCAGGGAAAGACGATAATTCATTCAACATGTTATCAACATAACACAACATATATTTCCAAGTATGACTTGCTCTTCCCATACGAGCTAAATAGCATGCTATCTTATAGTCAATCAAGATAGACAGGTCATAGCATATACATTATATCATCATTGAGACAAGCTATGAAGTAAGTCTATAAATGATTCAAGCAATGTCATACATCAACAATTCTAATCCAGCATATCAGATGCCTTCAGGTACTTGCATTAATATCACAATTAATACAGTTTAAAGTCGGGCCGTTCTTAGAATGCCGTCGACTGCCAATTTATAAGTCATAGTATATACATATGCTTAGTAGATAGGAATAGAGAAGTGCCCTTACCTTTTTCTTTTGCTCCAAGCTCCAACGTCTGCTCCAAAAGCTACGAAGGTTCCGAAGGTAAGCTACGTCGCTTTGTTCGGTCAGAAGTCCTGTAAACCTTCAAAGAACATAGCCTAGTTTAGGACTTGAAACTCAATCCTAAGGCTTAGCTACTGGTCTTGCAATGTTCTTATTACATAGGCATTTTTCCTAACTATTAGGAAGATCATTGGAATTTGAAAACATTTTTAGCAACTTTGCAATCCTTAAAACCCTTTGAAAACTCTAAGTTACAATAACCAAAAATTTCCAAAACTTCAACCCTTTAAAGAGAAACCATGCTAGATGCTCACAAATCAATTTGAAGGCCTTAAACAAAATTTTGAATGCAAAAACACACACAATACTCAAAGAGCTCAATTCTGCCCAAAATCTTTAAAACCCTAAAATCTTCACATTTTCACCAACAATTCACTAAGTTACTCAAAACAATTTCATAATCCAAAACATAACTTCTGTTACAAGTTTTCTAGACAAATTTCAATTCTTGAATTCAAGAATTTCTTAAGTGTTAAAACACAAGGTTTTCCCATTCAAATTGTCAATTTTCCAATTCTAAGTTTCTTAGCTTAGAAAAAAACCTAATTAAGCTATGAGTTCCAAAATCAAGTTTACCCAAATGCTCAATTTTAATCTTACCATTTCAAGTTTCTCAAATCCTCTAGAAATCAATTTTCTAAAGCCTTAAACTTACAATTTTCTCTAGGCCCTTTTTCACCAATTAGGGTAAAACCTTTCCTTTACACCCAAAATTATTTACAAGCATTTAACACACTCAAAAGCTAGTTGGAAAATCAATTCTCCCTTGTTCCCAATTCTGCCCAAATTCGGCCAAGAGCATTTAGTTACCAAAATGAATTTTTCTTTCAAAACTAACTTGTACACATTAAAGATAACAAGAAATCTATGGTGAAACCAAAACTCAAAGTTTGAAAATCACTTATTTTAAATAATCAATTCTCAAAAACCTAGCTTCCCAGAAAACTAATTGGAGGTTTCCATAGATCAATATTATGGGAATAACATTCCTAAAGGAAACCCTAACAAAAGCTCAACTTCAAAACTCTCTAGGGACTAAAACTCAACCAATCAAAATTCTAATCGGTTCAAATTGAAGCCTAAGATCATGGGAACAACATAAATGAAGAGGTTTCATGGTTCTAGAAACTAATAAAAATCCAAACTCAACATATTGAAATTCTGAATCGGTAGAAGTGTAGATCTAGGGGAGGTGAGTAACTTGCCTCAAAGAACCAAGTGGAGAAGTTGAGTGGAAGAGGATTCGACCAAGCTCCTCCAATGGAAGAAGATGAATAATATTTCTCTTAAGCTTCCTTTCTCTCTCTAAACTCTCTTAATCTCACTAAAACTCACTTAATGGAACTTAAAGAAAAAACAACAACTTGGAGCCCCTTTTAAAGAGAGAAGACCGCGGGTAAAGGGGTAGAAAGGGGGAGTTTTTTTAACCTTTTTACTAATTCTAGGGACTAAAGTAGGAAGGTAAGAGGTTAAGGTAAAAAAAAAAACTTTTTACTATTTGAGGACCAAACTGTGAGGTTTCAAAGTTCAGGGACTAAATTCTAAGTTTAGAAAGTTCTTAATAAATATCTAGGTTTGTTTATTAATATATTCCAAATCTATGACGTGTCAGTGCGTCATAACGCTGGTCGCCATCTGATTCCGGTCATCGGTGCGTCTCCCAATGTCATTGAGAGTTTCTAACACTGGACATTCTTTGGTTTTGGCTCCATGTTTGTGCAACTTGGGCTCGGGTCATTTTTCCTCGAAGTTCGTGCCGTACTCGGCCCGAAAACCCTATTCATGGAAGTTACTATTCACGAAATTTTTTATCGCATAGCTGGACCCGTCACGTCAAACGGGGTTGTTTGGTGATTCCCGGATTTTTGATCCGAGGTCTCGAAGTCGTCCGGTTCGCTTGCTGGATTTTCGACTGAAAGTCTCACTAACGAGAAATGTCATTTCTGGGCTCCGGAAGGAATCCATATCAATATTACAGTCGTTCTTCACGAAAGTCTTCGCTGAACATCGTGGTGATAGTGAGGATGTCTTATTCTCATCCTTTGTAAAGAGTACTTCAATGGTACTTCGGCCGACAATATCACTTGTCGATGTCGGCGAGCGGATCTAAACAGTACCTGGAATAATTAAATAATTATTTAATTATTGGGTGAAATTCAAGGTCTTACACGTCCAGTCCCCCGTTCTGGTTCAGGGATTTTTCACTATGATCAAGAATCCTTACTAGTCTTACACCAAGAACTCTATGAACTCCTATCACTCAGAAAGCACACCACTTTCTGATAGCACAAATCCTCACCAAACACTTTGGTGATATCACTCAAACCGAATGATGAGATGAAGAAGATTTTACAGGCTGATCAATCCTTCAAACATAAGATGGATTGAACTTAGATAGAATGCTTTTAGGCAATCACAATCAAAGGCTCAAGTTTATTCTGAGTTCTAAAAATTGAACAACATAAGCTTTCTTATGAGATTTTTGAAAATTTGCTTAGAATAATGTTTCAAAGATTAATGAAAGTTGTTGTACATTTCTGAACATCAAGAAAGTATTTATAGGCACTAGTGACTCTTCATGAACCATTGCAAAGGCTTTCCAATGTTTAAGAACCCACTGGTTCATGAAAAATCGTATTTGCTGATCAGTGTAATCGATTACTAGAACGTGGTAGTCGATTAACCAAACATGTTAAAGAAAGAAGTGTTGGGAAGCGTGGGGATCTGTACGGAGGAGGCAGGATGGGTCCCCACAAGATGACCATTACTCTGGATGATGTATCATTTATTCTTCATACCCTCATCACTAGGATATTTTTCACACTGCCAATTGTAGATCGAGATAAACGTGTCTAGGCGTTGGTCACACATTTAGGGGTGACTACGACATCGGAAGTTAATGAGACATTAAAAATTAGGGGAAAGTCCGTTCATATTGAATGACCAGAAAGAATTATAAGAGCTAGGATTCAGGATGGTAATTCAGATGTAGCTGCAAAGGAATTCATGATCTGTTTGGTGGGCCTCACACTATTCACTGACAAGAGTAGGACTGATGTTCGCGTCCGCTTTCTCAGTCTGTAAGGGACCTCAATTCTGTGGGCATGTATGCATAGGGTGTTGCTGCATTAATGTATTTGTATGACCAGCTACGTGATGCCAGTCGGAGGGGGACATCCACCATGGGAGGCTATATGCTTTTGCATCAAGTTCGTGAACGTCATTAAATTTTGTTTTTCTTTATTGAACATGCATATGATGCAACACATTTGTTTGATTATAGGCTTGGATTTATGAGCACTTCCCAGCCACTTTGTTTGATAGAAAGATTAATCATAGCAATATAGAGGAGATGCCTAGAGCTTTGTGGTGGATCAGTTATTGGGGTGACGGGTGCATACGAAAGAAGAGAGCTTATCTTCCCCTTGATGACTAACGCAGCCAAGCAGTACAAGATTAGTCTTAGGGGAACATGTGTTTTATTTCTTCTTATTTGTAATATGTTCTCCCTTATCTTTAATATTAACAATTTTTTTTGGTACCTATTGTATTTCATCTCACCTATATAAAGAATGTCAAGATGTGGATTTTCACATTTCATTCCTAATTCCCCAACCCCATATTGAGAATCCACTAATGATAGCCAATGGTCTTTTTGTATTATGAGAACACACATGTTTTTTTCCTTTCACTTTCACTCTTTCCAACCCTTCATAGTTATTACCAACTCGGGGTGAACATATTTTTTCTTTTTTAATTAATTTTATTAAGAAGGTAAGGATATGATTGGGATTTTGCTTAGTGGTGTGAGTACGTCCCATTCCCTTACCCGCATCCTTCCCTCATTTTTCACTTTGTGCAATCTTTCTTCATTTTCTTATGTGTGCCCTTTTGATTAACCTCATAATGTCAGGTTAATGAGGATAATGCATAAGATGTAGTTTTTCTTTTAACCTTTATATTGAGTCTACACTCTTTTTGACTATGAGGTTAACCAAAAGGGCACACATATGAAAATGAAGAAAGATTGCACATGCATCAATATATGCATTATGCTAGCTGACATCTTATGCATTATCTCCATCACCTAACTCTCCACATGTTCTACAAGTTTCACTCACACTCATGCATCAATATATTTTCTCATTACAGCTAGCATCAAACCTAGAACAGATATCAAAATAACTAACAAGCGTCATTTAGCACAAAAGTGTGAGAATAAAAAATCCAAGGCATGTGCTTAACTAGTTTATGCAACCAAATGCAAAATGCATGGTCATGGAATTAAATGAGACATAAGTGGTTCAGAAAAAATCCTTGTACTCAGTTGGGTGCAAAACTTGAAAGCACCAAGACATAGTCAGTCGTGCCCTCCAACTCATATTGATTCCTATAAAATCATTTAGTCCTTGCAAAAAGAGCACACAAATCAAAAGCACCACAAAAATTTCTCAAATAACTCAATGAGACACTATGACTCAACAGAAAATAAAGGTTCAAACTAAAAGAAACACTTTTTAAAAAAGCTTGGGTTGTCTCCTAAGAAGCACAATTTTATAGTCTTTGTTAGACTTCCCCGGACTCATAAAACTATCTGGGTTTATTGCAAATTTCTTTAAATCCTTTAGATCATTCAAATTTTCACACAACATCATCATCACATTGCATGCATTTTCAAGGGTCATGACAGAATAAAGAAAATTAAAATTGAGAAGGGTAAGGGAATTCTTATCATTATGATTCCATGGGCACTTCCTTCCCTCTGAAAATTCTCTGCCATGTTCGCCTTTGCTCCAAAGGTCCTTGAGATATGAGCTTAGACTTTGAGACTTTTCTAAGTTCATCATCAGGGTATCTCCAAACACAAAATCCACCTTGAGGGTTTATTTGGGTTCATAGTCAATCAATGCTTCTTTTGGTTCAGGGAAATCTGTTGTTAAGTTCAATCAACTCACACATCATCTAATATTTATTTTGAATGATAACAACGTCTAAAAAGTTCAGTCAAAATTATTTCTAAACTCTAATGGTTTATTCTTTCAGGGAAATGTATCGTCTCTATAATCCTAACGTTTATTATCATATGTAACATCTGCAGATCTACAGTGCAAGGAAATTCATAGTCTACATATGGGACTAAGTCTGAAGATCAACCTTATATGTGTTTCCAAGATAGTGTCACCTAGTTCAAGCAGCTAAGAGAATCTGAAGTACACGTGTCTACAATCACACCTATTCAAAGCTCTTCACGTGACTCTCTGAAAATACAAAAGGCACAAGGAACAAAGAATGAGTACAATGCTGTAGAACACCAACTTGTCACATCAAGTATCAGCTACCAACCTTTTCTCTAACAAAAAAGATTATCTGCCCAAGACCTCTACAAGTCTTATGTATCACCTTTTGGGATCTTCTTCTGACCAAAGGACATCAAACGGGAAAAAGCATTAAATTCCGCATTTATTGCTCGAACAGAGAGTCGTTTGGTTCAAACGATCAATTGACATAAAAGTACAAAGTGCTTCAACGTAACTCAGCCAAGTCAAGAACAATATAAAAAGAAGACTATGAAGATTTGAGAAGACAGAACACGAGTTGCAAAGTGAAAATTTTCTCAAGTGTCAAAAGTCTTAAACATCAAAAGTTGGTCCTTCATTTCAAGCTCAGAGAAATAAAAAACATTCATCTTTCTTTCTTTGTAAAAAGCTCATAGTAGTTTCCTTTAGAGTCAAACACTGACATAGCACTTGTGAAGGAGAAGTCCTCGATACTTGGTTCAGTAGTGAAAATCTTGGTAAAGAGACCAAGGATTGGACGTAGCCCACACTTTTTGGGTGAACCATGATAAATTGCTTGTGTACTTTATTTTTGTATCGTTTACTACTTTAAACACATCCGCTGCACTTACACGGTTTTTTAGAAATTTTTTCTGAACTAATACTATTTTCAATTCAAAAAGAAGTTGTTTTAAAAGACACAATTCAAACCCCCCTTTTTTTGTGTCACTATGTTATTTCTCATCTGTGAGTTCTTCTTTAAATGATTCTTTTTCTTCTTCCTCAAAAGTTAGGGGAGAAGCATTTTCTTCAACTAATTTAGATTCCTCATCTTCTTTGATTTGGGGATCCTCACATTGCTCCACGGGTTCACTTTCATGAACAATGTGTGATTCATCATGACTTTGATGACTTGGTCATTCCTGCAGAATGGAAGATACTTTTTCCCGTACGGTATTGGATTGGGCTCTCCATTCGTGGTCTTGTCCATGAAATCTACTTTCACGAATACACTTCCACTTAACGTCAAATTCTTCCTCCAACTGCAGTATATCACGCCATTTTTGTGCAAATTCTGCCTCAAGTTTAACCCAAATTTCTCTTTCCAACAAATCTTGGGCAAGTCTAGCTTCAAGCTCAAGTTGGAGTCTTTTCCTTATTTCCTGTTCAATTTCTAACATGTTTGTCCCTTGCATAGCTCAGCAAACAGGTTAATAACACCAACACAAAGAGATTAAAAAAAAAGCGAATCCTACACAATTTAAAATTAGCTTCAATAGATATAAATTGAGACACAATCCTCGGCAACGGCGCCAAAAACTTGATGGGTCAATCTGCAAGTGTACAGATTCGCCCGGGGTCTTAATTTATCGAACCTCAAGGACTGCGATAGTCTACTTCTATCATTACCATTTTCACATTGTAAGGACAAAAGGCAAAAATAAAAGGGGGTTTTTTAGTTTTGTAACGGTGACAAAAGCAATAAAATTCAAGAACGAAAAATAAATTGAGGTAGAAACGATTGGAGAGAATTATACTAGGGAATTGATTTCATTAACTACTCATTATGCTCTTACCCACTCAGATTACATATGAACTCGATTAAACTCATCTATGATGTTTTGCCTAATTGCTCACTCACTAATCCCTTAGCTAAGCAACCCTTTTAATTAAATAGCGATAGCTAATTCCTTAGTACCTAGTCCTATTTAACTAAAGATTAAGATCATATATTCAGGCCAACACAAATAATTTTCTACCCTTATCCCTAAGGCGTAGAGACCCTTATTCAATTTCTTCTCAAGTCCCAAAATCTTACTAATTTCTCAATTGCACAGAAAGCAGCATAATACTCGCGTGCACTCAAGTTTCAATTGAAACAGAGTAGAAATTCATAGATAAAAATAATCGTTCATACATAAACGAGAGTATCAAAGCATAGCAAAGTAGAGAACTACCTCATCCCAGTATAATAGAGGATTAGTTCCTCATAAAATTCATGTAAACAAGATAGAAATTAGAGGAAAAATTCATAACCGTAGAAGAAAAGTGAAGAAAGGCTCTTCACGGTCCTAGAACGGCTTCGCTCTATGTCTCCAACAACTTCCAACGTGAAATATATCAAAATAGGGTTTAAAAATCAAGTTTTATAGTGTTTTTAATGAGTTAGTGCGTGCCTGGTGCTATTGTAGCAGTTTCTTGCGCTGGAAAAATAGCTGGTGTGAATTTACTTGATTTTTTCCTTTATTTCTTCCTACAATAACAGTAAATAAAAGATAATAAAAATAACTAAGAGATAATAAAAAGATAATAAATTAAAATAAAACTTATCTATAATCATAAATTAAAGAAACTAAATCCTAATACAAATAAGTAAAAGATAAAACTAATTCAAATCCCAATAAAATCTAGAAAAATAATATAAAAACTATAAATATAAATAAAATATATTTAAAATAGCAAATGCATGAAATAAACCTAAAGTGTCCTAAAATGACTAACATATCCTAAAAAAATGTATTAAACTACATGAAAATAAAGTAGAAAAATGGTCTTAAATTTCGAGTTATCAGGGGAGGTTAGTGCAATGTTCCCAATAAAATAATGGTGGTTAAAGTCTTACTAAATAATGGGGAGGTCAGCACAACAATAATAATCCTCAGGTCAGTATAATTTACCCTGAGTTGTATTACACTCTATTCTTTCCTCTATTTTAAATAATCCAAACATAAGTGACTATCTACTCAATTATAATACAATATTACACTCACTTTTTCTTTCATCCATTTCCACCTCTAATTTCTTTTGATTTTTCTTTTTCTTTTTTTATCGAAAGCAAAATGATATATTAATATGGAATATACAACCACAAAAATGGCCGCCACAAGAAGGAGGGAGAGCTACATGTCTACCTCCAAAACAGGCCTCCAAAACAGGAGAGGGACAACGTTAACGCCTCAGGCCATAAAAGGAATATACACAACCCCAACCAGAAGGAAACAACCTATAAATTACAAAACGAATAACCCCACAAAGCAACACCTGCACAAAAGAATCCGCTCCTATGAAATTCTACGTTCCATAATTTGAGCCGCAATCTGATTAACTGTCTCGTCGTCAGGACAATAAAAAACAAGACCCACCTGCTTACCCACCGAAATGGCATGCCTAGCTCTCGTCATAACACCCGGAGGCACTAGAGTCTCAGACGACAAAAAGGAGGAAAGGTTACCTTCGCTTCTATCGCCTCCCGCCACGACCTCCACAAGAGAATAGGAAGGAGTGGAATTGGCAAGATTGCATATCTCCTGGCAACAATTCTCCTTCCTAGGACGACCCCGAGCCCTCTTTTCCCCATGACCTCGAGCCCTATCTGCCAAGTCTGATGCCACCTTAGAACCGCTTATACCCCCCAGTTTCTTGGGACAACCACGTCTTCTAGGAGGCTGCATAATCAACCCCTCCTTGACACCAACCTCCTCCGCCTCACGAAAATCAGCGCTCCTAGCAGAGAGTAAGGAATCTCCTCCTCGACAGAGCCGACCAGCAAAGGACCAATTTCAGGAAAAAGAAATACGACGGGAGTTCTTTCACCAGAATAACACCCCTTGTCAGAGCCCAGAACCAAAGCCACCTCTTGAGCAGCTGAAGCAGAAAGTTTCCACACAAGAGCCAACCACCCCACGAACTCTGACCCTGGGAGAAACAGCCCCCACCAGAGGCGGATCCTCGTCGCGAGAAGACCGCGACGCAGAGCAATGCTGATAATCCCTGGGGAATTTTGTCGGTGCCACCGACAGAAAAGCCCCACCCACCTTGAGGCCATCCAGAGCACCAGTTGCAGAGACAGCCTGATGCTTGGAGAAAAAGCGGACGAAACCGAAACAGAATCGACGTCCAACTTTGCGTTTCCGCTGGATGAACACATTCAAGATCCTACCAAAAAGAGAAAACAAGTTGCGGATCTGGTTGTAGCCGGTCGTCTCCTCGATGTCGTCAATGAAAAGGGTAGAGCAGCAGTGGTGAGGGTCGACGCGATTCTGAAGAGAAGCATCCCCCTCAGCCATGTTTCCCTTTTGTCCGCCTAGACGCCGTCCAGATCAAAAGGACCACCTAGACCATCTGTCGGGTCCTCCTCTGCCGCCTCACCTCCTTCAACCGCCAGCCCATGACCAGATCCGCCATTTGCAGCCACCGAGCCTGAAAGGGTTAGAGAGATCGAAGCAGAACAAGAAGGCAAGAACTTAGATACATGAAGCAAATCGATGGAACATGCCGCTATGCAGATCAATGGAGCTGGAACTTCGCGTGATGCAGGTCGAAAGAAGCAAGAATGGGACACGACCTTGAAGACGATTGAAACAAAAACTTCAAACGCGAAGCAGAAAGGAGGAACTAGGACGCAATGCAGAACAGTGGAGTTTCCCGATATGCAGGACGAGCAGTAAGGAGCGGCGCAGGGAAGAGAGCTCGGCGTCGGCCAAAATACCACCGCCGCCAAGGAAGAGGGTTTGGGGAAACCCTAGTAGAGCATCACCATTTCATCTATTACTTTTCACATCTCATACTTTCTTTTTCCCCATTTCATTTTATCTGTCACACCTGCTACCTCCTTTTCACCTATAGATGGGTGTAAACAATTTTTTTTCCTTATCTACTCTACTCCACTACATTTCATTTTATTTTATTATTTTCCATAAAATAAAACAAATTTTTAAGATGACAGTGTTATTAGAAGTTACCAATACACAAATCCAAAACAAGTAAACTATATTGCTTGTTTTATACATTGACATTGGGCCTCGCCTCATGTCTTGTTCGGATGAAGAATCTCAATATCATAAATTAAAAATTCAACTATTTAGTTCTGCGATAAGCCATTTGCAAAAGAATAATGTTGAGAAAAACATTTGTAAACTCAGCAAACGTTGCTTGATGAAACATGTTTTTCTATTATAACAATGCAGAAGAAAATGATGATTTCCACCCTGCACAAAAATAACAAAGCAAAGGGAAGTGGAGATTTTCCCTTCAACAGCATAAATGATCCTTATGAATATGATGAAGAAATTCCCAATACTCAACTAGCTTATGATCTCTAGGTGTCACTCGATCCCATTTCCCCGTACAAAATATGGCATATGCATCAGCCGCGTACCTAAATCAAGAGATAATAAGTATAATTAAAATCAATTGTTAAAACTATGAATTGAAAGGGCATTGATATAACATACTTTCCAACACCGTGTAACTGAGTTACATGAGTCCAACTTTCCTCCAAATATTCTCGAGAAAAGCGTTGTAGTATAGCAGCCCTTTTATGTAAGCCTAGTGTCCGGATTACCTCTAATATTTCATCTTCTGATACTTGAGTGCAGGTTTCGGCATCAGGACATAACTCGAAAAAGTTTGATATAACTTCCTTTACCTGCACTTTGCAAAAATTATATAAAAGTATAAATAACTAAGTGTGTAGACACACACATATATCACAACTAAAACTCCACCCATATAGTTTAAACTTTTAAGCAACCACCTAGTTGACATTACTCAAATCATATCATAGGTGAATTGACAGTTAAAAATTGAATAACCAACAAGACCTAAAGAAGGTTTTTGTGCAATGTGACCCAATCTAACTTGGTTAATATCATAAAGCTGGAAACTCGGTAAATAAACACACCACAACTAGAAGGACTATCCATGTCATAATCCCCAAAACTCATCTAGGTAGACATATGCTGTGATAATAATGCAATAGGCACTATATGTGTGTGAATGTGTGCATGTTCCAATCCCAACTCAGCTTTGCCAAGTTATGCCTTCAATTTATAATGCACAGATGATGTCCATCAAAACCAAAGAAGAGTTTTTATTTTTTTATAAAAAGAAGAAACTTCATTACAGAGAAGAAAGAACTAGCAGGAGGATAATAAGCAAATAAAGACTGAGGTTAACAAAAATGCTAAAAATGCATAATGGAACAAACTATGCAATAAGGAATCACATTCATAATGAAGTTCAAGAGAGCAGCACTTTCGAAGCGTTTACTCGCAGAATATAATAGAGAAAGGCAAAAACATAGCTCTCACATATCAAAATTAGTGGCAAAGATACACCATTAAGACTTAACTGTTCCTCTCTAACAGACACCAGAAGACAACATATTTTGATCAAATTAATGAAAATATTTGTGTAGAATATTTTTACCATCATATTTTCATCATATTAACAAAAAAGTTCTCTAGCTAGTCAGAGTGAAAAGGGTGTTTATTGATAGAAAATCTCTATTACACTGAAGTATTGGGGTGCCCTCAAACTCTCCCTCTCTAACTTCCTTTGCAACCTCAAGACTGGACTCTAATCTTCACTTCCTATTATTTATAACAACTAACCATTTTAAAAACTAAAAGGGTTGCCTAACACATTAGCCATCTCACAGTGCATTAATAAAGGCCCCCCTGACTATAAGCTAGACTAGAATGTAACACACAGATTGGGAGGAAGAGTGAAATATAGCTTACTAATCTGAATACAGTCATTTGTGCAATTCAATTATGCATGGATGCCCAAACAAAATACTTCACCTAAGAAGGAGCTTAGGATTTCAAACAAGTTTATCATGGAGGAAACTTTGAATGTTGGTGCATAAGAAATTGAAAGAGATTCACAAGAGAAAACAACAAAAGAATTCATGGTCCAAAATACATAGTTTGGTTGAGAGAGAAGAACTCCAGTAAATCCACGAGATTGTAATTGAAATCTCTAATAAATGAAACTTAATTTGAAGAATGGTCTTGATCAGAATAAAAGTGATTATTGAGAACATGATTAAAGAGCACAGAAAGTAATATGTGAGGCAAAATCCTATATAATTTGGAACTTTTCCCACCCATATAACAAACAGTTTAGAAAGCAAAAATAAAGAACAATAGCAGTTACAGAGCCCTTTAAAGCAAATCAACAGATGAATGGTAATACTCATGTACAACAGCTATAAATCTCAGAGCGAGAAACATACTCCTTACTCCAAACAGTATTTATTCAAACACAAAGATAGAATAGCATGGTGAAGGCCAAGACCAACAGTAAAACATCAGCTTATAATGTAGTCAAAACTAAGAAATAAATGGTAGAGAATCAAAGCATTCAGATACTATTGAATGGAAAGGTGAATACTTTTAACATACCTGTCGACCAGTAGTCAAGTTGAGCAGCATGCAAATTACCAATACTCTCCAAGGGTCAGAACTATGATCTTCTTGAATGAGATGTATAGGAGATCGTGGAGGCACCCATGTATTATCTGGCGTTCTTTTTTTATAAGCTTCATCCCGCTTCTCAGAAGCTGAAAATCTGATTGGAGGTTTTCTAACTTTTTTTGTTGGAATTGGTTTTTCAGAACAGCTTGGTTTTTTCAATTGTAACAACTTTTTCTCCTTTTCCTCTCCTTTCTTCTTCCTCTTGTTGGAGCACTTTTCTTCAACCACAGTCTCTTCTTTCATGCTTGGCTTCTTGTTAGATCCTTCCTTTTCCATCATAGACTTCTTTTCTTCAATCACGTGTTCTTCCTTTTTCATCTTAGACTTCATTTCTTCAATCACATCATCTTCCTTATCCGATGTTATTTTTTCAAAAGCTTCATCCAGCTCCTCAGAAGCTGAAAGTCCTCTTTCAGCTTTCTTAGCTTTCTTTGTTGGGGTGGGTTTATCATAATAGCTGGGTCTTTCTAGTTGTAACCTTTGTTTCTTCTTGCCTGCTACTTTGTTCTTCCTCTTGGAGCTCTTTTCTTCAAGCAAGCTTTCTTCTTTAAGATTTGATTTCTTTGCAGCTCTTTCCTTTTTCATCCTAGATTTCATTTCTTCAATCACAAGTTCTTCTTTATCCGGAGTTCTATTTCTTTTTTGACAAGTTTCATCCCACTCCTCAGAAACTGACAGCCCCCATTTACTCTTATTAGCTCTCTTTGCTGGGGAGGGTTTTTCATAATAGTTAGGTCTTTCTAATAGTAACATATGTTTCTGCTTGACTGCTCCTTTGCTCTTCCTCTTGGAGCTCTTATCTTCAACCACACTTTCTTCTTCAAGATTTGATTTCTTTTCAGCTCTTTCCTTTTTCATCCTAGACTTGATTTCTTCAACCACATGTTCTTCCTTATCGGGAGTTCTTTTTTCAAAAGTTTCATCTCGCTCCTCAGAAGCTGAAAGTTCCCTTTTAATTTTCTTAGCTTTCTTTGCTAGGGTGAGCTTTTCACTACAGCTTGGTGTTTCTAATTGCAACAATTGTTCCTTCTTGTCTGCTCCTTTGCTCTTAGTCTTGGACCTCTTTTCTACAACCAAATTTTCCTCTTCAAGGTTTGAGTTCTTGTCACCTTTATTCTTTTTCACCTTGTCAATTACATGTTCTTCCTTACCTGGAGTTTTTTTTTCAGAAGTTCCATCCCCTCCTTCAAAAGCTGAAACTCTCCTTTTAGCTTTCTTTGCTGGGGTCTTTTCAAGATTTGATTTCTTTTCAGCTCTTTCCTTTTTCATCCTAGACTTGATTTCTTCAACCACATGTTCTTCCTTATCGGGAGTTCTTTTTTCAAAAGTTTCATCTCGCTCCTCAGAAGCTGAAAGTTCCCTTTTAATTTTCTTAGCTTTCTTTGCTAGGGTGAGCTTTTCACTACAGCTTGGTGTTTCTAATTGCAACAATTGTTCCTTCTTGTCTGCTCCTTTGCTCTTAGTCTTGGACCTCTTTTCTACAACCAAATTTTCCTCTTCAAGGTTTGAGTTCTTGTCACCTTTATTCTTTTTCACCTTGTCAATCACATGTTCTTCCTTACCCGGAGTTTTTTTTTCAGAAGTTCCATCCCCTTCTTCAAAAGCTGAAACTCCCCTTTTAGCTTTCTTTGCTGGGGTTGGATTTTCACAACAGCTAGGTCTTTTTAGTTGTAACATGTTTTCCTTCTTGTCTTCTTTGTTCTTCCCTTTAGAACTCTTTTCTTCAACCATATTCTCGTCTTTAAGCTTTGACTTCTTTTTACCTCCTTCCTTTCTCAACCTAGACTTCTTTTCCTCAATCACAAATTTTTCCTTAAGGTTTGATTCTTGTAAAATGTATGCACGCTTGGCCATGCTAAAACAGTAATAACAATAATATATTACAAACTATGTTTTCTATTTTTTGAAAGAAAAATACTAAACCAGAGAGAAATAGAAAAAGAAAAGGTCCAAAAAAGAAACGTTGATGGTATACTCACATGGGAACTCAAACAAGGGTTTACGAGATTCCGAAACTAGCTTCCCTCTCTGTATGTATCCGGTATCTGAAAGAAAGCAAAGTGAAATTCATGTAGCAATCAACAAGGTTAAATAAATAATAGACAACACCACGAATAGAAAGCAAACAGACCTTAGCCTCGTAGAAAGCTTTTCACGGTGAAACGGAAAAAGAAAAGAAAGAAAAATTCACAACTTGAAAAACACAAGGAAAAGGGGAGACACGAATTTGATTGAAATGACGGAGGAGAAAGATAACATTTTTACCTTGCTACTTGCTAGTGTAATAGTGTTCTTCGTCGCTGGGCGCTGTGTGAATACGGTGGCGCCAAAAGGGTAGACAAAGAGACAGCTGGGTAAATTTCTTATAATAATATTTTAAAGGCTTAATAGCATTTTTAGTCCCTCACTTATCACGACTTGACATTTTTGGTCCCTAATAAAAAAAATTAGCCTAAATGCTCCCCAACTTATACAAACTTTGGCAGTTTTAGTTTTCCATCTAATTTCGTCCAAATATTAACGGAATATTCCTTTAAAATTAATTAAAAAATATAAAAACTAAAAATCAGAAATAATGTTGAATGTTCTTCAAAAAAATTCCTAATCCCTCATCCCTCATCTTCATCTTCTTCTTCAATGTTCTTCTTCTTCACACACAATGTTTTTCTGGCTGTAATTTGAGATGGTAGTTGTAGCTAGGGGTGTCCGTCGATCGGTTTCGGTCGGATTCGGGCCCAAATATTTAAAATCGAACGGAACCGACTAGTGAAAAAGTTAACCCGATTCCGACCACTAGCATAGTCGGTTATTGTCGATTTCGGTTTGTGCGGGTGGCGGTTTTGGCGGGTGGGTTCATTCGGTTTTGGACCCAATTTTTACAGCCCAAAAATTGATATTTATAACCTTCAAAACTTAAAAAAATGAACATTCAAAACTTTAAAAAATAAACACTCAAAACTTTAAATCCATACAATCAAAGCCACACTTTAAATCCATACTTAAAAGTGAGATAACAATTAATCATGCTTTAAAGTGAAATAATAAACTCACCACACAATAAATCAGTCTAAAGGCATTTAAAAATTAAAACACTTAAAATCCTACTGCAATCAAAGCTACACTTTAAATCCATACTTTAGTTTAAAGTTAGATAACAATCAGAGTTAAACAGTAACAATATAAGTCCATACTTTTAGAATGCTACACTAAAAGCCACAATAACAATGAAGTTGATACTTTAAAGAGTAACAGATAAGTGATAACAATCAGAACAATCAATCCTGCTACACTTTAAAGCCACAATAACAGTATAAAATAGTAAAACAGATATTACAGATTTACAGTGATATAAATTCTAGGAGCTTGGATAAGTTTCCAGTGTCACTCATTTAGAAAAATTGAACACAAATTAGAATGTTAGCCTCCTTCAATACATTGTTGTGGCCAATAATGATTACACTGGTCAAATACAATCCATATGTTGCCTTTGGATAAATCAGCTTCCCCTATTGCTTCTTCATCATCCTCTATCACAATAAAGTAAGATCATTAAACATAATTAATAAATATTTTTCCATGTGACAGTAAAAACTAGAGAGCAGTGACAGTTTGAAATGAATTAATTAAATTGAAAACATACCCAAAATGTTTCAAAAAAGAGCTTATTGCACGCAACAAATTCCAATCCACATTGATGTTGCTCAAAGTCCGAAACTGTCCAATGGCCACTGCCCACTGGCACTAGGGTCACTCAAACATAATATTGAATGCTTAAACCTAACAAATCACAATACACAATTACACATTGAAGTTGCTGTAAAAGTAACATGGAAGGGAAGCTCAGTTGCAAGAATAACTTTTGTGCATAAGATAAAAAATTTACCTAGAATCAAAATGAAACCCCTCTACTTGCCAGGTCTGCGATGCAAACAATATTTCAAACTCAGATTGATGAAAAGATTTAAAAGGAATAGAATAAACTAGCTCACCACATATCAGAACATGTAACTCATGCTCAAGATCTAAATGAGGCTCAGGATCGCAGCTCCCCAAAAAGACCCTTGTTTGCGGTGCCATGAGTCAAAAGATGCAAACAAGTTCAATAAGTCATGATTTCTACAATACATGACTCCAAAAAGCCAAAAAGTCAGATCTGCATGGAAGGCAACAAAAACAAAATCAGTATTTTTATATGATTGAATAAATTAAAAAAATGCAGTAATTAGTAACTTACGCTTCAATAAGCTATCAATCACAGCGCATAGGTTGTGATTGAGATGATTGACCACCATCTCCAGCTCCAGTTGCTGCAGTAGCTCCAGTTGGTGTTATAACAAATTTTTGCAATTCTTGGAATAATGAAAAACAAAGCAAAAAATACAAATGAGAACCAAGATCACAAAAAATTATAAATGAAGAGAAATAATATGAAACATATACCAGTCACAATCTTTTCAGATTCTTCAAGCTCATCACTAAAGTTGATGTCTTTTAATTGGAAGCGAGTAGGCCTCAACCAATTCTGAGAACAAATCAAACCTTCCGTCATTTCTGGTAAAAGACAGCTTCTGAATACATCAATGACCCTACCACCAGCACTGAAAGCACTCTCTGATGCCACAGTGGAAACAGGCATGGCAAAAACATCCCTGGCCATCATTGATAATATGGGTTCCACCACACAAGTATATCAAAGTTCTCATCAGACTTCTCAATAGATTCACCCAAATACCTTTCCAGCTCATTTTTTTTCTCAATAGAGTTTTTTTCCACCAAATGCTGCAAAAAGGCAGCTCTCCTAGCCGCATGTGATGGAACATCAGCAGAAACAGGTTTGTCTGCACTAGAAATTCCCGCATGAGCTTGCTCACCACCCCTAATAGACTGATCATATGCTGCCACATACCAAGAGTACATGCTACCCAGATTTTGCTTAATATTTTGGGACAACTTGCTCACCAAATTCAGGTCATTGGGATACATATCTTCAAGAGACCACTCCACATATGTCAACTTGTTGCGAGGGTCAAGAATCACACCAAAGTATAGTAGCTGATTCATATTTTCAACATTACCCCAATATTTATCGTACTTTTTCTTCATTTCCTTACCCATTTTACTCAAGACAGGATTTTGGCTCGCAATACAGCTTAGGATTTCAGTATAAATTGTACAAAGCTGATGGAAGGCTGAATGGATAGTCATATGCACAGATGTAGAAAATTTTTTGGTGGCCTCATAGAAGATCTTAAGAAATTTGACAAATGCTCTTGCAGAACCCCAATCACTACTAGTAGGGGGAGAAAGAGTACTCCCAAAGTACTCTGCATAGCTAGGGTCCTCAAACTCTACCCTTTCAAATGCAGTTTGGAACTTCTCCGCAGCATCTAGCATTAGGTAAGTTGAGTTCCATCTCGTTGGAACATCAAGACAAACAAGTTTTTTAGAGGAAATATTGGAAAATTGGATGGCCTCCTGAAACTTGGTTTTTCTCAAAGATGAAGACCTCACAAACCTAATAGCAGTGCGGATGCTAGCTATGGAGGAGCTAAGGTCCTTCAAACCATCATTTACTATTAAGTTCAAAATATGAGCACAACACCTCATATGGAGGAACTCCCCATCGAGCACAAGGCCATTGAATTTTTTCAATCTTTCTTTTAAATAAGACACAGCACCGTCATTTGATGAGGCATTATCAACAGTGATTGTGGACACATTCCTTAGACCCCACTCCCTCAATATCACTTCTATTTTCCTACCTATAGTCTCCCCTTTATGGTTGGGAACTTCGGAGAAGCTGATGATTCTCTTTTGATAGATCCAAGCATTGTCAATAAAATGGGTTGTTAGTGTCAAATAACTAGTGTTTTGACATGAAGTCCAGAAATCAGTGGTTAGGGAAACTCTCCTACATTCAGATCTAAAGAATGTTCTTAACTTCATCTTTTCATCGAGGTAGAGTTGGAAACAGTCCCTAGCAACTGTTTGCCTCGAAGGGACAGTAAATTGTGGCTGTAGTTTTTTGCACAAGATCTTAAACCTATCACCCTCAACGGCACGAAATGGCTGCTCATCTAAGATAACAAACATGGCTACAGCATTCCTACATTCTTTAAGATTGAACCTTTGACTCAAAGCAACCATATCAGTACCTTCTCCCGGCTTAAAACTTAGGATTGTTTGACTAGGGTAATTGATAACAGCATAAGGGTATCGAGGACAAACTTTGACATGAGCAATAAGATTAGAAGTACCATGCAACTTACTATCTCAGAGATACCTCTTACCACAATAGTTGGAAGCGGCAGTGGGATCTTCAACTTCGTTATCAGGCACTCTTGTGAAGTGGTCCCATCCAGGTGATTGTCTTCGGGGACCACTTGCATTAGCCTTCCTCTTCTTTATACTTGCTGGATTAGGAGGAAGAGCAGGTTCAGTTCCACGAACTTCATTTGCAACACCTGGCTGGTTCATTGGGTGATCTCCACCGCCTCCTGTTGCTTGTTCCGGCACTGTGTTTGGTAGATTCTGACTAGGCTGCTCCATGACTGTCCTATATCACCGACAAAACAAACAAGTTAATAAAAGAAAACACATAGATCAGATACTATATATGAGAAGTCTCCATCCCTATGCAATAGAACAACAAGCTCCCATCCCTGATATATTTCAGTTTTCCATTCCTACTAGCAGTAGCAGCCCCTGCCTATATTCCAGCAACCCAAGTGAACAAGTTGAACAACCTGCGCCTATATGCCAGCAAAACCAAGGAATTCCAATTTCAACATGTCAATGGCAACTTCACCCTGGACCCATCTTCTTCCCCAAAATTAGAATTTCTTTCTGAAAAACCCCACTACCCACAACACCTCTTTCACCCTCACACAAACTACCTTCAAGCCCATCTCCAAAACCCAGCACCATCACAACCCCAAAACCCAGCAGCACCATCACAACCCCATCTCAGCACCGATATGAAAAACAGTGCTCCGCCACCCATGACTCTTCCAACATCAACCGTGAGCTCACGCGCGAGGAGCTTCAGTCATGGCTTCTCCCCCTGACTCTTCGTTGCCCTAGATCCGAACCTCAAAATCACCATAACCAACCCGATGAACCATCCAGAACTTACCTCGAAGCTTCCAGAACAGATGATGACTCCAACGGAGAAGAATCATTGAAATCTAATGACGATAGCTTCGCTGCTCCTCCTCCGGATGCATCGGCAGCTTCGGCTTCTGTGGCGGTGGATGACGAGGAGGAGGAGGATTTGCGCATTGGCGGTTGTGGTGCTTGTGGGTCTTACGATGCAGGTTGTGGGTCTTCTGATCCCCAAACACAAACGAAGATTCCAGAACAATGGAGCACGAATCTGGGTGGAAGAGGGGTCTGGGGTTGCTGCTGTTGGGAGGGAGAGGGGTTTGGGGTTGCTGCAGTTGGATTTGGGATTTGGTGTTTTGATTTTGGGTTTTCAGATGAAAAGATGAAGATGAAGATGAAGAACATCTAAATCAAACATGAAGAGAATGAATTTGTTTAGTTAATTTAGAAATTAAGTTTGTTTAGAGAATTAATTTTTTTAATTTTTACTTTTTTATTATTTATTTATTTTATTTTAATTATTAATTATACATATGTAAATTAAAAAATAATTAAAAATGATGTGGATAATGCCACGTCATTTCTGTCCTACCACTCAGCACTCTCAGATGTGGATAATTAAAAATAATCAGACAGTGTGCAAACATTGGGACCTTTTGCTAAGAATTTTCCGGGGAGAGACCTACCTTAAACGGCGACCCAAACACAAGAACCAATTTGATGATAATCCCTATTTTAAAAAGCAATAGACCATAACATGTTTTTAACTTCTTTTTCATTTAGCTTGTCAGTAATAAAAAAAGTTAATGATAATATTGGCCTCTGAGTTTGTAAGGACATTTGGTATAGGCCCCTCGCCGGAAAAAACTTTGACATCAACCCCTGTGTTTGCAAATATATTGGGTGAAGCCCATGTCGGTGACCGGAGCTCCGTTGAGGCTGTTTATTGGCAGGCGAGGTGCGACGTGGCATTATGACATCATTAATGTAGCTGAAGTGGAATTAAATTTTTTTAAATTCCAGATCAGTAAAATTAAAAAATTACATCCTAATTAAAACTAATTAAACTTTTTAAATCCTAATTAATCAGCTTAATATAAAATTAGATTTCTTCACCAAATTTTCAGAATCAGATCAAATTTGTTCACCTTCCTCAAATTTCTTCATCATCAAATTTCTTAATCATCTCCATCAAAGTTCTTCCCACCAAACACACAATCCAAATCCTTCACATTATCAATGAATTAAGGTTACCAAACCCAGAAAGTTTTCCTCAAACCCAAACCTTGAGATGCAAAACCAAGACATGTTCGGAGATCAAGCAGATTTCCCAGAAAAAATTAAAACACAGATCAAGCAAATTTCATCCACAAGCCAAAACCCACTGTTTAAAACTTAAAATAACACAAACCAAAACCCAGATCACGAAGGGTCTGAGAACCAGAAAGACTCGTACACACAGATCCACGATGGTGAAGATGGAGAAAAGGTCGTGATGGAGGTCCTGGTCGCATGGGAGGTTGTAAGTAGTGGTAGTGGAGATCATAGGTGGTGATGGCAGTGGAAGAAGAAGAACTCATTTGGGTGGATCTGGTGCGTGCGGCGTTTCTGGGTTTCCTGGGGGGAGTCGGCGATGAGTATTTCTAGGTCCATCATGTACTCTCCCCATCATCTACTCCCCACTCCTTAGATCCAAATCGAAACCACATGTATCCAGGAACACTCATCGTCTACTCCCCCACCATCTACTCCCCCACCTTCCTCAGATCTAGATCGAAACCACATGTATCCAGGAACACTCATCGTTTACTACCCCATCGTCTACTCCCCGAAACCCAAAAACAAGAACAACAAACCTAGAAACAACAACAAAAACCCATAAATTGAACCCCCAAAACAAAAACAAAAACAAAAACCCAGAAACCCATTTCTCAAACCAAACCCATTCTCAGAAAATCAAACTCATTTTAAGAAAATCAAACTCATTCTATGTCACCTGATTCTTCTTCTTCTTCTTCTTCTTCTTCTTCTTCTTCTTCTTCTTCTTCTTCTTCTTCTTCTTCTTCTTCTTCTCTCCCATGCTCACCAGATCCATGGAAGGCAAACCACATTTTATTGTGGTTGAAGTAGAATAAGTAGAACAAAATGCTACCCACGCACAGTTCCAGGGATGCAACCCACAAATCCGCTAAACCCATCGTGCCAGCAATCAGATCGAAGTTCCAATCGAGTCTGCGCCACCATCGTCGATCTCCCCCTCTGTCGTTCTTCCTCTCTCTCACGACCTCTCTCCATCACCTTTTAGGATAATTTGGGATTAATTGGTGCTAACAATTAAAAATTCTAATTTGGATTTATTTTAATTTAAATGGAAAAGAAAAATAAACCACATCAGCTTATTAATTTATATGGCAGGTCCACGTCACTCCCCCAATGCCAAATCATCAAGTTGGCCGGAGCCACCACTTCGACAGGGGTTCCTCCCAATATATTTGCAAACGCAGGGGTTGATGTCTAAGTTTTTTTTCCCGATAAGGGGCCTATACCAAATGTCCTTAGAAACTCAAGGGCTAATGTTACCATTAAACCCAAAAAAACTAATGGTTTGTCTACTGTTAGCCCAGCCCAAAATAAGAGTACTTTTAAATAAAAGGAATTATTTTTTCACACCCAAAAATAATATTATCATGTTGCATGACAATATCACGTATAATATCGGGCCATCTCTCTTTATAAATATTTAAAATGTTATATACCTATTTATTATACATGAAAAGAGGTAGACACAAATGTCAAGGGATAACTAAACTTTTGATCCTGTATAATAGGGCCTATATAAAAATGTTCTTTTGTTGGAGTAAAATTTGGATTTAATCTCTTGAGAAATTACTCAATTTTGATTCTTGTCGGAGGTGGTAGTCCGATGACCGTGCCACATGGCCTCAGCGGAGTGATGTGGCATGCCTATATGTTAATTAAATCTGAGTTGAATTTTCTTTTTCTTTTTCCTTTTTCCTTTCCATTTCCACATGTATGATCAATAATAAATTAAATTATTAATTAAAAATAAAAATAGAAAAACAATAATAATAATAATAATAATAATAATAATAATAATAATAATAATTCCTAATCACTACTCTTCATCTTCTTCAACATTTTTCAAACATTCACCTTCTTCAACCAAACATTTCCAGAACATTCATCTTCAACAAATATTTTTCAAACATTTTCCAGAAATTTTCATCTTCGACAAATCAAGAATGGGTGTAGCAGCTCTCCATTTAATGATCCATTATTCCAGTTTTGCTAAATATAAGTGTTTCTCCGAGTGCAAAGAAACAATAAAAGTGTGGTAAATAAAAAGAAAATTCTACGAAGTCAAGAAACCAGAAACAATGATGCGCTTTCTATCACCCAGTAGCTGGAAAAGAAACAATAAGAGGAACCGGTGTAAAGTGTGCTTATAAAAAAAATATTTCAGCTATACGGCAGTGCTGGTAAAGAAAATAACTAGGGATTATCATCAAGTTTGGGTTTGCAGCTCAAGCTACCACCACCGGAAAATCCAACGAAGGAAGCCAGAGTGGTGGCGACAGAGGTGGTTTGGTGTGGCGTAAGGGTCGAGGCAGTTTAGACAGAGGTGACTTCTAGCAGTACTGTACTGGGCAAGGGTTGTGGTTCTAAGGGGTAGGAGAAATGAGTTTTGGGAACATATTCTGAAGCAGTGAAGAAGCATACAAGAAGTGGAAGAAGAGGAGGTTTTTTCTGGGTGTTGGATGATGAAACAATGATGAAGAAGATGATGAATAAACATTTTAAGAAATGTTTTAAAAATAGGTTTGAAAATTATCCTGGTGCAAGGTCACACACAAAAAACTGTATATTAGACGGCTCCATAATATTGGAGCATCATTAGTAAACTCTTTTGCAAATGTTGCTGGACTTGCTTGATAAAACTTATAACAAAGTATTCTTCTAAACATTGCAGATTTATCATTGAGAAATGCTAGCAACTGGATTCATTGTACCAAAAAGAAAACGATAATTTACACCCAACACAAGGATAAAAAAAAAATAACAAAGGAAATGCAAGTTGAGACTTTCCCCTTCAACGCCATTCAGCTCCAAATTATCCTTGGTAGATAAGACGGAGAAATTCCCAATACTCAACTAGCTTGTGATCTGAGGGTGTCACTCGATCCCATTTTCCCGTACAAAAAATGGCATATGCATCAGCCGCATACCTAAATTGAGAGAAAATAAGTTTGAACATAGGGAAAAAAGAAATAGTGTTACCTAAATAAACAATAAAAATGGATTTGGCTTCTCAAGTGAAAAATTCAGAGTGAAAATCAATTGTTAAAGTTGTGATTATATACACGTACAAATATATTGAACTATGAAATTCACCTCTTCCAGAGACCTCAGCAGGCGTTTGCAATTGTCATTCTCTGGTGTATCTGGCGTTGACGGAATAGTGTGGTTTTCAATCCACACCCGTGGCCTGTTCAGTTGGTTTGGTGACAGATTTTGATAACGGCTAATGAATTTGTGAGGTGGGGGAAGCTAACGCGGAATCCTCAAGAATCCATGTTTGTCAACGGACCGAATTTGACCAATCTTCATACGGATGGAAGTTGGGTTTCTGGGCCAAATCAGATGGGTGGTGGCGGTGTAGTAAGAGACTCCACTGGCCGATGGCTTTCGGGGTTTGCTTGTTCTTATGGGGCTGGTTGCGCTTTTCACGCAGAGCTTCTGGCGCTTCGAACTGGTTTAAAGCTTGTATGAGATTTGGGTTTCCGAGAAATTGTCTGCTATATGTAGAACTGTCAATATGGGTTCCAACCCGCGGGTCAGCCTGGCCCAACCTGATCCGTAGGCGGGTTGGGTTGCTTAAATCACAGCCCGTTTAGAATATGGGTTAGAATAACCCGGCTCGTTTAACCCGCGGGTGAAACGGGTCAACCCGCGGGTCAAGCAAGCCAGCCCGCGGGTTGGGCAATTAAAAAATATTTTTTTGGCTGATTTTGTTGCTTCTTAGGTTGGGTCGTGAGTCTCATGACTAAGTGTATTGTCAAAGTGAGTCTGCAACTGCAAGAGAGTGGGTAGGTTTTGGTCGTTTTACATTTTGCAGAGTGAGTCGAATTGAACTTTGAAATTTGAAGGCCATCGCCGCCCTGGGTACTGGAACCCTAGTTGCACCATCTCTTCATCGACGTCACCATCGCCATCGCCGTTGAGTAGGGTTGATTTGCATTTTGCTCTGCTCCTCTCCGGGTCTCCATCTCTTCATCAACGTCGCCATCGCCACTAGGTAGGGTTGATTTGCATTTTGCTCCGCTCCTCTCCAGCTCTCCATATGTTCATCAACGTCGCCATCGCCTTCATCACCTCGCTGCACCACCGTCGCCGCGCCGTTCGTTCCGTCTCCCCCACCTAGTAGCTTTATTGCCAGTTCCGTTGCTCTTGCAGTTGCAGAAGAAGTGAGTCGAGTTGAACTTTGGAATTGGAAAGCCGCCACCGCCGCTGGGTACTGGAACCCTAGCTGCATCATCTCTTCAACATTTTTTAATTGAATTTCCCAATTTTTAGATTTTTTATTTTTCTACTTTCAAAACAAGCCAGCCCGCCAGCCGGGTTCGGTTCATATTTTCTTGGCTCGCTTAGAAACGGGTTACTCTAATCCAACCCGTATTGAACCCAACCCATGACGGGCCAGCCCATATGGGCCCGGCTGGCCCGTATTGACAGCTCTAGCTATATAGATTGTAAGGATATTGTGGAGCTTCTAAGCCAGAACAGGGATACCCAAACCTGTTGGCAACGGGACATTATTGCTTCTATTTGAGCAATGTTGGCTGAGGACTAAAAGGTTCAATTCTCATATGTTATGTGGGAAAGGAATGTTGTGGCAGATGCGTTGGCAAAACAAGCTTCTCAAGCAGGGTGTCTGATGCGTATTTGGAAGGAGCCTCCTTCCTTTATGATTCCGCTCTTGTGCAAAGATGCGGTAGTTTAGTTCGTTTCTTTTACTGTTTGTTTTCATTTCTTATGTGACCAAAAAAAATAGAGATATGAAATTATTTCATTCCCAACTATTGAATTTCCAATTGATGATTATAATTGTTGTGATATGTTGTAATTAGTATTAATTGTAGAATATTTATTTTTTATTATTAGGAGATGTATTTCATTATTAAGAGATTTGTTCTCTTATTAGGAGATTGAGTATATATTTAGTTTCCTCTATATAATGTAATCACTTTGTAGTTTTGGTTTAAGAAATAAGATTATATTTCTCCATATTTCAAGTTGGTATCAGAGCTCTCGATCTTGAGGGCTCTGCTTCTGCATCTAAACCCTAGCTGTCTTCACTACGGCGTAGTTCTGAAACCCATAGGTTAATTTTTTCCTTCACTGCTGCATATTTCCTTTGCAGCCTTGGAACTTAGTTCCCTTGGTAAGACAGCCACCACTGTGCCACGTCCACCATCTTTGTTCCGACCACCACCGCGTGCCACCACCACCTCCACCGTGCTCGCCTTGCCCAGATCGGCCAGTCCCTGAAGCCGGACCGCCAGACAGTCCAGCACGCGCCCACACGCGCCGCACCTTTCTCGGCGAGTGAGATCCACTCGCAGGTCCGTCACCGGCGCGTGAGCTCCACGCGCCGCCCTCCCAGCCTCTGTTCGCAATCGCGATTGCACAAAAAGGGTCGCCTGCACCTCCTTGTTCCGTTTCGGGGGTCATTTTTTCCAGATCAGCCTTCCTTGACATCCTTTTAGGGGCGTTTGGTTCCTTCCCTAGGTTGTTGAAGTGTTGACGCTGTTGTTGCTGCCAGTTTTGTTGCTGTTGCCAATTCGTGTTTTTTGTTTTCTCTATTGCAGGCCCTTTTATCCTCACTATGCCAAGAGAAGAGGAATCAGAGGAAATCACCTCAGGTGGGAAGACCACATCTCTTCCACCCTTAAGTCACAATTAGAGCTGTCAATATGGGTCCTGGCCCGCGGGTTGGCCCGGCCCAACCTTGCCCGAGGGCGGGTTGGGTTGGTTAAAACATGGCCCGTTTATAATGCGGGCTAGACCAACCCGGCCCGCTTAACCCGCGGGTCAAACGGGTCAGCCTGCGGGTAAAACGGGCCAGCCCACGGGTTGGCACTGTTTTTTTTTTTTGGGGGTTCGACCATGTTGAGGGCTGAAGTCTGAAGGGCCCAAGAAGCAAGGACAAGGGTCAACAATGTTGGACTTTTGGAGTGATTGTGTAATTGTGTTTGTATTGTTATTTAACAATGTTGGATGTGGATTTAGATATGCTCATATGCACAACAAAGTGTATGGTGCAATGAATTATGATCTTGTATTAGTAGGTTTAGCAAAATGCATGTTTTAGTATTTTTTTAAAGGGTTAATGGTTTGACAGGTCCCTGAGTTTGTACCAATGTCTGCGATAGGTCCCTCACCGGAAAAAAGTTTGCTATAGGTCCCTCAGTTTGCACCAAGTTTTTATTTAGTCCCTGCCGGAGACCGGAGCTCCGGTGAGAGCACATGTGGCGTGCTGACTGTGTAAGTGATGATTATGTGGATTTTTTATTTTTTTTAAAGGGAAAATAAGTCAGAAAAACCTTTTAATTTTTAAAACCCCTATTTTTACTAACTTTCACTTTAACCCTCAATTTCCATTAACCTAAAAAAAATCATAATAATTTTCATCCTCCATCCTCCATCATCTTCATCCCTCATCATCTTCAACCCTTAAACTAAAGAAAACGCAGAAATATTTTCTTCTTCATCAAAATTGTGGTACCAAATAACAAAATTGAAATATGAAAGATTAAAACCAGAAATTTATCGTCAAGAACCAGATAAAAAATTATCAATACCAAACATTGAAATACCCATATTTCTTTTATCAAACTCATGAGATTACAGAATCAATCATGGCATAAATATTGGAATTAAAGATCCATCTACTCCCTCGTCCATAATCCTTTATGGAACCAACAAAGAACACATGGTAACCAATAACATCAGCCTTCACACTTTCCACCTATTTCAAAATCTATACGCTTCATTGACAGTAGCAGTAGAAAGCGGTGTGAAAATGAAATTGGCACCATCAAAACCCCCATCACCGAAGCCAAAACCTCCATCACCATCAGAACCTGTATTTCCCAATGGCATTCAAGAGGGAGAGAGAGAGAGAGAGGCCGAGAGATCTGGAGCGGCGACAGCTCGATCTAGAGCGATGGAAGCTCGATCTGAAGCGACAGTGGCTTGATCTCCTTCTTCTTCTTCTTCTTCTTCTTCTTATTCTTAGTTCCTGGTTCCTTTTCTTCAGTACCCTTGCGATGGAGGGCTTTTGTCTATGAGAGGAGATGGAGGAGAGGGTGTGGTGGGGGATTTAGGGATTTTAACCATGGTGAAGAACAGGAGGGGGCGATGGAGGATGCGAAAGAGGGTATTGGTGGTTGGCGGTGGGCGGTGGGCGGTGGGCAGTGGGGGATGAAGAATCGATGGAGAAGGGAGAATAATCGAGGGAGAAGGGAGAAAAGAGGGGTTGGGGTTGATTTTCGTTCTTGGTTCTGACTTGTTGTTCTTATTTGGGTTTTGTGAATTTGATTGTTTGATGAAGAGATTAAGTTAGTTTTTCTGAAATTTTTGGATGAAGATGATAAAAGATGTTTATGGTGATGAAGATGAACAAGGGGGTTTTAAAAAAGCTAATTTAGGGATTTGAGATTAATGGAAACTGAGAAGTTAAAGTGAGATTTAGTAAAAATAGGGGTTTTAAAATTGAAAAGGTTTTTCTAACCTGTTTTTCCTTTAAAAAAAATAAAAAAAATCCACATAATCATCACTTATACAGTCAGCACGCCACATGTGCCCTCGCCGGAGCTCCGGTCTCCGGCAGGGACTAAATAAAAACTTGGTGCAAACTGAGGGACCTATAGCAAACTTTTTTCCGGCGAGGGACCTATCGCAGACATTGGTACAAACTCAGGGACCTGTCAAACCATTAACCCTTTTTTAAATGAATTTTTATTTTTATTTTTTTCACATTTTTTAATTGAATTTTCTTTTTTTTAGATTTTTTTAATTTTTTCACTGTGAAAACGGGCCAGCCCGCAAGCCAGCCCGCAAGCCGGGTTGGGTTGGTATTTTTCTTGCTCGTTTAGAAACGGGTTGCTCTGACCCAACCCGTTTCCAGCCCAACCCGTCACGGGCTAGCCCGTATGGGCCGGGCTGGCCCGTTTTGACAGCTCTACTCACAATGATCTCCCGATATTGCAAGGATCATATCGCTTGGATGGGCGCAATTACCTCCAATGGTCTGAGATGGTCTGTCACACTCTCATATCGCTTGGATGGGCCCAAGGGTTGATAAGGCCCAATACCAGAGACTTGTGGGGAAACTCATTTATCTATCTCACACTAGGCCTGATATAGCTTCTCCAGTTAGTGTTGTCAGTCAATTCATGCATGACCCACGGGAGAGGCACTTACAAGTTGTGGGTAGAATCTTGCAGTATCTGAAGGCAAGTCTAGGAAGAGGTCTATTGTTCAAGAAAAATGAGCAGTTGTCTATGTAAGTTTATACTGATGCAGATTATGCAGGGTCAATTAATGACAGGAGGTCCACTAAAGGATATTGTATGTTTTTGGGTGGAAATTTAGCGACATAGAGGAGCAAGAAGCAAAATGTCGTTGCCAGATAAAGTGTAGAGGCATAATTCAAGGCCATGGCTCAAGGAGTCTGTGAGTTATTATGGATGAAGATCATACTGGATGACTTGAAGATAAAGCGTGAAACTCCCATGAGACTTTTCTATGATAATAAGTCTGCCATTAGTATTGCTCACAATCCAGTCCAACATGATAGAACGAAACACATAGAGATAGACCGGCACTTCATCAAAGAAAAAATAGATAGTAGTCTTATTTCTACACAGTACGTCCCCTCAAGATTATAGTTGGCTGATGTGCTCACCAAAAGACTTCCCTTGGAACGATTTCGAGATCTTACTTGCAAGCTGAGAATGATAGACATCCACTCACTAACTTGAGGGGGAGTGTTGTGATATGTTGTAATTAGTATTAATTGTAGAATATTTGTTTTTTATTTTTAAGAGTTATTAAGAGATTTGTTCTCTTATTAGGAGATTGAATATATATTCAGTTTCTTCTATATAATGTAATCACTTTATAGTTTTGGTTTAAGAAATAAAATTATATTTCTCCATATTTCAAGTATAACATTACTTTTCCCATTAAAATGGACATCTCACTTGAGGAGTCAAATAAATAAAAGGAAGACACAAACACACCAAGGCAAACACAACTAAAAGAGTACAATATTACTTACTTGCCAACACCATGTAACTGAGTTACATGAGTCCAATTTTCGTCCAGATACTCTCGAGAAAAGCGTTGTAGCATAGTTGCCCTCTTATGTAAGCCTAGCTTCCGTATTACCTCCACGATTTCATATTCTGATACTTGAATGCAGGTCTGTGCATCAGGACATAACTTGAAAAAGTCTAATATAACTGCTCTTACCTGCATTTTGCAAAAATATGACATGACATCTAAAAATCCATCCATATAATATACCTAGTTGGCATTAATCAAATCATATAACATTTATAGTCTCAAATTGAATAACAAGACCTGAAGAAGGTTTTTGTAGAATTAGACCCTATCTAACTTAGTATCATAAAGCTGGGAACTTTGTAATTAAGTTAACACAACTAGAAGGACTATCCATGTCACAATCACCAAATACCATCTTGGTAGGCTTATGCAGGACTGTTCTGCATTAGTCAATATACATGTGTGCGAATGTGGATGTTCCAATCCCTACTCAGCTTTTTCATTCTTGCCAAGATATGCTTTAAATTTAGAATGCCTCGCCATAAGAACAAGGTAGACGTCCCATCCAATAAAATAGTTTGCAAATGTTTCAGCAGATGATGTCAAACCAAGTATGAAAAAATATAAAGATTCTTTTATAAAAAGTAACTAGCAGGAGGATACAAAAATCTCAAGCAAATAAAGGCTAAGCAGAGCAAAAATGCTAAAAACATATTGAAATCATGGAAGTCCAATATAGCAGCACTTTCGAAGCGTTTATGGGAAGAATATAATAGAGAGCCAAAATATAGCTCTTACCCATCAAAATTAGTGGCAAATAAACACAATTAAGATTCAAGTGTTCCTCTCCAGCACACAACAGACAACAACATATTCACACCAAGTAAAAATAATAATTCTCTAGAATATTTTTACCAACATATTCACACCAAGTAAAAATAATAATTCTCTAGAATATTTTTACCAACATATTTACATCAAATTATTTAAAAAAACTCTCTAGAGTGGAGGGACGCAGCAATTGCCCTCCAATACCCTGACAAGATTGCTGCAAAGTGTTAGGCAACTGACCCCTTCGTTAGTAGAATAGTTAGTTAGATACAGTGAAAATAGTGTTTGTTGATACAAAATCCCTATTGTACCAAAGTATTGGAGAGACATGAAACTCTCCCACCTTAAATTCTTTCATTCTCAAGACCAGACTCTAACCTTCCCTCCCTGTTACTTATGACGTGTCATCTCTGACCCTCTAACTAACTTCCTAACTAACTATTCCACGAACTAAAAGGGTTGCCTAATACAAGGTAACCACCCCAGAGTGCATTACTAAGTGGTTAACTGTCTATAAGCTAACTAGCACGTGACACCCAAATTGAGAGGAAAAGTAAAATAAAGTCTGAATCTGAATAAATTCCTTTATGCAATCCTATTATGCATGGATGCCTGAACACAGCACTTCAACTTAGAAGGTTATGATTTCGAATGATTTTGTCAAGGAGGAAGGTTTAAATGTTAGAATATACAAAATTGAATGAGATTCGCTAGAGAAAACAATAGAAGAATCCAAGGTCCAAACTACGTAGTTTGGTTGAGAAATAAGTACTCAAGTAAATCAATGAGATCATAATTGAAATCCCTAAATAAAGGAAACTCAATTTGTAGAATATTCTTGATTAGAATAAAAGTGACTATTAAGCAAATTATTAAAGAGCAGATAAATTAAATAAAGGAGGCAAGATCCTCTAAAATTTGGAACATTTCCCACCAAAATGTTCTACCAATAGTTTTGAATCTTAGTTTATTGTCAACAATCAAGCATAAAGTCCTCAAGTTGTGAAAAGATGTACTTTTAGTCCTATGTACTCCATAGACAACTACCTAAATATTTTATTCTCGTCGGAGACACATCAAGAATTTGACACCTGACCTGAATGACAATTTCTATAATTTTAAGACCACCAGGGTGTTAAAAAATAGTACAGAAGCAATCGTTAGTGTTGTAAACAGAGCAATAATATTAGAATATTTTCTTTAATTAGGAGATTCTTTCTTTAATTAGGATTGTTATTGTATTTCCTTAATTAAGATTAGCATTGTCTATAAATTGTATTCACCTATTGTATTTGGTTCAAGTAATAATATTATTATTTCTCCTACTTTCAAGTTGGTATCAGAGCTCTCGATCTTGAGGGCTCTACTTTCGCGCTCAAAACCCTAGCCGTTCAGGTTCCACTTACTTGGAACCCTAGTGACCCTACTTACGTTCCTAGCAGCCACCGTCCACCGTCAAACCCCGAAAAACTCGAACTCATCAGATCAAACCGGAAACCACCCCACCACCATCACCATGTCCCGATCTCTGCTTCTCTTCAAAGGATCGTCGCTGTATCTGCCTCCACGCGCCACCAAGCGCACCTTCTTCACTGGTGCGTGAAGCCCACTCGCAGCCCCTTCTACGGTGTGTGTGAGTCACGCGCCACCTTCTTGGCTGCCGTTTTTTACGCGACCACCACAGAAAGTTTCGCCTCCATCTCCTCTTGCTGTTCCAAGGCTCCGATTGTCCAGATTTGGAGTATTTTTGTGTGTTTGTGAAGCCTTTGCTCTTCCGTACGTTCGTTGCTCGTACATTCCCTCTCGGTGCAGATTTTTGCTCTCGTTTGAGCCTGTTTCTTGATGGCTGCTTTGGTGCTCGTGTTTGCTTGGTGGTTTATCAAATCCATCATTTTTTACGACTTTTAGAGACCGTTTGGTTGTTCCCTCCGTGTAGGAACGTTGGTCTCACTTCTTGGCTTGTTGTTTGCCGTTATTTTTCCCCTTGTTGCTGTTATTTGAAGCCATCTTTGTTGTCGTTCCTCGTTGGCAGCCCTTGGATCCTTTGTTACTTCACTATTACGACATTGTTGCTTTCTCCTGCTTTGGGAAGGTTTGTCTCTCTTCATGGACTCGTTGAGTAAGTCCTCTGACACTAGTTCTTTGGCCATGACTGGTAAGAACTCTAGCTTCTTAACTTTTAATGCCTCTTGTACTGAAGATTCTTGCATTGTTGACTCTGGTGCAACTGATTACATGACCCCACATATTTCATATCTCTAATTATTCACCTATACCTGGTAAACATCATATTACCGTTGCGAATGGAATTCAAGAACCAATTGTCGACTATGGTAACCTCCACCTTAGCCCATCTCTTCACCTATGTTGTGTGCGTCATGTTCCAAATCTTTCTCACAATTTTTTTGGCTATTCACAAACTCACTAACGAATTGAACTGTGTACTAAGCTTTTTCCATAAATGTTGTGCTTTTCAAGATCTTGCCATGGGGAAGACGATTAGAATTGCTTTTGGACATGGCGGGTTATATTATTTGCCGCATAAGGTAAGCAAGTGTCATCAGACAAGTTCAGAATCTTGGAATTCTTCCCAAATATGGCTCCAACACAAGCGTCTTGGACATCCTCATTTCCGTATGCTTAAATCTTTATTCCTTCACTTATTTAACAAAGTGTTTGTTGAGTCATTTCATTGTGATGTGTGTCAGTTCGTCAAATCTCATCGAGCAACCGATTCCTCTAGTGATACTAGGAGTGTGGAACCTTTTGATCTTGTTCATTCTGATGTGTGGACCTTCGTCAATTTCTAGTATTTCTGGTGCAAAATGGTTTGTTACTTTTATTGATGATTGTACTCGAGTTACATGGGTTTTTCTTATGAAAAATAAGTCTGAGGTGTTTCAATTGTTTGTTAACTTTTTCCACATGGTTAGAACACAATTTGGGAAACCTATTAAGAGGTTACGGTCAGACAATGGGAAAGAGTATGTCAATCAGAATTTTTACAATTTTCTAAAAAATAATGGTGTTGTTCATGAGTTGACTTGTGTTAACACCCTACAACAAAATGGGGTTGCTGAAAGAAAAAATCATCATCTTCTTGAAGTCACTCGAGCATTAAGCTTTCAAATGAATGGTCCTAAGTTTTATTGGGGAAAAGTTGTCTTGACCTATGTTTATTTAATCAATAGGTTACCTTCTAGGGTTTTACCTGGAGTTAGTCCTGTGCAGTTTATGACTAGTTTCTTTCTGTCCGTGCCCATTATGTCAAGTCTTCAGAGTCGTGCTTTTGGTTGTTCTGTCTTTGTCCATGTTCATGGTCCTCATCGAGGTAAGTTAGATCATCGGGCTATTAAGTGTATCTTCATAGGATATGCTTCAGATAAAAAGGGATACAAGTGTTATCATCCTTCTAGTCGTTGTGTTTATAAATCCATGGATGTTAATTTTCAGGAAACACAGTCATTTTATCCCAGTCCTCGGTTTCAGGGGGAGAGTAGTCAAGAAGCTGAGTCTCTAGAGTTGTCTGTCATTCCTCTAATGCAGGAGCCCTTAGTGCCTTCTCCTCTAATACAAGAGCCTTTGACATCTTCCTCAATTCCTACCACTGAGCACAATGATGGTGATGATAATGGTCCTGAACCAATACCTCTGCAAAATAATGTCGACAGGCACAGGATAAAGTACCAGCGGAAAGTTAAACCCGTCCTGGTTCAACAACAAATCCAATCATCTGAACCCGAGGTAGTGTTCATAACCTTGAGCCTGATAATTCTTGTGACCCTAGTGTACCTAACCTTGAGCCTGATAATTCTTGTAACCCTAATTCTTTTGAGTCTAACATTGATGACCTACCTATTGCCTTGAGAAAAGGAAAATGTTCTTGTACCAAGTACCTTATATCCCAGTTTGTGTCTACTCAAAATCTTTCTGTGCAGCATCAGAGTTTTATTTTAGCTATCGACTCTATTAGAGTCCCTGCATCAGTGCAAGAAGCATTAAGAGATAAGAACTGAATTAAAGTCATGAATGAAGAGATACATGCACTTGAGAAAAACGGGACTTGGGAGATTGTTGAGAAGCCAAGTGACAAGAGGACGGTAGGTTGCAGGTGGATATATACAGTGAAATACCGATCTGATGGCACACTGGACAGGTATAAAGCGAGACTAGTTGCAAAGGGATATACCCAAACCAATGGAATTGATTATGAGGAGACGTTTGCCCTAGTGGCAAAAATGAACACTGTAAGGATCATTCTTTCCTTGGCAGCTCACTTTGATTTGGAGTTGCAACAGTTTGATGCTAATTCCTGCATGTAGATTTGGAGGAAGAGGTGTATATGGAGATTCCGTCGGGGTATGACCCTACTTCAGGAAGGAACAAGGTTTGTAAATTGAAGAAGGCTCTATATGGGCTCAAGCAATCACCCCGAGCTTGGTTTGGGAGGTTCACTCAGACTATGATGTCCCTCAGTTATAAACAAAGCCAAGGTGGTCGTACCCTCTTTATAAAACATGCTCAAAATGGCAAACTGGCCATTTTGTTAGTCTATGTAGACGATATGATCATTGCAGGTAATGATGAACTTGAGAAGCAGAATCTAAGAAAGGAGTTAGCAACCCAGTTTGAAATGAAGGACCTTGGAAAGTTGAAATATTTCCTAGGTATGGGGTGGCATACTCGAAACAAGGCATTTTCATTTCTCAGAGAAAATATGTCCTTAATCTTCTGAAAGAGACTGACAAACTAGGTTGTAAGCCCACTGAAGTGCCTATAGAGCAAAACCACAGGATTGGAAGTGATGAGGAGGGCCCGAGGGTTCACAAGGCCTAATACCAGAGACTTGTGGGGAAGCTCATTTATCTATCTCACACTAGGCCTGACATAGCTTATCATGTTAGTGTTGTCAGCCAATTCATGCATGACCCACAGGAAAGACGCTTACAGGTTGTGGATAGAATCTTGCAGTATCTGAAGGCAAGTCCAGGGAGAGGTCTACTGTTCAAGAAAGATGAGCAGTTGTCTATGGAGGTTTATACGGATGCAGATTATGCAGGGCCGATTGTTGATAGGAGGTCTACTACAGGATACTATATGTTCTTGGGTGGAAATTTAGTTACATGGAGGAGCAAGAAGCAGAATGTAGTTGCCAGGTCAAGTGCAGAAGCAGAATCTAGAGCCATGGCTCAAGGAGTTTGTGAGTTGTTGTGGATGAAGATCATACTAGATGATTTGAAAATAAAGTATGAAGCTCTATGAGACTTTTCTATGATAATAAGTCTGCCATTAGTATCGCTACAATCCAGTCCAACATGACAGAACAAAGCACATAGAAATAGACCAGCACTTCATCAAAGAGAAATTGGATAGTGGTCTTATTTCTACACAGTACGTCCCCTCAGGACTGCAAATGGCTGATGTGCTCACCAAAGGACTTCCTTTGGAGCGAATTTGAGATCTTACATGCAAGCTGAGAATAATTGATATCATTCACCAGCTTTAGGGGGAAATAGAGCAATAATATTAGAATATTTTCTTTAATTAGGAAATTTTTTCTTTAATTAGGATTGTTATTGAATTTCCTTAATTAAGATTAGCATTGTCTATAAATTGTGTTCACCTATTGTATTGATTCAAGTAATAAAATTATTATTTCTCCCACTTTCAAGGGTTAGCAATTATATATTGCATGGAAGCACTTACTAATAAGTCAACTACATTTTTTACACTAGAGAAACTTGTCCTCGCAAAACTATATGAAATCTGACTAATGGGCACCCCATTGGTGGGCATAGCCGACCTCGAGTTTGGATGTAACAAAGAAAGAAGAGCAGCATAAATAATAAAGGCAAGATGATAATTAAGGTGGAGGACAAACTAAGCTTAATTGATTGACAAGAAATATGGCCAAAATAATCCTATATAGAGTAGAGCAATTTTCACCCATAAGCTACCTTTTGGGGTAGAGTTAGGTCTAACCCAAATTCAAAGATGGTATCAAAGTCAATCCTAGATCCATTTTTTAAGTCACCCATAAATGAGTCTCCTACAGATGTCTAATCCTGCAAGCTTCACACTTCAAATACCCAGGCCTAGGCATAAGAGGGGTGTTGAGAGGTCCCACATTGACTAGAGATATAGCCAAAATAGTCCTTTTATAGGGCAGAGCAATCTTCACCCGTGGGCTATCTTTTGGGGTAGAGGTACACCTAATCTGTTAGGAATCTAGGTATCTAGTTTATTTAGGAAGATATATTTTATTATAGGAGTTAATATTTTATTTTGGGTTGGGTTATCTTTTATTTCAAGAGTATAATTTTTCTTAGGGGTTAAGTTTATCTTATTAGGATTAGTTTATTATAAATAGGAGTACTCTCCTTAGGATGAAATAGGCAATTGATTATTGAGTTAGTAAGGTTTTTACCTTGTGAAGGGGTTTCCCTTGTAAAAGAAGGTTTTCCTTCTTTGGGTTTCTATTTTTATTAATAGATTCAGTTTTATGTTAATTTCCAGTCTTCAATATTCAGAAAATACCAAAAAATATTCCCTTTTACTGTTAGGATTCTCCCAATCCTAATTGGAAGAGAATGAGGCCGTAAGAAAATGCCTAGGGTTAACCCGGAGCGGAAGGAAAAATAAACGGCTAGGGTTAATGGGAGCAGAAGGAAAAATAAATCCAAAGAGATTTGGAAAGTCCCCATGAGGGGGAACGAGCCCCCCTCACAACGGTTGCACCAATAGGATCGAAACTAGCTCTGATAATTTGATGAAAATATTTCTCTATATATTTCATGGATAGACTTGTGCAATTTATAGATATAACAAAGAGATAAAAAAGAACTAAGTCTATCTAAATCTATCTCTATCTTAATAGATACTAATCTAAAATAGAGAAACAAATCTTATCTCTATTTCTATGACTAATAACAAACTCAATCTTAATGAGATATTCAACAGTAACTTAACCTATATACTCTGATATTCCCCCATCATACGGTGTGAGATCAAACAAAGATTGCATATGGTGGGCTTGGGATGCACATTTGTGAATCTAGCATAGGTGAGTGATTTTGTGAAAGCATCAGCCATTTGAACAAAAAAGTTTGCATCATGAGCTAACTCTACTCCTTCTCAGGTACTACTTGTTCACCCTTTCAAGTCATCCCAAGCCTCACAATCACAGGATGACCCTCCATTGCATCATTTGGTATTACGTGTGAGCGACGACATCCTGAACCTTCAAAGACCCACCTACATTGGTTTTCATGATTCATCTTCAGCTCCAATCCTCTTTCCTGCTACAGCCCACCTGTTAGGATCGGAAAAAACCCTGACAGCCAAACGGTAGAGAAATAGGGATAAAAGTATATTTTTTTGGTATTTTTTCTGAATAAAACACTGCTATCAAAATTATAATAGTAACCCAAGGAGTAAACCTCCTTACAAGGGAAAAACCCTTACAATTCACTACTCAAAAACTTCATGATTTATAACCCTATGACCAAAACACCTATTTATAATAATCTACCCCCTAGGAAATAAAACTTAATCACTAAGGAAACTTAATGACTAAGGAAACTTAATGACTAAGAAAACTTAATCACTACGAAATATAAACATCATCACTAAGAAATACTTAATAATCTATTTTTAATTATGTTGCCTTCCCCTTATCTTTACGGTCTCTTCTAGAGTACATCTTCCATAGTACAGGTTTCTCTTGGATCCTAACAATACTCCCCTCCATAAATCAATCTTGTCCTCAAGGTTGGAAGCTAGCATAGTAGATAAAATCTTCTCCTCCAGGATCCCACTGTAGGCGGCAAACAGGGTAAAAGGTCGAATCCAAAAGTGCACAAGTGACCATGTCCGGCTGGAGGAGGTCGCGTGGACCACAAGGTATTTCGAGGAAACATCCTTGTTGAGAGCCCACCCTCGTTTGTCGAGGAAACATCCAAGTTCATGGCCTAACCCGAGTCTACAAGGATTAACATGTCAACACTAGAACGCAACAATGGTGTGTTGAATCCCTCTTCAACCCAATAATCTCTTTTTGACGTTCAATCAATGTCACACCCAATTCCATGTTTTGAACAAGGGAAGTTATCGCGGCTACAACACCGTTAACTTCCGTCTTTTTGGTCTCTGGCCTTGGATGACTATCTGGCTTCATCTCCTCCTTGGGTTTGTCTTCTTCCACAGCCGGACCAATTTGTTAGGATCGGGAAAACCCTAACAGCCAAACGGTAGAGAAATAGGGATAAACGTATATTTTTTTGGTATTTTTTCTGAATAAAACACTGCTATCAATATTATAATAGTAACCCAAGGAGTAAACCTCCTTACAAGGGAAAAACCCTTACAATTCACTACTCAAAAACTTCATGAATTATAACCCTATGACCAAAACCCTATTTATAATAATCTACCCCCTAGGAAATGAAACATAATAACTAAGGAAACTTAATGACTAAGAAAACTTAATCACTAAAAAATATGAACTTCATCACTAAGAAATATAAACTTCATCACTAAGAAATACTTAATCACTAAGAAATACTTAATAATCTATTTTTAATTATGCTGCCTTCCCCTTATCTTTACGGTCTCTTCTAGAGTACATCTTGCATAGTACAGGTTTCTCTTGGATCCTAACACCACCTGACCTTTTTTTGCCAATCTATTACATTTTGTTAAGGTAAAGTTCCACTCTTGGTCCTCATTTGCATGGTGCCTTTGTTTCTGCTTAATCATCTATTACCATTCCCAAGAATGTTCAAGAAGCATTATACGATCCACGATCGAGACAAGCTATGATTGATGAGATGAATACCTTGGAATTCAATCATGTATGGGCACTTATTTCACTTTCTCCTCAAAAATCTATGGATGTCAGTGGCTGTTTACTGTTAAGGCTGGTCCTAATAGAAAGTTGGGCCGATTCAAAGCATTATTAGTAGCAAAGCATACACGGAGATCTATGATTTGGATAACAACGATGCTTTTCCTCCTGTTGCTAAAGATGGCATCTATTCCCTTATTCTTATCTATGGTTGTCATGAGACATTGACTAAAAAATGCCAGTCTTAAAATCACACATGTTGAAAGTGGGAGTTGGTTTAGTAGTTGGGTCCCAGGGGGTGTAAGATATATGAACCAGTTATATTATGCAGGTATCATATAGTCGGGGTACCTGGGTAGTTTTAGAGTAAATGGCTGTCACCGTTGTGGGAAAGAAGGAGAGTATCTCACTGTGAAGAGCTTGCGCTTGGAGACATCTATCTTGAGATTATTCATCTCTTCTATTTTCAATAATATTCATAAACCACATACCTACTGCCTACATTTCCTGTTTTGTAGTTGTGCTTCTGCACCTAACATATTCACATGCCAGATATCAGCAAATAACCCAAAAAAGAAAATTCAGTAAGCACAGCAGATTAGCATGAAACTAATCACAAAGTGTCTGTGGGTTATAGAGGTATAGAGAACAAGCACTCAGATATCATACATAAACATTACCATACATCCTAAATTGAAGTAAGCTTCTTCAAAGGTATTCGATACCCAAACGAAAATGTTCATAAACTGTATAGTCGAAGAAGATAACTCCAAGGTCATAGTTTTCAGTTATTGAATTCCTGATTCAATTGTTTTCAAGTAAACAAAACTCGCACTAATACCCGACCCCCAAACCCAACAAAACTGCCATGAACTTACAAGTTGACAACTGTTCAAAGTAATTAGATGCAGTAATCAACAAAGCTGAAGAGGACACTAATTTATGAGTAGTAAAACCAGCTTCCATATACAGATGAAAATGATAATAGCAAGAAAAAACAGAGACGAGAGAAGATGTTAAATTGACCAATAATATTGAGGTTAATTTCACGTATGGTAGAATATATTTTGAAAACCCAAAATCTATAATAAATCAATGTGGAAACCCATTTTTCATTCATTGGAAATGTAACAGTGAAGCTCTACACACGTTCTTCAAGTTCCTCTTGATGCACCATTGGCAAAACTAAGTTCGGGGATTAGAACCTATGGGTTTGATTGCCAAAGAAATATGTATGAGACGAAAGAAAAAAGAAGACCAAGGTTTAAGTTTTACTTGAGAAGTAGAAAAATTTGTAATATAAAAGAAAATGTGTATCAGAACAAAAGAAGAATCATGGGGGAAGAGAGAGAGAAACAAATTTCAGGGGGGAAAAAAACAATGTGGAATGACCTGATCCATGGTGACCCCAGCCCTAACCACAAAAACTTTTAGATTTATGATTAGGTGCCATTAACAACCCACTCATTAGGAGCTGTATGATTTGTGGGTTATAAAGGGCCAGGTGGCATGGGTTGTGGGCTTTGTCCATATTGACGTTTCTACATCAATTACCTTACAATACAAGTAACAATTCTGCCACTTTTAGCACTAGAATAATTGTCAATTTATAATTCTCTACAATGGACCACTGCTTTCCATAGAAGTACCACAACACAGGTAACCCACATAACAAACAGTTTAGAAAGCCAAAATCAAAGAACAATAGCAGCAACTTAACTTACAGAGCCTTTTAAAGCAAATCAACAGATGAATAGCACTACTCATGTACACCAGCTACAAAACTCAAGAGTGAGAAACATATTCATTACTCCAAACATTATTCTTTCTAACACAAAGATACAATAGCATGGTATATGAAGGCCAATGCCAACAGTAAAACATCATCTTATAACATACTCAACACTGTGGAATCAACAGATGGATACATTGAACATACCTGGCGACCAGTAGTGAGGTTGAGCAGCATGCATATGACCAACACTCTCCAAGGGTCGCGAATATGATCTTCTTGAATAAGATGCAAATGAGACCGCGGTGGCACCCATGTATTATCCGGAGTTCTTTTTCTATAAGCTTCATCCCACCTCTGAGAAGCTGAAAGGGTTAAATTTTTCCGCTTACCCTTGACTTTTCCAATTTGCTTAGACCCAGAGGAAACCTTTCTAACTTCAACATTACTAATTTTAACCCCATTGTCATAACCATTCTCTGCTGCTTCTTCATTAACTGACATTTTCCCACTTTCATTTTGGGAACAAGGAGAAATCTTTGGAGCCCTGCAAGCTTTCTTCTGATGTTGCTGGAAATAACAAGAAACCTTTCTGACTTCAAGATTAGATGTTTCTCCCTCATTTTCATCCTCTGCATATTCTATGATAACTGATTTTTGAAAATAAGGAGAAACATTCCTCTCAGCCATTTCCACGATAACTGATTTTTCCTTTCGATCCTCATCATTTTTCTGATTCTGGGAGAAGCGAGGAGAAATATTTGTACTAACTTTGAAATTACTGGTTTCGAAGCGGTGATTGTGAAAGTAAGGGGACACCACTGGAACCCTAACTTTCCGCGAAACTCTTCTTCTGGGTTTAAGTTTAGAAGCCATGGCCTCGTTTTGTAGCAACTTCTTTTCATGGTCTTTTAGAAAATAAGGAGAAACCTTTCGTGTTCCTACCTGCACTACTCTCATTTTCTGGACAAGGTAAATGCAAAGAGTATTCGTCTGTGTTGCGTGACTGTCGGACTCAACCAAAATATAGAATGCGATGATCCTGATTCCAGAGATTATTTGATGTCCCAATCTTATTGCAAGCGTAACCAAAAATAATATTGATGCCCAATTTTTTATAATATTAGGACGTTGTTATTGGCGTCACCCCGACCAGTGACCACTATTCGCATCATTCCAATTTTTTGAAAAACTGAAAATATCTTTAATTTAAAAAAAATAATTCAACTCTCCACCACCCCACTCTCCTTCTATCTTCTCTTCTTCCCCATTCCACATTCACCTTGGAGGCCATTTCCCCTTTCCCTTCCCCATTTATGTTCTGCGATCGACTCATCAACACCCATCGCCGTTGTTGTTGCTTTGCCGCTCTCCGTCTCCGTCGCTGTCACTTGCTCCACTCGCCGTGCTCCTCAATCGTTCTGCGACGGTAAGTTCCCCCATTTCCGTTCTGATTTTTCCGCAATTTTAAATTGCGTGCCTACGCAGTTTAAAACTGAGACCTCATCCGCATTTTAAACTGCGGATATTCTGCATTGTTGAGTTATTGGTCCTGATTTGTTACGTTCATGGGTTTGCTGTGTCAGACATGGCAAGGACAAAAGGAACAACTATGTAGGTGGAGGAAGATGAAGATTAAGGGTTGGAGGTTGCAGAAGTGGGGGAGTAGACGATGGGGGGAGTAGACGATGGACCCAGAAACACTCATCGTCTACTCCCCCAGTGTAAGTACAGAGAGCAACCTAAGAGGAGGGGTGAATTAGGTTCTCTCAATTTTCGCCTGATCAAAACCGGATTACTTTCAATATAATCAGAATCATGATTATTGATAGTGAATGCAGCGGAATAAAGACTAGCTTGAAAGTAAAAGATAAAGGTTGAGAGAATCACACACGAATTTTATCATGGTTCACCTTCAATCCACCGAAGGCTACACCCAGACCCTCAAGAACCCTTGAGGATTTATCCCCTATTGATAAAGAGTTCTTACAAGTACTCACACCAAGAACCTTAAGAATTCTTATCAACAACCAGAAAGTAAACCGCTTTCCAAGTATTACCATTCACCAAACACTACGGTGAACTTTCACTCAAACCAGAATGAAGATGAAGAAGATTTTTACACAGCTGAGTCAATCCTTCAACATAAGAATGGATTGAATATGCAAGTTATGCTTTAGGCACTAACATATGAAGGCTCTTTTCAATTCTGAGTTCTCAACAATTGAACAGCATAAGTGTTCTTTGAAAATGAGAGCTTAAAGACTCAAAATGATTGCTCTAAATGAATATGAAAGTTGTGTGTAATTGTTGTTTCGTTTCTGAGCATCAATGGACTATTTATAGGCACTAGAGGTCGTTCATGAACCATCACAAAGCTTCCAAAACGTTTTGGGATGCATTGGTTCATGAAACAACACATCTGGTTGTGCAGGTAATCGATTACATTAGTAGGGTAATCGATTACGCTATTTTCCCGTTGCAGTTTGAATTTCAAATTCAAACATGTAATTGATTACAAGCATTGTGGTAATCGATTACGTGCCTATGATTGGTAATCGATTACTCAAAGCATGTAATCGATTACACTCAAGTCCAATTTCTAGTTTATGAAACTTTAAGTCCTAATTGAGTGTTTCTATCATATTTTACTTATGAAATAGTGTTATACTCAATTAATCAATTTGTTTATGAGCCTTCATAAGTAAAGTAACCTTAAAAGCATAACTTACCGAATAATGAGACTTAGCTAATTCTAGAACCCTTTGATGTTCTTGAAGCATGTTGAGCTGGTTCTTCTAAGTCTTATTTTCTTCTTTTGGTAATGAGTGTTGTCGTCATCAAAAATTCAGCCAGAGTCAGGGACAAGACCTTCTTCACAAACAGGACCCATCCCCACTTCTAGCCAAGAAGAAGAAAGGGTTGGAGGTTGAGGAAGTGGGGGAGTAGACGATGGACCCAGAAACACTCATCGTCTACTCCCCCATCGTCTAATCCCCTATCATGTACTCCCCCAGGAAACCGATACCCACTCGCATTTTCTCTTTCCCTCTTCCAATTCTTTGATTGAATCATTTCAATGTCCCTATTTTTTCCACTGACGACGGCATGGATTTGCCATGCGAACCACCTGTACTCCATCGACCGGAGACTCCGCAACTGTGACTTCGTGTTCCGTGACCGGCGCGTGAGCAACCGCCACTGCCAGATCTACTTCGACGATTCCCTTCGCAAGCTCTGCATTTTGAGCATAGATCTACTTAGATGTGACCGTAGACACAGTTACAAACTGTGTACCTACGTAGTGTGTAACTGCGTCCAATATTACACATCAGAAGTTTTAAACTGCGACCGAAACAAAAAATTGCTTTTGCGATGAGTATTCACGTATTTTTCGCATTTCTAGGATGGCATGAATAGCTATCGAGATGACATCAATAGTAATGCCCTAAAAATTATTAGGTCTGTTTGTAAGGACTTAAAAGTGTAGTTGAGAAAACGGTTTAATTAAGTGCTTATCACATAAGGCTTAATCGTAAAACTAATTTGGAAAATTTATTAAAATAAACTGAAAACAAGTTATGGATGAAAATAAACTCATATTCAGAAGCTAATGTAAATAACTTATGAAAATGAGCTTAAAACAACATATAAGTTGGTCATAAGCTATATATATAAGTTCTTCCAAACATTTGCATAAATGTTGATGCCATAAGATAAACTCAAATAAGCTCATTGTTTGAGTTTATCTTATAGTATAAGCACTTATGCAAGTATTTGAGATACTTTATGACCTACCTATAAGTTTTTTAGAGTTTATTTTCATAAGTTGTTTATTCATACCAATATCAAAGATAACAGCCAGGCAATAAGAGGGTAATGTCGGTGTCCTATCAGCTCAGTTACAATGTTGAGTTGGTATCTGACTGATGTCCTCCATTGCCAGGTTGATTTGTCCTTCTTCGTTAAGGTGGTGACGTGTGGGGTACTTGCAAAGACACTCTAATGCCTAAGTTTGGAATAATGTTGGTAGGTGACATTAGGGTATATTATGTGTACACAGAGAATAGTGTTAGTCGTTATTTATAGTATTACATCGCATATTTATCACTGTCGTGTAGCGGTAACATTCCTTGATGGGTTCAACGTGAGATGCGGGGGTCATTGGATCATATAAGAGGACGTCTTTTCCCACGCCTTGTTAGACAGTGGAGATGAATTTTCCTGACTAGTGAATATTTGTTGTCCTGCCACGTTCAGGGTTCTAGGCTCTTCCCGTAGAAATATCTTCATGGTGCCAGAGTATACATACTAGATCTTTCCAAGGAAATATCCATGGGGTCCCTTATAGCATAGTTCATGGAGGACCATAAACTTGGATCAAGTCGACCCTGGTCTTTGGCTCGGGCTAAGTCGACTCATAGACAATGGGACGCATCCAATTGTTGGTCAACTGACTATGGGTCGAACAATGGAAGGCCCAAATCGAAAATAGTGTTTAAATTAGTTTATGAATAATAACTTATGTTTGTGAATAACTTATTTTCAATTGATTTCAATATTTTATCAAATTAGCTTATGAATAACCACTTATCCCATAAGTGCTTATTGTTATAAGCGTTTAATTAAATTGTTTACTCAAACGCACCCTTCATTAAAATATATTTTTTGTTACAAAGGAAGATTAAACAAGACTAAACAAGAACGTCATGCCATAAAAAAGGCACGATGTTGGAAGGAGGAAACTTTCAAACTTGCCAACGACAATTAATCCAAGTTGCATACTTAGCTAAAGCATCTGCCACTCGCGAAATATGACTTACATATACTTGTGTGTGTTTTGAAGCCTCAACATGTTGCCTCAATTAAATGAGTTCTATGCCCGAGTCTTCATCTCTCTCGCCCCTGCCATCAAATTGGAGGTCCGCTAACCCCAACAGCTCTGGACTTTTTTTTTAAATGATGCAAATTTTTTTTTGTCAAAATGGGGTACATTGGAAAATATTTGTCAAAATGGGGTAGTTTGTGGAACTAGCTTCATCTGAGGCGTGTTTGAACAAGCCTGAAATGAAGCTTGTTGAAACTAGCCTGGTTTGAGGCGTGTTTGAATAAGGACAAGATGGGATTTTGTTATAGAGGAGACATGATGGGACAAGGGAGACAGAAAAGTGATTGAAACACGCCTAGGATGAGGCGCATTCAAACACGCCTGGATCCAATCATGTTCAAACAAGCCCCAATTTCCGGTCAGGGGTCACATAGTAACTTCGCGGAAAGTAAGTTTAATAAACCTCTCAAAAATGCCACTTGAAATTTTCACAGAAATTCGACACTCAATAATTATTTGATCATAATATTATTCCCCATAAATAATATAATCCAATGCGCGCAATAAAAATAAATAATTATTCTGCACCACATTTGTGCTAAGTTATTTCAAAAATAAAACAGCGGAACATCATCATTCTTCAAAATCTTTGGACTTCACTTTCTCCTTCTTCGACTGGCCACAATTCATTCTTCATTACAATCCTCGCGTTGTTCATCTATGGCGTTAAACGCCCAAACAACACACAAGCAAACATAAATGATTAACTCCGAAAAACACAACAAAATTATTAATTCAATAACAGATACAAACAAAACACGACCAAGTGATAATTAAAACAAAACAGAAACAACAAGAAGTCGAATACAACAACAATAATTCAATAACAGATACAACAACAACAACAAAATTATTAAACAGTAAATACAGCAATAGAAAACAGATACAAGGTCTAATAAACATCATAAAACAGAATTAATTATACAGTAGTAAAAGTACAGTTTTCTCATATTACAAATATTTCATTTAATTCTTCAAAAACATGCAAGTTAGTCCTGAAATAACTACGTGCATAACTATGCCCAAGATTTTCCCAGAACAAGGGCAGGACAATCACGTGGGACAAAAATACACCACATTGCCCTAAATTGATACCACGGGACAAAGTTCCATCACACCAATCTTAAATAACCTAAATAGTTCATATGCTATGACAAAAATATTCTCAACAACATCATGAACCAACAGTTTACACAAAATTTCTCAATAGTCATAGTATAATGCAATATGTTAGCAACATCAATATCCAAGATTTTCAATTCATAACAACATGTTATAACTCATGTGAAAATAACAACAATTCATGCTATCACATATTCCAATTCAACATGTATTCACGAATCAAAATGAAACATTCAGAAAATTCTCAAAAGGAATTTGCACAATAAACCACAACTGACTCAATCTAGTACTGAGTTACCCTTACTGTATACAGGGGCCCAGCGCCCATGCGGGGGTTGCCAACTCCTAGGTGTGGCTCCCAATCTGGAAACACGTCTTGGGCAACAACCTAGCGCCCAGGCGTTGGGAGACCAGCGCTCCGGCGCTGGCTCCCTGCCAGGAGCCTAGAAACAACAGTTTTTCACCCCAAAATCAATTTTAAACACTACTTTTTGAAAAAAAGACTTTTCCATTGCCAAAATACATAGAGGAATTGATTTGGAAAGGGAAATTTCTCAAAAACCTAAGTAGTCCTTAAACACAAAATTGCTTGAATAGAAGATACCAAGAGTTTAAGAAACCGTTTAATACATAGAAAACGTCTCAACAAGCAAACAATTACTAACAACGCAAGGAGAACGAGAGATGAACCAACCTAAGTTTAGACCGGTTAAGAGGAAAGGAAATAGCTCGTCCACCTCGAACTCTAACCACGATCGTCAATGGAATACAGAAACGACGGGAACCGTCAAACGATGGAACCCTTGAACGAATGAGAACCCCGAGAACGGAATAGTATTAGGATTTACTCCTGAATTATGGTTCAAAGATTATCACTTGATACGAAGTTTTAAATAAGGATTACTCACCGCAAATTCACAGAAAGAAAAGAGAAGAAAACGTCTTCGGTCTTCCAGGAAAAGAAGAACACTCGAACAACATCACAAGAGGCAAGGAATTCTAGTTCTCCAAGGAAAGAGAGCGGTCTCGACCACCACCACAACAAGAAGGAAGGAAGGGTTAGAAGAAGAAGAAGAAGAAGAAGAAGAAGAAGAAGAAGAAGAAGAAGAACAAATGGCAGCAACAGTTGCAAGGAAGAAGTTTCAGTACTTGAGAGAATTAGGGTTCTGTGTTTGGATGAAAAACAACAAATTGGCAGTCACCACATATAGGGTGGTCGAACCCTAGAGGCAAAGAAGGGATTTGGTTCAGATTTTCCTCAACAAATCAGCACATGATCTCTATCAAATCTTTCCCTAACAGCTCTACGTGATAGTGGATTAAAACAGAACTGAATCGTCCTCATTAAACAGAAAACCTGCATAATAACTACCTATAAGATATGATTTCAAATTAATTTTTATTCAGAATATTGCCTCCCAAGAGATATTCCCCCTCTTTAATCCTCTAAATTTTCTAGCAGAATCTAGTAAGATAGCAGAAATATATCTCTTCTAAAATTAGAAATTTCAACCCCTTTTTATCTCTTAAATTCGAACATAATAATTCAAGTAGATAACAAAAACAAATCTTCACCAAATCATTGATAATTCAGAAAATAATTCAATTATCAAGCCAAATTTTGAAATCAATGAGTAAAGATTTTATTTTATCCTCTCCTAGAATTCGAGTAGGATAATTCAAAATTGAATCTATTTCAAAAAAAATGTCTAACAGGGACCAAACCGTGAACTATAAAATAGTTCAGTGACCAAAACGTGAATAATACAAACTTCAGGGTCCAAAACATAATTAATACAAACTCCAGGGACCAAAATATAAATATTACAACTCGAGGGACCCAAGTGCAATTTCTCAAAAATTAGGGTCTTACAACTAGTTCTATTATCTGGGATCTTCTATCGTCTGCACTCAAGCGAATTAAATAAAATAGAAAAGATTCATAGAAAGATAACTTTATTCGTATAGAAATACAGAAGTTCAAAGCATAACTTAAACTAGGATTCACAATCCTCAAGTACCAAAGAAAACTAGCCAAACATGGCTAAACAAGGCATAATCTAAATTAAAAGAAAGAAACCTGGAACAAGAGCTCAAGGGGGCCTCTCACAACTCCAGAAACAATGTATCCAAGGTTTAGTTCAGAAACTACATGATACCTAACAAAAGAAACAAGTGTGCAATTTATAGAAAAGAAAACTGCATTGTCTGGGATCTTTTATTGTCTGGGATCTTCTATTGCCTGGTGTGAGGCTAGTTTGAACAAGCCTAGTTTGAGGCTTGTTTGAACATGATTGGATCCAGGCGTGTTTGAATGCGCCTCATCCTAAGTGTGATTCAATCACTTTTCTGTCTCCCTTGTCCCATCATGTCTCCTCTGCAACAAAATCCTATTTTATCCTTATTCAAACACGCCTCAAACCAGGCTAGTTTAAACAAGCTTCATTTCAGGCTCGTTCAAACACACCTCAAATGAGGCTAGTTCCATAAACTACCCCATTTTGACAAATATTTTTCAATGTACCCCATTTTGACAAAAAATTATTTTTGCATTATTTTTTAAAAAAAGTTGATTTCCCAGGTGGGCTTTGACTAATTAGGTTTTAAACCATTGACAAGAAAAAAAAATATGTATGATGAAAAAATGAATTTTGATCCTATGACATTGTTTGGTAGGGAGAAGAGAAGAGAAAAGAAAAGTAAAAGAAAGTAAGAAAAATGAAAGAAAGAGAGTAGAAAATGAGATGATTTTTAGTTGGTTTGGTTGAAGAGAAAGTGATAAGAAAATTAAGAGAAAAGAAAAAGGTGTATTTATGAAATGACATACATAACCTTAGTTAAAAATAAATATAATAATAAATATAATATTTTTACCATTTATATATAATTTGTATAAATAATTTATGTTTCACATCTAACTAAACTATTATATATAGAATAATGCTAGCAACACTCTCTTTGTCACTCTTTTTCTAACGCTTTCTCTTTGATTGGTTTATATTCATGTAGGTCAAATGAAATTGAGAGTGAGGTCCATATAAATTGGTGCGCCCTATATGAATTTTAACCAATAAAAAAAGCGTATTAGAAAGAAAGTGTTACTAACACTCCTCTTATATATAAATAAAATTATAAGGCTTAATTGCAATTTTAGTCCCTTATCTTTCACTGTTAAGAACCAAGGGTTTTTTGAAGAAGAAAATTTGAGAAATCGAAGATACTGAATGTTCTTTTTATTCTTATTTATTCACTGTTACAAGCTCTATTTATTTACAGAGAGAAAATAGACAAAAAAACAAGATCCCGGATATTCCGAGTCAACATAATCGGCGGGTCACCTATCACACATAGACAGCTGACACCTATTACACATAGACAGCTGACATGACTAACTAACCAAATGTTAACCTAGAATTTTTGCTAAGTCTTAGTCTGGTCAAAGACTGCATAACAAAGTGGTTTCGATCAAATTAGAGATATGCAATGAAGGCTGATAAAATGGATTCTGGTACTTCGACTAAAGTGACAAGTTGAGTCGAAGTTAGATTCATGTTGGGAAAACAAGATGCTAAAATAAACAAGTGTTGCACTTGTTTCCAGCTCGAGCTCCAACGAATACAAGAAGGTATGTCGACGGAAGTTACAAGCAGTTCGATAGAGAGCGTGAGGGCAATTGGACTAACAAGACACGTGGAGACTAAAGAAACAAACAAGAGACACGTGTAAATACAAGAAGAAATGACCGTTGCAAGCAGTTGAGAGATTTTTCCTATAAATAGAAGAAGCAAAGGTAGAGTTCGGGGTCTTTCGCCCTCGTCACAACACGCCTGGTAGCGTTAAACCTCACCCCTTAAGCCAATAGTCCATATGGTAGTGACGCAGCGCAACAGGAACGAGAAACACGTGAGTGGCTGAGTGGTGGTCAATTGGCCAAACCTTTACATTTCCCTGTAATTTACATTTCAATGCAATTTTATTTTTCTTTTTAATTTGTTTTCCCCGCTTTCATGCCTATGACCCCTTCTCTCTGCCTATAACCCCTTCCTCGACTATTCCTAAAACACGCACACCCATTCCGTTCGAACCATTTCTGATGGGTTCCTCTCCACTCTCACACATTCCACACACGCGCACGAAAGATTTCCGTACTCCCTAGGACTAGAAAAGAGGATAGAATCCAGCCTCTTCATAAACATTCAGATTTTCTTGTGGTTTTAGCCTGGTTACCAAAAACCAGCGTAAACACCAGACGATCTAGTTATACATTCGATTCAACTTGGCAGACGATGCTATCATACAGATGATAGAATGCTAACTTATTCAGTCGATAGTATCAGACGATACAGACGAGAGTATCAGACGATACAGACGATAAGTATCAGACAATACTGCATTTCTCTAACAGCCCCCTCAAACTCAAGGTGGGTGAAAAGGAGCAGCCTTTGTAAACACATTGAGTTTGGCCTTCATTGCTAGAAAGTGTTGAGACGAGAGAGGTTTTGTGAAGATATCATCCTATTGATCCTGACTAGGAATGTGATACACAAGCAATGACTTGTTTTGAACTTTATCTCGAACGAAGAAGATGTCCAATTCCATATGTTTTGTTTTGGTGTGCAAAACAGGGTTGTGAGTTAAGGCCACAGCTCCCATGTTATCACAGTATACTGTAGGAACTTGGAAATGAATCTTTAACTCTGTGTGGAGAGATTGAATCCAAAGAAGTTCAATAGTGGTGTTGGCCAAGCTGCGATATTTTTCTTCAGTTCTAGACCTTGCGACAATCGTCTACTTCTTGGAGCTCCAAGACACTAATTTTGGTCCAAAGAAAACACATGAACCAGAAGTGGAACGTCTATCATCCAGATCTGAGCCCCAATCAGCATCACAGTAGGCAGTCAAGGGCACAACAACTTTAGAATTGCAGGGCTTGAGAAGAAAACCATGAGAGATAATACCTTTGAGGTATCGTACTATGCGCTTAACAACCTTCGAATGAACATCTAGAGGCTGGCTCATGAACTGACAGACTTTGTTGACAACATAGCTAATTTCAGGTCTAGTGAGATTGGCATATTGCAATGCGCCAACAATAGACCTGTAGTTGGTTGGATCAGTATATAGATCAATACCATGTTTTCTGAGTTTGGCGCTACTAAGCATAGGCGTAGATTGCCCTGTTGCATTGGTCATATTTGCCTATGTATTTAGATTGTGATAGGAGAAGAGATCCATTGTGCAGATGCTGAACTTGAACTCCAAGGAAGTAATCCAACGTACCCAGTTGTTTGAGTGAAAACTCTGCATTAAGCTGGGTGAAAATTTGCTGAATGAGAGGTAAGGAACTACTAGTGATGATAATATCATCAACATAGATCAAGATGTATATGCAACAAGAAGCTGTACAATATACAAATAAAGATGGATCACAGCAACTGGCCTTGAACCCAAATCGTAGCAGAGCCCCTTTTAATTTGTCAAACCAAGCTCGGGGAGCTTGTTTGAGACCATAAAGAGCTTTATTGAGTTTTCAGACTAAGGTTCGATCTTCAGTTTGAAACCCCAATGACTGGTTCATGTAGACATCTTCATCAAGTGTGCCATTCAGGAAGGCATTGCTGACATCAAGTTGATGGATATGCCAACGTTTGCTGATAGCTAAGGACAGAATGAGACGGGTAGTGATTGGCTCCACAACAGGGGAAAAGGTTTCTGAATAGTCAAAACCTTGAATCTGATTGTACCCTTCGGCCACTAACTTGGCTTTGTATCTTTCAACAGTGCCATCAGCCTTTTGCTTGATCCTGAACACCCACTTACAACCTATTGGTTTTTTGTTAGGTGGTAAGGAGACCAAAGATCATGTGGTGTTTTGTTGCAAGGCATCAAACTCTGCCTGCATAGCCTGCTTCCAGTGGTGATCTTAAAGATCTTTCTCGTAGGAGGTTGGTTCAACTTGAGTTAGAAGAAATTGTGGCTGAACAGTGCCAGTCTTCGAGCGAGTTTTCATAGTGTGAGTGTTGACTGGAGGAGGCGGGACTGAGGATTCTGAGGGCCTAGTAATCCCAGATTTGTATCTAGTTTGCATGGCACGAGTGTTGATTTTTTCTTGGTGATTACCAGACGATGCTATAACATCAGATGAACGATGAGCGTCAGACGATATTGCAGCACCAGACGATGTAGGAACATCAGACGATGAAGGAACTGTAGACGGTGCTGGAACATCAGACGATGCTGCAACTGGATGATCAGATAGAGGCTGCTGATGCTCTTGATGTGGAGTTACAGAATACCTTGAAATAAATGATGTTAGAGAAGGACCCTCCATGGTGGTAGAAGGAGTTGAAAATATCTTTGTGTATGGATACCCGTACTCATTGAAAATAACATCTTTTGACACAAATTTTCCCACTGGCATCTAAACATTTATAACCTCTGTGGGCAAGGGAATACCAAGGAAGACACACTCCCGAGACCTGAACTGAATTTTAGAGACATTTTAAGGACGGAGAAAGGGATAACATGCATACCCAAAGGCCTCAAGAAATTGTAATATGGGTGAAAATTGTGAAGCTTATAGTAAGGGCTCACATTGCCTAGGACAGAGATATGAAATCTGTTTATGAGAAAAGTAACTGTTTAAAAGGCATGATCCTAGTACTAATGGGGAATTTCGGCTTGAGCAAGCAAAGAAAGGCCAGTTTCAACCACATATATGTGCTTGCATTCCACACTGTCATTTTGATGATGTGTGTGGGGGCAAGTCAGACGATGGACAATTCCTGATTGAGCAAAATGAGAATTGAGGGGTTTAAATTCAATGCCTCCATTAGTTTGAACAACTTTTATTTTCAGATTTAATTACAATTCAATCATTGCTTGAAATTTAAGAAAAGTCGCATAGGTTTCTGATTTCTTCCTTAAAGGAAAAATCCATGTATATCGTGTGTAGGCATCAACACAAGTAAGAAAATAAAAATAACCAGTAGAAGATTCAATGGAGGCTAGTCCCCATAAATCAGAAAACACAAGTTCTAAAGGATGAGAATAAATTGTATTAGATTGAGAAGAGGCCAATCTGTGAGATTGACCCATACAACATGCACTACAAACACGAGAAATAGCTCGAGAAGGAAATGAAATATTAAATTTAGTCATAACAAAATGTAAAATCTCATGAGTAGGATGAGGTGGGTCCTACGAGTGAACTATTAGTGCTTGTGGTTACATGTGTTTTAGGTAAACTAAAGGAGGAGGAAGTGGGAGCTGGCATGACAAAAGACTTGTTCTTGAAGTACTTGGAAGTATGCATGCCATCAAAATAATAGAGATCATCATCCCCAACAGTCCCTTCAAGAAGAATGTCACCATTGGCCTGAGATTTGACAAGACAATGAGCATGATCAAACTCAAATTTAACATGATTATCTCTAGTAAACCTACTAACACTGACAATATTTTTAGTGATTGAGGAAACATGCAATAAATCACGAAGAGAAAGAGTAGCATGTGTTTGACATGGTGACTTAAAGGAAACTGTATCAATAGATTGAATAGGCAAACCTTGACCATTACCCATGAAGATGTGATCATTTCCTTGAAGTTGTATATGATTGGAGAAGGCAGTAGCACCATGGGTGACATGATGAGTTGCTCTAGTGTATGGTAATTAGTTCCCTGCACTTGGGCCTGCAGATGTAGTTAGCAAAGCTTGGCCCATCTTCAGCTGTGGAAACAATTAGCTTGTTGGCCGTGGTGCAAAGGGAGAAAGGCCAATCGTCTGCTGGGGAGACTGAAACGCAGGTGCATGCATCGTCTGCTGGTGATAACCATTGACATATCCAACAAACAGAGGATAAGAAATTCTCGAAGGATATCCACGTGGATCAGTCTTCGGACCAGCATTGGGAAAGGGTAATTGGGAGGGCCCAGTTGGTTGAAGATTGTAAAAGGGTGGGGGACCAAGTCTTGCTTGTTGAAAATTAGAAAGGGGTGGTGCAAAACCTCCAAAGGCACCGGCCTGCTGAGGAACTTGATTAAACTGACCACCATATGATGATGAGCCAACCATTCCTTGAAAATTGGCAGACAATACTCGGTGATAGCAAGTGTTGGCGTCATGGCCCCACTTGTAACATATTTGACTTTGAACAGAGGAGTGTCCACCATGTCCACGCCCATGGCCACCACGACCACCAGAGCGACCACCAGGACCACGATAATCACCAAAACGAGCCATAATTCTGGATCGACTCAGAGAAATCCCGATTCGCAAATGGTGAGTCATCAGTGGTGTGCATGGCACGATTATGGGCACGTGAACCAGAAGCATAGTTGGCTTGAGAAAAATGCTGGTTCAGGACTGGTGAGTCCATCATCTGCGCAGGTTTATGTGTGAGCAGAGCAGACAGTGGAGTGTCAAGAAGCTGACGCTTGCGAGAGCAAAGGAGGTAGGCCCCATGAGCAATAAGCATTGCTTCTACTTGAGAGACAGGGCATGGCACCTCCCGATTGCTGACAAGAGGTATAGGAGATCTAAACTCATCCGGTAAACCATCAAAGATAGCTTCAATGTAATCTCGATATGAAACTGGATCACTTATGGAGATGAGAGCATTGACAATTGTCTTAATGCGTTCAAGGTAGTTAGAGAGGGATTTCGCCCCTTTGACAATGGTGCGAAGCTCTAAGCAAAGAGTTGCGGATTGTCCCAGAGAATGTACATTGAAGAAGTCATGAACTTCTTGCCAAATCCGCCAAGACTGCTTGCAGTTAACAACTGTAGGCAGAACAGTAGACGATAAGGAAGAAAACAACCAAGTAAACAGTGCTGAATCCCGTTTGATCTAGGTAGTGTAAAGAGGATTCTCAACAGACTTTTCACGATCAGTATCAGTCAAAAAATGAGGTGGGATTATTGGATTTACAAGAAACTTTTCCAGACTATGTTGGCGAATAACACCTTCTACGTGTTGTACCCAAGAACGAAAATTTGTTTCATCAAGTTTGATTGAAACAATATGTGAAAAGGAAGGCAAAGACAAAGTTTGAGCTTCTGCCATAGCGGAAAGCTAAAAATAATAATAATAAGATCACAGATCGAGACTAGCACTTGATGCCATGTTAAGAACCAAGGGTTCTTTGAAGAGGAAAATTTGAGAAATCGAAGTTACTGAATGTTCTTTCTATTCTGATTTATTCACTGTTACAAGATCTGTTTATATACAGAGAGAAAACAAACAAACAGACAAGATCCTGGATATTCCGGGTCAACATAATCGGTGGGTCACCTATCACACTTAGACAACTGACATGACTAACTGACCAGACGATATAGTTATGCATTCGATTCAACTTCGCAGACGATGCTGCCATACAAACGATAGAATGCTAACTTAATCAGATTAGTATCAGACGATACAGATGAGAGTATTAAACGATACAGATGATAGCCAAACCGCAAGTGCACGGTTGATTATCGCGTAATATAAAAATATCGAACCCAAGGGATAGGTGTCTTATTATTAATTTACTTAGAGCCTTTGTGCAAGAAAATAAAAAGATATATTTTTTATGTTGGTTTGATTAGGACAAGAACAAGAAATAACATAAATAAATAAATAAAGAAGAGATGATGATAAGACTTAAGCACTTGGGTTGAATTATATAGCTTATAAAATATGCTAGCAACTCCTACTTAATTTCTGAATTTTAGTACCAAGTTCATGATGCTATAGCCTAATGTTTCTACAAGTTAATTCCTTACACATTGTAGAACTTTCTTCCTAATTACTAAATTCAATTCCTTGCAATTTAGAAAAACCAAGAAGAAGATGAAGAAAGAATTTTCAGGCCAACATAAAGCTAAGTCTATCCTAATACCTTAATGATATGTCATATAGCTTCTTTTACTTCCTAAGTCCCTTACTACTTACCAATTTCCATTGTTATAAGCAATAAGCAAAAACACTTGTGCGCATCAAGATAAAATGAAAAACAAGGAAGTAAAACATGAACTATAGTAATATTATTCAGAAATAAGAAGAAGAAAACTAAAGCATAGATTATAAACTAAAACAACCCAAGATACTTAAGGAAGAAGTTAGCCAAGCATGGCTAAAAGAGTCATTGAATTACCCTGGACTAGGAGCTCAAGTTTGGCTTCCCACAATTCTCAGGAACAATGCTCAAAAGGAAGAAAGAAAGAACACTTGTTGTATTCTAAGAGGTGTGTCTTACAAATGAAAACAAAGGTCCTATTTATAGCCTCTGACACGTCCCAACGCCTGAGCGCTGGGATCCCCAACGCTTGAGCGTTGGGTCATTTATTCCAGACGTTGCAAAACAGGTCCCCAACGCTAGAGCGTTGGGCCTTCCAACGCTTGAGCGTTGGGTCAAACACTGGCAGCTCTTCTTGGATGCTTTTTCTTCTTCAATGGTGGAATTGAATGGCTCAATTAACCTCCATTCAGCCTCTATTAAGTTCTGAAACCTCCTCTCCACCACCATTAATCTTTCAACCTTATTTTCCATGTGCTTAAATCAAAGAGTGTTGCTTCATATTCTTGATTACCACTTTAAGTCCTCTCTTTGCTAGCACTTCAATTATGACCCTTCAAGTCTTTGAGACTTCACTTTTCATCCTCCACTCTTGAACTTTAACACTTTTATCCTTCCTTTCCTGAAACTTTACAATTCGGTCCCTGGACAAAAATGATAAATATACCAGCTTTCCTAAAAATATAAAAATAACTATAAAAATTCCTTAAAATATAAAATAAAGTTAGAAAAACAAATAAAAGCTAATCTATATACAAAATGCAAAATAAATAGAAAATATATATAAAAATAATAAAAATCCTATATGAGACTCAAAAATAATAAAATAAAAAGACAAAAAACACCCTAAAAATATCATATAAAATCCAGTCATCAACAGACGATAATTATCAGACGATACTGCATTTCTCTAACATTCACGTTTGTGCGATTTGGGTCCTTGATGTTCAAAATGCTCGATTTAAGTTCTCGAATATTTTTTGTGCAATTTTGGTCACGCCGTTAGCTTGCCATCCAATTGATAACAACAATTGCTATTTTCACCCCCTCCTTTTACTATCTACACCACCTACACTTAATTTAAAAAAAACTAGATTATAAGAGAAGAAAACGAGCTATAAATATTTGTATAACACAGAACAAAAATGGTACCAAAAAAAGGTGAACCGCAGATGCTGGGATGTCTGAATCGCGGCCAGATAGAAGGGGGAAGCAGATCTGGGGAGCAAGCCGCGTTGGATCTCAAGGGCACGGTGTGCAGAGCCTCGTCATCAAGTCGTCAGAAAAGACGATGGTTTCTGCAGCAACAACTGTTAGCAATGACCCAATTGCGATCAGAGATGATGCTCACGGCTCCAGGAGAGGAGAGAGAGAGAGAGAGAGAGAGAGAGAGAGAGAGAGAGAGAGAGAGAGAGAGAGAGCAGATGATGGTGATGATGGCTGGGCGATTTCTAGGTGTGTGGTGGTGAAGGGGGCGTTCTGTTGTGGTGGTGGCTTGTGGGTTGAGGGGTGAGAGAGAGAGAGAGAGAGAGAGAGAGAGAGAGAGAGAGAGAGAGAGAGAGAGGTTAGATCGATTCGAGGAGAGGGATCAGAGGAAGTGTTCTTTTCAGAAGGGGTTTTGAGGTTGAAGTTCGAAGGTTGAAGGAGATGAAGGTGAGAAGCGGTGCGGCAGCGGCTTGAGGAAGGAAGCCATCAAAGGTTTGGTGGTGAAGGGGGGGCAGCGCAGGTGGAGTTTTGGAGAGGGAGTGTGGCGCTAGTGAATTGAGGGAGAGAGAATAATCTAGGTTTTTTTGGGTGCTGTTTGGTTTTCTGGAATATGAATTGATGAATTTTTTGGGTGGAAGATGAACCGATAAAGATGAGGATAAAGAAGGGTGGCGAATTGATGAAGTGATGATGATTTTCTGGAAGATGAAGACGATGAATTTACCTGAAGACGATGAAGACTTGTGCCGAATCTTCCCCTAACTGAAAACGATGAAGGCGATGGAGAGATGAAGACGATGAAGACCAAAACTGCTTTTAAGCCTTTTTTTTAAATTAAGTGTAGGTGGTGCAGATAGTAAAAGGGGGGTGAAAATAATAATTTCCGTTAGCAATTGGATGACAAGCTAACAACGTGACCAAAATCGCACAAAAAAATTTCCAAGACTTAAATCGAGCGTTTTGAACATCAGGGACCCAAATCGCACAAATGTGAAAGATTAGAGACTAAAATTGCAATTAGATGATGTTTTCGGGGTACAAAATTGGTCTCAAAGGGTTCATTTTGTTTGATTTGCAAGCCAAGGAGATTTTCCTTTCCAAAAATGTAATATTTCATGAGCATGTTTCCCCCTTCCATCATTCTCCACCTTCACTTGATCCACCTGCATCTCTTGAAATTTCTCTTCCTGTATCTCTTGATGCACCTTCATTTGATTTCTCACCACCATCACAGCCTACAAAAAATACAAAATTACATGATTAAAACAAAAACATCATATCTATCACTCACACACACGCATGTGTATATGAATTGAGCATGAAGGAAACTCTTAACAGAAATTTCATGAATGTCATCACCTGTCAATAATACATCATCAACATAAATCAATAGAGCAGTGAAAGAAGAAGCATTATGCTTGGTGAACAAAGATGAATCAACAGTGCTAGGATTGAACCTAAGAGACATTATAGCTGCCGAAAGTGTGTGAAACCATTGTCTACTGGCCTGTTTAAGGCCATAGAGAGACTTTTTTAGCAAGCACACTTGATCAAGTTTGGATGAAAGAAGGCCTTGTGGAAGTGTCATAGAGATTTCTTCATTTAAATTTTCATGGAGAAAGGCATCATGTAGATAAGGGCATTGTTATTAATGTCATCCTCACAACTATTTATGCCACCCATGTTTCCCGCACTTTAAAGTGCGGTAAGCATTTTTCAGTGAAAAAAATACATACCCCACTTTAAAGTGCGGTATGCATTTTTTTACATACCACACTTTAAAGTGTGTTACAGAAGAGTGGCATAAATAGTTGTGAGGATGATATTAATAACAATGCCAATGAAGTAAATGGCACCCTTAAGAAGATGAAATTACCAATAGAACCCTTAAGGTAGTCATTTTAGCAATAGGTGACAAAGTATCAAGGAAGTCCAAGCCTTCAATTTGAGTGTAGCCCTTAGCAATCAAACATGCTTTATAACGATCAATTGTTCCATCAAGTTTATGCTTTATTTTATAAACCAATTTGCATCCAATAGGGGTCTTCCCAAGTGGTAGATCAATTAGAAACCAAGTGTAATTATTTAGGAGAGCAGAAATTTCAGAAGCCATAGCCTTTGGCCTACATTCAGATTTCGAAGCTTGAGAACAAGACTTAGGCTTAGAAGCTTAAGTAATATTAAGAGAGAAATCTCTAAAAGAGAGCTTATTGTGTGAAAGTATAAAAGAAAATGGATAAAGATTACTTGAAGAAGAATTGAGTGCAGGTGAAGATGGTTGAGTCGACAAGTTGTAGTGATAATCTGCCAAGTATGAAGTGTTGGATATGGTGGTCAGAATAGCAACAAAAATACGAACCGAACCTGTAAACTCGAGCTGAGGCATGAAACTGAGCTCACTGTCCTTGAGAGTTTTATTTGGGTGATATCCGAGCACTCTCCCAGGATTCAACAGCTCGTTCTGGCGATCAGGACCAGGACTCAGAACTAGTGAGTGCAATTCAATAACCCAGGAAAATCAGAAGTAGGAAGAAGAAGGAGAAGCTGTTTCAGTGTGTGTAAGGGGCGAAAATTGACTTCTATTTATAGGGAGAAAATCAGAGAAAAAATAGGCAAGTGGGTGATTAATTTCTGGGCGGCAAGCAATAAAGAATTGGACGGCAATAATAAAGGTCTGGGCGGAAAGCTCTTTGACCCATGGTGGCCGGTGCGAAAATCCTAGGTTTGGACGGTGCAGGTAAGGTTGCAAAAATAAAAAGTTTAGAAAAAGGCTTGTAGGCCCATTATACTGTGCGCGCAGGGGGGGGGGCAAATCCTCCGATTTGCACTGCATTGGGCCAATCGGGCCCAGAACTCATGCGCGCGAGACTAACTCCATTACTAGGCACTTTACCACTACCATGAGAGGTTTGGTATATAAAGTCTTCAAAGGATTGGTAGCTTGGCAATGTGGGACAAGCAACTTTTGAAATATATTACAATTTTCCAACAATCCCCCACATATTTCAAAAGTTGATTAGGGTAAAAGGGTTTAGAGACAAAAAGTTTCATGGGTACTAATCAAGAGTGTAATAGTTTCGAATCTGGTGCCTTTTAAGCTATGAACCAGACCTAGATTGATAAGACTTAACAAGCAAATGAATTGGTGGAGCAAGCTCTATGAACCAATACACTTTCGTGTGTGCTAGTGGCCTTATCAATAATTACACCCCCACAATCACTCACTGTTATCGCTGTGTTGTGCCTTTCGGCCATGCGTGTGCCTGGTATTCACGAGTGCTCTAGAGATTAACCAAATCTCATGCAAGCGGCCCCACTTGACACTCATATAGGTGATTCCATCAAGTACATGCTGAACTTCATGTACTACCCATAAGGGCTATGGAAATCATTAAAAGCTCTTATGCTTATCCTCTCAAAATGCAGCACAGCACTTACATCCTAGGAATGGGTTCACAAAGTCGACTCAATTAGTGTTGTCAGATCAATGTGAATAACTTGTTTTTACCCATATGAACCTTCTTCATGGGATCTCCAATCACAACGGTTGGGTTACCATTATTCACTTATGTCAATTGGTTCAAGTCCCGTTCTCTTCGATGTATCATTAATCATTTTTCTGCCCAAGGGTTTAGTTAGAGGATTGGCCAAATTTAACTCTGATTTCACATAATCAATGGAAATAATTTCATCCTTTAGCAGCTGCTTTACCACATTATGTCTTAGTCGGACATGTTGACTCTTTCCATTATAGGCTTTATACTTTGTAATGGCTATTGCCGACTGATTGTCACAGTGCAAAGATACTGAAGGAGTGGGTTTCATTCCTAAAGGAATGTTTGCTAAGAATTTTCTCAACCACTCAGCTTTGCTTCCAGCCAACTCCAGAGCTACAAACTTTGATTCTATAGTTGATCTGGCAATAATGGATTGCTTGGCTGATTTCCAAGCTACAGCACCCCCACCAAGTGTGAACACATAACCACTAGTGGATTTCATCTCGTCTGAATCCGAGATCCAATTAGAATCACTGTATCCTTCAAGTACAGCGGGAAATCCACTATATTTAATACCATAGTTCATGGTGCCTCTTAAATATTTCATTACTCTAGCAAGTGCTTCCCAGTGTTCTTTCCTGGGGCTGTGAGTGTACCTGCTCAATCTACTAACAACATATGCTATATCTGGTCGGGAAAAATTCATCAGATTTAGCAAGCTCCCAATAATTTGGGCATATTCAGATTGAGAAACAAGTTCTCCTTTATTTTTCTTTAATTGAGTGTTAGAATCATAAGGAGTACTCACAGGTTTAACATCATAGTGCTCGAACTTCCTAAGAAGTTTTTCAACATAGTGTTCTTGTGATAGTGTAATGCTATCACCTTTCCTTATGATTTTAACACCCAATATTAAACTTGCTTCACCCAAGTCTTTCATGTCAAATTTAGATGATAGAAATTTTTTAGTTTCAATAACGATCTTAGTACTAGTACCAAAAATTAGCATATCATCTACATACAAGGAAATAATGACACATTCACTAACTAGAGTTTTTGCATACACACATTTATCAACATCAAAGGAATAAAAGCCATCGCTAATTAAAACTTGATCAAATTTCTCATGCCATTGTTTGGGTGCCTGTTTCAAACCATATAGGGATTTAATGAGTTTGCACACTTTGTTTTCTTGACCTTTAATTTGACAACCTTCGGGTTGAGTCATATATATTTCTTCCTCTAAGTCTCCATTTAGAAATGTGGTTTTAACATCCATTTGCTGAATAGTTTATAAACAGAGGCTAACGCAATTAATACTCGAATAGAGGACATTCTTGCGACAGGAGCAAAGGTATCGAAATAATCAATGTTTTCCTTTTGTGTAAAACCCTTTGCTACTCATCTAGCTTTGTATTTATCAACAAATCCGTCAGGATGATATTTTATTTTAAAAATCCATTTGCATCCTATTGGTTTGGCTCCTGGAGGTAAGTCTACTAGAGTCCATGTGTTATTTTTCATAATGGAATCAATTTCAGTTTTGATGGCTTCTTTCCAGAATTGTGAATCAGGAAAAGAAATAGCTTCTGAGAAGGTCAGAGGATCATTATTAGTTAAATAGACATAGAAGTCATTTCCAAAAGAAGTTGGTTTTCTTCGTCTTTTGCTTTTTCTAATTTCCTCTACGTTATCATCTATATCAGGAATATCATGATCATAATTATTTTCATCAGGAATTTCGTGACCAGAATCATTAGGCTTGATTAAATCAAAGAAAGAATTATGACTAGATTTTAGAGGAAATATATGTTCAAAAAATTCAGCATTCTTAGTTTTTAAAATAGTATTGCGTTCATACACATCACTTTTCAAAACTAGAAACCTATAAGCAGCACTATGCTCAGCATATCCAATAAACAAATAGTCAAAAGTTTTAGATCCTATTTTTCTTTTCTTAGGGTCTGAAAACATTACCTTAGCTAGACACCCCCACACTTTTAAATATTTCAGATTTGGTTTATATCCTTTACAAAGCTCATAGGGTGATTTTCTGGTTTTCTTATGGGGAATCCTATTTTGTAGTAGGCACGCAATCAGAATAGCCTCACCCCACAGATTATCAGGTGCAGAAGCGCTTACTAAGATAGAGTTCATCATATTTTTTAAGGTTCTATTTTTCCGTTCTGCTACTCCATTCGATTCAAGGGAATAAGGAGGTGTTACTTCATGTATTATGCCTTCTTTTTCACAAAAATTATTGAACATTATGTACTCTCCTCCTCTATCAGATCTAACTCTCTTGATTTTCCTATTAAGTTGATTTTCAACTCCAGCTTTATAAGATAAAAACATGTTAAAGGCTACGTCTTTATTTCTAACGAGATAAACCTCAGTGTATCTAGAGAAATCATCAATGAAGGTAACATAATATCTTTTTCCTCCTCTAGTCTCTGTATGTTTTAGGTCTCCTAGGTCCGTATGTATTAATCCTAGTAATTTAGTTTCACGTTCATATACAGAGGGACATGATTTTTTAGTTAACTTTGATTCTACACAGATTTCACACCTTTTATTATATGATTTATTTAATCCATCAATTAAGCCTAAGTTCTGCATTTTCCGAATATAAGAAAAGTTCACATGTCCTAGTCTAGCATGCCACAAATCAACAGAGTCAATCAAGTAAGCTGAAGCAGACACATTTTCTTTTATTATTTCAGAGACATTAAGTACATAGAGACCTTGATCATAATACCCCTTTCCAACAAAAACATTGTTTTTGGTTAGTACAATTTTGTCAGACTCAAAAGAAACCTTTATTCCTACCTTCCCCAAAAGAGCAACAGAAAATAGATTAGTTCTGATAACTGGAACATGAAGCACATCCTTTAAAGCCAGGGTCTTTCCAGACGTGAATTTGAGAAGAACTTTCCCTTTTCCTTGAACTGAAGCAGTTCGAGAGTCTCCAAAAAACACAAGTTCTTCTCCTTCCCCCACAGGAGTTTAGGAGGCAAAAGCATCTTTGTTCCCACAAATATGCTTGGTAGCACCGGAGTCTACCACCCAATTCCTCACGTCGGAAACCATATTGATTTGAGTTACGACAGCTGCAATAATATCATCTCCTTTAACCAAATTTACATTTGATTTAGGAGGGTTACTAGTTTTCTGTCGTCGTCTGCATTTGTTAGCAAAATGACCCAGCTTTCCACATACAAAAAAATTTCCTTTCTCTTTCATGTTCCTTTTGAAGGCAGGGTTAGAGGATTTGGGAATATTGTGATTAGGTTTCTTGTTTGTGTACCTTTTGTCTTGAATCAGATTTGCTCGCGACGCCAGGGCTTTAGATCTTGCTTCACTTATTTCTTTTCTGCTGGTTTCTTCAATTATGATGTGGGTGATGAGATAAGAAAGTGTCATCTGCTTGTCTTTATGCTTCAGTTGCTGTTTGTAGTCGTTCCATGTTTCAAGCAGCTTTTCGATTAAAATTCCGGCAACGAACTCGTCCGGCAGTGTTCTGTTTTCGCTCTTTAGGTCTTCAAGAAGTTTATGGTACTCATTTATTTGGGTTCTGATGTCCTTGTTTTCTATCATTTCCCATCTGTAGTAGTTTCCTATTACAAACTTCTGTCTACCGATGTCTTCAGCGGTGTATTTGAGAGTCATCGAGTCCCATATTTCTTTTGCTTGCTTATAGGAGCAGTACACATCAAACATTTCATTAGACAATGTGCTGATAATAGTATGACGACATACCTTATTAGCATAGGTCCAAGCTTCAATCAGCTTCCGATAAGAAGATGAATCTGGCTGTGATTCAAATAGGGAATTTGCGATTCCATGCATGTCCAGAGTAGAGTAAATCCTCTCCCGCCACCTGCGGAAGTTCTGGCATCCAAACATTTCAATTTTTGAGATATCGGGGAATGGCTTGGAGTAGTGTGGAATGGGCGCTGCACCAAATACAAAGATGGGCATGGTGCCGGTTCCAGTAGCCTTGCTGGAGTTGTTTTCGTTGTTGTTCATTACGTTCTCCATTGAAGCAGAAATAAAACTCTCAAGATTGTTGGATATGGTGGTCAGAACAACAACGAAAATACGAACCGAACCTGAAAACTCGAGCTGAGGTGTGAAACTGAACTCACTGTCATTGAGAGTTTTATTTGGGTGATATCCGAAAACTCTCCCAGGACTCAACAGCTCCTTCTGGCGATCAGGACCAGGACTCAGAACTAGTGATTGCAATTCAATAACCCAGGAAAATCAGAAGTAGGAAGAAGAAGGAGAAGCTGTTTCAGTGTGTGTAAGGGGCGAAAGTTGGCTTATATTTATAGGGAGAAAATCAGTGAAAAACTAGGCAAGTGGGTGATTAATTTCTAGGCGGCAGAAATTAAGGATGGGGGGCAAGCAATGAAGATGGGTTTCTGGTTCATGTGGAGTGTCTTTGGTTAGATTGCTGGTAAGTAGACTGAGGCACAATTAAAGGTGAAGCATAGTTCGTAAGTTGTTCAGAGGAAACAATGCTTATGGGTAGTGAAGATGAAGAAGTGTTTGTAGGTTGTGATGGTGGTGAGAAATCAAATAAAGGTGCATCAAGAGATACGGGAAGAGAAATTTTAGGAGATGCAGGTGGATCAAGTGAAGGTGGAGAATGATGGAAGGGGGGAACATGCTCATGAAATATTACATTTTTGGAAAGGAAAATCTCCTTGGTGTGCAAATCAAACAAAATGAACCCTTTGACACCAAGTTTGTACCCCAAAAAACAATCATTTTCTAGACCTAGGATCAAGCTTGGTTCTTGGATGAGAAAATGTCGAGGAAAAACAGAATGAACTAAACACTTTGAGTAGTGAAAGTTCAGGTAAAGAATTATGCAAAAGTTGATAGAGTGGTCTTTTTTGCATAATAGGAGGGCATCCTGTTTGTAGGTAAGTGGCATTAGTGAGGGCATAAGGCCAAATTTTTTTGGAAGGTTTGCTTGAAATAGTAATGCACTTGTGACATTAAGAAGGTGTTGGTGTTTTCTCTCTACAATAGTATTTTGTTGTGGAGTTTGAACACAAGAAGTTTGATGATAAACACCCTTGCTAGCATAAAAATTGGTGGGAGAAAACTCTAGACCATTATTTATTCTTATTGTTTTAATAGACACCTCAATCTGGTTTTCCACTAAAGAGAAGAAATTTTGCAGAATTGGTTTTGTTTCTAATTTTGACTTCATGAGAAAAACCCAAGTGAACCTTGAAAAATCATCTACGGTGAGAAAGTAAGAATGACCATGAATGGAACTAAATGAGATAGGACCCCAAATATCAACATGTATAAGTGAAAAAATTGAAGTAACTTGCTAGTACTCAAGGGAAAGGGAAGCTTCTTTTGTTTAGCCATTAAAGAAACGTGGGTTCCATTAAAGAAAATGAGCAATGCCAAACATCTAAGTTCAAAAAAAGTGGATAGATTTTGTTTTCTTGTTCCCAAAAACCATAAGTCAGAACTAAAGTAATGTTCACATACCTTGTGAAACTCAAGTGTGTCACCGCCGGTCTTTCGCAGCTCCACCATGTGCAAGGAGGGAGCCACCTCGAAAACCTGTAACCATAGGCAACAAGTTGCACCATTCATCTTATGTCAGATCAAACAAGTTAGAACATTGAAAATCTATTGCACATTTCTTTTGACGATTTTGGTTATCAGGTAATATTGAAACTTGAAAGGCTCCGATCTACGTCCACAAGAATGGATTATGATCCTCTCATGTGTTAACTTCACATGACATGGTCATGTGAAGATCTAAACCTTTAAATTTTTTTTAATGAAATCTAGACCATTAATGGATATATAGAGAGAATATTAAAATTGTGCAAGAAATAATACTAACCATCAGATTTCATTAAAAAAGTAATTAAGGGCCTAGATCCTTCACATGACATGATTATGTGAGATTAACACATGAGAGTGGATCCAAATCCGTTTATTTCACAAACTCTTGCTGCTATTAAGTCATATTAAATGGTTCACAAACAAAAGTCGGGTCAAGCGCACTTTATGACTAGAAACTAGCAAATTAAGAGTATATCATGACAATTAGATGAACAGAAAAAGAAAATTGGAATTATATTCACACCCTCAAACAATTTGTTACTAATGACTACATATAGAGAAGTCCTACAATCATAAATAAATAAAAATCCAGTCAACAATCTGACTGGCTACTGAGAGACCGTCCGTATTAGACATTTTAGGGCATTGCTCCAATATGCTTTTAAAATGAGGGTATAATACCCTTCAACCTATTAT